>CM019702.1:42719354-44011854 GCA_009760885.1 Achatina immaculata | reverse complement strand
GTTATAACTTAGTGTGTCACGATTCAGCGTGTCATAAACCAATATGTTATAACTTAGTGTGTCACAACTCAGCATGTCAAAACTCGGCATATTAGAGCTCGGCGTATCAGAATTCAGCGTGTCAGAACTCGCCGTGTCAAAACTCAGCTGTCAGAATTCAGACTCATGATACTCAAGTATTAGAACTCAGCATGTAAAACCTTAACATGTCAGAACTCGATCGTATCAGAGCTTACTGTGTCAGTGTAGCCCATTCTCGATATAATGGACCTGGTTGTATAGATCAAAGTTTTCCAACGACAATAGTACCTCAACCAGGAAGGATGGAGCTGAGGTAGGAAGGAAGAGATGGGGGCGCTCCAAAATGCTGAGGCCACAACTAAAAAACATAATTTAAGTACTTTTACGGCAGCCGTTGCTCTGTCGTAATCTTTGTCTCCTAGGGGAGAAGCACAATTCCAAGATGGCTAACAAGAATGGAAGACCGCTGCTCCTTGTCGAGTGAAACTGTGTGAATTTTCTTTGATAACTGGACTCCTCATGTACGTGTCCTGTCAAGTAAGGTGGTTTCATCGAACATCTTCACGTGTATGTCTGTGTTTATGAGCCATTAAACTTCCGCTGTTATTCGCTTTTACTCATTGCATCATTCGTTTGTTTGTCAGAGGAAGATACGTGGAGAATGTTCGGATCCCATATCCGTTCTTTCGAATATGGCCCTCTTGGGCTCTGAAGAATAACGAGACAGGAAGAGAGCCTCGAGCAGTGCCGGATTTATACTTGATGAGGCCCTATGATACAGTGCTTGGTTTAGGCTAGATGAGAGGCTATGCTATATAAAACCTGGGGCCCGGGAGAGGGTGTTTGAGGTCTTAAACTTGTAATTTGTCCAGTTTGTGTCAAAATCTAGCACTAGCCACATGCAGAAAATGTTTGAGAAATCTTGTTAGAGACTCATAATATCCCAGACTTGAACGAGCACAATTCATGGTATCGCAGACTTGAACGAACAAGAATCATGATATCCCATACTTGAACAAACAAGACTCATGATATCCCGGACTTAATCAAACAAAATTCATGATATTCTGCACTTGAGCAAACAAAACTCATGATATCTCGAACTTGAACACACAAGGTTGATGATATCCTGGACTTGCAAGACTCAAAATATTTCAAACTGGAACAAACAAGATTTCTGATATATTGGACTAACAAGACTCATGATATCCCAGACTCGAATAAAAAAGACTCCTAGTATCCTAGACGTGAAAAAACAAGACTCCTAGTATCCTAGACGTGAACAAACAAGTCTCCTAGTATCCTAGACATGAACAAACAAGTCTCCTAGTATCCTAGACATGAACAAACAAGTCTCCTAGTATCCTAGACATGAACAAACAAGACTCCTAGTATCATAGACGCGAAAAAACAAGTCTCCTAGTATCACAGACGCGAACAAACAAGACTCCTAGTATCATAGACGCGAACAAACAAGTCTCCTAATATCCTAGACATGAACAAAACAAGTCTCCTAGTATCCTAGACATGAACAAACAAGTCTCCTAGTATCCTAGACATGAACAAACAAGACTCCTAGTATCCTAGACATGAACAAACAAGACTCCTAATGTCCTAGACGTGAACAAACAAGTCTCCTAATATCCTAGACATGAACAAAACAAGTCTCCTAGTATCCTAGACATGAACAAACAAGACTCCTAGTATCCTAGACATGAACAAACAAGACTCCTAGTATCATAGACGCGAACAAACAAGACTCCTAGTATCCTAGACATGAACAAACAAGTCTCCTGGTATCCTGGGCTTGAATGAACAAGATGCTATAAAATAAAATATTCACGAACATTTGAATGTACCTTTCGTCAAAATTAGCGTTTTTTTTCCCTAGCTAATTCTCATTTACTTTAAAAAGATACAACTCCGCATATTTTATCTTCACGTGTATAAGTTAGCGGTCTTTGTGGCTGTTACTAAAGTTCTTTGTGTCTTCTACCAGCACGTGGCTGTGTGCCAGATAACAGCGTTAAGCAGAGTAATAAAGTTTATCTAACAATAGATTACATAATGAGTAATAAAGTTTATATAGCAATAGTTTACATAATGAGACTCTTAGAAATTCTTTTTTCGCGTTCGACATCAAAGAGGCTTCTTTGCATTGTGCCATCATTATGCGTCTTTCGGCCCAGCAAATCTGGCTTCAGTTCGGCATATGTGTGTGTGTGTGTCTGTCTGTCTTCTCATTGCGATCCATATTCACTTGATCAGACTGCAGTCTGTTTCCAATAATATCACTGGAAAAGGGTCTTGACCGGCAACGGTTCGTCAATCCTAAGGTAAACAATCCGGCACGATGCTGACTGATGCCTCATTCAGATTGAGTACATCTCCCCCCTCCCTCCTTCCTGGATTCATTGCCTACTGTTTCTTTTTAATGTTATTCCTGTATTCCATGGATACATAGTATCTACATCCGTAGATCTGTACTATCCACATTATATCCCAGGGCCGCTAAACGTTCTCAGGGCACCTTGTCCGTTACCTGCAGAATTACCTCCCTTATAGAACTTTCTGCCAGGGGAAGTAACCAAATTTTTTTTATTTCAACAACAATAGCACGTAATATCTTTTAAATTTACGTAATATAACTTTATATGTTATACTGTTATAACCTATAACAGTATAAATTTTATCTTTATAACACTTGTGGCATGTTTTGTATGTGGAAAAAGTGGAATAGCATGAAGTGACAGCATCTGGATTTGTCAAACGTCGCTTAAATATGTAAAATCAATTGAAAAACTGGAGACCCAGTTAGAGTGAGGGGGGGCCCGTGTTAGACTGGGGGAGGGAGGGGTGTCCAGCCAATGCTTTGCTGCAGGGGGAGGTGGGGGGGTTCAGCCAATGCTTTGCTGCAGGGGGAGTTGGGGGGGCTCAGCCAATGCTTTGCTGCAGGGGGAGGTGGGGGGGGGGCTCAGCCAATGCCCTGCTGCAGGGGGAGTTGGGGGGGGGTGTCCAGCCAATGCTTTGCTGCAGGGGGAGTTGGGGGGGCTCAGCCAATGCTTTGCTGCAGGGGGAGGTGGGGGGGGGGCTCAGCCAATGCCCTGCTGCAGGGGGAGTTGGGGGGGGTGTCCAGCCAATGCTTTGCTGCAGGGGGAGTTGGGGGGGCTCAGCCAATGCTTTGCTGCAGGGGGAGGTGGGGGGGGGGCTCAGCCAATGCCCTGCTGCAGGGGGAGTTGGGGGGGGGTGTCCAGCCAATGCTTTGCTGCAGGGGGAGGTGGGGGGGGGGCTCAGCCAATGCTTTGCTGCAGGGGGAGGTGGGAGGTGGGGGGCTCAGCCAATGCTTTGCTGCAGGGGGAGGTGGGGGGGGGGCTCAGCCAATGCTTTGCTGCAGGGGGAGGTGGGAGGTGGGGGGGGGGGGCTCAGCCAATGCCTTACTGCAGGGGGAGGTGGGGGGGGGGCTCAGCCAATGCTTTGCTGCAGGGGGAGGTGGGAGGTGGGGGGGGGGCTCAGCCAATGCTTTGCTGCAGGGGGAGGTGGGGGGGGGGGGGCTCAGCCAATGCCTTACTGCAGAGCTCGCAGGGTTGTCCCTGTTTTAAGAGTGGGCGAGGAGGGCCTCATGTGGGTCTACTGGTAGTGGATGAAAACAGAATAGTTCATCAACATGGTAAAGCTAGGGAGGAGGTGGGAAGGAGGGAGTAGTTTTTCACAGGTTTAGAAAACCAATCTCAGAGTTCAGGTGGGGGGGGGGGGGGCAGCTTGGATCTTTGTTGTTGAGAGTCAATCAATCAATCAAGTGACGTACCGTGTGGCGGAGGTGATCATTTCTCTCCAGAATTCCCTGTCTTTAGACTTGATTATGAGATCTTCCGGTGACTTTCTTCCTAGCCACACTGACAGCCCATCCGGTAACTTCTCTCTCTGTCTTCCTCTGTCTCTTCTTCCCTCAATTTGTACAATTGCCACAGTGTGTTCCAATTTTCCTCTTCTCAGAAAATGTCATACAAATCTCACTTGCCTGCTTCTGATCTTTGTTGTAATCTGCCTTTTAACTTCAGCCTCTCTTAAGACTTCTTCGTTGGTTTTCTTAGCTGTCCATGGTACCTTCAGCATCCTTCTTATGAACCACATTTCCATAGCTGCTATTTCTCACTGTACTCTCTTATTCGTGGACCATGCTTCACACCCATAAAACAAAATTGGCTCGATGTAACATTTAAGTACTCGGAATCTTGTTTCCATTGATATGGATCTGTTGCACAAGATGTTTCTCATTTTCTGGAATGCTGACTTGGATTGAGCACATCTGCTTTTTATTTCGTTGTGACATTTCCTATCAGCTGTTATAATTGTAGATGAGACTCGTTAGTCGTGGTTGATAGCTCATCTAGGAGAAGAAAAACTCTGGCTTCAAACCCCCTGCTGCCTTGTAGGGTAGGCTCTGACCAGAGTCAAAGGCTAGTAAACAAACTAGTGGAAGGCAAGGGGAAACCAACACTGTACATTCCAAGAACAATCATGACAATCAATAATTCTTTTAATCATAAGGACGTTAATGTGGGTTCCATTGGAACCACCTCGTCCTGTAGGGACTATCACGTGCGACAGGCGATATTATAACAGCTGATGTTGAGAGTGACAATGTTTTTTTTCTTTTTTTATTCAACACAAAATCCAGGAACTCATTATAACAAAACAATAATTACATATAAAAAAGTAACTTTTAAATACTTATGTGGGAGTTACTTCCCGTGCTTGTCTAGCGGTCGGATAGTAATTGACCTCGTGGATCTTCGACCTGGTTTACGACGCCCTTGCCACTGTACAACTCAGCGCCATGACTAACTGGGCAAAGGTCTAACATCCAGGACATACCGTACTGTCAGCTAGTTAAACAGACGTGCATATAGACCTATATCGTACTGTCAGCTAGTTAAACAGACGTGCATATAGACCTAAATCGTACTGTCAGCTAGTTAAACAGACGTGCATATAGACCTACATCGTACAGCTAGCTAGTTAAACAGAAGTATATAAACCTACACCGTACTATCAGATAGTTAAACAGATGTATATAAACCTACACCGTACTGTCAGCTAGTTAAACAGATGTATATAGACCTACATCGTACTGTTAGCTAGTTAAACAGAAGTATATAGACCTACACCTCACTGTCAGCTAGTTAAACAGATGTATATAAACCTACACCGTACTGTCAGATAGTTGACGTATATAGATCTACACCGTACTGTCAGATAGTTGACGTATATAGACCTACACCGTACTGTCAGCTAATTAAACAGACATATATAGACCTACACCGTACTGTCAGCTAGTTAAACAGACGTATATAGACCTACACCGTACTGTCCGGTAGTTGACGTATATAGACCTACACCGTACTGACAGCTAGTTAAACAGACGTATTCAGACATACACCGTACTGTCAGCTAGTTAAACAGACGAATTTAGACCTACGCCGAACTGTCAGGTAGTTGACGTATATAGAACTACATCGTACTGACAGCTAGTTAAACGGACGTATATAGACCTACACCGTACTGTCAGCTAGTTAAACAGACGTATATTGACCTACACCGTACTGTCAGCTAGTTAAACAGACGTATTCAGACCTACGCCGTACTGTCAGGTAGTTGACGTATATAGACATACGTCGTACTGTCAGCTAGTTAAACAGACGTATTTAGACCTACACTGTACTGTCAGCTAGTTAAACAGACGTATTTAGACCTACACCGTACTGTCAGCTAGTTAAACAGACGTATTTAGACCTACGCCGTACTGTTAGATAGTTGACGTATATAGACCTACACCGTACTGACAGCTACTTAAGCAAACGTATATAGACATACACCATACTGTTAGGTAGTTGACGTATATAGACCTATGCCGTACTGTCAGCTAGTTAAACAGAAGTATATAGACCCATACCGTACTGTCAGCTAGTTAAGCAGACGTATATAGACCTATACCGTACTGTTAGATAGTTGACGTATATAGACCTACGCCGTACTGTCAGATAGTTGACGTATATAGACCTATACCGTACTGTCAGATAGTTGATGTATATAGACTTACACCGTACTGTCAGATAGTTGACGTATATAGACCTACACCGTACTGTCAGATAGTTGACGTATATAGACCTATACCGTACTGTCATATAGTTGACGTATATAGACCTACACCGTACTGTCAGGTAGTTGACGTATATAGACTTACACCGTACTGTCAGCTAGTTAAACAGACGTTTTCAGACCTACGCCGTACTGTCAGGTAGGTAAACAGGCGTATATAGACCTACACCGTACTGTCAGCTAGTTAAACAGACGTATATAGACCTACGCCGTACTGTCAGCTAGTTAAACAAACGTATATAGACCTACACCGTGCTGTCAGCTAGTTAAACAGACGTATATAGACCTACACCGTACTGTCAGCTAGTTAAACAGACGTATATAGACCTACACCGTACTGTCAGCTAGTTAAACAGACGTATATAGACCTACACCGTACTGTCAGCTAGTTAAACAGACGTATATAGACCTACACCGTGCTGTCAGCTAGTTAAACAGACGTATATAGACCTACACCGTGCTGTCAGCTAGTTAAACAGACGTATATAGACCTACACCGTGCTGTCAGCTAGTTAAACAGAATCTTCAAGATAACAAATCTGGCAGAGAAAGGCAAGATGGCCAGGCACAAAATTCACGAGAGCTCTTTCTCTGGTCAGAAGATTGCTTCTGCCCACACACACAAAGCTACAAGTACTGAGCCACTCGTTTTGAATATGTTCAACATGCACAAGCGATGGTGTAGTGGTTAGCTCACTCGCCTGCCAAGATTCCTGTTTCGATTTCGGACACGGGCGGAACTTTTCCGGACCCACCTGCCCTGGGATCAATCCAGCCTCAAGAAATGGGTACCCGGTTTTTTTTTCCTAGGAAAACAAAGGCAACGAGGACAGGTGTAGACACCCCTACCTTAACTGCTGCAGTGGCCTAGAAATATGAAGGCACTAACACTTCACACCCCTCAGTCAGTCAGTCAGTCAGTCAGTCAGTCAGTCAGTTATTTCCATGTCCCTTGTGGAACTTTGCCTCCCTAACAGCTTCCCTGTAGGCCTCTCGACTGTAAGCAAGATGCCCTGCTGCTGATGCATCCATCTGCAGACCATCAGCGATGTCTTGCAGCCATCTTCGCCTTGGTCTTCCTCTCTTTTTCCCTTTATGTACCCTTCCAAGACGGTCTTCTCTAGATTATCATGACGTTTAATATGTCCAAAATATTTAAGTTTTTTCTCTCTTTAATCCTCTTTACTAGCCAGCCTTCTTCAATATTAAGTTCTTGTAGTATAGATATATTTGTTCTTTTTTGTGTCATTGATATTTGAAGAATTCTTTTGTAGCATTTATATTCAAAGGCATTTATGTGTTTTTCAGCTGTTTTGTTAAGTGTCCAGGTCTCACAGGCGTATGTTGCGATGGGAAAGATGTATGCCCTTAAAAATCGTATTTTTGTAGTTCTGTCTGTTCCTCTCCACAGCTTCTTTAGTTGTTTTACTTTCTGAAGAGCGATAGATGTCCTCCTTTTAATTTCCCTCATTGTATCTCCATTATTAGTTAGTAGTGATCCAAGATATTCAAAACTCTCCACTTCTTCCAGTTTTTCCTCATTGATACATATTTCAGTAGCCTTGTTTGTTTTGTCAGTTGTCGTCAGTTTAGTTTTCTTCGCATTAAGCTTTTCAGATACTATGGGATACAGAGGTGGACTGACAAACACACCCATAAAAGTACATTGTAACTGTAGCGTGTGTGTGCTGACATGACTATACCGAGACTCGACACGCGCGTGGCTGCACATACGTCTCGCGACACGCACGTGTAACAGTACTCACGTGCTAACTCTGCTAATTACTGCCGCCAGTTAACATGACCTGGGGGGGAGGGGGAAAAAAAAAAGGGGGGGGGGGGGTCAATCAACGCGAGCGATTTGGCTTCGTGTTATTTCCCTACCACCATCTGCATTTTAAAGGGAAGGGGGCGCTGCATTATCGGGACAAGCCAAAACGTTCTGCTTTTTTTTCTGTTAGTCCTCTACAGATGTGACAGCACGTCCCTTCCTGAAAGTACATTATAGTATTATGATAATGGTTCTGTAATTACGGGGCAAATATCCAGATTATAACAACAGAGTTTGCGCCAGAAACCGTCAAGCTGTGTCTATTAATAGCAGTAACCTAGACCGAATGTTGAGCTGGGTACATGATTCAAAACCCGATCAAGTTATCATTACCTTGTTTATGATAGGAGACAGGTTTCCTTTGGTTTGTCTGGGTTCATGAAGAGAGGTGACGAGATCTTTGAATCATCCGAGAAGCACTAGTCACTTACCTGGACACATGTCACAGAGTGACATCTATTGTCTACAGTGGCAAGAAAACGTAGGCGAATGGTCTTCTAAAATACTTAAGCGAGGGGTAATTAGATCTTCTAAAATACTTAAGCGAGGGGTAATTAGATCTTCTAAAATACTTAGGCGAGTGGTAATTAGATCTTCTAAAATACTTAAGCGAGGGGTAATTAGGTGTTCTAAAATATTTTATCTGTTCTTTTTTTCTTCTTGTTCATAAAATGTTTTATGACCTCTGGAAGTAGCAAATGATAATTTCGTGAGAGAGAGAGAGAGAGAGAGAGAGAGAGAGAGAGAGAGAGAGAGAGAGAGAGAGTAATGGGAGAAAGTGATAATAGAAAACAACAGACAAGAAAGAAATGTGATTCTAAAAAACGTACTCTTTGTTGGTAGCACTACATTACATTAGCTAGTGCTACATTACATTAGCTAGCACTGCAGTATTTTAGCGTTACAGTGTTTACATACAGGTGTATGTATCCTCCATAAAGGCAGTTTGTGCTTGCTACAGTGTTAGCTTATATCGTCCCTGCCTATACTATGGGCCAGAGTATGTCATTGTAAGGTACGGTCACTTGGACACTCTGTTCTGTCTTTAATAAGATGTTGTGCATCAGTATAATACAAGGTAGGGGTCTGTTGTGTGGGAGCCGGGTGTGTTTTACTACAATGTAAGAGCGGGGTGTGTCTTACTACAATGTAAGAGCAGGATGTATTTTACCACAATGTAAGAGCGTGGTGTGTTTTACCGTAATGTAAGAACAAGATGCGTTTTACTACAATGTAAGAGCAGGATGTATTTTACAACAATGTAAGAGGGGGTGCGCTTTACTGTAATGTAAGAGCAAGATGTATTTTACTACAATGTAAGAGCAGAAGTATTTTACTACAGTGTAAGAGCGGGGTGTGTTTTAATGTAAGAGCGGGATGTGTTTTAATAAAATGTAAGAGCGGGATGTGTTTTAATAAAATGCAAGAGCGGGATGTATTTTACTACAATGTAAGAGCGGGATGTGTTTTAATAAAATGCAAGAGCGGGATGTATTTTACTACAATGTAAGAGCGGGATGTGTTTTAATAAAATGCAAGAGCGGGATGTATTTTACTACAATGTAAGAGCGGGATGTGTTTTAATAAAATGCAAGAGCGGGATGTATTTTACTACAATGTAAGAGCGGGATGTGTTTTAATAAAATGTAAGAGCGGGATGTGTTTTAATAAAATGTAAGAGCGGGATGTGTTTTAATAAAATGTAAGAGCGGGATGTGTTTTAATAAAATGTAAGAGCGGGGTGTATTTTACTACAGTGTCTGAGCGGCGTGTGTTTTGCTACAATTTAAGATCCTTAACGTGCCGGAACGTGAGTAATTCTTTTGTAATATATTTTTTTTTTACTGTGATACAATTTAACAAGTGTTTGATATCTAAAATACCAGAACAATTTGTGCTAAGTAAAAAAATTAGTGTGTGATATCTAAAATATCAAAACAATTTATGCTAAGTAAACATATTTACAGCCATATAAGGCTGTTTGAGGCTGATTTCGGATTTTCGGCGCATAAAACTGCAACCAGAAAGTAGCGAATTGTGTCTGTAAGTAGGTCAGCAGTTGTTCAACTAATCATATGTGGGGATACACGTGCTGGCATAGGTTGACAAGATTGACAACAGATGGTGTATATGTGGTATTTTATCTATAATTCATATGAGAGAGAATACGATATGTCTTATGTATGATACGTATAGAGAGAGAGAGAGAGAGAGAGAGAGAGAAACTGCAAATTTATATGTGATACATATGAAGAGAGAATACGACACGTTTTATCTATGATACACATGGAGAAAGAAAACGGAACATTCTATCTGTGATGCATATGGAGAGAGAAAACGATACAGTTTGTCCGTGATACATATGGAAAGAGAATGCGACACATTTTATATGTGATACATATGAAGAGAGAAAACGACACGTTTTATCTGTGATACATACGAAGATAGAAAACGACGCATTTTATCTGTGATACATACGAAGATGAAGCCACTGACAGCAATTATTGAGGAAAGACGCTGGCGATGGTTGGGACATGTGCTCCGAATGACTGACAACTCACTACCAAAAATAGCACTAAGATGGACACAACAGGGGAACAGAAGTAAAGGTATGAATGAATGAATAACCTTTATTTTTCAAGGGTAAAGAATTGGGCACGCATTCCCGTCTTACCTTCTGCCCTTCATCACTCCACCTTTCATTCTTCCCACACACTTGATTTAGTACAAATATACAAATTAAATTATGAAAAACATATCAAAAGAGTGTAAGATTTAACTACTACATTCAAAACAAAAGAGAAGAAGTAATTAACCTGTGGTTAGACCAAAAAAGGTAGACCAAAAGAGACATGGAGAAGAACAACAGAAAGAATGTTGAGCAATAGAGGGCTCACCTGGGCAAGAGCAGAAAAAAAGGCAAAGGACAGGCATTTGTGGAAAACCATTGCGGAAGCCCCATGTGCCCTGGGCACTTAAGGTTCAGAGAGAGAGAGAGAGAGAGAGAGAGAGAGAGAGAGAATATGAAGAGAGAAAACAACACATTTTATCTGTGATACAAGTCTGATTCTCGGTATCTACTTGAAACATTATTTTCTTTCTTTCCCCCCTCCCTCCCTCTCTCTCTCTCTCTCTCTCTCTCTCTCCCTCTCTCTCATGAGTTTTGAATGTCTATATTTTCTTATTGTTCTTAGCTATCTTTGTGTGTTTTGCAACTTCTCTGAAAATGTTACTTACTGTTTGGCCATCTAAAGTTCACACTGAGTATTTCTCCAGAACAGTCTTTTTACTAGTTCTTTCTTGTCTAAAACTCACTAATTTAATTTCTAATGTTCAGTATGGCGGTATTTTTCTAACTGTTAAGAATATTCATTCATTTCCTTTCCGTACCCTTTTTTGGTTATCTACTGTTTCAGTGCACGAATAAAAACTGAATTTATGTGGATGCTTAGACAATAATACACTGTCTGATACCGTCTGCTGTCCTGCAACAGAGTGTCAAATTTTTCTTTTCTGTGATATATCATCTTGTCTATCATCTACATTTTGTCTATGAAACATCATCTTGTGTATAACCTATCGTTTTGTGTATGAAATCTCATCTTATCTAGAATCTTTTTTGTCTATGAAATATCATCTATAATATTTTTTGTCGTGAAATATCATTTTGTCTATAATCTTTTTTGTCTATGAAATATCATCTTGTCCATGATCTATCATTTTCTCAATGATCTATCATTTTGTCTATCATCTCTCATCTTGTCTATAATCTGTCAATTTGTATATTATATAATCTATCAATCTGTCTATAATCTATCACGTTGTCTATAACATATTAATTCATATATAATCTATCATCGTGTCGATATCTGATTATTTTAACATCCTGTGTAGACAATCAATTTAATAACAACAACAACAATATATATATATATATATATATATATATATATATAAAACATCCTGAACTTGCTTTGCTCACACTAGGCAGTATTTAGATACTGTGTGAGTCACTAAATGCATAGATCTGAAGTTGAACGTAAAAGTTTTGTAACCAATTTTTATCCGTGCTTTGCTGAATGTTTGTAACAGAGTTACTCTGGAAGTGTTAAGTGGCAGGTGGGCCTGCCAACTCACTTCTTTCTTCACCTTATGAAAATAACTCCTTCGCTCATTTGTTCACAAATTTCTAAGACGGTTATATTTAAGTTTTTGTATTTCCTGCTGGATAATTTCATTTTTTGACTTTCACTTTTCAGACTGAAGATGCTTCATGTTTCAACTTTTATCATGTTGTTTACCATACGCTCATCAACTTCCTAGCGGACTGGCGTTGCATATCGTTTATGAAGTTTCCTGCAGAGCACACAGTTACTCTGGAGCACCCTTGTATGCCTTTACACATATTCATAAACTGACGATGCGTGACTTTAGAAGGGAGGGACAGCACATGCAGAACCATGTAACTCTTTCACGCCAGAACTAATTTCCATGTTGATACATTCTGGTAAGAAGAAACTGGAAGGAGATCACTTTATCATTTAAAAGACGGGTTAGAAAAGTACTCTTTAATTCATTTGCATGTCCCTTGCGGAACTTTGCCTCCCTAACAGCACTCATGTAGGCCTCTCGGCCGATGTATCCATCAACGATGTCTTGCAGCCGTCTTTGCCTTGGTCTTCCTCTCTTTCTTTTTCCCATTATGTACCCTTGTAAAACGGTTTTCTCTAGATTATCATGACATTTAATGTGTCCAAAATATTTAAGTTTTCTCTGTACTACTTTTCATTTTATTTAGAGTTTGCCAAATTTCTCTCTGACTATTGACTGACGTAAGTTTACAAGATCTACCAGCCTTATCAGTGTTGCTTTGGAATGAAAGAGTTAAGAAATGTGCTCTCTTTCTAACATCGCTGACATACTTTGAGGTTTTTTCATCGCGAAGGAGACTTTTTGGAAGCCAGTTTCCTAGATCTTCAGCAGGAAGTTAGGAAACATATTCTAATCCACTCCCAAACCGACATAACGGGTAGTTCCAGAGATTGCAGAATCACACACGAGGATGATCCCCGAAAAATGTATGTTCTTTGTAATTTAAATAGAATATAGAAATAGGACTGAAAATTCTGTACCATTTTTCAACAAAGTTCTCATCACTTTCTGCCTCCGCTCCCCTGATACCTAGATTTCTTGTGGGGAAAAAAACCCCGTCCGACTGACCCTGCAGCCAACTATGCACGGCCTCTTTAACCTCTTTATTAAACTTCTTCCCACCTAGTGCCTCCTTGAGGGGTCCATACACATGATAATGATATGATATGTGGGATGTGGAAGACATTCCAAAAGCAGATGTGTAATATGTCGAGCTGCTGTACGCACTGTGTGATGCCCCGCGTTGTCATACTATGATAAGACACTATTATTATATAATATATAATATACATTATACATATTATATATTGAATATTATTATATAATAATATAAAACTGAAAAGTTTTGATCAGTTCGCAGATTTCAAATGATTCCCAAACAGATCAGAGTATGCTTTGCTGTTGACAGTGGTTCCTCTTAGCATTTCTAGAATTATTCCTTTCTTCTTCTTCTTCTTCTTCGTTCACTTCTACCACCAAAAACCGCACTGTGAACCTACTGAATTCACGCATGTGGTCCTCGTTAGGTCCGGTGGTCC
This sequence comes from Achatina immaculata, assembly GCA_009760885.1. Lineage (NCBI taxonomy): Eukaryota > Metazoa > Mollusca > Gastropoda > Stylommatophora > Achatinidae > Lissachatina > Lissachatina immaculata. Next base: position 43,998,153 of record CM019702.1, on the reverse strand, counting down.
TCTGTGTGGTCCAAAATAGACCACATGAGTTCCACGAAGGACCACAAGGGGTTCAGAGTATCACAGTGCTTTAGCCTGTATTCTTGGTGGGTCTCGGAAGCGGGATTGCGTGACACCGTGGTTTTCATTGCACCAGTTTGGTCTAGGGTTGGACTTTCTCACCGGAAGACCTCGACGTGTTTGGAATATCAGTGCATCCCCGCTGGGTGAGAGGCGTTAGCCCACCCAGGACAGAGTTGGACTTTCTCACCGGAAAACCTCGACGTGTTATGAGATACCCGTGTATCACAGCCGGGTGAGAGGTGGTTGCCCATCCAGTCCAGGGTTGGACTTTCTCACCGGAAAACCTCAGCGTGATTAGGATACGCAGACATCCCCGCCGGGTGAGAGGTGGTTGCCTATCTAGACTTCCCTGGTCCAGTGTCTCCGACTTCAGCATTTTGCGGTCGTGGCCGCTACCCTTCCTAGTTGTGACCAGGATGGAGCTTTTGTCCAGGAGGACGAATCCTCGCCACTAGTGACTTCTACCCCTGGGTTGAGCCGGTTTAGGCATTTCCCAGTATGGGCATGTTTGGGACGGGACCGACCTCTAGGGCAGAGGTACTGTGACATTCATAGCCTTCAAGATTCACCCCTGGTATGAGCCGGTTTAGGCAAAATTCACCAGTATGGGTGTTTATCAGGCGTTACCGACCTCTAGAGCGGAGGTGGCATGACATGTCTAGCCATCGAGTTCCACCCCTGGTGTGTGCCGGTTTAGGCATATTTCACCAGTGTAGGTGTATTTCGGACGTAGGCGGCCTCTAGAGCAGAGGTGCCGTGGTATAGCTCTCGTAGCGTTACTACTGGACATACCAGGTTAAACTTCACTTTCCACCACCTTTTCCCATCGGTGCCGCACAGCAACCTTTATTTCCGCATTTACTTCCTTAACCGGGAGGAGCTTCACTCCACGCGCGGCATTTGAAAAGTCAAGCCAGCAGTGACTTAACCTCTGGGACAAACCGGTTCATGCATTCCACACGATATGACTGCACTCAGGACGTGGCCGACCTCCAGACCAGAGGTGCCGTGATTTGACTGTTTGCTTCGCTTTATTCTTTCAACCACCTTTTCCGCAGTGATGCTGCGCGGCAACCTCATTTGCAAATTTCTTCATTGGCCGGGAAGAGCACCGCTCCACGCACGGCAGCTGAAGATCTCGCCAACAGCGGGCCGCAATACGAATGCCCCCGTTTGTCCCTGTTAATCATTACCTCCAGTTCCGAAAACCAACAAAATAGAACCGAGGTCCTATTCCATTATTCCATGCACCATTATTCAGGCAGCTGGGGCCTGCTTTGAACACTCTAATTTTTTCAAAGTAAACGCGCCGGCCACCCGGGACGCTCAGCGAAGAGCACCCGCGGGAGAGAGCCGGCAGACGGTAGGGCAGGAGACAACGGGCAGTGAACCGGCGCGAGCCGGACCGCCCGCCTGCGCCTGAGATCCAACTACGAGCTTTTTAACTCGTAGGCATGTCACGTACCATCGACATTTGATAGGGCAGACATTTGAAAGATGCGTCGCCGGCACAGAAGGCCATGCGATCAGCACAAAGTTATCCAGAGTCACCAGTTGGGACGCCGCGCCCCGCGAAGGGCAACGACGATTGGTTTTGAACTAATAAAAGCGCTCTTTCCACGAGGGTCGGAGCTTGGTAAGCATGTATTAGCTCTAGAATTGCCACAGTTATCCAAGTAGGATCGTGTCATCTAAGGAACCTCGACTGATTTAATGAGCCATTCGCGGTTTCACCGTGAGACAGTGTGAACTTAGACATGCATGGCTTAATCTTTGAGACAAGCATATGACTACTGGCAGGATCAACCAGATAGCTTTCTTCACCGAACCTTTGTCGGATATCTGCCGACAGACCGACGCGGGGCAAGGGAGACAGCGCTCTGCTCAGAGCGGATCCCTTTCGACCCCGGCGGCGTTTCATTTCCTTTAACCGGCGGGGGCGGCTCTCTCTGCTCTAACGAGCGGAAAAGAAAGCCTGGCCACCCACAAACAACACACGTTACATACTGCAGACCCGATACTCTTTGCGAGAGATGGGCCAATTTCGAGACCATCGGTCGACAAAACCGTACTACATCGTTATCACGAACCTGGCTGGCTAGCCGTTTACATGCTTCGCTCGACGGACAAACCACTTGCTTCTGCATCGAAACACCTTAACTCTCGCCGTCCGGGAAGGGAGCGAAAGCCTGTCTCCCCACGCACGGAACTCGAGAGCGCTTTTTCGCCAAAAGAACGGTCGGCCCGCGCAACAGCAACCGCCCGCGCTGTGCAGGTCGGCGCAGCTCTGCGCGGCTGACATTATTCCTTTAAAAAGCCAGAAGAGCGGAAGCATCAGTTTTTCCATAAGGTGGAGTTGTGTGGAACGTCTTTGACTTCGGCGAGAAAGAATGTCCGCACTCCTGGCTGACTCTCTTTGTCTCTGGTAGGAAGTAATGTGCACAACATTCGCCTCCAGTGACTATGCGTCGTATAAATTTCCGTCAGCATCGTAAAAGAGTTTCACACATATCCTCATTACTTTTTTTTCAGATCTGGGACGAGTTGTTTTTGGTACCCACACATGAGTTGTTTTTTTTTTGTCCGCTACTGCAGCGCCTCGTGAATGACGTAGTGCGCCGAGACATTACGAACCTTCAATTTCCAGCCACTTCATAGATTGTTACCCGCCATTTTTCCCGTATCTCTCGTTCCACTTCAGCACTAGCGTCAGGCCTATTCACAGTGTGAGGGCCAGTGGAGAGAGCTGCATGCAGCAGATTTGACATCCCATTAAAAAAAATTCCTGTGCCATTCGTATATGTGCTGAAGTCCCCATACTGCATGTTCATTTAGCGATGGCTATTTGTAGGTTTCTCATCTTCATTACATCAAATACCACTCTGTTCACTCTCTCATCTAAACAGAAAGTACGTAAGATCTTTGTAAATGAAATATCCTTAAGGATGGACAACCAACCCACTTACTTAGGAGTGATTCTCGACTCAAAACTGACGTGGAAGCGACACATCAACAGTGCAGAAGCAAAAGCCAGAAGAAAACGAGCCATATTAAGAAAATTGAGTGGAACCACATGGGGAGCTAGTGAAAGAATCCTCAAGGATGTATATCAGCAAAGTATTCTACCACATTTAGAATATGGCTCAGCATTTGGTGCACAGCATCAAACACTACGCTGCATAATCTAGACAAGGTACAAAACCAGTCACTACGGATTATCACAGGTGCCATGAGGTCCACACCAATATTAGAAATGCAGAAAATAGTTGGTGTTCAAGCGCTAAAGGAACGTAGAGACACAAAGGTCATGACCTTGGGAGAGAAATTCCTCAGCTCTGTAAGCCATCCCCTGAAGGAGAGATTCAATAACTTGGCACTAAGACGGCTTAAAAGAAGCAGCTTCATTCATCAGGCCAAGCGTATGCGTAAGCTGATACCTGACCTTCCAACTGTAGTTGCTCCATTATCATCTGTACCAGAGCATACATCATGGAAAGAAGCAGATTATACACAAATAACTATTCAGACTGAAGTGAAAGGTGTGCAAATTGTGAGATGCAGAGATTTCAGACACTTAGTTTGCTAGATGACAAATATCCACGTGACACCTGGATATGTGTGTATACAGACGGATCTGCACACAATGCCATAAAGAATGGAGGGGCAGGAGCACATATTGAATATCCAAACAACACCACTGACAAGATTTCCATACCCACTGGAAAATACTGCAACAACTATGATGCAGAAGTTAGGGCAATTATTGCTGCAGTTGAAAAACTATCAGACTCCAAAATTGATACGTGCCCCATAGTAATTCTCACAGATGCAAGATCAGTACTGGAAGCTCTTCAGTGCAACAAACTACCAGACCTTAAGGATGCCTTGTCAAAAAGTGGCTTACAACACGGAGTCACTTTGAAGTGGATTCCCTCCCACTGTGGGATACCAGGCAATGAGAAAGCTGACCGTCTGGCCAAAGAGAGTACTGAAGTGGAGCAACCAGACATACTAATCACCTATAATCAGAAGAAAAGCATGATAAAAACCTACAGGAAGCCACAAACACCACCACATGATGACTATCACATGCTAAACAGAAAGGAACAAGTCACCATCTTCCATCTCCGAACAGGACACAGCCGACTCCGAAGTCATATGTATACAAAGTTTAAGGTTGGTACTACTAATATATGTACATGTGCCCAGGTGCCCCAAACTGTGGAACATGTCCTCCAAAACTGCACCAACTATGAGACACTGACAAATAATTACTGGCCCAGTGAAACAACTAAAGAAGATAAGCTCTTTGATTCCATATATGAATTACACAAAAAAAACAAAAAACAGTGACATTTATCCAAGAGACAGGACTGCAGATATAGACAAACAATGCGAACGAAGAAGAAGAAGAAGACCTTCACTACTCAAGAAACGAATAACTGTGCGCTGTTATTCTCTCGTGTATGCTTCCAAAGGTAGCAGCCATCTTTGATCTGATCTGCTGACCTCTTTTTTCCATAATGGCCGGCGTGTATTCGCAAACATACATCTAGACAGAGACGACGCATCATGTCTGTACTAAAACTGTCTGCTGCTTCGTTTAAAATTTTTAAAACAAAATTAAGGTTACATTGTGACTCACCTTCGCACTCACCAACACAGCCTGTTCATTCACACATACAAACATCAACACACAACGCTGCATATGAGGACATTTAAAACCGTCATGTGTGAACGTCAACACACGATAGTTCACATACAAACATAATACACAGCACTTCAAATAAAAACATCAATATGCAACACTTAACATGCAAATATCAGCGCACAACAAGTCACATACATACATGAACACACAACATTTGACTTGCAAGAATCAACATGCAACATTTCATTTGCAAACAACACATAAAACTTTCATCTACTCGACTTATAATAAGTATAAAACTCTTTAAACACTTCTATAAAAAATGAGAATCCAGAACATTTATTCAGATATTTCTACATTATGTACATAAAACTCAGCATGAAAACTTTTCACATTTTGAACAATTTCACCCAGAATCATTTGATCTTAATCGTTCACTATTGCTTACTTTCCTTACTCACACGTTTTACAGTAAGATTCTTCAATGATGATGATGATGATGATGAACCTTAGACAGATTAAACAGACAGCTAGATTGGTCGATAAACAGACAGATAGACAGATACTCAAACATGTACACAGACAGAGACAGCGAGGCAAACAGATTCATAGACGGATATACAAACAGGCGGAGAGATCGATAAACAGACACTCAGAGTCTATAAAAGATCTCTGTTTTCCATTTTCTGCTATAAGACAATTAAGGAAGCACTTAATAAAAACAATATGATGGCCGTACAGACGAATAGATAAAAACACAAAAAGACTAGACAGAAGAGACAGACCGTCAGACAAAGCTAGATAGAGACAGTCAGACAAGGCTAGATAGAGACAGACAGTCAGGCAAGGCTAGATAGAGACAGACAGTCAGGCAAGGCGAAATAGAGACAGTCAGGCAAGTTTAGATAGAGACAGACAGCCAGGCAAGGCTAGATAGAGACAGACCGTCAGACAAGGGTAGATAGAGAGAGAGACAGTCAGACAAGGCTATATAGAGACAGGCCGTCAGACAAGGCTAGATAGAGACAGACCATCAGGCAAGGCTAGATAGAGACAGACCATCAGGCAAGGCTAGATAGAGACAGACCATCAGGCAAGGCGAAATAGAGACAGACAGTCAAACAAACCTAGATAGAGACAAACGAACAAATAACTAAAGAAAATAAATATGTTGAGCCACAAGAAACATGTATTTGCTGTTGACAGACAAAGCTGTTTCCATTCTGACAGACAGACAAACCAGCAGCCAGAAAAACAGACATCTGTGCACTTATAATAATGAATATGAAATAACGTACTAGTGATAACTACTACAGCACGGACACATTCAATCAAACAGACATGCCAACACAGAAAATGTCACGTGCATACACATATCCAGATAGGACTCTCGTATTGTTTTAAAAGAATAAAATCGAAGTAGGCAGACTGGCCGGTCGCCATACGTTACAGCTGGCAATAATAACAAATAAAAGACAGGTACACATGCGTTTAGCGTGGAACTATCGCGACGGATTCAAAAATATATGCATTTATCTTCAAGTGAAGAGAGTTTCTTGGAGTAATTCACGTAAAGAAGCGATCTAACCAAAGGATGGTTTCGCCTACTAGATATTCAGCCCGAAGTGAAAATCGCCAGATAACGATTCGAATTGCCTCCTCTTCGTGTAGAAGTCAGCGGGAAGATCACCAGACAGACAAACCTACGGGCAGACAGACACATGACGCACGCCAATGTTGCCTCATAAAATATTCATTTTGTCTGACTCTGCGATTCTAAAGAAAAGTCTGTTTGTCCGGGGCATTCTTTTATCTGGTACCACTAATAAATGGAATTCAAATTACGTCGGCCCAGGATCGGCAGAGCGGTGTTTCCGAACTGTTTCTGGTCGTCTCGTCTGACAGCGCCCAGCCACATTTAGCCACCGGCCAGTATGGCACACAGCTGTGACTTATTTTCAAAGAATTAATTTTCCGCTTTCCATTTTTATTGAAAAATTGTTATAGTGCTTATTTAGCTTTGCAGAGACATGAGCAGTCATACTTGTTCTTCAGCGTTGGGGTAAAGCTGGTCATGCTGCCAAACCTGCAGCCCTGTTGGCCTGATGAAGTCCGCCATCTTCTCCAGGCTTGAGTGTGGGCCCTTTTCTTTCAACTTTTCTTCAACTTTTTCTTTCAGCTTCTCTCCCTCGGGCCAGATCTGTGCTCGGAGGTTTGAGTGGGTTGGAAAGGTTTGCAGGAGAGGTTCTGTACGTGTATTTTTTTAATGCATGAAACTGTATAAAAAGATGAAACAAAATACCAGTACAGGCGTCTCTAGAGACAAGGAGATTAGTGTAAGCCTGTCACAAGAAGAAGAATACTGAAATGCTACGTTGAGTCTATCCTATTCTAAGGAAGTGAGTCATGGACTATCAACAGATTGATGCATAGATCACTAGAGGCAACAGTGATGTGGTTTCAGAAGAATGTTAAGCTTAAAAGAATGTTAAACTTAGAAGAATATTAAGAGTACCGTAGACAGTTAAGGTGACAAACAGGAAATGTTTTGTTTAAATCAAATGTAGAAACCTAATTAAACCCGCATAAAAACAAATCATCATTCATTGGACATACAACCAGAAAGAAATGGCTTAAAACTATTATAACAGCAGGAAAAATAAATGTAAAAAGAGGCAGGGGAAGACGAAGAGAAAAAAATCACGGACAGTCTGACATGGTGGCACAATCAAAAGTCACCAACTGAACTAATGTAAGATATCAAGGATCGAAATCTGTGGAAATGCATGACTGCCAACGCCTGTCGGCACGGCACCTGATGATGACTGAGAATGAGGTAGCTGCAGATTAGGACGCAAGTTGAAGCATAGTCCAGTAAGCATTAATAGTAGCAGTGAGATCAAAACCCTCCTGAACTGTCAAGCAAACTCTCAGTCACGTTTTTTTGGAACTTTAGACCAAGATTTGCATGAGGTTTATACATCATTCCTTCTTGTGGTCTTTTCCTAGGCTGATTGTCTATCATGATTTCCTTTCTGTGGTCTTTTCCTAGGCTGATTGTCTATCGTGATTTCCTTTCTGCCGTCCTTTCCTAGGCTGATTGTCTTTCATGATTTCCTTTCTGCCATCCTTTCCTAGGCTGATTGTCTTTCATGATTTCCTTTCTGTGGTCTTTTCCTAGGCTGATTGTCTATCACGATTTCCTTTCTGTGGTCTTGATTGTCTATCATGATTTCCTTTCTGTGGTCTTGATTGTCTATCATGATTTCCTTTCTGTGGTCTTGATTGTCTATCATGATTTCCTTTCTGTGGTCTTGATTGTCTATCATGATTTCCTTTCTGTGGTCTTGATTGTCTATCATGATTTCCTTTCTGTGGTCTTGATTGTCTGTCATGATTTCCTTTCTGTGGTCTTTTCGCCTGAGAGATGAAGTGGTTAGTACAGTAGTACGCTATCTCAAGACGAAGGTCTGTGATCCAAATCCACTCCAGGTGCACTCAGCTGTAGAAATTGGTACCTGGCTTCTTGTAAAGCTGGGAAAGGGGAAGCTGCCAAGCGTGAGGCTGACCACATCACCCTCTTGTGTGCCGACAGGTCAAGAAAAATATGGACACTAGCACCAATATCCCGTAGGTGCCATCATGGCATACCAGGCTGTTATTGAACTTTTGTATATAACTCGTTCCAAAGTTCGAGAACTTGGTGGAGATGAATATAACGCCGTGATTCAGATCTGAGAAACTTGAAGACAAAGAGCGACAAGTTTCTGCTTCAGATATTGGGGGTGGCTGGGTGTATGTGTGTGTTTGTTTGGTTTTGTGTTTTTAAGTTCTGAATTACACAAATTAAAAATTAAATTATACTACAATTATTAGATAAATTAGAAAAAAAACCCATTATTAAGAAACAGAACTAACCGCTACAAGTCCAAGCCAAGTGACTATTCAGTGTGAAGTTCTACAATAAGGAACTAAATATACTAAATTTTAGATATTATTATTATTATTACTATTATTATTATTATGCGCCGTGCCAGAAAGCTTTGGCTGTCATCCTTCTCTATCTTGTGCGGTCCTTAGTGTTTCCTATTAATTCAGATGCTTTTCTTTCTCTGTGCCACTTGGTCAGTCCACTGAGATATTTTTCTCTTGGCCTCTCTCTCTCTCTCTCTCTCTCTCTCTCTCTCTCTCTCTCTCTCTCTCTCTCTCTCTCTTTGCATAATAAGTCTCGTAACATCTCACTTTCTGCTAGAATAGTTGCGGACATTTCGTATTTTAAACTTGGAAAAATAACACATCAGTAGCACAGTCAGCACTGCATACAGTCGGAGATATTCCTTCGCATACATCGTCACTGAGACACATACTTCAGATAATAGCATAACTGTGTCAGCTTGCAGACACCGTTGTGTACTTAAATACAGAGCGTTGTATGCTCAGCCTTCAACAAATAGACAAAGCACTACAGGCATGAGAGAAAGAAAAATGACGGGAGAATGGCCTTGACTGAAACCAGCGATAGGACAGTCTTCGGCCCAGCCAAGAAAGTATAATACACTTATTCACTCAGCCATCTTACATCTCCGAGCGGACAAGTACATTGTTCTCTCGTCCTACAAGAGTCCATGGTTCGAGTCTCTGCCATTCTCTTGTTGCTTCACTTTCTCTCGTGCCTTCCCGAAGCATGCCAAAGAAGTATTCTATTCTTTACCTTTAGAAAGCATGGTACTTCAATGTTAGAAAGAACAGTACTTCAATGTTAGAAAACACGGTACTTTACTGTTAGAAAGAACAGTACTTCAATGTTAGAAAGAACAGTACTTCAATGTTAGAAAGCACGGTACTTTACTGTTATAAAGCACGGTACTTTACTGTTAGAAAGCACGGTACTTTACTGTTAGAAAGCACAGTACTTCAATGTGGAAAATGTACTGGCACATGCTTAACTTTAGTAGCAAAACAACAGTGCGCGATATTTCAGCAAGTCTTTGCTGGAAAGCATAGGAATAAATATTAAACGAAAGGACATGAACGGACAACAGACGCCTCAGATGAGTAAAGACCAGCACAAAATATAACAATTTGGTAAATAAAAGCTCATTTTTGGATCGATATGTTACAGATAAACACGATGTCTTGTCTTGTCTTGTCTTATCTTCTATCTCAGTGGAGCTGCTATCTGATGCTCTTTGCAGCCGATGCTGTGAAGGCTGAGGCACAGCATGGTGTCGGACTGGGAGCGGGTTATAGCTTATGGAGTCCCTGAGTGCACCTAAGAAGTTGGGGGGGAGGGTGGAATACTTCTTTAGCAGACCCCACCGCCATGGGGAATATGGCAATCCTTGCCCGTTGGCGAAGAGGTGGGACAGGGTCTTGGTCAGCTATGGTTCACTATCCCTAAAGCTAGCATGTCAGTCATGTCAGTTATGTCAGTCATGTCAGTTATGTCTGTCATGTCAGTTATGGGTCGACGATTGCCGAAAAGGACAACGTCCTCATACGCTACAAAGATGCCGACGTAAGGACATAGGACCTTGCAATATGCACATAGACTGCCGCAGCTATGCCAGCGAGATACTGGAAGGATGGTGCCAGCGAGATACTGGAAGGATGGTGCCAGGGAGTTACTGGAAGGATGGTACCAGGGAGATACTGGAATGATGGTATCAGGGAGATACTGGAAGAATGGTGCCAGGGAGATACTGGAATTATGGTATCAGGGAGATACTGGAAGGATGGTACGAGGGAGATACTGGAAGGATGGTGCCATGAGAGAAACAGATCAACAAAACAATACTCGGACAACTTCTATAAAAACCTAACATCTTTCAGCTTCAAAGCCTTTCTACTAGACAAAATAAATCCGTACACTTACATATGTAAGAAAGTCGAATTTACTAAGACTGTTAAAAAATAAATAATATTTCAAACAGATAAGAGCGATGTTTAATTTTATAACTGTAACAAGTTCAAATGTAATATTTAAGCTTTTGCCTTCTTCAGACAAAATGATTACAAACAAAGCAAAATAAAATGTTCATGGGAGAAAAAAGAATTGCGTAAGGGAAATTTTAAAATATTAAAAATGTAACATTTTAGAATCTTTCAAAGTACACGGATTATGATCAGCAGTGCCTAGATAGTAACTATTACAAGCAAATCTCTAGCTTAATTATAGATATATACATGTAATAATATGTTCATATCAATAAATAATAATAAACTGCATATATGTATATGTAATTTAAACATATGATACATCGTGCTTGCTATGTTGAATAATCCAGATGTAGTCAAAACGAAGGTAAGACAGAAATAACAAATAGCGTAATTTTTAAAAAAAGGAAAAATAATGAAGTATGTCCCACAATGTAAAATCAGTACTTACAATTTCAGCGAAAATATACTGAGAGATATTCATGCAAACGTGTATATATATATATATATATATATATATATATATATATATATATATATATATATATATATACGTGTGAATACATCTGAGGTATACGTGTCCCACAAACATGAGGTATACGTGTCCCACAAACATGAGGTATACGTGTTCCACAAACATGAGGTATACGTGTCCCACAAACATGAGGTATACGTGTTCCACAAACATGAGGTATACGTGTCCTACAAACATGAGGTATGTGTGTCCTACAAACATGAGTATACGTGTCCTACAAACACGAGTATACGTGTCCTACAAACACGAGTATACGTGTCCTACAGATACCAGTAAACACCATCCTATGTATAACTCCACAAGGGACGGAATCAAGCCGGAAAATGCACGGAACAAAGAAAACTCAAAATGAGATAACCATTTTTTCCCAGTCATCCACATAAATGTCCCAAAACTGGCAGAAAATTAAGAGAGTGCAGAGTTGATGCATGCAAAGGTTCTCCCATGACATGCCTAGTCCAGCAATGAATCTGTGGACCATGTAACAAACAGAACCATAGGCGTGAAATGATTCTGAATTAAAGCCAATATTGCATATTGTTCCCTCCGAAATCCTTACCATCAATTTCAGTTTCAACATAAGAATGATTGACGTGTGCATAAACAGCCAGACCTAGTTCTCTCCTGGCTCTGTCTTTTGCTGCCTGGTCAGTTTCGCGTTTTCTTCCTTCCAACTCGATGATTCCCCTTTGAAGTTCGATTGTTCCCCCTTGAACCTCCAGTGTTCCTCCTGATAACTCGATAGTTCCTCGATGAAGCTCGATTGTTCCCCCATGAAGTTCGATTGTTTCCTTTCGCGTCTTCTGTGTTTCTCCACGCTGATCTCCACGGCCTGGTGACGATGACGCTGCCGCTGCTGCCACTCCCGACTCTTCGTCAAGGTCTTGCACGTCTGCATGAGGTGGCGTTGACATTTCTATGTAGAAAACCTGGTCATCTTCTTCGGCGTCTGGACAACAGGTTAAAAGTTGACATTAAATGTCAAGTCCTCTTTCTCAAATCCAAAATTATCTTATCCTAACAACTCTAAATAAGACTGAAATGTTACAAGTTTTACATCTTATTTATTAAAGCTTACAAATTTCCTGATTAAAATTGTTAAAAACAGTTTATAGAAAATCTTTCAACAAAAGCTTGGAACATCACTTCTTCTTCTTCCTCCTCCTCTTCTCCGTCTCCCTTCTTCTTCTTTCTTTCTTTCTTTCTTTTGTCTTCTTCTTCTTCAACATGTAAGAATTATGTCGTACTAAATCTAGAAACTTCCTGCCAGGACGGAGTTGCCAGCTTTCCTCAAATTTCAGTGCCAATGTCACCGCTTATGCTTTGGTTCAAGATCCTCCAAGATCCGGTTTGGTCACATAATATTGTGTACTTTGAACACTTAAGAAAGACATGTTCTTTAGTGTATGCTCCATCTTTCTGCATAGACCTTCTGTTGTCTCGGGTAATCCTCTGTCAAAGTGGAACGCATAAATATTCATATTAGCCAGCCAAACTTGACACATGTGATCTTTCGGTTGAATATCTGTTATATTTGCTATTATTGTCTCCAAAACAAGGCAGAACAAACTCGACCCAACTGCTGTTACTTAAGGCTCTGAAATGTGGGGCGGATGTAGCTGTTGCAAATCTAGTTCTTTGGCTATTAAAGAACATTTCCGACACACTAACATTTTCTTATAATAATGAAAGAAAATCTCTGTCTCAATTTCTTTTTGAACTGGGAAAATGAAGTAATGGTTATTTTTAGCATTTATGGCAGTTTAAAAATATAAACTCCTGATTACGGAACAAAACGAATGATTGTAGAACTTGTTTTGAATCTTTTTTTTTTAAACGGCTGACGGTAGCCCAAAAAAAAGTAAAAAAAAAAAAAGATAAGAGATAATAATATTTATCCATAATTCTCAAATTTGAATTACTGTTTTAAAGAAAATGAACTGAAAACATTCACCATGAATTAATATTCTTCAGAACATTTTCTTTTTCAGATTAGAAGTGAAGTGTAATTGTAGGGTTGTCTTTTAGAGAAGAGGAGGAGAAGGTGGTGGAGGAGGAGGGGAAGGAGAAGGAGAAAGAGAGAGAGAGAGAGAAGAGAGTTGAAGAGGGTGAAGGGGGGAAGGCGCACTCACACTGAATGATATAGCAGTCAACGATACGTAGCTGACTGCTTAAGCCAGCCAAGACCCTATTCTATCTCCCAGTGGTGCCCCTGAAACCAGACAGCAGGTTCTGGCCAAGTGAATCTTAGTGCGAAAACGAACCCAGTCCTGAAAGTACGTCGGGTCGAAGTCGGATGTGTCGGAACGAAAGGCCCATAATTGCGACATAACGCAATCACCGCTCTACTGTGGGCGAACGACGACGATGAGAAGAAGAAGAAGGGGGTTAGAGATAGAGAGAAAGAGAGAGAGAGAGAGGCGAAGGTTGCTAGAGAAATCATGTAAGACACAAGTCTACGTGCCTCATAAAACGACGAGTAAATGGCAAGGAAAATAATTTGTTATTTCATCATTTTAAAAAATAATAGTGTAAAGACATCCAGAACATAATAAATATTTGATTGCTGATAATTTGCTTAACATATAAAACCTAGAATCATAAAACAATCTTAACATATAAAACCTAAAATCATAAAACAATCTTAACATATAAAACCTAAAATCGTAAACCAATCTTAAAACTAAATAAACCTTCACGAGTCGCACCTGGGACATGTCTTTATACGCTGAAATGAGACTTGCAGAACCTGGCAAGTTGTGACATACCCCAGTGTTTGGAGATAGAAATGTTCAATGCAAAAGAGAATAAATTTGAAGAAAGGTCATGAAAAATATAAATTCGTTTTCATACTAGAGAAGTTAAGATAATCTTGAGATGACAAAAAAACCAAAAAAAAAAAAAAAACACAGGTGATGTTTTAGCCACATGAAAAAAACACCGAAAATAAACTCTAGTTCAGAGTTCACGAGACCAAACGGGAAAAGCCAATCTTTTTTTTTTCAGACACAGAAACTCTAGTAATAAAAAGATATGCCCATAAACACCTTGTGTATCTTTAGTGTAACAACTGATCTTGTGATATGCTTTTTTTTTCCTTTCTAAATTAAGTACAAGTACACTCAAATGAGCATAAAAACTTGTCTTTCAAAAACTGACTGGTTTGGTTAACGAAGATTTTATAAGCTAAATAACGTAGACCAAACATTATTTTTGTAGCATGCCAGTTTGCCTTTATTTAACAAAACAATTACCCTTTCAAAAATTAAATAGTCTGGCAGCTGAAAACGTACAAACGAAGTAACATAGACATTATTTTTCATTTGGCCAGCTTGGCTTTTCATTTTAGAAAAGCAAAATCATGCAGAAATCAACACTTACCGAGCTCATTATTCTTCTGCGGGATTTTGTCGATGCAAGGGAATCCTCCGCACTCGGAGAAGCAGAGCGATTTGTTGAGGTACAGGAAAAACAATATCAGAAGCAGGACAAAAAATAAGACGGCTCCGAGAAAAGCAACTGCCTCCAAGGGAACTGTTGAAGAAACAGAGTAGAATTTGTGCTTGTAGTAGATGTAAAACAAACAAGAATGTTCTATACGAAACAGGTACATATAACAAGAGAGTATTCTTGTCATCACTATCATGTGTCGAGATAGGTAGGAATGGAGAAGAACATTTTTGTGTTCTGCAGAGTTCGTTATTGATGCTTATAATGAGCTCTGATTGTGAATATTCATCAAACCGCTGTGTTAGATTTTTCATTGTTTTCTTTCTCATCCATTACTGATCTCTCTCTCTTTTTCTCTCTCTCTCTCTTTCTTTCTCTCTCTCTCTCTCTCTCTCTCTCTCTGTCTTGCACACACACGCCGACACACATATTGACACACCAGGTCTATTTCCCTGGCTGCTATTTTTTTTTTATTTCCACGTGCTATAACCTCTGATTTCACTGCCATGAATTACTTAAGCTTCTTTGCACTAATAATAATAATAATAATAATAATAATAATAATAATAATAATTTACTAAATACACATCTAAATAAACTGGGTATGTCTGATTTTGTTGGGTTTTTTGTGTTGAGGATATATATGTTAAACAACTATAAAAGATCATGCTCATTTCTTTGGTTAAGATCTGGCGGTTGTATTTATTATACATTTTTTTGTGTGGTCCTGACATGTTTTGTTCGGTGGTGAAAGAGTTAAATTCTTACATTTTTCTTTAGCTTTTGTCAAAATCTGCAACATTCTGTTTACACTTAAACCCTGACCTCGTTAATCCTTTGACCAAAATATTCCACAGTAACTGATGCTAGGCTGTCATGGTTGCAATGGCTGTGAACGAAGTGGAGATTTCTACAGCAAGCACCACAGGATAACGACTCCTTCAGGCATGAGTAAAATGAAAGAGTAACATAATTCTATGGCAAGTTGGGACAAATACAAAGCATTTTAGATATGACAGGAAGAGAAAGGCCTTGTCTCGAACCATGGACTTTGGTAAAGCGAGCAGCCGCCTACTTGGGAGAATGAGATGGCGTGCCCTTCACCATCGTCATGTGCCTTCTCCAGATCGAAGGTTGGGGGTAATGAATCTCCAGTTTCCTTGGTGCCTTGCCTTGATGGTGCTTTCAGCCAGGATGTGCCCTGTCAATTGTCGTATGTTATCTTTAAGATCGTTCATTCATTCATTCATTCATTCATAAATTCATTCATTCCCACCTACATCTTTGTCTACCTCTTGCTCTTTTCCCTTCCATCTTTCCTTCTAGTATGGTCTTCAGTATATTGTTATGTCTTTAGATATGGCCAGAGCATTTTGTTTTCTTCATCTTTATTTCTTTGGGAAGTTTAGATTGCACTTGGGGCTGTTCTAAACCTTGTGCACTTGTTCCTTTCATTCTCCATGTTATATGACCTAATTTTTATATTGACCTTAGAGTAGGACAGATATTTCCTAAATGTTTTGCTTGACTGTATGTCGTCCCGACAGACGTTAGTCATCATCATCATCATCATGTGCTGTATCCCCAGGAAAGATTGGGAGCAGCTGATCTACAGCTTATTCTGTTCCTTGCTTGCACTGTCCCCCTGCCAACCCCGTTCGTATTTAAATGTTCTCTATCCACCCACCTCATTGCCGTCATCATCATCATCATTATCATCATCAGGCGACATGCCGGTAGGCGTTGACGGTCAAGCTTCTGCACAGATCCCTGTCCTTGATATTTTATCTTTCTCAGCTGGTGATTTTTGTTGTTGTGCCATCGAATTAGTCCGTTCATGACTTTTTTCTCAGTCTTCCCCTTGCCTCTCTTCCCATTTATCTTTTATGTTGTTACAATGTTTTCAAGTCCTCCTCTTTCTCACTGTATGTCCGAGAAAGGATGGCTCGTTTCCTTATAGCTTTAATTATGCTCTATTCTACATTTGCTCTTCTTTGCTATTCCTTATTTGTCATCTTAGCTGTCCATGATATTCCTAATATTCTTCTAAGAAATGACATTTCTTTTGCCTCTAGTAATCTTTCTATTGATCTGTTGACTGTCCATTACCATAGGATAGGCTTAATGTAGCATTTAGAACTATCTTTATGATATTCGATGATAGAGATGCACTGCACAAGATGTTTCTCACTTGTTTAAAAAGCTTTTAAAAGCTGTTTTGGCTTGGCATATTCTATTCTTGACTTTAGAGATGCAATTTTCTATCCGATATTACTCGAGTGCCCAGATATTATTTACATGTATGTTTTTTTTTCTCACGTTTGTTTCTTGTACTTTAACATTGCGTTTAGGAGAATTTTTCTT
Organism: Achatina immaculata; assembly: GCA_009760885.1. Classification (NCBI taxonomy): domain Eukaryota; kingdom Metazoa; phylum Mollusca; class Gastropoda; order Stylommatophora; family Achatinidae; genus Lissachatina; species Lissachatina immaculata. The sequence goes on along the minus strand of CM019702.1, from coordinate 43,981,153 downwards.
AAGTGATGTAATCTGCCATATCTAATAATTTCTGTGAGCTCTTGTTACTTTGTGTCACTGTCATATCTAATAATTTCTGTGAGCTCTTGTTACTTTGTGTCACTGCCATATCTAATAATTTCTGAGAGCTCTTTTTACTTTGTGTCACTGCCATATCTAATAATTTCTGAGAGCTCTTTTTACTTTGTGTCACTGCCATATCTAATAATTTCTATGAGCTCTTTTTACTTTGTGTCACTGCCATATCTAATAATTTCCATGAGTTCTTTTTACTTTGTGTCACTGCCATATCTAATTTTCACTGTACAGTGTGATCGGATCTGGTCAGAGGGGAGATAATTGCTGCACCCTTGTTTTTTTTTTCCTTCAGCTGTTACTTTATTCTATTCTGTCTCTGGATATTTAATTATGGTGTTCATGATTTTCAGATCTGTACATTCACTAGCGTTTCAAATAAATATCAGTTCTTTATTTACCTCGTGTTTCTTCTCTGTTTGTTCTTTCTCGCCTGTACCTTATACAGGAGTTTGTGTTGACCTATCCTGAAATGATTCAACCGATCATCTTCTTCTTCTTACGTATATACTGACTATATCTGCAGTTTTTTCCCTTGGATGAAATGAAATTTTTTATTGTAAACTTTGTATACACGTGGCTTAACAAATGGAAACGCGAACTCTACCAAATATAGGTCATACTAGCCTGTAGGATGCTTCGTAGTGAATCTACTCACCTGCCCCGCGTTTAACAGCCATTGTTATACCCTACATTGACGACTCTGAAAGGACTTAACACACCTGGATACCACAGCCATCACTTGAATGTCTTCCTTCATTATTGGAATTACATTATCATCTCCATGATGATAATGATAGTAACAACAAGTCTCACAGTCAGACAGTTGGCATTATCTTCAAATCTGCTTTATGCTTATAAAAACTTTGTCACTATCTGATGTTGGAGGCGTGCGAATAGCTTTGCCAGCTTTGGAAATCGAGTACAAATTACCTCAAATATGGTCTGTACCAGTTATTCTGTTGAATTCGATACACCAGGACGAGTACAACAGTCAAGTGATGCTGTGTTACATCTGTACGTAAACCAATTAGATACAGCAGAATAATTTTATTGTAGCCTGTAACGTCGGTAATGGATATGAAGCCCACATGTGTTGTAATTCGAAAAAATAAAAGGTTCACGTATTTAACTATAAACAACGTTTGGAAGCCCGTAAACATTTTTTTTTACTCATTGGGAGATAAATCTATCTTCTCGCGAGCAGTGTCTGCATTGACTGGCGGCAGTTTAAAAGTTCAACTCGTGAATGTTTTAAAACATGTTTTCTTTTGTTATTTGTTATCTTATTTGTGCTGTCGCGTGCCATAACTCGTTATAGATCGCTTATAGAAACATCACTGTCTACACGGCTGTTCTACCTGGCTAAAACTATCTTGTTAGTTAAGTAATGGCGGTATTTCGCTCTTAAAGGTGCATGATGGAGAATCTGTTGAGATTGCTGGGAGTTATTCTCTTTGAGTTCCGGTGGCCTTCATCTTGTACAGATGTGTCTTAATTCACCAGTGCTCTGTACTCTCCAACAGATCTCATTCTCTAGGATAGCTCAATGTTGTCTGCTATTTCGTCAGAGGAATTGACTGTTGTCTGTTGTTTAATTAGATGAGACGAATGTTGTCTGCCTTTCACTAGAGTAACAGGGTGTTGTCTGCCTTATCACATGAGGAAGTGGGTGTTGTCTCCCTTATCACTAGAGGAACTGGGTGTTGTCTGCCTTATCACTAGACGAACTGTGTGCTATCTGCTTTCTCTCTAGTGACAGTGTACGTTATCGTAATTTATGTTATGTAAGTAATCACTTAAATAGTGTGATACATTGCCCTCACTTGAATAGCGTGATACATTGTCCTCGCTTAAATAGCGTGATACATTGCCCTCACTTATATAGAGTTATACATTGCACTCACTTACATATTGTGAAACACTGCTATCACTTAAATAGCGTGATACATTTATCTCACTTAAATAGCGTGGTACATTGCCCTCACCTAAATAGTGTGATACATTGCCCTCTCTTCTTCTGCTTCTTCTTCTTGGTTCGCTTCTACCACCAAGACCGCCCTGTGATCCTACTGAATTTAATCCTGTGGTCCTCGATAGGTCCCGTGGTCCCCCTGTGGTCTCAAAAGGACCACACGAGATCCACGAGAGGACCACAAGAGGTTCAGAGTATCGCAGGGCTTAAGCTTGTATTCTTGGTGGGTCTCAGAAGCGGGAATGCGTGACACCGTGGTTTTCGTCGCACCAGTTTAGTCTAGAGTTGGACTTTCTCACTGGAAAACCTCGACGTGTTTTGGATATCAGTGTATCCCCGCTGGGTGAGAGGTGGTAGCCCACCCAGGCCAGAGTTTGACTTTCTCACAGGAAAACCTCGACGTGTTTTGAGATACCCGTGTATCCCCGCCGGGTGAGAGGTGGTTGCCCATCCAGTCCAGTGTTGGTGTTTCTCACCGGAAAACCTCAGCGTGATTAGGATACGCAAACATCCCCGCCGGGTGAGAGGTGGTTGTCTGTCTAGACTGCACTGGTCCAGTGTCTCCGACTTCAGCATTTTGTGGTCGTGGCCGCTACCTTTTCTAGTTGTGACCAGGATGGAGCTTTTGTCCAGGAGGATGAATCCTCGCCACTAGTAAGTTTCACCAATGGGTTTAGCCGGTTTAGGTGTATTATCCCAATATTGGCGTGTTTAGGACATGACCGACCTCTAGAGCGGAGGTACCGTAACAGTTTCACCCCTGTTTTAGTTCGGTTTAGGCATATTTCACCAGTATGGGTGTATATCAGACGTGGCCGGCCTCTAGAGCAGAGGTGCCGTGGTATGAGTAGCTCTAGCCTCGAGACTACTGGATGTACCAACTAAGCTTCATTTTATCCTTTCCATCACCTTTTCACATCGGCGCCGCACGGCAACCCTAATTGCTTTTCCGCATTTTCTTCATTGGCCGGGAGGAGTTTCATTCCACACGCGGCAACCGAAGAATCTTGCCAGCAGTGTCTTAACCCCTAGGTTAAGCCGGTTCAGGCAATTCGCCTGGTATGAATGCACATAGGACGTGGCCGACCTCCAGACCAAAGGTGCCATGATTTGAGCAGTTCTGACCACGAGACTACTGATTACTTCACTTAATCATTTCTTTCACCTTTTCCACAGTGGGGCCGTGCGGCAATCTCATTCGCATCTTTCTTCACTGGCGGGGAGAAGCCCCACTCCACGGATGGCAGTTGAGGAATCTCGCCAGCAGCGGTAAATGAGCTACCAAACATGCCTCTCATCTACCCGAAGCGTCTGGTTTTCATGCGCCAGATATTCGCCTTCCCCCTTCTTCTGTCAGTTTGAACAGTTCTGCCAAGAGAGGGCCAGAAGCTGGACTTGACTGTCAGAGGGTATTTGAGACGCATGCCTTGGAGACATTTAATTGGAGTGGAGAGCGTATCCTCTACCCCACCTTCGGCTATAACATTCCTTAGAACCATTGCCTTCTCTTAAATAGCATGATACATTGCCCTCTCTTAAATAGCATGATACATTGCCCTCTCTTAAATAGCGTGATACATTGCCCTCTCTTAGATAGCGTGATACACTGCCCTCACTTAAATAGTGTGATACATTATCTCAGTTAAATAGTGTGATACATTACCCTCACTTAAATAGTGTGATACATTACCCTCATTTAAATAGTGTGATACATTATCTCAGTTAAATAGTGTGATACATTACCCTCACTTAAAAAGTGTGATACATTACCCTCACTTAAATAGTGTGATACATTATCTCAGTTAAATAGTATGATACATTACCCTCACTTAAATAGTGTGATACATTACCCTCACTTAAATAGTGTGATACATTATCTCAGTTAAATAGTGTGATACATTACCCTCACTTAAATAGTGTGATACATTACCCTCACTTAAATAGTGTGATACATTGCCCACACTTTCTAGATCATTAACTCCCATCTTTCTATTTCTCTGACTGAAGAACTGAAAGTTGACAAGAAAATGAAACACAAACTCAAACTCATTCATCGGTTTTCATTTTCGTTAAGTACTTTAATCTGGACGATCAGAAAAACAAGTTATAAGATAAGCCACAGAACATAATAGAGTACATATAATAATAAATGGGTTACAATAACAAGTATTTTTAATAACAAGTCTAATTAAAGAGTAACAAGTTACATGTAACATTCTTTAGGCAGTCACGCAGGAATATAGTCAATGGAAAGAAAGAGAGAGAGGGGGGGGGGAGAGAAAGACATCTGAATGAGCTGACGAAGTGGCACAGAAGATTTGAAGCAACCGAACTGGACAGAGCCACCCAGAGAAGCATGATCACAAACGCTTACCAGCATGACACCATCATCAATAAGGCATTTTCTACACGCACTTCAGCCGTATCTTCAAAGACTCATATTTGACATCATGATAATAATATTATAACAATAATCATTCATTACAACTAACAAAGACTCATATTTGACATCATGATAATAATATTATAACAATAATCATTCATTACAACTAACATTTAGCACAAAATAAAAACGACATTCACTTCAAATGGATAATCAAGTAACAAGAGAAACTTCTTCTTCAGCTTTCCCAGCCATTAAGGCTCATTGCTGCAGATATAGTTCTTCTCCATTCCTATTCCTCATCTTCTCTCTCCAGTTGGTGACGCCAGTTTCTTTTATATCCTCTTCTATGTTGTCTTTTCATCTCTGTCTTGGTCTACCCCTTGGTCTTGGCGCACACATAATTTTTGTTTGTCTGTTCTCTTCCATTCTCTCAGCATGGCTCAACCAGCGCAGTCTGTTCAGTCTCAAGACACTCGTTGGGATTTAAATAAGCTGTTCAGTTCAGTGTTATCTCTAGCTCTCCATTCTCCACTGTTGGTATCCTTTGTGGGCCCAGTGATTCTTCTTAGGACTTGCTCTCAAATATCTGCAGTTGTTATTCATCTTTCTTTGTTGTAACTCCACGTTTCTGAATCATACATGACTCCTCGTCTTATTATAGTTTTGTAGATTGTTATTTTGGTATTTTGGAACATGATTTTGATTTTAACAGGTGTTGCAAGGCAAAATATATTTTATTCCTTATCTGTACTCTGATTTTAATTTCCTCACTTACTGTGCTGCTTCTGTTGAAGGTTGTGCCTAGATACTTTCCTAATGATCATATCTCTAACATTTATATAATCTGGATAATTCAGCTTCTGATCTCTTGGTATCTTCATATACTCTGTCTTATCTTGGTTAATGGTCAAGCCCACTTTTAGTGCCACATCTTTCAGGTGTATGCAGGTATTGATGATTTATTGCATAGTTTCCACCCACTAGGTCGATGTCATCAGCGTATCCTAGTATTTTAACTTGTTCTTCTGTACTGCTTTCTTCTTTCACTTTTCTGATTGCTTTTTCTAGTATTAGGTTGAATAGTAATGGAGATAACAAGAGAAACTAAATTAGAAAAATGCCACGCTGTCCTACTAAACTTACAAGTTATATATAGCGGTTTTTTTCCCTTCTGTGCAAAAGTCCCCGAATTATGAATGAGTTCCATTGAAAAGTCTGTTCATAAGTCGAATTTATGTGTAAGTCGAAACAGTTTGGTACGGTCTGTATCTAGCGTCGGTCATATAGTACATAATATGAAGTATACCCTTTTATGCATAAAAGGCAACATAAAATAAACTGACGAACCCCTGTAGACGTGCAATGTTTTGATGCGCACAACAAAGTAGCACCCGTTTGTTAGTACCAGTCGTTCTACGTATTTCAAATTTTAATGTAATAGGCTCTACGGTTCGTAACCGCGGGCTGTACGTAGGTCGGATATTCGTAAATCGGGGGTTGCTCGTAATTCAAACACACCTAAATTAAGAAATGATTGTGTTTTGCTTCTCTATTTTTTCCACTCAGTTCTCGAGATCATTTATTTGGCGTCATAGGGCCTGCGTTCAGTCGGACCTACTTCCGGCAAATCAATAGAAACTCATTAACGGACAAGGAATCGAGAAGACTCGAAACGTTGCTGCAAGAAAATATGACCAACGAAGGAGAAAGTATAGATCACTCCATCTGAAGTCTATTGTTCTGAACTTTTAGAGTGCGGATCAATATGGAAAACATACAACACCTTTCAGAAGGGGGATAACTTGAACAACTTTCAAAAGGGGAATAACTTGTTGTGCACGAGATCATTCTTTTGTGGCGTTTGTCTTTCTCTTAGTGCGTGTGTTAGCAGATTTGTTCTGTCATAAAAAACTGAGTAAATATTTGAAGGATAAATTTTTCTTCTCAGTTATCGTTGTGTCTCTTTTGCTTCACATCCATCCATCCATCCATGCATCCATCCATCCATCTATCCATCCATCCATCCATCTTAATCATTAAGTAGTTAAACTGTAATGAACAAGTAAAAAACCGAAATATAGTTTATAACAGTTTCAGTTGGTAACCATTTTTTCCTGCTCAATCCACAAAATGTTGGGGAAAGGGGGGAGAGGGGGAGAATTCCCTCAGTTTCGGGACACAAAATAGTTTCTTTTATATTTTATATTTTAGTCCAAGATGAACCCGTGTCCGAGTCTCTAGTCATGGCTGACATGGTTGCGTCAGGGCTGGGGAGCAAGGTGGTACCCCCCAGTAACAGAAGAATGTAACTTGTACAGCTTGTAGTTCATATTCTGGACGGACTACGACCACTTATACCCAAGCTTGTATAACGAATAAGAACTAGCATCTCCTTTGTAGCTCGATACATCTTTTGTCTGGAAGTCTGTACGCTAACGCTGGCAGCTTTTTTTTTTTAGTGGAAGGGAAATAATCAAAGTATTACTGTAATCAAATTTTTTTTCAGTTTGCTTTAAGCGCCCTTTATAAAACAGCAGGTACTGATTTTTTTTCCTTTTAATTATATATTCAAACGCTTCATTCTTTCACTACTTGTCATCCTACTGGATTTTTTTTTCCCTTTTTCGTATTTATTATTCTTCTTTCTTCTTCTCTTTCGGCTTTTATCTGAACTGAACATTGTGTAGTGGTAGAGTGTGAGAATTGCGACCATAATCATGGAAGTTGAATCGTAGGCACTGGTATTAAGGGAAGAAAATGTGAGGAGAGTTTTTAAGTAAATATCATATTTTCGTTTCTTTTCCCGTCATGTTTTGCTGGATAACACTTTCATAAGGCCACACCTGATACTGAAGATTCTGCTAATACAGAAAATATGGAAAAAGGAAGATGTAGACCTAGAATATGTTACAGCATGACAAAGCAACATTTACATTAGATGGGTGTTTTCTACTTGCTATGCCATGCTAACATATTCCGAGTGCAGTTTATATTATGATAATGCTCAACGATTGTAACTGATATCATCACGTGACTTATTCGCCAACTCTAGTCACGTGAGCCTGAATCATGACACGACGAGAACACTCCACCTGCTTTCAATACAGTATTCACAGTATTCATTTGGATCGATAACCGTGTTAAAAATCAACACGGATAGTATAATCTGCTTCACGGGCTAGGGAATCGGTGAAATATAAAATTTCCGACTCCGACTACAGCTCGATCCCGACTACTTCTTCTAGTGGCTTACGGTAATCCTGAAATAATACGAGGGACTGAAAGTGAGCTTTTATTTTTTCCTTGCTTACTTCGATGCTCTGGTACATTTGCTGTGCTGCTGAGATCCTGTCTTCTTTGTAGCTTGAGTCCTTTTCGCCGTAGCTGTCGGGAAATTAGGCCTGCTGTTTTTAACGATCCATTTAATCGATTCTGAAAGTGAGAAGTTGGGTCCCTCCCTACGACCTATCATTTTTTTTTCCTGTTCGTGTTACCTTCACTTTCTGGTCTCCTCGAAACTATGAACTGCTGCTTTTTTTTGCAGTCGATGCTGAGATGACGGTGAAGCCCATGTACAGTGTTGGATGGGGAAGTGAAAAAAAGGGTGGATTTCTTGAAGACATGAAGTGGGCTCGAAATATAAGTTAACTAACAAACCAAACAACAACGGGGACAATCTTTAGCCAGCCAAGCAATGATGAACATCCTCAGTGGTGAACTAAATAGCGATGAAACCCATCATCTGGAACTAAATAATGATTGGAACCATCATTGATGAACTAAACAACGGTAGGAACCATCCTTGCATCTAAATAAGGATTAAAACCATCATTTAGAACTAAATAATGATTGGAACTACCATTGATGAACTAAACAACGGTAGGAACCATCCTTGCATCTAAATAAGGATTAAAACCATCATTTAGAACTAAATAATGATTGGAACTACCATTGATGAACTAAACAACGGTAGGAACCATCCTTGCATCTAAATAAGGATTAAAACCATCATTTAGAACTAAATAGCTATGGAAACCATCATTTACGAACTAAATAACGATAAGAACCATCATTATCGAACAATATAGCACTATAAACCATCACTGATGAACTAAATAATGATGAGAACCATCAATGTCGAATGATAAAACTCTAGAAATCATCACTGACGAACTAAATAACGATGGACACCATCATCTGCAACTAAATAACAAAGAAAAACATCACTGACGAATTAAATAATGACTGAAACCATCATTGGCGAACTCTACGTGGATAGGTTAACTGAAGGAGCACATCAGTCCCCTGTAGGAGCACCAGGAAGAAATACAACAGGGTCTTGACCAGAATCCTTCGCCTACACCGATAGCCGTACAATCACAATAACTCTTTCTCATTGGTCTTTTTCTTCTTCTTCGTTTAAGTTCTTGGTCATGCTAAATCAAAAGCCAGGTCACCAGGATGTAGCCCACAGTCTTCTCCAGGTTCTCCCACCAGCCCCCACACCTTCTGCCTTAGGTCGAGCCCTGTGGCTATGTGTGGTCGCGTAGGTCTATAAAAGTTGGGCACTCTTGTGGTAGGTACATTTTCTAGAGCCTGTACTTCACGCCCCCACCGGAACTCATCTCTATGCACGTTGATATTATTATCCATGTAAATACTAAACAGCCACCCAATGTGACATCATAAATTTATTATATTCAAGTATTTACCACACATTTGTTAGAGCAGTGGTTTTCAACCTCTTTACAAGGAAGTGCCACTTTTCCAACTACTTGTAAGTTTCAGACCGCCAACGTAGATGTGATATAATTTTGCCAGAAACCCTTAATTGTTTTTACACAATGCGATGGCACTTAATATCAGATCTATAACACAGCCGTTGAGCAGCTGGTAAGTGGCCGTGGATCACAGTTTGTAAACCACTGTGGGCGAGTACTCTGCGCTCAAATGTCAGCCTGCAATAAATTTGTCTCAAAGCCACTGACGACCTCAGCGTGAAAGTGCCTGCAGACTGTACAAAATGTATTTTGATTTTCCACGCTGCAATATTGACATCTTTGGAGAGGGTGTTTATGCAGTTAGTGAGGAGGGGAGGATTATTAAAGTGCATTTTTAATCAATATGCACCTATACTATTTTTTTCCGCATTTCGTGCAAGATGTAATTAAGAAGTGTAATTGTAGACCTTCTGGGCATATCACCTCTTCAGTGATACTACCATTGAGAGTTTCCAAATTATACAGGAGTCGGGCAAAGATCAATTATTTGATTTTTTTTTCCAGAAACGATATGAAATTTCACGAATGTGCCACTGACTGTTATTAACTCTCTGTGTTTGTCAAACTGATGGCTTGGTTTAACGTTTAAAGCGATTGGTAGTACCGATGTACTGGATAAGAAAAATCACGCCGAAGTCGTAGAAGACCGATTGTTCCTTATTTTAAAAAAAAGAAACTCATTCATACTACAGAGACATTATTTAATATGGTGTATGTGCCCATATTTCCTTTTGTTCGTAGCCGTATTTCCCTTGAGCTGTGGGCATGTGAGTCTTCACATCCTCTGTCGCAGAAAAGCCCCGGTATCTATAGCTTCAGTTGTGTAACCAAGGCGCCTCAATGAAAACTAACCACTGCGCCACACAAGCGCTCCTTCCTGGTAAAACCAGATAAGGTGACCTTGTCCTTCCGATGGGGGGGGGGGGGGGGGGGAACGGAAAATAACATCTCTTTTAAATTTCATAAATGTATCATAATAAAAACATATGCACAGGGGATCCACACAATGATAGGTGCAAAATACTGCCAGAAATAACTGATGCAGAAGGAACGAAAATATACGTTTTTTGTCTGCATTTATATCTTTTGCCTTTGATAAAGGCATTTTTGCCGAAATATTGAGTTGTTATCATTGTTTATTATGATAGTTTCACTGTTATTCTCTTCTATTGCTTATCTTTCCTCCGTTCCTTCCTCTTTGTATCTCCTCTTAAACTGCACCAGACAACTATGTCCAGTATATCTCCACTAAAAAGTCATTGATTGTCTGCACGAGAGAAGAACAGCCAAGAATGCCTCTAATAGTAGCGACATTTGAAGTGGCAGCTGAGAAAGAAGACATTAATATGAATTTCAGAGACAAAAGAAAAACACGACAACAATTGTCGTAGAAATTCAGACAATATTGTTTTTTTTTAACCTTCTTTCTGTCCTTTTTTTTCTATTAAGTAAAAACTCCATGAGTCCACCATGTTGCCGTTAACAGCGTCATCTCTGGATATGGGTGCTAACTGTGAATAATCAGATAAAAAGCAAATGACAAAAACAGACACTCCTCTCCAGCTGTTTTAGACGTAGATCAAGGGAGATAACGTTTCAGATTGATATGACAAAAGTCTAACCCTAACCGGTGAGACTGCTATAAAGGTTAAACAATGTAGGATGCAGAAAACGTAACTCCTGTTCTGGACATTGTGTAGTTCAACACAGAATTAGAGCAAGGAAGAGATGAAGTCGTTGCTCAGAATAGAACAGAATTAGAGCAAAGAAGAGATGAAGTGGTTGCTCAGAATAGAACAGAATTAGAGCACAGAAGATATGAAGTCGTTGCTCAGAATAGAACAGAATTATACCAAGGAAGAGATGAAGTCATTGTTCAGAATAGAACAGAATTATAGCAAGGAAGAGATGAAGTCATTGCTCAGAATAGAACAGAATTATAGCAAGGAAGATGAAGTCGTTGCTCAGAATAGAACAGAATTAGAGCAAAGAAGAGATGAAGTGGTTGCTCAGAATAGAACAGAATTAGAGCACAGAAGATATGAAGTCGTTGCTCAGAATAGAACAGAATTATACCAAGGAAGAGATGAAGTCATTGTTCAGAATAGAACAGAATTATAGCAAGGAAGAGATGAAGTCATTGCTCAGAATAGAACAGAATTATAGCAAGGAAGAGATGAAGTCATTGCTCAGAATAGAACAGAATTATAGCAAGGAAGAGATGAAGTCATTGCTCAGAATAGAACAGAATTATAGCAAGGAGGAGATGAAGTCATTGCTCAGAATAGAACAGAATTATAGCAAGGAAGAGATGAAGTCATTGCTCAGAATAGAACAGAGTTCCAGAAAGTGACACCAAATAGTTCGTGCTGCAGAATAACTTGTCTGTACTGTGCTGTAGGATAACTTGTCTGTACTGTGCTGCAGGATAACTTGTCTGTACTGTGCTGCAGGATAACTTGTCTATACTGTGCTGCAGGATAACTTGTCTGTACTGTGCTGCAGGATAACTTGTCTGTACTGTGCTGCAGGATAACTTGTCTGTACTGTGCTGCAGGATAACTGTCTGTACTATGCTGCAGGATAATTGTCTGTACTATGCTGCAGGATAACTCTGTACTGTATCTCAAAGCCAGACGAATCACCTGCGAGCGCGTGACAGCATGTCCTAACACACTTTAAACAGCATGTCCTCTACCAGCAAGCACCATAATGAAAACGCTCACCTGGGGAGAGACAGAATGTACTCCATGTTGTCATGTTTACCGTTTCGGGCCTGGCATGTTCACCGATTGCATGAAGTATGTTTAATGATTGCATTCTGTGCAGAACAAGATACATTTCGCATACCAGTGCTCGTCTGCAATACACGGATTACCATATTTCCTTGATCAAACGTGGAGACTGAAATAGTCACCTGCCTCAAACGCCAGGGACGGGGCGAGTGAGTCATATTTTGAATAAACCCATGCCTCAGATAAACGCCCGTTCTGAAATAAACGCCGAGACAGTAAATATAGACTAATACCGATGCTGCAGATACATAATTGGCATTTTGCGAAATTACCCCGGCCTTAAATAGACCCCGGCCTCTAATAAACGCCATGAATTAACGCCCGGGGGTGGGGGGTATTCAACTTAATATGGTCTTTTTCTTTCCTTTTCAAAAGTTTTCTTTTCACTTTTTTATCTTATCCTGATACTCTAGAGGGAAACAAATGTATCTTCCCAACATTTTTGCCTGATTGTCTGTCTGTCTGTCTGTCTGTGTTTTCTTTTGAATCTTATTCTGATACTCTAGAGGGAAACAAATGTATCTTTGACGTTATAGATTGGCTCACATTATGGCCCGAGTGTTTTCCAACAGCTGATTAGTCGACGCATACTGTAGCAGAAGTTTCCGTTTCTGGAGATTATTCCTGGTCATTCCACGCCGTTGGTCAAAGTTACAGATAATGGCGCTGACTTCGTACTTACTCCGTAGATTTCAACGTCTTCATATTCTGTAACGTAGCCAACACACATATACTGTAACGTAGCCAACAGACATATTCTGTAACGTAGCCAACAGACTGAATTTATAAAATACCCATTGAGGGAATATAATATTTTCCAAGCCTATTTATAGTTCCCAAAATTGTAAACAACTTCCGTTGTGAAATTACCGTCCTGTAATATTTTATTTGTACGTATCTACATCTATTGTTCATTGCTCCTCTTTCGCTGATGTTCTATAAGAACATATTGTCACTTCAACATTGATGTAGTTAGACATTCACACAGCGGGGGCCCACCATAGAAACGTGTAAGACAACATGAATATATTATAAAATCATCATGTTTAGTGTCCTTCAATTGGCCCCTCGGTTACCTAAGGTATATGGTTCAATAAAGTAGATAGGACATTTATCCATCTTTCAAATATTGATTTCGAATAAAGAAATCAAAATAGTTATAACATGAACAGGAAACTATTTGTGACAACACTAAAGTGAACATCTGGCAGAATGAAGTTGCTCTCCCCAAGACACGTTTGCGACCTCTCACTTGGCTGCCAGGTGGTGGACTGAACCTGAGTTATACAAATTCTTCACTCCCCTTTGCCCACTCAACCACCAGTTATGATCAGTGGTCGAGATCAAAGAGGTCCGGTACCCAATCAGATTATATCCAGATAGCGCGACAGTTAGTTTCCACTATAACTCGCCGTAATTAAGTATCCCCTCTCTGTGGCAGGTATGTAGGTCAGATTGAGGTCAAACGATTCCAAGGTCGTCCTATATTCCACCTAGTCCATCCTAACTCGGGAGCCGGGACAATGTTACAGGCACCACAGCGATGTACCACCCACAGAGTTACAAGATATTAGAGTTACAAGAAGTTACAATCCTCGCAACAAGCGCATTAGATACCATGTAATACATATATGTATGATCCTCCACAGATCTGGGATGTATTCCTTCCTATCGCTGTTTGTGCGGTCCCATCATTTGTAAACGAAAATATTGGTGGTTCGCTGTTCTTCTTGCATGGTAAATAAGCTTGGTTTGTTGAAACCACACAGAAAGTATTATGGAGAAGCCCACCACCCACCCACCCCCTGTGGAAGTTCGCATTTTGACCACAATATCGTGTCTATTAGGAACTACTATCTATCTATCTATCTATCTATCTGTCTGTCTGTCTGTCTGTCTGTATGTCCGTCTGTCCGCAAAAAACGTTAAAGGACATCCTGATGTTGAATACAGAAAACTTATGCCGTGAGTGTATTGAAGCATTGCCCGGGGACTAGCAATACAGATTGGTCTTATCCAGTATCTAGTACTATCTGTCCGTCAGTCAGTCTGTCAGTCTGTCTGTCTGTCTGTTTGTCCGCTGCGATTTAAACCCACGACGATCAATCCTAAAAACCCAGTCAATATCGATTCGACCATTCCCATAAACCTGACATAAGCTTAACGTTGAGAGACTTTTAAAGTACCAAACATCAACTCAGATCTGACCACCGCTTTCTGAGTCCGTAAATAATACTGCTGCATGTTTGTATACATAATTAACAATTCAAATTATTGTTGTTGTTGTTGTTGTTATTATTGCCTACATTTATTAGTAATACAGACTGATGTCTTACTAATCTATTTGTTTTTCCCGTCCTAAGACAGGACATCTTGGCGAACTACCATGCGGGCCCTGTGTGACGTTTAACGGCACGGGAAGGATGTAAGATGTCAGATTAGTAAGAGAGATGTCATAACTTCCGGTACTTCTTGCGAAAGAGGGTTGCCAATCCTTGCCGGAAAAGCTATTCATTTATCACAAATTACGTCAACTCTTTAGTTGAAACTCCTATTTAGACAATGCTTATACTTTCACATATCAAAACTGAAACTAAATAAGATATATTAGTGTGTATGGGATATGCAAAAACAGCATAAATTAGATACAATGTCTAGAAATATATTTTCTTTTAAGCACAGCGTTATGCATCATTGATTATGCGATACTGAAGCCACGCATGTATAACTTGATATCTCATTAGCTACAATCAACATTCATTGCGTTGTGAAATATTCTTCATACTCATGTCTGTCTGTGTTTGTTTATCTATCTGTCTTTCTGTTTTAATGATTGACTTACTGTCTATCTGTCATACTGTGTATCTGCTTATTTGTCTTAGTATCTGTGTTTATTTATCTGTCTGATTTTTTTCAGTATCTGTGTTTATTTACCTGTCTGATTTTTTTCAGTATCTGTGTTTATTTACCTGTCTGATTTTTTTCAGTATCTGTGTTTATTTACCTGTCTGATTTTTTTCAGTATCTGTGTTTATTTACCTGTCTGATTTTTTTTCAGTATCTGTGTTTATTTACCTGTCTGTTTTACTGTCTATCTGCCTGTCTTTCTTTTTGTCTGTCTAGGTTACTTAGTCTATTTTACCGTCTATCTTTTATTATCTGCCGTACTATCTATCTGTCTTACTGTCTGCCTTGCCGCCTGTTTGTTTAAATGTCTGTCTATCTGTCTTGCTCTCTATCTGTCAGTCTGTCTTTACTGTTTATCTCTGTATGATAAATGGCAGAATATCAGACGGCCCTGAGTACCAAATTCTTCACCATTTGAAAATAAAGATCTTTCGTTCGTTCTGTCTATCTAATCTACTTCACACAACCCCCTCCCCCCCCCCCCCCCCCCCCCAAACCACTCGAATTGAGAGAAAAGAGCGAGAAAGGCCAACAGAAGAACATCTGAAAAGATGAACTAAGTGGCACATCAGGAAGAAAGGCAAGTGATCTGATAATCCAAAAAAAAAAATTAAAAATCAAGTTCTGTACAAAATGAAGAAGCACGATCTCCCATGCCTACAGGAATAATTAATAATTAACTGAATGAGTAAGGCCATCTGAAAGCATCTCTCTATTGCTGTGCAAGCAGAGAACATTTTAACGATCTTGAAGATAGTTTTGTAACAGCGTAGGATAGTTTTGTAACAGCGTAGGATAGTTTTGTAACAGCGTAGGATAGTTTTGTAACAGCGTAGGATAGTTTTGTAACAGCGTAAGATAGTTTTGTAACAGCGTAAGATAGTTTTGTAACAGCGTAAGATAGTTTTGTAACAGCGTAAGATAGTTTTGTAACAGCGTAGTATACAACAAAATAAACAAATAAACACTGCCTAGACTGGGTCACATGCCGTCAAAGATTTTGTTTAAACTTTAACGATTAAAGGTACATCACACATGATGGGTCGCATGCCACTAAAGATTGACTTTACCTATTAAACAAGAAAATTCGAGAAGAAAAAAAAAAACTATAGATGTTTGGTAATAGACAGTGCACTCACTAGATCTTGTCTCTATGGAGAACATGGCAATTATTGCTTGTTTTACATCCATCCTGTAATAACCCCAGTAACCCTCTATCAATAACATATTGCGCGGACTTATAGATGTGTCCTTTGAAAGTAATGACAACATTATCTCTACCCCAATAAAAGTCACTATATGAAAGGACTCATTATACGCTTTACTATTATATATATATATATATATATATATATATATATATATATATATATATATAAAGAAGAAAAAGAGGCAGACCGAGTGAAACTCTGAAGAGGACATTGTTAAGAGAGGCCAAATTAACAGGCATAAAATCCTTTGATGAGGTTGAAAGACTCGCCGAAGACAGGAAAAATTGGCGAACTACAACTTTGCGAACCCTATATGACGTTTAACGGCACGGGAAGGATATAAGATATATATATATATATATTATACGCATGTGAAAGAGGCGACCTAGTTAGCTGAGAGGATAGGCGTTCGGTTTACTAATCCGGTGGTAATGGGTTCAAGTCCCACCAGTGGGATTTTTCTGATACACATAAAAAAAAGCCCGGGGTCCACCAAGCCTCTAAAGATGGGTACCAGAGAAATCTGGGAAGGTGAATGCAGCCACAAGTGATACTGACCACATCATAAGGCATGATACTGACCACATCACAAAGCGTGATACTGACCACATCACAAAGCGTGATGCTGACCACATCACAAAGCGTGATACTGACCACATCACAAGGAATGATACTGACCACATCACAAAGCGTGATGCTGACCACATCACAAAGCGTGATACTGACCACATCACAAGGAATGATACTAACCACATCACAAAGCGTGATACTGACCACATCACAAGGAATGATACTAACCACATCACAAAGCGTGATACTGACCACATCACAAGGCGTGATACTGACCACATCACAAGGCGTGATACTGACCACATCACAAGGCGTGATACTGACCACATCACAAGGCGTGATACTGACCACATCACAAGGCGTGATACTGACCACATCACAAGGCGTGATACTGACCACATCACAAGGCGTGATACTGACCACATCACAAGGCGTGATACTGACCACATGAGAGTTTTACCTTTAACTTACACCTTTGAAAAAAACTCAGGGTAGTCTTTACTACAAAATATATATAACCATCACTAGATTGTTTCATGGTTCTAGGACATGAGATAAACAGAGACGTAGGGAATCAACTGAAATGGAAAGAAAGAAAGAAAAAGAAAGAAAGAAAGAACAGAAAAGAAAGAAAGAAAGAACAGAAAAGAAAGAAAGAAAGAAAGAAAGAACAGAAAAGAAAGAAAGAAAGAAAGAACAGAAAAGAAAGAAAGAAAGAAAGAACAGAAATGAAAGAAAGAAACAACAGAAAAGAAAGAAAGAAAGAAAGAAAGAACAGAAATGAAAGAAAGAAACAACAGAAAAGAAAGAAAGAAAGAAAAAAAGAACAGAAAAGAAAGAAAGAAAGAACAGAAAAGAAAGAAAGAAAGAAAAAACAAAAAGAAAGAAAGAACAGAAAAGAAAGAAAGAAACAACAGAAAAGAAACAAAGAAAGAAAAAGAAGGAAAGAAAGAACAGAAAAGAAAGAAAGAAAGAAAGAAAAAGAAAGAAAGAACAGAAAAGAAAGAAAGAAACAAAGAAAAAGAAAGAACAACAGAAAAAAAAGAAAGAAAGAAAAAGAAAGAAAGAACAGAAAAAAAAGAAAGAAAGAACAGAAAGAAAGAAAGAAAGAACAGAAAAGAAGGAAAGAAAGAACAGAAAGAAAGAAAGAAAGAACGAAAGAACGAAAGAAAGACAGAAGGAACAGAAAAGAAGGAAAGAAAGAAAGAAAGAACAGAAAAGAAAGAACAGAAAGAAAGAAACAACAGAAAAGAAAGAAAGAAAGAAAAAGAAAGAAAGAACAGAAAAGAAAGAAAGAAAGGACAGAAAAGAAGGAAAGAAAGAAAGAAAGAAAAATAAAGAAAGAACAGAAAAGAAAGAAAGAAAGAACAGAAAAGAAAGAAAGAAAGAACAGAAAAGAACGAAAGAAAGAACAGAAAAGAAAGAAAGAAAGAACAGAAAAGAACGAAAGAAAGAACAGAAAAGAAAGAAAGAACAGAAAAGAAGGAAGGAAAGAAAGAAAGAAAAGAAAGAAAGAGTGGTGATCATAAGAATCAGACTGTTTAGTCATATTAAGAAGTACAGCACAATACTGAAAACAATGCTAGAGAGAAAAGTAGAGGGGAAACAGGGCAAAAGGTCGTCAAAAGATATACAGAGTTCTGGAATAAACAAACAAACAAACAAACAAACAAACAGTGCCAAGCGCACTGTGAAAATGAAGGACGGAGTAAGTCTGAGAACCGTTGTAGGTAAACTTCGCTGAGGAAAAGGCACATGATGATGATGCACAATGTCTGTCTGCTTTACTCTTTAAAAATGCAAAGCACTCGGCCGGCGCCCGCGTACTGAACACCCGAGAAATTCTGCGGTCAAGTGCATTAGCAATATTGACCTGACGAACTCCTGATGCTGACAAACTCCTGGACGGAAACATTGATTCAGATAAGGTCATTGCTTTCATAACTAGGTACAGAGATCTGGGGAAGGGAGAGAAGGTAAGCAGAGATGTTAGTTCTTGTCTCCAAGACTGGTGAATTACTGTGTCTACACCTAACTTCAAGACTGGCGAATTACTGTGTCTACACCTAGCTTCAAGACTGGCGAATTACTGTGTCTACACCTAGCTTCAAGACTGGCGAATTACTGTGTCTACACCTAACTTCAAGACTGGCGAATTACTGTGTCTACACCTAGCTTCAAGACTGGCGAATTACTGTGTCTACACCTAACTTCAAGACTGGCGAATTACTGTGTCTACACCTAGCTTCAAGACTGGCGAATTACTGTGTCTACACCTAGCTTCAAGACTGGCGAATTACTGTGTCTACACCTAACTCTAAGACTGGCGAATTACTGTGTCTACACCTAACTCCAAGACTGGCGAATTATTGTGTCCATCCCTAACTCCAAGACTGGCGAATTATTGTGTCCACCTCTAACTCCAAGACTGGCGAATTACTGTGTCCACCTCTAACTCTAAGACTGGCGAATTATTGTGTCCACCTCTAACTCTAAGACTGGCGAATTACTGTGTCCACAACTAGCTCCAAGACTGGCGAATTACTGTGTCTACACCTAGCTTCAAGACTGGCGAATTACTGTGTCTACACCTAACTTCAAGACTGGCGAATTACTGTGTCTACACCTAGCTTCAAGACTGGCGAATTACTGTGTCTACACCTAGCTTCAAGACTGGCGAATTACTGTGTCTACACCTAACTCTAAGACTGGCGAATTACTGTGTCTACACCTAACTCCAAGACTGGCGAATTATTGTGTCCATCCCTAACTCCAAGACTGGCGAATTATTGTGTCCACCTCTAACTCCAAGACTGGCGAATTACTGTGTCCACCTCTAACTCTAAGACTGGCGAATTATTGTGTCCACCTCTAACTCTAAGACTGGCGAATTACTGTGTCCACAACTAGCTCCAAGACTGGCGAATTAGTGTGTCTCCATGTGTCTCCAAAACTGGCAAGATATGGTGTCTACACTTCACTACAAGTCACTAACGAACTGTAGTGTCTACACTCCAAGTCATTGGCGAACTATAGTGACTACACTTTACTACAAGTCACTGACGAACTATAGTGTCTATACTTAATAATGGTACTTTTAACTCATTCAAATCATCGTTCCCAACAGATATTTAACAACTGAATTCCATCACAAAATAAGAAGCAAAGAAAGATGATTTAATCGTTTACAGCAGGCCTTCTTATCCTGAAGTATCGATACCCCTAGAGTATGGGATTCAATTTTTTTTAAAATGTCATTTTAGTTTCCTGTCTATTCATGTGTAGAAAATAAAACCTAGATTTTGACATCCTTTGAAGTCAAGGTTCAATGTTCAAAATTCAGACTATGGCTTCACTGCACCCTGGAAATCCCCGTATATGCTCCGCCGCATGCCGCAGCATCTATCTAAGAGTATATCTGAGGTCGACGCTTTAGCAGCATCTAAATAAGGAGTCAAATGGGGGTCGACGCTTTAGCAGCATCTAAAGAAGGAGTCAAATGGGGTTCGACGCTTTAGCAGCATCTAAATAAGGAGTCAAATGGGAGTCGACGCTTTAGCAGTATCTAAATAAGGAGTCAAATGGGGGTCGACGCTTTAGCAGCATCTAAACAAGGAGTCAAATGGAGGTCGACGCTTTAGCAGCATCTAAATAAGGAGTTAGCACGGCACATGATGATGATGATGATGATGATGATGATGATGATGATGAAATAAGGAGTCAGAGTGACTACAGTAGAGGAAAAAAAGGAATCTTCGTGGGAGAATTAAGATTAATTTGAAGTCACCAGTACCTAAAAGGACTTAATAATGATGAAGTTGACAATATGGAGAAGGTGTTTTGGGGCCATAAAAGGCAAATCTGAAGAGGGGAGGGGCGGTCTGTAGTAGTAAAAAGGTTAAGAGTTCTCGGTTTAGAGATTATGTTTTTTTTAAAAGAATTGACTATAGAACCATACATAGAATGAAACTAGTAGGTTGATCTTTAGATTATAGAACTACAAATAGAATGAAACTAGTAGGTTGATCTTTAGACTATAGAAATATACATAGAATGAAACTAGTAGATTGATCTTTGGACTATAGAAATATACATAGAATGAAACTAGTAGATTGATCTTTAGACTATAGAAATATACATAGAATGAAACTAGTAGATTGATCTTTAGACTATAGAAATATACATAGAATGAAACTGGTAGGTTTATCTTT
Source organism: Achatina immaculata (assembly GCA_009760885.1). Lineage (NCBI taxonomy): Eukaryota > Metazoa > Mollusca > Gastropoda > Stylommatophora > Achatinidae > Lissachatina > Lissachatina immaculata. Next base: position 43,960,242 of record CM019702.1, on the reverse strand, counting down.
AGACAGTAGAAATATACATAGAATGAAACTAGTAGGTTGATCTTTAGACTATAGAAATATACATAGAATGAAACTGGTAGGTTTATCTTTAGACAGTAGAAATATACATAGAATGAAACTAGTAGATTGATCTTTAGACTATAGAAATATATAGAATGAAACTAGTAGGATAATCTTTATGATAGATATTTGTGGGTACATTTTGCTCGTATTTGAAATGAAAAAAAGATAAAGGTGCTCCTCAGTTTAGAGCAGTTCGACTTACGATATTTAGACTTTGCGATGATTCGGATAGCGATGAAGGTTCAGTGCTCCATACTCTATGTTGATATAACAAAATTTAACCATTAATTTGCTTTTTATTTTATCAGTTAGTTCGCTGCAGCAATTATGTGTTTATTATAACTATTTACTGACAGTGGATAGTTACAATATTTACTTATTTCTTTATTATTTCGTATTCGACTTACGATAGTTTCATCTTACGATGGGCTCATAAATCGAGGAGTGTCTGCAGTGATGACCGAAGCAAGAGAACGATATGGTGCAGAATAAAGATGGGGAAAAAAAAGAAGAAATATTAAAGGAAAAGCAGATGTAAGTACATGAAGGAGGGAAAGAATCCGCTTACCGTCTTCTTCGTCAAGTTTTCCCCCACAATCCGTGCTCAAGTCTGCGCATGGTGCAGGTGTCTGCTTGGGGAAATCGGAGCCTTTGCTTGGAGCAAGCGTTGTGAATATGGCCGACAAGTTTGTGTTTGTAGCCATGGTCTCAGCTCTCATAATTCTCTCAACACGGTTTGGGTGAACCGCTTTACCACTTTTTATCCTTCCCCGTCCAACATGGTTGAAATATTCCCTGATGATTCGCACGTGGTTTTAAATTTGCTCATTGCTACTTCTCTTCTTTAAACTGTTGTTTATAAACATTTAGAGAGACAAAAATATCGTCCAATCCATCATTTATGAATGAGAAAAACGCCTCTTGTGGTAAAACTATTTGTAAAGTAAACAGTATTTGGTGCTGTATGAAAATCGGAGCACAGAAAGAAACTACGGAAACGAAACAAAACAAACACAATCAATAATTAATAATTTAACTACAAGTCTTCTTCACGGAATACAAAGAAGAAAATGCAAAAATAAATACAAGTTTTAAAAAATACATTCTTATTTTGTTTTCTACTGAAGTAGAAGTGGTGTATTATTTCTTTTATTTTATTTTCTTCAGCTTCGTTTGATGAAGGCTGTAGGCTTAAAAATTGATATTATTATTTTTATTCATTCATTGCCAGGTCCCTTGCGGAACTTTACCTCCCTAACTGCTCTCCTGAAGGCCTCTTGGTTGTTAAGGAAGATGGCCTGCTGCTGATGCATCCATTCGCAGATTTTCAACAATGCCTTGTTGCCATCTTCGCCTTGGTCTTCCTCTCTTTCCTTTTCCCCTTATGTACCCTTCCAGGACTGTCTTCTCCAAACTCTCATGACATTTAAAATGTCCAAAGTACTTATTATTTTACATTCATTAAATCTCGGATTGTTGCATATTTGTTCTTAAACACCACCATCATCAGCCTTAAAACCAGTATTGACCATACAATTTTACTAACCCGTTAATTATTTCTGACGAAAATCATCATTCTTTTGGCAGGTATTCACGCATAGATCTTGACCATTTTCTGCCCAGGGACTAAAGGTAACAGAAACCAAAGAAGACAAGAAGACATACCCATTATTATGGCAGACGATGATATGATGTTGAGGTGTAGAAATATCTTATTGTCACTGTTACCACCGCCGTGAAGTAAAAAGAAAGACCGACAGACAAAGAAAAACTGGCGAAGAAAAGTCGACACAGAGAAAGCTGGCGATTCAACGTAAAACTAACTTCCAACCTGGAGCAGTGGAGAGAAAGCTGGCGATTCAACGTAAAACTCACTTCCAACCTGGAGCAGTGGAGAGAAAGCTGGCGATTCAACGTAAAACTCACTTCCAACCTGGAGCAGTGGAGAGAACTTCTGAACGTTTCACAGGTCGCTGCGTGACATGATTATTGATCACTGCTTCGTGGGACATCGCTCAAGAAGACGGATGAATAGATGAATGAATTATCAATCGATCAATAATTGTGCAAACATTGCGATGGTTCGTTATTAATTATGTTTTATGTTTATAAACTCACCAGTTGTATAAATACTTCGTCATCATTTCTAAGCAACATAGGCCCACGTTTGCCAAATCATTCATCAATTACTGAATTGTTGTATAGAACCTTTAGATGGGCTGGGACACTTTGTATTGTTTTTCCTGCAAATTTAGTCTAATTTTTGTCAGTTTCAAAACATCTTAAAGTTGTAACAACAACACCACTGTCTTTCCTGCGACTTTAGTCCAGTACTTGTCAACGCAAAATAACTGTTTATAATTTTAGAAACAGCGCCGTTTTTTACTTTTAAAAAATATGTTTATGTATTCGTTTATCCATAATTTCTTATTCAAGACATGAATAAGACTTCAGCTCTCCTTTTTTTTTGTGTCTATTTTTGTTTTTTTTTATTACTGCCCCAGATTTTTTTTTTCTTGTTAGGTTTTTTTTTTCGCGAAAGACTTCTGATTGTATCTGCTTCTAAATAATGTATACTTTAATCTGCTGTGTATAAAACATGGCATAAATTACACCAAATAAACTTATGATATTCTTCTCTCTGAGGTTTTTGGATGTTAAGTAACCTCACATAAACTTTCTGAGTATAAAAAAACCCAGTAATATTAGATATAAATATCCTCCACATGGAACGTCTGCACACAGATAAGCACACTTTCACTTGTGTACAACATCCAACAAACACTTTCTGTTAGCAAAAAGCACCATCGACAGAAAACGGCTAAACTAATCCTATAACAGAGCATGCACCAACTTTCGAGCACATTAATGCGCTCGGTCACGCACCACGTGACGCATGTCCACAAGATGTAACCAGCTGGCCCTGACGTTCAGCGCAGAAACGGAAGTTCACGCCCACGTGCAAGAAATCAATAAAATAGTTATTTTTCTACCATCTGTGAGTGGACTTTTGATGTTAGAATATATTAGTGAATCTGATCTTCTGATATCCATACACGAATGTTAATGTCAGGACAATTAATGGAGCATATTAAAATATGGCGTAATAAAATGATCCATATATAATCGATTGGATTAAAGTTTAAATTTGCCGCCTTGTATTTGGTTGCATAGATTTGCTTCGTATATTTTCTGGGTAACGATTGTATTGATGTCTATCTATTTGTCTGTCTGTATGATCGTCAGTCTGTCTCGTTGTCTACTACTTATCTTTCAATTAGTCTTACCTGCCTGTCTACTACTTACCTTTCAGTTAGTCTACCTGCCTGTCTACTACTTACCTTTCAGTTAGTCTACCTCCCTGTCTACTACTTACCTTTCAGTTAGTCTACCTGCCTGTCTACTACTTACCTTTCAGTTAGTCTACCTGCCTGTCTGTCTATTTGTATTTTAGATATAATTTTGTACCTGTGGGCCTGTCCGTCATTTCAGTATGTACTTGTATCTCATGTTTGCATGTCAGCACTGACAGTACTACGTCACAACGAGCACAGTTTATGTCTGGCTGACATATACCGACATATCGGCTAATCTGCCAAGAAATATAACCCAGTAATATTAGATATAAATATCCTCCACATGGAACGTCTGCACACAGATAAGCACACTTTCACTTGTGTACAACATCCAACAAACACTTTCTGTTAGCAAAAAGCACCATCGACAGAAAACGGCTAAACTAATCCTATAACAGAGCATGCACCAACTTTCGAGCACATTAATGCGCTCGGTCACGCACCACGTGACGCATGTCCACAAGATGTAACCAGCTGGCCCTGACGTTCAGCGCAGAAACGGAAGTTCACGCCCACGTGCAAGAAATCAATAAAATAGTTATTTTTCTACCATCTGTGAGTGGACTTTTGATGTTAGAATATATTAGTGAATCTGATCTTCTGATATCCATACACGAATGTTAATGTCAGGACAATTAATGGAGCATATTAAAATATGGCGTAATAAAATGATCCATATATAATCGATTGGATTAAAGTTTAAATTTGCCGCCTTGTATTTGGTTGCATAGATTTGCTTCGTATATTTTCTGGGTAACGATTGTATTGATGTCTATCTATTTGTCTGTCTGTATGATCGTCAGTCTGTCTCGTTGTCTACTACTTATCTTTCAATTAGTCTTACCTGCCTGTCTACTACTTACCTTTCAGTTAGTCTACCTGCCTGTCTACTACTTACCTTTCAGTTAGTCTACCTCCCTGTCTACTACTTACCTTTCAGTTAGTCTACCTGCCTGTCTACTACTTACCTTTCAGTTAGTCTACCTGCCTGTCTGTCTATTTGTATTTTAGATATAATTTTGTACCTGTGGGCCTGTCCGTCATTTCAGTATGTACTTGTATCTCATGTTTGCATGTCAGCACTGACAGTACTACGTCACAACGAGCACAGTTTATGTCTGGCTGACATATACCGACATATCGGCTAATCTGCCAAGAAATATAAGCTAGAAATGTTCAGAAAATACCTACAGAAGATATGCCATGAAACGGGGGAAAAAAACTACAAAAATCGTCACTAGTACATCCCTGAAAATCAAGGCCATCAGAACATTCATCTTGAAAATTCTTGTCACTAATATTAATCACGCAAACCCAACACAAAACCTATAACGAGGTGAGAGGACCCTTACAACAGCACAATACCTGTCCCGGGTGATGTGAAGTACCCGTACACAGAACCTAAACAATCCCGCTTGATACACTTAATCACAAACTGATTTGCGTGTATACGAAATGGGTTTCTACCGGCATCTTTCATGCAGAAATTAGGACAAACTCCATCTACAGACTTAGAGTAGTTCATTTACATGATTCTGGGGGAGGGAGTTGAGAAAAGGGGAAAGGGACGGAGATATTAGAATAGGAGAGTGTGGAGGGGAAATGGGGTGGGGGTGGTATTTTAAAGGTCAAGGGCAGTACGTTATACAGCACGTGGCGTCGACCATTCCCCTGGTTTCATTATCTAGAGTTCACGCTTGTGAATTATGTATGAATTATTGCCGCGAAGCCACTTTGTAGCCTGTCGTTCATTGTAAGAAAATAGAGAGATAGAAAAAAAAAAAAGAAATGAAAGTGCTCAGAAAAATCTGTTTAAATGCAGAGTGTTTCATGTTGAGAATATAAGACAAAGCAGAGAAGTGTTTCATGTTGAGAATATAAGACAAAGCAGAGAAGTGTTTCATGTTGAGAATATAAGACAAAGCAGAGAAGTGTTTCACGTTGAGAATATAAGACAAAACAGAGAAGTGTTTCATATTTTAGAATATAAGACAAAACAGAGAAGTGTTTCATATTTTAGAATATAAGACAAAACAGAGAAGTGTTTCATATTTTAGAATATAAGACAAAGCAGAGAAGTGTTTAATGTTGAGAATATAAGACAAAACAGAGAAGTGTTTCATGTTGAGAATATAAGACAAAACAGAGAAGTGTTTCATATTTTAGAATATAAGACAAAACAGAGAAGTGTTTCATGTTGAGAATATAAGACAAAACAGAGAAGTGTTTCATGTTTAGAATATAAGACAAAACAGAAAAGTGTTTCATATTTTAGAATATAAGACAAAACAGAGAAGTGTTTCATGATTTAGAATATAAGACAAAACAGAGAAGTGTTTCATATTTTAGAACATAAGACAAAACAGAGAAGTGTTTCATGTTGAGAATATAAGATAAAACAGAGAAGTGTTTCATGTTGAGAATATAAGACAAAACAGAGAAGTGTTTCATATTTTAGAATATAAGACAAAACAGAGAAGTGTTTCGTGTTTAGAATATAAGACAAAGCAGAGAAGTGTTTCATGTTTAGAATATAAGACAAAACAGAGAAGTGTTTCATGTTGAGAATATAAGACAAAACAGAGAAGTGTTTCATATTTTAGAATATAAGATAAAACAGAGAAGTGTTTCATGTTTAGAATATAAGACAAAACAGAGAAGTGTTTCATGTTGAGAATATAAGACAAAACAGAGAAGTGTTTCATGTTGAGAATACAAGACAAAACAGAGAAGTGTTTCATGTTGAGATATAAGACAAAAGAGAAAAGTGTTTCATGTTGAGAATACAAGACAAAACAGAGAAGTGTTTCATGTTGAGAATATAAGACAAAACAGAGAAGTGTTTCATGTTGAGAATATAAGACAAAGCAGAGAAGTGTTTCGTGTTGAGAATACAAGACAAAACAGAGAAGTGTTTCATGTTGAGAATATAAGACAAAACAGAGAAGTGTTTCATGTTGAGAATATAAGACAAAACAGAGAAGTGTTTCATGTTGAGAATACAAGACAAAACAGAGAAGTGTTTCATGTTGAGAATATAAGACAAAACAGAGAAGTGTTTCATATTTTAGAATATAAGACAAAACAGAGAAGTGTTTCATGATTTAGAATATAAGACAAAACAGAGAAGTGTTTCATATTTTAGAACATAAGACAAAACAGAGAAGTGTTTCATGTTGAGAATATAAGATAAAACAGAGAAGTGTTTCATGTTGAGAATATAAGACAAAACAGAGAAGTGTTTCATATTTTAGAATATAAGACAAAACAGAGAAGTGTTTCGTGTTTAGAATATAAGACAAAGCAGAGAAGTGTTTCATGTTTAGAATATAAGACAAAACAGAGAAGTGTTTCATGTTGAGAATATAAGACAAAACAGAGAAGTGTTTCATATTTTAGAATATAAGATAAAACAGAGAAGTGTTTCATGTTTAGAATATAAGACAAAACAGAGAAGTGTTTCATGTTGAGAATATAAGACAAAACAGAGAAGTGTTTCATGTTGAGAATACAAGACAAAACAGAGAAGTGTTTCATGTTGAGAATATAAGACAAAAGAGAAAAGTGTTTCATGTTGAGAATACAAGACAAAACAGAGAAGTGTTTCATGTTGAGAATATAAGACAAAACAGAGAAGTGTTTCATGTTGAGAATATAAGACAAAGCAGAGAAGTGTTTCGTGTTGAGAATACAAGACAAAACAGAGAAGTGTTTCATGTTGAGAATATAAGACAAAACAGAGAAGTGTTTCATGTTGAGAATATAAGACAAAACAGAGAAGTGTTTCATGTTGAGAATACAAGACAAAACAGAGAAGTGTTTCATGTTGAGATATAAGACAAAACAGAGAATGTTTCATGTTGAGAATACAAGACAAAACAGAAGTGTTTCATGTTGAGAATATAAGACAAAACAAAGAAATGTTTCATGTTGAGAATATAAGACAAAACAGAAGTGTTTCATGTTGAGAATATAAGACAAAACAGAGAAGTGTTTCATATTTTAGAATATAAGACAAAACAGAGAAGTGTTTCATATTTTAGAATATAAGACAAAGCAGAGAAGTGTTTAATGTTGAGAATATAAGACAAAACAGAGAAGTGTTTCATGTTGAGAATATAAGACAAAACAGAGAAGTGTTTCATATTTTAGAATATAAGACAAAACAGAGAAGTGTTTCATGTTGAGAATATAAGACAAAACAGAGAAGTGTTTCATGTTTAGAATATAAGACAAAACAGAAAAGTGTTTCATATTTTAGAATATAAGACAAAACAGAGAAGTGTTTCATGATTTAGAATATAAGACAAAACAGAGAAGTGTTTCATATTTTAGAACATAAGACAAAACAGAGAAGTGTTTCATGTTGAGAATATAAGATAAAACAGAGAAGTGTTTCATGTTGAGAATATAAGACAAAACAGAGAAGTGTTTCATATTTTAGAATATAAGACAAAACAGAGAAGTGTTTCGTGTTTAGAATATAAGACAAAGCAGAGAAGTGTTTCATGTTTAGAATATAAGACAAAACAGAGAAGTGTTTCATGTTGAGAATATAAGACAAAACAGAGAAGTGTTTCATATTTTAGAATATAAGATAAAACAGAGAAGTGTTTCATGTTTAGAATATAAGACAAAACAGAGAAGTGTTTCATGTTGAGAATATAAGACAAAACAGAGAAGTGTTTCATGTTGAGAATACAAGACAAAACAGAGAAGTGTTTCATGTTGAGAATATAAGACAAAAGAGAAAAGTGTTTCATGTTGAGAATACAAGACAAAACAGAGAAGTGTTTCATGTTGAGAATATAAGACAAAACAGAGAAGTGTTTCATGTTGAGAATATAAGACAAAGCAGAGAAGTGTTTCGTGTTGAGAATACAAGACAAAACAGAGAAGTGTTTCATGTTGAGAATATAAGACAAAACAGAGAAGTGTTTCATGTTGAGAATATAAGACAAAACAGAGAAGTGTTTCATGTTGAGAATACAAGACAAAACAGAGAAGTGTTTCATGTTGAGAATATAAGACAAAACAGAGAAGTGTTTCATATTTTAGAATATAAGACAAAACAGAGAAGTGTTTCATGATTTAGAATATAAGACAAAACAGAGAAGTGTTTCATATTTTAGAACATAAGACAAAACAGAGAAGTGTTTCATGTTGAGAATATAAGATAAAACAGAGAAGTGTTTCATGTTGAGATATAAGACAAAACAGAGAAGTGTTTCATATTTTAGAATATAAGACAAAACAGAGAAGTGTTTCGTGTTTAGAATATAAGACAAAGCAGAGAAGTGTTTCATATTTTAGAATATAAGACAAAACAGAGAAGTGTTTCATGTTGAGAATATAAGACAAAACAGAGAAGTGTTTCATATTTTAGAATATAAGATAAAACAGAGAAGTGTTTCATGTTTAGAATATAAGACAAAACAGAGAAGTGTTTCATGTTGAGAATATAAGACAAAACAGAGAAGTGTTTCATGTTGAGAATACAAGACAAAACAGAGAAGTGTTTCATGTTGAGAATATAAGACAAAAGAGAAAAGTGTTTCATGTTGAGAATACAAGACAAAACAGAGAAGTGTTTCATGTTGAGAATATAAGACAAAACAGAGAAGTGTTTCATGTTGAGAATATAAGACAAAGCAGAGAAGTGTTTCGTGTTGAGAATACAAGACAAAACAGAGAAGTGTTTCATGTTGAGAATATAAGACAAAACAGAGAAGTGTTTCATGTTGAGAATATAAGACAAAACAGAGAAGTGTTTCATGTTGAGAATACAAGACAAAACAGAGAAGTGTTTCATGTTGAGAATATAAGACAAAACAGAGAAGTGTTTCATGTTGAGAATACAAGACAAAACAGAAGTGTTTCATGTTGAGAATATAAGACAAAACAAAGAAATGTTTCATGTTGAGAATATAAGACAAAACAGAAGTGTTTCATGTTGAGAATACAAGACAAAACAGAGGAGTGTTTCATATTTTAGAATATAAGACAAAACAGAGAAGTGTTTCATATTTTAGAATATAAGACAAAGCAGAGAAGTGTTTAATGTTGAGAATATAAGACAAAGCAGAGAAGTGTTTCATGTTGAGAATATAAGACAAAACAGAGAAGTGTTTCATATTTGAGAATATAAGACAAAACAGAGGAGTGTTTCATGTTGAGAATATAAGACAAAACAGAGAAGTGTTTCATGTTGAGAATACAAGACAAAACAGAGAAGTGTTTCATGTTGAGAATATAAGACAAAACAGAGAAGTGTTTCATGTTGAGAATACAAGACAAAACAGAGGAGTGTTTCATATTTTAGAATATAAGACAAAACAGAGAAGTGTTTCATGATTTAGAATATAAGACAAAACAGAGAAGTGTTTCATGTTTAGAATATAAAACAAAACAGAGAAGTGTTTCATGTTGAGAATATAAAACAAAACAGAGAAGTGTTTCATGCTTTAGAATATAAGACAAAACAGAAGTGTTTCAGCAACTAAAATAGCACAGCAGAAATAATTTTTTTTAATCAATCAGACATCTAAAATATTTAGCCATATTAGAAACAGTTTTCTTTTCTTCTTTTCTAATGAAATAATCTTGCTGAAGCTGATAATTGTTTCGTCTGCACTGTCATTTGTTATCGAAACTTAATAAGCACCCACGACAGCAGTACTGATATGATGTCCTGGGGTGTTGTAAAGTAAACCCACCCCATTTCAGTCTTTTATCTAGTAACATACAGTCGTGCTCCGACTTATGACCGACCGATTTACGGCGTTTTTCGTGTGTTTGTTTTTTTTAACTTAAGACCGAGATACCATAGGATTGTTTAAATGTTTTGTGATTCATTTTCTGTATTACACAGTAAACGAGCATTTTCTGTTTCACATAGTAAACTAGCGTTTTCTGTTTCACACAGTAAACTAGCATAAGACAATGAAGGAAGATAAACGAGTGCACTGGATCATCATTTGATGAATACAGAATGTGTGCATGTGCGTGTATGTGCATTTTTGTGCGCCGATGAAAAGTTATTACAGTTGTGCTCTGTATTTACTGTGTGATTAATTCCTTCGTAGTTACTGCGCTAATTTGAATGCTCTTAGCATTTTAAAGTGAAGATAAACATGTTATTCATTCTGTGACATTGCTGCTGTAGTCTTCTTCTTCGTACGCTTCTATCACCAAGATCGTCCCTTGCTGCTACTGAGTTCACTCCTGTGATCCTCGAGATAGAGAACTATACTTACTGTCTGACCCCCCCCCCTCCTTATAGCGATCGACATACAGTCTGACCCCCAACCCCGTCCCACATGGGACCGCGAGTCGATATACGATTGTACAGAACTCCTTTCTGCTGTCATAACTATTCGTGATTTTCGCGTTTTTTCCCTTATAACATTGCCCTGTTGCTCTAAAGTACATGAAGAAATCTAAACGGTTTTCAAACTTTAATTTAAATTTGTTATTCCAGTTCTACTACTCCGCTTTAAACTTTGACCTCTGTTTCTGTTCGATAAAGATAACTGGAAATAGTAAACACGATATAGTATGAGCAGTTATAGAAGGGAGTAATGTTGTAAGACACAGAAAGCTGACGTAACAGATGTGTAAGTAAAGGAGCGATACAAAAGAAGTATTGTGGAAAGATGTTCCAGTACATAAGAGACATTGCAACAAAAAGAAAGAAAGAAAGAAAGAAATACTCACGAGACATGTCCAGTTTAATCCATAAAGATATGGACAGAATCGACTTAAAATGATGACATCAAAGTCCGTTTCTGTGGCATTGTTTTTCTCTTGTCGAGAATTTCTTCACTAAACTCCTTCCAACACCTTAAATTCCAGAAGCTCTAAGAAAGATTACAGTCTGAAACAATAATGGAAGAGAAGAGTAAGGCAAAGAACATGATAAGATGAAATAACAACATGAAACTTTAAAATCCAGTCTCTAGATTACTTGAATGGAAGTCGGATCTCAAGCTTCTGTTGCGGAACTGATTAAATCAAACATTTCGTTGCGCTTTCCTTGCAGGTGCTGTTTTGAAACACTTACTGCTTCAGTTGGGGGGGGGGGGGGGGAGTCATTATCATCTTTGACCATCTGCCCGGAGATTGTTTCCTGTAATTAATTTCTAATTTTTTGCTCCGTTCATGTCTACACAAGTCGCACTTGGGCAAAACCATTCATGTTGTCTACGATAAAACTTACTGTAAAAGTTTACAGTAAAAGTTTACAGTAAAACTTACAGTTTATTTTACAGTAAAACTTACAGTTTACAATAAAACTTACAATTTACAGTAAAATTTACTTTACAGTAAAATCTACAGTTTACTTTATGGCAAAACCTACAGTTTTCTCTACGGCGAAACCTACACTTTACTCTACATTAAAACCTGCAATTTAGTCTACAGTTAAATCTATAATTTACCCTGCGGTAAAACCTACTAATCTAGAGTAAAAGTCAATTCTCGTCTCATGGTTTTGTATTATTTAATCATCTATTTCTCCTGCCACTGTTTAAGTAACTTAACGATCTGTCTGCTTATTAGTCTGTCTACTCATCTGTCTGCCTTTCTTCCGCTAAGTTTTATCCAACTGTGTGACCCCATGTGAATAAATCATTTGTTCCGTGTATACTCAGTCTGATCAGGATACTGTGTGTTACCGTGTCACAGTAAGCGGTGCTAAAAGTTCGTGTCACAGTAAACGGTGCTAAAAGTTCGTGTTACAGTAAACGGTGCTAAAAGTTCGTGTTACAGTAAACGGTGCTAAAAGTCCGTGTCACGGTAAACGGTGCTAAAAGTCCGTGTCACAGTAAACGGTGCTAAAAGTCCGTGTCACAGTAAACGGTGCTAAAAGTCCGTGTCACAGTAAGCGGTGCTAAAAGTCCGTGTCAAACCCTCTTCGTGTAGCTGGCCTGGGAGCGTCAAAAGGTTACAATGGGAAACCCTGAAAGAGAAACCCCGGGGAAGAGATCCTGAGACAGCTGATGGCCAGATCGTCCTACTAATTATCTGTCATCCATTCCAGGTCTGCTAGATAGTCACGAGTGTGAATCTTGTCCTCTCCTTGAAGCTAATGACAAAGCCGGGAGGGTAGGAGGGTTAGCACAACATGAGCCAGGCAAACATAAGCTTTGCAGCTACTGCTCAGATGATGCAGTGGGGATGTCAGACTAGTCTTTGCCTTCAGCTTCAACACCAACTAGTTACGGGCCATAAGCGTTGGGAGTGTAGCTTCCCTGGGTGGAAGCAGATTTTCAGGCTCATCTGATCGTGTCCCGTCTCGTCTTGTCTTCAATGTCCCTGGAACTGGATGCTGGTGTTCTTTGCAGCCGACGCGGCGAAGACGTTGAGGCACAACGTCGTGTCAGCTTGGGAGCTGGCTACGGCAGAGATTTTTGTCAGTCCCTGAGCGCAGCTAACAAGCAGAGGGTGAGCAGTACTTCTTTAGTAGACTCCATCACCATGGAGACCACGGCGGCCCCTGCCCCGTCAGCCAAACTAGGACTTTTGCTGGGGGTACCAACAGAGAAATGAGACAGGGTCTTGATCAACTATGGATCGCCGACTCTGACGTCGGCATGTCAGCTATGGGTTGCTGACTACAAAACCGGACAGCGTCTTCACTGGTTCATCTGATCAGCCGTCGCCCTCCTCAAGCTAGACTGCCTCTAGACACTGAGATGATGAACATAGTTAATCCTTTTTTTTTGCGGGGGGGGGGGGGGGGGGGAACCGCTTTGCTGCCCTGTTAAAATCCGCGGTCAAGGATGTTAGTGATAATCTGTTCACCTGTACACGGCTCACTATTTACGTTAGCACGTCTCAGAAACAGGACAACAACAAGTGAAGAACTAATCAAGAAGCTTCTGTGTGCTGGCGACGCAGTCCTTTTGGCTCAAAACGAAGCTACAGTACAATCACTGGTAAACAGTACGAACAAGCATTTGACTTACAGGGGTGACAGACTATCAGTAAGACCTTAGTTCTTCAGCAAACACAACCACAGCGACCACTACAACATTAAATAGAAACTCCTTGATTCGGTGGACAATGTCTGGAACGCAGAAGGTTAACACTGAATCCAAAAGCTAAGAGTTATCAGATGTATTTTCTTACCACTAGTTATCAGATGTATGTTCTTAACACTAGTTGTCAGATGTATGTTCTTACCACTAGTTATCAGATGTATGTTCTTACCACTAGTTATCAGATGTATGTTCTTACCACTAGTTATCAGATGTATGCTCTTACCACTAGTTATCAGATGTATGTTCTTACCACTAGTTGTCAGATGTATGTTAGTTATCAGATGTATGTTCTTACCACTAGTTGTCAGATGTATGTTCTTACTACTAATTATCAGATGTATGTTCTTACCACTAGTTATCAAATGCATGTTCTTACTACTAGTTATCAGATGTATGTTCTTACCACTATTTATCAAATGTATGTTGTTATCACTAGTTATTAAATGTATGCTCTTACCACTAGTTGTCAGATGTATGTTCTTACCGCTAGTTATTAGATGTATGTTCTTACCGCTAGTTATCAGATGTATGTTCTTACCGCTAGTTATTAGATGTATGGTCTTACCACTCCATTTATAGATCTTAAACGTAGACAACACAAACAAGGAGTTAAGGTAAACGTAACAGTTTCCATTTTTGCTGTCTTTGCATAAAAAAGAACATCAAGAGGCAAGATAAAGTAATCAGCTTTGAAATTCTCTGGCGTACAAAGCTTCATCAGTGATGGCACCACTAAACACATGAAGATTAGGTTGGCTGGGACATGTAGCAAAAATGGGCTGCAGTCCCTTCTTACGCTGGCTTTTTGTATAAGGAATTTGTGGAGAGATGGAGTGTAACAGAATGTGTATAAACAAAGTTCCGTAACAGTCAAGACATGTCCAAGCTGTACTAGACAATTATTGTGGGTGGAACCTTCCCACTGGTTCAATGGTTTAGTGTCGGTGGAACCTTCCCACTGGTTCAATGGTTTAGTGTCGGTGGAACCTTCCCATTGGTTCAGTGGTTTAGTGTCGGTGGAACCTTCCCACTGGTTCAATGGTTTAGTGTCGGTGGAACCTTCCCACTTGTTCAGTGGTTTAGTGTCGGTGGAACCTTCCCACTGGTTCAGTGGTTTTCTTCTGTCGAGTCTTTGTTTAATCACGTGAGATAAACAATAATTGCTAGTGTTCAATGAAAAACTTTCTATCAGCCGCGAGAACTGACGAAAACTGGCTAATGACCGAGTCACTTGGAGTCACTCTCCATGAGGACTCGACGTCACTAGAGAAGGAAACGAGGACCGAATGTGAAGACAAAAAACACGCAAGTGAACGGTGACTAGACCTTGCAGTACAAACATTGTTTACTTTTACTGTTCTCATCAGCACTGGTACAGTCAGCCACGAGAGAAACTGCCCATATAAATGATGCCGGAAAACCCAAAACAGCGAACATCCATCTGCTTCAAAACTCTCTTCTAAGACAAAATGTGTCACTGCTTGTTTATCTTCATGTATATCGTTTCTATTTGTCCAGGATTTCTATTCTAAACCTAAACCACTGAATCATTTTTCCCTCAATACTGAATTCGTACCGATATATTCGGGAACAAAATAACAGCGTACATTACATATTTACAACAACTTGCGATACTCACATTATGGCTCAGACTTTTAACTGGTTCCAGTAATGGCTGTTACATTCTGAACAGGAACACAAACATGCCCAACGAAATCCCCGGAAAGTCTAAATCCTGGCCGGAAATCTACACGCTTCACGCTTGGTAGATCATCGATTCCCTGACTGCATGTCACGAAAGCACAATCTGCCACAGGTGAGAGTGTTGGTACCTACATCTGCTGTGGCAGTACAGTTAACGATCTGACCTCGTTGCCTTTTGTTTATCTTTTTTTTTTCATCATCACATACAGTCCAGATTTGATGAGGCAAAGTGCTACACACTTTGGTAGTAAATTATTCTTGCATTTATGGTAAAGCTTGAGAAAAGGTTGAAAACTTACCTCAGTGTGATATATGTACCCGAAGTGGAAATCTCATCTTTCTTTCTTGTCTGTTGATAATGACCAGGAGATGCTCATATTCCTCAGTTTGCCTTTGATAGAGCTGCCAGTAATGAGTCTAAATTTCGCACTATTTAACAGTAAATGGAAATCATCAGTTGGCTCCTCGTCCGGATCACCGCTGTTTCATACACAGTATTAAGGAAATCTTGATTCAAAGAGATCGATTCCTGGAAATGAATTCTGTCATTATACACTTTCTAAACAGTTGACATGGACACATCATGTGTGTACTTAAAAAAACACCCGGCTTCATCGATTACTTTGTGAATGTTTCTGCCAAGTGCTACGAAAGATTAAATGGGATCCATTGTTTAAGCATTGGCATGCGCGGATGAAGAGCCAGTTTACACGCAAAGAATACAGTGAGCAGGCGGTAGACAAATCGATATGAGAGAGCCAGACGTCAGAACAGAATGGATGGCCTGGGACATCGCTTGGAGACACATAGCTAGTCTGTGGGCTTTCATGACAGAGAGATGGGCTTACAGGAGAGAGAGAGAGACAGCGAGGAGAAACCCAAATGATTATATAAAGAGTCCCGATATAAATGTCGCTGAGGGAGAAATGGGAAATTATAACGGATGATACAAGGATAATCTATCTGAATGAAAGATTGTGATACAAAGTTTAGGATAAGTATTTTTAACTTGCTATAGATAAGGCCTTTCTCAGATAACTGACAAAAGATAAGCTACTTGTCATAGGATAAACTGTTTGCCACAAGGATAAGGCATCTGTCACAAGATAAAGCCATCTGCCATAGGATAAAAATTGCTCACATGATTTGTTTGAAAATCAATCATTTCTCAATTACTGAATGATATGTGTATCAAAGGATAAACCGTTTGCCACAAGATAATCCGCTTGTCATGGAGTGTGTTAAAATTTCATAGAATAAATCATCACTTGTGTGCTAAAATATTTATCATAGGATAAGTCATCATTTGTAGGCTAGCATATTTATCACAGGATAAGTCATCACTTGTAGGCTAACATATTTATCATAGGTTAAGTCATCACTTGTAGTCTAACATATTCATCACATAATAAGTCATCTCTTATAAGGCAACATATTTATCATACGATAAGCCATCTGCAGTATTATAAGTCATTTTTCCAGGATAAACCAGGTATCTGTCCTAATATAATCCTTTACAATTGTGGATTATCATAATCCCTCTGACACAGCTCCACTCCTTTCTTTCTTGTAACACACAGCTCAGAACCTCCTCACAACATCACATTACAATCCCTCTTCTTATCTTGTATCTTATATCCTTCCCGTGCCGTTAAACGTCACATAGGGCTCGCAAGGTAGTTTGCCAATTTCTCCTGTCTTCGGCGAGTCTTTCAACCTCATCAAAGGATTTTATGCCTGTTAATTTGGCCTCTCTTAATAATGTCCTCTTCAGAGTTTCACGCGGTCTGCCTCTTTTTCTTTGGCCTGTTGTGTTCCACTTGATAGCTTGTTTTTGGATTCTCTGATCAACCCCTCTACCCCAGCTATAATCACCTATTTCACATTCTCCTGACTAGATTACCACTGTATCACATTCTATCCTCTCAACGCCCCCCCCCCAACCTCCATCCTTATTTACGACCCACCTACCACACACCACACGTCTCTATTTAAACATTCTCTACACTTCACCATGCGCATTTCTGAACATATCCTCTTACAAGCCACAGCTTCTTAAAGTCACAGCTAAGTGCTCCATTCATTTTAATTTTTTTTCCATTCATATGTTTTACATAGCATTCATGTGAATTTATATTTTATCCTCTCTCTCACTCACTCACTCTCTCTCTCTCTCTCTCTCTCTCTCTCTCTCTCTCTGTTTCTTCGCCCTGCGTGTTTTTGTATGATTAAGGCTCACGCCGAAACGTCACAGCTGTGTGCTCTTTAATTAATAAAGCTGTTTCCCTAGTTTATACATTTTGTTATCACAGCTTTACTGCAGTGGTTTCGGCTATAGTTATATACTTATAGACTAATTATTAAAGTGTAAGCTATGTGCCACAAGATATGTCATTTGTCACGGGATAGACTATCGTGTTCAAACCCTTCTCTGAGACAGGTATTCATTCCCCTGATGATCTGGAAAGCAAAGTATAATGAGATACACGAAAAATTCTTAGAGTTTACTCCCTATATAAGATATAGTTTCCTTTTTTGTGACAAATCTTCATCTCTAGTCTAGATTCTTCTTCCTCTGCTTCTTCTTCTTCTTCTCGCCAGTCATCATCATCATCATCTTCTTCTTCTTCTGCATTGTTGTTCTTGATGGAACAAGATGTTCTTGGTTACACGGATCCCATCTTCTGCTGCATTGCCTCAAACACACATGAAAGTTTGACCACAAATCTGATGGAGTTTCTTCGGGTCTTTTGTCTCAAGTCATGAAAGTCTTTGCACTCTTCCACCGTGATATCATTTCTTGTCTTGTTCCATTCCACCGTGACATAATTTTTGTCTTGTTCCATTCCACCGTGATATAATTTTTTGTCTTGTTCCATTCCACCGTGATATAATTTTTTGTCTTGTTCCTTTCCACCGTGACATAATTTTCTGACTTTGTTCCATTCCACCGTGACATAATTTCTTGACTTTGTTCCATTCCACCGTGACATAATTTTCTGACTTGTTCCATTCCACCGTGACATAATTTCTTGACTTGTTCCATCTATGTATGTATGTAATGTAGGTATGTATGGGTGTCCGAATGGCGAAGTGGATAGTGCACTAGTCTCTCATAATGAAGGTCGGGGGTATGAATCCGGTCGAAGACGTCCCAATCACCCCAAGCTGTAGAAATAGCTACCCGACTTCTTCTGGCCGCCAGTCATGACGCTGGTCACATCACCCTCTAGTGTGCTGACAGGTCAAGGAAAATATGGGCAGTAACGCCATATCCATATGTGCATCTAAAGCATGATAATTACCTTTATTCTTTATGTATATATGTTGCTTATATGTAGGTGTATATTATATGTCTTTATAACGTATTTATGTAGATATATTACGGGTGCGTACGTATAATGTGTGTATGGTTGTTTGAATATAGATAGTTTGTGTGAGATGACATGTTTATATGTACCTAAATATGTTTACATGCATATTAATAACGCATATCTTACTGCCGAATGGATGCATCAGCAGCAGGCCATCTTGCTCACAACCCAGAGGACTACAGGAGAGCTGTTAGGGAGGCAAAGTTCCGCAAGGGACATGCAAATGAATGAATGAATCTTACTGCCGTACTTTCTAATGAAGAACATTAAGAGCATTATTTATTTTTTTAGTGAATTAGCTTGTGATTCTTCTAGTGTACATGAATACAAAACACTATTCGCTTCTCTACACTGAACGTCTTTCAGGAAGTAGCCCCTCGTCCTTTACAACTAATGTATTTCTGTCTGTAGGCGGGGTTTCCATTTAATCTCCCTTAAGCTGACAGTTCTCAGCAATAAATTCACTCCATCTTGAAGTAAATAGACAGGAAACTTCCGAGACATAAAGTAGTCCAACGCGGAACATTGTTTTGTATCGCGTGGGGGTTCTAATGACTGTTATAGCGGAGGTGGGGTGGGGGATACGCTCTCCACTCCAATTAAATGTCTCCAAGGCGTGCGTCTTAAATAGCTTTTGACAGTCAAGTACATCTCCTGGCCTTCTCGTGGCGGAACTGTTCAAACTGACAGGAGAAGGGGCGAAGGCGAATATCTGGCGCCTGAAAATCAGACGTTTCGGGTAGACGAGAGTCATGTTTGGTAACTCTGAGAGAAGGAAAACTCTGATTTAAAACCCGCTGCTGGAGAGATTCTTCGGCTGCCGTGAGTGGCAGCTCAAGGCCAATGAAGAAAAATGCGATTAGGGTTGCTGCGTATCGCCGTTGTGAAAAAGGTGAAGGAAAGGATTAAGTGAAGTAACCAGTAGTATCGAGGTCAGGACTACTCAAATCACGGCACCTCTGCTCTAGAGGCCGGCCACGTCCTATATACACCCATACTGGGGCAGGTTTTCTAAACCGGCTTAACCCAGGCGTTAAACTAAAACAATGCTGGCGAGATTCTTCGGACCCCGCGCGTGGAGTGAAACTCCTCCCGGCCAATGAAGAAAATGCGAAAATGTGATTAGGGTTGCCGGGCGGCACCACTGTGAAAAGGTGATGGAAAGGATAAAGTGAAGTTTAATCTGTATGTGCATTAGTCTCGCGGTGAGAGCTACTCATACCACGGCACCTCTGCTCTAGAGGCCGGCCACATCCGACATACACCCATACTGGTGAGATATGCCTAAACCGGCTTAAACCAGGGGTAAAACTTGATGACTACTCATGTCACGGTACCCCCGCTCTAGAGGTCGATCACGTCCTAAACATGCCCATACTAAACCGGCTCAACCCAGGGGTGAAACTTAATAGTGGCGAGGATTCGTCCTCCTGGACAAAAGCTCCATCCTGGTCACAACTAGGAAGTGTAGCGGCCACGACCACAAGATGCTGAAGACGGAGACATTGGACCAGTGCAGTCTAGATAAGCAACTACCTCTCACCCGACAGGGATGTATGCATATCCTAATCACACTGGGGTTTTCCGGTAAGAAAGTCCAACGCTGGACTTGATGGGCAACTACCTCTCACCCGGCGGGGATATACTGATATCCAAAACACGTCGAGGTTTTCCGGTGAGAAAGTCCAACTCTAGATTGATTAAACTGGTGCAACGAAAACCACGGTGTCACGCAACCCCGTTTCTGAGACCCACCAAGAATACAGGCTCAAGCCCCGCGATACTCTGAAACAGTCCTCTGGGGGATCTCGTGTGGTCCTCTCGGGGACCACAGGAGGACCACGGGACCTATCGAGGACCACAGGAGTAAATTCAGTAGGATCGCGGAGCGGTCTTGGTGGTAGAAGCGAGCGAAGAAGAAGAAGAAGTATCGGATGGGAAACAGCTATCGTAAATATTAGAACTGAGTGTAGGATGATGTAGGATGATGATTTTACACATGCCAATACCTCAGAAAAATAATCGAATTATTTTGTAAGAGTTCGCAGAGATTTTAAATTACCAACTTTTCCTCGATTAGTTTTGCCAACATGGACAAGTAGTCTTCAAGATGAACGTTCTGTTTGGCACTGTCTTTCGCGGATATCTTTCTTCGTTCCTGATGCCTGAATTTTCCCGTCGTCCTTCACGCAAAAAGTCCCTACAGTTTTGTCCTTCCACGATATTGAATCTATTTTCAGTGTTAATTCATCATGATAAATCTATCTTACATCCTTCCCGTGCCGTTAGACTCGCATGGTAGTTCGCCAAGTTTTTCTGTTTTCGACGAGCTTTTCAACCTCATCAGTTTACCAGCTAGCCAAAATTAAACACTTTATCAACAAAGACACAAGAAAAATATACTACATATCACACATACAAGCACACTTAGATTACTGTTCCACAATCTGGGTTGGATGCTCAGTCTCAAACACGAAAAGGCTCCACTCACTTCACAACCGAGCATTAATTAAATCTGATTTGTGACAAACACCCAGTACAGACTGCAGATCAGAACCAAAAAAAACTCAGAATTCTACCCCTCAAATATAGAGCCATTTTTAATAAAGTTACGTTTGTTCAAAGAATTCTGTTGCACAATGCTCCGCCTTACTTGTGGTCACTGTTTTAGTATAACACTAGACATAGCCAGCGTTTAAAAAAACTGTCTTCTTCCTAAACCCAGGATTGATCTGTACAAGATAAGCCTTGCATACTCTGCATTTCAGCTCTGGAACACCCTCCTCTACCATTTGAAATCCATTAATAATACTTCATGATTTAACTAAAACCTTTTTATTATTTACTTGCTTGTAACTATATGCCATCATAGAGTAACCAGCAGTCTCTCAATCAATGGCTCGCCAGCCATCAAGTTCTAAAATGACATAGTTCGAAAAGTAATTTGTTAGGTATTGTTAGAAATTAATTTGATGAATGTTAACCCATATATATATATTAACCAATATATATATACAGGAACTGTACCGAAAATGTACCTTTGTTTATGTATATGTCTCTGTGTGTACATGTATGCCTGTGTGAGAGCTATTTTGTTAAGTTAATTACTTCTTCTCTTATATTGTGTATGTAACAGTTTAATTTACACTCTTTTCATGTTTTTTCCTAATGTAATTTGTATCTTATATCTTATATCCTTCTCGTGCTGTTAAACGTCACATAGGGCTCGCAAGGTTGTTCGCCAATTTTTCCTGTCTTCGGCGATCCTTTCAACCTCATCAAGGGATTTTATGCCTGTTAATTTGGCCTCACTTAACAATGTCCTCTTTAGAGTTTCACGCGGTCTGCCTCTTTTTCTTTGGCCTGTTGTGTTCCACTTGATAGCTTGTTTTGGGATTCTCTGATCGTTTCTTCTTATCACTGACCAACATATGTCTATCTCCTTTTCCTGATCACCCATGAGGCAGGTTGTTGTTCACTCATCTGCCACTCATCTGCCTTATCTTTGCGTTGTTCTTGAATTCCTTTCATTTTTTACCGAATCAATGCTCTACGTTAATTCACTATGTTGAGTTTATGCTCTCAGCATTATTTCACAATCCTGAGTCTCTACTCAGCGTTAATTCACGATGTTGAAACTATGCTGAGTATTAACTGACGATGTTGAATCTATTGTCTTGTCTTGTTTCCTTCCTCATATACCTTTCTGTGTTGAGGGGACAGACATCTCTCTAGGGCTCGGCGATTTGCTTCATGTAATGGGATGTTTCATAATGGGATATGGTTCAGAAGAAGAATGATAAGAATACCACGGACAGCTAAAAAAAAACAAATAAAGAGGCTGGACAAAAAAAAAAACAAATAAAGAGGCTGGACAAAAAAAAAACAAATAAAGAGGCTGGACAACAAAAAAAAAACAAATAAAGAGGCTGGACAAAAAAAAAACAAATAAAGAGGCTGGACAAAAAAAAAAAACAAGAAGAGAAATTAGGGCAAAATTCAGAACATGACAGACCAGATTTGTAGGACATGTTTTTAAGAAAAGGCAAACTGGAACACTTAATTACAACAGGAAAAACTGGAGGGGAAAATGGACAACAAAGAAACAAGGTCTTTGATGGATTAAAAGAGTGGCACAGAGCATAGTACTAAACACATCATGTAGAAACAGCAAAGGACAGGTGGTTGTGGAAATCAATGACAACCAACGCCTGCCTGGCATGGACCGGAAAGAGGGAACGAACGAACGAACTTACTTTACTTTCAAAGGGTTAAGAATTGGGCACGCAGGCCAGTCTAACATTCTGCCCTTCATCATACAGCTTTCACTCAGTCACAGTCATTCAGCATTCGTTAATGAGCATAATAATCATGAAGACAAATTAAATGATTACAGAAATAAATAATAAACTTATCTCATATCCATATACTCTACACTCTGATTTATGCAACAACATTAAATAAATTTGCATTCTTACATTAATTCAAAACTAACAAATTTATAGAAAAGCAGTATAAAAAAATTGCAACAATCAAGCCATACTTTAAACTATACACGAGCATTTATCTTCGTCCTGTTTGTTTTTGTTTGACAAAGGCTCGCGCCGAAATGTCACAAGTGTGTGATCGCTAAATAATAAAGCTGCTTCTACTTTTTTCCTAGTTCATTTCAGTACAACTCTTGTTGGAAAACCCATGGAAAGACCATGGTGAGAAGTTACTCCATCATCAGATAGTTGTAACACATGAAAGATGAGATACAAATGTTGGAAGTGAAAATCAAGATTTTTCTGTAGCACGGACAGGGTATAGATTTTGTTGACAAACTGGGGCACCTAGACAGTGTTAAGTTGTGAAGGCAGTCTCTGCTTGATGTGATAGGTATATTCTTGTGTAGGAAGAAAGATTTTGTAATAACTGTGGACTATGTTATCTCTCTCTCTTCCTCTAAACCTTAAGTGGCCAAGGCACATAGGGCTTCCGCAAGGGATTTTCCAGAAACGCCTGTCCTTTGCCTTTTTTTCCTGCTCTTGCCCAAGTGAGCCCTCTATTGCTCAACACCCTCTCTGTTGTTCTTCTCCATGTCTCCTTTTGTCTACCCTTACTTCTGTTCCCTTGACTATGATTCAGACTGTTTTCATGTTTTGTGCTAGACTATATATGATTCAGACTGTTTTCATGTATTGTGCTAGACTATATCTGATTCAGACTGTTTTCATGTATTGTGCTAGACTATCTATGATCTAGATTGTTTTCATGTATGTGCTAGACTATATATGATTCAGACTGTTTTCATGTATTTGCTAGATCAGAGGTCAGCAACCATTTAGTAGTGTTGTGCTGAAGTAAAGCTGTAAGGTGCCAGTCTAAGCCCACCATATTTTTTATATGCAACAAACATTTAAAAAAATTTTTTTTTCTAACAGCCGCAAGGGCCCTGCTAGATAAGTGAACCATCTGGTGACCGTGGTGAGGGTTTTTAGATTAAAATCTTAGCCTGGACGGAAGGACGAGCTTGTTGTTCATGGTAACCTTCCGCGCCAGGTATGTATGCAACAAACATTGAAACACTTTCAATAACTATGTTATTCCTGCTTGATTATTCTGTGTTTTAATATAAACGGGAACAAATACAAAAACCGTGTTTTGCTACACTCAAGTTCTGAAACAATGTTTTAAATATGAATCCATATTCGTTTGTTTAAAAATTCTTGAAACGACCGGATATCAGGTTGTCGCCCTTTTGAGCCACGTAAGAGCACTGCAGCCACATTACTTACAACCAACAGCAAATTTTGACCACGGGCTGACTTTACTGGTATGTGTGAACAACAACCCAGAGGTGGTGGTGATGGGGTTGGTCGTCGAGAGAGAGAGAGGGGGGGGGGGGAATATGACGGAAATAGAACTCGGTCAAGGTCAATCACTGTTGCTTTACACTCACCGAGTGACTTCGGATCAGACTGTACAGTCTTACCTCCCCTGTCTAACATCAGATTGTAGTTTTAACCTCCCCTGTCTAACATCAGATTGTACAGTCTTACTTCCCCTGTCAACCATCACATTGTAGTGTTACCTCCCCTGTCTAACATCAGATTGTACAGTCTTACCTCCCCTGCCTGACTACTTTCGTTTTTGATGGGATGTAAAAAACAGGAATAGCTTAAAAGAACTACATGCTTCTAGTTAATGTTTTAGTAGAGCATGATGACTGTATTCCAGGTCTAACAATGTGCCACTGTAACTCGTTCCACATGCCACACTTGACATGCGTCACGTAGGTTGCCGACACTTAGGTTGCCAGACTATCTCTGGTTTAAACTGTTTTCATGCACTGTGCTAGACTATCTCTGGTTTAAACTGTTTTCATGCATTGTGCTAGACTACCTTTGGTTTCAACTGTTTTCATGCACTGTGCTAGACTATCTCTGGTTTAAACTGTTTTCATGCATTGTGCTAGACTATCTCTGGTTTAAACTGTTTTCATGCACTGTGCTAGACTATCTCTGGTTTAAACTGTTTTCATGCATTGTGCTAGACTATCTCTGGTTTAAACTGTTTTCATGCATTGTGCTAGACTATCTCTGGTTTCAACTGTTTTCACGCATTGTGCTAGATTATCTCTGGTTTAAACTGTTTTCATACATTGTGCTAGACTATCTCTGGTTTAAACTGTTTTCATGCATTGTGCTAGACTATCTCTGGTTTCAACTGTTTTCACGCATTGTGCCAGACTATCTCTGGTTTAAACTGTTTTCATGCACTGTGCTAGACTATCTCTGGTTTAAACTGTTTTCATGCATTGTGCTAGACTACCTTTGGTTTCAACTGTTTTCATGCACTGTGCTAGACTATCTCTGGTTTAAACTGTTTTCATGCATTGTGCTAGACTATCTCTGGTTTAAACTGTTTTCATGCACTGTGCTAGACTATCTCTGGTTTAAACTGTTTTCATGCATTGTGCTAGACTATCTCTGGTTTAAACTGTTTTCATGCATTGTGCTAGACTATCTCTGGTTTCAACTGTTTTCACGCATTGTGCTAGATTATCTCTGGTTTAAACTGTTTTCATACATTGTGCTAGACTATCTCTGGTTTAAACTGTTTTCATGCATTGTGCTAGACTATCTCTGGTTTCAACTGTTTTCACGCATTGTGCTAGACTATCTCTGGTTTAAACTGTTTTCATGCACTGTGCTAGACTATCTCTGGTTTAAACTGTTTTCATGCATTGTGCTAGACTACCTTTGGTTTCAACTGTTTTCATGCACTGTGCTAGACTATCTCTGGTTTAAACTGTTTTCATGCATTGTGCTAGACTATCTCTGGTTTAAACTGTTTTCATGCATTGTGCTAGACTATCTCTGGTTTCAACTGTTTTCATACATTGTGCTAGACTATCTCTGGTTTAAACTGTTTTCATGCATTGTGCTAGACTATCTCTGGTTTAAACTGTTTTCATGCATTGTGCTAGACTATCTCTGGTTTAAACTGTTTTCATGCATTGTGCTAGACTATCTCTGGTTTCAACTGTTTTCATACATTGTGCTAGACTATCTCTGGTTTCAACTGTTTTCATACATTGTGCTAGACTATCTCTGGTTTCAACTGTTTTCATACATTGTGCTAGACTATCTCTGGTTTCAACTGTTTTCATGCATTGTGCTAGACTATCTCTGCTTTCAACTGTTTTCACGCATTGTGCTAGACTATCTCTCATTCAGAGTGGTTTCATGTATTTGCTAGACTATCTCTGGTTCAGACTGTTTTCATGCACTATATTTCTTGTCTACTTTTCGTGGTTTTTATCTGTTATGTTGTCCTTAGAAAAAAGGCTTTTGCTGAAATATTGGGTTGTTGTAGTTCTTCAATCGTATGTGTTCATCTTGCTTTCTGCCATTCTTGTGGCCCATTTTCCTCATACTTTCTATCTCTTTGTAAATCTGGACCATACACCTCCATCTACTTTCGTTACTAGAACCAGTTTTACCGCAGTCGTCATTTCTCTTATGTCTCAGTTTGTTTCCGTGCAGAATTTAGACAAAAGCTAAACGAACTTCGGCTTAGAACTCACGCATTTTCTCGTTTAACCTTTTTACTAAAGTCGCTCCAAGTTCTCACTTTAGTGACGTTTCCAGAAATGGACAATTACTCTTGTCAGCAATTTACAAGTGTTTTAATGTTTATCTCCCTTCGTACTTTTTGTTAGTGACCTGGAAGGCAACAGTTATGAAACAGGAGGGCTTGGGTAGGAAATGTGTATTCTTTTTGCCATATACTAAACAATATTGGCAATATCTGAGTACTTTCCAGTATTGTCCATTCTTTCGCCTTTTGTCCTCTCTTTTAGTTAATTTCAGTTTTAAGAAAAGAGAAATCTACCAACAATAGAACGTGCGCTGCTTTTCTAGTGTCCGCTACCACGATGGGTGAATACTTCGAGGCTAAAAGGGTTATTGACCTCTGATCTAGAGTAGTTCTCACACTGTAAAGCGGGGGGGGGGTGTATTATTATCTAAGACAAGAAAGCAAGGCAGGTCAAGGGAGACTCTACGTAGAACCATCACTAGAGAGAGACCACAACTTTGGGATTCAAGTCCATCCAAGACCTACAGCGGGCGGCGGCGAGTCGTCAGACATGGAAAGATATGATTTCTGCCCTATCAGCCAATGTTGGTCCTAAAGGAATGTCAATCAGTCTAAGACAAAAAGGAAATGTCTCTTCACTAGACACCTTTTTCCACAAGTTCTTATGTTTCACTAGCCACCGTATTTAACTAAGCATCATTTTCCATTAGGCACCGTATTTAACTAGGCATCATTTTCCATTAGACACAGTATTTAACTAAGCATCATTTTCCATTAGGCACCGTATTTAACTAGGCATCATTTTCCATTAGACACAGTATTTAACTAAGCATCATTTTCCATTAGACACAGTATTTAACTAAGCATCATTTTCCATTAGACACAGTATTTAACTAGGCATCATTTTCCATTAGGCACCGTATTTAACTAGGCATCATTTTCCATTAGGCGCCGTATTTAACTAGGCATCATTTTCCATTAGGCGCCGTATTTATGTCCGTACTACAACATCATCACGTTTTCGACAGCAAAGAACAACAGTTCTATATTCTAGGAATATCAGAATAAGAACAACACTTATCACAACAACACTTCACTGTTCTAGGAATACCAAAACAAGAACAATTATCGGAATAAACAGTTCATAATTTCTATTCACTTTATCCACGTGTACTCATACAAAATATAATCATTCGAAACGTTTATTTGCATTTAATACTTTTAATACAACGTGGTACATGATATTCAATAACACACTTGCTCGTCACATCGTTATCATCATTATCATCGCTCTGTTGTATCCTCATGTAGTGCACAGATCCGCAACAACTGCTCTTCATTGACCTTTCCTCGCCAGCAGCAACGACAATAATAGTTGAGCTGTTACATTATCTGACAGTCTTTGTGCATCAGTTGTCTTTTGTGTCCTCTGTTGTGTCAGTGAACTGAGAAATGGACAGCATCAGATGATAACATTGCAATGCTTCAGAGTAATTTTTAGTTCAATCTACGCTTTATATCTTATCCATCTCCCCTCTGCTAGGCACATCTGCCCCTTCAATATTGTAGAATATATTATTCCAAGTTCCAGTTCTGCTGAGTATATCTAGTATACTTCAGTAAAGTTGTTTCCTAGATGTTTTCCACTTGAAGATCTAATCCATTTCTGTAGAATGTGATGGCTTAGTTGTGTTTCACGCGAGTAGCTAACCCACTTCTGTAGACTGCATCTCTGCCAGGTTAAAAGGGGCGGCGACTGCAGTAAAACTGGTTAATATAAATAAGGTAGATAGAGGTGTATGGTGCAGTTTTACAAAGTGAGGGAGGAAGTGAGCAAGGTGAGAAAAAAAACGAATATAAAGTATGCTAATGTATAAATGAAAAACATACAATATCCGATATTTCGGCGTGAGCCTTATTCGAGGATTCATACAGAACGAAATACAAACATATATAACTTATCTGAAGTCTTGCTCCGAGTGAGAAGCTTCTCACTCGGAGCAAGACTTCAGATAAGTTGGTGAGAAGCTTTTCACTCGGAGCAAGACTTCAGATAAGTTGGTGAGAAGCTTCTCACTCGGAGCAAGACTTCAGATAAGTTGGTGAGAAGCTTCTCACTCGGAGCATGACTTCAGATAAGTTGGTGAGAAGCTTCTCACTCGGAGCAAGACTTCAGATAAGTTGGTGAGAAGCTTCTCACTCGGAGCAAGACTTCGGATAAGTTGGTGAGAAGCTTCTCACTCGGAGCAAGACTTCAGATAAGTTATATATGTTTGTATTTCGTTCTGTATGTATCCTCGAATAAGGCTCACGCCGAAATATCGGATGTTGTATGTTTTTCATTTATACATTCTCATACTTTATATTCGTTTTTTTTCTCACCTTGCTCACTTCCTCCCTCACTTTGTAAAACTGCACCATACACCTCTATCTACCTCTGCCAGGTTATACTTCTATAGACCGCATTTAATCCAGATCCACTTCTGTAGAAATATCATGGACAGCTCCACTGAAGTAATTCGGTAAATAGCAAGCCAATCATTAAATGTAGACGGACCCGTATCAGAAGAATCCAACCAAACAACTTTACCCTTCGAGAAAGAAAAAAAAAACCCAGATCTTCAGCCATCAAAAGTTTTCCATTTCCCACATCGATTTTAACTTGTCTGTCCCAGATAACTGACATTACTGCAGTGCTAGCATCAGTTATTGTAAAATGAACTAACAAATGGCACCGCTAGTTCCAGTGTCTGGGCAGAGTTATGCTCAGACTCCAAACACGCTTGGTCGCTTGGGAGATCCTAATGCACTCAAAGCGATGGTCTGAAGTTCTTTGGCCCTCGCATCTTTCAAGTCCTTCTGATACTGAACTGCAGAAAATTGGAGAAAATAATAGTTTTGTATCATTTTCAGGTTAGACACAAGAAGCCTCTCAAGATTACTCATACCTAAACAAAGAAATGAAGGCATTTATTTTGTTCCTCAAGAATATACTCAGAATCAGCTGAAGAACATCAGCTTAAGAAAATTAAAATCAGTACTAAAATAATAAAGAAATCATTGAAGTGTGGAGACTTTACAGCCATCTATTATAACAGAACGCGCGCTATACATGATATACTCTGTGGTCTCTTTCAGTGGAGTTGGAAAAAAACAACCACACACACACACACACACACACACACACACACGCACGCACGCACGCACGCACGCACGCACACACACACACACACACGCACGCACGCACACACCAACCAACTTTTTGTTTTTAATTCTGAATTTAGTTTCGAAATTGTTGTATCTTAAGCTTTTCCTGTCCTGATTACTTTTAGCTTATTTGCAGGTTGTTTGCCTATTACAATTAAAGAGAAAGACAAATCTGAAGACAAACAGAAATTTGTTGTAACATTTCCCGCTTTCTGACGTCAATGTTAAATTTATGAAGACAATTTATTCTTGAACATGTCAAATGACTTGAATAAATTATGCCTCTTGTTAACAAAATGTAAAATTAATGTGTGCCTGATGTCAGACAATTGTCTTAATAAAAGTTTGATACAGGATAGGCAAGAGTTAAAAATGACTCTTTTCGTCATTGAAGACCATTTTTGAAGAATGTAAATTCAATTTGTGTAAGCTGATGGACGCTATTTTACAAAGCAGTTTCCGTCACGGCTGAATGTATCAGTATTACATTAGCATATTGGTCATAGCAACACTGAAGTTTGTCGCATATTCCACTGTTACTTGTAATTCTTGTATCTAGTCTAGCAGGCAAGAGGTAGAAAGACGTTTAGTATGGTACGATGGTAGTAAGATGTTTAGTATGGTAAGATGGTAGTAGCATGTTTAGTATGGTAAGATGGTAGTAGCATGTTTAGTATGGTAAGATGATAGTAGCATGTTTAGTATGGTAAGATGGTAGTAGCATGTTTAGTATGGTAAGATGGTAGTAGCATATTTAGTATGGTAAGATGGTAGTAGCATGTTTAGTATGGTAAGATGATAGTAGCATGTTTAATATAGTAAGATGATAGTAGCATGTTTAGTATGGTAAGATTGTAGTAGCATGTTTAGTATGGTAAGATGGTAGTAGCATGGTTAGTGCTTGTTCTTTCCGCTGTTGGACTTGGTTGGATATAACCCACCTTGGTTAGGCTGTGTATGGAGGACGACATCGGGCTGAATGACAACAATCACATCAGGAAGACGATCGACATGGAGGAGACGGGAAGTGGACGTTTTATTCCGAATGAAGTGGTTTAACGCATGTTACCCACAACCAGTGTGTGACTTGTCTCCATCAGCGGGCGCACTCACTGTGTGTTGAAAAGGAAGGCGGAGCACATATGGGAATGCCCGAAGTGCGGGAATGTCAGTCTCTGATTACAGTTACAGTAAGATAGTAAATAATAACACGTGCAGCTATCAAACTACTCTGGTAAAAGAAGGGCCAGGAGAGCAAATCCTGGTTGAAAAAATGTGAAGGAAGAACCTAGGGCAGTTGATGACGGGTCTCTTTCCTGCAAATGTTACAGCATTCATAAACCTCTGCTAGATTTCCAGATAACTGGTCGTTGTCTTTGTTACAGAACTGAAGAGTGTGTAGTGTAATACCAGCAAAGCGACTTTCTGTGTATCAAATGCCCAGGCGAAGTAGCCACTGTATTTGTCTAGGCCGAAACGACGTTTTTTATGAGCCATTATTAGTGTAGCGGATGAAGCGTGTGAAATTTTACAACTAAGTCCTGTTTGTCTTCAAATCCGTCTTTTTCTTTAACTGTCAGTTAATACCGCATTCATGTTGTTTCATCATCTCAATTTAAAATATCACTAAGAGTGTAGTTGTGCTACAGAGTGCACGCTGCAGCCCATCGTAGCTGCTTGTGTCATTTCACATAATCAGTCAGATTTCACCAAAATGACAGCTCAATTGTTGCGAAAAAAAAATGTATGGATTTGGCCTTTTTAGCTTCTTGTTCGGAAGTACAGCTGGCACACTAACAAGTGAGACTTTGTTAGGAGTGGGCTGGAGGGTATAAAGATTAACTGAACTGGACAAAGAGCGTTACTGGCACGTTAAGTGCTAAACCCGGTACAGCACGTGGTACAGACCAACAGCAGGAAACTGCTCCTTTGATCTGTTTCTTTGACGGTTTGGTGACAGCTGGACGGGTGACTGTACGTGACTGTGGTAGTTGTAACACTCACGGTGATGCTTATGCCAACTTAGACTGACTTTATGTTAGTTGTCGTGATAATGCAACAGTAATTCTGATATTGATGGTGATGAGGATGAAAGTGGTAATGTAAAATGTTGGTGATAATGAAAGTGGTAATGTAAAATGTTGGTGATAATGAAAGTGGTAGTACAGTAGTCCCCCGGTCTCCGTGGCTTCAGTTACAATTTGAAAAATTCCCCCCCCCCAAAAAAAAAATAGATAGATAGATAGATAGATAGATAGATAGATAGATAGATAGATAGATAGATAGATAGATAGATAGATAGATAGATAGATAGATAGATAGATAGATAGATAGATAGATAGATAGATAGAAATGTGTCAATTTCAGTTCATAAATTTGGCACCTGCCCTTTTCCTGTCTTTCCCACTCTCCTGCTCTTACATTTAGGCTGTCTCAGTGTAATCATCCTAGCTAGCAGTATCACTGTACCACCGTACGCTGCTTTATATAAATTATCATATCGCTGTACCACCGTATACTGCCTTATATAAATTATCATATCGCCGTACCACCGTACGCTGCTTTATATAAATTATCATATCGCTGTACCACCGTACGCTGCTTTATATAAATTATCATATCGCTGTACCACCGTACGCTGCTTTATATAAATTATCATATCGCTGTACCACCGTACGCTGCTTTATATAAATTATCATATCGCTGTACCACCGTACGCTGCTTTATATAAATTATCATATCACTGTACCACCGTACACTGCCTTATATAAGTTATCTGGTTTTTCTGTGGCCCCAGAGAGCAAACATGATGATGCTGACAGTATTATCACTGCCAGAAGAAGCCTTTATGCGTTTTAAAGTCTACAATTTTAAAATTAAACATTGTTACAGCTGTGTATATATGTTTAAAAAACGTATAATATATAGCACTTGATATTATCTGCGGTTTCGAGCATCCATGATACGGCACGGAGCCAGCTGACCACGCACAGGAGGGGGTCGACGGGTTTGACGGGAGAACTACTGTGTATAATACAGATTATGATAATAACGGTAATATATAATAAAGGTTATGATGATAACGGTAATATATAATACATTATTATTATTGTAATATTAGTGTCATAATGGCGGTAATTTTAAATAAAAACAAGTGTTTCAGGCAGCTTTTGTGATTTATGCATACCGATGTTAATATGTCGATCTTCATCTACTTGTTAATATGTCGATCTTCATCTACTTCTTGGAAATGTGAGCTGGTGCTCTCTGCAGCCGATGTGGTGAAGATGTTGAGATATTCGATTGGGAACGGGTTATAGCAACTATTTTTTTTTTCAGTCCTTCGGTGCTTCAGCGGAGATAAAAAGCTCGGGAGAGAGGGGTGGAATACTTCTTTATCAGACTCCACCACCTTCAGGACTATGGCAATCTCTATCCCTTTGTCCAGACTAGGCCTGATACTGGGAGTAACAACAGAGAGGTGGGACAGGGTCTTGGCCAGCTATGGTTCGCCAACTCTGACGCTAGTACGAAAACTATGGGTCACTGAGGGCAACAGTGATGGTGGCTGTGGTGACATCTTATAAAGGTAATGAGTGGAGGATAAATATAGTGGTAATGAGTGGAGGATAAATATAGTGGTAATGAGTGGAGGATAAATATAGTGGTAATGAGTGGAGGATAAATATAGTGGTAATGAGTGGAGGATAAATATAGTGGTAATGAGTGGAGGATAAATATAGTGGCAATGAGTGGAGGATAAATATAGTGGTAATGAGTGGAGGATAAATATAGTGGTAATGAGTGGAGGATAAATATAGTGGTAATGAGTGGAGGATAAATATAGTGGCAATGAGTGGAGGATAAATATAGTGATAATGAGTGGAGGATAAATATAGTGGTAATGAGTGGAGGATAAATATAGTGGTAATGAGTGGAGGATAAATATAGTGGTAATGAGCGGAGGATAAATAATGAGTGGAGGATAAATATAGTGGTAATGAATGGAGGATAAATATAGTGGTAATGAGTGGAGGATAAATATAGTGGTAATGAATGGAGGATAAATATAGTGGTAATGAATGGAGGATAAATATAGTGGTAATGAATGGAGGATAAATATAGTGGTAATGAGTGGAGGATAAATATAATGATAATGAGCGTAAGATAAAAATAATGGTAATGAGCGACGGATAAAAGTAGTGGTAATGAGTGGAGGATAAATATAGTGGCAATGAGTGGAGGATAAAACAGTGGTAATACATGGAGGATAAAAACAATGATAATGAGTGGAGGACATTGGTTGTAATACTTGGAGGGGAATAGTCTTAATTAGTGGAAATGGGCAGAGGAGATGCGTGGAGAATAATGTTAATTGTTTGAGAAGAATATTAATATTTAAGAAGACCAAACTGTGATAGTGAGTGAAGAACAATCATAGTGGATGAGTGGATGAGAATGTTGGAAAAGAGTGTTGGAAATTCGTTGTAATGAGTGGAAGAGATCACAGAAAAGGAATTTAGCAGAACAGCGATAATATATCGACGACAACTGTAAAACGTGCCGGAGAATGATAAAAAGTGGAGAAGAAAAGTAGTGTTGTTTAGGAGAAAACTGAGTGGATGAGAAAAGTAATATTGTTTAGGAGAAAGCTGAGTGGAGGGGAAAAGTAATATTGTTTAGAAGAAAGCTGAGTGGAGGGGAAAAGTAATATTGTTTAGAAGAAAGCTGAGTGGAGCAGAAAAGTAATATTGTTTAGGAGAAAGCTGAGTGGAGAGGGAAAGTAATATTGTTTAGAAGAAAGCTGAGTGGAGCAGAAAAGTAATATTGTTTAGGAGAAATCTGAGTGGAGGAGAAAAGTAATATTGTTTAGAAGAAATCTGAGTGGAGGAGAAAAGTTGTACTGCCTGTGAGAAATCTGAGTGGAGGAGAAAAGTTGTACTGCCTGGGAGAAATATGAGTGGAGGAGAAAAGTTGTATTGTTTAGGAGAAATCTGAGTGGAGGAGAAAAGTTGTATTGTTTAGGAGAAATCTGAGTGGAGGAGAAAAGTTGTATTGTTTAGGAGAAATCTGAGTGGAGGAGAAAAGTAGTATTGTTTAGGAGATAGCTGAATGGAGGAGAAAAGTTGTATTGTTTAGGAGAAATCTGAGTGGAGGAGAAAAGTTGCATTGTTTAGGAGAAAACTGAGTGGAGGAGAAAAGTAGTACTGCATGGAGAAAGTTTTAAGTGGATAACTTCAGCTTGTCATAGTTTTGTAAGCACGCAACTTCTCTCCAGCAAATGACTCATTCAACAAACAACGTTAAGATGGTTGTTGATGGCCATGATTCTCCACTTTATTCGCTCTTGGGTATTTGCAGTCAGATTAGTAGCCATTATTTTCCAAACGCACTTTGCTTTGCCAGCTCCTTTTGTTTCTCCCACCACAGGTTTCCCAGTGTTTCTCGCGTTTTTTTTTAGGAAGGGGAACCTCGTGAAGATTTTAGCCTATCTTCTCTGTAGTTTTTAAATAATTATTTGTTAAGAAATGTCTCTAAGAGCTTATATAACACATAACAATTTTCTCCCTGTTTTGCCTAAAAATTGAAACAATTACGTCCATAAACTACGTGGTAAAGTATTTATACCCCATGGGACGGGATGGAAGAAGGAGGATGGAGGGGGTACGACGAAGATAATAATCAATTTCTCTAAAAACCCTTTCTACGAACACGATTTCTGATCCATCTTTTATATGTTGGCTTTCTTTTGTTTCTTTCGTCTTTAATACATGTACATTTCGCGTCCATGATGATGATGATGATGATGACGATGATGATGATGATGATGATATAACCATTATTGATTTTCATCATGAAACTGCTACGTCTCGTTCAAATTTCATGACTCAGTGTTGTGGCTTTTTTTTCCCCCTTTGGCAAGTTTTGATCTGTTATCGATTACAAAACTGGAAACAGTCCAAGCATGCACTGGCTTAATGCACAACTCTTGTGCAGGGAAACAACTCTTGTGCAGGGAAACAACAACTCTTGTGCAGAGAAACAACTCTTGTGCAGGGAAACAACTCTTGTGCAGGGAAATCGCTGCAAAATTACACTCTCGTGATAAGTTCTTGGCAAGTCTAAGAAGAGTTTTATCAGTTACGGCCCTTTTTTAATGTCTAATAGAATCTACCGACTAATGCATCGCCGAATCACGCAGACGCTAAGCAGTTTACTTTCCAATATATCTTCCATGGAAGTAATTATAAAATTATTATTGAAATCAGTCGTAACCATTAAATAAACATAAATACTTCGTAGTAAAATTAAAATTAAAATATTAATTACTGCACGAATGCTTTATATCCTCGAATAATTTATGTACGTGAAAGAGAAGAAAGTCGGCAGTAAATGGAAATGTAAGCGCTGAGATAATTCTTATAAATAAATTGTATATTTTGTAAATCATTTCCTTGAAATGATGATGATGATGATGATGATGGAGAAAAGTCCTATTTTGCTACCCAGTGAACACAAAACCGCAATATTGCCTATAAGCTTACGATCCACTACTTATATATATTTGGAAAAGTGGTCCTTGGATGTAAAGTGGTCTTTGGGGGTAAAGTGGTCCTTATATGCCAAGTGGTCCTTGGGTGCAAAGTGGTCCTTGGTGCAAAGTGGTCCTTAGATGTAAAGTGGTCCCTGTGTGTAAAGTGGTCCTTAGATGTAAAGTGGGTTTTTAATGTAAGGTGGTCTTTGGGTGTAAAGTGGTCCTTGGATGTAAAGTGGCCTTTGGGTGTAAAGTGGTCTTTGGGTGTAAAGTGGTCCTCAGATGTAAAGTGGTCCTTGAATGTAAAGTAATCCTTTGGTGTAAATTGGTCCTTAGATGTAAAGTGGTCTTAGATGTAAAGTGGTCCTTGAATGTAAAGTGGTCCTTGGATGTAAAATGGTCCGTGTGTGTAAAGTGACCCTTGGATGTAAATTGGCCCTTGGATGTAAAATGGTTCTTTGGTGTAAAGTGGTCATTGTATATAAAGTAGTCCTTGGGTGTAAAATAGTCCTTGGGAGCCAATGGTCTGAAGGACATATTGCCACTGCATGTGCAAACTAGAGAAGCAAGACTTCTCCGAAAGCACCATTACAGTACTCATCCGTCCTCCTTTCACAAACTTGTGAATGTAATTAAGTTTATTCACGTAGTTACATAAATCAGTGTGTGGAGTGTGTATGGAACAAGAAATTATTTACTTATTCATTTTTCGCTTTTTCATGAATGTTATGGATCACAAATACTGAATGTCTGTGACATTGAAAGTTGTATGATGAAGGGCAGATTGGTAGTCTCTTAACACTTTGAAAATAAAATTCGTTCGTTCGTTGGTTCGCTCCTCCATCTTGCGCCATGTCGTTTCTTTGTCGCAGCTGCATGTTCAAGGGACGTAACAAATGAAAAATATTAGAAAGGATTTTGACTAGCTTCCAAGTCTTTTCATATATTTTTTTTCAACGGTTACGTCCTTTAATTTGCAGTTACTTTTTCGAGTCAACCTCGCGTGTTGAGACTATTTTTTATACCCAGTTATTCCAAGAAATTGTGTCTGTCACAACGACTACTTTGCTTTCTGGGAAGTTATAGAGATTCAAAGACCAGGGGAGATAACTTGTAGGGGGAGATAGCAGTGAGGAACCCTAAAGCATTTAACAACCAAATTCTTTCCTACTCATATTCTGGTATCTCTCTGTAACTCTGCTGCGTTTATATGTATGGGATCATCTTTCCTTTTTAGTCTACAGTCCATGAACCCCCAGGGAATCCAAGAAATAATGTTTTGGGCGTCCATCGAGTAGCAAACTCGACTTATATATATATATATTATATATATATATATATATATATATATTGACGTCATCTGGGTTCTATTTATTGCTTTTCTTTTTAATGAAGAATCCACAGCGGTTCTAAAACGGTAAAGGAGGTCCACAGTTTAAAAAAAAACAGGTTAAAAAACTTTACAGCGGGTGTAGGGGAGGCTTGAACAAGATAGGAAGGCCACTGTCTTCGTCAGTTTTCCGGGGGAAAAGCTGAAATCTTCGAGGGAAAACGATAAACAGATCTGAACATTCGCCATGGCGGGAGAAGTGCAGGAACAAAAATTCGGAATGAGATAGAAATTACAACAGATGGGTGTAAACACTGAATTCAAGAAGAATTCAAGATGTCATCGCTGACATTCCTTACACTTCAGGGAAATGATGCTCAGCGGCTTGAACAAACCGCTAACAAGTCTGCTGACAAGTCTGCTAACAAGTCTGCTAACAAGTCTGCTAACAAGTCTGCTGACAAGTCTGCTAACAAGTCTGCTGACAAGTCTGCTAACAAGTCTGCTAACAAGTCTGCTAACAAGTCTGCTAACAAGTCTGCTAACAAGTCTGCTGACAAAAAAGCCTCCTCTATAACCATGACAGACTTTGTGCAAAAAAATATATTAAAAAAAATTATTCTTCCTTACACTTGTATACTGGGCGTGTGTGTGGGGGGGGGGAGGGTTACTTACACTTGTATACTGGGTGTGTGTGTGTGGGGGGGGGGGTTGCTTACACTTGTATACTGGGTGTGTGTGTGTGGGGGAGGGTTGCTTACACTTGTATACTGGGTGTGTGTAGGGCGGTTGCTTACACTTGTATACTGGGTGTATTTGTGTGGGGGAGGGTTGGTTACACTTGTATACTGGGTGTGTGTGTGTGGGGAGTTGCTTACACTTGTATACTGGGTGTGTGTGGGGGGTTGCTTACACTTGTATACTGGTGTGTGTGTGGGGGGTTGCTTATACTTGTATATTTGGTGTGTGTGTGTGGGGGGTTGCTTACACTTGTATACTGGGTGTGTGTGTGGGGGGTTGCTTATACTTGTACACTGGGTGTGTGTGGGGGGTTCCTTACACTTGTATACTGGGTGTGTGCGGGGGGGGTTGCTTACACTTGTATAGTGGGTGTGTGTGGGGGGTTGCTAACACTTGTATACTGAGTGTGTGTGTGGGGGGTTGCTTACACTTGTATACTGGGTGTGTGTGTGGGGGGTTGTTACACTTGTATACTGGGTGTGTGTGGGGGGTTGCTTACACTTGTATACTGGGTGTGTGTGTGTGGGGAGTTGCTTACACTTGTATACTGGGTGTGTGTGTGGGGGGATGCTTATACTTTTATACTGGGTGTGTGTGTGGGAGGGGGGGAGTTGCTTATAGTTGTATACTGGGTGTGTGTGGAGTTGCTTATACTTGTATACTGAGTGTGTGTGGGGGGGGAGTTGCTTATACTTGTATACTGGTGTGTGTGTGTGTGGAGTTGCTTACACTTGTATACTGGGTGTGTGTGTGGGGGTTTGATTACACTTGTATACTGGGTGTGTGTGTGTGTGGAGTTGCTTACACTTGTATACTGGGTGTGTGTGTACGGGGGAGTTGTTTATACTTGTATATTGGGTGTGTGTGTGGGGGGAGTTGCTTATACTTGTATACTGAGTGTGTGTATGTGGGAGGGGGGTTCTTACACTTGTATACTGAGTGTGTGTGTGTGTGGGGGGGGGGTTGCTTATACTTTTATACTGGGTGTGTGTGGGGGGTTGCTTATACTTGTATACTGGGTGTGTGTGTGGGGGGGGAGGGTTGCTTACACTTGTATACTGGGTGTGTGTGTGTGGGGGAGGGGGAGTTGCTTATACTTGTATACTGGTGTGTGTGTGTGGGGGGAGTTGCTTATACTTGTATACTGGGTGTGTGTGTGTGGGGGAGGGTTGCTTACACTTGTATACTGGGTGGTGTGTGGGGGATTGGGAGTTGCTTATACTTGTATACTGGATGTGTGTGGGGTGCGGGGTTGCTTACACTTGTATACTGGGTTGTTGGTTGGGGGGAGTTAATTTTACTTGTATACTGGGTGTGTGTATGGGGGGTGCTTACACTTGTATACTGGGTGTGTGTGTGGGGGGAGTCGCTTATACTTGTATACTGGGTGTATGTGGGGGGGGAGTTGCTTATACTTGTATACTGGGTGTGTGGGGGGGGGGGGGGAAGTTGCTTATACTTGTATACTGGGTGTGTGTGTTGGGGGGGGGGAATTGCTTATACTTGTATACTGGGTGTGTGTGTGTGGGGGGGGGGAATTGCTTATACTTGTATACTGGGTGTGGTGTGTGGGGGGGAGTTGCTTATACTTGTATACTGGGTGTGTGTGGGGGGGGGGAAGTTGCTTATACTTGTATACTGGGTGTGTGTGTTGGGGGGGGGGAATTGCTTATACTTGTATACTGGGTGTGTGTGTGTGGGGGGGGGAATTGCTTATACTTGTATACTGGGTGTGTGGTGTGGGGGGGGAGTTGCTTATACTTGTATACTGGGTGTGTGTGTGGGGGGGTTGCTTATACTTGTATACTGGGTGTGTGTGGGAGGGGGAGTTGCTTATACTTGTATACTGGATGTATGTGGGGGGGAGTTGCTTATACTTGTATACTGGGTGTGTGTGTGGGGGGGTTGCTTATACTTGTATACTGGGTGTGTGTGTGTGGGGGGAGTTGCTTATACTTGTATACTGGGTGTATGTGTGGGGGGGTTGCTTATACTTGTATACTGGGTGTGTGTGTGGGGGGTTGCTTATACTTG
Source organism: Achatina immaculata (assembly GCA_009760885.1). Classification (NCBI taxonomy): domain Eukaryota; kingdom Metazoa; phylum Mollusca; class Gastropoda; order Stylommatophora; family Achatinidae; genus Lissachatina; species Lissachatina immaculata. The sequence goes on along the minus strand of CM019702.1, from coordinate 43,919,767 downwards.
TATACTGGGTGTGTGTGTGGGGGGAGGGTTGCTTATACTTGTATACTGGGTGTGTGTGTGGGGGGGGTTGCTTATACTTGTATACTGGGTGTTTGTGGGAGGGGGAGTTGCTTATACTTGTATACTGGGTGTGTGTGAGGGGGAGTTGCTTATACTTGTATACTGGGTGTGTGTGTGGGAGGGGGAGTTGCTTATACTTGTATACTGGGTGTTTGTGGGAGGGGGAGTTGCTTATACTTGTATACTGGGTGTGTGTGTGGGAGGGGGAGTTGCTTATACTTGTATACTGGGTGTGTGTGTGAGGGGGTTGCTTATACTTGTATCCTGGGTTGTGTGTGGGAGGGGGAGTTGCTTATACTTGTATACTGAGTGTGTATGTGGGGGGGGAGTTGCTTATACTTGTATACTGGGTGTGTGTGTGGGGGGAGTTGCTTATACTTGTATACTGGGTGTGTGTGTGTGGGGGGGGAGTTGCTTATACTTGTATACTGAGTGTGTATGTGGGGGGGGAGTTGCTTATACTTGTATACTGGGTGTGTGTGTGGGGGGAGAGATGCTTATACTTGTATACTGGGTGTGTGTGTGGGGGGGGGGTTGCTTATACTTGTATACTGGGTGTGTGTGGGGGGGGGAGAATTGCTTATACTTGTATACTGGGTGTGTGTGTGGTTGGGGTTGCTTATACTTGTATACTGGGTGTGTGTATGGGGGGGGAGAGTTGCTTATACTTGTATACTGGGTGTGTGTGTGTGGGGGGTTGCTTATTCTTGTATACTGGGTGTGTGTGTGTGGGGGGGGAGTTGCTTATACTTGTATACTGGGTGTGTGTGTGGGGGGAGAGTTGCTTATACTTGTATACTGGGTGTGTGTGTGTGTGGGGGGGGGGTTGCTTATTCTTGTATACTGGGTGTGTGTGGGGGGGGGAGTTGCTTATACTTGTATACTGGGTGTGTGTGTGGGGGGGGTTGCTTATTCTTGTATACTGGGTGTGTGTGTGTGGGGGGGGAGTTGCTTATACTTGTATACTGGGTGTGGTGTGGGGGGGGAGAGTTGCTTATACTTGTATACTGGGTGTGTGTGTGTGGGGGGGGGTTGCTTATTCTTGTATACTGGGTGTGTGTGTGGGGGGGGGAGTTGCTTATACTTGTATACTGGGTGTGTGTGTGGGGGGGAGTTGCTTATACTTGTATACTGGGTGTGTGTGGGGGGGGGAGTTGCTTATACTTGTATACTGAGTGTGTATGTGGGGGGGGAGTTGCTTATACTTGTATACTGGGTGTGTGTGTGGGGGGAGAGATGCTTATACTTGTATACTGGGTGTGTGTGTGGGGGGGGTTGCTTATACTTGTATACTGGGTGTGTGTGGTGGGGGGAGAATTGCTTATACTTGTATACTGGGTGTGTGTGTGGTTGGGGTTGCTTATACTTGTATACTGGGTGTGTGTATGGGGGGGGAGAGTTGCTTATACTTGTATACTGGGTGTGTGTGTGTGTGGGGGGGGTTGCTTATTCTTGTATACTGGGTGTGTGTGGGGGGGGAGTTGCTTATACTTGTATACTGGGTGTGTGGGGGGAGAGTTGCTTATACTTGTATACTGGGTGTGTGTGTGGGGGGGGGGTTGCTTATACTTGTATAATGGGTGTGTGTGGGGGTTTGCTTACACTTGTATACTGTGTGTGTGTGTGGGGGGCGGGGTGCTTACACTTGTATACTGGGTGGGGGGGTGCACGCCGTCCGATGTGACAGCCAGCGACCTATATCTGACATGCCAGCATCGAGGTTAGCCAATCACTGTTGACCATGACCCTGTTCAACCTCTCTTTGGTAGCTACCAGTAGCATGTCCAGCCTGGCAACACAGGACAGGGATTAATATGGTCTTCCTGGTGGTGGAGTCTGCTAAAGAAGTACTGAGCAAAGCCTTCTTTTAAGCTCCAAACAGAGACTGAAAAAAATAGCCTTAGTGACCTTTTCCCCATCCGACACAATGCTGTGTCTCAACATCCTCACTGCATTGTCTGCAGATAGCATCTTCTTGCAGTTCCATTGGAACTGGACAAGATGTTGACATATTTGAATTATCTTTTCTTCTCAAAACATTTCTTGATTCTGTTAAATGTCATCTGTAATGTTCCCTGAGAAGGAAAACTCATTTCTTTCTGACCCATGCCACAGTTTAAGACCTGGTGTTCTCACGCTGTCTTCTTTACATGTCCGTCACTCTTTCCATCCATATTCTGTTGAAAAATTTTCTTTCTTTGGTCGAATCTTGTCTCACTGCCGGAACTTCCACCTTTCGGAACGTCATGATGCAAAATCCCTTACAAAGACAGACAACAAGCAGACAAACAAGCATTGCTTTTCAAAACTATAATGGTCATGATTTCTACTTGTGTTTAAACTTACCAGACAGTATCACCATCTTAATGCCCCATCCAATAGACCAAAACCAGCCAATCAGCAGGAATGTGACAGTGAACAGCTGGGCCAAACCAACCATAAAATTAGCGCACAGAGTAATTAGAATCTGGTCATCTTTGTTGGACACTCGTGGCTGGCCGCAGCAGAGTATGGCCAGTCCGCTCAAAGCTGTGCCTGTAACATTACACATTTTCAGGTAGTTATTAAAATAACAGCGGTTATGATGTGCCAGTGGCAATAACAGCTGTTATGATGTACCAATGGAAATAACAACAGTTATGATGTGCCAGTGGCAATAACAGCGGTTATGATGTACCAGTGGCAATAACAGCGGTTATGATGTACCAGTGGCAATAACAGCGGTTATGATGTACCAGTGGCAATAACAGCTGTTATGATGTACTAGTGGCAATAACAGCTGTTATGATGTACTAGTGGCAATAACAGCTGTTATGATGTACCAGTGGCAATAACAGCTGTTATGATGTACTAGTGGCAATAACAGCTGTTATGATGTACCAGTGGCAATAACAGCTGTTATGATGTACTAGTGGCAATAACAGCTGTTATGATGTACCAGTGGCAATAACAGCTGTTATGATGTACTAGTGGCAATAACAGCTGTTATGATGTACTAGTGGCAATAACAGCGGTTATGATGTACCAGTGGCAATAACAGCTGTTATGATGTACTAGTGGCAATAACAGCTGTTATGATGTACCAGTGGCAATAACAGCGGTTATGATGTGCCAATGGAAATAACAACAGTTATGATGTGCCAGTGGCAATAACAGCTGTTATGATGTACCAGTGGCAGTAACAGCAGTTATGATGTGCCCATAGCAACAACAATAACTGTGAAGAAAAAAAAACAACCAAACCCGATGATTGGGTGGGGGAGAGTTGGGACTGTGTCCCTGTGGGCCGTTGTGTTAAGCAGAATCACACTTTATTTCCGACAAATAATTATAAAGCGAGTTTCTTTTATACTTTATCTTTTATATTAATTATGATATTAGAAAATTATTTCAGCCATCGTGCTTTCGTAAACCCACATTATACTTCAGACAGAAGCCATAATATTCAATACAGCAGTCATACAATAGATATCCGCCCACATTCACATCCAAGGAAATGAAGAGGCAGACAGACTGACAAAAGAGGATGAATGCAGCAGACTGATCGAAGCACGTCATACGAATAAACAAAAAAAATTGACTAAAAGCCACATATGGACAAAACGACACCGCACAGAAAGAAACAGATAATGAATAGTACATATCTAAAAATCTGTTGTAATTTCCCTGACTGCGAAAAGGTCACTGCAGGCTGAGACATCATCTATCTTACATCTTACATCCTGCCCGTGCCGCTAAACGTCACATAGGTCCCGCTTGATAGCCTGCCAAGATTTCCTGTCTTCGGCGAGTTTTTCAGTCTCGTCAAGGGATGTTATGCCCACTGAACTGGCCTCTCTTAACAATGTCCTCTTTAGAGTTTCACGAGGTCGACCTCTTTTTCTTCGGCCTGTTGTGTTCCACTTGATAGCTTGTTTGAGGATTCTCTAATTGTTTCTTCTCATCATATGACCGACATATGTCCATCTTCTTTTTTTTTTGATCACGCATGAGACAGGTTGTTGTTGTTGTTTGCTCATCTGTCTTATCTCTGCGTTGTTTTTTTAAAATTTGTTCCACTGTATACCGAGTAAGTATATACATAGTATTATACCGAGTATTTCCATAGAAATTATCCCAGCAGACCTATGTGTCTGCAGCTAAGAGAAACAGATATCATCACATCCTCCAGAGCTGCCAGCTACACAACCCACTCAGGCAAAGGATCTGGTCATACCCCAGCCTGCCTACAAGAGAAGCTCTACAGTGATGCTGAGAACCAGAGAAGAACTGTCGCGTTTGTGTGAGAGATAGGTGCCAGAGAAGAACTCTGGGATTTGTGTGAGAGATAGGTGCCAGAGAAGAACTCCGGCATTTGTGTGAGAGATAGGTACCAGAGAAGAACTCCGGCATTTGTGTGAGAGATAGGTGCCAGAGAAGAACTCCGGCATTTGTGTGAGAGATTGGTGCCAGAGAAGAACTCCGGCATTTGTGTGAGAGATTGGTGCCAGAGAAGAACTCCGGCAATTGTGTGAGAGATAGGTGCCAGAGAAGAACTCCGGCATTTGTGTGAGAGATAGGTGCCAATGTCTGAGCAAACAACGAAGAAGAAGATTGTGTGTCACAGGGCCGCATGTAGCTCACGAGTCCTTGTATAATCACCCCTACGTAGCATTAAACTTCCAGCCTTGTGCGTGTTGCTGAAAACTGTATATGCATTCATAGTCTCTTCTGCAAACATCAAACAATCATGTCTGGTATCATATGACGGTATATGGTACGGTCTACAGCTGTCATTTTCCACAGCTGCTTTGTGGGTGGCTGTGAGCAATCAGGGACAAGGGAGATACTTGTGTCAGAAAATTTAGGATCACGAAATAGCAAAAGTTCTTTCTTCTTCACCTTCTTGTATTTCTTACAGCTCTGCCAGATTTTCAAACGTGAAGAATTCGATCTTCATTTGAAGCTGATCGAAGGAACAAGAGAGAGAGATTAAAGCAGCATGGAAGTGGAATCTGCTTCAGAAGACAATTCCTGAAGAAATAAGTGCACACCCATCTAATTCAGTATTGTCCATCCATCTAATTTATTACTGTTAATCCATCTAATTTAATACTGTCATCTGTGATGACAACAGCCATTGGGCGTCTCGAGATTTCCCTGCGTAAGCCCTGGTTTCATCTTCACTTCCTTCTTCATTCAATGTTTGGGAGTCTTATATCGTCGAACCTTTCCTCGTCAGAGTCATTAGATAAATTTTAACTACATTAACCCTCAGTAATCACTATATAGGTATCCCCCCCCCTTTTGTGTATCATAATATCTTAATATCCTCCTTTAGTATAATGTATAGCCCAGATTTTCTCTTCATTTCTGCTTTGATTTTTATTAATGAATTAAGACGGAAGCGGAAATAGCGAGTCTGTGAGCTTCGTCACTGAACAGAGCTGCTCCCGCATTTTAAAACCAGTGTAACTGCTAACGATGACAGCGATGATTATGGAAATGCTAGAAGCGCCACAAAATTTAATTGAGATGACATTTTGAACAGATGAAAAATTCACATACAAACTTACCGGATCCAGGAAGAATTATGTTGAGAATTAGACAAGCCACTGCCAGGCTTACAGGAAGAAATGGAATGACGTTTTTAATGAAAGATTCATCGTTGGTGAAAACAGATTTGGGTTTCTCGTCGACTGTGGGGAGAACTACCAGCGTGGTGTTGCGGATCCTGTAGTCAACGGATTTTCTAGACCCAGAATCAAAGGACTGGCGTGTAGAGCCTCTCCGAGAGTACATGGAGATTGTGTCCTCTTCTGCTTGTGTATCTCCACCGACTGGACTGTGCAGGAGACCAGGGACGGCCAAAGAGTTAAAAAATTTGATAGCGGATCTTTCGTGGAAATGGCTGCCATTGAGTGAGAGATTTAGCTCAGGGTGTTGACTTCCTATTGAGCCATTGACGGGCAAGGACGTTGTTGAATTCATAGACTCTGATAAATTGTTTGTTTTATATTTTTGTCGAATATCATTGAGAATTGATTGCCCGATCAGAGAGTTGACTTGTGTATCAGATGAACTAATCAGAGGGTTTGTTTGTGTGTCTGGTACAGTCGTTTCGTCAACGACGACTATAGAAGTAGGGGGATGTAATAATGGATCACCAAATGCTTGCTCTTTGTGTATGTCTGAAAGAGGTTTCGTTGAGTTAGAAGAATCCTGTATCGTAGCGATGAAAATATTCTTGAGGTCCAATGATTGATCAGTTGCTGATGCTTGGTGTACTGAGTATATGGCTCCTTGTTTCTTCGTTGGCTTCAGAGATGAGAACTTTCCTTTCGATTTGAACCATTCAGTCAAAACTGTTGGCTTATTTTCATTCCGGTTCTTGTTCTTATTTCGTTTCTCGAATTCTTTCCTTTTCTCGTCGATGGGGTTCAGTTCTGCAATCTCAAGAGGTTGTGGTTCATAATAATTTTCTTGTGAAAATGTATCTTTTTCTTGTGCGTCTCTCCTATCTTGGAAGACGGCATGGTCCTGCTGAGTCAAATCAGTTTCTAGTTTGTTTTCTTCTTCCAGATTAAAAACCTTGTCATCGACATGGCCAGCCTCTAAACTTTCCTGTGACTGTAAGCTGGTCGTCCTTGGCTCCAGTACGGAATCACGTGCTTCAGCTCCCTGGATCTGAGCATCAGTTTCTACCTGGGATCCTGAGAGTGGTCGTGACTCACCTGTGTCTTTGTTAGTTCCTATATCAGCAGGATGTCCATGTTTACCTGGACGTGACGCACCTGTGTCTTTGTTAGTTCCTATATCAGCAGGATGTCCATGTTTACCTGGAAGTGACTGGATCAAAGCTTTGTCTGTTGTAGTGGGTTGACTTGCTCTATGCCTTGAGGCAGATACATTCACTCTGGATTTTCCAGCAATCTTTTGCATTACAGACGCCCCGTCCCAAGATTTATTTGAGTTCTCTTTGATGTTAACTTTGTTTTTTCTAAAAGACTCCACGTAACTTGCATTTTTCACCACTTTAATTTTCGAAGTTTCGTTATCAACATTTTTAACTTTAGGACTGTTTGAGACTTCCGGATTCTTGACCTTGTTCGCGCTCGCTTTTGTTTGCCTCCTGTGCGTGCTAATTCTAGGAGATGGGGTCTTTTGACTCTGAGTTTCCGAGTATGGTCCAACTCTAAGACGGTCTATGGCTTTCATTTCCATAATGGACTGGTAGGGGACAGGCGAATGTGTGTCGTCTGATGAAGTTTTGAGAAACATACAGAAGGCCGGTTTTCCATTTTTCACATTCGAGTCTGCAATTCGACTGTTATTGTTAGAATTATCTCTGTCTTTTCCAGATCTAATATTGTGTGAGTTTGAATGTAACTGTAACGATCTGTCTGGCGTGAGTTTTTTCCTCATGTCTTTCTCGTTTCCGCCATAAAGTGTTTTGAAGCTCCTCTTTATGTTTGACCTTTCTGCCTGACCTGGCGGTTTTGTCACATCGATATCCGTAGACTCACTTTTAGAGTCGCCGTAACTTTTATCAACGTGTGATTTATCGGCTTCTTCTTGCAAGTCCGACTGTGATGAACTTGAATATTCCTTTGTTTCTGTCCTCGTGGCTGTGGCGCTTATGTTTTTCTGCTCAGCTGGTTCTTGGTTAAAGCCATCATAGAGGCCGTTTCGTTCGATAAATTTCTCAACATCTCCTTTACTCTGCGCCATGCTCTTATGATTGTGTAAATATTCGAACGATAGGATCGATTGTGAATCTACTGAGTGATTTTTCCTTTCATAGTTGCCCCTTGAAGTGTCAATCGTTATTGTTTGCTTTGGGCTGGAAGCCGTCCACTTATTATTTGCACTCTCGTGCTTTGGAATAACTTGTTTATCATCGACGTCCGACACAGTTGGTCTGGCAGTATTGTCTGCGACTTCACTTTCTGAACTTGAATTACCAATTGACTGATTCTCTAACATTTTCTCTTTACTTTCATCGGCATAGCTAAATTTCCGAGATATTATTTCCCCCGAATCTATGTTGTCGGAGGTGTTCTTTTTTAACTTTTCGAAATAGAATCTCTCCGCGTAAGCATCTGCTTTTAAGGAATCAGTATCCCTGTGTTCTTCTCCGTAATTTTTTATACTGTCCTCAAGAAAAACCTCACCAGCCTTTTCTTTTGCTCGTTGCTGCGAGGTTTTGCTTCCATCTGACCCTGCCGATATCTCGCTCAGATTCTCGCGAGATTCGGCGTGAGTTAGACGATGAGAGACAGATGTTCGTCTGCTACCGACAGCCTTGCTTTCATCTAAATCTCTGGACTCGCGGTTGGTGGAATCTGAAAACTGAGCAGATCCCGAGAGATTTTCCGCATCTGAGGATTCCATTAGACCACTTTGGTATATACTAATGTCTGCCAGCTTTTCTTTCCTGTCAAAGATGTCTGGCGAGTCGTGAAAGAAACTATCGTTCCTGCTACCTTGGCCCTTTTATTTGACCAGATTCTAAATGTAGACCTGTACAACCGTTCTGTGTGTCTTCAGCTTCAGTGCGGGCATTGATTTCTTCTGTGACCGATCCCTTTTCTTTTCCCTTTTCAGCATCTTCGAAGTCGTCGTAATAATTATTTCTGTGCTCATAAAAACTCAGAAAGTCGTCACGGCCACGTCTGCTGGTGTTTTCCGTCGACGAACCTTCTCCAGAACTGATTCTTCTGCCGTTGTCCAAAACTGTTTTTTTTTTTAATACCTGTTTTTTTCCCGCCTCTTGGACGATCTGAACTAGTCAAAATAATGTCTTCTTTCGTGTTTATTTGAATGGGCTGTGAATTTATGTCCTTCAAATCACATGTCTTGGATTTTTCTTCAATTCTGTCAAGCATGAAAGCCTTGATGTGGTCAGAATTCTCTACAGGTGTCAGTCTACTGTCAGACGGAGCAGGCGATAAAGGCATATGTTTTCTGGAACAGTTACCTTCCCTGACATGTACGCTGTTCCTGTTGAGGATAAAGCACAGATATATATCGCTGGAGAATGGTGAAGGAGGAATCTCGTTAAGGTAATATCATTAATAAATATAGCAAAGTAGTTGTTGTTGTTGTTGTGGTTGCTAAAAATGTATGTTGCTATTTAGAAGCGTTAGCAACCAGTCAGTGTACATTAACTACCGCTGTTATAACTTCATCATACAGGATATTACAATTACGTGAACGTGCCAAACGCAAGGGAGATAAGAGAAATGATGACTGCGGTAAAACTGGTTCTTGTAATGAAGGAGATTGGGGTGTGGTTCAGTTTTACAAAAAGATAGAAAGAGCGAGGAAAGTGGATAGAAATAAGAAAGGGCAGAAAGTAAGATGAGCACATAAAAATCAAGAACAAACAACACATCAATATTTCCTTGACAAATTGAACCATTATAATATTATAGATGTGCAAAAGAGACATGGAGAAGAACAAAAGAGAGGATGTTGAACAATAGAGGGCTCACCTGGGCAAGAGCTGAAAAAAAAGGCAAAGGACACACACACACACACACACACACACACACACATATATATATATGTCTGTGTGTGTGTTCTTATGTGTGGAATGTGGTCTGAACCTTTAGTGGTATTGTGTGTGTTCATGACGAGTGTCTTGATGTTGTCCTAATAAACTTATTTTGTTAGCTGTTTTACGCACTGAAATATTTGTTTTGTGTTTGGTATGAGAAATGATGAGAACAAAGAGTAGACATGATATCTGTAGGCTGAACTGTTGGCTAACCAGGATCCTGGAACTCGGATGGTTGTGGTCAGATATTCTTTAGAAAAACTAGGGTTGGAGGTCACAGTACGTTTGTACCATAGGAAGAATTTAATGACCTAATTACCACTCTCAAACTCCCTCACTCTCTCCCACACACACACACGCACACACTATCTAACCTTCAAGCTCAAGGGGGGTAACCGTTGAAAAAATATATGACAATTTCTTTGACAACATACAGGGGGTTTTTGACAGCAAGGAAAAAATATATATGAAAGATCAAAACGATTTTTCTATTATTTTAATGGTTACGTCCCTTGATTTGCATTACTGGGTTTGTTTTTTTTTAAATTGTTCTAAGATGCTTTTACATGACAACATTTCAATGAGTAATTATCCCACACAGCACTGATTACAGAAAATAAAACAACTTTAATTTCCTAATATATCATGAAACTGCTATAAAATGTAGCGTTAATCAACTTACCGACGTACTAAGGAATTGCCATTTTTGAAAATACAGTCGAGATACCATCTTGTAAATGTATTATACCTTCATACGAAGATGAAGTAAAAGTCAATCAAGCAGACTAGATCTTATAAAACCATGCTCGATTTTGATGAAGAATTCGGTTGGGGGGAGAGGGGGAGTTCTTTTTTTTTCTTTCATTTTTATAAAGCACAGTTGATGCTTTGTAATCTTGGCAGTTAAGGGACAAACTAATGTATTTTTTCGTGTAATGTGATTAATTTTATTAGCATTGGTTCTATCCGTATATTTTTATTGCATTTTTTTTTCAGATTAGCTCCAGTACCCTCAACTTTACGATATAGTTCATGACGCAGGAGCTCTCTGGTACGTCCGCAAGTTAGTAGTACCTTTTGAGTGTGAATTAAAACACAGCGGGAATAATTCTTTGATTTATGAAAGAAAGCGCGGACATTGTGTTTGTCCGAAGTTCTAGCTTCTTCTAGCTGAAGAATACTACAGTTACTAGCAGTTTTAAATGTTTTTAAAAATCTCTTTAGATAAGATAAAAGCGAAACAATAGATACAGGAAATTTAAAATAGGAAGACAGCGTTCTAAAATGTAGATTTTTCAAAGAACTAAGGAGAGAGAGAGAGAGAGAGTTACTGGGAAAGAAGACAAGGATAATAATGGAAGGAAAAAAATCTAGAATCAAACATCCACACAAAGAAGAGAAGAGCTTTATGTTCTTGAAATCATCATCAGCGGAGAAGTCCAGATGTTGTTTTTAACTCCATAGAGCGGTGAACCGAATGTTCTTTGAGGCCAATGCGGTGAAATTGTTGAGCCAGGCGCAGGGTTACGAAAAGTGAGTGGGTTTTGGCGGCATTTTTTTTTTCAGTCCCTGAGTGAAGCTGCACAAGCAGGGAAGGATGCAATGCTTCTTTTACTGACTCCACCCCCTTGAAAACTATGGCGATTCCTGTCTCGCTATCCAGGTTTCGCGTGTTACTGGTAGGTTGTGGTTCGTCAAGCCAGATGCTGGCTGTCAGCTAAGGGTCACTGACTCCTAGATCGGACAGCGTCTTGACCACCTTCTCCTCCTCAAAAAGAGCAAGAGAGGAGATAGAAAGGAAGGAACAGCTTGATGAGATGTGACATATGAGATATGCTGTAAGTATGAGATGTGATATTTGAGATAAGCTGTAAGTATGAGATGTGACATATGAGATATGCTGTAAGTATGAAATGTGATGTATGAGATATGCTGTAAGTATGAGATGTGATATTTGAGATGTGCTGTAAGTATGAAATGTGACATATGAGATATGCTGTAAGTATGAAATGTGATTTATGAGATATGCTGTAAGTATGAAATGTGATTTATGAGATATGCTGTAAGTATGAAATGTGATGTATGAGATATGCTGTAAGTATGAAATTTGATTTATGAGATATGCTGTAAGTATGAACTGTGACATATGAGACATGCTGTAAGTATGAAATGTGATGTATGAGATATATTGTAAGTATGAGATGTGATTATGAGATATGCTGTAAGTATGAGATGTGACATATGAGATATGCTGTAAGTATGAAATGTGATATATGATGTAATGTGATTCAGTTATAACATGGCACTAAACAGAAATGATGATCGTTATAACGAAATGAGTGAGTGAGTGAGTGAGTGAGTGAGTGAGTGAGTGAGTGAGTGAGTGAGTGAGTGAGTGAGTGAGTGAGTGAGTGAGTGAGTGAGTGAGTGACGCATCTTTACCTACATGCTTCGCCAAATCACATTTTTATGTTAAAGTATTCTCAACAAAATAAACTTTAATCCACCAATATAAAAACCGATGAGAGAAGAAACAAGAACAGGAACTTATTAAACTAAACGGTATCATCCTATAGGAAAGACTGACATGTCAGGTTTTCTCCTCCCCTTAACCTGCTCACCCCCGGCGCTCTATATGTCTGTGCCTATCAGACATTGGAATAACCTACTAACCTTTGCCCTGCTGATGGATTCTGTGGATGTAAGTCCACCCAACAAGCGACCGACCAACCAACTTGACCCGTGCCTTTCGTCGCTTAGACGACGGTTACGGTTTCTCGCGTGGTGTCTTTAGTGGCTCTAGCGACGTTTAGGTTGTTTCATTAAAAACCCAGTGTAATGTTTAGATTGTAAACATTTAGTGCGCATGCCCGGTGGACCTTTTTCACAATGGCCGAAGAGTGCTTAGTTACAAGGGAGAAAATTGACGTTTTCTGCAAGAAATTTCAAATTTTAGTGATATAGATAGGGGTAGATAGGGGTATGGACATGACCTGTGACCAGACCACTGTTCTTGAATGTATCCCAAGTAGATCTAGACATATTAGACGACTAGAGAAGTAGGTAGACGGTTATTTCAGACATTATTCTACCGATAATGCAACATTGAATCACAATACGACATCAACAAGTAGATCTAAGCATCTCAGATGGTACGCATTGTACCTCTAGACCTATCCGATGGTAAATTGGACACACTCATTGTCTAAAAACATCACATTACTTCTTTTTTCCTAAAAAAAAAAACTCTGCATTTATGAAATCTTCATACATTTAGTTATATTTTGAAACATAATAAGTACACGGAAGTACAAGGAAATACTGTTTTCCATTCCATTTTACAACTATACCCCCTATACAGATCAAGACCCAAGCTTTTAATCCGGCACCATCAAAACGTCCACATTTCTTCCTGAGGCACGAAAGAGTATTAAATAGAAATATATAAATTGCGTTTCGTCTTTTATTTTCACTTTCTTCATCTCAAACACGGAATTAATTTTTAAATAATAATTGCTTGCTGCTTCAGTCAAGAAAGTTATTAATAAAATAATCGCAGTTTTTAATGTATGGACACACTTACTGAAATAATTAAAGATCTGTATTTTTTTCAATAACGTAATTAGAAAAATGTCCGTCAGGGGTGCATATTGTCACCCTACTTATTTAACCTGTATACTGAAAATATAATGAGGAATGTTAGAGAAGATGTAGACAAAGAATATTACGATGCCATAACAATTGGAGGTTATGAAATACCAGAGATTAGATATGCTGATGACACAGTGTTACTGCCCACAACACAAAAGGGAATGGAAAAACTAATTATGTCAGTCCACAAGAACAGCGAAGAGCAGAACCTCTATCTTAATGCAAAGAAAACTAAATTGATGATAACTGACAAAACAAACAAGGCAGCTGAAATATGTATCAATGAGGAAAAACTGGAAGAAGTGGAGAGTTTTGAATATCTTGGATCACTACTAACTAATAATGGAGATACAATGAGGGAAATTAAAAGGAGGACATCTATCGCTCTTCAGAAAGTAAAACAAATAAAGAATCTGTGGAGAGGAACAGACAGAACTACAAAAATAAGGTTTTTAAGGGCATGCATCTTTCCCATTGCAACATATGCCTGTGAGACCTGGACACTTAACAAAACAGCTGAGAAACACATAAATGCCTTTGAATGTAAATGCTACAGAAGAGTTTTCCAAATATCGTGGACACAAAAAAGTACAAATATATCTATACTACAAGAGCTTAATATTGAAGAAGGCTGGCTAGTAAAGAGGATTAAACAGAGAAAACTTAAATATTTTGGACACATTAAACGTCATGATAATTTAGAGAAGACCGTATTGGAAGGATACATAATGGGAAAAAGAAAAAGAGGAAGACCAAGACGAAGATGGCTGCAAGACATCGTTGACGATCTGCAAATGGATGCAGTAGCAGCAGGCCATCTTGCTCACAACCGAGAGGCCTACAGGAGTGCTATTTGGGAGGCAAAGTTCTGCAGGGGACATGCAAATGAATGAATGAATGAATTGGAAAAATAATTGTCCTTTTATCCAATAAAGTAATTTACATGTTTATTAATGTTTTATTCAAGGAAGTAATTAATACATTTTTTGTTTTTATCTAATGAAGTAACTAACATATTAACTAACCTTTTTATTCAAGGAACTAAGTAAGAAAATAATTGTATGTCCTTTTTTTTCAAAGAAATAGTTAACAAAATGATTAGTTAACTTTTTATCCTATGAAATATTTAATATATTAATGAAGTTTTTATCAAAGAAAATAATTAACAAAATAATTAATTGTCGCTTCTACCGCTGAAAAAAAATTAGACTCACCCTGCAGAACACTAATACTTCCCACTGTAGGCAGCTGATGGGAGACAGCTGTGCAAAAATCTATTACTTCGGTGGACCATACTTCATAAACATTCTCATATCCTTGACAACATTAATAAACACTGCTCAACTTTGCTTCGATTGTTCCAGTCTGAGAGCGTTAGACCACAAATCCGCTTCATTGCTGGAGTCAGTACCACGTTACCATTCTCGGTAATCGGTCACAATTTGCTCTGTTTTCCTCTCTTGAGCGTAGTCCCGTTTGGTAAGAAGCGAGAACTGTTAAGTGCACTTCACATAGTGCGGTCTTTCATACCTTCACTAAGTCGCTGTCCGATTAGACAGTCAGTGACCCATGGCTGATATGTTAGAGTCAGAGTTAGCGAACTATAGCCCACCAAGACCCTGTCCCACCTCTCTGTTGGTAGCCCCAGTAACAGGCCCAGTCTGACTAAGGGAGCAGAGATCGCCATAGTTTCCATGGTGGTGAAGTCTGCTAAAGAACTACTGCTCACCCCTTGCTTGTTAGCTGCGCTCAGGGACTGAAAAAAATAGCTCCCATAAACTGCTCCCAAGCAGATACGATGTTGTGTCTCAACACTTTCACAGCATCGGCCGCAAAAAAAACCACCAGATCGCAGTTACAGGGAGATAGCACAAGACAAGACAAGACATACATTCATTAGATACCATTCCAATAGGCGTTGATTATAAAGACTACTCATTGGCGTAGATCTACTGTCTTTGATATTTCAAATCTGATCTATTGTCTCTTTTTCCCCCACGGCACTTTGTTTAACAGCTCAGATACTTTTCTCGTGGTGTCTTTTTGTTCCCCTCGATTTTCCAGTGATTCCCAAAGTACAGTCTTAAATAGCAGTGATACATTGCCAGTTATGCTCTTTTCCCAAGCAATTATGGCTGGTGTTAGTACGTTTGTATAGAAACTAATAGATTTGTTTCCTACCCACTTCATCCCTGAACAATTAATGTGCAGTCATTGCTACATGGGTCGTATCAACAGTCACTTCGTGTGTCTCTAGGCAGGTACACGAATTGCAATGACACTTCATACATTTACTTTTTTTTTATACTAAGAATGACTGTTTTAAAAGTCTGAGAAAGTTATAACATGTTTTCAAAAGGTCGCCTCTTTCTCTCCCTCTCTCTCTCTCTCTCTCCGTCCCTCCCTCTCTCTCCATCTCTACATTTCTTTCAAACTCCCCTCCTTGAAAGACACGGACGGACAAAGTAGTTCTGTTGCTGGATTTAGACAGACACCTAACGGTGGGAATGTTTTCGGCAACGGCAGGAAAGTCAGACAATTAAGAAAACAAAATGACCGCAGACTGTGACACACACAGCGCTTACACTTTTCCTGACTTTGATGACCACGAATAAAGTCATGCTGATCATGACTGAATGTACAATTTTGATTGTGTGGCGGTGTATGAGAGAATGAAAATAAAAAAAAAACAGGATATTTTGTAGACCAAAAATAGAAGCATTCAGCTGCGTATGTTATAAATGTTTTGTTTTTTAAAGTTTTCCATTTGTACTACCATTAAAGTATATTTTCTTTTTGTTACTTTTTAATATTACAACTTTGTGATGCAATAATTCCTGCACTGGCACCTTCACAGTAGTCTCGCGGTGAAGGCTACCCATGTCACGGCACCCCCTGCGCTAGAGGCCAGCCACATCCTATGTACAGCCCAACTGGGATATGCCTAAATCGGCTTAACCCAGGGGTGAAACTTGACACGTGGCGAAGATTCGTCCTCCTCGATAAAAGCTACGATCTGGTCACCACCAAGAAGGGTAGCGGCCACGACCACCAAACTCTGAAGTCGGAGACACTGGACCAGGGTAGCCAAGTTTTGGCAACCTCCTCTCACCCGGCGGATTTCATATCCAAACCTCGTCGAGGTTCCGTTGAGAAAAGTCCAACTCGAAGCTCTCTGGCGCAACGAAAACCAGTGTCACGCAACTCCGCTTCTGTGACCCACCACGAATATAGGCCCAAGCCCCCTGATGCTCTGAGTCTCTCCCTGATGCTCTGAGCCTCCCCCTGATGCTCTGAGTCTCTCCCTGATGCTCTGAGCCTCCCCCTGATGCTCTGAGTCTCTCCCTGATGCTCTGAGCCTCCCCCTGATGCTCTGAGTCTCTCCCTGATGCTCTGTCTCTCCCTGATGCTCTGAGTCTCCCCCTGATGCTCTGAGTCTCTCCCTGATGCTCTGAGCCTCCCCCTGATGCTCTAAGTCTCTCCCTGATGCTCTGAGCCTCCCCCTGATGCTCTGAGTCTCCCCCTGATGCTCTGAGCCTCCCCCTGATGCTCTGAGTCTCTCCCTGATGCTCTAAGTCTCTCTCTGATGCTCTGAGTCTCCCCCTGATGCTCTGAGTCTCCCCCTAATGCTCTGAGTCTCTCCCTGATGCTCTGAGTCTCCCCCTAATGCTCTGAGTCTCCACCTGATGCTCTGAGTCTCCCCCTAATGCTCTGAGTCTCCTCCTGATGCTCTGAGTCTCCCCCTGATGCTCTGAGTCTCTCCCTGATGCTCTGAGTCTCCCCCTGATGCTCTGAGCCTCCCCCTGATGCTCTGAGCCTTTCTCCCCCTGATGCTCTGAGCCTTTCTCCCCCTGATGCTCTGAGCCTTTCTCCCCTTGATGCTCTGAGACTCCCCCTGATGCTCTGAGCCTTTCTCCCCCTGATGCTCTGAGCCTTTCTCCCCCTGATGCTCTGAGCCTTTCTCCCCCTGATGCTCTGAGCCTTTCTCCCCCTGATGCTCTGAGCCTTTCTCCCCCTGATGCTCTGAGTCTCCCCCTGATGCTCTGAGCCTTTCTCTCCCTGATGCTCTGAGTCTCTGAGCCTTTCTCCCCCTGATGCTCTGAGCCTTTCTCCCCCTGATGCTCTGAGCCTTTCTCCCCCTGATGCTCTGAGCCTTTCTCCCCCTGATGCTCTGAGTCTCTGAGCCTTTCTCCCCTTGATGCTCTGAGCCTTTCTTCCCCTGATGCTCTGAGCCTTTCTCCCCCTGATGCTCTGAGCCTCTCTCCCCCTGATGCTCTGAGCCTCCATCCTAAATGAGATATATCTCGAGGACCACAAGAGTAAATTCAGTAGCAACACGGGGCGATTCTGGTGGTAGAAGCGAACGAAGAAAAAGACACAAGTTCCTTATAGTGTCTTTAAAATATATCTTTCGACAAGAGTTAGCCGCAGTAAGTGACATGATTTGTAATAGTACTCATTTAAAGAAATTTTAAAAAATTTCCGGACAAACTAGCATTTTATTAACGGTTACAAAGAAGAGTATATTCGAACTGAATAACTTTACAGGAAGAAAACCACTTCAATCCACGCTTGCTTGGGGAGCTGATATAATAACTCTATTAGAAGAAATCAACGAATACCAAACGTCATCGATACTAGATCAATTGGTCAGCCACAGATCTCATAATTATTTTGGAATATATTCAGACAAATACCAAAGACCGCACAAAATGAAGAAAGCACGACGCCCAGCGTCTGCCACCATGGCAAAGTATAAATGGAATAACTAGTTCAGTTGCTTATGTTCTGTCTATCTATCTATCTATCTATCTATCTATCTATCTATCTATCTATCTATCTATCTATCTATCTATCTATCTATCTATCTATCTATCTATCTATCTATCTATCTATATATCTATCTATCTATCTATCTATCTATCTATCTATCTATCTATCTATCTATCTATCTATCTATCTATCTATCTATCTATCTATCTATCTATCTATCTATCTATCTATCTATCTATCTATCTATCTATCTATCTATCTATCTATCTATCTATCTATCTATCTATCTATCTATCTATCTATCTATCTATCTATCTATCTATCTATCTATCTATCTATCTATCTATCTATCTATCTATCTATCTATCTATCTATCTATCTATCTATCTATCTATCTATCTATCACCTCAGATTAGTCTTGTATATTTCATGAACTTCATTCAATACTTTAAATGTTCAGATTTCCTAATCTATGTATATGACGTGATCGTGTCTATTAACCCAAGTTATCTCCTCTCATCTTCACCAAAATAGCGTCACTACAAAGTAACACCACTGTGGCACGTACGCCCCACAGAAGCGTTCCATGACTCCCTTGCCACAGAATGCCAGGGTACACCAACTGGGCAAGTAAAACTGCTTTTGTACGTTGATCTGCGAATCACTGACTCCTTACAACTCACAAGAAAACATATGTTATCTTACCATCTCTCTATCTCTCTTTCCACTGTACAGACGATGTTCATCTTTATAAGTTAACCTTAAAAGTCGTTCACATCCCAGTTCTACTTGTGCTAATTATGAAAGATGCAAGTTATGACACGAAAACGTTCAAAAAGATTGTGAAGATGAAAAAGAAAATTAGAAGATAAAATTCACAAAGGACGACTTCATGTGTTGCTATACTCCAGATCTTCAAGTTACAACCAGGTCCTACTCTGGGTGGGGGGAAGGGGGAGAAGGGGGAGGGAGGAAGAAATGGGGATGGTCCAGCCAGTACATTGTTCCAGACTCAAGAGGATTTTCCGTGTTTTAATGGTGGGCACAAAGAATTTTCCTTGTTTTAATGGTGGGCACAGAGGATGTTCCTTGTTTTAATGGTAGGCACAAAGAATTTTCCTTGTTTTAATGGTGGGCACAGAGGATTTTCCTTGTTTTAATGGTGGACACAAAGGATTTTCCTTGTTTTAATGGTGGGCACAGAGGATTTTCCTTGTTTTAATGGTGGGCACAGAGGATTTTCCTTGTTTTAATGGTAGGCACAAAGAATTTTCCTTGTTTTAATGGTGGGCATAGAAGATTTTCCTTGTTTTAATGGTAGGCACAGTGAATTTCCTTGTTTTAATGGTGAGCACAGAGCAGAGAATTTTCCTTGTTTTAATGGTGGGCACAGAGGATTTTCCTTTTTTAAAGGTAGGCCCAGAAGATTTTTCTTGTTTTAATGGTGGGCTCAGGGGGGGTTAAAGGGGACCAGTAGCAGATGAGAAAATGATAATCCATGGAAGGGGCGGGTGGTGGAGGGAGTGAGCGAGTGAGAGAGACAGAGAGACACAGAGAAAGACAGGGAGAGGCAGATAAAGACAGAGAAAGACAGAGAGTTTCTTTTTCACAGATTCACAGTCCCTGATACACACAGTGAAATACTAAAGATTAAATACCGGACAACCATACAGAAGTCCTCTCACTAGCAAGCGCAACATTCAATAAACCAGTCATACACGGCAACATCCAAGGAAATGAAGAGGCGGGCTGACTGGCGAAAGAGGGGGAAAGAATGTAACAGACTGACAGAAATACAACATATGAACAAAAGAAAAAAAAGAAAAAAAAAACAGATTAAATGCAATATATAAAGACAAATGGACAGAACAACACCCCACAGCAAAAAGAGATGATGAATGTTACAAACTCTTGAGAAATAACCAAGTGATAATCTTCAGACTGAGACCAAGACATTGCACTATCTCTACCAGAAGCTGAAAACTGGCCCAACAGATCTGTGTGCCTGCAGTAAAGAACAACAGATCTGTGTGCCTGCAGTAAAGAACAACGGATCTGTGTGTCTGCAGTAAAGAACAACAGATCTGTGTGCCTGCAGCAAAGAACAACAGATCTGTGTGCCTGCAGCAAAGAACAATGGATCTGTGTGCCTGCAGCAAAGAACAATGGATCTGTGTGCCTGCAGCAAAGAACAACAGATCGGTGTGCCTGCAGCAAAGAACAACAGATCAGTGTGCCTGCAGCAAAGAACAACAGATCTGTGTGCCTGCAGCAAAGAACAACAGACACCACACCATATCATGCAGAGTTGCCAGATACACAGCTCAGTCAAGCAAAGGACCTGGCCAGAC
This sequence comes from Achatina immaculata, assembly GCA_009760885.1. NCBI lineage: Eukaryota > Metazoa > Mollusca > Gastropoda > Stylommatophora > Achatinidae > Lissachatina > Lissachatina immaculata. Next base: position 43,899,391 of record CM019702.1, on the reverse strand, counting down.
CACAGCCTTCCTACAAAAGAAGCTCTAAGGTGATGCTTTTTTAAAAATCCTGACACGAACTGCCACATTTGTGAGCGAGATTGGTGTTGATGACTGAGCAAACGAAGAAGAAAAGAGTTTTACACCAGCTTAAAAAAAATTTCTCTCGGAGGCCCTGGTCATTAGGCTAAAACTACGACTATGATGTAGAAGTTAGGGCAATTATTGCTGCAGTTGAAAAACTATCAGACTCCAGAATTGATACATGTCTCGTAGTAAATCTCACAGATGCAAGATCAGTACTGGAAGCTCTTCAGTGCAACAAACTACCAGACCTTCAGGATGCCTTGTCAAAAATTGGCTTACAACATGGAGTCACTTTGCAGTGGATTCCCTCCCACTGTGGGATACCAGGCAATGAGAAAGCTGACCATCTGGCCAAAGAGGGCACTGAAATGGAGCAACCAGACATACCAATCACCTATAATCAGAAGAAAAGCATGATAAAAACCTACAGGAAGCCACAAACACCACCATATGATGACAATCACATGCTAAACAGAAAGGAACAAGTCACCGTCTTCCGTCTCCGAACAGGACACACCCGACTCCGAAGTCATATGTATACAAAGTTTAAGGTTGGTACTATTAATCTATGTACATGTGCCCAGCTGCCCCAAACTGTGGAACATATCCTCCAGAACTGCACCAACTATGAGACGCTGAGAAAAAATCACTGGCCCAGTGAAACCACTAAAGAAGATAAGCTCTACGGTTCCATACATGAATTACAAAAAACAGTGAAATTTATCCAAGAGACAGGACCGCAGATATAGACAGACAATGGGAACGAAGAAGAAGAAGGAGGCTAAAACTCACCCAAGTAAACAAAACCATCTTCCCTCGTTGAGGAAACAAATGTTTGAAAACTCTGAATTGTTTCACGTCTGGAAAATGATTCGCAATTTTATAAAATAATTTTCTCATTGTGTCTGATGACTATGTTCTGCAGAAACATAAAATTCTCATTTGCTATAAACTTTTGCGTTTCAGTTTTCATTTTGAAAAGATTGAAATATTCGTGTCAATAGACTGTTCCATAATGTGCATTGATTACTTTATTAAAAGAGTCTGCAGAAACGATTTTTCTCTCTGTACTGGGATGGGAAGGGGGGGGTTTGCATACAGGGGAAAAAAAGGGGGGGGGGTCCTTTTTTTTTAACTCTTGCTGTATCTGCCCTGAGCTAGCTTGCTGTCCTTTTATTTCTCAGTTCAGCTAACTTTGTCTTCCCTTTAACTCTTTCTATTTCTCAGCTGAACTACAAGTAAAAGATCAGCATAATGCCCATGAGACCAATCTAGAAGTGATAAATCAGCATGCTGCCCAGAAGGCTGATCTTACAAGAGATCAGTGTGATGCCCAGGAGGCCAAACTACGGGTGATAGACGAGTATGACCAGGAGGCCAATCTACAGGTGATAGATGAGTATGATGCTCAGGGGACCAATCTACAGGTGATAGATAAGCATGATGCTCAGGGGACCAATCTACAGGTGATAGATGAGCATGATGCTCAGGGGACCAATCTACAGGTGATAGATGAGCATAATGCTCAGGGAACCAATCTACAGGTGCTAGATGAGCATGATGCTCAGGGGACCAATCTACAGGTGATAGATAAGCATGATGCTCAGGGGACCAATCTACAGGTGCTAGATGAGCATGATGCTCAGGGGACCAATCTACAGGTGATAGATAAGCATGATGCTCAGGGGACCAATCTACAGGTGCTAGATGAGCATGATGCTCAGGGGACCAATCTACAGGTGCTAGATGAGCATGATGCTCAGGGGACCAATCTACAGGTGATAGATAAGCATGATGCTCAGGGGACCAATCTACAGGTGATAGATAAGCATGATGCTCAGGGGACCAATCTACAGGTGATAGATGAGCATAATGCTCAGGGAACCAATCTACAGGTGCTAGATGAGCATGATGCTCAGGGGACCAATCTACAGGTGCTAGATAAGCATGATGCTCAGGGAACCAATCTACAGGTGCTAGATGAGCATGATGCTCAGGGGACCAATCTACAGGTGATAGATAAGCATGATGCTCAGGGGACCAATCTACAGGTGATAGATGAGCATAATGCTCAGGGAACCAATCTACAGGTGCTAGATGAGCATGATGCTCAGGGGACCAATCTACAGGTGATAGATAAGCATGATGCTCAGGGGACCAATCTACAGGTGATAGATGAGCATGATGCTCAGGGGACCAATCTACAGGTGATAGATAAGCATGATGCTCAGGGGACCAATCTACAGGTGATAGATGAGCATGATGCTCAGGGGACCAATCTACAGGTGATAGATGAGCATGATGCTCAGGGAACCAATCTACAGGTGCTAGATGAGCATGATGCTCAGAGGACCAATCTACAGGTGATAGATGAGCATAATGCTCAGGGAACCAATCTACAGGTGCTAGATGAGCATGATGCTCAGGGGACCAATCTACAGGTGATAGATGAGCATGATGCTCAGGGGACCAATCTACAGGTGCTAGATGAGCATGATGCTCAGGGGACCAATCTACAGGTGCTAGATGAGCATGATGCTCAAGGGACCAATCTACGGGTGATAGATGAGCATGATGCTCAGGGGACCAATCTACAGGTGATAGATGAGTATGATGCTCAGGGGACCAATCTACAGGTGATAGATAAGCATGATGCTCAGGGGACCAATCTACAGGTGATAGATGAGCATGATGCTCAGGGGACCAATCTACAGGTGATAGATGAGCATAATGCTCAGGGAACCAATCTACAGGTGCTAGATGAGCATGATGCTCAGGGGACCAATCTACAGGTGATAGATAAGCATGATGCTCAGGGGACCAATCTACAGGTGCTAGATGAGCATGATGCTCAGGGGACCAATCTACAGGTGATAGATAAGCATGATGCTCAGGGGACCAATCTACAGGTGCTAGATGAGCATGATGCTCAGGGGACCAATCTACAGGTGCTAGATGAGCATGATGCTCAGGGGACCAATCTACAGGTGATAGATAAGCATGATGCTCAGGGGACCAATCTACAGGTGATAGATAAGCATGATGCTCAGGGGACCAATCTACAGGTGATAGATGAGCATAATGCTCAGGGAACCAATCTACAGGTGCTAGATGAGCATGATGCTCAGGGGACCAATCTACAGGTGCTAGATAAGCATGATGCTCAGGGAACCAATCTACAGGTGCTAGATGAGCATGATGCTCAGGGGACCAATCTACAGGTGATAGATAAGCATGATGCTCAGGGGACCAATCTACAGGTGATAGATGAGCATAATGCTCAGGGAACCAATCTACAGGTGCTAGATGAGCATGATGCTCAGGGGACCAATCTACAGGTGATAGATAAGCATGATGCTCAGGGGACCAATCTACAGGTGATAGATGAGCATGATGCTCAGGGGACCAATCTACAGGTGATAGATAAGCATGATGCTCAGGGGACCAATCTACAGGTGATAGATGAGCATGATGCTCAGGGGACCAATCTACAGGTGATAGATGAGCATAATGCTCAGGGAACCAATCTACAGGTGCTAGATGAGCATGATGCTCAGAGGACCAATCTACAGGTGATAGATGAGCATAATGCTCAGGGAACCAATCTACAGGTGCTAGATGAGCATGATGCTCAGGGGACCAATCTACAGGTGATAGATGAGCATGATGCTCAGGGGACCAATCTACAGGTGCTAGATGAGCATGATGCTCAGGGGACCAATCTACAGGTGCTAGATGAGCATGATGCTCAAGGGACCAATCTACGGGTGATAGATGAGCATGATGCTCAGGGGACCAATCTACAGGTGCTTGATGAGCATGATGCTCAAGGGACCAACCTACAGGTGATAGATGAGCATGATGCTGAGGGGACCAATCTACAGGTGCTAGATGAGCATGATGCTCAGGGGACCAATCTACAGGTGCTAGATAAGCATGATGCTCAGGGGACCAATCTACAGGTGCTAGATGAGCATGATGCTCAGGGGACCAATCTACAGGTGCTAGATGAGCATGATGCTCAGGGGACCAATCTACAGGTGCTAGATTAGCATGATGCTCAGGGGACCAATCTACAGGTGCTAGATGAGCGTGATGCTCAGGGGACCAATCTACAGGTGCTAGATGAGCATGATGCTCAGGGGACCAATCTACAGGTGCTAGATGAGCATGATGCTCAGGGAACCAATCTACAGGTGATAGATAAGCATGATACTCAGGGAACCAATCTACAGGTGCTAGATGAGCATGATGCTCAGGGGACCAATCTACAGGTGATAGATGAGCATGATGCTCAGGGGACCAATCTACAGGTGATAGATAAGCATGATGCTCAGGGGACCAATCTACAGGTGATAGATGAGCATGATGCTCAGGGAACCAATCTACAGGTGCTAGATGAGCATGATGCTCAGGGAACCAATCTACAGGTGATAGGTGAGCATGATGCTCAGGGGACCAATCTACAGGTGATAGATGAGCATGATGCTCAGGGAACCAATCTACAGGTGATAGATGAGCATGATGCTCAGGGGACCAATCTACAGGTGATAAATGAGCATGATGCTCAGGGAACCAATCTACAGGTGACAGATGAGCATGATGCTCAGGGAACCAATCTACAGATGACAGATAAGCATGATGCTCAGGGAACCAATCTACAGGTGATAGATGAACATGATGCTCAGGGAACCAATCTACAGATGACAGATAAGCATGATGCTCAGGGAACCAATCTACAGGTGATAGATGAACATGATGCTCAGGGAACCAATCTACAGATGACAGATAAGCATGATGCTCGGGGAACCAATCTACAGATGACAGATAAGCATGATGCTAAGGGGACCAATCTACAGGTGATAGATAAGCATGATGCTCAGGGGACCAATCTGCAGGTGCTAGATGAGCATGATGCTCAGGGAACCAATCTACAGATGACAGATGAGCATGATGCCCAAGGGACCAATCTACAGGTGATAGATGAGCATGATGCTCAGGGAACCAATCTACAGATGACAGACGAGCATGATGCCCAAGGGACCAATCTATAAGTGACAGATCAGCATGATGCCCACTGAACCAATCTACATGTGATAGATGAGTATAATACTTAGCTGTCAATCTACAAAGCACCAAACACATTTCTACTGCTAATTTCACATAAGACTCTTATTTCACAACAAAATTCTGAATTAATTATGGTGAATCATTTAATCAATCAATCATCCTACATTTTAATCAATCAAAATCCCACAAAATAATCAATCAAAATCCTACATTTTAATCAATCAAAATCCCACAAAATAATCAATCAAAATCCCACATTTTAATAAATCAAAATCCCACGTTTTAATCAATCAAAATCCCACAGCTTAACCAAAGTTTCACATTTGAATTATACAGGCTTTAATTTACCCTTGCACATGTAGTAATACTTGTGATTTATAGAGGAATAATCATAAAAGATGTTATTTCACATGATTAACTAATTAAATCTAGGTAAATATTAAAAAAATATTCCCTATGTGCCTCTAAGGCATGACAGGGTTACCTTTACTTTTTACTTTTTTACTTTTTTAAATATTCAATAATCCTGAGACTTTATAAGTACAATAAATCAAAAGTCCTTTATAAATGAAAAAAAACTAATTAGCATAATTTTATCAGGACACAAAAACTACACATTTTATTAAGGAATTCAGAAACTACATTACTTATATAAGCAACATAACAAAACTGAGTATCACAATAACTATTTAATGATACACCATTTTTTTTTACATTACTTATATAAGCAACATAACAAAACTGAGCAATACACTAACTGAAACAGACTATTATATGATACACTATTTTTTTTTGTTCAATTCTTATATAAGCAACATAACAAAATTGAGCACCGCATTAAATGAAACAGACTATTATATGGTACACCATTTTTTTTTCTTTAAATACAGAATCATATTCCACAATTTTAAACAATTCATAAATCATTCTGAACAACTAAATAATATATTACTATCCTGTTTGGTTATACAAAGAAGACAATCAAATACAGGACTAAAATGGCATGATATGAACTCACCAAAAGAAAAAAAAAATGCAGTTATTATGATTATTAACTTGTAAATATGACTGACATAAATGAAAATCTGAATAACAAATAATAAGGAAACAAAATATATTTGTACAATATTGCAGCTATTACTTTTACAATATGTCTGAAATGTTAGTATTACATGATAATACTCCTTCACCTCCAAACTCTCTGAAATATTCATTCATGATGAGCCCAACATATTCTTCACATATCAACCTTTTATAAATAAACAATTTGCATTGTATAAAAGTATGTGATGGCCGTGGATCTCTGAGCTAAATTCATGAATTCTGTAATCAAACTACATCAGCATTTCTTGTGCCCGAGCTCAGGACTTCTCAAAATGTGGCATGCATGAAGTATCTTGTAAACAGACCATATTTTTAGGCATCTTTCTTACAACCAGGGTACCAAATAACTAAGTGTTTCATCTATTTTATGTGTTTTTAACGTATGTGATCTTTGAACAAGGCATTAACCAAAATGCTGGAGTATTGTATGTTGTTCATTTATACATGCTCATCTGACTTTCTGCCACTCTCATTTCTGCCCACTTTTCTCAGCCCATCTCATTGTAAAACTGAACCAAACATGTCCTTTCAGAAATGCAGATGAAACCACTGACAACAATTATTGAGGAAAGACGCTGGCGATGGTTGGGACATGTGCTCCGAATGACTGACAACTCACTACCAAAAATAGCACTAAGATGGACACCACAGGGGAGCAGAAGTAAGGGTAGACCAAAAGAGACATGGAGAAGAACAACAGAAAGGATGTTGAGCAATAGAGGGCTCACCTGGGCAAGAGCAGAAAAAAAGGCGAAAGACAGGCATTTGTGGAAAACCCTTGCGGAAGCCCCATGTGCCCTGGGCACTTAAGGTTCAGAGAGAGAGAGATACATGTCCTTTACTACAAGAACTAGTTTTACTGCGGTCATCATTTCTCTTACCTCTAATTTAATTTGAAAATATTAGGGTTTTTTTAATGAAAATGAAGGTAAAATGAGTCAGTTCAGTAACAAAATATAGTGCAACAAAGTTTGAACACTGGTGGTTTGTGCATGGTCTTTGTCTCAACATTATTGGCTCATCAACAGAAAGGAAAGATCAGGAAACACTGCCACAACTAGCATCATCATTTAATACTTATCTTAATCATTTGTATTAATTTTTCATCTTTGTTATATTCAAAAATAACAACACAAAACTGGTTCAAAAATAAAATGGCAAGAAAGAATTACATCACATCTATGGCTGTTTTTAGTAAAAATATTAAATGACACCATCTTCTTTAACAAGCAACACAAAATTGTCCCAGTGTGTAGGACTGCTTACAGAACCCCAAACTTGTAGACAGTTGTCTGGCTGTAAGTCTCTCCAGGTCGCAGTATCGTATTTGGAAAATTAGGCTGAAAGTGTGAGACAATATATTTAAATGGCAGTATACTAAAGAAAAAACTGTAAGATAATGTATTATTACAGTGTGTGTATATATATATATGTCTAAATCCACACACACACACATATATATATGTCTAAATCCACATGGTACATGTTCACATCAGTCCAAATCCACATGGTATATGTTCACATCAGTCTAAATCCACATGGCATATGTCATGTTAGTCTAAATCCACATGGCAAATGTCATGTCAGTCTAAATCCACATGGCAAATGTTCACATCAGTCTAAATCCACATGGCATACGTCACATCAGTCTAAATCCACATGGCATATGTTCACAAACATTGTGCAAAATTTTGTTCCTTTTCCGAAAACCAGCAAAGAGATGACAGCACCCATACTAGATTAAATATTTCTTTCATGGAAACGCTGGTGCAGAATACAAGAGTTCTGTGATACGATTTAAACGGTGAAGAATATGTCATGTCAAAGACAGCTGTATCAGGCTAAAAGTTGAGGATATCACAGCCTGGCTGAAAACTGTGACACTGATCATCAACGCCCTGATGAGGGTGAATGAAAAAAGATGAGTGAAGCAATCTGCAAGAAGCAGAAAAAAAGGCGAAAGACAGGCATTTGTGGAAAACCCTTGCGGAAGCCCCATGTGCCCTGGGCACTTAAGGTTCAGAGAGAGAGAGATACATGTCCTTTACTACAAGAACTAGTTTTACTGCGGTCATCATTTCTCTTACCTCTAATTTAATTTGAAAATATTAGGGTTTTTTTAATGAAAATGAAGGTAAAATGAGTCAGTTCAGTAACAAAATATAGTGCAACAAAGTTTGAACACTGGTGGTTTGTGCATGGTCTTTGTCTCAACATTATTGGCTCATCAACAGAAAGGAAAGATCAGGAAACACTGCCACAACTAGCATCATCATTTAATACTTATCTTAATCATTTGTATTAATTTTTCATCTTTGTTATATTCAAAAATAACAACACAAAACTGGTTCAAAAATAAAATGGCAAGAAAGAATTACATCACATCTATGGCTGTTTTTAGTAAAAATATTAAATGACACCATCTTCTTTAACAAGCAACACAAAATTGTCCCAGTGTGTAGGACTGCTTACAGAACCCCAAACTTGTAGACAGTTGTCTGGCTGTAAGTCTCTCCAGGTCGCAGTATCGTATTTGGAAAATTAGGCTGAAAGTGTGAGACAATATATTTAAATGGCAGTATACTAAAGAAAAAACTGTAAGATAATGTATTATTACAGTGTGTGTATATATATATATATGTCTAAATCCACACACACACACATATATATATATGTCTAAATCCACATGGTACATGTTCACATCAGTCCAAATCCACATGGTATATGTTCACATCAGTCTAAATCCACATGGCATATGTCATGTTAGTCTAAATCCACATGGCAAATGTCATGTCAGTCTAAATCCACATGGCAAATGTTCACATCAGTCTAAATCCACATGGCATACGTCACATCAGTCTAAATCCACATGGCATATGTTCACAAACATTGTGCAAAATTTTGTTCCTTTTCCGAAAACCAGCAAAGAGATGACAGCACCCATACTAGATTAAATATTTCTTTCATGGAAACGCTGGTGCAGAATACAAGAGTTCTGTGATACGATTTAAACGGTGAAGAATATGTCATGTCAAAGACAGCTGTATCAGGCTAAAAGTTGAGGATATCACAGCCTGGCTGAAAACTGTGACACTGATCATCAACGCCCTGATGAGGGTGAATGAAAAAAGATGAGTGAAGCAATCTGCAAGAAGCAGCAAAACTCATCTATCAATGAGAGCTCAGTGTCACTACTTTCAGTTTGAAAAGCAGATTGTTGTCTGGAGCAAGTCACGGATGATCAGCGTCTGTTAGATGGTAAATTTATCAGTTTTTGGAGGAGAATTTTACCAGACAACCAGTACTGTTCTCATGAGGATTAACAATCAACATTTTATAAGTTTGACTGGAAACTTCACTCAGTCTGCACATTAAACATAACAGTTTTAAATAAAAGTTTCATTTTCTTTTTTTTTTAATCCCATAATTTTGGCCCCTCTATCTTACACTTGCTCACTCACTCCTCACTCACACATAAAATTTAAATTTATTTAAAAAAAAAAAAAAAAAGACTACACAAGACAATAATTCAGACTGCCTTCACTGAAAATTTCATGTGTCAAAAACTCACGATGGATTAAGATGACAGCAATAAAATGCATGCAAGCATAGTCCTTGAAAACTTTAAAATGAAATTAGTATGAGACACATACCTGATGAACACTGTCTGGATAATGCTGAGCCTCAAGACAGAAAGCACCGTATCTGCTGTAGGGAGTGCCACCTCTGCCTGTTATACTGAGGTAGTAAGCAGTGTACAGCTGGAGTCCAGGCTCTGTTGTACTGCACTCTATGTATCGTCCTGATGGAGGGTGCTCAACTCTGACAAGTAATCAAATTACACACATTACTTACAGATCTTCCCACTGAATTCAGATCCATTATAGGCAGTATCACTTTGCCTCATTAACACCGTTTTCACATCTGGGAAAAAAGGATTTGATTCATGTTTCTTTCCAGATGTCACGATCTTCATTTCGACTGAACAGGTACTAGTGACTTCGCTTTCAAACACCCTTTTTTGGAGGTGCGAGATAGTGTTGTTCGTTGGTATGCTGTTCTCTCGTGGCTAAGATGGGTACTCGTCCTACCAGTCCATGGTTCGAATCCCAGGTAATTTTCCTGTGATTTTTTCTTTCTCTCACATCTCACTGAAGTGCTCTGTCTACGATTTTTTAGAGGTCCAGTTCTACAAAACTGTGTTCTCTTACTTGATTCACAATAAAGTCCAAGTTTTTTTATGTCAAGCACATAATTAAAAACCCAGTCTACATTCTCTGTGGCAAGTTAGGTGTCAACTCCCCCTGCAAATGCTCAAGTTGTCTGGCTGTAAGTCTCTCCAGGTCGCAGTATCGTATTTGGAAAATTAGGCTGAAAGTGTGAGACAATATATTTAAATGGCAGTATACTAAAGAAAAAACTGTAAGATAATGTATTATTACAGTGTGTGTATATATATATATGTCTAAATCCACACACACACACATATATATATGTCTAAATCCACATGGTACATGTTCACATCAGTCCAAATCCACATGGTATATGTTCACATCAGTCTAAATCCACATGGCATATGTCATGTTAGTCTAAATCCACATGGCAAATGTCATGTCAGTCTAAATCCACATGGCAAATGTTCACATCAGTCTAAATCCACATGGCATACGTCACATCAGTCTAAATCCACATGGCATATGTTCACAAACATTGTGCAAAATTTTGTTCCTTTTCCGAAAACCAGCAAAGAGATGACAGCACCCATACTAGATTAAATATTTCTTTCATGGAAACGCTGGTGCAGAATACAAGAGTTCTGTGATACGATTTAAACGGTGAAGAATATGTCATGTCAAAGACAGCTGTATCAGGCTAAAAGTTGAGGATATCACAGCCTGGCTGAAAACTGTGACACTGATCATCAACGCCCTGATGAGGGTGAATGAAAAAAGATGAGTGAAGCAATCTGCAAGAAGCAGCAAAACTCATCTATCAATGAGAGCTCAGTGTCACTACTTTCAGTTTGAAAAGCAGATTGTTGTCTGGAGCAAGTCACGGATGATCAGCGTCTGTTAGATGGTAAATTTATCAGTTTTTGGAGGAGAATTTTACCAGACAACCAGTACTGTTCTCATGAGGATTAACAATCAACATTTTATAAGTTTGACTGGAAACTTCACTCAGTCTGCACATTAAACATAACAGTTTTAAATAAAAGTTTCATTTTCTTTTTTTTTTAATCCCATAATTTTGGCCCCTCTATCTTACACTTGCTCACTCACTCCTCACTCACACATAAAATTTAAATTTATTTAAAAAAAAAAAAAAAAAGACTACACAAGACAATAATTCAGACTGCCTTCACTGAAAATTTCATGTGTCAAAAACTCACGATGGATTAAGATGACAGCAATAAAATGCATGCAAGCATAGTCCTTGAAAACTTTAAAATGAAATTAGTATGAGACACATACCTGATGAACACTGTCTGGATAATGCTGAGCCTCAAGACAGAAAGCACCGTATCTGCTGTAGGGAGTGCCACCTCTGCCTGTTATACTGAGGTAGTAAGCAGTGTACAGCTGGAGTCCAGGCTCTGTTGTACTGCACTCTATGTATCGTCCTGATGGAGGGTGCTCAACTCTGACAAGTAATCAAATTACACACATTACTTACAGATCTTCCCACTGAATTCAGATCCATTATAGGCAGTATCACTTTGCCTCATTAACACCGTTTTCACATCTGGGAAAAAAGGATTTGATTCATGTTTCTTTCCAGATGTCACGATCTTCATTTCGACTGAACAGGTACTAGTGACTTCGCTTTCAAACACCCTTTTTTGGAGGTGCGAGATAGTGTTGTTCGTTGGTATGCTGTTCTCTCGTGGCTAAGATGGGTACTCGTCCTACCAGTCCATGGTTCGAATCCCAGGTAATTTTCCTGTGATTTTTTCTTTCTCTCACATCTCACTGAAGTGCTCTGTCTACGATTTTTTAGAGGTCCAGTTCTACAAAACTGTGTTCTCTTACTTGATTCACAATAAAGTCCAAGTTTTTTTATGTCAAGCACATAATTAAAAACCCAGTCTACATTCTCTGTGGCAAGTTAGGTGTCAACTCCCCCTGCAAATGCTCAAGCTGACTGGCTTTAATCCCTCAGCCTCAAGATGCAACCTCCCCCCACCCCTAGCAACAGCTCTAAGTAACTGGCCTTATTCCCACAACCTCAAAGTGCCACCTTCCCCCCACCTCTAGCAACAGCTCTAAGTAACTGGCCTTATTCCCACATCCTCAAAGTGCCACCTCTCCAACCCCCCCACCCCTAGCAACAGCTCTAAGTAACTGGCCTTATTCCCACATCCTCAAAGTGCCACCTCTCCCCCCACCCCTAGCAACAGCTCTAAGTAACTGGCCTTATTCCCACATCCTCAAAGTGCCACCTTCCCCCCACCTCTAGCAACAGCTCTAAGTAACTGGCCTTATTCCCACAACCTCAAAGTGCCACCTTCCCCCCACCTCTAGCAACAGCTCTAAGTAACTGGCCTTATTCCCACATCCTCAAAGTGCCACCTTCCCCCCACCCCTAGCAACAGCTCTAAGTAACTGGCCTTATTCCCACAACCTCAAAGTGCCACCTTCCCCCCACCTCTAGCAACAGCTCTAAGTAACTGGCCTTATTCCCACATCCTCAAAGTGCCACCTCTCCAACCCCCCCACCCCTAGCAACAGCTCTAAGTAACTGGCCTTATTCCCACATCCTCAAAGTGCCACCTCCCCTCCCACCCCTAGCAACAGCTCTAAGTAACTGGCCTTATTCCCACATCCTCAAAGTGCCACCTTCCCCCCACCTCTAGCAACAGCTCTAAGTAACTGGCCTTATTCCCACAACCTCAAAGTGCCACCTCCCCCCCCCTCTAGCAACAGCTCTAAGTAACTGGCCTTATTCCCACATCCTCAAAGTGCCACCTTCCCCCCACCCCTAGCAACAGCTCTAAGTAACTGGCCTTATTCCCACATCCTCAAAGTGCCACCTCCCCTCCCACCCTTAGCAACAGCTCTAAGTAACTGGCCTTATTCCCACAACCTCAAAGTGCCACCTCTCCCCCCACCCTTAGCAACAGCTCTAAGTAACTGGCCTTATTCCCACATCCTCAAAGTGCCACCTCCCCTCCCACCCCTAGCAACAGCTCTAAGTAACTGGCCTTATTCCCACATCCTCAAAGTGCCACCTCTCCCCCCACCCTTAGCAACAGCTCTAAGTAACTGGCCTTATTCCCACATCCTCAAAGTGCCACCTCTCCCCCCACCCCTAGCAACAGCTCTAAGTAACTGGCCTTATTCCCACATCCTCAAAGTGCCACCTCCCCTCCCACCCCTAGCAACAGCTCTAAGTAACTGGCCTTATTCCCACATCCTCAAAGTGCCACCTCTCCCCCCCCCTTAGCAACAGCTCTAAGTAACTGGCCTTATTCCCACAACCTCAAAGTGCCACCTCTCCCCCCCCCTTAGCAACAGCTCTAAGTAACTGGCCTTATTCCCACATCCTCAAAGTGCCACCTCCCCCCCCCCACCTCTAGGAACAGCTCTAAGTAACTGGCCTTATTCCCACAACCTCAAAGTGCCACCTCCCCCTCCAGTATTTATTTAACTGGGATGAACTACACTACATACCTGGCAGCAAGCTTCAAGGCTCTGTTATCTTCCAGGCAGTAATTGTTATCAAAACCAATGCCACTGGGCACTTTGCTAAGACGGTCGCCCAGACGAACCGGGGTACGGAGATCATACTCAGTACCTGCAACAGACTTGATTTCACCTGCAAAGTCAGAAATTTCTTACAGTTCTTGTTCTTTTTCTGTTCACTCACGGTGGATGTGGATGCAGCCCCCGCATTCATGAGACCAAGTTTTACAAGATAACCTGTATTATGCACTGACAGGCATGTATATTGCATAATCTGGTGTGCTTCGCACTGCATGCAATTTTTCCCTTAACTAATGTAGTCAGATACCTGTTATTACAGCTAGAATGACTGGAGGTCATTGAGAGTGGATTTCCTACCGACAAACCTTAGCATGATAAGACAGTCCATTACTGATTGTAATACTCTTTACATTCAAAATGTAATAGGCTAACTGGAAGAGAGCTGTGTGCACATAATGTAATGTAGCATATTTTTTTGGTTGTGAAGCACCAAGTATAACCATGAATTCATATACCATCATCATCATCATCATAACTATCATCATCAATATTTGTTGTGCTTAAAGGCATCTATTTCTCTCTCTCTGAACCTGAAGTGCCCAAGGCACATGGAATTTCTGCAAGGGTTTTCCACAAATGCCTGTCCTTTGCCTTTTTTCCTATTCTTGCCCAGGTGAGCCCTCTGTTGCTCAATATTCTCTCTGTTGTTGTTTTCCATGTCTCCTTTGGTCTACCCTTACTTCTGTCCCCCTGTGGTGTCCATCTTAGTGTTATTTTTGGTAGTGAGTCATCAGTCATCCGGAGCACACGTCTCAACCATCGCCAGTCTTTCCTCAATAATTGCTGTCAGTGGCTTCATCTGCATTTCTGCCAACAAGATAGCCATCTACGGAAGTGTTAAAAAAAGCTCTCAATCTCAAAGTCTTCCTTTCTGTTTCTCATCTTGTCTTTCTTACATTCTTAAATTCAGTTTGAAAGATTTGATCCACTGAGAATGCCCTGTCATCTTTCTCCCAAGAAGTCAGTCCACTGCTTGTCTTTGTCATCTGTTCCTTGCACTTTAATGTACCTTCTCACTTTTGTCCCAATACTATTCTCATTGCTCTGTTCTGGAAATTTCTGAGCTCGTTTCCATTTTATTATCAGCTCCCCATATTTCTGATCCACATCTATTTTACAAAGTCTGAAAGTGAAGACTAGCCTTAGATTTCCACACATGATTCAGTTTATTTAAGCTGAATTCTCTAGGTTGCTGCACACATAACTGGCAGCTGGAACAGCAACAATTTTTACTGTGTTGGCTCTGTAAACAGATACTACCTACAATACCATTCAAGTTAACCTGTTAACTCTAACCTGTAGGAATGGAATACTGATCCACAGGGAGATAACTTTCAGCATGTAATGTGATCACATGATCATCTATTTGGCCACCATTCTGAAAAAAATACAAACATACATAAGCAAGAAATGGAAAGAAAAAAAATATTGGTACTTGAACCCACTATTAAAGTTGTGAACTAGCCCTTTTGAGAAATGTGGTTTTACATCATATGTCAAAAGTATGTCGTTGATGATCTGCGAATGGACGCATCAGCAGCAGGGCATCTTGCTTACAACTGAGAGGCCTTATAGGAGAGCTGTTAGGAAGGCAAAGTTTCGCAAGGGATATACAAATGACTGACTGACTGTCAAAAGTAGACATGGAACAAATTTTACAAGTTTCTTTCCTTCACTGTCTAAGAACAACAATTTCTACAAGTTCATTTTCATTGTGAGTGAATAAGACTAGCACAGCTGGTCAAGACCCTGTCCCAATTCTCTGACTGTGCTCCAAATAAAAGGCTCAGTCTGGCTACCAGCCTGGACTTTTGTGCCCAACTTTATTACTAGAAGGAGGCCAAAAAACTAAGTCTATATCTTTCATCGATTTTTCATATTTTTATCTGTTGTGTTGCTTTTGTATGTGATCCTTTTGCCAAAATATTGGATTGTTGTATGTTCTTCATTTGTATGTACTCATCTTGCTTTCTGCCCACTTTCCTCACTCTTTCTATCTTTTTTTGTAAAACTGACCCATAAACCTCCATCTATTTTCTGGCCAATGGAACAGGGATTACTATGGTCCCCATGGCAACTGATGTTGAGAAGCACTGCACCCTTTCTCTGCTTCTTCATTTCTCTCTGGGTCTTCAAGTTAGCCAGTGACCATGTTAACCAGCAATTATCAGTAAATTCCTGATTAAAAACGCAAAAAAACGGAAACTTTTGAGGTCATTGCTTACCGTAAAGGTTTATATCATAAAAAAAAAAAACCTAGTAAAAAGCAACCAGCAAAGTCGGCTGGAGGATAACTGAGCAAGCAGATCGATGATGCTCAATATGTATAGAGGAGACTTAGCCAGTTTTGACTTTGATTCAGTATGTGAGCATTTTGTAAAGGTTAAATCTCGCCACAAATCAAGAACAAAAATCTCACAGGAACATTTTAATTCTTGCTGATGTTCGTAAAATGTGTTTAATTTTACATTTTAAAAAAATGTATTGATAAAACCAGTATTTTGGAAAGTGCTTCGTGCAAGATGAAAGACAGTTACAACTGTACTCGTTTTAAAAAGTCCTAATGTGACCCACATTCAACACGATGCTCGTGCTCCAACACCTTCACTGCAAACAACATTCTGGGCATCTGAGTGGTTTGTAAACTAGTCTTTCATGGCGAAAGTCAGGGGTTTGTATCCAGCTGGGGGGCCATGCCCCCATCACGCCGCTGGAGAAATAAGTACCTGACTTCTGGAGCAGAGGATGGAAAGCCAGCCAGGCATGATACTGACCACATCACCCTCTAGTGTGCTGACAGGTCAAGGAAAATATGGGCATTAACACCATATCCCTGTGTGCTTCTAAGGCACGACAGGATTACATTTACCTACTTGCCAAACAACATTCTGGTCACAATTCCTGGGAGATGAAGAACAAAATCACATTCAGTTTACTTACATGACCAGCCAAGTTTTTACTTACATGACCAGCCAAGTTTTTACTTACATGACTAGCCAAGTTTTTACTTACATGACCAGCTAAATTTTTACTTACATGACTAGCCAAGTTTTTTCCTACATGACCAAACAAGTTTTTACTTACATGACCAGCCAAGTTTTTACTTACACGACCAGCCAAGTTTTTACCTACATGACCAGCCAAGTTTTTACTTACATGACCAGCCAAGTTGAAGTATGAATGATTTGTTAAATTGACTGGGGTTGCCTTTGTGGTGACAGCAGAATAAGAAATGGTCAAAGCATTGCTGTCATCCAATGAATAGACAACCGTTACTGAGAGCTCGCCTGGAAAATTTTCCTCTCCATCCTGACTCACATACTCCAAAACCAGTTTGTTATCCCTGACACTTGACTTCCACAGTTTCTGAATGCACAACAATTTTATAATAATGGACAATAGTTAAAAATGACAAGATGGACAATACTCATAGATTAAAAAAAAAAAATTAAATGTATGCTATATTTCTTCTCTGTGATTCAAATACTAGACCAATGGTTCCCAAACATTTTCAGGCTAGTGCCCCCTTTTTTTCCAGAGCATATTTGTAGCTCTGTCAACATTTTTTTGTTGTTGCTCACTTGGTTCTGGTGCCTCCCACCGCTTGCTTGTCCTCACAACCTCTAGGGAAGTGGTTTCATCCACCCTGGAAACCAATGTGCCAGTCTATGCCACGAAGAGTTCTCACATTTCTTCCAGAAAAGTTTCTGTATATATGTATGTCAATGCAACACAACTGTACAACTGACAGTCAGTTTTTAAGATTTTTTATTTCCTTCTACAGGAGCTTTTGTCTCAGACCCAGGACCCACAGGTGAGTTTGACTGTGAAAGTCTGCAGACATCAGACGCTTTTTGAACATTTACTTCTTCTTCTTCTTCGTTCGCTTCTACCACCAAAACCGCACTGTGATCCTACTGAATTTATGCCTGTGGTCCCCATTAGGTCCTGTGGTCTCCTGAGATTCATGAGAGGACCACAAGGGGTTCAGAGTATCGCAGGGCTTTAGCCTGTATTCTTGGTGGGTCTCTGAAGCGGATTGCGTGACACCGTGGTTTTCGTTGCACCAGTTTAGTCTAGAGTTGGACTTTCTCACCGGAAGACCTCAACGTGTTTAGGATATCAGTGCATCCCCGCTGGGTGAGAGGCGGTAGCCCGCCCAGGCCAGAGTTGGACCTTCTCACCGGAAAACCTCGACGTGTTTTGAGATACCCCTGTATCACCGCCGGGTGAGAGGTGGTTGCCCATCCAGTCCAGAGTTGGACTTTCTCACCGGAAAACCTCAGCGTGATTAGGATACGCATACATCCCCGTCGGGTGAGAGGTGGTTGCCTATCTAGACTGCCCTGGTCCAGTGTCTCCGACTTCAGCATTTTGCGGTCGTGGCCGCTACCCTTCCTAGTTGTGACAGGACAGAGCTTTTGTCCAGGAAGACGAATCCTCGCCACTAGTGACTTCCACGCCTGGGTTGAGCCGGTTTAGGCATATTATCCCAGTATGGGCGTGTCTGGGATGTGACCGACCTCTAGAGCAGAGGTACTGTGACATGCATAGCCTTCAAGATTCACCCCTGGTGTGAGCTGGTTTAGGAAAAATTCACCAGTATGGGTGTATATCAGGCGTGACCGACCTCTAGAGCAGAGATAGCATGACATGTCTAGCCATCAAGTTCTACCCCTGGTGTGTGCCAGTTTAGGCGTATTTCACCAGTGTAGGTGTATTTCGGACGTGGCCGGCCTCCAGAGCATAGGTGCCGTGGTATGTGTAGCTCTCGCAGCGATACTACTGGACATACCGATTAAACTTCACTTTATCCTTTCCACCATCTTTTCATGTCGGCGCCGCACAGCAACCTTTATTTCCGCATTTACTTCCTTGACCGGGAGGAGCTTCACTCCATGCGCGGCATTCGAAGAGTCTCGCCAGCAGTGTCTTAACCTCTGGGACAAGCTGGTTCATGCATTTCACTTGAACATTTACATTCTAGAATCTACACTCCACTCCCTGAGGGAGATTTCTCCGTGTGAAATATGCACAGCAGTGGTGGCTCACTTTGTCTGCAACGATCAATTCTGAGCTCTCACTTTGTCTGCAACAATTAATTCTGAGCTCTCACTTTGTCTGTAATGATCAATTCTGAGCTCTCACTTTGTCTGTAATGATCAATTCTGAGCTCTCACTTTGTCTGCAACAATCAATTCTGAGCTCTCACTTTGTCTGCAACAATCAATTCTGAGCTCTGTCTGTAATGATCAATTCTGAGCTCTCACTTTGTCTGTAATGATCAATTCTGAGCTCTCACTTTGTCTGTAACAATCAATTCTGAGCTCTCACTTTGTCTGCAACAATCAATTCTGAGCTCTCACTTTGTCTGCAACGATCAATTCTGAGCTCTCACTTTGCAACAATCAACTCTCAGACATACAGTCCTGAAATGTTTCTGTATCCACACTGGGCAGGAAACAAAATATGTGATGCTAACAAGGAAATAAGGTGTACAGGCCAGCACTTACTTCAAATAAATCTAACTAAAATCATAATACATGTCCAACTTAGGAAAAATCTAAATCTTAAGAACTTCTCTTTAAAATTCAAAATATCTCATTTAATTTCTTTAAAATATTATTTCATTTCAACTATAATCTCAGTTTTACCCTGTCAAAGCCAATCTGGCCTCCATGCAAACAGTTTGGCCCATTATTAACAAACAAGTTATAAGTCTGACCATCCAAAGTGAACTGAGCGCCAGCAATTCTATTGGCTACTCTTCCAATCAGAGCTCCAAAGTGAGGCCGATTGACTTCATACTCTGTGAAGCAAAAATGCAGCATGAATGAATACAACAATCCAAAGATGAGCTGACAAAGTGGTCAAAGTGGTTATTAACATAACATATAGGATAAATAACATGTTTTTACTTTTCTCTCCCCAGATTTATGAGTTTTCATTCTTTCTTCCCTGTGCCAGGTTGTCAGATTAGCATGTATTTTTCAGTTGTTCTGCATTTTCAAGCAGCATGTTGGAGATGGAAGGATTCTGTGATAACAAATGTTTCCAAAGATCTTTCAGCGAATGTTGTCCTGTAGATGAAATGGTTCCTTCTTTCCTCTCTGGATAAGAGTGAAACGTAAATATTTTTATTATTTCAGTTTTATTATTCCAATTTTAACCATAGTTAAAATAATAATAATAGGCAGAATGTCAGACAGGCACATAAGTTCAATTCTTCAGTCTTTGTGTGCATGTGTTCTCCCCTTCCCCCCTTCTTTTTAAAGTTTAGTCCACAGATTTTTTAAGGACTTCACCAATTACTTGCCAGAAGGTGAAATACTGAAAGAAATCAAGACAATATACCACTTTTCCTCATCCTTCCATCTCCCTTTATTAAAACAGTTCGACATTACACTGTTATAATGATTTCTAATAAAAACAAAAACAAAAAAGTCCAACATTTGTTTTGTTAATATAAGTAAAGCTTGTTCATGCTAGTCTCAACATGTGTAACACTTGGTTGTCTACGGTTTTCAAACTTGTCTGCAGGGGCTGAGGACACAGTATTCATTGAATGACAAATGAGATGTAAATGGTCAGCAACCCAAAACTGACCACCTGTGTTGGAGTGAGTGAACTGCCCCTGATCAAGACCTTGTTCTACACCCACATGGTGCTTCTGGCAAACGACTATAGCCCTGCCTCAAAATTGGGAGGCAAATCGGGTCTAAAATATATGCCACCCTGAAATTGCATGTGTCAGATCAAGAGGTGCAGATATCACATCCTAATAACAAACAGTGATACAACTTATGCCATTTGGATGACGAACACAGGAGATAAAGAAACTTGTTTGTAACATTTCTCTGCATTTTCACATTTCATTTTGCTTATCTTAAAACTAGTAGAAGCTGAAATGGAAAAAAAAACTCAAAGGAAAAGAAAACTGGAGGGTGTTAAAATGAAGAAAATGACACTAGCAAGAGTTTTAAAAAATGAGCAAAAAAAAAAGGCATGAAATAAATATGATGGGGAAAATGTGTAAAATGAGAAATGGGGAGAAAAATAACACAAAATGGTTGGGGAGAAAAATTTTTCAAAATGGTCACAGAGAAACTATAACACAAAATGGTTGGGGAGAAAAATAACACAAAATAGTTGGTGAGAAACTATAACACAAAATGGTCACAGAGAAACTATAACACAAAATGGTCACAGAGAAAAATAACACAAAATGGTCACAGAGAAACTATAATACAAAATGAACAAGGAGAAAAAATAACACAAATTGGTTGGTGGGAAACTATAACACAAAATGGTTGGGGGGAAAAAAAAATAACACAAAATGGTTGGAGAGAAAAATAACACAAAATGGTTGGAGAGAAAAATAACACAAAATGGTTGGAGAGAAACTATAACACAAAATGGTCTTGGAGAAAGTATAACAGCAAAAAAATGTAAGAATGAAGAAGACTGTACATGGTGTCAAAATTCACCTCTGACAAATATAATGATATCATATGAAGAAGACAACAAATTGGTTAAAGAAAAAAAGAATCTGCAGAAGAAAAATAACATAAAAGAAACTATACTAGGACAAATTTGAAAATGAAGAAAATGAAACAATAACAAAACTGAAAACCTTCAAAGGTGTCAAAGCCTAGATTGATGTCTTCAACTTTTCCAGTTCTGTCAGGGACATTTATTTCTGTTATTGCTCCTCCGAAGTCTATGATTCGCACCACCAGACCTTGACTATTTGTCAGAGTGTATCTGGAATAATTATTCAACATTTTTATGTATTAGAATCTTTGCGCTCCTGACACATCCATAAGTGTTTCTTCATCTCCTTCTCTGTATATCTTTTAGTAAATCCAAATATTTTTCAGTACTCTCCCCTCTAGGACAAGAAGACAATGCTGTAGGGGGTTCTGTTACTTACCTATGACAGAGTTCTTTGCATGTTCATAAACCACAGAAAGCATCTTACATCACAAGCAAAACCTTGAAAGTGACAGGATTTTCCACACCTTCTAGTGCAGACTGTCAATCATGAAATAGTGCTGATGCTGCATTTTTTTTCTGAAAAGATTTGGTCAGAAAAGAACAGAAAAAGGAGTCATGTTCCATATCCTTGAAATATCAGGATTAGTGCCCATATTTTCCTTCACCAATTCTATGTTCTTGAAGTGTACTGGGATATGGCACTAGTGCCCATATTCTCCTTGACCTGCTTTGTGTCCTTTGGGGGGAGGGGGTAAACTGATATTCTCCTTGACCTGTCAACGCACAGGAGGACGACGTGGTTTGTATCACGTCTGGTTTTCTTTCCTTCCCCACACCCTAAGAAGTCTGATACCCATTTTACTAATGATTTACCTGGATTATCTCAGCCTGGAGTCAACACCATTCCCTTCTCTTTTCGCTCAAATGTCAGAAGAAACGAATGCACTGACGCATATTCAAAAATGTATACTTGCCCTATCTAGCTCATAAGAAATTGCTTACTTGCTTTCAAGCTGGAGGCAGAAAATGAATAAAAGCTATGTGCGCATTAAGAATCTGCAAAAATATATATCTTCGTCCTTTATGCTCTGTAATGTTTCACAATTAATATTTCACGGTCGTTTACAACCAAGAAGCCTGCATGAGAGTTGTCAGGGAGGCAAAGCTCCACAAGGGATATGCAAATCACTGACTGAATATTTCACAATGATGACAAACTCAGCGTATGCTGGATCATTAGTAACTACCTTGTAACTTTCTGTCCATCGCTGGTTACGCCAAATTCATCGCTTGTTATTGCACTTTCAGAAGCCATTGTCTGCCCAAACTTCTCTCCAAATACACAAACACTTGACGCCTGACCTCGCGCCGACCGGGTTCAAAGTTTCGTGTAACTCTTCAACTTTTAAAATTTACTTTCATTCTTTTCACGAGATGACGCCCCAACTTTCCAGCTTATTTAAACTCTGACATTAGAAACTGGTAATGAATTGATTCATCTACTGTATCTTCATTCTCCAGAAACTTCGAAATGCTACTTTTTAAATCTTATCTTATATCCTTCCCGTGTCGTTAAACGTCACATAGGGCTCGCAAGGTAGTTCGCCAATTTTTCCTGTCTTCGGCGAGTCTTTCAACCTCATCAAAGGATTTTATGCCTGTTAATTAATTTGGCCTCTCTTAACAATGTCCTCTTCAGAGTTTCACGCGGTCTGCCTCTTTTTCTTTGGCCTGTTGTGTTCCACTTGATAGCTTGTTTTGGGATTCTCTGATCATTTCTTCTCATCAAGTGACCAACATATGTCCATCTCCTTTTCCTGATCACCCATGAGACTGGTTGTTGTTCAGTCATCTGTCTTATCTCTGCATTGTTCTTGAATTCATTCCACTTGATGCCGAGTATTTTCCTTAGGCATTTGTTTTCAAAAGAGTCTACTTTCTTGTCTATTTCTTTAGTTGTTTTCCAGCTTTCACATGCATAAATGAGGGTTGATATTACATTTGAATTGAATAGTCTTAACTTGGTTTTTGTGCTTATAAGTTTTGAATTCCATATGTTCTGAAGATTCTTGAAGACTGATGCTGCTTTTGCAATTCTGATCCTAACTTCCTTTCTAGTGTCACCATCCATAATGTCACCATTTAAATACTGAACATAAAAAGATGTCACGTATAAAACATATGTTCTAGAAATCAGGCAGATCAAAGTCGATCATAGAACTTGGTTTATCTTCCGAGCTTTGCATAAGCGTCACCATCGATTATACCAAGCTTTTTATAATTTACGCCAGTCAGTCATTTAGCTGCAGATAGGAAACAGATCTCAAGTTTAAATCGATATATTGGAAAGGTTGATTTACTAACGCTTTCCTGGAATATTGTGCCTCTAGCAAAAAAAAAAAAAAATCCCAGTAAACTGTAGAAAAAGTTCTGCACAAGCCATAGACCCTCGCATATGACTGGGCTTTTTTCAACCGTTCAGTTTAGCCTGCAGATATTTCTGTGGATTTTCACTTACAATAGTGGTTCTTAACATGGGGTCCGTCCAACTCTAGGGGCTGACGGAAGGATGGGGGGGGGGGGGGTCCGTGTACTAGCAAATGGATTGGCTCAGTTTTTTTTTTAAATCTTAGCATCATCTGGGTGTTATTTATTGTTTAGTTTTGTAACGAGGGGTCCAGAGCTGGTCCCATGCTTGAAAGGAGACCCATGATTTTTTTTTAAAAAGGATTAAGAATAACTGAGTTAAACAACTGACAAACCTGGAACCTGACACAGGAGCAACTGGGGGAACAAAACTGAGGCTTGCTCGCAATAACGTGACAGAGCACAGTGCTTTATCGCTAGCTTCGAAAACTAAAAAAAAAAAAACATAGGAGAAAGATAAATAGTAAGAGAATAGCCAAGGTTTGGTAAGGGATGGGGGAGATGTAGAATGGGATATTCAGTATCACCTTCGGTGATTTATATCTGCACACAGCTCAGATACTACACTTTCACAAGCATGATCACTAGTAAAGGAAAAACAAGATTTTCTGTGCGTCACAGCAGGTTAATAATATCTATTAATGAAACGAAAAAGCAGATTAGAACTCATGTATACAGTCTACCGGTTTCGAACAACTAAACAGCCGTTCTGTCTGTAGGAAATAATTGGGTGCTCGTCTTCTTACAAAGAGGTTACCAAAAGAGCTACATATTTAATTTTTCATCAGTGTGTGTGTGTGTTTATTTGTTGTGCTGTTTTTTTGTTTGTTTGTTTGTTTGTTTTGTTTTTTTTTATCCTTGGATTGTTGTATGTTCTTCATTTATACATGCTCATCTTAATTAATTTCTGAACTTTAGTCCCTGCCTACTTTTCTCCTAAAACGGAGCTACACGTCTATTTCTGGGCACAGCTGGGGTGACCATCCCCAACCCAGCGCGTCACAGGTGGCGGATGGTGAAAGTCCTCCAGATATGGAGGATCCCTGTGAATAAGGATTTACCCAAATAAGCAGGCGCGGACCAACTGTCGGTAGACTCAGAGAGCGAATTGGGGTGGTAGGTGGCTCTACTACTCCTATAAAATGCCTCACGTGCTCAGTGATGGGAAGAGGCGCCTTAAAACTTTTCGCTCCCGCTGCCCTGCGGGTAGGACAGGGAATCCAAATGCTAGCGGAGAGTCCGTACACAAACAGACAGAAGGCAACGGGAAACCACTGTTGTAGCTCCCAAGAACGATTATGCTTATTCAGAGTAACAGATGTGTCATGAACGACGTTAATGGATGTTCCTCTGTAACAGCCTCGTCCGGTAGGGCAGCTCACGAGCCACAGGTGAGGCCAGATCGTCATCAAGCTACTGGTGGCAAAACTAACAAGTTCAAAATAGCAACGTGGAATGTTAGAACTTTATTCCAGGCTGGAAAATTAGAAAATGTAAAGAGGGAAATGATCAACATACTAGGAATGAGTGAAGTTAAATGGACAGGTGCAGGGAAGATAAACTCTAATAAATATACAATAATATATTCAGGAAGTGAGAACCATGAACGAGGAGTAGGAATAATATTTCAAACAGCAAGGACAATTGTAGGATATTTGAACATCTCAGACTGTTAGCCCAACTGAAAGGACGACCAAAAAAACATAAATATTATACAAGTGTACGCTCCAACATCTGAAAGTTCTGAAGAAGATATACAGCTATTTTATAGTGACATAGAGACATCCATGAAACAAAGTCACGTGAAGTTACTATAGGCATGGGGGATTTTAATGCCAAAGTTGGTAAAGGAAGAACTTCAGATATCGTTGGTGACTATGGTCTGGGGGAGAGGAATGACAGAGGTAGTAAATTAATTGAATGGGCAAGAATACATAGCATGATTTTAGGAAACACCTGGTTTAAACAACATCCCCGAAGACTGACAATGTGGTGCAGCCCAGACAAAATGTCTTTTAACCAGACAGACTACGTATTACTCAACAAACGATTTCGGAATGTATTATTGACAACAAAAACCATCCCAGGAGCTAACTGCAATATTGACCACGACCCACTCTGTGGAAAAAATTAGAATAAAGCTAAAGAAAGCATGCATAAAAGCCTTCTTCTTCGTTCGCTTCTACCACCAAGATCGCCCCATGATCCCTCTGAATTTATTCCTGTGGTTCTCGATGTGTCCCGTGGTCCTCCTGTGGTCCCCGAGAGGCCCATAAGAGATCCCCGAGAGGATCACAAGAGGTTCAGAGTATCGCGGGGCTTGGGCCTGAGTTCTTGGTGGTTCTCACAAGAGGGATTGCGTGACATCGTGGTTTTCGTTGCACCAGTTTAATCTAGAGTTGGACTTTCTCACCGGAAAACCTCGACGTGTTTTGGGATACATGTGTATCCCCGCCGAGTGACAGGTGGTTGCCCATCCAGTCTAGCGTTGGACTTTCTCACCGGAAAACCTCAGCGTGATTAGGATACGCATACATCCCCGCCGGGTGAGAGGTGGTTGCCTATGTAGACTGCACTGGTCCAGTGTCTCCCACTTCAGCATTTTATGGTTGTGGCTGCTACCCTTCCTAGTTGTGACCAGGACGGAGCTTTTGTCCAGGAAGACGAATCCTCGCCACTATTAAATTTCACCCCTGGGTTGAGCCGGTTTAGGCGTATTATCCAGTATTGGGGTGTTTAGGACGTGACCGACCTCTAGAGCGGAGGTATCGTGACATGAGTAGCCATCATGTTTCACCCCTGGTTTAAGCCAGTTTAGGCATATTACACCAGTATGGCTGTATATCGGACGTGGCCGACCTCTAAAGCAGAGGTGCCGTGGTATGAGTAGCTCTTGTCGCGAGACTACTGGACATACCGATTAAGTTTCACTTTATCCTTTCCATCGCCTTTTCACATCGACGCCGCACGGCAACCCTAATTGCTTTTCTGCATTTTCTTCATTGGCCGGGAGGAGTTTCACTCCACGCCGGGCACCCGAAGAATCTCGCCAGCAATGTCAGGCAATTCGCCCGGTATGAGTGCACAGAGGACGTGGCAGACCCTCCAGAGCAGAGGTGCCATGATTTGAGCAATCCTGATCTCGAGACTACTTATTACTTCACTTAATCCTCCCTTTCACCTTTTCCAGAATGGCGCTGTGCGGCAACCCCATTCGCACATTTCTTCGCCGGCCAGGAGGAGCCCCACTCCACGCATGGCAGCTTAAGAACCTCGCCATTTTTCATCGAAACACCTTAACTCTCGCCGTCCAGGAAGGGTGCGAAAACCTTTCTCCCCACGCATGGAACTCGACAGCGCTTTTTCGCCAAAAGAAATGCAAAAAAGTGAGAAACATCAAACTGAATACAGAGCTCCTTAAAAATGACAAAGAACTGCAAGAACAATACAGAGTTATTATAACAAATAGATACAATGCAACGGCAAAGATAAATAGTATAGATGAACAATGGCAATGTTAATAGATTCTATCCACCAAACTATAAAGGAGATAATACCACTGAAAAAAATAAGCCCCTAAATATAAATGGATGACAGTTTCTAAGGACTGTTATAGCCGGAGGTGGGGTGGGGGACACGCTCTCTACGCCAATGAAATGTCTCCAAGGCATGCGTCTCAAATAGCCTCTGACAGTCAAGTTCAGCTCCTAGATTTCTCGTGGCAGAACTGTTCAAACTGACAGGAGAAGGGGCGAAGGCGAATATCTGGCGCCTGAAAACCAGACGTTTCGGGTAGATGAGAGACATGTGTGGTAGCTCATCTACCGCTGCTGGCGAGATTCTTCAGCTGCCGTGATGGAGTGGGGCTCCTCCCGGCCAGTGAAGAAAGGTACGAATGGGGTTGCCGCACGGCACCACTGTGGAAAAGATGAAAAGAAGGATTATGTGAAGTAATAAGTAGTCTCAAGGTCAGGACTGCTCAAATAACGGCATCTCTGCTCTCGAGGTCGGCCACGTCATGTGTGCACTCATACTGGACGAATTGCCTGAACCAGCTTAACCCATGGGTTAAGACACTGCTGGCGAGATTCTTTGGGTGCAGCGCGTGGAGTGAAACTCCTCCCGGCCAGTGAAGAAAATGCAGAAAAGCAATTAGGGTTGCCGTGCGGCGCCGATGTGAAAAGGTGATGGAAAGGATAAAGTGAAACTTAATCGGTATGTCCAGTAGTCTCGCGGCGAGAGCTACTCATACCACGGCACCTCTGCTCTAGAGGTCGGCCACGTCCGATATACAGCCATACTGGTGTAATATGCCTAAACCGGCTCAATCCAGGGGTGAAACTTACTTGTAGCGAGGATTCGTCCTCCTGGACAAAAAGCTCCGTCCTGGTCACAACTAGGAAGGGCGGCCACGACCACAAAATGCTGAAGTCGGAGACACTGGACCAGTGCAGTCTACATAGGCAACCACCTCTCACCCGGCGGGAATGTATGCGTATCCTAATCACGCTGAGGTTTTCCGGTGAGAAAGTCCAACGCTGGACAGGATGGGCAACCACCTCTCACCCGACGGGGATACACATGTATCCCAAAACACGTCGAGATTTTCCTGTGAGAAAATCCAACTCTAGATTAAACTGGTGCAACGAAAACCACGGTGTCACGCATTTCCGCTTCTGAGACCCACCGAGAATACAGGCTCAAGCCCTACGATTCTCTGAACCTCTTGTGTTCCTCTCGTGGATCTCGTGTGGTCTTTTCTGGGACCACGGGACCTATCCAGTACCACAGGCGTAAATTCAGTAGGATTACGGGGCGGTCTTAGTAATAGAAGCGAACGAAGAAGAAGAAGAAGAAGAAGAAGAAGAAGAAGAAGAAGAAGAAGAAGAAGAAGAAGAAGAAGAAGAAGAAGAAGAAGAAATGGATGACAGACATCTTAGGACTGATGGACAAGAGGAGGAGGAGTAAAAATAACCAAGATAAATAAAGAAATAAGACACAAATCCAGAGAAGCAAAAGAAGTATGATTAACTCTTCCCACGCCACAGAAAAAAAAACCGCAGACGTCCCCGTCCGTGCCACACAAAAAGCGCAGGTCTTGATATGTATTGGGGGTATAGATGTAAAAGTGAATGTACAGTGTTTCCACTTTAAAAGTAAACATATTATGCATGAAAATAGTTGTAAATGTAGGCAGATTTCATAAATGAATAGGTTTTTTAAGGAAAAAAGAAGTAGTGTGATGATTTTAGCTGATAATTGTGTAGTGTTTACCAACGGCGGTGCCTAGATGTACAATGTTTACCATCGGCGATTTCCAGATCTACTTAAATTTTCGTCCTATCTCGTCGTGTGGTGGCATTCTTACTAAAATAATGTCTGAAGTAACCTTCTAACTACTTCTCCAGTCCATTTAATAGGTCTAGATGTACTTGGAGTACATTTAGGAACAGTGGTCGGGTCATAGGTCATGTCTTTATGCCTCCGAAATCACAATAAATATTGACATTTCTCAGTTAAAAACATCGATTTCGCTCGGTTGTTAGCCACGCTTTGGATTGAACTATGAAAGGTCACCAGACATGCGCAGATAAATTGTGTACAATAAAAAGTTACAATAGTTTTACGTTGCAATGAAACACAATCGCTATAACGAGCATGGCAGGCACCAGACTAACAGGAAGAATTCACTATAGTGTCGATGGAACAGTGCAGACAAATAGAGGACTCCCATAATAAAGACAGCAAAAACATGCACAAACGAATTAGTGAACTCACAGGCAGGAAGGCAAAATATACCACAGGATGCCTGAAATCAAAAGAAGGTAAAATGTTAATGGGAAAAGAAGACATTGTGGACAGGTGCACAGAGTTCATCGGTGAGCTATATAGAGGAGAAAGATCAGAATTAACACCAGATACTGAAAACTGTGATGGACCACCAATACTTGAAGATGAAATCATGGAGGCAATCAAACACATGAAGAAAGGAAAAACGATTGGGCCTGATAATATAACAATAGAAGAAATAGAGGCGCTAGAGAAGATAGGAATAAAAATAATAACCAAGTTACTGAATGACATTTACAACAGTGGTTATATGCCCAGTGACCTGCTTAAATCCACGTCTATAGCACTACCAAAGAAACCAGGTGCAAAGGAATGTGATGACCACCGGACTAAGCCTCTCATGTCACATAATGAAGCTCATTCATTCATTCATTTGCATGTCCCTTGCGGAACTTTGCCTCCCAAACAGCACTCCTGTAGGCCTCTCGGTTGTGAGCAAGATGGCCTGCTGTTGTTGCATCCATTTCCAGATCGTCAACGATGTCTTGCAGCCATCTTCGTCTTGGTCTTCCTCTTTTTCTTTTCCCCATTATGTATCCTTCCAATACGGTCTTCTCTAAATTATCATGACGTTTAATGTGTCCAAAATATTTAAGTTTTCTCTCTTTAATCTTCTTCACTAGCCAGCCTTCTTCAATATTAAGCTATTGTAGTATAGATATATTTTTTCTTTTTTGTGTCCACGATATTTGGAGAACTCTTCTGTAGCATTTACATTCAAAGGCATTTATGTGTTTCTCAGCTGTTTTGTTAAGTGTCCAGGTCTCACAGGCATATGTTGCTATAATGAAAGGTATTATTATTGCATAATGAAGCTACTCCTGAGAATTATTATGAGAAGAAAAAGGAAAAAGATAAAAATGGAAATAGCAGATGAACAGTTTGGGTTTGTTGAAGGAAATGGAACACACTATGCCATTTATGGTTTACAAACACTAACAGAAAGAGCTTTAGAAGTACAGAAAGATCTCTACTTATGCTTCATTGATTACACCAAGGCATTCGACAAGGTGAAACATGATGAAATTATTAAAATGCTTGAAGACATCATAATAGACGGCAAAGACCTGAGAATTATAAAACATCTATACTAGTAGCAAGAAGCAGCAATTCGAGTTGAAAATAGAACTGGAAAATATCAACCTATAAAACAAGGCGTGCGACAAGGATGTGTACTATCTCTAGACCATTTTTCTCTGTACAGCCAGAATATTCTAAGAACGATAATCACAGAACCAGGCATACAAATTGGATGATACAATATTAACAACCTTCGGTATGCTGACGACACATTACTGATAGCTGAGAACAAACAAGACCTGCAAAATCTCTTAGATAAAGTCGGTAAAGGAAGTGAACAGAAATGCCTTACTTTAAACATAAAAAGGATAGAGACTATGGTTATATCTAAGAAATAGAATCCACCAACATGCTGTATAAAATTAAACGGAACTATTCTAAAGCAGGTGCAGAAATTCAGATACCTTGGAGCAGTAATAACTCTAGATGGGAAATGCAGAACAGAAATTAGGAACAGAATAGGCCAAGCAAAGACTGCATTTCAGAGAATGAGAAACATATTAGCTAACACAGTGAATGTTAGAAAACGAGTCTTAAAATGCTATATTGAACCTATCTTGCTATATGGAAGTGAATCATGGACAATAGGCAAGTCTGCAAAAAAAAAAAAAATCATTGAAAGCAGCAGAAATGTGGTTTATTAGAAGAATGCTGTGAATCCCCTAGACAGTAAAAATAACTAATGAAGAATGTATGAGAAGAGCTGGAGAGACAAAAAAATCTTGTCAAAAAATAAGAGAAAGAGAGACAATGTACTTTCACAGGACATGCAATGAGAAGAGGGGTCACTGAAAATATTATAACAGTAGAAATAGAGGGAAGAAGATCCAGAGGAAGATCAAGAGAAATTATACTGGGCAGTCTGACGGGATGGTGTGAGAGTAGATCACCAACTGAGCTGATGGCCTACATGAAGGATCGTGTACACTGGAGAAGCATAATAGCCAACGCCAGTCGGCACGGCACCTGATGACGATGATGACACCCTATTTACCTTTATTCTGTAGGAAATAATTACTCCATCCCCTCATGTTTTATATGCATAGTTTTTGCTTGTTAACTCAGTGCAACTCTCATCTCACCAAATCTTGCAGTATTATAATTATTATTGCTTTTCTTGTTTTCAATATAAATGTCAATGCTATTATATCCCCTTTTAGCCGCCATTTTCTTGGACAACCCATGATCCCACACTCTCTTTATCATCTTTGTGTAGGCCACGTTGGACACCTAATTATTCATCTTCAATAACTTTCTTGAATTGACAGTTTGGCAAATAATATTTTGTTATCGAATGCTAAGATAGCATCTAAAATTTAAGAACACGTATGTAACAGCAAGCATCATTTTGAATATTTTTAACAAGTTAAAAAATTTAACATGAATGGAAACATTTAAAAATTCGATAATTATTGTGGAAACTAAAACTTATTGACTATAAAAACATGAGTTAGCGTGGATGCAAAATCTGGCTACCACGAAGGCTTACGCTTTGAGTGATTCAAAAATGGCGAATAATTACGAGCACTCCAATAAAAGACAACGTACAGATGACGGATCAAGAGTAAGTCATTTTACTTTGTAGTATCTTATTTGATAGCATGTTTTCATTTATAGAAAACCAAAATAATCTAACTTCAGCGCAAGACTTGTGGATTATAGTCGTGCCGTAACCGCAACGTTGCATGCCGCCTGGTTAACAAAGTAGGTCAGCGCCGGATTTGATCAACGTAGAATCATATTTTCCTTCATCATCAGGTGATACTTTAATGTATTCATAAATATGAGCAAAATCTAATTGCTTGCAAGTCAAGGAAGTTTTTTAATTCTCATATTTGCATTGACAGTAAAGTTATCATGTTTTTGATAATTTACGCTGGTCCCCCGCAACCCAAGAAATGATTGCCGCGTAGTCTTCTCTATCAAGATTTTTAGGCGAGCCCTTATGTAACCATAATTTGTTTGTGGGGAGGAGGGGGAGTATAGCAGTAAGAAAATCCACGTTATCTGTTAAATTACATCCTGTGTATTGCATTGTCTTTTATAGTTGTATACCATTCCTTATATATATATATTTTTTTTACAGGATGCTGAGGATCGTTTCAAACCTCCACCATCACCATGTGTTCATGTGAGGGGTTTATCAGAGCATGCTGTGGAGGGGGACTTGGTGGAAGCAGTGCAGCATTTTGGGAGAGTCAGGTGACTTCTCATTTACAGTACACTTAATAAATATCTCAGAAATTGAAGCATATCAGTTGTTTTTTTTTTTTGGGGGGGGGGGGGGGTTTCCCCTTCGTTTTAATAAGTTTCATTTGTCCAGTTGTTGCATATTCCTGGAACTCTAGTCAAGAAGCTGATTCTATAAGAGTGTTGGAACACAAGCATCATGTTAAATAAGGGTGGTTGACAGTGACTAGATAAAGATCTGGGGTGGACCCCAAAAATTTCTTGGCAGAATTCATCACCATGGAGACTGCAACAGTACCAGGCTGAACTTTTTACAACAGAGAGGTGGGACAGGCTCTTGACCAGCTCCGGTTAGGTGAATGATGCCATCAGTCCAGTACAGTCAGCTTTGGTCCCTATGTCCGATCACCGTAAGAAGCAAAGATGACTTTTTTTTTTGTTAGGCCCAAAATCTGGTCAATGTCATGTTCCCTTTCCTTATGATCCTTCTCAAAAAATATCTGTGAACTGTCACAGAAAGAACAAGGAAGTTGAGGTTGACTGTGTTTGCCTCAGTATTGTAGTCTGCTTGGAACTTGCAGCAGTTTGCTCTAAGGGTTTAGAAGATCCACTTCTTCCTACACTATCAGAATATGACACATATACCCCAAAGCCTTCTTACTGCCTGCTGAACAATATAGTTTTGTTTTTTTTTGTTGCTATCACCTGCATATCATGTTTTTTTGAACAGATAACAGCCAAATTCATACAAAATATTGAATAATTTATACAAATATAGTTGTGTAATAATTGACATTGCCAACTAGTCTCAGAATTTCATGGTTGTAGAGTTCCAGTACCCAAACATCTTGGATTCCTGGGGTTGTTTGGAAGATTCCAGCATTTAGAAGCATAGTAATTGAGTCATAGCTGTTTTGAGTGGAACTGTAGTCTGTAGAAAAATGCTTTTTAAAGGATGAGAGCTGAAATTTAGGTAGTAGAAAAATAGTGAGTTGAGGATTATGTGGACTGGCTTCACAGCTTTGTTTAAAAGTTTTGAGGGGCCAAGTTCTTCAACATAGTACCAGAAGATAGAACTTGTAGCCCTGATCTAGAAAGTCAGGCAGTGATGCAGATTTATGAATGGACAAAGTTAATATCATTTTGTTGCGATAAATTTTGTAGCTTTGTTTGATTCTCTCTTCGCACACACACACACACACACTTGCTCAGTAATTCTGTATTTCATTTTGGTTTACATAACAGGGATGTAATGATGATGCAGCGTAAGCGGCAAGCTCTGATTGAATTTGAGGTATGTCTTGTGCTTATATGTATCTGTTTAATACTATAAACCATATCATTGCTGGTGTATGAACCAAGGTAACCAGATACACATACCACCTTGGCAAGAAAGTGTAATGTTTTTAGCATTATCTGCTGGAAATTGCAGAACATATGATGCAACAGAGCATTGAATGTTTAACACTCTCTTCTTGAACCTTAAGTGGCCAGGGCACATGGGGCTTCTGCAAGAGTTTTCCGCAAATGCTTGTTCTATGCCTTTTTTCCTGCTCTTGCCCAGGTGAGCCCTCTGTTGCTCAACATCCTCTGTGTTGTTCTTCTCCATGTCTCTTTTGGTCTACCCTTACTTTTGTTCCCCTGTGGTGTCCATCTTAGTGCTATTTTTGGTAGTGAGTTGTCAGTCATTCGGAGCACACGTCTTAACCATCGCCAGCGTCTTTCCTCAATAATTGCTGTCAGTGGGTTCATCTGCATTTCTGCCAACAAGATGTTATTTCTTATGGTGTTTGGCCAAAATATTTTTCTAATTCTTCGTAAACATTTAGTCTGGAAAAAATTCAACTTGTTTTCTATAGTTTTGGTGATTTTACAGCATTCACTTCCATAGAGTAGTACACTTAGAACATTACTCTTAAATATCCTGATTTTTCATATTCATGCTTAGTCTTTTAGATTTCTATATAGTCTGCAGCACTGCAAAAGCCTGGTTTGCTGTAGTAAGTCTGCTTTTGATGTCCTCTGTGCTGTCTCCATTTTCTGCTACTCTACTGCAAGATATAGAAATTCGTTGACCTCCTCCGCTAACTTGCTATCTACTCTGAGTACATTTCTGTTGTTCACATTTTGCTTCATTAACTTTATCTTTCCTACATTGATCTTTAATCCTGTGTTGTTTGCATTCTGATTTAGCTTGTTTATTTTATCTTGCATTTCTTTGCAGCTGCAATACCTAGAGTCTAAACACGTAAGAAAAAAAAGTAGTGATAAAGATTTGTTCACTAAGTGGAGAAGAAAATTATTTCCGTTAAATTACGAGAGATTTTAAAAAAAAATTCTTGATAACTTTACACTCATGGACACATTATGGTGTTCTTATATTGTTCTCCAAGTTGGTGAATTAGAATTGTGTGTTTTGTGTTGTTGGTGCTAAGATTGTGTTGAGACATTTACTTACTTTTCTTAGTCACTCACATTGTATTACAAACTTGTTGCTATGGTGATTGTCATCACAGAAATGTTTTTTAGTACTTTATGGTTTTGTCACTTGCAAACAGTTTGTAGCAGTAAAGAAGTTGTAGATCAGGTTTCTAAGAACACAAAATGGACAACTGGTCAGTGGAGAAAGAGAAAAAATTGAAAGATGGAGGGAACTCTTTAACACCCTACTAAACAGAACACAAGCAGCACAAACAATAGATGTACCTGAAGCAAAAATGGAACTAAACATCAATACAGGACCAATAACAATAAATGAAGTAAAGGAGGCGATAAAGAAGCTAAAATCAGACAGGGCACCAGGTGAAGATGAAGTGACTGCTGAGATGTTGAAAGCAGAAGAAACAGAAACACCAAAACAACTTTGCCGGATATTACAAGAAGTTTGGGATCTAGAAAAAGCCCCAGAGGAGTGGAAAACTGGGCTTATAGTAAAACTACCAAAGAAGGGTGACCTCAGAGATTGCGGGAACTGGAGAGGCATTACCCTTCTGCCACTCACCAGTAAAGTATTTTGCAGAATAATCAACAGAATTGTACCAACACTTGAGGAAAAACTTCGGAAAGAGCAGGCAGGATTTAGGAAAGGAAGATCATGCATAGACCACATATTTGTACTTAGACAAATATTAGAACAGGCAAATGAGTGGCATAGCACAACATATGCATTATTCATAGATTTTGAGAAAGCCTTTGACAGTGCCAACAGAGATGCACTGTGGAAAATCCTAAGATGGCATGGCCTTCCCCATAAAATAGTTAATGTAATCAAAGCCCTATACGAGGGTTTTCAGTGCAAAGTTATCTGTGGAGAACATACCTCCAGCAGCTTTAGGGTACAAACAGGAGTGAAACAGGGATGTGTACTATCACCAACATTATTTATCTTGGCAGTAGACTGGTTAATGAAGGAGGCAACATCAAACAAACGCAGAGGATTACAGTGGACCCTTGACACAGTGCTGGAGGACCTTGACTTTGCGGACGACATTTGTCTATTATCAAGCAGTCACAAAGATATGCAAGATAAAATAAACAAGCTAACTCAGAATGCAAACAACATAGGACTAAAGATCAACGTAGGAAAGACAAAGTTAATGAAGCAAAATGTGAACAACAGAAATGTACTCAGAGTAGATAACAAGTTAGTGGAGGAGGTCAACGAATTTGTATACCTTGGCAGCAGAGTAGTAGAAAATGGAGACAGCACAGAGGACATCAACAGCAGACTTACTAGAGCAAACCAGGCTTTTTGCAATGCTGCAGACTATATGGAAATAAAAAAAACTAAGCATAAATATGAAAATCAGGATATTTAAGAGTAATGTTCTAAGTGTACTACTCTATGGAAGTGAATGCTGGAAAATCACCAAAACCATAGAAAACAAGTTGAATTCTTTCCAAACTAAATGTTTACGAAGAATTAGAAAAATATTTTGGCCAAACACCATAAGAAATAACATCTTATTAGCAGAAATGCAGATGAAACCACTGACAACAATTATTGAGGAAAGACGCTGGCGATGGTTGGGACATGTGCTCCGAAATGACTGACAACTCACTACCAAAAATAGCACTAAGATGGACACCACAGGGGAGCAGAAGTAAGGGTAGACCAAAAGAGACATGGAGAAAAACAAGGATGTTGAGCAATAGAGGGCTCACCTGGGCAAGAGCAAGAAAAAAGGCGAAGGACAGGCATTTGTGGAAAACCCTTGCGGAAGCCCCATGTGCCCTGTGCACTTAAGGTTCAGAGAGAGAGAGAGAGAGATCAGATTTCGAATCGAGCATGTTGCATGATGCAATGATAGTTATCGTTTCCATATTCTGCAAATTGTGCTTGTCAGTAAAAAAAAACTCAGATTGGGAGAGAAAATAAAATAATCATCATCTGTTTTTAAATATATAAATTGTTTGATTATAAAAAAATCTTAACTTGACCAGATGTTTTACTCATTTTTTGTTTGTTTGTTTAAGGCTAGGATGTTAATTTTTCCGTTTCCTTCTGTCAGGACATCAGCGGAGCCAAGAGCTGCGTTGAGTACTGTCTGGTAAGGAAGTGTCCTGCGTCTATGACATTTTACAAGCGTATACATGTAAACTTTATTTGCTGCGGTGAAGATCTTGAAAAATATTGGGAAATGGAAACGTGATGGATGATCTATAATTCTTTAGGGAGAGCCAAGAAAGCATTTTGATGGGGTTTGTTACCACGTAACATCAGCTGAGTGGGCAGACTGAAGTGTTGTGATAACTTGTTTCTTTGAGTAGAATGTTAGAACATGTTACTGGGAACTTCTGGTTTGCTAGCTTTGATAATTGTTTTGTACATCTACACATATTCATCTTTGCTTCTATGTCATTACTTCAGAACTTACATTCTGTTAAAAAAAAACCGGAAGATAATATTGTAATTATTATAATTAAATTATGATAAATTTCTGTAATTTTGTACCAGAAATACCACTCAGCTTCAGAGAAAATGTAACCTTTCCCTAAATGAGTTTTTTTCAGTCTTACAAGTTCTTGATACAGATATATTGACTCTTGGGTCATATTTCCAGCTTACCTTTAATCTATTGGTATGTTCCTTCAGGAATAAGCCATCTTCTGCTACATATGCATACATGCTTAGAAAAACCTTAATCAACAGCCTATGGAAGGAGTGTTGTTTTGTGGCATAAAGTGCTCACTTAGTCACATCAAGCACTGAGAGAATTTATTGGATGTTTTTAAACCTACAGGTCACCATACTTTATCAGAAGACATAACAATATTCTTGAAGGTGATACTAGAAGGAAAGGTGAGAGGAAAAAAAGAGTGAGAAGTAGACTGGGATGTAGATGGGAAGATAACATGAGAGTGGATAGGGAGTGAGGAAATTGAAGATTCATTACTGCCAACCTTCACTTCCAAGATGGCACATGATGATGATGAAAGTACAGGGCCACTACAGCAAACAGATTTTCTTTTGCTGGTTACTGATCTTTCAGTCTCAGTGGTAGAATTGTGATGATCCTGACTTGAAGAATCACAGATAACGTGACATTATTGTCTATTTATCTTGAGTAAATGTTAACAAAACTTATTCATTCGGGTCTCGTCCAGCAGGGAAACTCAATTTACTGTGCTGGACAGCCAGCGTTTTTCAACTACTCACTGAGCCAGAAGATTCAAAGACCAGGGTAAGTGAGCATTTGTGGAGCCATTCTGTCAGATTCAGTCTTGTTCATTTACTTGTTTTTAGAAGATTGTCAGACACAGTCTTGTTCATTTACTTGTTTTTAGAAGATTGTCAGACACAGTCTTGTTCATTTACTTGTTTTTAGAAGATTGTCAGACACAGTCTTGTTCATTTACTTGTTTTTAGAAGATTGTCAGACACAGTCTTGTTCATTTACTTCTTTTACAAAATAGCTTTTAGCATGTTTAGTTCCATGTCAGCGAAACAGATTTTTTTCATCATTCTATGTGCTGATAGTTGTGTCCTCACTGAGAAAGGGGGTGAGAGAGAGAGAGAGAGAAAAAAAAGAGGTGGATGGAATGGAAACTTTACAGAAACTTTAATATCCAGTTATATGAAGCAAACTACCAAGCTCTGCAAAGTTTAATTATCCTCTTTATGCATAAAAGTATATAAAAAGACAAGTTGTGTCCTCTAGTGCACTTCACCTTGCTGGTGCACTCTCTTTGTTTTCAATCATTTTCCTCCCAAAAGAAATGTCAAGTACTCATTTTTACTGTTGTGCAGGCAACCAGGGCTCACTTCATTTTTCTTAAGTAGATAATTATCAGCTGATCTCTCTATACATCATTTACTTTAACTGTGGCATAAGAGCTGTATGTCTTAGTGAAATGAGTAAGTAAAATGATTATGTTAGCCAAGATATTCCTCTTATTGTGATTTCTGGCTTATCTTCCCGTTTGAATCAGGGAAGGGGAAGACACGAAACCACCCAACCACATCTTGCTGTTCACAGTACTCAACCCGCAGTATCCAATCACAGTGGTGAGTTGTCTCAGAGTATCAGTTTGTTGAGTAATATAATAATATTTTGCTTTAGGTGGTATCCTGTACATTTTAAAAAAAATAATGTAGCAGTTTTGAATAATGTACATCTATATTAGTGTTGTTGATGTAATATTCTAGGCCTCACAACAGTGAATTCGGCTTTATTTTACATTCACTTTTATATGTACCATTACTGATTTAATTTCAAGATATGTCACATGTAGTATTCATCTTAACCTTAGTAGCAGAGTGATTGGTGCACTCGTTTCTTTATGGTAAGATGGTGGTTCGATTCTGGCATGAGACTGTCCAGTCATCCAGCTGTAGAAAGAGGTACCTGACTCCTTATAAGACTGGAGAAGGAAAAGTAATAACACATGATACTGTACACATCGTTCTCAGATCAATAAAAATATGGACACTAACATCATATCTCATAGATGTCTGTTAGGCATAATAAGGCTGTCATTGCTTTTCTTTTTAGTTCTGCTCTCTGCCTTTAAAGATCAGGGGTCTTCATACTGTAGTAGGCCCCAAGCCACTTTTTTTTCCTGCAGATGCCAAGAGAAAGAACCTTCTGATATAAGCTGTAAACTGATTGAATTAGTAAATAATTTTATAAAACTATTGTATATTATATTTTGATTTAAGTGCACAAAAGTGTAGTGCAGTGTGTCTGGTTTGTAAGTTTAATTTTTAGATCTTTTAATGGCTTTTTCTTTGTGCCTGTCACTGTTGCTCTCTGTCTTATCATTTGCTCTCTCCCTCTATGTCTTATTATTTGCTCTGTCTCTCTGCCTTATCATCTGCTCTCTCTCTCTCTGTCTTATCATTTGCTCTCTCTCTCTCTCTGTCTTATCATTTGCTCTGTCTCTCTGCCTTATCATTTGCTCTCTCTCTGTGTCTTATCATTTGCTCTGTCTCTCTGCCTTATCATTTGCTCTCTCTCTCTCTGTCTTATCATTTGCTCTCTCTCTCTCTCTGTCTTATCATTTGCTCTCTCCCTCTCTGTCTTATCATTTGCTCTGTCTCTCAATTTATCTGTCACTTTTTCTTTCTCTCACTGTGTCTCTGTCACTTCACTCACTTCAGAAGAGAGCCATACATCTAATTAGGACAAGCATCCGGCACAAACTACAGATCAGTGCAAACATCTCAAAATTCTACCTTTAAAAAGTGACTCATTTTCAATGAAGGCAGATTTGTTCATAGAATTCTGTCACAAAATGGTGCTCCTGTTTGTGGTCATTGCTCAGAATATCTTGAATACAGCCTATGTTTAAGTAATTGTCTTCTTCCAAAACCAAGGCTTGCTTGTACAAGGAAAGCTTGACTTGCTCAGGCACTCATCTGTGTAAAGCTCTACCGCACAAAACTCATAAATAGCATTTCTTCTCAAGTCCAAACTTTTTCTGTGTCTACTTCTTCTGTATTCCCCCTGGAGGTTCAGCTTTCCTTATTGCTTGAGTTTTGTTTTTTTTTTAACCAGTGTTTCACTGTCTAGC
Source organism: Achatina immaculata (assembly GCA_009760885.1). Classification (NCBI taxonomy): domain Eukaryota; kingdom Metazoa; phylum Mollusca; class Gastropoda; order Stylommatophora; family Achatinidae; genus Lissachatina; species Lissachatina immaculata. The sequence goes on along the minus strand of CM019702.1, from coordinate 43,858,325 downwards.
CAGTAATTTGTGTCCTCAGGTTGCAGTTCCAGATTTTATTGTGTTCTGTTATCATCATCATCATCAGGTGCCGTGCTGACTGGCGTTGGCTATTATGCTTCTCCAGAGTACCCCATCCTTCATGCAGGCCATCAGTTCAGTTGGTGATCTCCTCTCACACCATCCCGTCAGACTGTCCAGTATCATTTCTCTTGGTCTTCCTCTTGATCTTCTTCCTTCTATTTTTCCTGTTGTTATAATATTTTCAATGCCCCCTCTTCTCATTGCGTGTCCTATGAAAGTACATTGTCTCTCTCTTATCTTTCTGACAAGGTTTTTTGTCTCTCCAGCTCTTCTCATACATTCTTCATTAGTTATTTTTGCTGTTATATAGCATGTAAAATCTGAGTCTCTTAAGTAGAACACAGATTATAGGTTTGCAACCTGTTTAAAATGGAGATTATTCCTTATTGCCCTGTCTTCTTACCTTGTTTCATCTGGATTGTCCAACAGGATGTCATGCATACAATAAACAGTCCTTATGGCCAGGTCCAGAGGATTGTCATCTTCAAGAAAAATGGTGTTCAGGCAATGGTTGAGTATCCTTTTCTCCGGAGTCTGTGCGACTTTACAGATTGTAATGTAGGAGTGTGTCTGTTACAAGAACCTACAGTATGGTCTGTTAGCTATTCTGTTCTATGATAATGATGATAACTGCATGTTATGGTTTTCTTCACATATTAACAGGAAGAAGGCTTAACACCCTGCTGTTATGTTGTAGTGTTAGACTTATCAGTAAACTCCATCATTTTTTAGGGGAGGCACAACAGCAAATGCTGCATTTTTTCTATATAATTTGAATGAATTGTACAATGTTTAAGAAGCATTTCCTGAACCAAGCAAAGATTTGACAATGTTGAGTCAGCCAAGCGAGCAAAACAGGCTTTAAATGGAGCTGACATCTACTCTGGCTGTTGTAATCTCAAGATTGAGTATGCCAAGGTAAGGTTAATGTTTTAGATAAATTAAGGCAGAGTGGACTTCACAGGGCTATGAAAGTGATAAAAAGTTCTTAGAGAGTCAGTTGCGTCTTATGGTTGGAAGAAACAATACCTGTCTCCAGTGTTTTGTATCATATTCAGACTCCTGAAACTCCCAAGATATGGTGTTTGTTGCAGGCAGTGCAATGAGGATCATCATCATCATCATCTTGTACTGTCTCCCATGGAAGGTTGGCTGCAGTGAATCTCCACTCTGCTCTGTTTCTTGTCATCTTAGAACACTCAGCCAAGCCTGTCCCTGTCCATCTCTTGATGTTGTCCACCCATCTATATCCCTGTTGTCCTCTTGTTCTTTTCCCCTTTAAAAATGAGAATATTGAGGCAAAATATTACGTCAGCTTAACTCTTCCCAGGCGTATGTCACTATACTGACGCTTCCGGTTTTCCCGATGCGTGCGGGAATGGGCAGTATACTGACGATTTGTTTCATTTAAAACAACCGGTGTAACATTTAGATTGTACATATTTCGTCCGCGATTCCGGTGACACTTTCAAAATGGCGAATGCGTGCCTAGTTACGAGCGATGCCGAGCGAGAATACGGACGAGAAGCATGGAAATTTTTCAATTTTTTACGATGTAGATAGGGGTATGGACATAGCCTATGGCCACCCCGCTGCTCTTGAATGTTTTCTAAGTAGATTTAGACATATTTAGACGACTGGAGAAGTAGTTAGGAGTAGTTAGGAGGTTATTTCATACATTCAGTAAGCGAAAATGCCATACGGAGTCACAATACGAGATCGATAAGTAGATCTACACATCTTAGATGGTAAATAGGGGTAAGAAGCGCGAATCTAGATCTAGCCGATGGTGAGCTGGCCACAATCAGTGTCTAAAAACATCACATTACTTCTTTTTTCCTAAAAAACTCTGCATTTATGAAATTTTCATTCATTTAGCTACACTTTGATACATATTACGTATACGGAAGTACATGGAAACACTGTTTTTCATTCCATTTTACACCTAGACCCCTTACTGACAAGGACCCGCGTTTTTACTCCCGCACTCCAGAAAACGTCCGTGTTTCTTCCTCCAGCATGGAAAGAGTTAAGAATGTGTTATGGCAGCAATTTTTTCAGCTCCTAGGCGGAACTAAAAAGTACTTCTGTGGCAGATTGCTCTGTCGTGAGGACCGGCAGTCCCTGCCCCGGTTAGCCAGGCTAGGCCCATAATGGATATGCTGGTTGGTCTTGGTCAGCTATGGTTCACCAACTCTAATGCTGACATGTCAGCTATGGGTCAGTGAATACCAACCAGACGCATGTGTTTTGTATAAAGATACTGACCATAAAAAATAGAGCAGGTGATGGGGAGCAAGAAAGGTGTACATGATAGAACAATTTGGATGCCTTAATTTACTGTTTTAATTTGAAGATTTCAGTTGGTGTTTGTTGAACTGTATTGCACACATGAGAAACTGCTGGGTATGAAAATGTAACCAGAGAAGGAAAAATAATTAATAAATAATAGTACATCGTACCATTATTTTAGTTGTATATATAGCAAAGATGCTTTGGTAAGTTATCCAAAGCAAAGATAATACTAGATAAACAACAGTGCACTTTGTGATGTCAAAATATACATTCTTGGTTTATGTCTAATTTTAAATGCACACTGAGCTTAAACACAAGAGCTCTAGTTTTTAGAGAGATGACTAAACCTTTTCATTTGTACCTGTGATAGCAAACATAGTTATTTTAAAAGTTCAGACAAAATTCTTTATGTAATGGTTTGGCAGGACTATATAATTAGTACATCAAATTTTTCATTCAGATTCCAGTTTTCTTTTTTTTAACTGACTAGAGCATTCATAAATGGCATTTTTTCTACTGACTCTGAATTTCACTCCATTCAGAATTGTTTCCAACTTTCTGAGTCCTTTATATATCAGCTGTCTAACTCCAAGTCTAGTTGGCTCCGTGCTTTACACTATTGTCTATCATAGCCGGTTAACATGATTGCATATCAAATTTTAGAAGATTGAACACAGTTTACTGGACCTGATAACACCATTGCCTGTGACAAAGACACCTTGGCTACCAGTTGTGTATTAATACATTGAAATTGTTTTACCCTTGTTATTTCAGCCTGCACGTTTAAATGTTGTTCGCAATGATATAGAGAGTTGGGACTACACAAACCCTTTGTTGGGAGGTATGTTTGAGTTTAGTGTTTGAACGTTCTTAGTTGTTATTTGTTAAAGTTTCACACATTTCTTTATATTGCCTGTACTTTTTTTTTTCTATACAAGCAACAGGGCAACACTACCACATAATATCAGCTTGCACTTACGTAACAACATGAAACTCAAGGAAACATTCCGCGAACAAACATGCTGCCTTATGCAGACCTACATATGAGAAGCAAGTCTACATTGTCTCAAGACTTAATGCAACATGGGCTTATACTTCATTCAAAACAAGCATAAATACTTTTGCAGCTCAACAGCCCAGAGGAACTCAGCACATGCCAATTTGTCACATACCCACATATCGGAAATGCCTGACACTTTACATTATGTGGCCAGACAAAACATTGACAATACAGACCTTGAATATGCATATTTGCTACAGCCAATCTGCTTCTTCATGATTATTTGGATCACATGTGCAAAGTGTAACTATTCAAGTGACGTGCATAATTTAACCACAAGTAAACTACTTGCATCATCAGGGCAGATTGTAATGAAAAGACAGATGCCAGAATCATTGCATTATCGCAGACTGCCAACTTGCAAAATTTTACACTAAAATGTGCTAGTTGGATTGAAACAATAGAAAACAGTAGCCCACGAAGATAACACATTCTGGTCATGCTCCCGACATTGAGCAAATGCGTACACAAAGCATTCGACACCATGGAATACATTGCCTTTCACTTGCCTGTTGACAGAAATCATGTGCCATGACTATATCTGCACAGCTTACAACAGTTCAGAAATCCTGTGCTATGATCACAGCATACAACAGTTCAGAAATTCAGTCTTGAATACCATGCAGACACTGAACTCACTGCACCGTAGCCATCGATCACCACAGTGCTCCAAACCCACACCAAACTAGCCTTCACCATCCAAGCTGTATTTGCTGACATTTTTATTCCTGTCTCACAGAGCCAGTCGGGGTGTGTCAACAGTGGTTTTCAGTTTGTGGGCTTGACCGTGCACCACTAGGCCTTGTTATCATTTGAAGAGGTCGACGGGTAACGTTCAAGAGAACCAAATGAATAACTTTTTATTACAATTTCTTATCCCACCTTGTATATATCATTATAATATGCATATTTCACTTATGCCCTTTGGCAATGGAAAGCAAAAATGTCAGTGTTTTAACTTAATCTGATATAGAAACTTTTACTTCAGAATTAATGGTAACTGTTAAGTTCATAAGACAAATGGCAGCTATATTTTTATTAGATTGATTCCAACATAATGTCCTGCTATAACCCTTTCAGGGCTGTGCAGAAAAAAAAAAGGGGGGCGGGTGTGGCTAAAAACTACCCATAATTTGTGGAAATTTTTTTCATTTCATGACCAATTGGTACTGCAGTTTTCATTTACAACTATTAAAAAAAAGGTAACTATTGACTTTCCCTAAAAATAATGGTTTTAACAAGATATATGGAGGTTTTGAAATATTTCAGGAGTGGTTATGGTTGTCTGACACATCATTCTCAATATTTCGGTAACAGCTCTGATGGGGTTAACCTGTTACCTTACTTTACAATATTGTTATATCCATGCAATATACCAGTTTTTTTTTTTTTTTAACTTACAAGCCGTCATGTTAGCTTGATAATTGAAAGATGCATAAACTGTAATTTTCTTTGTCAATTTGTACTTTTTTTTCCTTGCTTCGCTAATATTTAATAATTTAGTATAATCTCATTAAAATGTTACATAGAAGTTAAGCAGGTACAGATAGTGCGCTAGTAATACTTTATTTCTGTGTTCTCCTTCCCAAACACCTGGCATACATTTGTAAACAAAAGCAGGTCAAATGAAGACATTAAAATAATTGTTCAGATATTACTTAACTTGTGGATGTGCCATGTATACTTTAACATCTTTTCTCACATTAGTCTCTAGTGTTCATTATACTTCTGTCTTTTGCTAGTTCTTGAATCCCAAGCTTTTTTTTTTTTTTGGTTCATGACTTAATTCATGACTTATTTTGGTTTTGCTAGCACTTTTAACCTGGTTGCTGCAGACAACCACATATACTGAAGGTAGGAGCTGAGGTGCCTTCAGAACAGACCATTGAAAGCTTGTCAAACCTATGCCCGTGTGGTATGCTTAGTAACATCAGTGGTTTGAGAAAAGAATTATGGTCTTCATTTGACTTGGCCATGGCATATACTATACCTTTGTCTATGTTACTCACGCTTTACAGGATGTTCCAAAAGTTCTTGTGCAGTTTTGTAGCTGTAACCACCAGAAAATGACAAGACGGGGGAAAAAATATGATTTTTATTTAAAGCTGTCACGGGATAGAGCATTTGGGTGTCAGCGTGGGGAAACTGTTTCATTATTGATTTGTTAACATACACAATCTCCAGGACATCATTGAAATACTTAAGGTGTAGATACCAAAGATGTTTTGTAGGCTTGCATACCAAACCAGACATAATTCTCAGATATCGCATAAGCACTATTAAATCTAGGTACAAGTTACCTTGCAAAGAAACCTGCACACGCAGACCAATTTTCCAGTAGATATCTTGGAGACCAGCCCACACGTAAAAAAAGATTAAGTGTCATTGCATTTCAGACGTATCAGCAGGAAATCTGATCTGCTTATTGAAAAAATAACCTCATCAGTACACAAAAGAGAACTTGTGGAAGCCAATTTGTATCGTTCATCCATATCACAGAATGCTTTCTACTTTGCTGTAAGACACAAAAGAAAGCGAAGATAACTGTGTTGGTGTAATCAGGACCAGATAACTAGACAGATCAAGAACTTGTTCCATCTCATTTGTGTTTGTACTTCTCATAACAGACATGGTCAGCCAAGATAAGAGTCCAAGGTAGGACTTGAAGCTAGCGGCCTGAAACCTGATGCAATAGTATAGGAACTTGTGTCTTGACATATTTGCAGTGTTGGGTACTAGGAACATTCAGATAATTTCAGGAACAAATAACAGGCCACAATATGTTTACCCATTTGGTTTAGCATCCAGTTTTTATCCTTCGCATAGTCTGTATTAAAACGAGTAGGAATTAGTGATCACACTAGGATTTTTTAAATCTGGTATGATTGTACATGTCTTTCTTGCATGAAACTTTCTAAAATAATGGTTTTCTCAGTACAGTGTTCAGTAGTTTACACTTTTTTATGTAAAATTAAACACACTTTACAAATGTGAATGGAAAATAAATGTTCATGTGATTTTTTTTTTTTTTTCCGTACCTTATTTGCATCAAGATTTAATCATGACAAAATGCTCACATGCTGAATCACTGTCAGAACTGGCTGATTCTCCTTCATGCAAATTGAGCATCTTCAGGCTTCTAGCTTGAACTGATTTTTGCCGATTCCTTTTTTACTAGATTTTTGATAATATAAACCGGTTTTAGTAGCTGACAATCGATTTAAATTTTGAATTTTCTCTTTTTTTAATTGATAATTTACTGGTTAAAGTGATCACTTCTGATATTTTTAGCTTACCTTGTAGACTTTAACTGCACTAGAACTTTTGTTGCAAATATGAAAGGTAAGTCTTTTCTACTTTATAAGAATTGAGTGTCTTTGCTACGCTACCACAAGCATACTGTCCCTACTGCTGGCAACTCTGTTGTGTCATACATGGCTAATAGTAATTTTTGTAGGTAATTTAAGGCAGTTTTCTGAACATGTTGTTATACACCATAATGCTCTTGAGCAAACAGCAGACATTAAATTATTTATTTGTAATGAACATTCGCAGAAAACCAGCTTATGCTTTCTGTGGAAGATTTCATAGAAATGAAATATAAGTTCTTTTTTTTTTTTTTTTCTTAGGGAAAGAGGCATCTGGAGGACGTGGTCAGCCTTTGCTTCAAGAGCCTCGATTTGGTTCTGCTCCCACCCCATACAGTATGTTACTTGTGTTTAAAATCATTAAAATGGTATAGAAATATGGAATTCTTTTTAACCAAAGATATTGTCTTCTGCTTCAAACATTCTCAGGTATCAACTTGGATATCCATGAAGTATGTAGCAGTTTTGGATTTTGCCATATAGGTTTTGTCTGGATTAGTGTTGTTGGCCATGTATGACTACTTTTATTCTCATATGCAGGGCATCCTAGAGCAAGTGCTGGGCTGTTATTTTTCTTTAGTGCCACCTGTGCAGTTATTAGTTGTGTCTGTCTGCATATTGTTCTGTATGTGATGATTTGTCTGTTGTGGCCTTTGCAGTCTGAAGATGTTGACCTGTTCTTGTGCATGTAGTAGGTGTCATTCCTCTGATAACTTTTGTGCCCTAAGCGTTTTTATATTTGGCTTTGATCAGTGTTGCAGTTGTAGCTTATGCTATGCTTGTGATAGTTGTAGATCTCCACTCTTCCATGCCGGTGAATCAGTCTGTTCTTTTCTTACCAGATCTGTTTGTGTGGAGAACACAAGAAAATTGATGTACAACTGATTTATCAGTACATACTTTTAAAATATGAATATTATATATATATTTATATTCTTAAAAAACAGAAACGCAACAGATACGATGTTGCGATTTAAACTGAAGTTTGGTGATCAGACAAGGGCATATTGCCTGAAATGTTCAAGTGGACATCAACTTCAAGTGCTGACCTGAATTGTACTCAGCAGATGATTCATGAGCACAGAAAAATGACACTAGTCAAAACAGCATTTTTGACAGTAATTCATAACAGGTTCACGAGAATCCTGTGAAACTTACTGAACACAAAACTCACTGACCATGTTATTGAATGCTTATAAAAGAGTGACGTTCCTCGAATCAATTCATTTGAAAATTCAGTGCGCAAGCATGGCTCATCTCACTACAGAACGACTCATCATCATTGGACGTTTACAGACTGGACAGTCACAAAGTGTAGCGGCCAGACAATTTAGTGTGGTTAGAAGCACCATTAGTCACCTTTGATGGCAATTTCAAGAAACTGGCTCAGTTGCAGATAGCTGTGCAGTGGAAGACCCATAGTCACAACTCCTGCCGAAGACCGCTTCATACGACTGCATCACCTCAGGAATCGATTTGCATCTGTGTCCTCAACAGCACAGTCAATGACAGCAGCTCGTTGAATTTCAGATCAAACGGTCAGGAACTGGCTGCACAACGCTGGTCTTTGAGCTAAAAGACCCTACAGAGGTCCTGTTCTTACAGACTAGCATCACCAGAACTGACTGCAGTGGGCAAATCAGCATTTTCAATGGACCGTTGCAAATGATTGGAGAAGGGTTTGGTTTTGTGATGAATCATTCTTTCTGCTCCAGCAGAAACACATAGAAGAGTTTTCCTCAGAGTCCATGAGCGCTACGTCCAGAATTGCGTGGATGAGGCTCCTCCACATGGTAGTGGAGGTGTACTGGTGTGGGAGATGATCAGCTTCATGGGTGCAAGTTTAAGGACGCCTAAGTGCCCAACGATACATCACTGAAATTCTTCATCCTTGCGTCCTTCCACTTAAGGCTGCACCAGGGTTGATTTTTCAGCAGGATAATGCTCGATCTCATGTGGTACAACTCACCACCCAGTTCCTCGCTGACAACATTTCATGGCCATCCATGTCATCAGACATGAACCCAATAGAACACTTACGGGATGAACTCAACAGACAAGTCCGCCAGCAAGACGTGGCACCATCCAATCTCCAACAGTTGTCTCTTGCACTGCGGGAAAAGTGGGCAGTCATCCCACAACAGATCCACCGGCTAATTGGATCCATGTCAAGGAGATGTCGTTCTCCGATACGGGCCAGAGGAAGCCATACACCTTACTGAAAAGGAGGCCTCATTCGCAAAGAGTAAAAGTCCAAACCAAATTTAATGAACATCATTTCACTGTTAAAGTCTTAAAGTTTCTTCATGCCAAGATTGAAACATTAATTTTGTAAAATAAAGTTTTGATATAAGTTTGAAATTTGGTGTCCATTACAACTACAATAGTGTTGCGTTTCTTTTTTTGAACAGTATAACAGCATGATGTGTCTATGAATATATATAACAGCATGATGTGGCACACCAGATAACGCTGTTTCATGGATATGGGACTGGACATCCAAGATTATTATGCTAACATTGAGGCATAACACTGTCATATTTTCATAGATGTGGGTGACTGCATAAATATTTTTTTTACTGAAGACACAATATGCATCTTCCACATGACATATAATTCAAGAAATTGCTGCCAGACTCAGAAAATGTCAGATGATGGAGAATAATAAAGATGTATGCGAAAAGTTATGCACTTTGTGTAGAGAAAACAAAGATAATGGCTACTGTTTGTGCCTTATGACTGCAGATATTGGGATCCTCACAAAACAGTAGGTAGTTGTGAATACTCGGTAGACAGCTGAAGGACCAACAATTCTATCTAGAAATATGTTTTAATTTGATTTTCTTCATTCACCCACAAAAGGGTGTTGGTTGCATTGTGTTACAGTTATGTCTTTTGGCCCAACACATCCAACTTCAGCTCAGTGCATTTTTGGGACCTGGTTCATTTCCCACCCTATTCTCCTCCTTTGTTTTTTTCTAGTGCAAAAGTTCTAATGGTATCAATGTAGCAAATTTAACCAGAACAGACATATGCAGGAGTTGAGGCACTCAGCTGGTTCTTACATATATGTAAAGGTAACCCTGTCATGCCTTAGAGACCAGATCCGAACCACAGACTTCACCACAAGACTAGAGCACTAACCACATCACCATTCAGATGCCCTACATATGTTTGATGACTTGCATTCAAATAATGATGATTGAAGGGATTCATCTGCAGGGGTGGCCCATACAGACAAATTCTGTGAGTGAGGTCGATGAAGAACAGTATAGAAACTGCTGCTCGGATATTATGCATGTACTTTGCAATGTGTATCTGCTTTCATTTCCTTTTATTTGTTTTCCATTTCCAGATGGCCCTGCTGGTCGTGGTTTCAGTGGCGGAGGTCATAGTAGTGGGCCTTCCCATTTTGGTGGGCCAGGCTATTATGATGAAGGATATGATGGATATGGAGTACATGGAGGATATGGGGGTCCTGGAGAGAGATTTGGCCCTAAGGGAGGTGTAAGTAATATTGTAGGAGACTTACATATAATAATACCAAAAAATCCTCCTGTACATCATTTTAACTCTTTCCGTGCCGGGGGGACAGTGCGGAGGTTCAGTTGGGTGCCAAGTAAAAGCGTGGGTCTTGAGATATATATAGGGGTGTATTTGTAAAAGTGAATGAAACAGTATTTCCTTGTACTTCCGTGTACTTATTAAGTTTCAAAATATAACTAAATGTATAAAGATTTCATAAAAGCACAGTTTTTTAGGAAAAAAGAAGTAATGTGATGTTTTTAGACAATGATTGTGTCATACTTTTTAGACAGTGATTGTGTCCTACTTTCTAACTACTTCTCCATTCATTCATTCATTCGCATGTCCTTTGCAGAACTTTGCCTCCCAAACACCACTCCTGTAGGCCTTTCGGTTGTGAGCAAGATGGCCTGCCACTGCTGCATCCATTTGCAGATTGTCAACGATTTCTTGCAGCCATCTTCGTTTTGGTCTTACTCTCTTTCTTTTTTCCCATTATGTATCCTTCCAATACGGTCTTCTCTATATTATCATGACATTTAATGTGTCCAAAATATTTCAGTTTTCTCTGTTTAATCCTCTTTACTAGCCAGCCTTCTTCAATATTAAGCTCTTGTAGTATAGATATATTTGTTCTTTTTTGTGTCCACAGTATTTGGAGAACTCTTCTGTAGCATTTACATTCAAAGGCATTTATGTGTTTCTCAGCTGCTTTGTTAAGTGTCCACGTCTCACAGGCATATGTTGCGATGGGAAAAATGCATGCCCTTAAAAATCTTATTTTTGTGGTTCTGTCTGCTCCTCTCCACAGATTCTTTATTTGTTTTACTTTCTGAAGAGTGATAGATGTCCTCCTTTTAATTTCACTCATTGTATCTCCATTATTAGTTAATAGTGATCCAAGATATTCAAAACTCTCCATTTCTTCCAGTTTTTCCTCATTGATACATATTTCAACTGCCTTGTTTGTTTTGTCAGTTGTCATCAGTTTAGTTTTCTTTGCACTAAGACATGAGGTAACTACTACTCCAGTCATCTAATATGTCTAGATCTACTTGGGATACATTCAAGAACAGTGGTCTGGTCACAGGGCATGTCCATTCCCCTATCTGCATCACCAAAAATTGAAATATCTCAGTCACAAACTTCATTTTCCACGCTTGAAGCGATCATAACTATGCACTTTTCCCGCCATTCTGTAAAGGGACATAAGCAGTTAACGTGCAAACAAAAATGGGAATTACAGTTATACGAAACAAAACATGTGGCACTATAGTGCCTTAACGCAAAAAAGTCAAAATCGACTTTAGTAATGTAGTGGATTATGGCACGCAAAGAGTTTAATTTTCGGTAAGGAGTTGCTTTACGTGGGAGGTGATGTAAGAAGGTTGCTTTATGTGGAAGATGGTGTATGAGAGTTGTTTTATATAGGAGATGATATAAGAGGGTTGCTTTATGTGGGGAGATGATGTAAGAGGCTTGCTTTATGTGGGAGATGGTGTATGAGAGTTGTTTTATATAGGAGATGATGTATGAGAGTTGCTTTATGAGGGAATGAAGTTCATTATGTTCATGTGTGAGAGGATTACTTTTTATATTGAGCATAATTAATGATGTTGGTGAAGAAGTTGCTTATCATGAAATATTGTTGCTGATGATATTTTGCAGTAGATCATGAAGTAGAGGAGCATATGCTAATGAGAAACTTGTCCTTTGTGACTTAAACTGATGGTACAGGGGCAGGAAGGGGTATTTTAAAAGCTGTAGCAAAACATTCATTATTTTCAAGGCTGAAAGAAGTGTGAGGATTTTTCTTAATTCTTGAAAAATATCCACAGTAAGATGTAAGCAGAACTGTTCTGTTTTTTCCAGACTGACCGTTTTAATCGTGGAGGTTATGAAGGAGGCCATGGTGCACAGGGTGCTGTGTGCATGGTGTATGGTCTGAACATGGACAAAATAAACTGTGAAAGGCTGTTCAACCTGTTTTGTCTGTATGGCAATGTTGTCAGGGTGAGGTTTATGTTTGTTTAACCTTCACTTTTTTAAATATTGATTTAGATTCTTGTTTTGGAGTATAGACAAGAAACCAACTGTATTTTGGATGCCTGTTTAAGTTAAGAGACAAGTGCTGAGAGGAGGTCTTGAACCTACTAACTGTTCATGACAAGATGAATGGTTCTAAGGACTGTTATAGCCGGAGCTGGGGTGGGGGATACACTCCAATGAAATGTCTCCAAGGCGTGTGTCTCAAATAGCCTCTGGCAGTCAAGTCCAGCTCCTGGCCTTCTCATGGCAGAACTGTTCAAACTGACAGAAGGGATGAAGGTGAATATCTGGCGCCTGAAACCAGACGCTTCGGGTAGATGAGAGTCATGTTTGGTAGCTCATTTACCGCTGCTGGCGAGATAATTCTGCTGCCACGTGTGGAGTGGGGCTCCCTCTAGCCAGTGAAGAAAGGTGTCAATGGGGTTGCCGTGCTGCGCCACTGTGGAAAAGGTGAAAGAAAGGATTAAATGAAGTAGTCGGTAGTCTCGGTCAGGACTGCTCAAATTACAGCACCTCTGGTCTGGAGGTCAGCCACATCCTATGTGTGCTCATACCGGGTAAATTGCCTGAACCAGCTTACCCAAGGGTTAAAATGCTGCTGGCGAGATTCTTCGGATGCAGCGCGTGGAGTGAAACTCCTGGCCAATGAAGAAAATGCAATTAGGGTTGCTGTGGTGCCGCTGTGAAAAGGTGATGGAAAGGATAAAGTGAAATTTAATCAGTGTGTCCAGTAGTCTCGCAGTGAGAGCTACTCATACCACATCACCTCTGCTCTAGAGGCCAGCCGCGTCTGATACACACCCATACTGGTAAAATATGCTTAAACCAGGGGTGAAACTTGATGCTACTCATGTCGCACTACCTCCACTCTAGAGGTCGGTCACATCCTAAACACGCCCATACTGGGATAATACGCCTAAACCGGCTCAACCCAGGAGTGAAACAAAAGCTCTGTCCTGGTCACAACTAGGAGGGGTAGCGGCCACGACCACAAAATTCTGAAATCTGAGATACTGGATCAGTTCAGTATAAATAGGCAACCACCTCTCACCCGGCAGTGATGTATGCATATCCTAATCACGCTGAGGTGTCTCACAATCCCTCTTCTGCGACCCACTGAGAATACAGGCTCAAGCCCTTCGATACTCTGAACCTCTTGTGGTCCTTTCGGGGATCTCGTGTGGTCCTTTGGGGGACCACGGGACCTATCGAGGACCACAGGAGTAAATTCAGTAGGATCACTGGGCGGTCTTGGTGGTAGAAGCGAATGATGAAGAAGATGACGGTGAGATGAATCATATCTAATAAATGAACTGTGGTGAAAGGTGTTCTGTCTGCTATCATACAACTTGTATAATATGATAATATGTGACACTGAGAGTTTCTTGTGCGGTCTAGAAATGAAAACCCAAGCATAATATCTACCATGTTTTGCACAACATACCCATTGACTGGAATTAATAGCCATGATTTTGTCCCTGTGTTGAATGCAAGATAGAAGTATACTCCCATCAGGAGATACTGAGAGCCATCCGTGCATAACCTCAGTGGTTATATTTTCATACCATTCTGTGTAATATTGGGGGGAAAATGTCATCTCTTGAAAAGGTGCAAAACTAGAATTTTGAATGTAATTTTTCTCATCTTCATTCTTTCTTTGCATTATATAACTCCCAAAATAAGGCAGAACTATTCCAGTCTATTTGAAAGTGTTAAAAACCATGCTTATCACACTGTTTGCTTTTCGTTACTTCACATTGTGGAGTGATGTCAGTTTTTTTTAATGTTTACTTGAAAGTTTTGTGCAGTGTTGAGATAAGTATGTGAGGTAGGATATATTGATTGTTTTACTTATTCATGATCCTTCATTTTCATTCAAAATGATGGACAGACGGGTGGGTGTGCCTTCTTTTGGCATTGATTGATCTGCCTGGGAGCCATGCTAGCATAGCTTGCCGACCAGGTTTTGATTTCTATTCACCATGCCGGTGGTCAGGCCAAAAAAATCTGGGATTCATTAAACTTCAAGGGAAAAATGGGTACTGGGAAGGAAAAGGAATGTTGCCCTTAGCAATGGAGTTTTTGCTGGCGGAACACTAGTTGGCAACTGCTTACTAGGCAACAGAGCTCTTATGGTTTGACCTAGTGCAGTGACGTTGATTCACAGCAACTGCCAACGATTGATCTGCTTTTGTCAGTAAATGGTGATGATTTCATCAACCCAATTTGAAGGAGGAACCTCTGCTAGTTAATTGCTGCTTTCTTCATAAATGAGAACTGAGTTTCTAAGAGTAGTATGACCAAATGGAAGATCCAGCAGAAATCATTTTTATGTTCTCATAAAATTTCCTCATTGTTGTGTCCATATTCTGCAGATCAAGTTCCTCAAGAGCAAAGAGGGCTCAGCCATGATTCAGCTTGGAGATCCAATATCAGTGGAAAGAGCTATTGCCAACTTGAACAATACCTTTTTCTTTGGCAACAAGTTACAGCTGAGGTAAGAGCCTGTTGACACATGACTTCTTTCTCTAAGTTTAACTCATGTTGGTCTGTATTATATGCTAAGTAAGATATGTGATCTGTGACAGATGGGACAGACACTGGACAGTAAAAAAAACAAAGATGTATTAGACTTGAGAAAAGAAAATCATCAGAAGCAGACATTTAAAATGTTATAGTATGTGAGAAATAGTAATGATGAGAATGACCAAATGAATATTGATCAGCCACTTGTGGTGAAAGTAATTAGTTCTGCCCCAACACTCCTCTGCTTCCATTTATCAGAATTTTAGCAAGTGCAGTGGAGTATGTACATCATTCTGAGTTATCACGGAGGAAGAGATTATGGATGTGTCTGAAGTACAATAATGATAACCCATCAGCTTTTTAACAAGAAGCACAGTAATATACATAGAACTGAAGAGAAGCTCAGTGCAGGATAACAAGAGAGTAACAATATGATAAGATTGTTGAACAGTATCAAGAAAGTCTCTAGACATAGCATAGCCATCTGCAGTAGATAAAACACTATAGCCAGTCTCTTATCCAAAAAAAAAAAAAAAAGGTACATGATGAGGACATGAAATATATTGCAGCCTCTTCCCTTTCCTTCATCCTTTTTTGTCCATAAACCTGAATTATACACTTATCTGCATTGAAGATGAGAAGAAAAGAGGATGATTGTTTTTTTTAACTCTGAAACTACCAATCAACATCCATAACCAACAAAAAGTCGCCACTACCAGGTTTTACTGGCAAAACTTATCTTTAGCATATATATGGTAGTTTAAAATGATAAACTAGCAACCATGAGACAAACCAAATGTTTGTTTACGATTTTTTAAAAAATGGTTTGTGGTGGATTAATAGAATTGAATGACTATAAATGAACATTTCTTGTTTATGTCAGATGTTATCAACAGATTAACTATAAATCATTGTCTGAGACCATATTTTCTCCCTTGCAGCATGTCAAAGCAAGCTTTTCTGCAGGAAGTTCCAAACCCACATGAATTGCCAGATGGGACATCTTCCTACAAAGATTTCATGGGCAATCGCAACAACCGTTTTAACAACCCAGAAGCAGCCCAGAAGAATCGTATTCAGACCCCATCCAAAGTGCTACATTTCTTCAATGCTCCACCGGGTATTACAGAGGAAGAAATTTCTGAAGTGAGTACATATAGGTTAATGTGAGTATAGATTCATTGATATTGTATGGGTTTTAAAAAGTCAGTTTGATGGGTTAATCACTTCTCAGATTTGCCAATTGTCAGTTTGTGCAAAGTCCTAAAATCATGTGACCAGATTTTATATGAAGAGTATTTTTTCCCCCACATCTGTGGTGTGCCTCACCATGCAAGCAGGCACTCCCTAAAGAAGCCAGTTCTCAACATTTGTATCAGCTACCAGTATTTATGCCATGGAAATGTGGTTCATAAGAAGGATGTTGAAGGTACCATGGACAGCTAAGAAAACTAATTACAGCAAAGATCAGAGGCAGACAAGCGAGATTTGTAGGACATTTTCTGAAAAGAGGAAAATTGGAACACATTGTGGCAAAATTGAGGGAAGAAGAGAAAGGTTACTAGATGTGCTGCCAGTGTAGCTAGGAAGAAAGTCGCCGGCAGATCTCATAATCAGGTCTAAAGACGGAATTGTGGAGAGAAATGACTGCCTATGGCACGGCACTTTATTGATTGACCAGTATTTTACAGTTGGGTTTGCTGTTGTGGATCACTTAAAATTCGTATGAAACCACCTCCATTAGTGCTGCAGCATTCCCACATGATATAGTTGCCTAGAAATAAACTGTACATCTACTTGTGATAGCAGTTATATTCTTTCTTGGAGCCAACTTTAATTTGTCCTTTCAGCCCAGACTTTTCATGTATCACTTATGCCTGTGATAAGAAATGTGCAAGGTCATATGTACAATATCTGGGTTATTTTTATGTCTTCGCATTTATTTTTCTGAGATTATGTAATGATTTCAGGATCCATTTTGGAGCACTAAAAATGTGTGGGCTTGAGCAGAGTTCTGGAGTCTTACCGTGTTAGAGTTTAACCAAGTCTGTAGGAGACTGACAAGATTTTTCTTTCCTCCACAGCTCTTGACTAAATAAGTTTATGATGAAACAGATGAGAAGTTAGCCTCTCAGATTTTACTTCTTTGTGTGAACTAGTGTCAGTGTACTGATGTTTCATCTTAAAAAATCACCTGACATGGATATTTATAATGATCAGAATTTACTCACTAGGTTTTTGTTGCTGCTTTTTTTCCCCAGTTGTTCGAGAATGCTATTGGAAAACGTCCACTCAAAATAAAGCATTTTCCATCAAAAAGTAAGTATCATGTTCCATAAATTAGTTCCATGTAACATACATGAGATGCTGTAACTTTATGACTTAGTTATGAAAATTTCAAATGTTCAAGCATAGAATTTCTGTGAATCAGGCCTGTGAAAACTTCAGAGGAAATTTTTAGTTCATAGAAATAAATTGGTAATGTCATGAAACAAGTATCTATAAAGTTAGTGAGAGAAATGTGAGCAGTTAAGTAAGCAGACTACGTTGTTGTCCAGCATCAGTATGATCTCATGGCTGTAGAATGGGGTAGAGAGATTTTGTGACAGTACAGGTTCACTAAGCTTAACTGATCCCACTAGTCTGAGCAATTTTGCAACTTGAGTTTTTCTTTTTTCACCAAACTGCCTTGTTTTAGTATTTATTACTGATATTTTTCCCCCTCTAAACTGCCTAGTTTTAAGGATATTTATAAATGACATTCTCTTTCTTTCCCCCCCCCCCCCCCCCCCCCCCCCAACTGCCTAGTTTTAAGGATATTTATAAATGACATCCTCCCTTAACTGCTTAGTTTTAAGGATATTTATAAATGACATTTCCCCACCTCTAAACTGCCTAGTTTCAAGGATATTTATAAACGACATTCCCTCTCTAAACTGCCTAGTTTTAAGGATATTTATAAATGACTTTTCCCCACCTCTTATCTGCCTAGTTTTAAGGATATTTATAAATGACCCCCCCTCCCAAACTGCCTAGTTTTAAGGATATTTATAAATGACATTTCCCCACCTCTTATCTGCCTAGTTTTAAGGATATTTATAAATGACATTTCCCCACCTCTTATCTGCCTAGTTTTAAGGATATTTATAAATGACATTTTTTTTCTCCTCCAGTCTGCCTTATTTTGATATTTACAAGTGACACCAGCCTAGCCTCTAAAAAAATATTGTCTTGTATTGGATGATATTTTGTGATTGATCATTTTTGTTTTGTTTTCTGATCTTGAAGAAGTTGAGGAATTTGATTTTTAAAAATTCTGCAGAAATGTTGCACTTACTGCACCATAGATATGTGTTGTTAACAAGAAATCTATTGACCTAAATACAATGTGCTGCTGTTTTATGGATTCTTAGCTGAGCGCAGTAGCACTGGACTTCTGGAGTTTGATAACAAGGCTGATGCCATTGAAGCTTTGGTCATGGTCAACCACACGCCAGTGAACAGCGAAGGTAGTGAAGAGGGTATTGTAACTTTTATGTATTAATATTTAAGAGTAGTACAGGCAATAGTGAAATGTTTACTTATGTGGAAGCTAGGGGTTGCAGAATTACTGTTGACACGTACCGGCTGATCCAGCAGGTAAAATGAGTACCTGATACATATATGTTAGGTAAAAATGGCCCTGAAGACACAGATATCTACCTGCAGGACAAAGCACCACATGTCATATATGGCTGTCAGTGCTTGAAGGAACATAGATATCTACCTGCAGGACAAAGCACCACATGTCATATACGGCTGTCGGTGCCTGAAGGAACATAGATATCTACCTGCAGGACAGAGCGCCACCTGTCATATATGGCTGTCAGTGCTTGAAGGGAAATCATGATATTTACATTTAAAAGCAGTCCCATGAGTGTGTTCAACTGAATTCATGGCAGATGAATATATTTAATAAAAAAAATAAACAAAATTTGTGTAGTAAAATGCACTATACTGTATGCTTTTTTCTTCCTTTTGTTTTTCAAATACCCATTATTTTCTTCATCCATTAAATATTACATTCATCATGTTTTTGTAAACATAAATTGACCCAAATTTCAAGTTGAGTGAGATCTTTTTTTTTTTTTTTTGTTCATATGATAAATGGCTTTCCAGTAACAGAAGACTTTATGGGTTAATGTTGACTGTAACGCTGTGTTTAACAGTATAGAGTGGGTTTTTTTTGTATTAAAAAAAAGTAGATGAAACGAGCGCCAGTGTATGCCATTGAGGCATTTAGAGAGAATTGTATCAGTGCCCATAATTTCCTTGATCAGTTAGCAGACAAGATGGCGATATGGTCAGTAACATGTTATTTGGTTGCTGTTCCTTCCATGGCCTGATAGCAGTGCTCAGTTAAAAATAATATAGGCATTATATAGGTTCTTTTTTCTGCATTATCTGATGCTTGGTCCACAGCTGTTCTCCAGCTGGAAATGGGGTCCACAGCTGTTCTCCAGCTGGAAATGGGGTCCACAGCTGTTCTCCAGCTGGAAATGGGGTCCACAGCTGTTCTCCAACTGGAAATGGGGTCCACAGCTGTTCTCAGGCAGGAAATGAGGTCCACAGCTGTTTTCAGGCAGGAAATGAGGTCCACAGCTGTTTTCAGGCAGGAAATTGGATCCACAGCTGTATTCAGGCAGGAAATGAGGTCCACAGCTGTTCTCAGGCAGGAAATGGGGTCCACAGTTGTTCTCAGGCAGGAAATGGGGTCCACATCTGTTCTCAGACAGGAAATGAGGTCCACAGCTGTTCTCAGGCAGGAAATGAGGTCCACAGCTGTTCTCAGGCAGGAAATGGGGTCCACATCTGTTCTCAGACAGGAAATGGGGTCCACATCTGTTCTCAGGCAGGAAATGGGGTCCACAGCTGTTTTCAAGCAGGGAATTGGGTCCACAGCTGTTTTCAGGCAGGAAATGGGGTCCTCAGCTGTTTTCAAGCAGGAAATGGGGTCCACAGCTGTTCTCAGGCAGGAAATGAAGTCCACAGCTGTTCTCAGGCAGGAAATGTGGTCCACAGTTGTTCTCAGGCAGGAAATGTGGTCCACAGTCAAAAAAAGGTTAAGAACCACAACCCTTGAGGGATAAGACACACATATCTTTGGTTGTGCTGACTGAGGCACAGCTGTCTAGTATCTCAGTACAAACCAGTTGAGTGAGACACAAATGCACCACCTACTGTTTTTTGTGATCAATCAAATCTCATACATATTTATTTCATTTTCAGGTGGCAAGACTCCATTTATTTTCAAGTTGTGTTTCTCAGCCATGCCAGTATCGACTTGATTTTTCTACAGAAACAACTGGTTTTGAAGAGTCCATCTGTATTTATCAATGTCATTGTGTTCGAAATGTTTGTTTTATATGGTTTATTGGTAATTATTTTATATTAGTTTCATCTTTTGGTGTTTTTTCAGTTTGATCGCTTTTCTAAACCAAATAAATTGAAGTAGTTGTGCTTCATGTTTTTTTAATGTTTTATCTTCTTCCCCCCATACCATCATAGTCATCAGTGCATAGCATTATTTGCTTGATACACTCAGTGGAATATCATGTTTAAGCTAAACAATAAATGCTGAGCGTCTTTTGATAGAAGGCAGCGTGCAGCACTTGCAGCTAAAATAGTAAGTCCGACTCAGAGTTTCTGATCAAATGTTGTTTATAAAACTGAGTTTAACCATTTCCTCTTGGGTAGTTCATTTTATAGATCCAGCAGGGCTGAGGATCTTTTACAGCAGAGATTTGGTTTTAAAGAAAAAAAAAAAAGAGAGAGAAAATGAGTTTATCCAGTGTTGGACAGGTTTTTTAAAAATAGATATAAAGGTCAAAGAACTGGCTGTTTCTTACATTTCTGTTCAAGGAGAATGTTTTGGTAATAGTTTGGTGTGATGTTGTATAACAATCTCCTCAAGTTGAAAACAGTAAGCTTTTGAAAGGGGGGAAAAACTAGAGGGATTGTTTTAACTCATTTTTTAAATAATGGTCTAAAATGTAATGTTGAGATTGCAGAAAGAAAAGTTGCATGTACAATTTAAAACGATATTCTCCGCGGATCTTAAAATTGACCAGTGTTATCTGAGTGTACAAGATAATAATGTTAAAGACGTTTTATTGTTGTTGAAAATTAGGCAGGCATTGTTTATAAATGTTTCATAAACTGTCATTAAGCGGTGTAGTCAGATTTGGCATGAGGCCAGGTTGTATTGTTAATGAATGTTCATATGGGGGGAGGGAGGGGGGGGGGGAATATTTGCTGAATGTGCTTTTCTTTTTTTTTAATATTAAGCCTGTACTTTATTCTCATCCAACATATTTTTGTCAACTGTCTTACAGATCACATGTCAGGACTGTTGTAAAGATGACATTTATGTCATTTGTCACAGTCTCAGTTCAGCATGCACAATAAAAGTGATCTAGAGATTGTTTTGTGATGTTTTATTTTTTTCATGATGGAGAAGTTAGTTGTGAGTTTACTGTCCTTGACTGTGCTCAGATACTGAAACATCAGCACACCTCTTAGACGCTTGGCTCCACATTCTTGCTTGTCCTGGCTCTTCAGTATCTTGTGTATGGGTGTGTTCTAGGAACATGTTTTTTTAAGTAAAGGTGGTATATATGTAGTAGAAAATGATGTGGGGGGGGGGGGATTTTACTTTGGAAGATAATTGAGGAAATAGGGGCGTGGTGAACTCCATGCATTAACTTGTGACGTAGTTCTCGTTGATAGAAGCATGGTGAATGTTATCTTGCCTAAAGATGGAGGCAGATCACCACAAACAGATACAAGCATGATATATGAGGAAGCTAAATCTGATAAAAATAACAAATGGGCAAAAGAACACCCAGGCTATCAGAAAAAGTGACAGTTACCACCAACTCAGCAGAAAGGAGCAAGTTATCTTTTTTTTTTTACTCCATGTGGTCACACCTGACTGACCTTCTCACAAGCTTGAGATTGGCCCAGCTGACATGTGGCATGGTAAGACAACAGAACATACTTTACAGGAGTGCCCAACACGTGAGGTGCACAAAAGACATGGCCAACACCTGTTATTAGTTCAAGAGATGCTGTATCAGGATGTGCACAAGCTCCAGCTGATCATCGATTACTTTATACAAGTCCAGTTCTGAGAATAATCAAAGAAGAGAAGTGAGTGTTGGTCTTAGTGTAGCTCAGCTGCTTACTAGAAAAGAGAGAAAAGCAAAATATTTCCAATTACAAAGACATCGGCAAACCATCCTCTTTCGCCTAAAGACAAGCCACTGCAGACTACTGAGCCACCTGCATCAACTCAAAATGTCTCACACAGATGAATGTTCATGTGGCAGTGGAGTCCAGACTCCAGAACATATCCTACAAGACTGCCCAAACCGTGCAGACCTGAGGCGTGAGACATGGCCAGAGGGCACAAGCCTGGGTCAAAAGCTTTGGGGCTCCTATCAGGATCTGGAGAGGACTGCGGGCTTTGCCATGTCAACAGGGATCAGGATCTGAAGTGACCAACAACCTCGAATGAAGAAGAAGATACATTTTCCTTTGTTCACCCAGAAGAATTGTACAGATTCACCATTCAGGGTGCAACATGGAGGGACAGGTTACTGTAGCTACCTTGCCACATGTATTTTTATCATCATCTGGTGTCAAGAAACATGTATTGACTCAAACCACATAATACATGCTACAGTTAGATCAAAATTCACTACATTTAAGTTGATGAAAGTACATTTTGGCTGCAGTACATCTCACTATAGTCAAACCAAATTTCACCACAGTTGAAGTTGCTGAAAGTACATATTCACTATAGTTGAATTTGCTGCTTAGATCTCATTGCTAGAGTTCTAGTTCCCTGCCACTGTCATCAAAAGTATGTTCAGATTATCTTCACTACAGTTAATGCCCTTTTTTTACATTACTGCATGCATGAATAATTTTAAAGTGAGGAAATTGTAATGAGTAATATATTCTGTAGTGAAATGGCATTAACTGGTTGTTTTTGTAGTTAATAAATATTGTAGTAAAGTAGTTTAAATGCAGTAAAGCTAAGCAGGAGTGGCTAAATAAGAAATGCTGTGAAATAGAGACACACCATCATGGAAACACAAGAGATGTGTGCAAACAAATAAAGGAGTTAACAAACAAAAGGGCATACCATAAGACTGGTTGCCTGAAGTCAAAGAAAGGGCATACAGTAATGGACATGAAATGGTGGCAAGATGAAGCGAATACATTAGAGAACTCAATGAGGACAATAGAAGCGAAATAGATATGCAAAATAATAATGAAGGGCCTCACATATTAAAAGCATAAGTGGAAGAAGCCGTCAAACACATGAAAAACAACAAAGCACCAGGACCAGTAAAATCATCAAGGAAGAATTGGAAGCATTAGGAGAGCTTGGCATAGAAATAATTACCAGATTGCTGAGTGACATCTATAACAGTAACTGTGTCCCATCAGACCTTTTACAATCAATTTTCATTGCCCTACCTAAGAAACAAGGTACAGTTGAATGTGAAGACCATCGAACCATTAGTCTTATAAGCCTTGTTACCAAAATCCTACTTAGTATTGTTATGAGAAGAGTCGGGAGCAAAATAAAAGAACTGCGGCTTCGTCGAAGGCAAGGTACAAGTAACTCCGTATATATAATAAGAACATTGTGACTACTGGAAAGCATTTGATAAAGTGAGACACACAGAAATTATAAGAATGCTGGAAGACATCAACATAGATGGGAAAAATGTGAAACTTATCAAAAACATATATTGGCAGCAATGAGGGTTGAGAACCAGATAGGAGCAGTTCCAAGACGTAAAATTGGGAGTGAGACAAGGATGTGTTTTATCTCCTGACCTCTTCTCCTTGTACAGCGAAAACATAATGAGAAATATAGAGAACATGCCAGGAATATCAGTTGGTGGGTACAACCTTAACAGCTTAAGATATGCAGACAACACAGTTCTGATTGCTAAAAGTGAAGGGGAGGTACAGGCTCTGGACATCATAGTTTGTAAAAATAAAAGTAAAGGTCTCAGCCTGAACAAAAAGAAGACTAAAGTGATGGGCATCTCAAAGAAAAGAATACCACCAAAATATAGCATTACCATCAATGGCACAAATCTGAAACAAATTGATAGATTCAAGTACTTAGGAACGATTATAACAACTGATGGGAAATGTCACAACGAAATAAAAAGCAGACGTGCTCAGGCCAAGTCAGCATTCCAGACAATGAGACACATCTTGTCCAACAGATCCGTATTAATGGAAACAAGATTCCGAGTACTTAAATGTTACTCGAGCCAATTTTGTTTTATGGATGTGAAGCATGGTCCATCAATAAGAGAGTACAGTGAGAAATGGAGATGTGGTTTATAAGAAGTATGTTGAAGGTACCATGGACAGCCAAGAAAATCAATGAAGTCTTAAGAGAGGCTAGAGTTAAAAAGCAGGTTATAGCAAAGATCAGAGGCAGACAAGCGAGATTTATAGGACATTTCCTGAGAAAAGGAAAACTGGAACACACTGTGGCAACTGAAAAAAACTGAGGGAAGAAGAGACAAAGAGAGAAGTTACTGGATGGGCTGTCAGTTTGGCTAGGAAGAAAGTCACCAGCAGATCTCATAATCAGGTCTAAAGACGGAATTGTGGAGAGAAATGATCGCCTACACCATGCGGCATGGCACTTGAAAGTAGTTTGATTTCAAGTAATTTTATTGTTAGATTTCAGCATTGGAAGTATTAAATTATAGCAAGTTTTCCTAGTGCTTGGACCTATATTTGGTAATAAGACTTGTTTTTGCAAACGGTGCTCGTCATCACACCAAGATTTCACCTTCTTTTATTGATTTTGTTGCTGGTTCTCAAGCCGAACTGTTGGAACTTAACCAGTATAGTAACCACATTTCTGCAGCCCACCACTCACTTTGAGCTGTGGGTAACCGGTTGTGTTGTCCATCTTCTTCCAGTGCAGTATAATGGGAAGATACGGTTTGGGACGCTGCATTGATTTTACTTTCTGCTTTTTAACTTGCACACTGACCTCGGGTGCTTTACATCTTTTAAATTCAACAGGGGTCATGTTGAGCTGACCGATTATGCGAGAGGGTACACAGGTGTCTTCTTTTAAAAGCATCATTTTTGGAGGACATTTAACAACTTTTTGAAACATTCTTTTGGGCCATTTGGGAACAAATTCTACATAAGACAGCTCCCTCTTTGCAGCCTCCTGGAGCCGCTCTTGCTGTGTGTTTCCGATGACAACACGCTTATCTTCCTCATGTTCTCCTGCCCTCTTCTGCTTGTGTTTCAGTGCTTTCTCTTCGGCTCGAAGTTTCTCGTCCCACCAGTCTTCCATTGACCAGCCACTGGCAAATTCAGAAAATAAATAAGGCATATGACAGATTCATAGATGAAACTGCTGGATGTATGACAGAAAGATATGACAGATATATATATATATATATATATTATATATATATTATATATATATATATATATACTTGTACGAACTCCCTGTAATGGCGAGCTGTTCTTTGCAGCCGATACTGTAGAGATGTTGAGGCACACCATCGTATCGGCGTGGGAGCGAGTTATGGCGGCTACTTTTTCAGTCCCGGAGTACAGCTAAAAAAGACAAGGGGTGTGCAATGCTTCTTTAGCAGACTCCACCACCATGGGGACTGTGGCGATCCCTGCCCCATTAGCCAGGCTGTACCTGTTACTGGGGGTACCACAGAGAGGGGGGACAGGGTCTTGGTCAGCTGTGGGTCACCAACCCTGACTCTGGCATATCAGCTATGGGTCGCTGATTACCTTATTGAGCGTCTTCACCTCCGACAGATATATAAATAGTATATAAGTAAAGACAGTTTCAGGAAACTATGCTTAATCTTAGTTGTTGCTGAACAGTGTTTTATGATTCTCTCATGATTTTTTGTTATGTGGACGATTTAAAGTCCTTTCTCTGTCTTAATGCAAAGAAAACTAAATTGATGACAACTGACAAAACAAACAAGGCAGCTGAAATATGTATCAGTGAGGAAAAACTGGAAGAAGTGGAGAGTTTTGAATATCTTGGGTCACTAACTAACTAGTAATGGAGATACAATGAAGGAAATTAAAAGGACATCTGTCGCTCGCCAGAAAATAAAACAACTAAAGAATCTGTGGAGAGGAGCACACAGAACCATAAAAGTAAGATTTTTAAGGGCATGCATCTTTCCCATCGCAACATACGCCTGTGAGACCTGGACACTTAACAAAACAGCTGAGAAACGCATAAATGCCTTTGAATGTAAATGCTACAAAAGAGTTCTTCAAATATCGTGTACGCAAAAAAGAACAAATATATCCGTACTACAAGAGCTTAATATTGAAGAAGGCTGGCTAGTGAAGAGGATTAAAGAGAGAAAACTGAAATATTTTGGACACATTAAACATCATGATAATCTAGAGAAGACCGTCTTGGAAGGGTATATAATGGGAAAAAGAAAGAGAGGAAGACCAAGGCGAAGATGGCTACAAGACATCATTGAGGATCTGCAAATGGATGCATCAGCAGCAAGCCATCTTTCTCACAACCGAGAGGCCTACAGGAGTGGTGTTTGGGAGGCAAAGTTCCGCAAGGGACATGCAAATGAATGAATGAATCTTTTACAGTCAGTTTCAAAGAGCCTCGGTCACATTGCATCGCAATTATGCACCTTCTGTTCCTGCTGTGATCCTGATTCACTTGGCCAGACTACTGTATGTTTAAAGGGGCACCACTGGGGTGTAAAATAGGGTGTTGTCTGGCCATGATCTATTTCCATAAATTTATGTGTTTCTAACACGGAAACTGAACATACTGTTACACAAGGTATTAGGGATACAAGAGGAAAAATGGACAGGACGAAGCAGAAAGAAATTAACAACGCAGAAGATACAATAATATGGTCAGGTAATGAAGATAATCATGAAGGTGGAGTAGCATTGATTATAACAAAAGAAGCATCAAGAGCACTGCTGAAATGGACCTCTATAAATTAAAGATTATTATATGCACATTTCAACTCAAGATTCACGAAGCTGTCTATTATAGTTTGTTATGCACCAAAGAAGCAGTTGAAGAGGAATTAAAAGATTTTTACAACAGCCTCCAAGCCACAGCAGAAACAATACCAAAGCATGATATGCTACTCATCTTGGGCGACTTCAGTGCAAAAGTAAATGAGGGAAATGAAGATAGAAGAAGAATCATGGGAAGAGAAGGAATTGGAGAAAAAAAATGAAAATGGAGAAAGACTGTGAAAGTTGTGGAAAGAAAACATGTTGACAATTTTCCAAACATAAAAACATCCATAAAGTGACTTCGATGTCCCCAGATAAAACCACAGAAAACCAAATTGATCACATACTAATAAACAAGTGGAAACGGTCACTACAAGATGTGAGAGCAAGGAAAGGAGCAGATGTAGGAAGTGATCACAACCTTCCGGTAGTGAAAATAAAACTAAAATAAAGGAAAGCCAAAATCACTACAGGAAACAGCAAAAGAGGTGCTAGGATATCAGGTAAAAGGGATGGCGACTGCAGTAAAACTGGTTTAAATAAAAAAAAAGGTAGATAGAGGTCTATGGTGCAATTTTACAAAGTGAGGGAGGGAGTGAGTAAGGTGAGAAAAAAAGGAATAGAAAGTATGAGAATGTATAAATGAAAAACATACAACATCCGATATTTCGACGTGAGCCTTTTTCGAGAATTACATGCACAACGAGACAAAAAAAAAAACAACAAAAAAAAAAACGAAGAACTTATCTGAATGTGTCTTCCTCCAGAAGTAGAAAACAGAAATGTGTGTAGTAGAAGGAAGGACCACGCTGACCACAACAAAGGATACCCGATAGAGCCAATCGTAAAAAAGAAGTGGAGAGAGGAGGAAAACAAGTGGTAGAAAGGGGTGGGGGGAAAGACAATAGAAACATGATAGCCGCTAGAGGAGGTGTCGGGGGGGGAGGGAAAAGGGGACGCGGAGAGATAATGAATGAAGAACATAAACACCTGCAGGGAGAAAATGTGAAACTGGTGAATAGGACAAGACCCTATAGACACCAATATGTTGACAGAGAAGAAAAGAGGGTGGTGGTAGGGAAGGGTAGTATAGAGAAAGAAAGTAGAGTTTTAAAAAAGGGGGCCAGTGGAAAAATAAAGAAGTTACAGAAAACTGAAGACATTGTTAATTCCAGCTGGGTGGAGACAGCCAGTCTGGAAAATAAGGCGCTGTTCTAGGACCCTCCGAGATCGTATATCAGCAGAACAAGAGCAGATCGCACTAACAGAAATGTTTTCCCCTGTGGTTGCTAAGGCAAAAATGTTTAGCCACAGGTGTCCAGGCCCTCTTAGAAATATCACTAAGATGCTGGCGAAATCGATCTCCTAAGCGTAAGCCAGTCTCCCCTATGTACTTCAAACCGCAACGTTTGCACATAATAGCATAAATAACATTGCGTGAAGTACCGGTGAAACCCTCCCGAACTGATAACGTGGACTTAGGGAAGTCGTGCTGGGATATCAGAAAAGGAGAAAAGAGGAATGGATAAGCAAGACCACATGGGAAAAGAAAGAGCAAAGAAAGGGAATCAAGAATAAATTACAGAGCACCAAAGCACCGGGGCCGAAAGAACAAGTATTAAATACGCACAAAAAGGCAAAGAGGTGGAGGAATCATGCCACCACCAAGATGAACGTCAGTACTACGACAACTTAGCAGAAGCAGCATATGCAGATGACACGAAAACCATCTACACAAGCAGATGACAGGTAACTTCAGCACAAGATGTGAGAGTGCAATAAGGACGCATAAGGGACAACTGATCAGTGGAGAAAGGGAAAAAAAAACTGAAAATGGAGAAAACGCTTCAACACCCTACCAAACAGAATACAAGAAGCACAAACAATAGACATACATAAAGCAAAGCAAAAACAGAACTAAACATCAGTACATGACCAATAACAATAAGTGCATCAATACAGGACTAATAACAATAAGTGAAGTAAAAGAGGCAATTAATGAACTCACACCTTATCAACCTATAAAACAAGGGGTGCGACAAGGATGTGTACTATCTCCAGACCTTTTTTCTCTGTACAGCGAGAATACTCTAAGAACAATCATCACAGAACCAGGCATAAAAATTGGAGGATACAATATTAACAACCTTCGGTATGCTGACGACACAGTACTGATAGCGGAGAACCAACAAGACCTGCAAAATCTCTTGGATAAAGTCGCCAAAGAAAGTGAACAGAAAGGCCTTACTTTGAACATCAAAAAGACAGAGACTATGGTTATATCTAAGAAACAGAATCCACCAGCATGCAGTATTAAATTAAACGGAACTGTTCTAAAGCAGGTGCAGAAATTCAAATACCTTGGAGCAGTAATAACTTCAGATGGGAAATGCAAAACAGAAATTAGGAACAGAATAGGCAAAGCAAAGACTGCATTTCAGAGAATGAGAAACATATTAGCTAACACATCTTTATCAATGAATGTTAGAAAAAGAGTCCTAAAATGCTACATTGAACCTATCTTGTTATATGGAAGTGAATCATGGACAATAGGCAAGTCTGCACAAAAATCATTGGAAGCAGCAGAAATGTGGTTTATTAGAAGAATGTTGCGAATCTCCTGGACAGCAAAAATAACTAATGAAGAATGTATGAGAAGAGCTGGAGAGACAAAAAACCTTGTCAGAAAGATAAGAGAGAGACAATGTACTTTCATAGGACATGCAATGAGAAGAGGGGGCATTGAAAATATTATAACAACAGGAAAAATAGAAGGAAGAAGATCAAGAGGAAGACCAAGAGAAATGATACTGGACAGTCTGACGGGATGGTGTGAGAGGAGATCACCAACTGAACTGATGGCCTGCATGAAGGATCGGGTACTCTGGAGAAGCATAATAGCCAACGCCAGTCGGCACGGCACCTGATGATGATGATGAAAAGAGGCAATAAAGAAGCTAAAATTAGGCAGGGCACCAGGTGAAGATGAAGTCACTGCTGAGATATTGAATGCAGTAGAGACAGAAACCACAACAAATATGGATCTAGAAAAAGCTCTAGAAAAGTGGAAAACTGGCCTTATAGTAAAACTACCAAAGAAGGGTGACCTCAGAGATTGCGGGAACTGGAGAGGCATTACGCTCCTGCCACTCACCAGTAAAGTATTTTGCAGAATAATCATCAACAGAATTGTACCAGCACTTGAGGGAAAGCTTCGGAAAAAGCAGGCAGGATTTAGGACAGGAAGATCACGTATAGACCACATATTTGTACTTAGACACATATTAGAACAGGCAAATGAGTGACATACCACAACATATGCATTGTTTATAGATTTTGAGAAAGTCTTTGACAGTGTCAGCAGAGATGTGCTGTGGAAAATCCTAAGATGGCATGGCCTCCTTCAAAAGATAGTGAATGTCATCAAAGCTATATATGAGTGTTTTCAGCACAAAGTGATCTGCGAAGAACAGACCTCTAACAGCTTTAGAGATCAAACAGGAGTGAAGCAGGGATACATACTATCACTGACATTATTGCTATTAGCAGTAGACTGGTCAATGAAACATCAGATAAATGCAAAGGATTACAATGGACCCTCAACATTGTAATGGAGGATCTTGACTTTGCCGATGTCATTTGTATGCTGTCAAGCAGGCATAAAGATACGCAAGATAAACAAGCTAATCCAAAATGCCAGCAAAATAGGTTTAAAGATCAACGTAGGAAAGACAAAGTTAATGAAGCAAAATGTGAACAACAGAAATGTACTCAGAGCAGACAGCAAGTTAGTGGAGGAGGTCAACGAATTTGTATATCTTGGTAGTAGAGTAGCAGAAAATGGAGACAGCACAGAGGACATCAACAGCAGACTTACTAGAGCAAACCAGACTTTTGCAGTGCTGCAGACTATATGGAAATCTAATAAACTAAGCATGAAGAAAAAAATCAGGATATTTAAGAGTAATGTTCTAAGTGTACTACTCTGTGGAAGTGAATGCTGGAAAATCATCAAAACTATAGACAACAAGTTGATTTTTTCCAGACTAAATGTTTACGAAGAATTAGAAAAATATTTTGGCCAAACACCATAAGAAATAACATGTTGTTGGCAGAAATGCAGATGAAGCCACTGACAACAATTATTGAAGAAAGACGCTGGCAATGGTTGGGACATGTGTTTTGGATGACTGATGACTCACTACAAAAAAATAGCACTAAGATGGACACCACAGGGGAACAGAAGTAAGGGTAGACCAAAGGAGATATGGAGAAGAACAACGGAGAGGATGTTAAGCAATAGAGGGCTCACCTGAGCAAGAGTGAAAAAAAAGCATTTGTGGAAAACTCTTGCAGAAGCCCCATGTGCCTTGGGCACTTAAGGTTCAGAGAGAGAAATATATATATAATGTTGACTGGCCAATTATGCTGATCAAGTATTAGATCTTATAAAATATGGTTTACCGTTACTTTGACTAATTATGTCAATCAAGTGTTGGATCTTGTAACACAAGCAAGGTTTGTTTTTGCTGTGATCAATTAACTGTTGGATCTTGTAACACAAAGTTTTGCTGTTGCATTCACCGATTACGTTGATAAGTAATGGAAACATTAGCCATAACGGAAAATGCTTGGCAACTTCCACAGAAGGTTACACCTTACACCTGCCTGATAGGTTACACCTTACACCTGCCTGATAGGTTACACCTTACACCTGCCTGATAGGTAACACCTTACACCTGCCTGCTTCATAACCATCTTCTAAGTTAGAAGATCCATTATAAGGAGTTCAGGTATGAAATTTTCTTTCAAAATGTTTTACACAGCAGTAAAAGTATTAGGGGACAATGCACAAAAATAACATCAGAATAAAAACAAAATAAGATGTTGATAATCTGGATATTAAAACACAGATCTTCACTTCTCGAAAACAAAAACAGGAGAGAAATCATCTGTGGTACACTGTGTTTACTGACCTGTAGTATATGTTTATTTTGTACTATCTCTTACATGTTTACTGACCTTTAGTATACTTTAAAAAAAAGAAACGCAACAAATATGATGTTGCGATTTAAACTGACGTTTGCTGATCAGACAAGGTTAAATTGCCTGAAACGTTCACTTGGACATCAACTTCACGTGCTGGCCTGAATTGTACTCGGCAGATGATTCATGAACACAGAAAAGCGACACTAATCAAAAGCAGCATTTTTGACAATAACTCACGACAGGTTCATGAGAATCCCGTGAAACTTACTGAACACAAAACTCACTGACTATGTTATTGAATGCCTGTAAAAGATTGACGTTCCTCGGATAAAATCATCCAAAAATTAATTGCGCAAGTATAGCTCATCTCATTACAGAACAATGATTCATCATCATTAGACATTTACAGACAGTCACAAAGTGTAGTAGCCAAACAATTTAATGTGGTTAGAAGCACCATTTGTCG
Organism: Achatina immaculata; assembly: GCA_009760885.1. Classification (NCBI taxonomy): domain Eukaryota; kingdom Metazoa; phylum Mollusca; class Gastropoda; order Stylommatophora; family Achatinidae; genus Lissachatina; species Lissachatina immaculata. The sequence continues at coordinate 43,825,891 of CM019702.1, read as the reverse complement.
TCTCTGGAGACGATTTCAAGAAACTGGCTCAGTTGCAGACCGGCAGCGCAGTGAAAGACCTATAGTCACAACTCCTGTTGAAGATCACTTCATACGGCTGTGTCACCTCAAGAATCGATTTGTGTCTGCATCCTCAACAGACCAGTCAATGACAGCAGCTCGTCGAATTTCAGATCAAACGGCCAGGAACTGGCTGCACGATGGTGGTCTTTGGGCTAGAAGACCCTTCAGAGGTCCTTTTCTTATGGACCAGCATCGCCAGAACCAACTGCAGTGGGCGAACCAGCGTCGTCAATGGACCGTTGCAAATGATTGGAGAGGGGTTTGGTTTAGTGATGAATCATTCTTTTCACTCCAGCGACACAATAGACGGAGAAGTTTTTACCGCACAGCCCATGAGCGCTACGCCTAGAACAGAGTGGATGAGGCTTCTCCATATAGTGGTGGAAATGTACTGGTGTGAGGGACGATCAACTTCATGGAAAGAAGTGACCTGGTGCAAAATGAAGGACGCCTGAATGCCCAACGATACGTCGTTGAAATTCTTCATCCTCACGTCCTTCCACTTCTGGCTGCACCAGGGTCGATTTTTCAGCAGGATAGTGCTCGGCCTCATGTGGCACAACTCACCATCCAGTTCCTCGCTGACAACAACGTCCAGACCATTCCATGGCCATCTATGTCATCAGACATGAACTCAATAGAACACTTATGTGATGAACTCAACAGACAAGTCCACCAGTGAGACTTGGCACCAATCAATCTCTGACAGTTGTCTCTTGCACTGCGGGAAGAGTGGGCTGCCATCCCACAACAACAGATCAAACGGCTAATCAGATCCATGTCAAGGAGATGTCGTTCTCTGATACAGGCCAGAGGAGGCCATACACCTTACTGAAATAGAGGCCTCAGTCTCAAAGAATAAAAGTCTAAAATATTTGTTGGTTAAAATCGTAAAGTTTCTTCATGCCAAGACTGAAACATTAATTCCGTAAAATAAAATTTTGATACAAGTTTGAAATTTGGTGTCCATTACGACTACAGTAGTGTTGCATTTTGTTTTTTTTAACAGTATATAATTTTTTTTGTCCTGACTTCTAAACAATATTTACTGACCTGCAGTATATGTTTGTGGTTGTACCAGCGCCTAAACAATATTTACTGACCTGCAGTATATGTTTGTGGTTGTACCAGCGCCTAAACAATATTTACTGACCTGCAGTATATGTTTGTGGTTGTACCAGCACCTAAACAATATTTACTGACCTGTAGTATATGTTTGTGGTTGTACCAGCACCTAAACAATATTTACTGACCTGTAGTATATGTTTGTGGTTGTACCAGCACCTAAACAATATTTACTGACCTGTAGTATATGTTTCTTTTGCGGAAGAAAGTGAGCCTGGCATCAAGAATAAGCACAGACTGGTTCATATGCCTCTCATATGTGATGTTTTGGTGAACCTTGCCGCACGGATGGTTCAGCGATATGGACCTTTTCCGCAGACCATACAGCTGGAAATTGTTCCTGTCATTTCTGATCCGAAGCTGGTCTCTGATCTGCTTTGACAGGGACTGAAATAAACACACACAGACAAGCATCTTAAAGGAGGTGGGAGTTAAAACTTGGTCAGCAAAACATAAATGACTGATCAAAAGTTCCAGAAGAGTGGTAAATCAACAAGGAACAAGCATAATCAGTCACTGTATGCTGAAGGAGATACTGAAGAAGAGATCGGAGTGCACAGAATTAACAAATGAAGTAAGAAAAGTAAACAAAAACGTCAAACATTTATATCAGTTTTAATATAGTCAAGTTGAAACATTTGTGTGGTTTAAGGGAGTTAAAAGATTTATCGGTGCTTTTTAAAGGTATTCAAACGTTTGTCATTGCGCTTTAAAGATATTCAAACATTTATCAATACTCTTTAAAGGTATTCAAACATTTATCAATACTCTTTAAAGGTATTCAAACATTTATCAATACTCTTTAAAGATATTCAAACATTTATCAATACTCTTTAAAGGTATTCAAACATTTATCAATACTCTTTAAAGATATTCAAACATTTATCAATACTCTTTAAAGGTATTCAAACATTTATCAATACTCTTTAAAGATATTCAAACATTTATCAATACTCTTTAAAGGTATTCAAACATTTATCAATACTCTTTAAAGGTATTCAAACATTTATCAATACTCTTTAAAGATATTCAAACATTTATCAATACTCTTTAAAGGTATTCAAACATTTATCAATACTCTTTAAAGGTATTCAAACATTTATCAATACTCTTTAAAGGTATTCAAACATTTATCAGTACTCTTTAAAGGTATTTGAACATATACCTGTGCCCTTTAAAGCTATTCAGACATTTATCTGTGCCTTTTAAAAGTATGCAAACATTTATCAGTGCCATTTAAGGTATTCAAACATTTATCAGTGCCATTTAAATGAGTTCAAACATTTATAAATGTTCAGGAAGACTGACTCATGATGTTTTCTCTTTCTTTCTCTCTCTCTCTCTCTCTCTCTTTCTCTTTCTCTCTCTCTCTTTCTCTTTCTCTCTCTCTCACACACATAAGCATGTGTAAATGTGCTTCAAGAAAAGTACTTTATGTAGAACAAACAAGTAAATTATTCCCAAGTTATTTTTAATACAAAATCAGCAAGCAAAGTAAATATCCACAAATACTACATAGACCATGACCAAAGTAGACATTCATGGCCGCGTGGCATGTCTTGTAGCCAAATACGTACAAGACAAATCTCTCACTTTTATTATTATATATTATATGTTCGCAAAGATAATTTATTCATAGTATGGTAAAAGTCATATATCAAACTGGCCTTTTTAAATTTCAGTATAACAATTATGATGCAAATTAGGTGAGAAAATAACATGTAATTTTAAAAAAAAGTAATCTATTGAAGTTTCAAACGAATTTCAGGAGTTTTCATATTTTACTAGTAGCTAAAGGTAAGATCAAACATTGCGTATATAGAAACATATAAAACATTATATCATTAGTTACAAAAGATGCATAGCATGACTGATAAAGATGGCTTTAGAGAGGGTAATGTTTTTCTAATCAGTGAAATGCTGCTTTTTTTCTGTATGTATGTATTCACTTGCAAACGGTTATAATACAGCGCCTAACTGTCACACCAAAGGTGGGATGGTAGTGGACGCCTGCCTCTGCTGCTCCTGATGGTGTAAAGATCACGACTTCAGTAGTACTTCCACGTGATATAGTCCCATGGGTAGGACACGCAGGACTGTAGGAACCTGTCATCCCTTTCTCTGATGTTAAGGTGCACGAGGTGACTCTCTGTGTTCCCATGTGGCTGATCGTTCAGGACAAACTTGTAGATTCGCGGAGCTTGAGCGTAGGGCAGCAGGTACCAGTTTGGCTGGCGGTCTGAGAACAGACATTCAAGCGCTCTTCTGATATTCTGGGGGAGAGACAGATGGTAAAGTGCAGAAGATGATGCAGAACTGATAAAGAAATAAGCCAAGAGTGTACAAAATAATCGAACGCTTTATAAAGAGAGAGAGAGTGTGTGTGAGAGTGAGAGAGTGTGTGTGTGAGTGTGTGTGAGTGTGAGAGAGAGAGAGATGTTTGGCAAATTGGATTTATACATCAGTAAAACATGTGGTCAAAATGTCGGGGGGGGGGTGAGGGGGGAGGGGACGAAACTTTTAGTATCAAAAATGAAGGGACCAGAAATGAAAGCATGAAATGAAGGGAACAGAAATGAAAGCATGAAATGAAGGGAACAGAAATGAAAGCATGAAATGAAGGGAACAGAAATGAAAGCATTTTTGTTAGTTGTTTAATATAAAAAATGAAGGCAACAGAAATGAAAGCGTGAAATGAAGGGAACAGAAATGAAAGCATGAAACGAAGGGAACAGAAATGAAAGCATTTTTGTTAGTTGTTTAATATAAAAAAAATGAAGGGAACAGAAATGAAAGCATTTTTGTTAGTTGTTTAATATTTAAAAAATGAAGGGAACAGAAATGAAAGCATGAAATGAAGGGAACAGAAATGAAAGCATTTTTGTTAGTTGTTTAATATAAAAAAAATAAAGGGAAGATAAATGAAAGCGTGATTGTTACTTACTACTATGGGGCTTAACACAGCACCATGTAGGATAGAGGTGAATTTTTTTTCTTTTTAAAGTAACCAAAGTAGTTCCTGATTCGTATGAAGAAAAATTTTTCAGACGCGCAGGAACTGTTGGAAATAAAATCTCTGAAAAAGTCTCTCCATTTTCCAATAGTTGGGCTTAAGCCCATTTTAGTCGATTCTGTGCTCCACCGTGGAATGTGTGACAAGTTAGCTCGTCAAAATCTCCCAAGTTTCTCCCTAAGCTGCTTCTGCTGCTCTGTGTGGATGCTGGCTATGGCTAACACTGAACCCGAAGTTTGCGTGGCTTTATTGGAACTGTCCGTGTCATTGGTCGGCGATCGGTTAAACAAGTAGTACTTAAGTAATTAAGTGCGTCCCGTGGCGTCTTACAGGTCAGCAACAATTCTTTCAAGCTCTCACAGTCTATGACCAGCTTTTGTATTCTGCCCCAGCTGTGCTGCATGCTACTCATTTCTAGTTCCACATTTCTTCGCCAGGAAGCCTGTAGTCTGCCTCGCCTTTCCCCTCTGGGTGTCCACTTCATGGCTGTTTTAGCGAAGTTGCTGGGGTCTCTTCGGAGTATATGACCAATCCATTTCCAGCTTTTTTTTTTTTTTGCTTTCTTTTCTTTTTTTTTTAACATGCATATCTTCTATTCCACATTGGGCAATTCCATCTCTATTATTTATTGTTTATGACCAATAAATATTCAAAATCTTTCTGAGGCAGGTTGTGTGAAAAGATGGTGCCCATTCCCTTCTCATTTGATCTCCAGCATTCTGCTCTACAGAAAGAGTATAGATAACACACAGCTTTGGGTACACGTTTATTTTGGTTATAGTAGTGTACTGGGAGGACTTCCAGATGTTTCGAAGATTAATTGGAATTGTATCGAACTCTAGTTCTATCTATTCCATTGCAAGACCGACCATGCCAATCACAGGTGTCATATTGATTTTTTTCTTGCCAGTTCCATTCGGTGCAGCAGCAGCAGAAGAGGCTGGCTAGTAAAGAGGATTAAAAAGAGAACACTTAAATATTTTGGACACATTAAAAGTCATGATAATTTAGAGAAAACTGTATTGGAAGGATACATAATGGGAAAAAGAAAGAGAGGAAGACCAAAACGAAGATGGCTGCAAGACATCGTTGAGGATCTGCAAATGGATGCAGCTGCAGCAGGCCATCTTGCTCACAACTGAGAGGCCTACAGGAGTGCTGTTTGGGAGGCAAAGTTCCGCAAGGGACATGCAAATGAATGAATTCATTCAGTGCACTGTTCCATTCGGTGCACTGGCATGACCAATTCTGCAGCGTCCACAAACTTGTGACAACAACGATCAGGTTGACATACACAAACACACGCACATACACATTTTATTGGCATTATCATGTTTTATATTAATGGTATGGGAGAGGGGGGAGGAAGAAGGAAACACTTTCCCCACATGGATGAAGATTTTTTTTCTGGGCCAGTGGTTCTCAAGTGACACGCAGATGGATCCCCATGGTAGGAATTTCAAGTTTAAGGGGAGAGTAACTACCACCGTAAAAGACTGTAAAATGGTGAAAATCTTTTCTGGGCGATGATTTAATATATAGGGCAGAATTCGAGGACAGGCTGGGGTGAAAAGAGAGGTTTGGGTCTATGATAACCTCTATTTTAGACTGTCTGATTGATTACATACAAACTATTTAGGACCAGCAACAAGAACAAGTATGCTCACAAAGAGCTTGCTTTACATGTAGCCAATACGCTTCTGTTTCAATATCAAAGGATTTCATTTGAACGAAAATTGTAAAATATCTTGTCTCATGTTGGAGAGGAGAATAGATGCTCAGATCTCCATCCACATGTAGGCGAGGAGAACAGATGCTCAGATCTCTATCCACATGTAGGCGAGGAGAACAGATGCTCAGATCTCCATCCACATGTAGGCGAGGAGAACAGATGCTCAGATCTCCATCCACATGTAGGCGAGGAGAACAGATGCTCAGATCTCCATCCACATGTAGGCGAGGAGAACAGATGCTCAGATCTCCATCCACATGTAGGCGAGGAGAACAGATGCTCAGATCTCCATCCACATGTAGGCGAGGAGAACAGATGCTCAGATCTCCATCCACATGTAGGCGAGGAGAACAGATGCTCAGATCTCCATCCACATGTAGGCGAGGAGAACAGATGCTCAGATCGGCGGGGCCTCTGGCACGAATTTTGGATGCTGGTACAAAACTATTAAAAATAATAATCAATCGAATATTTGAACAGAGGATAAGCTCAATAAGTTGGTAAAATTTGAAAACCGCTCAATTTCGAACACAAAACAAAACAAAACAAAACAAAAAAAAACATAGAGAGAGAAAGAAATATATTCAAAACGCTAAAACGTGTTCAGATTTTGATGAATTTTTTGTTTTTAAAAAGTGTTTTTGTTCACACTTACAGCAAGAATTATTCCCCTTCTCTGATATGTTAAATTTCCCAAAGATGCGCTACGTTCATGAATAACCTTTTAAATGACCTCTGACAAATTTCTTTCTCACACACTTATATAGCTGGAGATTGAGTCTGTGAAACGCATGCACAACTATATGATGGGTATACACTCACATTACAAGTTCCGACAATTAAGTAATGAGACTGATTTTATTATGGCCAAGACAAAAATGCCATCTATGAGGCAAAGCATGAAATCCAAAGAGCCAACCTTCATCTGTGATCTGGCAACTTTTCATCGCCGCCCGATAAGCAGACGACAAACAAGCCGCCATTTTTCTGACCTAGTCAGACGGGCATTGTTACGTAATCAGCATGGAGCAAAAAGCTAACATTAAATTCTGTTTAAAACTCGGAAAAGGTGCCATTGAGACAGTTGAACTGATGCGGCAAGTTTATAGAGATAATTGTTTATCTCGTGCACAGATATTCAGGTGATATTCACGATTCAAAAGTGGTGTGGAAACGATTACAAATGCAACTAAAAATGGACTCCCAAATTGTTCGTAATGAGGAACTTATTGCAAAAGTCAGAGAACGGGTACAAGAAGATCGTTGTTTGACTGTGAGGATGGTGGCAGATGAATTTAGGTAAGAAAAAAGTTGCTTGTACCACATTCGTTGTCTGATGATCAAAAACATCAGTATGTTTAGTACACAAAAGACATCATCAAAACGTGTCGCAGAAATAAACATTTCATAAATTTGATTGTTGCAGAGGATGAAACATGGATTTTCCGCTATCATCCCACAACTAAACGCCAAAGTGCTCAGTGGAGGTCATCATCATCACCAAAAGGCAAAAATATATTCATCTTCAAAAGTTTAAAGTGAAGACAATGTTGGTGTTTTTCCTGCGACAGCAAAGGAGTTATTCACAAAGAATTTATTCCAGAGAAACAGACTGTCACTGTTAAAGTTTATTTAAGTATTTTGAAACGCCCATTTAAAAGGATTCTCCGAGTCCGACCCGAGTATTCAACACCTGGTAGTTTTCCCCTTGTTCATGACAATGCACCAGCTCACCGGGCTGTAGCTGTACAGGAATTTTTGGCCCCAAAAACAAGTGTGTGTTCTCAACCATCCACCCTATTCCCCAGATTTGTCTCCCTGCGATTATTTTCTATTCCCAAAATTAAAGTTACCATTGAAAGGACGCTTCTTTGATGATACTGACGACATCCAAAGGGCCGTAACATCAAGTTTAAGGGCCATACCAACAGAGGAACTGCAGAGGTCGTTCCAGTGTTTGTTAGATCGTGCCACTCGCTGTATGAATGCACAAGGGGCTTACTTTGAATAAAATACAGGTTGTATCTTCAACCGTTGTTTATTTTATTTTTTTTATGTAATTAGTCTCATTACTTAATTGTCGGACCTTGTATATAGATGGTTATACACTCAAACTATATGATGGTGGTACACTCAGACTATATGATGGTTATACATACAAACTATATGATACATGATGGTTATACATTCAAACATGGCCAGCACCATAGAAGAAATCTATTTCTGTGCATTATGATTTGCTGTTAACTGATATATTCTTGATTTCTGGATTCACAAATTAGACAGCGGTTCATCCATGGCTTTAATTATTGTTTGGATTCGGCTTAAGCTCCCATGTAGTGCTGCCTCTGATTGGCTACGGCTTATGGCCCCATGTAATACTGCCTCTGATTGGCTAATCGGGAAGCATGAACCCTGTCCTCGCGCTGCAAGCTGTCCACAAAGGTCATGTGACGCTTTTGTTCCCACCATGGGACAACATCAGGTGACGCCACATAACTCTTGAAACGGAACGGGGCAGGCTCAGGTGCTGGGGCTATCTCGTGAGACACCGACACTCGTTTATGGATTAGGCACTGGATAATCTTGGCCAGGTCCTGCAAAGCAGAAGAGTCTGCGTCAGAAGTTTCCAGGGCGATGTGGATCCGGTATATAGTCAGGGACACAATGGATATAGTCAGGGACACAATGGATATAGCCAGGGACACAATGGATATAGTCAGGGACACAATGGATATACTCAGGGACACAATAGATATTAATACAACGTTTGTTTGGAAAATGATACAAATTGCGATGGACAACCGTGAATGGATTATTTGAAAATCAAACCTCATTTTGTGAGAACTTTCAACTTTACAATGAAACCCTTTCTGTGAGGATTCATAACGCTGTCACTGAAAGTTAACCTGATAATAAGGCGCTAGGCGCTAGGCTGTCTTTAAAGTTTTGTTTGATGACTGGCGGTTGTGCTCCACTCTCTGTGTAACAGAAATGTTGCTGAAACTTTCTTTAAAAAATGTTCTTTGTTAGCTCACGTAAAGAGAAACAAAATAGTTTTAACTGTGTAACAATCATCCAGCATTCATCAACATACTGATATACACATGTATGTGGTCAGTCGTGGAATGTGACTAATTATGTTAACACATTTTGCTATTAGCGACAATCCGTATCTTGTCAAGCTGGGATCGATGCTCTTCCATAAAAGGCGAATCTTCTTTCGCTCTCCACATGAAAAGAACGCGTTCGTGTAATTACACTTTCTTCATAATGACGTCAGTTTCCCAAAATGGCAGGTCTATATTTATATATAGGCATACTAACAGCCAACAATTTCTTATTTTTGCAACAGTTCTTCAATCTTTCCTAACTTCTACATATAGCAAACAATGCAGAAAAAATGATAACACTCGGTTATTTCTGTTCGTGTAATGAAATTGATAACACATGACTGAAAGTACTGGGGTTGTTTCCCTTGCCTTCCGTTCAGTTTGTATACGGTTTTCTCCCCTAGCGTTTGTCTGAGACTGGCCTGCAAGACAGCAGGGTACCTGTTTTTGTTTGCTACTGTTTATTCAGATATCAATAGCCAATCTTTACATGTAAAAGTTGTCTCCAACCAGCAGTGCGCATCTGGTGGAAAGACAGTTCCCAAGAGAAAAAGACCTCAACAGATAGACCAAGTGACATGGAAAAAAAAAAGACTAGATTGGAAACATCAATGATCGCACAAAATGGTCACTAGCCCTATCTGACGCGACATATAATGAATGAGTGAATAATAATAATAATAATAATAATCTTACACTAAAATGAAAGAAAACTTCGTTTCAGATTAGATAACATTTCATATTTTGTAACTGCTTTCATCAACATCAGCTTCCCTAGAGCGGTCTCAGAATAGTCTGATATTTTATCTTTGACCTGAGCAGATGAACAAAGAGGAAGACTGATCTACCGTTACACCTTAATTAACCTTTCATGTTTCATATACCTGGTTTTATGTGTTTTAACGGATGCTTCTTCTATTTTAAGTCTTATATCGGTGAAATTGCAGGAACTTGGGGGGAGGGGGGGGGGTTGATCTGAAGAATGCAGTTTTCTTCTGAAAATACTTTATCAACATTAACTCTTTCAGTTCTAAATTAATCTCCGTGTCTGCCAGAAAATTTTGATGAGAAATTTTTATAGAAAGAGACCGGAATGAGGTTACTCTGTAATTTAATTATACGCGCTGGGTTCGAAATTTTTGCTGCTTTTCATTTTATATAGACTTTGACTAAATATCGCTCTGGCCATTGATTCGCTTGGGCGTGCAGGACTACCAACTCTGTCAGTGTTCTTTGGGAGCGAAATAGTTAAAGAGCCCAGTGAGAACGACCGAATCTCTATTGTCGAAAGGTGAAGAATTGGTCACGCAGGCCCGTTTGGCATTCTACCCCTCATCGATCATCTTTCATTCTTACCACATACTCGATATTTTACAAGTACACAAATTACATGAAGAACATATCTAAGAATGTAAAACGAGACTATTACATTCACAAATATAAGATAATGAACTGCATGGAAGGTAACTAGCATAACAAGATTATACGCACATGCAAAAACATTTTCAATGCAGTTTTTGCTACATCTTTTTTTTCACACTCGTTAAGATAATTTCTAAACAAGCTAAGTATTGGATTAAGTTAATTTAGAACAGAACTTTGTGGCTGGCGAGTCAGCGGTAAGAGAGACGACCATGTAGTTTAAGTAGGTCTATAATTCCAGGCAAATTTTTTTTTTTTTAAAGTTCGGAGTTAAAAAATACTGTTTATGGATTTTAAATGATAGGAGAGGGCATTCCAGAGCTGCACTGCAGAGTAATACAGGCTTTTATTGTACAGATCAAGTCTGGGCTTATGATTCTAGAAGACAATTGTTTAAACACTAGTTAATTTTAAACAATGACCACAAGTGAGGCGGGGAATTTGCAACAGAATTCCTTGAGATGAAAGGTGACGCAGATTGTAAGCAAGAAAATAACGGAATATTTATAAAATGTTACGTGCTTTCATGAAATCAATGATTTAAAGAATATTCATTCACTCGTTAGGTACTTTAACTATCCGCGGTTGGTGATTATACTTCCTCCATTTTGTATGGTCGTTGGTGTTTGTCTATTGTCTTATTATTTATGTTATTTTTTGTAAAACTTCATAAATGTCTTTAGTTTCCTCTTTTATGATTTCCGTTGCTAGGGCATATCTATAACGTAGATATTAAATGGCTTTTCACGTGGTCTAACTTATCTAACGGTGTTTGACGTTTTCTTGTCACTGGTGATTTCCCCTTGCCTTCCCTGATTTTGATAGGTTTTCTCCCCTAGACGTTCCCTGAAACAGCTTTTCGCGTCTTTTGGGTTGCACAACGTTCGCTAGGAGTAGCAAGAAAGTTCGCTAAGAGTTGCACGAGAATTCGTTAAGAATTGCCCGACAGTTCGCTAATGGTTCCACAAGATGACGTGATTAAAAAAAAAAGGCATTGTTTATAAACACAACTATAGCGAATAAATATCTTCACCATTCAAAAGAACTTTGAGTGTTACTATTAGATTTTTAAATCTACAACTTTCTGATCAAACTGAAGTGCCACTAGCTGTAAATGTAATCTTCTTCTTCTTCTTCTTCTTCTTCCTTCTTCTTCTTTAGGGATTATCTGAGATCTGGAAATTGTTTGAAAAGCTTCGTCAGGAAAAAAGTGATAGAGAAACGCTGGCCTAATAAGAGTTGCAAGTATCGCACATGATATTTGTTATGTCCGCTGCTGATTAGTTCAATATACACAGCTAATTCTGTTTATATATAATCTATAAGCCACGTGACCATCAACTAGCAGATAGCAGAAAGACCAAGAGGCTGTTTAAAAATGAAGGACACGCCTAATTTTAGCATTTGTATAAGTTTTAAAAATGTTAATATCATCAGGCTTCAACAAATGCAGTATCCGCAAGATTGAAAATGGATATGCAGCAAAGTCACACAAAACAACGACAAAACTGAAAAATGAAAACTTCAGACACCAAAGTTGTACTCAGGTCAACACTAAAACTCGTTTCATTTTTACAGTTTAAACAGAAATTGTGAAAAAAGTTGACGCGCGTGAGCTATGGCTGGAAGTCTATAAGGAATAAAATACACGTGAACTGAACATAAATGGCCAAGTGCTGTAGCTTCCACTGATATCCACTGGTGCTGTTTATTGTACCGTAGCTTCCACTGATATCCGCTGGTGCTGTTTACTGTACCGTAGCTTACACTGATAACCACTGGTGCTGTTTATTGCACCGTAGCTTCCACTGATAACCACTAGTGCTGTTTATTGCACCGTAGCTTCCACTGATATCCACTAGTGCTGTTTATTGCACCGTAGCTTCCACTGATATCCACTAGTGCTGTTTATTGCACCGTAGCTTCCACTGATATCAACTAGTGCTGTTTATTGCACCGTAGCTTCCACTGATATCCACTAGTGCTGTTTATTGCACCGTAGCTTCCACTGATAACCACTAGTGCTGTTTATTGCACCGTAGCTTCCACTGATAACTACTAGTGCTGTTTATTGTACCGTAGCTTACACTGATATCCACTAGTGCTGTTTATTGCACCGTAGCTTCCACTGATAACCACTAGTGCTGTTTACTGCACCGTAGCTTCCACTGATATCCACTGGTGCTGTTTATTGCACCGTAGCTTCCACTGATAACCACTGGTGCTGTTTATTGCACCGTAGCTTCCACTGATAACCACTGGTGCTGTTTACTGTACCGTAGCTTCCACTGATATCCACTAGTGCTGTTTATTGCACCGTAGCTTCCACTGATAACCACTAGTGCTGTTTACTGCACCGTAGCTTCCACTGATATCCACTGGTGCTGTTTATTGCACCGTAGCTTCCACTGATATCCACTGGTGCTGTTTATTGCACCGTAGCTTCCACTGATATCCACTGGTGCTGTTTATTGCACCGTAGCTTCCACTGATATCCACTGGTGCTGTTTACTGTACCGTTGCTTCCACTGATATCCATTTAGTCCCAAAGCTGAAGATTAGAAAAGTCACCATGTAACAACAGAGTGACGATAATGCAAGTTCCTTTGGTATTGTATCATTTCGAATGTTTGATCATGTGTGATCCGGATTTTCAATGAGAAATAATTACTCTCTGAATCCCATCTATCGAAGCTGAAAAGTCTCATTTCTTCATCACAGAAACGCGCATCATTTTGTGAAACAGTCAAAGATTGTCACTGTCATATGGAAGAGTGGTGCATTCTTTTGAATGCTTCAAGTTTGCAATAGTCCATTTGATAAAGTCATTTTTAGTATGGTTTACCCTTTGGTGGCTCAGTATGAGAAGTTATATGATGCCCAGTGAGAAGTTCTAAAATATTCAATCAGAGATTAGACGGTGCCCAGCTAGAAGTTTGTATGCTTGCCCTGCGAAAAGTTGTTATGGGGCCCAGTACTCAAGAGCTTTCACGTGACCTTCAATAGCCTGACAAATAAAGAAAATGAACCTCCTGTCAGCGTGTGAGCTTTAGAACAAGTAAATTTTGCGATCTTTCTGTGCTGTTTGTTGGATGATGTTGATGGTTTGTTAGTGATAATCAGTGAAAACTATCTACGTTTTGAATGAACGTTCTGAAGTTCGAGACGGTTGGCCAGATTTTTTTAAAGATTTAAACCAAACACAAATGCAGCTGATTACCAATATGTGATTCATGGTGATATCTTATGTGAAGGAGTCTCCCCAACTGTAGAATACTTTTCATTTGCTGTATGCTTATTTGTGAGAACAGTGCTTTTCAAAATGAAAGAAAAACTTACAATAAAATCAAGCCCTTCATGTTCAGTTCGACTTCGGACTCCATAATCATTCGTTCAGTAAATTGTAAAAGACGGCTCCAAGATGATACATAAAGACTCTGACAAGATGCTTCCAGAACATTTGCTTGTTCTATCTGCCGCCCTGCCTTTCAACATCGACATAGTCATTGCGCTTTACAGCCAGAAGGGCAATCAGCAATCTAATTCTCTGCAAGAAAATTATTGATTCTCTCAGTAACTTGATAGTCGCAAAAAGTCGACTTTTAGGGGGTGAAGGTTGTTTTATTTAGTGAACGCTCTCACAACGCAGAGTAAAGACACGAAGAAACAGGGAAAACTTGTCAAATAATGTAACATTTCAATAACTAGGCCAAGGTTTCTCATTCCACTATTTCTTTCCTATAAAATACATTTATTTTAGTCGCAGCCCCAAGAAATACAACACGTCAGATATTGGGGAAACCCTGTCTACGACTTTCCCTGTCATTCACAATAAAAACAAAGAAGAAAATGACAACGAAATAGATATGTAGACAACACAGAAAGATGGACGAGATTCAGCTCAGTCGGGAGCACTGTGAGAACAAGGTACAAAACAATTGGAGGATCACAATCTGCACCGAGGAGACGTCACATGATGATGATGATGATGATAAGCAAGGTCTTACTAACACTATCCACAGATATAAAACAAAATTATTATAATTTACATATTTCTGTCTCAGCATCATCAGATTTTACTCCTTTGTGCACGTTCACAAGTGAGAAATGAAACATTGTTATCTGTTTCAAATTAATGATTTTTTTTTAAAGCCCTGGACAGGCAGAGAAAAACAGAGGTCACCAGAGAAGTTTCAGAGCAAAGGAAGCTGCCAACATTCTAAGAAAAAAAAAAAAAACAGTAAAAATTTCTTGCACATGTCAAGACAACCTGACACTGAGCGGGAAATCCCAAAGAAAAGGGGAGATAAGAAGACCACGAGAAAAAAATCTCAGTGGACAGGGCGTGTGGCACAGGGAAAAAAGAAATGGAACTGATTAGGAGCACCAAGGATCGCACAAAGCCGAGAAGCATGATCGCCAACGCTGTCCGGCACGGCACATAGCAAGTTAGTTCACTAAGCATAATCTCTCCTTCTCTTTCCCCAACCCCACAATAACCTAGTATCATATTTACTAAGGAATTATATATTCTCTCTGTTTTTAATCTTCTAATAATATTCCCTAGACAGAAATATTGTACCCAAGTTTTCTTTAATTAAAAGCCGTCTAATGTTTAAAAATCATCAGGAACAAACAAAATAATATAGTCAAACAATTTCTTTTTTTGTTCTTTGTCAAAACAGAACCTTTCAACAGGAAAATCAAAAGATGTAAAACTATCTAAACAAGTTTGCACAAAATTAGATTTTAAAGCATGCTTGGACTTTTAAAAGAACTGAAATAAAATAATGAGACATGTTTCAAATGTTCCAAGCAGACGTGGGGTTCGGTACCGACTTTTAAGGGAACAGTTACGCAACAGTGAGTAGCTTTGTATGGGCGACAAAATGTCATGGCGCCAATCGTGCAAAATATTGCTGTTACTGTACTTTTTTCAGATCAGTACAATATTTCAACATTGACGTAGTCTAAGGTTCGCCTCGCGCTGAACTCTCAGATGGTTTTGAGATAGGATGTTGATGTTGTGTTTACATAATATAATGTTTGGCAAGTTTCTTCATACTGTGGCCTACATTGCTACTGCGCATGTCTCGTAGCCCCTTGACCCTTACCATAATTAAAAAAATGTGTGCTTGGGAACCAGATCAAATCATGCGCACCGGACACCTGTGAGATAAACCTAAACTCCAGCTTTAGTGCACCGTTCACTGAACAGACACTCCCTTGAATGCACCAGATTGGTTTGCTACCTAAAACATGAACCGTTCCTTCTATGAATTCTTAACAAGAATCGCTATATTAAATTCCTTCATGCAGCAACACAGTGAATACCCACTTTTTCTCATGGCTTCCACTGTTCTGGTCTCAAACATTTATATTTATTTAAATGTAAAACAAAAGTAGGAGCAGCTCTATTAAGTAACCAGAACATAGTTGTAATCTTTCAGTTTACATCTTAATCATACAAAAACATAAAGGACAAAGAGACGGAAAAAAGAAGAGAAAATATAAATTTCAGATCAATGGAGAAAATAATAATTTAAAAAAGATAGCATATGTCTGTGACTTGTAAGAGGTCGTGTCTGCGTTATGTTTATGTATTTAGTTGTGTATGTCTGTGACTTGTAAGAGGTCGTGTCTGCGTTATGTTTATGTATTTAGTTGTGTATGTCTGTGACTTGTAAGAGGTCGTGTCTGCGTTATGTTTATGTATTTAGTTGTGTATGTCTGTGACTTGTAAGAGGAAGTGTCTGCGTTATGTTTATGTATTTAGTTGTGTATGTCTGTGACTTGTAAAAAGCTATGTCTGCGTTATGTTTATGTATTTAGTTGTGTATGTCTGTGACTTGTAAGAGGAAGTGTCTGCATTATGTTTATGTATTTAGTTGTGTATGTCTGTGACTTGTAAGAGGAAGTGTCTGCATTATGTTTATGTATTTAGTTGTGTATGTACTTTTATAAAAAATCTGTTCCGACAAGTACATTTATTATCCGGATAAACTGTGCGGTCATGTCGTGGAAGTCGTGTTTCTGACCCCAAAGTGTAGCTGCCTGTGGCCAGAGCTGGGGTCAGGCTTCTTGGTAGAGGGGGCAGAGCTGGGGTCAGGCTTCTTGGTAGAGGGGGCAGAGCTGGGGTCAGGCTTATTGGTAGAGGGGGCAGAGCTGGGGTCAGGCTTATTGGTAGAGGGGGCAGAGCTGGGGTCAGGCTGCTTGGTAGAGGGGGCAGAGCTGGGGTCAGGCTTCTTGGTAGAGGGGGCAGAGCTGGGGTCAGGCTTCTTGGTAGAGGGGGCAGAGCTGGGGTCAGGCTTATTGGTAGAGGGGGCAGAGCTGGGGTCGGGCTTCTTGGTAGAGGGGGCAGAGCTGGGGTCGGGCTTCTTGGTAGAGGGGGGCAGAGCTGGGGTCGGGCTTCTTGGTAGAGGGGGCAGAGCTGGGGTCGGGCTTCTTGGTAGAGGGGGCAGAGCTGGGGTCGGGCTTCTTGGTAGAGGGGGCAGAGCTGGGGTCGGGCTTCTTGGTAGAGGGGGCAGAGCTGCAGGATGTTCTGCGGAGTCTGGACGTCTTGTCTCGCACCTGTAATGTGACAGGCCGATGAGATACAGGTGTGTTCGCAACATGCAGTGTCCCGTGCGTAGTCTGAAGATGGTGGTTTGTTCTTGAATTGAGAGTTGTGGCATGCGATCTTGTTAGATGGTGAGCTTGTTGTACTGATTCTTGATTATATTTTTTTTAGGTAGGATGTTGATGTTGTGGTTGCCTGTTATCAGATCTGGCAAGTTTGTCAGCTTCTTCGTTTCCCAAAAGACCACGATGTGATGAGATCCACTGGATCATGGGCTGCCTTTTTCCTGAGAAAGCGTGCGCAGCACTTGCAGTGTATCTCTTTCTAGGCGTTCTTTGGGCGAGAGCTGACTTTGTATGATAGACTCGCTGTCGGTAAGGAAGATGATGTGATTGCAAGTTTGAGCTGTGATGCTAGCTACCCTGGCAGCTTCTATGAGAGCTGTGAGCTCAGCTGGATAGGTGGTGGCCAGAGAACCAACGGGTATGAAATGTGAGACAGTGTGCCTATTTGGATACTGAATATATATTCCGCTGCCTCTATTTCTGGTGGCCGCATCTGCAAAAATCTTATGTATTATCTGTGTGACCTTATGTATTATCTGTGTGATCTTATGTATTATCTGTGTGATCTTATGTATTATCTGTGTGATCTTATGTATTATCTGTGTGATCTTATGTATTATTTGATTTTACGTGTTATCTGCGTGACATCACGCCTTTACTTTGTAGAGGAAAGATTTCCTAAAACGCCTAAATAGTCCATCAAATATATCAGATTTTTCGGGTATACTACCTTCCTCGAATTTTCTAAGTCACATACATTATTTGACCTGTAATGTTTGATAAAGCAATCCTAGTTTTGATGTGACCCTGATAAATTTACGCAAAGGTTCAGATGTGACCATTAGATACACGCTCTCACCGTAAATGTGAAAGTGGTATCCAGCTCAGACATGGCCCTGACAAAACAAAACAAAACAAAAACTGATTTTTCTTACAGTTATTATATATACAGACTATTCTTTTTTAAAATGTTAAAATTCACACGTTGTAGACACAGTATTTCTAAAACAAAATCACATTATTTAGTTCTCACTTCACATTCTCAAGGCAATCGTTTTTTCTCTTCTCCTTAAACCAAGCTCTTTTAGATATGCTTTACAAGTAATTTTGCTTTACAATTAATATTAAGCTTTTCGGTGAAAGAACGAGTGCCAATATTTACACCAAAAGAGCTTCTTGTTTACGCCGGCCTGAGTAGATCGTAATGATGTCTGCCGAGGAGTTTATGAGCGTTCTGGTTGTTGTACCATCGGATCTCAAAGTCCCCGCGTGTGACAGGCGATTCTTTGGGCATGTAGCCGTAGTGGAACTCAGGCACCCAGTAGCGCCAGTTGTAATCAACATCCTTGCCGTCCCTCACTGTGATATCCAGCTTTTCCGGTTGCTGATAGAAGCGAGGTTCCTTGGGTGGTGGAAGCCAGGTCACTCGCGATCCTTTTCCTAAGATGTCGCGTATATGTCCGGCCAGCGCCTACAAGACAGAGATCAGAGCACAACTCAGAATCGCCGTAGCAGTTTCAGAGTAGAAGCTTTCATATAATCAGCTTAAAAATTAGTATCTTCAATCTTAACTGCAATGTGTTATAACACTTTTTGTCACACGTTACACCTCACTTCAAACTCACGCAGAAGGGGTTAAACATCACATCCATCGTCTCCACATTTTCATGATAAAATCTTTCCAGAATGTCATAAAACCAGTACTTATATATGATTCCTGTCATAAAACCAGTACTTATATGTGATTCCTGTCATAAATCCAGTACTTTCATGTGATTCCGGTCATAAAATCAGTACTTATATATGATTCCTGTCATAAAACCAGTACTTATATGTGATTCCTGTCATAAATCCAGTACTTTCATGTGATTCCGGTCATAAAACCAGTACTTATATGTGATTCCTGTCATAGAACCAGTACTTTCATGTGATTCCAGTATATTGCTTTCATCGCAGGAATGCTTGTACTTATTGAGCAGAACACTTTTTTGGCAACGATTTTATCATTCAATATCCTCCTCCTTTTTTCTTTTATAATTTCTGAGCTTTTCGAGATCTGTTGCAGCAACGTTGTGTATGTTCATAAACGTTTCGCTATGAACACTTTTTACACTTAAGTTAAAATATCTGAGTTTTGGTCATCGTTTCTGTGAGATGCTGAGCGAACCCTGAATAAGCTTTCATTCTAAATTCTCCAGCGAGATGCTGTAGTACCTCTTTTTTTAAAAAAGAAAGAGGTAGAAACCAAAGATGCATTAAAAATCGTTAGAAAATTAATAAACAAAGTATATGAAGAGAGAGTCTAAGAGAATCCATATGCCAAGTCGGGGAAGCATGTTAACTGAAAGTTTCTCGCTGAAAAAGGAAAGCAGATGATTCACACGTCCGAGTTGGTAACCTTGTAGATAGGAAGTTGGTCACGGTTATGGGCGACTGGTTCCACCTGCCATCATTCTCGTGCAGATTTTTTTTTTAAAAAAATTTCAACTTCTCTTCTCTCCAGTGCACTGCTTGATTTCTGAACATTCTGCCACGCAATTTAGATTTAACCACATTACACAAACCTCCAGGTTTTCACTGATTCGTCATATCGGTGTTAACATGCTCATCTTGAATATAAGAAGGACATAAGTAACCAAGTTCAATAAAAACTCAAGAATTTGATGTTTACCATCACTTGGTGTTGTCTTTATAGACGCTAGCACTCATCATTTTATGAGATTTGCAATACTTTCAATCAGCGTGCTTCTCTTTTCATGTGCCACTTGATATTCTTCTCTTTATTTTTTTCTTTTAGTTTTCCAGAGATTGTAGATTGTTTCTTCTCAAGACGTGTCTTCAGAATTTTGATTGTCTTTTTCTCTTGGTGATGGAGTTACTTTTAAGATATTATGCAGCCTCCTTGAGAATTTTTTCTTTCTCCTTTGGGCGTCCAGTGTTTAAATTGCATCTTTCTTCATTACCACATTTATCTGTTTCTTCCTGTTTCTATGTGACATTTTCATTTTTTTGCCCAAGTCTTAGATATATATACATATATGCTATACGTTCTTTGCAACATCTGTTAAACCTTTATTTTAAAATTGATGAGCTTTCATTAAACAAAAATTTAAACATTTATGTAAACAAATTACTTTCAAGTCTTCAAACGAAGAGCAGTACTGCAAGACAACACGGCATCTGTTGTTTGAAATCACTCAGCGTTGCGTAGATCATTTTGCACTATATTTGTGTCGTTGTGTAGATTGAAATATTTTACCTCTGCTTTCATGTTGAAAAAAGATAAGAGTGTGAACAGACGATTCTGAAGGGTAAGACTGAAAGGGGGGGGGGGAAGGTTGGGTGGGTATGGTGGTGGTGGTGGTGGTGTGTGTGTGTGTGTGTATATGACGATTTTTATTTCGAATAAAAGGTTATTACATAGTTTTCTGTGGATGTTATACAACTTTTAGTGAATGATGATGATGTTGATGATGATGGTGACGATGATGATGATGATGATGATTGATGATGATGATGATGATGGAAAGCACTGGCCATGAGAAGTTGTTCTCATTATCAAACATGACATGCTGTAATGGCTTTTTGACTTTCCGGGATAAATATAAAAGACAGTTTTCTAACCCCTCCCCCCTTCAACCTACCATTTGACACACTCATCAACCCCTTCATTTTCATCACGTGATAGAATCACAACCACGTGGTACCAGCAGCAGAGGCTGGAGATGACGGTAGTATCTGGACCTGTTCTGTTTTTATCTAGTTCACAGTGGCACGGTAAAATCAAACGAGATTCTACATATAAAAAGTTAATGAAGAACAAAGGTAAAGATAACCCTGTCATGCCTTAGAGGCACATAGGGATATGGTATTAGTGCCCATATTTTCCTTGACCTGTCAGCACACTAGAGGGTGATATGGTCAGTATCACGCCTGGCTGCCTTTCCTTTCCCAACTCCAGAAGAAGTCGGGTACCCATTTCTACAGCTGGGTGACTGGGGTGCCCGCCGGCCGGATTCAATGAAGAACAAACAAACAAAAAACAAGTAAAGAACTGTTATTTTAGAAACACCAACCAAAACTAATATACACAATAAAAGAAAGGTGTTGTTCTAAATCTGTTGTTTTTTCTTACCAGAATATCGCCGAAGTGCGTGATGCCCATTTTGGGTAGTACGCATGCGTCCACAGTCAACAGCTTCCGGCCATTTATAAAGTGAGACCGAAAATTCTCCTGCAGCAAAATTAAATAAAGAAGTGTTTCCCTAGTTCTCCATTAAGTACTTTTTTCTTCTCGTCATCTTTCTTCTACGCACTATTCTTCTACGTTTTTTTGTGTGTGTGTGTTTGTTGCTTTGTTTGTTTTTGTTTTTACGTTAATCTTTATCCAATATTCGTTTCGTTGCTTCCAGCAAAATGATCGCTGTCATGCAGTAGTCAGAGAGACTTAGGGCCCCCCACCCCCAAGTCCAGAAACATGCTTTTAAAAAGAAAAAAAAATTAAAAGCTCACCATTCGATACAGCATAAAAGTTACAACTTCATCACTATGTCATCATGTGCCAAGAGTTTTAGGTTCAAAGACACATACAGCCAGACTGACTTCTGACATTTCTTCCTTTTCTTCAGAGATCACTGGACCTTCACCTTGTTTTCTTTACAACAGGTAGGATTTTGTTTATTCAGGACATCTTCTTTCAGTACATCACTTCCCAGGACAGCTTATTCACTGGACACTTCCCAGGACAGCTTGTTTCAGTACATCACTTCCCAGGACAGCTTGTTTCAGTACATCACTTCCCAGGACAGCTTGTTTCAGTACATCACTTCCAAGGACAGCTTGTTTCAGTACTTCCCTTCCCAGGACAGCTTGTTTCAGTACATCACTTCCCAAGACATCTTGTTTCAGTACATCACTTCCCAGGACAGCTTGTTTCAGTACATCACTTCCCAGGACATCTTGTTTCAGTACTTCACTTCCCAGGACAGCTTGTTTCAGTACATCACTTCCCAGGACATCTTGTTTCAGTACATCACTTCCCAGGACATCTTGTTTCAGTACATCACTTCCCAGGACAGCTTGTTTCAGTACATCACTTCCCAGGACAGCTTGTTTCAGTACATCACTTCCCAGGACAGCTTGTTTCAGTACATCACTTCCCAGGACAGCTTGTTTCAGTACATCACTTCCCAGGACAGCTTGTTTCAGTACATCACTTCCCAGGACAGCTTGTTTCAGTACTTCACTTCCCAGGAACTGACCATTCATTGAGCCATAAAACTCTCAAGGTATTAGTTCCTTTTCTCGCATATAGACTGTTACCTTCATATATTTGAGACTTTACACGGGAATAAACTTTCACTTAATACACTGACAACCTAAGATACATTATATTCTGGTACTCCTAACATTGACAGACCAGGCAGTTCGAGACTATCAGGGAAGACTGCATGACAGCCGAAGGAACTGTCCTTAAAGATACTGTGACCTGAATCATCCCCCCTTTCAGTGCTTTCTAGAATCTCCGACATTAATGCTCAAAAATAATAAGTTTTTTCAATGTTTAAGACAGTTTCAAAAGCAGGAAGATCAATAGATATAGAACTTGAGCAGTGTGATCTTCCTAACAGTTTCTGTCATGGCCGATTCTACTAAGACTGGAGATGCTTATAAAGTCACATCAAGAGCGAGCAATGTTTGTGTCGCAAAATCCTATTCCTGTCAAATGTTCTTTAATTACAAATAAATCATTTCATAACACGTAATTTTAAACTGAGACATCTACTTCAACAGCCACTCAGCCATTCAGCCACTCAGCCATTCTGCCACTCAGCCATTCATTCTGCTTATCTCCTGGTTTAGGAATTAAACTGGGCGGCTTTCTCGTCTCCTGTGGATATTCTGAAACTAGACCACAATAAAGCAACAACAAACATGTTCAGAGAGACAAGTTTTCCCTTTGATCTGGACTTAGTCCCATTTACACGGGACTGATTTTACATGAACATCGTTTCATTATTTTAAACAACAGAGGCACAATTCTAACTGTATCCGCACACTATAATAATATAACTATATTCCAAATACGATGTTGCGATTTAAACTGAAGTTTGCTGATCAGACAAGGGCAAATTGCCTGAAACGTTCACTTGGACATCAACTTCACGTGCTGACCTGAACTGTACTCAGCAGATGATTCGTGAGCACAGAAAAATGACACTAGTCAAAACTGCATTGTTGACAATAACTCATGACAGCTTCACGAGAATCCCATGAAACTTACTGAACACAAAACTCACTGACCATGTTATTGAATGCCTATAAAAGATCCACGCTCCTCGAATCAATTTATTCGAAAAATCAATGCGCAAGCCTGGCTCATTTCACTACAGAACGACGACGCATCGTCATTGGACATTTACAGACTGAACAGTCACATGTAGTGGGCAGACAATTTAATGTGGTTAGAAGCACTATTAGTCGCCTTTGAAGACGATTTCAAGAAACTGGCTCAGTTGCAGACCGGCCACGCAGTGGAAGACCCATAGTCACAACTCCAGCCGAAGACCTCTTCATACGGCTGCGTCACCTCAGGAATCGATTTGCATCTGTGTCCTCAACAGCACAGTCAATGACAGCAGCTCGTCGAAATTTCAGATCAAACGGCCAGGAACCGGCTGCACGAAGCTGGTCTTTGGGCTAGAAGACCCTACAGAGGTCCTGTTTTTACGGACCGGCATCGCCAGAACCGACTTTAGTGGACGAACCAACATCATCAGTGGATCGTTGCGAATGATTGGAGAAGGATTTGGTTTATTGATGAATCATTCTTTCTGCTCCAGCGACACAATAGACGGAGAAGAGTTTACCGCACATCCCATGAGCGCTACGCCTAGAACAGAGTGGATGAGGCTCCTCCACTTGGTGGTGGAGGTGTACCGGTATGGGAAACGATCAACTTCATGGAAAGAAGTGACCTGGTGCAAAATGAAGGACGCCTGAATGCCCAACGATACGTCGCTGAAATTCTTCGTTCTCACGTCCTTCCACTTCTGCCTGCACCAGGGTCGAATTTTCGGCAGAATAACGCTCACCACTCAGTTCCTTACTGACAACAATGTCCAGACCATTCCGTGCCAAACTATGTCATTAGACTTGAGGTTCTAAGGACTGTTATAGCCGGAGGTGGGATGGGGGATACGCTCTCCACTCCAATTAAATGTCTCCAAGGCGTGTGTCTCAAATAGCCTCTGATAGTCAAGTCCAGCTCCTGGTCTTCCCATGGCGGAACTGTTCAAACTGACAAGAGAAGGGGCGAAGGCGAATATCTGGCGCCTGAAGACCAGACGTTTCGGCCAGATGAGAGTCATGTTTGGTAGCTCATCTACCGCTGCTGGCGAGATTCTTCAGCTGCCGTGCGTGGGGTGAAACTCCTCTCGGCCAATGAAGAAAAATGCGATTAGGATTGCTGAGCAGCGCCGTCGTGGAAAAGGTGAATGATTAAATGAAGTGACCAGTAGCCTCGAGGTCACGACTACTCAGATCAGGGCACCTCTGCTCTAGAGGCCGGACACGTCCTATACACACCCATACTGGGAGAGATTGCCTAAACCGGCTTAACCCAGGGATTAAATTCAGACATTGCTGGCGAGATTCTTCGGCCGCCGCGCGTGGAGTGATACTCCTCCCGGCCAAAGAAGAAAATGTGAAAATGCGACTAGGGTTGCCGGACGGCGCCGCTGTGAAAAAGTGATGGAAAGGATAAAGTGAAGTTTAATCGCTATGTCCAGTAGTTTTGCAACGAGAGCTACTCATACCACGGCACCTCTGCTCTAGAGGCCAGCCACATCCGATATACACACATACTGGTGAAATATGCCTAAACCAGCTTAACCCAGCTGTGAAACTTGATGGCTACGCATGTCACAGTACCTCCGCTCTAGAGGTCGATTACGTCCTAAACACGCCCATACTGGGATAATATGCCTAAACCGGCTTAACCCAGGGGTGAAACTTTCTAGCGGCGAGGATTCGTCCTCCTGGACAAAAGTTCCGTCCTGGTCACAACTAGGAAAGGGAGAGGCCACGACCACAAAATCCTGAAGTCGGAGACAATGGACCAATGCAGTCTAGATAGGAAACCACCTCTCACCCGACGGGGATGTTTGCGTATCCTAATCACGCTGAGGTTTTCCGGTGAGAAAGTCCAACGCTGGACTGGATGAGCAACCACCTCTCACCCGGCGGGGATATGCTGATATCCAAAACACGTCGAGGTTTTCCGGTTAAGTCCAACTCTACATTAAACTGATGCAACGAAAACCACGGTGTCACATAATCCCTCTTCTGAGACCCGCCGAGAATACAAGCTGAAGCCCTGCGATACTCTAAACCTCTTGTGGTCCTTTCGGGGATCTCGTGTGGTCCTTTCGGGGTTCTAATTGTAGCTGCATGCAGACATTCTAACTGTAGCTGCATGCAGACATTCTAACTGTAGCTGCATGCAGACATTCTAACTGTAGCTGCAGGCAGACATTCTAACTGTAGCTGCATGCAGAAACTGTAGCTGTAGGCAGACAGTCTAACTGTAGCTGAAGGCAAATATTCTCGATTTCATAAATAGATTTACTAACACAAATAACAATGTGGAAATTCTATTTCTTCGATGGTAAAGTAGTTCCATCTCTCTGCATTCCAGGTCACTATCAGCTGCTACTCTGAATGCAGCTTAATCCTCTGTAAAATATGAATTACATATGGCACTGTTTTCAAGCTAGGCTGATTGGAGGTCATCTGGAATTATAAAATGGCTAATTTAATTCTGAAACTGTACACCCTTGCATTATAAAAAAAAACACGCATACCTTGTACTTGCCATAACCAATGCTGTCGACCCAATCCGCGACTTCGTCGATGGTCCAATAGAAGCAGGCGGGGATGCCAAATGGGTCGTTCCTTCTCTGAACTTCTCGACGAAGTATGTTGTCCGTCATTGCCGCACGATGCTCAAGCTAAGCGTGTTGTCAAGGAAAAACAAGTTGACTAGATCTAGCAAACCAGCAAATGTGGAACTGCAGGTATTTTTGTGTGTTTCTAAGTTGAACCGCTACAATATAGTGTGGGCGGCGGACAATTTGTCTTCTGTTAAGATGGCTGATTTGATAGTGATTGACTGTCTTAGCAACGGATTATGACGTGAACCGGAAGTGATGTCACAAGGAATGCTGGGGGTGAAAATTTTCTTAGGGGGAATGAACTAGGTTACACATTTCATTAACTGGCTAACAGAAACATTGTAGAGATATTTATGAATCTGATCAGCTTTGTTCCAGCTGCTGTGAGAACGAAATGATATCCGCTTTCCAGGCTGTATTTGCTCTATGCGTGGTTAACTCCATCTTTGAGAGTGGGATTGCAAAAGATTTCAACTCAAGCTGTAGCACGGCGTCTTTGCTTCGAATGAATAAAGAGGAGAGTAAAACGTATTCAAGAACATCGAGAACATCATGTTAAAGGCAGGGACAAGAACTGTAAATCAACACTAAAGGCAGGAACAAGAACTGTAAATCAACACTAAAGGCAGGGACAAGAACTGTAAATCAACATTAAAGGCAGGGACAAGAACTGTAAATCAACACTAAAGGCATGAACAAGAACTGTAAATCAACACTAAAGGCAGGGACAAGAACTGTAAATCAACACTAAAGGCAGGAACAAGAACTGTAAATCAGCACTAAAGGCAGGAACAAGAACTGTAAATCAACACAGAACTGATGATATAAGCCGAGGTCTCCGA
Organism: Achatina immaculata; assembly: GCA_009760885.1. Lineage (NCBI taxonomy): Eukaryota > Metazoa > Mollusca > Gastropoda > Stylommatophora > Achatinidae > Lissachatina > Lissachatina immaculata. Next base: position 43,799,003 of record CM019702.1, on the reverse strand, counting down.
GAGAAGTTTTATGTGGTGACTGAAAGCCTTTACCCTTCTGATCCTATTCTATTCTCATCTACTATGCTCCTCTCCTCACTCACTCAAAAGAAGTGAAGCCTTCCAGCCCCCCACCCCTCCTTTTTCAAACACGGGAAATTCCGGGCCCTGGAGCGATGTACCGGCTGGGCCCTCTCTCTCTCACCCTGGGGCTGTGCCCCTTCTCTCTCACCCTGGGGCTGGGCCCCCTCTCTCTCACCCTGGGGCTGGGCTCCCTCTCTTTCTCACCCTGGGGCTGTGCCCCTCTCTCTCTCACCCTGGGGCTGGGCCCCCTCTCTCTCACCCTGGGACTGGGCCCCTCTCTCTCACCCTGGGACTGGGCCCGCTCTCTATCCCTGGAGCTGGGCCCCCTCTCTCTCACCCTGGGGCTGGGCCCCCTCTCTCTCACCATGGGGCTGGGCCCCCTCTCTCTCTCACCATCGGGCTGGGCCCCCTCTCTCTCGCCCTGGGGCTGGGCCCCCTCTCTCTCACCCTGGGGCTGGGCCCCTCTCTCTCATCCTTGGGCTGGGCCCCCTCTCTCTCTCACCCTGGGGCTGGTCATAGTTCACTGTGTAGTCGTAAGATATGACGAGGAAGAGGTTGGTGCGCATGTATCCAGAACGTGATGATTATGGTGATGCTGATGGTGATGGTGGTGATGATGATGTCATATAGTAGAATTCTCAGATCAGACCTGAACATCATTGATAGAACAGCCATGCTGTGAAACAGCTGAAGCAGATGAGAAGGGAGATCACTCAAGGACACCTTGACGAAGAAACGTCGAGTATAATATCGATAAAATGCAGCACAACAATTGTACAGCCAGGCAACAGCACACTACAGACCTTTAGAAGATAAGAGAATTTTGTTTGTGGCCATCATAATGTCAAAACACAATGTAGATAGATAGATAGATAGATAGATAGATAGATAGATAGATAGATAGATAGATAGATAGATAGATAGATAGATAGATAGATGCCAAATATGCGTACATATGCAATTCACCGATGTGTACACAAAGGTGACTGATAAGTCTGATTATATAAAACAATGTCGCATATAATCAATTCTCTCCCCCCACCCTTTTTCACACACACACACAACTTGGTAAACGTACACAAGGCGACACAAAATTCTGTAAGCTGAGTGTACAACATAAGTGATAAATTAAGAATGTATACGCAAAGTGAAGCAAATAAATGATGTAATCTGCCTGTTCATTCATTCATTCATTTGCATGTCCCTTGTGGAACTTTGCTTCCCTAAGAGCTCTCCTGTAGGCCTCTCCGTCGTGAGCAAGATGGCCCGCTGCTGATGCATCCATTTGCAGATCATCAACGATGTCTTGTAGCCATTTTCGCCTTGGTCTTCCTCTCTTTCTTTTTCCCATTATGTACTCTTCCAAGACGGTCTTCTCTAGATTATCATGATGTTTAATATGTCCAAAATATTTAAGTTTTCTCTCTTTAATCCTCTTTGCTAGCCAGCCTTCTCTAATATTAAGTTCTTGTAGTATAAATATATTTGTTCTTTTTTGTGTCCACGATATTTGAAGAACTCTTCTGTAGCATTTACATTCAAAGGCATTTATGTGTTTCTCAGTTGTTTTGTTAAGTGTCCAGGTCTCACAGGCATATGTTGCGATGGGAAAGATGCCTGCACTTTAACCAAATAAATGGTGTAATCTGCCTGCACTTTAACCAAATAAATGGTGTAATCTGCCTGCACTTTAACCAAATATATGGTGTAATCTGCCTGCACTTTAACCAAATAAATGGTGTAATCTGCCTGCACTTTAACCAAATAAATGGTGTAATCTGCCTGCACTTTAACCAAATAAATGGTGTAATCTGCCTGCACTTTAACCAAATAAATGGTGTAATCTGCCTGCACTTTAACCAAATAAATGGTGTAATCTGCCTGCACTTTAACCAAATAAATGGTGTAATCTGCCTGCACTTTAACCAAATACATGGTGTAATCTGCCTGCACTTTAACCAAATACATGGTGTAATCTGCCTGCACTTGAAGCAAAGAACGATACTAAATAAACTTATTTAAAATGCCTGACAAGACTGGCACTCCCAACCCGTACTTGATCTAACAATTTACCCTGTTGCTATTTATTAATAGCCAATTTTCTCTATTTCTTTCCATTTGGCTCGCGTTTGCTTCTTTTAAGCAAATCGTTTCACGCGCAGCATGTGTCTTTCAGAAAGTGTGCTCACGCCGCCATGTGCAAGATGTATTCAGACATAGACAAGGAAGAAGGGAGTGGATCTGGAGTGTGATGAACTGATTTTGCGAAAGTGTGCCAACAACGTTTTGCATCAGGTTTTCTTCTTACGTGTGTCGCTGTTTTCTTGTTATCAGTGTCGCTGTTTTCTTGTTATCCGTGCCGCTGTTTTCTTCTTATCCGTGCCGATGTTTCCATGTTATAAGTGCGGCTGTTTTCTTGTTATCCGTGCCGATGTTTTCTTGTTATCCGTGCCGATGTTTTCTTGTTTTCCATGCCGATGTTTTCTTGTTATCAGTGCTGATGTTTTCTTGTTTTCCATGCCGATGTTTTCTTGTTTTCCATGCCGATGTTTTCTTGTTATCAGTGCTGATGTTTTCTTGTCATCAGTGCCGCTGTTTTCTTGTTTTCCATGCCGATGTTTTCTTGTTATCAGTGCTGATGTTTTCTTCTTATCCGTACCGATGTTTTCGTGTTAAAAGTACCGATGTTTTCTTCTTATCCGTGTCGATGTTTTCATGTTATCCGTGCCGCTGTTTTCTTATTATCAGTGCTGTTCTTTTCATGTTATCCGTGCCGCTGTTTTCTTGTTATCAGTGCCGCTGTTTTCTTCTTATCTGTGCCGATGTTTTCATGTTATAAATGCCGCTGTTTTATTGATATCCGTGCCGATGTTTTCTTGTTTTCCATGCCGATGTTTTCTTGTTATCAGTGCCGCTATTTTCGTGTTATCCGTGCTGCTGTTTTCATGTTATCCATGCCGATGTTTTCTTGTTTTCCATGCCGATGTTTTCTTGTTATCCGTGTCGATGTTTTCTTGTTTTCCATGCCGATGTTTTCTTGTTTTCCATGCCGATGTTTTCTTGTTATCCATGCCGATGTTTTCTTGTTTTCCATGCCGATGTTTTCTTGTTATCCGTGTCGATGTTTTCATGTTTTCCGTGCCGCTGTTTTCGTGTTATCAGTGCCGCTCTTTTCATGTTATCCGTGCTGCTGTTTTCTTGTTATCCGTGCCGCAGTTTTCTTGTTATCCATGCCCATGTTTTCTTGTTATTCGTGTCGATGTTTTCCGTGCCGATGTTTTCTTGTTATCCGTGTCGATGTTTTCATGTTTTCCGTGCCGCTGTTTTCTTGTTATCCGTGCTGCTGTTTTCTTGTTATCCGTGCTGCTGTTTTCTTGTTATCTGTGCCGCAGTTTTCTTGTTATCCGTGCCGCTGTTTTCTTGTTATCCATGCCCATGTTTTCTTGTTATTCGTGCCGCTGTTTTCTTGTTATCCATGCCCATGTTTTCTTGTTATTCGTGCCGCTGTTTTCTTGTTATCCGTGCCGCTGTTTTCTTGTTATCCATGCCCATGTTTTCTTGTTATTCGTGCCGCTGTTTTCTTGTTATCCATGCCCATGTTTTCTTGTTATTCGTGCCGCTGTTTTCTTGTTATTAGTGCCAATGTTTTCTTATTATCTGTGCCGCTGTTGCCTTGTTATCTGTGCCGCTGTTTTCTTGTTATCAGTGCCGGTGTTTTCTTGTTATTAGTGCCGATGTTTTCTTGTTATCAGTGCCGATGTTTTCCAAAAATGTTAGAAAATATACCTGACCATAAGAATTCTGTTATATGACATCATCATCATCATCATCATCATCATCATCATCATCATCACGATCCTGGATACATGCTAACCAACCTCTTCCTCGATATATCTTACAACTACACAGAGAACTATGACCAGCTCCGGGGAGAGAGAGAGAGAGAGAGAGAGAGAGGGCCCAGCCAGCGTGATATCTTACCCGTGCCGCTGTTTTTGAAGCGGAATAATACTTTTCGTACAGAATCTATAACAGGGAATGTGTGTTTTTATTATGACTTAATTAAAGTTCTTAGCTTTTATCCGTGTATTTTAAACTTAGCTAAAGTTTGTAGCTTTTATCTGTGTGTTTTAAAGCTATTACTGTACCACTGGGCGTTTGAGTAGAGAAGTGGTTAGTATACTAGTCTCACATGATCGGTGGCTCGAATCTCATCGAAGGTGCTCCAGTCGTCCAGCAGTAGAAAAGGGTACCTGACTTCTTCTGGAGATAGGGAAGGAAAAACGGCCTCATCACACTCTAGTGTGCTGGCAGGTAAAAGAAAATATGAACACTAACACACATACCCCGGCTGTATAATATCGTCAATAGAGTTATCTTTACCCTCATAACATTATTATATTAGACTAACAGGGCTTTGGTTTGTTTTAAACTGACGCTAACGTGCTACAGTACACGTGTTATTGTACATGATATAATATTATTATAATATTGTAACATTATTATACATTCTAACATTATATAATATTATTATAACATTATAATAATATTATACATATGATACATTGTTTGTTTTTGTTTGACAAAGGCTCGCGCCGAAACGTCACAAGTGTGTTATCGATAAATAATAAAGCTGTTCCTACTTTTTTTTCCTAGTTTATACATTTTGGTATCACAGATTTTGTGCAGTGCTTTGTGTATAGTTGTATGCTTATACACTAATTATTACGTGTTATTAGCTCGCTTCTGTGCTAGAAGGAAACTGTTTTTTTAACCTCTCTTATCTGCTAAAATTATATAGTTTTTATGGTGCAGGTTTGGCCGGAATTGAAGAATTTGCATTATGGGTAGAAAGAAAGGAACCGAAGGACAGAGAGGACGCGGCGAGGGAGGGGGATGGAAAATAAATTGTTTTATTCATTCAGATTTGTATTTTACTAGTTTTATCCATCCATCCATCCACCAGTCCATCCATCCATGCCTTTCGGCATTGATCACCATTCAGTAAACACTCTATGCTGGGCATTCAATTCTCTCCGCTTCTCACTGTCTGCGGCCTACCATAGTATGGTGCTCTGGCTGTGTTTCATGCTGTCTATCTCACTAGACTGTCATTGGTAGGTCCTTCATCCTTTATCCATCTTTTCATCACAAGGAGGCTGTTCTAGACATAGCTTGGAACCTTTTTTTTTTCCTAGTAAATAAATGACTAATCCATTTCCAGCTCGTCTTGCTGTGGATATATGACATGTGCCTTTCATTATGATATCGACCCTCCTCCCTCTTCTTGTCTCCTCTTTCTTTTCCCCTTTCCTCTTAATCCACAGTATATGACGCAGGGAGATGTCAAACAAGTCAACTGTTCACTAAACTTTCTCTTAAGTAGGCTGTTTCAGTCGGTTACTGTCGATCTCAGCTTCACAGTACATTGCTGAAAGCAAATTTATTTATACGAAAACAGTGTCAAAATAGCAAACAAGGATTAGAATGTCACATATGGGTAGTTTTGTGGATGACGTGCTATATACGAGTCCCTTGGGACTCTAGAACCGCTTGGAGACGTAATACAAAGTTATGTACACTACGGGTAGGCATTCCTCTTGAGACCTCTAAACCACTGTCCGTGATCCTCTCCTTCAGTTCAGTCAGATTTCGGGGAGCACTGCTGAACACTTTGTCCTTCAGGTAACCCCATAGGAAGTAATCTCACGGATGGCCAAGAGAATCGAGACTGGAACTTCTGTGGGAAACGATTGGACACTAGGTGATGTTGCTACTTGGAGTGCAGGAATTCAAGGACCTCTGGAGGAGTGTGAGGTCTAGTTCGTCCATCTTGTTGGAACCGCTGTGCTTGATGAGAACACCGTCTCCGCCTCAGTTCAATGAGGAAGAAGGAGCCGACCATCATGGGGGTCTCTCTCCGGTGACGTAGTCATCAAACATGAAAGGTCCGGTCACGTCTGTGCTGAAACCGCCCCACCATAGCAAGACTTTCTGGGCACGCAGAGCCGATTCGTGAATTTTATGTGGAGGCGGTGCTCTCTGGTTCCAGCAGGGCGGAGCTAGACTTCACACTTCGTCTGTTACTCTTGCTCCCGCGGCCTTAAACTTTTCTACCCATTCTCTAATTCACGCTGTGTTCATTTCTGTACTGAGCAGACATCCTACCGCGAATTACAGCAGATTTCACTCTCTTTGGCCAAAGAAATCTCACTAAGGCGCGCTTTTCAACAATCGTGCAATTCCTTAACAGACCATACATTTTTTTGTTTTTAACCTTGGCTTCAACTAGACTAAGGGCAGAGCGCTGCGCTATCCGTGTTCGAACTGCCCATCAGTCATTGCGAACATGTATGTCATCAGCTTCGACACGTTGTGGTTACAGCGTAATTTTCTAATTGTTTTTACTTTTATGATTCTCCCATTCTCCCTCGTAAGATCATCAACGAAGAGATGAGACAAGATCTTGACTGACTCTGGTTTGCTGACTCTGATAGCCATGCTGTCACTCAATCATAGTCACCTTTGCTCCAGAATTAATCCTTGTACGACAGACCGTATCTTTCATCCTCTTGTCTCAGGAAGGTTGGAATGAGGTTAAAAAATGCTTAAATTATTTGTTATTCCTAAAACTGTTTTGTTGATGAAGTTTATTTCGCACTAGAATGTGGTTACATGTCAAACAGCATGTGCTGACTCTGGCCATTCTCGTGTGCTCAGTTTCTGTTGTGACGTGTCACCCGCAGTGCCTGGACTTTCGAGCGCCGTTTAAGCCAGAGAAGAAACTCAAATTCTGTTCTCGCTATTCGGATTTTGGATGCTGCGGGTAAGCCAGATATTCTAGCACTCTCAATCTCAAATACTTATTGCGTTTTGCAATCTTTCACTTGAAACTTTTTTTTAAAAGCGTTATCGTGGTGGCAAATGTAATACTTGTCGCTGGTTTTTAAAAAACTATCTTTTAATCATTCAAAAAAAAAAAATACCCGTGCATTCTTGAACTTCTGAGCAAGAAATTCAGGATGAGTAATAGGAAAAGAGGAGAGTTCTCGTCTTTGTCGCGTAAACTTTTGGAGAAGACGAGAACTTATAAAACGTATTTGGCTTGAAGTCTCTGCCAGCAAGCTTGGTCTATGAGAAATAATTTATTATTTTAATGGCCTGAAAAAATGCCTTAATGGACAATAAATAAAGAAAGTACTAACTGGCAAGTCTAGAGCTAGAGATAACCAGAAAACCATTGATTCTGTGATTCCTTAAAAAAAAAAAATTATAGAACATATAAGGGTTCAGTAAATCTGTAAAATTCGAAAACAAATCTGTAAAATCTTTAAAATTCGAAAACAAATGCCTAAATAAAATTCTCGGTATAAAGTGGTATGAATTCAAGAACAGCGTAGAGATAAGACAGATGAGCAAACAACATCCTGTCTCATGGGTTACCAGAAAAAGAAGATGGACATATGTCGGTCATGTGATGAGAAGAAACAATCAGAGGATCCCCAAACAAGCTATCAAGTGGAAGACAGCAGGCCGAAGAAAAAGAGGTTGACCAAGTGAACTTTAAAGATGACGTTGTTAAGAGAGGCCAGTTCAGTGGGCATAACATCCCAAGATGATATTGAAAAATTCGCCGAAGACAGGAAATCTTGGCGAACTACCACGCGGGTCCTATGTTACGTTTAGCGGGACGAGAAGGATTAAGTTGCAAGAAATCTGTAAAATGGTGAGTATTCCGATAGTGTTGGCATACGATGGCCTACTAATGTAGCGACGTAACATTATGGTAGAGATGTAGCGTGTACACAAATTTGTCTGACGTTTACAGAGGAAGTAGTAGTAGTAGTAGTAGTAGTAGTAGTAGTAGTAGTAGTAGTAGTAGTAGTAGTAGCAGTAGCAGTAGTAGTAGTAGTAGTAGTAGTAGTAGTAGTAGTAGTAGCAGCAGCAGCAGCCCCCTTGGAACAACTGTGTTAAGAACACACTTATCTTAACATAGCCTCTGTGAGACAGGGAACATAGATCTGTTTGCTTAAAAACTCTGACCTACTTCTGTAGCCCAGGAACCTGAGCAATCAACACTAATTGTAACTTGTTATTTTTGTAAAATGTAATGTCAGGTTGGTGGACGGATGGAGACATGGAGATCACCTGCAGGGATGAGGAAAATCTAGTGTGAAACCAGTGAATCCAGGACGTGACAAGCCTATGGGTCTTTACAACAATGGCTATCGAATTGATGCAAACTAAACAGAGCCAGCAGGCTAAGGTGGCGGGGAATGGATATCACTGAGGCACTCATCAGACTCCTCATCCCAAAGTTGGAGTGTCTCTGTGGAACTGTCTCAAAGCCGTCTGGTAAGCCAGCATTGCATGCTGGATCTAACTGGAGAAGGGGCTTAAGTACAGTCACCAGAGGCTGGAAAAACAAAGTTTTGGCCAGGCCAGCCTACACCACTGTCTTCATGGCAGTCCGAGTAGATCCACAGTCTGCCCTAGCAAGGAAAGATGCTGAAGTCGGAGGTACCCAGCCAATAGGCGCATCGCAAAAATCAGGGTACCACGCATTATAGCTAATGTGCGTATGAAGAAGAAAAAGAAGAAGAAGAAGCAGCAGCAGGAGTATTAGTATTAGTAGTAGTAGTAGTAGTGTTAGTATTAATAGCAGTAGTAGTAGTAATAATATTAGTATTAGTAGTAGTATTAGTATTAGTAGTATTAGTAGCAGTAGCAGTAGCAGTAGTAGTAATATTATTATTATTATTATTAGTAGTAGTAGTAGTAGTAGTAGGATGATGATGATGATGAAGAGAAGAAGAACTTCGTTTTATTCCAAAGTATAGGGTAAGAAGAACTTAACTTTATTACAAAGTGTAGGAAAAGAATCTTATCATATATCTTATATCCTTCCCGCGCCGTTAAACGTCACATAGGGCTCGCAAAGTAGTTCGCCAATTTTTCCTGTCTTCGGCGAGTCTTTCAACCTCATCAAAGGATTTTATGCCTGTTAATTTGGCCTCTCTTAATAATGTCCTCTTCAGAGTTTCATGCGGTCTGCCTCTTTTTCTTCGGCCTGTTGTGTTCCACTTGATAGCTTGTTTTGGGATTCTCTGATCATTTCTTCTCATCAAGTGACCAACATATGTCCATCTCCTTTTCCTGATCACCCATGAGACTGGTTGTTGTTCAGTCATCTGTCTTATATCTGCATTGTTCTTGAATTCATTCCACTTGATGCCGAGTATTTTCCTTAGGCATTTGTTTTCAAAAGAGTCTAATTTCTTTTCTATTTCTTTAGTTGTTTTCCAGCTTTCGCATGCATAAATAAGGGTGGATATTACATTTGAATTGAATAGTCTTAACTTGGTTTTTGTGCTTATAACTTTTGAATTCCATATGTTCTCAAGATTCTTGAAGATTGATGCTGGTTTTGCAATTCTGATCCTAACTTCCTTTCTAGTGTCACCATCCTGGTCTATGTAGCTGCCAAGGTATGCAAATTGATTGACTTCTTCAATATCTGTCCCTTCTATGTGTATTTTTCCATTTTGACTGAGAAGAATTTTCATTATTTTTGTTTTGTCCTTGTTAATTTCAAGTCCTATTTTGCTAGCCAGTGAAGACAGGCTATCTGTTTTTTTCTTGCATGAAATTTACATTATTACTGATAAGAGTTATGTCATCAGCAAAATCAAGATCTTCTAGTTGGGTCCCAAAGGAAAAGAATAACTTAACTTTATTACAAAGTTTAGGAAAAGAATAACTTAACTTTATTACAAAGTGTAAGAATAGAATAACTTAACTTTATTACAAAGTGTAGGAAAAGAATAACTTAACTTTATTACAAAGTGTAGGATAAGAATAGTTTAACTTTATTACAAAGTATAGGAGAGGAAGAAAAACCTAATCGGAAAGTCCACCAGGAAAATAATTTAACTTTATTAGAAAGTTTGGGATAAAACTATCACTTTATTATGAAAGATAAAGATATACACGTGCATGCAGGTCTGGTATTCCACAATATTAACCCACTTACACACATTCAGCTTTCATGTAACGGCCGACAATCATCGCTGAGAGATTAGAAGCATTGTCTCAGAGTCCTACCTCAGGACATACCTAATAACGTCATACCTTAGGACACACCTAATAACATAATACCTCAGGACACACATAATAAGGTCATGCTTTAGGACATACCTAATAATGTCCTATCTCAGGACACACCTAATAACGTCCTACATCACAAAATATCTAATAACATCCTGCCTCAGGACACACATAATAACGTCCTACCTCAAGACACACATAATAACGCCCTACCTCAAGACACACTTAATAAAGTCCTACCTCAAGACACACCTAATAACGTCCTACCTCTGGACATATAATAACGTCCTACCTCAAGACACACCTAATAGCTTTCTACCTCAAGACACACCTAATAAAGTCCTACCTCAGGACACATAATAACGTCATACCTCAGGACAAACCTAATAACGTCCTACTTCAAGACACACCTAATAACTTCCTACCTCAAGACACACCTAATAACGTCCTACCTCAAGACACACATAATAACTTCCTACCTCAAGACATACCTATTAACTTCATACCTCAAGACACATCTAATAATTTCCTATCTCAATACACACCTAATAACTTCATATCCAAAGAAACACCTAATAACTTCCTACCTCAAGACATACCTAATAACCGCCTACCTCAAGACACACCTAATAACTTCCTATCTCAAGACAAACCTAGTAACTTCCTACCTCAAGACACACCTAATAACTTCCTACCTCAAGACACACCTAATAACTTCCTACCTCAGTCTCTCTCTCTCTCTGAACCTTAAGTGCCCAGGGCACATGGGGCTTCCGCAAGGGTTTTCCACAAATGCCTGTCTTTTGCCTTTTTTTCTGCTCTTGCCCAGGTGAGCCCTCTATTGCTCAACATCCTTTCTGTTGTTCTTCTCCATGTCTCTTTTGGTCTACCCTTACTTCTGCTCCCCTGTGGTGTCCATCTTAGTGCTATTTTTGGTAGTGAGTTGTCAGTCATTCGGAGCACATGTCCCAACCATCGCCAGCGTCTTTCCTCAATAATTGTTGTCAGTGGTTTCATCTGCATTTCTGCCAATAAGATGTTATTTCTTATGGTGTTTGGCCAAAATATTTTTTTAATTCTACGTAAACATTTAGTCTGGAAAGAATTCAACTTGTTTTCTATGGTTTTCGTGATTTTCCAGCATTCACTTCCATAGAGTAGTACACTTAGAACATTACTCTTAAATATCCTGATTTTCATATTTATGCTTAGTTTATTTGATTTCCATATATTCTATAGCATTGCAAAAGCCTGGTTTGCTCTAGTAAGTCTGCTGTTGATGTCCTCTGTGCTGTCTCCATTTTCTACTACTCTGCTGCCAAGGTATACAAATTCGTTGACTTCCTCCACTAACTTGTTATCTACTCTCAGTACATTTCTGTTGTTCACATTTTGCTTCATTAACTTTGTCTTTCCTACGTTGATCTTTAGTCCTATGTTGTTTGCATTCTTGGTTAACTTGTTTATTTTATCTTGCATATCTTTGTGACTGCTTGATAATAGACAAATGTCGTCCGCAAAGTCAAGGTCCTCCAGCACTGTGTTAAGGGTCCATTGTAATCCTCTGCGTTTGTCTGATGTTGCCTCCTTCATTAACCAGTCTACTGCCAAGATAAATAATGTTGGTGATAGTACACATCCCTGTTTCACTCCTGTTTGTACCCTAAAGCTGCTGGAGGTATGTTCTCCACAGATAACTTTGCACTGAAAACCCTCGTATAGGGCTTTGATTACATTAACTATTTTATGGGGGAGGCCATGCCATCTTAGGATTTTCCACAGTGCATCTCTGTTGACACTGTCAAAGGCTTTCTCAAAATCTATGAATAATGCATATGTTGTGCTATGCCACTCATTTGCCTGTTCTAATATTTGTCTAAGTACAAATATGTGGTCTATGCATGATCTTCCTTTCCTAAATCCTGTCTGCTCTTTCCGAAGTTTTTCCTCAAGTGTTGGTACAATTCTGTTGATGATTATTCTGCAAAATACTTTACTAGTGAGTGGCAGTAGGGTAATGCCTCTCCAGTTCCCGCAATCTCTGAGGTCACCCTTCTTTGGTAGTTTTACTATAAGACCAGTTTTCCACTCCTCTGGGGCTTTTTCTAGATCCCAAATTTGTTGTAATATCCGGCAAAGTTGTTTTGGTGTTTCTGTTTCTTCTGCTTTCAACATCTCAGCAGTCACTTCATCTTCACCTGGTGCCCTGTCTGATTTTAGCATCTTTATCGCCTCTTTTACTTCATTTATTGTTATTGGTCCTGTATTGATGTTTAGTTTCGCTTTTGCTTCAGGTATATCTATTGATTGTGCTGCTTGTGTTCTGTTTAGTAGGGTGTTAAAGTGTTCCCTCCATCTTTCAATTTTTTCTCTTTCTCCACTGACCAGTTGTCCATTTTGTGTTCTTACTGCACTTTCACATCTTGTATTGAAGTTACCTGTCATCTGCTTTGTGATTTTATATATGGTTTTCATGTCATTTGTATATGCTGCTTTCTCTGCTGTCTCTGCTAAGTTGTCATAATACTGACGTTTATCTTGACGGCATGATTCCTTCACTTCTTTGTCTTTTTGTGCATAATTACTTAAAACTCGTTCTTTAAGCCGTTGTGATTTGGTGTTCAGTAATTTTTTCTTGATTTCTTTTCTTTGCTCTATCTTTTCCCATGTGGTCTCACTTATCCATTCCTCTTTTCTCCTTTTCCGATATCCCAGCACCTCTTTTGCTGTTTCCTGTAGTGTTTTATTGAACTCTAATATGGACATTTCTGCTTCGTCTTGTAGGACACTGAAGCGGTTCTTAAGTATTATTGAGAATTCATTTCTTGTTTGCTGGTCTATCAGTTTTCTTGTATCAAAATGTATCTTTCTGTGTTCTCCGATTCTGGCTTTCCTTAATTTTAGTTTTATTTTTGCTACCAGAAGGTTGTGATCACTTCCTATATCTGCTCCTTTCCTTGCTCGCACATCTTGTAGTGACCGTTTCCACTTGTTGTTTATTAGTATGTGATCAATTTGGTTTTCTGTGGTTTTATCTGGTGACCTCCAAGTCACCTTATGGATGTTTTTGTGTTGGAAAATTGTCCCTCCGATGGTCATCATGTTTTCTTCACAGAAACTGCACAGTCTTTCTCCGTTTTCATTTATTTCTCCGATTCCTTCTCTTCCCATGATTCTTCTTCTATCTTCATTTCCTTCACCTACTTTTGCATTGAAGTCGCCCAAGATGAGTAGCATATCATGCTTGGGTATTGTTTCTACTGTGGCTTGGAGGCTGTTGTAAAAATCTTCTTTTAATTCCTCTTCAGCTGCTTCTGTTGGTGCATAACAAACTATAATAGACAGCTTCGTGAATCTTGAGTTGAACCGTGCATATAATAATCTCTCATTTATTGGGGTCCATTTCAGCAATGCTCTTGATGCTTCTTTTGTTATAATCAATGCTACTCCTCCTTCATGAAGATCTTCTTTACCTGACCATATTATTGTATCTTCTGTGTGCTGTGTTGTTAATTTCCTTCTGCCTTGTCCTGTCCATCTTGCTTCTTGTATTCCTAGTATGTCTAGTTTGTATCTGTGCATTTCCTTGATGGTTTGTGCTAGTTTTCCAGTCTGGTTTAGTGTTCTTACATTCCAGCTGCCTATTTGCATCTTTTGTTTAGGTTCCAGGAGGTCTGCAGTCGGGCTGGGGACTTCCAGTGGCTGGCTTTCATCCACAACCTTCATGGGCTCAGTTTCCTGATACGCATTTCTCCTTCCACCTGCATTTGCTTTTTCCCTTGCTTCTGTTTCTGTAGCAGTCTGATAGTTTTTTACCAGATAGGGTTGCTGGCCCTATGCCGAACCCTCCTTAGTCGCCTTTTACGATCATGCGTGGTAGGGTACAGTGGTCCTATTCTTTGCAGATCCCGGGTACCACACGGGGGTCCTACCTCAATACACACCTAATAACTTCCTACCTCAAGACACACCTAATAACTTCCTACCTCAAGACACACCTAATAACTTCCAACCTCAAGATACACCTAATAACATTCTACCTCAAGACACATCTAATAACCTTCTACCTCAGGACACACCTAATAACTTCCTACCTTAAGACACACCAAATAACTTCATACCTCGAGACACACCTAATAACTTTCTACCTCACGAGACACAAATAACTTCCCACCTCAAGACATACCTAATAACGTCCTACCTCAAGACACATCTAATAACTTCCTACCTCAGGACACACCTAATAACGTCATAACTCAGGACGCACCTAATAACCTCTTACCTCAAGACATACCTAATAACGTAATACCTCAAGACACCTAATAACTTCCCTCCTCAAGACACACCTAATAACATCCTACCTCAAGACATACCTAATAACTTCCTACATCAAGACACACCTAATAACCTTCTACCTCAAGACATACCTAATAAATTCCTACCTCAATACACACCTAATAACATCTTACCTCAAGACACACTTAATAACTTCCTACTTCATGACATACCTAATAACGTAATACCTCAAGACACACCTAATAACTTCCTACCTCAAGACACACCTAATAACATCTTACCTCAAACACGCCTAATATTGTCATACCTCAAGGCACACCTAATAACTTCCTACCTCAGGACACACCTAATAACTTCATACCTCAAGACACACCTAATAACTTCCTGCTTCAAGACACACCTAATAACTTTCTACTTCAAGACACACAAATAACTTCCTACCTCAATACACACCTAATAACGTCCTACCCCAAGACACACCTAATAACTTTCTACCTCAAGATACACCTAATAACGTCATACCTCAGACGAACCTAATAACATCCTACGTCAAGACACACCTAATAACGTCATACATAAGGACATACCTAATAGCTTCATATCTCAAGACACACCTAATAACTTCCTACCTCAAGACACACCTAATAAACTCCTACCTCAGGACACACCTAATAATTTCCTACCTCAAGACACACCTAACAACTTCATACCTCAAGACAGACCTAATAATATCCTACCTCAAGACACACCTAATAACGTCCTACCTCAAGACACACCTAATAACTTCCTACCTCAAGACACACCTAATAACTTCCTACCTCAAGGCTCATCTAATAACTTCCTACCTCAAGACACACCAAATAACTTCCTAGCTCAAGACACGCCTAATAACTTCCTACCTCAAGACACATCTAATAACCTCCTACCTCAAGACACACCTAACAGCTTCCTACCTCAAGACACGCCTAATAACTTACTACCTCAAGACACATCTAATAACTTCCTACCTCAGGACACACCTAATAACTTCCAACTTCAAGACACACCTAATAACATCCTACCTCAAGACACACCTAATAACCTCATACCTCAGGCCACACCTAATAACTTCCTACCTCAGGACACACATAATAACTTCCTACCTCAAGACACACCTAATAACTTCCTACCTCAGGACACACTTAATAACTTCCTACCTCAAGACACACTTAATAATTTCCTACCTCAGGACACACCTAATAACCTCCTACCTCAGGACACACCTAATAACTTCCTACCTCAAGACACACCTAATAACGTCATACATCAGGACATACCTAATAGCTTCATATCTCAAGACACACCTAATAACTTCCTACCTCAAGACACACCTAATAAACTCCTACCTCAGGACACACCTAATAACATCTTACCTCAAACACGCCTAATATTGTCATACCTCAAGGCACACCTAATAACTTCCTATCTCAAGATACACCTAATAACGTCCTACCTCAAGACACACCTAATAACTTCCTACCTCAAGACACACCTAATAACGTCCTACCTCAAGGCTCATCTAATAACTTCCTACCTCAAGACACACCAAATAACTTCCTACCTCAAGACACACCTAAGAACTTCCTACCTCAAGACACACCTACTAACTTCCTATCTCAAGACACATCTAATAACTTCCTACCTCAAGACACACCTACTAACTTCCTATCTCAAGACACATCTAATAACTTCCTACCTCAAGACACACATAATAACTTCCTACCTCAAGACACACCTAATAACTTCCTACCTCAAGACACACCTAATAACCTCCTACCTCAAGACACATCTAATAACGTCCTACCTCAAGACATACCTAATAACTTCCTACCTCAAGACATACCGAATAACGTTATACCTCAAGACACACCTAATAACTTCCTACTTCAAGACACACCTAATAACTTCCTACTTCAAGACACACCTAATAACTTTCTACCTCCAGACACTCAAATAACGTCCTACCTCAAGGCTCATCTAATAACTTCCTACCTCAAGACACACCAAATAACTTCCTACCTCAAGACACACCTAAGAACTTCCTACCTCAAGACACACCTACTAACTTCCTATCTCAAGACACATCTAATAACTTCCTACCTCAAGACACACCTACTAACTTCCTATCTCAAGACACATCTAATAACTTCCTACCTCAAGACACACATAATAACTTCCTACCTCAAGACACACCTAATAACTTCCTACCTCAAGACACACCTAATAACCTCCTACCTCAAGACACATCTAATAACGTCCTACCTCAAGACATACCTAATAACTTCCTACCTCAAGACATACCGAATAACGTTATACCTCAAGACACACCTAATAACTTCCTACTTCAAGACACACCTAATAACTTCCTACTTCAAGACACACCTAATAACTTTCTACCTCCAGACACTCAAATAACTTCCTACCTCAAGACAAACCTAATACCTTCCTACCTGAAGACACACTTAATAACGTCCTACCTCAAGACACACTTAATAACTTCCTACCTCAAGACACACCTAATAACGTCCTGCCTCAGGACATACCTAATAATTTCCTACCTCAAGACACACTTAATAACTTCCTACCTCAAAACACACTTAATAACGTCCTGGCTCAGGACATATCTAATAACGTCCTACCTCAAGACACACATAATAATGTCCTACCTCAAGACACACCTAATAACCTCCTACTTCAAGATAACCTAATAACCTTCTACCTCAGGACACACCTAATAACTTCCTATCTCAAGATACACCTAATAACTTCCTACCTCAGTACACAATTAATAACTTCATACCTCAAGACACACCTAATAACTTCCTACCTCAGGACACACCTAATAACTTCCTACCTCAGTACACAATTAATAACTTCATACCTCAAGACACACCTAATAACCTCCTACCTCAAGACACACCTAATAACCTTCTACCTCAGGACACACCTAATAACCTTCTACCTCAGGACACACCTAATAACCTTCTACCTCAGGACACATAATAACTTCCTACCTCAGGACACACCTAATAACCTTCTACCTCAGGACACATAATAACTTCCTACCTCAGGACACACCTAATAACCTTCTACCTCAGGACACATAATAACTTCGTACCTCAAGACACACCTAATAACTTCATGTTGATAAACACCAACAAAACAAAATCCATGCTCATCACTACAAGACAGAAACTGCAAAATGCAACTAAAACTTCACTACAGCTTTGTGCTGGGACTAAGGCAATAGAAAATGTTCATGAACATAAAACCCTAGGACTCATCATTGATCAGCATTTAACTTGGAATTCTCACGTACATAACCTAACAAATTTGATTGCACAGAAAGTTTACCAATTAGCCAAGATTAAACACTTTATCGACAAAAACACAAGAAAAATATACTACATATCACACATACAAACACACTTAGATTACTGTTCCACAATCTGGGATGGATGCTCAGTCTCAAACACAAAAAGGCTCCACTCACTTCACAAGCGGGCATTAAATCTTATTTATGACAAACACCCAGTACAGACTGTAGATCAACATAAACAACTCAAAATTCTACCCCTCAAAAATAGAATCATTTTTAACAAAGTTAAGTTTGTTCACAGAATTCTGTCGCACAATGCTCCGCCTTACTTGTGGTCACTGTTTACGTATAACACTAAACATAGCCAGCGTTTAAAAAACTGTCTTCTTCCTAAACCCAGAATTGATATGTACAAGAAAAGCCTTGCATACTCTGCAGTACAGCTCTGGAACACCCTCCCCTACAATTTAAAATCCATTGGTAATACTTCATCCTTTAACTCAAACCTGTTTCATTATTTACTTGCATGTAATTATATGCCTCCATAAAATAGCCAGCACTCTCTCAACACATGGCTCGTAAACCATCAAGTACTTCAGTGACATAGTTAGGAAAGCAACTTGTTAGATATTGTTAGAAATTATTTTAATGTTTGTTTAAAAAAAATATGTTAGAAGATCTGTATTTACAATGTATTTTTATTTATGTATATGTCTGCGTGTGT
This sequence comes from Achatina immaculata, assembly GCA_009760885.1. NCBI lineage: Eukaryota > Metazoa > Mollusca > Gastropoda > Stylommatophora > Achatinidae > Lissachatina > Lissachatina immaculata. The sequence continues at coordinate 43,780,455 of CM019702.1, read as the reverse complement.
ATGTGTGCGTGAGTGCTATTTTATTAGGTTAATTACTTCTTCTCTTTTACCTTGAATGTAGTAGTTAAATCTTACACTCTTTTGATATGTTTTTACTAATTTAATTTGTATTTTTGTACTAAATCAAGTGTGTGGGAAGAATGAAAGATGGAGTGATGAAGGGCAGAATGTAAGACGGGCCTGCGTGCCCAATTCTTTACCCTTGAAAAATAAAGATTATTCATTCATTCATTCATTCTACCTCAAGACACACCTAATAACCTTCTACCTCAGGACACATAATAACTTCCTACCTCAGGACACACCTAATAACTTCCTACCTCAGTACACAATTAATAACCTCCTACCTCAAGACACACCTAATAACCTTCTACCTCAGGACACACCTAATAACTTCCTACCTCAGTACACACCTAATAACCTCCTACCTCAAGACACACCTAATAACCTTCTACCTCAGGACACACCTAATAACTTCCTACCTCAGTACACAATTAATAACCTCCTACCTCAAGACACACCTAATAACCTTCTACCTCAGGACACACCTAATAACTTCCTACCTCAGGACACACCTAATAACTTCCTACCTCAAAACACACTTAATAACGTCCTGGCTCAGGACATATCTAATAACGTCCTACCTCAAGACACACATAATAATGTCCTACCTCAAGACACACATAATAATTTCCTACCTCAGGACACACATAATAACTTCTTACATGAGAAACTAAATACGCACTGTCTGACTGCCAAAGAACAGAATGCTACTCACATTTAGTCTAGTGCTAATAATGTTTATTTATCCACTCATCACATTTTTAAAAAATCTGCTCACTTCCACATCTTTCTCCATGATAACGTGATTAAAATAATTAAGCTGTTTACAACATATATTTTACAACATACTCGTTTACTCCTTCACTCCCGAATTCTTTTCTATTCTGTTCCAGATTAAATTTTGTTGAGGATTTTCGACAAAAAGAAACTTGAAGAAAGCTTCTTAATAATTTTAAAATATGGACTGGATTAGAAATCTGGTAATTTTTTTAAGACTGCCTACAATATCGCTATGAGCATTGATTTGCACATGCGTACAGCGTCTACCAACTCTGCCAGGGCTGCTCTAGAGTAAAAGGGTCCTGAAATCTGTTGATGTAGTGGTCTAGGAAACCACAGCGGTGAGCAGTATGTGCACCAATTAAATTTTTTCATATTTTTAGCCACTGTTTGCATGGTCACTTTACTATCACAAATCGAAGGCTGGTTCTGCTCTACTCCTCAGCTCTGCAGACGACAGAAGAATCATATCAGAATACAAAAACATAAGGTCACTAGTGGACAGCGTGGACTGGGGCAGTTGTCAAGGTTACGTACAGGACATCTTGTGTCAGAAGTGCTCGCCTTATGCCGCTCACATTTACGATGCAGAAGGAACTTCCAAGGCATGTATTTTTTTTTCTTTTCATTGTTGGCTGTCATTCGTCACAAGAAATGAACGCATTGGCTTTGTTTACGCTGCACACGCTTCGTGTAATAGAAGAAGAAGAAGAAGAAGAAGAAGAAGAAGAAGAACAACAACAACAACAACAACACACTAAAACCCTGACCATGACTTATTCGACGACCTAAGCAGGAAGGTCTCTGCCAGCGAAGTACTATATTTGTGTTCATTTATTGGTGCGTTATTTTCGTCTTCCTAGATGAAGGTATATCGCCGAAATATTGATTTGTTAATGTTTGATTCAAATTTCTATGTGCTGATCTCGTTGCCTCTGTTGCCATTCTGTCTGTATGTTGGGGATACGGTGTTAGGCCCGTATTTTCTACGACCTTCGGCACATGAAAGTGTGATGTGGTCAGTATCACGCCTGGCCGCTTTACCTTCCCAGATTTCTCTGGTACCCATTTTTAGAGACTGGGTCAACTCTGGGACCTTTCTGGTGTGTACCAGAAAAAAAATCCCACTGCTGGGACTTGAACCAGGTACCACCGGATTAATAAACCGAGCGCCTAACCACTGAACTAACCAGGCCGCCATATATATATATATATATATATATATATATGTCACTGCACCATTCACCTGTAGCTACCCGTACTGTATTAGAACTAGTTTTACTGCAGTCCTCAACTCAGATATCTTTTAATATCATCCCTTATTGTGCAAGTAAGTAGTGGAAAATATCGGCGTAAACACAATATTCTCTACATGGCCTCTATGACGTGACAGTTAACGCAAAATCCTCTAAATGGTTCTATGACGTGACAGTTAACACAACATCCTCTAAATGGTTCTATGACGTGACAGTTAACGCAAAATCCTCTAAATAGTTCTATGACGTGACAGTTAACACAACATCCTCTACATGGCCTCTTTGAACTGACAGTTAACACAGCATCCTCTACATGGTCTTTATGACCTGACAGTTAACAAAGCATCCTCTACATGGTCTTTATGACCTGACAGTTAACACAACATCCTCTACATGGCTTCTATGAACTGACAGTTAGCACAACATTCTCTACATAACATCTGTGACGTGACAGTTAACACCACATTCTCTATATGACCTGACAGGTAACACAACATCATCTAAATGGCCCCTATGACGTGACAGGTAACACAACATTCTCTACATGGCCTCTATGACGTGAAAGTTAACAGCACATTCTCTACATGGTCTCTATGACGCGACAGTTAACACCACATTCTCTACACCAGTGTTTCCCAAAGTGGGCGATAACGCCTCCCTGTGGACGTTGGAAAGGACCATTGTGAAATAAAAAGGGTAAGTGGAGGTGGGGGCGTTGAGAGAAAACAAAGCAGAAGAAGGGGGCAGTCTGGTCCTGAGAAACTTGTATCCTTGCATGAAACTTGTGCCCCTACATGAAACTTGTGCCCCTACGTGAAACTTGTGCCCTTACATGAAACTTGTGTCCCTACATGAAACGTGTGCCCCTACATGAAACTTGTGCCCCTACATGAAACTTGTGCCCCTACATGAAACTTGTGTCCCTACTTGAAACTTGTGCCCCTACATGAAACTTGTGCCCCTACATGAAACTTGTGCCCCTAAATGAAACTTGTGTCCCTACATGAAACATGCCTCTCTACATGAAACTCACCCATCAAATTAAAAGTTGAGAAAATAATACAACAGGTGAGTTATAAATGTAATCTTTTATATTGTTAATTGGTTTGCTAATTGAAGTTTTAAATGATATAATGCATATCCTAGTTTAGTAGGTCAGTGTAGGAGTAGTATATAAGTGGAGTGGGGGGGGGGGGCGGTGAAGATGTGGCATGGGAGAAGAGGGGGTGCCAGCCGGAACAAGCCTGGGAAACACTGCTCTAGTCTCTGTGACGTCACAAAACTACGTTCACCTGACAAACGTGGAAAGATTTAGCGCGTTACTGATGGAGTTAACACACAAAACCTATTTTTGGAGCCCTTAGACAACGAACCCCACTTTTATAGTCTTTGGATCCCCTTGCTTTAAGATCTACGTAATTCAATTGTTGCAAAGAACTCCACCTTGCAAGAAGATCAGAAGATCAGCGGTCTGAGAACCGTACACCACTTAAACAAATAATTCTTGGCGCGTATCTCTTGGATATTTACGACATAATTTAGCTAAAATGTCTAAAAAATTTCTGTCTTTGTTTGCTTTTCCTTTAAAATAACTCTCAGCCTCGCACATTTCCTGGTCTGTGCACAAATTACTGCCTCGGCTTCTATGACAAGTGCAGGAGCCTGATTAAGTTGCTCTATCCTGCACTTACCATCCCAGCTCAAAGGAATAGTAAACAAAGGTAAGTTTCTGCATAAACATTCAGTAAATGGATATATACTTGTATGTATGTATGTAAGTATGTATGTATGTATATATGTATGTATGTATGTATGTATGTATGTATGTATGTATGTATGTATGTATGTATGTATGTATGTATGTATGTATGTATGTATGTATGTATGTATGTAAACTCGTGTTAATTAAATAAATATAAATCCATATAAAATAAGAAAACGAAATTTTCCATTTTCATGTACAGATTCAACAGTTAAACAAGAAGAAAAAAATTTCATATTAAGAAAATAGGACCACTTTTTTTAGCACCATACTTTGTGTATACAAACCACGCTTTCGACAAGAGGGAAATTATTGTAGAACTACCATATTCACAACTCTTTAGAACTTTTGTTTTGTGGCTTTTATTTGCAGATTATAAAAATTTATACATTTTTTCTACTGCATCTGACTTCAGCATTGAAAAGGTATATTGTTTACAATCATACGCCCGAACTTTCAAGTACGTCATAGACATAGCAGGCTGGTCTCTGTAATGATCGAGTGAATCTCCTCCCACAAGAGGATGTGCTGATTTTTTTTTTTTTTTCAGTGGCAGTTTTTTCATAGCACTTTCCAAGAAAATTCCGACACTTGTGTGATTTATATCTTTTCGAATTTTTCTCTCTGTGTACGTGTGCGTATGTGTGTGTGTGTTTTTTTTCAGTAGTTTATTTCAGGTGATGCTTCAGTCATGATTATTCATAGATTTATCCCAAGTGGTGTTTCTGTCGCAGATTTTGCGCTGATTTGTTCCAAGCGATGCCTGCCAGCGATGATTGTGAACCTATAAATCATGCCCAGGAAGTGGAGGTGGATTGGCCACACTCTGAGGAAACCCGACACCAACATAGCAAGACAGGCACTGACATGGAATCCTCAAGGAAATAGAAAACGAGGAAGACCTAGACTTACTTGGAAAAGAGAAATTATGACAGTCCTCAGAGACAAGGGATACACATGGAAGGAAGCAGAGAATAATTCCAAGAACAGGGATGACTGGAGAGCCTTTATCCGTGGTCTATGTTCTCAAGGGAGTGAAAGGCGATGATGATGATGATAATGATGATGATGATGATGCCTGTCAAAGATTTTATGAAGATGTATTCACGTGATGTTTCTGACACAGATTCTGCGAAGAAGTGGCTCTGAACGATGTCCTCTATTGCTACCCTGACCTCCTGACCGCACCCTTGCTTCTCGGCAACTTGACGTCCATCCAAAACGTCAGTGCTACCCCAGGATGTCTCTGTCTGGAGACCATTAGAAGCGACCTTGCTAATCCTCTTTGGGCTGGTCATGCAGGCGATGGTTCTGGAAGACTATTCATAGCAGAACAAGTAAGTTGTAATTAGTTGCCTGAAATATTAACTTTACTGCGTTATTGTTGTATTTTTAATACTCTTTTTCATATAGGAAAACAACCTCTGTGTCAAAGTGCCGTCTCTCTGCGTAAGCAGCGAAACAGTTGTGCAGTAGTAGTCTCTCACTTCAAAGTCGGTAGATCTATTCCGGGTTTAGACATTCCACCCCATCCCACCCCCTATTAAAGAAATGGGTACCTAACTTCTTCAAGAGATGAGGAAGGAAAGGCGGGCGATCAGGTCTAATGCAGACCACATCACCTTCAGGTCAAGAAAAAATATAGGCACTTATTCTCTATTCCTGCATTCCTCGGTGTGAATGAATGAATGAATGAATGAATGAATGAATAATATTTATTTTTAAAGGGTAAAGAATAACATAGCTACCTAGATCCTTTGCCTTACAGAAAAATATAAGTGTCGCTGTATCAGTGTTAAGTCTGTAATGTGCAAAAGCATGGTGACATACTGGGATCTCCACTATTACAGTATAATACCTGATGACTTACTGAGATCGTCACTGTTACAGTACAAAAGCTGCTAACATAACGGGATCTCCACTGTTACAGTACAAAAGTCTGGTGACATACTGGGATCTCCACTGTTACAGTACAAAAGTCTGGTGAAATATGAGATCTCCACTGTTACAGTACAAAAGTCTGGTGACATACTGGGATCTCCACTGTTACAGTACAAAAGTCTGGTGAAATATGAGATCTCCACTGTTAGAGTACAAAAGTCTGGTGACATACTGGGATCTCCACTGTTACAGTACAAAAGTCTGGTGACATACTGGGATCTCCACTGTTACAATAAGAAAATATGTGGCCTTCGAATGTCTGTGGAGGAATCCAGACACCCAGAAAGTGTACTCCAAGGCTGTCCGTTGTACAAAGATCCACACAACAAATTCTAGTCGTCTGTAAGCTGGGGACCGGTGTTGTTCCAAAGCTCTTTAGCAAGTGTGCTGGAACTTCACCACAGTCAGACGTATCTCCCGGTTTTGTGAGGAAGAACAAATATTTCACAGTAAACCTGAAATCCCAAATGTCCATTTTTTTAAAAACATAGGATCAGTCTGTAACTGCAGCATAGGTAAGTTTGATAAGATATTAGATGTTACCAATACGTTCCAACATCGTTAAGTGAAGATCGGTGCAGAGATTCACCATTGACTTTCTTCATTCTCGTTTTTCGATATCGAATTAATGTACGAACTTTCCCAGGCGTTCCTGACTCCGTTTCATTGACCGCTTCCGTAGGTATAGCCATGGGAGGGTTCATTAATTTTCTCCTCTTCTCAATAACAGCCACACAGTTGTTATTTAGGTCGTTCTATGGCATGTTGCTGAAGAAGGTTGACTACTTTCAATCCCCAGATGGTGCGTTTGTATTTCTTCATCCTCTCTCTCTCTCTCTCTGTGTGTGTTTGTGTGCGTGTGTGTGTTTGTGTGTGTGCGTGTTTGTGTGTGTGAGTGTTTGTGTGTGTGTGTTTGTGTGTGTGTGTGTGTTTGTGTGTGTGTGTGTGTGTTTATGAATAAGACGCAAACTGAAACGTTACATCTGTGGGCACATTAATCAATGAAACATTACATCTGTGTGCACATTAATCAATAAAGCTGCTGCTGTATTTTCTAAGTCTAGTACACTCTAGTAGTTTTTTGTGATCACACCTTTGTTACAGCGACTTTGTGACTATTTATACCTTTAGTTATTTAGTTATTTGTTCCCGTGTATACGCTGTTTCTGTCAGTTTTCTTTTTATGTTGTCCATGTGTGTTTGTGTGCTTGCGTGCTTGCGTGCGTGCGTGTGTGTGTGTGTGTGTGTGAGAGAGAGAGAGAGAGAGATCTCCTTTTGCTCTTTTTTACTCTTCGCTATTACTTTTATTTTATTTTTACATTTATTACATTCTAACTCTTGATCACATATTTCTCACTATTTCTTTTTTCAAAATCCATTTGTACCAAAGATCCACCTTCGTTCTGCGAAGAAAAGGTTCCACTATTATCCTGTCTTTGTTAGTTGTTGGTTTTCTGGTGCATGTGCCTTCATCGTTTACAAGTGTCCTATAAAGAGAAAATGAGAAAAAGACACACAGAGGGCCAGGATGAGAGAGAGAATGAGAGAAATAGAGAGAATGAGAGAAAGACAGGAGAAAGAGGGGGAGATAATGAGAATGAGAGAGAGAATGAGAGAAAAACAAAGAAAGAACGAACTAACGAACATACATTATTTTTAAAGGGTTAAGAATTGGGCATGCAGGCCCGTCTAACATTCTGCCCTTCATCATACAGCTTTCACTCACTCACTATCATTCAGCGTTTGATAATGAGCATAATAAACATGAAGAAGCAATCAAATGAACAGAGAAATAAATAATGAACTATCTCTTGCACATACACTCCACACTCTGATTTATGTAACTACTTGAAATAAATGGTTTTACATTCTCACATTCATTCAAAACTAACAAATTTATACAAAAGCGATATAAAAAATGCAACAACCACGCCATACTTTACACTAATTTAGACATATATACCTAAAGTTTTCATATACCCAAGTACATACAGATACAAATATTCACACACAAATGAAAGTACATAACACAAATTTACAAACATATGCACACATATACATATATACACACATAGTATGTATACATATAAACATATACTGTCACATACACATACACACATTTAAATGTATATATGCATATATATGTACATACACGCATCTAGACGAATATGCGTATTTGTAATACACATACATGCATAGTACATATACATACACACGTATATATGCATACACATATATAGACACATATATGCAAATAACCGGGGGACCGGCTAGCGCAGTGGTTAGAGCACTCGTCTAGCAACAGAGTGGTCGAGGTAGAGGGTTGAAATCCCCAGCTGAGCTGGATTTTTTCCCCACCAATACGGCCCTCAGGTCGACCCAGCCTCGTAAAATGGGTACCAGAGAAAATCTGGGAAGGAAAGGCAGCGAGGAAAGGAACTGGCCACCCCTACCTCATACGCTGATGGTCCAGCATAATGAGGTCTCTAACGCTTCATCCCCTACGGCATTTGCTATGTGACTATCTTTACCTTTATTCTTTATTTACAAATAAATACGTACACATATTAATGAATACAATAATTCAAGAATATATACATATAAGCACAAATACATTTAAGGGAGGCATATAGTCCATCTCAAACAGACATTGACAAAGTTTGAAGTTATAAGAAAGAATATTACTTATAAGTTTTACAAGAGTTGGTACGGTATTCCAAAGGTGGACTGAGTAAGATAATTTTTTTAAAACATATCAAGCCTTGGTTTTGGAAGAATACAATTGCTTAAGCGTTGGCTGTGTTTTTGTTTGGATTTGAACAACGACCACAGATAGGGTGCAGCATTGTGTGATATAATTTTATGAATTAACTTGGCTTTGTTGAAGAGAAATCTCCTCTTGAGGGGTAGAATATCAAGATGTTTGTCCTTATTTGTAATATGTGCTGCATGTTTGTCATTTACAACTTTACTGCTCGTTTTTGAAGTGAGTAAAGTCTTTTCATGTTTGACATGGGGCAACCATCCCAGATTGTTGAACAGTAGTCCAAGTGTGTTTGTATTTGTGATATGTAGTATATCTTTCTAGTGCCTGTATCAAGAAAGTGTTTAATTTTAGTAAATTGGCAAACTTTTTGTGCAGTGAGTTTGGTTAGATTGTCTACGTGATGATTCCATCTGAGGTGAGATCTAGAGTTTTATGTTCATTAACATCTTCTGTCTGTGAAGTTCCAACATGGAGCTGTAGTGTTGTTATTGGTGAATTTGTCAACTTCTGCCTTGTTGTAACAAGCATGGTTTTTGTTTTCCTGGTGTTTATGAACATTCTGTTGTTGTTGCTCCATTTAATTAGACTGTTTATTTCGAACTGAAGCGTTGGCATACGGTTGATAGTCATTGTCACTAGTGTAAACTGTGCAGTCATTAGCAAAAATAAAATGAAGTGGAAGATCATTGATGTAGATGGTAAACAGGAGAGGACCAAGAAAAGATCCAATAATTGGTGTATAAGTATACAACTATACACTAAGCACTGCAGTAAAGCTGTGATACCAGAATGTACAAAATCGGAAAAAAGTAGGAGCAGCTTTATTACTTAACGATTACAAAGTTGTGACGTTTCGGCGTGAGCCTTAATCATACAAAAACATACAGGACGAAGAAATAGAGAGAGGAGATGAAGTATAGATTCACATGAATACTGTTAAAAACAAATTTTTTTAAAAGAGTACTTAGCTGTAAATTGCAAGGTGTGGCTTGTCCGGCGGTGTGTGTCAGGAATGGATCTGGTAGGACGTGGAAATTGTTTAAATAGAGACCTGTAACAGCCATTAAACAATGTCACGCAGATGACACACGCCGCCTGGCACTTGAGAACCGCTGCATTCAAAATTATGGGACGCTGGAACCACATGGGTTAAACTCGCTGTTTAGTTACACGTAACATCATCTTCTTCAATCATTATAGTACCTCTCCACTAAATCCACCCCGTCTTACTTTTCAAACTTCCTCACAGCATCACTCTGCAACCCCGCTATTTTCTCTGCAACCCCTCTTCCCCAATCACCTGTTTCAATTTCTCCTAGCTAGGCCAGCAGTGCGTCACTCTCTCTCCCCTCCCCGGTTCCCCATCCACCACCCCCGGTTACAACCCACCGACCACATGTCACAGGTCTCTATTTAAACAATTTCCACGTCCTACCAGATCCATTCCTGACACACATCGCCGGACAAGCCACACCTTGCAATTTACAGCTAAGTACTCTTAAAAAAAAATTTTTTTTTAAACAGTATTCATGTGAATCTATACTTTATCGCCTCTCTCTATTTCTTCGTCCTGTATGTTTTTGTATGATTAAGGCTCACGCCGAAACGTCACAACTTTGTAATCGTTAAGTAATAAAGCTGCTCCTACTTTTTTCCGATTTTGTACATTCAAGAAAAGATCCCTGTGGAGCGCCATTATCAACCACAAATGAACTTGACTTGAAGTTTTCAAGGCAAACTACCTGTTGTCTGTTGGAAAGAAAAGATGTAATGCGTTTCGTTAAGTTAGGGTGTAATCTATAAGTCTCAAACTTCTTAACTAGTATTTCATGATCAATCATGTCAAATGCTTTTTAAGTCAACAAAGACAGCACCACATAATTTATCGTCATTTATATTTGATAACCAACATTCTGTCATTTATGTGGGAGACGTGCGACATTAGTGTCTGGGCCTGAAACCTGACTGACAGTCAATATGCAAATTATTCTCTTGCATATGATGTAAGAGAAAGAGAATGAGAGAGAGAGGGAGAATGGGAGAAAGGATAGAGAGAGAAAGAGAGAAGGAGAATGGAAGAGAGAGAGAGAGGAACAAAACGGAGAGGGAGAAAATGACTCTTCTGTAGTTGAAAATGTCTTAAGTTGATCACACCCAGGTTCATCTGTAATCCATCTTTAACTTTCCTGTATCTCTTCCTCCTTCATACTCTCTCTCTCTCTCTCTCTCTCTCTCTCTCTCGCTCTCTCTCTCTACAGTTCAGAACAAATATGGGTTACAGAATCGCCATATTTCTGTGTTCCTACAGTTCAGAACAAATATGGGTTACAGAATCGCCATATTTCTGTGTTTCTACAGTTTAGAACAAATATGGGTTACAGAATCGCCATATTTCTGTGTTTCTACAGTTTAGAACAAATATGGGTTACAGAATCGCCATATTTCTGTGTTTCTACAGTTTAGAACAAATATGGGTTACAGAATCGCCATATTTCTGTGTTTCTACAGTTTAGAACAAATATGGGTCCCACAATGGGAATAACAACTCTTCATACAAATTCCACCAATTTCCTGTGTTTTTATGGTCAGTCTGTTTCTAGTTGCATCCCCTGTACGTGCTTCAAAATGGTTGAAATTTTCTTTCAGAAAGGCCGGGTCCGAATATACAACACTAGGACCAAAAAATGGAACAAAAACTGTTTTCTGGACTTCACTGCTAAAGTTGTGGTCGGAAGTTACGCCGGAGACGAGCGGGGATTTCTGGGACTGGCCTTTCACCCCAGCTTCGCCATCAACGGCCGCTTTTTCGTCTACTACTCCACAAATAAGAAACCTACAGACGTTCTGCCACCTGAGATGAGAGATCGCAACTTCCCGTTTAAAACAAAGATAGTCATCAGCGAGCTTAGAGTGTCAGGTTCAGACCCGGACAAGGCTGATCCAACATATGAAAAAATATTGCTTCAGGTTTTTCAGCCCTATGAAAACCACAACGGAGGGGAGGTAACTATATAATATTTGTTTCGTGATGTGAATAACTGAGAGAGCATCTTTTTATCTGCTTTAAAAATTAAAATATTTTTTAAATAATGGAATTTTTACGTGAAAATGAACAGTAAGGAATAAGAATTTAATTGCCGTTAAATTTCTTCTATTAGAATTCTATTAACGCTCGGGTTGTAGAATTTACTGAAGTCAATATTTTAAAAATATCAAATATTCATCCCATCAAAGGTTTCTATAAATGAATTTCATGGAATTATTAAATTGTGAATCCCAAAGAATCCCAAGAATCCCCAAAACAAGCTATCCAATGGAACACAACAGGCCAAAGAAAAAGAGGCAGACCACGTGAAACTCTAAAGAGGACATTGTTAAGAGAGGCCAAATTAATAGGTATAAAACCCTTTGGTGAGGTTGAAAAGCTCGCTGAAAACAGGAAAAATTGGCGAACTACCTTGCGAGCCCTATGTGACGTTTAGCATAAGATTAAATTGTATCCGAGGAGTCAAAAGTTAAAGAAACCTCGAAATTACTTCGACCATTCATCTTCTTTTCTTTTCTTTCTTACTTTCTTCTCTTTTCAATTCTTTACTTTTTTTTTCTCTCAATCCCGTTAACTCTCTCTCTCTCTCTCTCTCTCTCTCTCTCTCTCTCTCTGGTCCATGCCAGTCAGGCGTAGGTCTTCAGTGATTTCCAAAAACCATCTATCCTTTTGCTCTTTCTATAAGCTGTGTTTTGGATCGTGCTCTATGCTTTTCTTTTAATCCTTCAAGTATCTTGTGTTTTCCTTTGTCCTCCCCCCCCCCCCCCCAGTTTCCCTATTATCACCAGGTGCTCCAGTTTACCTCTTCTTAAAATGTATCCTTCAAATCTGGACTGTCGTGTTCTGAATTTTGAAATAATTTCTCTCTGTCCCCCAACCTCCGCTAGAACCTCTTCGTTTGTTTTTTTGGATGTCCATGGTTAACACTCATGAACAAAAAACAGTGCTAATATAAAAAGAATACTTGCTGCTAGGAACATGCTTTTTAGAGATATTACAAAAAATATTTTGTACTCTTTGACGTGTTTCTGCTCTTTATTATTCACATAAAGTAATTAGCCGAAGTATTTTATTTTTCCTGTACCTTCACCAAACTTCTGTCATACCTTCCCTTTCTCATAAAACAGTCTCTTATTTCTTTACTCTTTCACTGAGCATCTGTCATACCTTCCCTTTCTCATAAAACAGTCTCTCATTCCTTTACTCTTCCACTGAACATCTGTCATACCTTCCCTTTCTCTTAAAACAGTCTCTCATTCCTTTACTCTTCCACTGAACATCTGTCATACCTTCTCTTTCTCATAAAACAGTCTCTCATTCCTTTACTCTTCCACTGAATATCTGTCATACCTTCCCTTTCTCATAAAACAGCCTCTTATTCCTTTACTCTTTCACTGAACACTGCCATAACTTCCCTTTTTCATAAACCAGCGTGCTATTTCTTTGCTCTATACTTTTTATTCCTAAGCTGTTATTTGGCCTGGATAGATATTTATACGCTTTCATTGGTGACGGAGGAGGAGCGGGCGACCCACTGAATGCTGGACAGAATAAGTATGATTTACGTATATCCCATCAAACTTTTTATTAAGCTTGCCTTTTTACGTAATGTGTGTAACGTATACGTGTAAAGGTCATGGCACCATTGCTTCAAGGGCTTAGGTATACTGTTAGGGTCCTTTTTTTTTCAATCCGTCGCCACAGTAGAGCAGGGGTGGTCAAATCGTTGCCCCCGGGTCACAAGCGGCTTCTTGACATATAATGTGCGGCTAGCATATACTGGCTGAGCTCATTTTTATATCACAGTTAATATAAAATGTAAATTTTAAAATATCAAACTTTATAACTATTTGCCTGGTATAAGCTGAGAGTCCAGTTGGGGAGGGGTTTAAAACATAAGTTTAATGATGAGTACATAGGCAATCATATCTATAGCTGAGACGGGATACATCGCAAAATAAAAGTTTAGAATATCTTAATTTAGACAGGATATATGACAAAATAAATGTTTAGAATACCTTAATTTAGACAGGATATATGACAAAATAAACGTTTAGAATATCTTAATTTAGATAGGATATATGACAAAATAAACGTTTAGAATATCTTAATTTAGATAGGATATATGACAAAATAAACGTTTAGAATATCTTAGCCTAGGATATATCACAAAATAAACGTTTAGAATATCTTAACCTAGGATATATCACAATATAAACATTTAGAATATCTGAAACTTAGGATGTGTCACAATATAAACGATTAGAATATGTTAACTGATACAGGCTGCACCACAAATTAAACGTTTAGAATGTGTATTTTTCTATGTTAAACTTTAATTCTTAAAGGTTGAAAACAAATCAAGAATTTGGCGTGATTCATCTCGATCATTAGCGTTAAATAAGTACTAGAAGAATAGACATAAATAGAAGAGGTTAAGAAAAGACTGTTTCCCATGATCACTGAAAATCAAAAGAATGTGAACAGTTCTGTAGGCAAGGATTGCACTAGGAGACAGCAGATTCTGAGTTGATGCTGGCCAGATTCCCGGAACCATTGGATTGCTCTCTTCCTGGAACTTCTGTCGACGCCATTGTCTCTCTCTCTCTCTCTCTCTCTCTCTCTCTCTCTCTCTCTCTGAACTTTAAATGCCCAGGGCACATGGGGCTTCCTCAAGTGTTTTCCACAAATGCTTGTCTTTTGTCATTTTTTTCTGCTCTTGCCCAGGTGAGCCCTCTATTGCTCAACACCCTCTCTGTTGTTCTTCTCCATGTCTCTTTTGGTCTACCCTTACTTCTGTTCCCCTGTGGTGTCCATCTTAGTGCTATTTTTGATAGTGAGTTGTCAGTCATTCGAAGCACATGTCCCAACCATCGCCAGCGTCTTTCCTCAATAATTGCTGTCAGTGGCTTCATCTGCATTTCTGCCAACAAGATGTTATTTCTTATGGTGTTTGACCAAAATATTTTTTCTAATTCTTCGTAAACTTTTAGTCTGGAAAGAATTCAACTTGTTTTCTATGGTTTTGGTGATTCCCAGCATTCACTTCCATAGAGTAGTACACTTAGAACATTACTCTTAAATATCCGCAGTGTCTGCCTACATAATTCTGTGAAGTTCCAATCTCTGCAGCATTCCGTGGCCAGGGCATTTTTAGTTCAGTGATGCCCAGCCATTTTTAGATATCAATTCAGCAATACAAAATTGACGAGTCTTCTAGCTGATTTCATGCTACTGAAGGCATACCAGTTTCTACTACAAATCTGTAGTAAGTAAATGAATATAAGAATGCCTTAATGCGTGCGTTAGCAAAATCTTACCTCAGGTGTCTCCATGAAGGTGAGCATTATCATACATGGAATTTTGAAAAAGAAAAAAAAAAAGAACAAGCTAACGGTTACCAATTATGCCAGTGAGGCACCTTGGAAATATTGGTGCTCATGCCTATACTTTCCTTGCTCTGTATACACGTTACAGGCGATCACGGTTTATCGCCTTTTCTCTCCTAGTTCCATAAGAAGCCGGGAACTTACCTCTGCCGCTGGGTAACTGGGAACATCTGGTCGGATTGGAACCACCGACTTTTGCTATGAGAGACTGGTGAACTAACCACTTCACCACACAGATGCTAATTATTTTAAATGAGCACCTCAGAACCGTTATGCTGTTAAGTGTTCGTGATTTCTAAGTCCGTTTTACTGTTTATCATTTGTTCACGTGTTCTGCTCACGCAACCAATCAGATCTCTCCTGCTTGGGAAGGTCATCCGAATAGATGTAGACTCTGATCCTTCCAGACCGTACTCTATCCCCAAGGACAACCCGTTTGTTGGAGAGCCAGGAAGCCGGCCGGAGATTTACGCCTTCGGGATACGTAACATTTGGAGGTGTGGCCTGGACAAAGGAGACAGAGTTACAGGTCTGACAGAAGTTGTAACTTTTTAGCAATGTTTAGCTCTGCGAAGGCTGACATGAAAAAAGCGGTAGGAACTGTTTCCCTTTGGTTTAGAACAGTTTAGTAATCAACAGTTGGAGATTACGAGTTTTTGTGTGCAGCAAAATGTCGAAGTAAATTTATCAAGATTACCCTAGAAAAAAACATGTGAGAGAAAGAAGAGTCGCAAGTGAAAGATTGAGAATCGAACCCTGGACTCTAGTAACACGAGCAACCGACTAGCCCAAGATGATGCACTACTGTAGTGAAGTTCGATTCTCTTAGATTTTCTTACTTTCACGTATGTGTGTGTGTGTGTTTGTTTACAGTTTTAAAAATTCCATTTCAGACTTACTTTTCTCTTACATTTTTGTTTTATAAGACTGAACTCAGCTGTTTATCCAAGATGGCGACAGTCGTTTTGTTAAGCACCTTTTTCGTGGCAAATTCTGCCAATATGTGACAACCACGTCAACAAGAAAATGTTTGTGTCTTCTTCGTCTTCTTCTTCTTCTTCTTCTTCTTCTTTCAGTTTAATATGCTAAGCTGTTCAGACGAAAGGGGTGGCCCCATGAATCTTACCGTCAGTAGGGATTCTTCCTGTCTCCTCCACAGTTTTTCATCCATGTTATTTTTCTGGGGCCAGGTTTGGGCTCTTAGATCTCTGTAAAGAGGACATGTTTGTACTCCCTCTTATCTGTTACGTCACTTCCTGCATGTTTGCACTCCCTCTTATCTGTTACGTCACTTCCTGCATGTTTGCAGTCCCTCTTATCTGTTACGTCACTTCCTGCATGTTTCCAGTCCCTCTTATCTGTTACGTCACTTCCTGCATGTTTGCACTCCCTCTTATCTGTTACGTCACTTCCTGCATGTTTGCAGTCCCTCTTATCTGTTACGTCACTTCCTGCATGTTTGCAGTCCCTCTTATCTGTTACGTCACTTCCTGCATGTTTGCACTCCCTCTTATCTGTTACGTCACTTCCTGCATGTTTGCACTCCCTCTTACCTGTTACGTCACTTCCTGCATGTTTGCAGTCCCTCTTATCTGTTACGTCACTTCCTGCATGTTTGCAGTCCCTCTTACCTGTTACGTCACTTCCTGCATGTTTGCAGTCCCTCTTACCTGTTACGTCACTTCCTGCATGTTTGCAGTCCCTCTTACCTGTTACGTCACTTCCTGCATGTTTGCAGTCCCTCTTATCTGTTACGTCACTTCCTGCATGTTTGCAGTCCCTCTTATCTGTTACGTCACTTCCTGCATGTTTGCACTCCCTCTTATCTGTTACGTCACTTCCTGCATGTTTGCAGTCCCTCTTACCTGTTACGTCACTTCCTGCATGTTTGCAGTCCCTCTTATCTGTTACGTCACTTCCTGCATGTTTGCAGTCCCTCTTACCTGTTACGTCACTTCCTGCATGTTTGCAGTCCCTCTTATCTGTTACGTCACTTCCTGCATGTTTGCAGTCCCTCTTATCTGTTACGTCACTTCCTGCATGTTTGCACTCCCTCTTATCTGTTACGTCACTTCCTGCATGTTTGCAGTCCCTCTTATCTGTTACGTCACTTCCTGCATGTTTGCACTCCCTCTTATCTGTTACGTCACTTCCTGCATGTTTGCAGTCCCACGTATCTGTTACGTCACTTCCTGCATGTTTGCAGTCCCTCTTATCTGTTACGTCACTTCCTGCATGTTTGCACTCCCTCTTACCTGTTACGTCACTTCCTGCATGTTTGCAGTCCCTCTTATCTGTTACGTCACTTCCTGCATGTTTGCAGTCCCTCTTACCTGTTACGTCACTTCCTGCATGTTTGCACTCCCTCTTATCTGTTACGTCACTTCCTGCATGTTTGCACTCCCTCTTATCTGTTACGTCACTTCCTGCATGTTTCCAGTCCCTCTTATCTGTTACGTCACTTCCTGCATGTTTGCAGTCCCTCTTATCTGTTACGTCACTTCCTGCATGTTTGCAGTCCCACGTATCTGTTACGTCACTTCCTGCATGTTTGCAGTCCCTCTTATCTGTTACGTCACTTCCTGCATGTTTGCACTCCCTCTTACCTGTTACGTCACTTCCTGCATGTTTGCAGTCCCTCTTATCTGTTACGTCACTTCCTGCATGTTTGCAGTCCCTCTTACCTGTTACGTCACTTCCTGCATGTTTGCAGTCCCTCTTACCTGTTACGTCACTTCCTGCATGTTTGCAGTCCCTCTTATCTGTTACGTCACTTCCTGCATGTTTGCAGTCCCCCTTATCCGTTACGTCACTTCCTGCATGTTTGCAGTCCCTCTTATCTGTTACATTGCTCTGTGGTCTGGAGACCATTTTGACATGGGCAGAGTGAACTTTGGGCAGCCTTCAGTTTGTGTAGATAGGCTTGTAATCAGCAGCATCTTTGTTCGAAGCCTGAAAATTATTGTGGTTTATTTTGTTCTGTAACATTTATGTTTGCGCTATTTTTTTGTTTTCATTTCCTGACCAAAGTGACACCAGCTCTTCCGAGAAGACTCGAAACTAACTCATCATTTTTTCCTCCACTCCTCGTGACTGATTTCCCACGGATAACTTGCTTTTATCTTTACTTTTATTTATTTACCTTTTCGATAATATTTTTAGTGTTTGTCTACAGGCACTACGAAAGGTTGAGATAACGAGTGAAAAGTTATATTACTGAGTGAATTATCAGTTATAAAATAACACGGCGCTTTTAATGTCTCCTTCATGTCACATTTCATGTTCAAAAAAGGTTGTTGCAGTTTATCTTCTCAATTCTTGTAGCCATGATTAATATTTCAGACATGTTAGATTTTTTTTTTTTTTTTGTGACTATTAAATACATTGTTGATTTAAAAGTTATTGCATTCAGATTTAAAGAATGATTTACCCCATATTAAAATGTTAAATAATTTGGCTTGTACAGTAGTATACCGACTTTGGAGACTGGGCCACCCTCTTAGGGCCTTCCCCAATTTACACATTTTATTCTAGTGCCCAAATATTGCAAGAAAGCATTGATTTTTCTCTACAGGGGAGTCGCGAGGACGTATGTTCTGTGGAGACGTCGGCCAAAATGCGTATGAAGAGATCGATGATATAAAGAAGGGCGGCAACTATGGATGGAACGCCAGAGAGGGATTAAATTGCTACAACCATGAGTCATGTGGACGTATAGGTACGACAAAGCATTGAGTGGTGTCCCCTTTTACTGACCTCTCTATAGTGTACGAAAGGTCTGCAGGTTTCTCAGATTATTTCTTCCTCGATCTCGCTGTAACCGCAGACTTGTGGTGGTGGTGGTGGTGGGGGGGGGGGGGTTCCTGCGCCGTGGTGATCTTCAAGAGCAGGATTGTGTCGGATGGGGAGTTGTTAACGTGATTTTCAAGATCTCTGCTATGAGGACCATCTCTCTCTGTCTCTCTGAACCTTAAGTACCCAGGGCACATGGGGCTTCCGCAAGGGTTTTCCACAAATACCTGTTCTTTGCCTTTTTTTTCTGCTCTTGCCCATGTGAGCCCTCTATTGCTCAACATTGTTCTTCTCCATGTCTCTTTTGGTCTACCCTTACTTCTGTTCCCCTGTGGTGTCCACCTTAGTGCTATTTTTGGTAGTGAGTTGTCTGTCATTCGGAGCACATGTCCCAGCCATCGCCAGCGTATGAGGACCATAATACTGGTGTATCTCAGTATTCTGGGAGAATCACAGACACCTGGGCTTGTGTTCTAGCCAACTCTGATTGGCTGATCACAATAATCCCTTACCGGGACAGCCATATTTGCTCTCCAGTTATAGAAAATTTCTGTCAGTGGAGATTTGCTGTGGCAGTCTGTCATGTAAATGCACCACGCACTGCTTTTACGTCATTCTTACCTGTCTCTTCATTCTTTTCAGTCTCTACATTCTTATCTGTCTCTTCATTCTTTTCAGTCTCTACATTCTTACCTGTCTCTTCATTCTTACCTGTCTCTTCATTCTTCTCAGTCTCTTCATTCTTACCTGTCTCTTCATTCTTCTCAGTCTCTTCATTCTTACCTGTCTCTTCATTCTTCTCAGTCTCTTCATTCTTACCTGTCTCTTCATTCTTCTCAGTCTCTTCATTCTTACCTGTCTCTTCATTCTTCTCAGTCTCTTCATTCTTATCTGTCTCCAGGCTTCACCTTCTGTCTCATGGTAAAACGGCTGTCTACGTTGCTGTGCATCTTTACTTCACTCAGTAGTGCCCGGTACGCTTTCATGCTACTTCACTCGGTAGTGCCCGGTACACTTTCATGCTACTTCACTCGGTAGTGTCCTGTACGCTTTCATGCTACTTCACTCGGTAGTGTCCTGTACACTTTCATGCTACTTCACTCGGTAGTGCCAGGTACACTTTCATGCTACTTCACTTGGTAGTGCCCGGTACACTTTCATGCTACTTCACTCGGTAGTGCCCGGTACGCTTTCATGCTACTTCACTCGGTAGTGCCCGGTACGTTTTCACGCTACTTCACAGATGAGTAAAATATTTCTCAGATATCTCCTACAGATCTCATTCATTCTGCAATCATCATCATGTTCCCTGACAGCAGGTGCAAGCGATCTGCATCTTTCATCGTCTCAGTTGCTGACTGTTTATTGTGCCATAGCGTCATACTCTCCAAGATCTTGTTTCTCTGCCTTCTTTTGCCTTTTCCCCCAGTTTATCTTTCCCATAATATGACCTTTAATTGGTTTTTATTATTTTTTAAAATAAAAAAAAATATTTTAAAATTTCTGTTCTTTTCTTGTCTTTAAAATCTTTCCAGTACAGCATTGACATAATTCAATGTATTAATTACGTCAACGTTTAAAAATGAAGTAAAAAAATTATATCGAGTTTTTTTGTGCCGAAAACAAGAAAATGTTTCTAATGCACTAATAGTCTATAAACAGTTTCTTATGATTATTTAAATTCTGTTTATAGAACAAGAGCTTTGGTGGAACCATCTGGGCTGCATTTAAGCTGCAGACAGCAGTTACCCGTCCCTTCTATAATTATTTCTATGGTGGTATTATTGTCAAGCAAAGACTGCATTTCAGAGAATGAGAAACATATTAGCTAACACATCCTTATCAATGAATGTTAGAAAACGAGTCCTAAAATGCTATATTGAACCTATCTTGTTATATGGAAGTGAATCATGGACAATAGGCAGGTCTGCACAAAAATCATTGGAAGCTGCAGAAATGTGGTTTATTAGAAGAATGCTGCGAATCCCCTGGACAGCAAAAATAACTAATGAAGAATGTATGAGAAGAGCTGGAGAGACAAAAAACCTTGTCAAAAAGATAAGAGAGAGACAATGTACTTTCATAGGACATGCAATGAGAAGAGGGGGCATTGAAAATATTATAACAACAGGAAAAATAGAAGGAAGAAGATCAAGAGGAAGACCAAGAGAAATGATACTGGACAGTCTGACGGTATGGTGTGAGAGGAGATCACCAACTGAACTGATGGCCTGCATGAAGGATCGTGTACTCTGGAGAAGCGTAATAGCCAACGCCAGTCGGCACGGCACCTGATGATGATGATGATGATGATTATTATTGTCCCGAATATTTTCTGTTATTAAATTATTTATTTCAAAGCTCCCCGCTGTGAGCAAAAAAGTAATGCCTAGGCTAGGTTATGGTCCTGATTGCTAAGAGAAGCAAATTTTGTCACTTTCTTAAGTAATATTATTACACAGTAAAGATAATGAGGCACCATCACGTGACAATCACTAGAATCAGAGCTCATGATAAAATAACTTGAGAATCCCCGAACACTGAAAAAAGAGCTGCCCTTGAGATGAAAAATAAAATATTATGCCACCTGTCGGATGTCACTCGAGCGGGAATTTATCTGGGACACGACTGACACTCGAAAAACTAATCTTGAAAATATCAAAGATAGTCTACAGATACCCGCCAAGAACAAATACCCACCAAGAAAGGCGGAAGGATAACTTATTTTGGGAAACGTGACTCATGAATATCACCACTGACAAGATCTAACCTCTACATTTTGATTGGTTCATGCATTCCTAGAAATAAAACACAGTATCCGATTGGTGTGGAAGAAAAATAGGGCAGGTTCGAAACATTCTGAATAGTGGAAGGTTGAGAGCACAACAGAAGGAAAATAAAATGTCTTACACCTGCAAGAAAGGAGATCGCTGCTCATTTTTTGTGAGTTGTTTACATGTTGTACAAAAGCTATGAGAGTCACATGTTCGAAGATAGATTTTTTTTCCTCCTTAACAGAATGAGCTACAGACAGAAGGAAAAAAATGTTTAGAAAACAAAGTTTTAGACAGCAGCATAAACCACCAAAAGAGAAGTTCTTTGTGCTAGATCCAGCATATAAAAGTGATTATTCTTGTAGGCAGCACAAACCCATCATTTCTTCGACCTGGAATGAAAAATTCTGTGCCGCAAAACTGACAATCATCAATCTACTGGTCAGTCCCCAGCTATGAGGTGCTATGTAAACTATGCCTGGCACCGGAAACATCAATCAGAAATATTCAAGTATGGCCAACCATCTACGACTGATTTTTTTCCTCCCTCGATATATAAAACAATGCCAGAAATTGTACTACTTGAGAACATTATGACTCCAGTTTCATGAACGTTGTGGACCAGTTCACTTAAGAGAAATAAAGCCAGTATCATGTTAACCCACTGTCTGTAGGCCTGGCTGAGACATGTCACTGTCACTCACAGTACTCTTCCCGTTTTTTAAAAATTTCTTTTAACTTCTTTGTTTTTATATGAAGCCCTCTTTGGAACTTTCTGAAGCATTTCACTTCCTGCAGCCTCATTTCCAGATAGTCCCTCTTATCTGTTGCAGCACTTCCTTCCTGTATTCTGACTTCCCTACTCCCTCACTTCTTATTTGTTATTTCATCTCCTCCACTTTCACCGCCCTCCAGTCATATTTGTCTGTAACTTCACTTCCTGCATTCTCATTACCCTACAACTATTCGTATCCGTTACTTCACTTCCTGCACTCTCACTGCTTTATAATCATTCTTATCTGTTACTACACTTCCTGCATTCTCATTACCTATAATCTTCTTATCTGTTACTTCACTTCCTGCATTCTCATTACCCTACAATAATACCTATCTGTTACTACACTTCCTGCATTCTCACTACCTTCAATCATTCTTATCTGTTACTACACTTCCTGCATTCTCATTACCCTACAACTATTCGTATCCGTTACTTCACTTCCTGCACTCTCACTGCTTTACAATCATTCTTATATGTTACTACACTTCCTGCATTCTCATTACCCTACAATCATTCTTATCTGTTACTTCACTTTCGACATCTCACTGCCGTACAATCCTTCTTATCTGTTATGAGAATCACTCTGACACAGCCTAAAACTGATAAAGAAAACACGTAACTTCTTGCTCGTTTCAGGCCCGGAGGAACTGCCAATTCATGCATACAGCCACAAGATTGGCCAGTCAGTGACAGGGGGCGTATTCTATCGCGGCTGTGAGAACCCTCACTTGATAGGACAGTACATCTACGGAGACTACTCTAGCGCGTTCGTAATTTCAACATTAAATTTCTGTTTGCATGAAAATGTAGCGTAAAACCAATCCCCGTTCTCCCCATCTTTACTGTCCCAAAAGAAACTCCCAGTATATATTTCTTGAGTCCCTCCAAACAGGGAAACAAGTAGGACCTTCTGGTCGGCAGGCGACAATACTAACTATAACACCACATACAGACAGTTGTTTGATCCTTTTTACTTAACTATGAAGTCTAAGATGACGAGCCACTTGCTCCAGATATAGACAGTTGACATTGTTTATCGGAAGACAGCAAAGTAGAAGTCGTGTACAAAAATGTATGTGTACTCGTTTTCGACATTTTTTTTCTGTTCACATTCTCCTCTAGTGTACGGACAAGCAGGTCCTGTCTATGAGAAGGGGTGCATTGCTCCGGGAGGAGACGTAGTGGATAAAACAGATGGGTTAGGAATGCTAGGAATTTGCACTGGCTAAGAGAATTTATTTTGGAAGTCCTGCCGACTAGAGAAACCAGAACATTGATGTTAACATCATTTATCCACTGCCTCTCAGTAGCTGACTAGAGATGCCTGTACTGTTATGTTAACATCATTTATCCCCTGTGTCTCAGTAGCTGACTAGAGATGCCTGTACTGTTATGTTAACATCATTTATCCACTGCCTCTCAGTAGCTGACTAGAGATGCCTGTACTGTTATGTTAACATCATTTATCCCCTGCCTCTCAGTAGCTGACCAGAGATGCCTGTACTGTTATGTTAACATCATTTATCCCCTGCGTCTCAGTACCTGCCCAGAGGTGCCTGTACTGTTATGTTAACACCATTTATCCCCTGCTTTTCAGCAGCTGCCAGAGATGCCAGTACTGTTATGTTAACATCATTTATCCCCCACTTTTCAGCAGCTGACCAGAGATGCCTGTAATGTTATGTTAACAACATTTATCCCCTGCCTCTCAGCAGCTGACCAGAGATGCCTGTGCTGTTATGTTAACATCATTTATCCCCTGCGTCTCAGCAGCTGCCCAGAGATGCCTGTACTGTTATGTTAACATCATTTATCCCCTGCTTTTCAGCAGCTGACCAGAGATGCCAGTACTGTTATGTTAACATCATTTATCCCCTGCTTTTCAGCAGCTGACCAGAGATGCCAGTACTGTTATGTTAACATCATTTATCCCCTGCTTTTCAGCAGCTGACCAGAGATGCCTGTACTGTTATGTTAACATCATTTATCCCCTGCTTTTCAGCAGCTAACCAGAGATGCCAGTACTGTTATGTTAACATCATTTATCCCCCGCGTCTCAGCAGTTTCCCAGAGATGCCAGTACTGTTATGTTAACATCATTTATCCCCCGCGTCTCAGCAGTTTCCCAGAGATGCCAGTACTGTTATGTTAACATCATTTATCCCCCGCGTCTCAGCAGTTTCCCAGAGATGCCTGTACTGTTATGTTAACAACATTTATCCCCCGCGTCTCAGCAGTTTCCCAGAGATGCCTGTACTGTTATGTTAACAACATTTATCCCCCGCGTCTCAGCAGTTTCCCAGAGATGCCTGTACCACTGTTGCCTCTAAGCTTCGCGGCCGCCTACAGAAAAAAATCATATCGTGCACAAAATTTTTAGAGCCGTACAAACAAACAAACAAACAAACAAACAAACAAACAACAACAACAACAAAAGCTGCTACTTTTATTTTCCAATTTCCAGATGTTACTCCGTGCTTTATTTGCGATCAAGAAAACTACAATGCTGGTACACGTTTTTCCTTTATTGTTTCTTTCTTGTTGAGATATGACCTTCGGATCGGATGTTTCAACTGGTCTTTTATTGCGTAGTTCCCGTAGTACTATAGCAGAATCGTGAAGAGGCAGGTGGGTACACAGAGAATAGAGGGTCATTAAAATAAACGGGTAGATGAATTTCCACTGCTGAAAAGTACAGCAGGTCTATCCTGTTATTAAATGTACAGACCTTTAATATGTGTTGTTGTTGTTGTTGTTGTTGTTGTTGTTGTTGTTGTTGTTGTTGTTGTTAATACGCACATTTACACACACAATATTTTTTTTGCACATGAGGTGAACATTTTGCACACAGACCGCAAACCCTTATTACAGGGAACATGGGCCTGGACTGTTACAGTTTGTCCAGGATGCAAACAAGTCGATCTGCTTTAAAAAAATCTATGTGAAGGACGTTCTTAGTCCAGTGGTTATAGTCTTGTTTTGTTCTGCCTTGTCTTGTCGTATTTTGTCTTATCGTGTCTTGTCTTGTCGTGTCTTGCTTATCGTGTCTTGTCTTGTCGTGTCTTGTCTTGTCGTGTTTTGTCTTATTGTGTCTTGTCTTGTCGTGTCTTGTCTTATCATGTCTTGTCTTGTCGTGTCTTGTCTTATCGTGTCTTGTCTTGTCGTATCTTGTCTTGTCGTGTTTTGTTTTGTCTTGTCTTGTGTTGTCTTATCGTGTCTTGTCTTGTCTTGCCGTGTCTTGTGTTGTCTTGTCGTGTCTTGTCTTGTCGTGTCTTGTTTTGTCTTATCGTGTCTTGTCTTGTCTTGTCGTTCTTGTTTTTTCTTGCCTTGTCGTGTCTTGTTTTTTCTTGCCTTGTCATGTCTTGTCTTGTCGTGTCTTGTCTTGTCTTGTCGTGTCTTGTCTTGTCGTGTCTTGTCTTGTCTTGTTGTGTCTTGTCGTGTCTTGTTTTGTCTTGTCTTGTCTTGTCCTCTCTCTCTTTGGAACTTCGAGCTGGTGTTCTCTGCAGTAGATGGGATGAGGATGTTGAGGCAGAGCATCGTGTGGGCTTTGGAGCATTAAGTTCTTGCCCGACTTTCTTCTTCCCATTCACGTAACTGCTGCAGTCACTTTTGGTTTTACTTTCACTGTTCATCTTTATTGCCACAGATACTTTTTTTTAACTGTGCAGGTACTCAGCATTATCTTGTACAATGCAGCTACTTTTTATAACCATATTGAGGAGCCAATCACATAAAGATTGAACAACAATATAATAGATTTTAAAATCTTCATATTACATTCTTCACATCTTCTGTCTGAGCAGTTTTTGTGTGACAGTATCTCTTAACATGAATGATAGTAATCAAATTGTCATTATATACTGCAGAAACATCGAAAAATTATATATATGTGTGAAAATATCTCGGGTGAAAATTAGATTCTATAGATTTTCACAAAGACAGGACAGTTCTACATTTTCAAAGCAAATCAATGCTGTGGTGACCTATTAGTCAAAGTTCTAAATCAGTGGCTTCCAACCTGTGACCAGCGGACATATGATGCATTATCAGTTTAGTATTAAAGCCATCTGCTGAAACCATCAATTGAATATTTTACGGCATTGTGATACTGCGTAAAAGACGGTGGTCTACAGCTTGCATGTAGTTTGGTGGTCCTTGGATGTAAAGAGGTTGGGAACCGCTGGCTGCTCTAAATTTTGAGTAGTTTTACAGCCGTAATAATTAGACAGATAACTGATGAGAGTTTGATAAAGACATTGTTGTTGGTGTCTATAATAAAGTTATGATGACGTCTGCGAGAATGACCTAACAATATGAGTAATTGTTTCTTCTAAAAACTAATCACAGGCGCCTGTTCTCACTGACTGAGTCTGGCGGTGTTTGGACCAACAAGGATGTCAATTTGTGTGGGCCATCTCTTTGCCAGGGAGGGCTTGTGGGCATCTCCTCTGACCATATCCTCTCTTTTGGCGAAGATGAAGATGGTAAGCTGAGAATAGATCATTCTGTACTAAGTTCTTTGTATACGGTTCGTATTTTGTATTGATAGTTGTACTTTGTATACGATCTTATCTTTGTAATGACAGTTATAACCCTGAGAATGGACCAAATTATATGAGTAAAAAAAAAAAAGGCAAGATTTAAGTTCTAGCGTAGCTGTTGAAATCATAGAGTACAAAGCTTAAGTTTCATGTGTGGGCTGTAGTAATTAGGGCCGTTTGTTTTCAATGAAAAAACCAAGAAATCTGTGGAAGATAAACAAAAAGAATTGTCGACAGACAGGCAGATGTGTCAGAGTATATTACGGATGTATGGATGGATGGATGGATGGATGGATGGATAAGTAGGTGAATGAATGGTAGACTGATAGATAAGCAGAGGATGGATGGATCAGTAGACAGACAATGACTGACTTATGGATGGACAGAGGACGGATGGATGGATAAAAAGACAAAGCTTGGAATAAAAGGCACAGATGTATAAACTACTGTACATAAAGGTACAAAACCCATACTGGAACTGCTTAGTATAACAGGCAGTTTTTGCAAAAAGCAAAGAACGGCCATGTTATGAAAGAGACTTAGAACGGCTAGAGAAACTAGCAATTCTTCTTCTTCTTCTTCTATCGTTCTGGAACTGCGAGCTAGTGTTGTTTGCAGCCGATGCGAGGAGGATGCACAGCATCGTGTTGGACTGGGAGCGGGTTGTGGCAGCCATGTTTTAAGTCCCTGAATGGAGCTACACAACAAGGATATGAATGCTTCTTTAGACTCCACCACTCTGTGAACTATGGTGATCCCTGCCCCGTTGGCCAGGCTAGGCCTGTTACTAGGGGTACCAATGGATGGTTGGGATGGGGTCTTGGTCAGCTATGGTTCGCCAATCCCTAATACCAGCGTGACAGATATGGGACAGTGATGCCAAAACAGACAGCATCTTTACCCCCAGATACCAGCAATAACATGAAACTTGTCAGGCCTCACTTCTGGCATTAGGTAGGAAACAATGTAACAGAGCCTCATGCCAAACAAGTCAGACTAATCAGAAGATAAAAATGGCTGATAGCAGGAAGGACATGAAGGCCACATAAAGAGGACTCAGAAACCACATAAAGAGGACTTATATGGGACATACATGGGATTCACTTACGATATAAAAAGACTCACTGACATATAAAGTGAATGACATATACGCAGGGCTTAGTATTTTGAAATGAGTCGCACTTCCAGACGTCTCATGTACATAACAGTAATCAAATGAGTCTGAGACGAAAATATGATGGTAATCACATGTCTCCAAGGCATGACAAATGACTATTAAACATGTCATATACATAAGAGTAAACAAATAATTCTGACAAATGTCTTATACATGGCAGCAATTAAAGTACTTAGAGACACGCTGTAAATATGAAAGTAATAAAATAACTACAAGATGTATCATATCATACAAGACAGTATTCAAATGACTCCACTCCAAGACATGCCGTATACACAACACTAACCAAAGGACACTCGTACGTGACTCGAAGACACAAAAAAGATGGAAAAAAAAAAACGCTGAAGCAAGACACACAAAGGACAGTTACACTAAAACCTAAATGTTAAAGAGAAAGAAAGAAAGATGTCTGTAACGCATTTTATTTCTTTTCACTGCCAGGAGAGATCTATCTTCTAACCAGCAAAAGCTCGTCCAGCACAAAATGCGATGGAAAGGTGTACAAAATCATAGATCCAGTCAGGTAAGCAGGACATCTGATTTTCACCAGGGGGAAGAGAGCCCATGAAAACATCCTCACACACACTCTAACCTGTGTATTCCGCTAGTTTACAAATTCGCATAGTTCAATTAGGTTTGGTGTATATAGATTTATATCATTTATTTTTCCCTCTGAAAGTGTACATCTGGTGACTCTGGTATTCGTTGGTTTGACAGACTTGTTAATCTGACAGGGCTTCGAAATGCTGGGAATTTGGAAATATGACATGTAGTATGGTGTGTGCGAATTTTGTTGCATGGATAGTGTGGTGTAATGTAGGACAGTGTACCACAAAGAATAATATGGTGTGGTGTATGATATTTGTGGTGTGGTGTCGTATGGTATGGTGTCCATATTATATAAATGTTGGCGATATGACCATCACGAAAACAGAAATATACAAATATCTAGACACAACTTTCAACAGCTGCAACATATTAAGTGAAATAATTAAAAGTAGAGTACAGATAGAGAACAAAATATCCTTTGCCTTCCAAGAGCTGTTAGAATCCAAATTTCTGTCCCAAAACACCAAGATAACAATCTACACAGCTATAAAGGGACCAGTATGGATCTGAAACATAGAGTACAACAAAGAAAAATGAACAACAGTTGCAGGTCTTTGAGAACAAGATCCTAAGAAGAATCTTTCGGCTCATAAAGGTTACCAACAGTGGAGAATGGAGAGCTAGAAAGAACACTGAATTGAACAGCTTATTTAAATTACAACGGATTCAAAACGTCTTGAAACTGAACAGATTACGCTGTTTCGGTCATGTGGAAAGAATGGAAGAGAACATACACATGAAAATTGTGTATGTATAAGATATGACGGAAACGAGGCAGACGAAGACAGAGATAAGAAGATATAACATAAATTCGTGTCACCAAATGGAGAGAGAAGATTAGGAATAGAGAGGAATTGGGGCGAACTTTATCTGCAGCAATAAGCCTGAATGGCTCGGAAAGCTGAAGAAGAAGATCATATAGTATGGTATGGGTGGATGAGTAGGGTAGACAGGTTATGGTATGGTATGGTATGGTATGGTATGGTATGGTATGGTATGGTATGGTATGGTGTGATAGGGAATAGTATGGTATGGTATGGTAGACAGGCAAGAGGTACAGATCGGTATGGTATGGTATGGTATGGTAGACAGGCAAGAGGTACAGATCGGTATGGTATGGTGTGATAGGGTATGGTATGGTATGATATGGTATGGTATGGTGTGGTATGGTAATATGGGATACAGTACAGTTTAGTATGATATGGTTTAGTCCATTCAACAGTATAGTCTTAAAATGTAACATTTTAATAATACACAACATAATATGCATAATGTGTCATAATATGACACGGCATGGTACGACATAGCTCAAATAAGCGCTGTATGACGTTATGTCCATGAACATTAACATAATATATGGCATAAACTTGTAGTAACACATACATTCACATCTACGTGAGCACTTCATACGTCGACTTGGCGGTCAGTATGACATTTGCTTTTCAGGAGAAAGGACCCGTCTGCTTGTCGATCAGATCTGACCCGTAACAAACGAATACCCGTGTCTCGAAGACAGCTACCCTCTGTAAGGGGTAGGTATTCTTCTTCTTCTGCAATGGTCTTCAAAACAGCTGTGGCTGCGATATAAATCACGATTTACAGTAGGGCTGCAATGTCTGCCCAATACATCCGTCTTTAGCGTAGCTTATTTTTGTTAGGTCAGGTTTGTCTTCCACTTTAGTCCCACTGACTCATCAAGACGAGTGACCTGTTTACACGGAGTCACTGGGAGGTAGAATAAGGTCTTAGTCATCCTTGGATCACCGATTCTGACGGTCAATCACTGACTCCTGTCTTATTTATTTTGAGTACTGCGTCTTGCCCCCCCCCCCCAATCTACCGAGCCCCCAGCCCCCCACAAGGGTAAATATAACATCCATTAGCTGGTATTATCACAGTTTCTTAGACTCCTAGTAAACATCAGGTAAACCTCCAAGCCACAGACGAAATAAGGGAGGTAAGTATGTCCTTGTAAACGCTGACAACCAGTTCTCGGCAGATGACGCCTTGACTCAAGTTTAGGACATAGACACTAAGCCTGATAAGGAGTAAGCTGTTGTGGTTCTCTTAACTTCCTTTAGCGGAGAGGATAAGCGAGCTTCTAGACAAGACTCCTAACTTTCTTTAGCGGAGAGGATAAGTGAGCTTCCAGACAAGACTCCTAACTTCCATTAGTGGAGAGGGTAAGTGAGCTTCTAGACAAGACTCCTAACTTCCTTTAGCGGAGAGGATAAGTGAGCTTCTAGACAAGACTCCTAACTTCCATTAGTGGAGAGGGTAAGTGAGCTTCTAGACAAGACTCCTAACTTCCTTTAGCGGAGAGGATAAGTGAGCTTCTAGACAAGACTCCTAACTTCCATTAGTGGAGAGGATAAGTGAGCTTCTAGACAAGACTCCTAACTTCCATTAGTGGAGAGGATAAGTGAGCTTCTAGACAAGACTCCTAACTTCCTTTAGCGGAGAGGATAAGTGAGCTTCTAGACAAGACTCCTAACTTTCTTTAGCGGAGAGGATAAGTGAGCTTCCAGACAAGACTCCTAACTTCCATTAGTGGAGAGGGTAAGTGAGCTTCTAGACAAGACTCCTAACTTCCTTTAGCGGAGAGGATAAGTGAGCTTCTAGACAAGACTCCTAACTTCCATTAGTGGAGAGGGTAAGTGAGCTTCTAGACAAGACTCTTAACTTCCTTTAGCGGAGAAGATAAGTGAGCTTCTAGACAAGACTCCTAACTTCCATTAGTGGAGAGGATAAGTGAGCTTCTAGACAAGACTCCTAACTTCCATTAGTGGAGAGGATAAGTGAGCTTCTAGACAAGACTCCTAACTTTCTTTATCGGAGAGGGTAAGTGAGCTTCTAGACAAGACTCCTGCCCCCATTGGCTAGGCAATATAATCTTTTTATTCCGAGCCTGCTACTGAAGAAAAATGGATCTAGATCAAATTTGGATCTGTGGCTCTGAGAATCGCATAATCTCCAACACGTTCATTTGAATTCACGTGAACGTCTGACATGAACACAAGTTTATACTAACTTCTGAAATGTTTCACTTTTTTTATTTTTAAAAATTCAGAAAATTGCGTTTCGACGAATGTTTTTTTTTAATTCCTGCACATTATGCTATCATTATTACTCCATTATTTATCCATAAACAATTTTGTTTTAAATAGGAAACAACGAGGCTTTCATACGGTAAAGTAAGAGAACACAGTTTTGTAGGATTCGACTAGACCTCGAGGTCTAATCCTGCAAAACTGTGTTCTCTTACTTTACCATTATTTATCCATGGACCATTTAGATCCGTTCTCTTATTCTCGGTTATTAAAATTCACTCTTTTTTTAAATGTAGATAAAGATAAGGGGAAGAAACCAGCTGTTGTTGCCACCATCAACATTCGAACATGGAGAAAAGACACCAACAATGATTTAAAATCTTTCTCTTCGGTAACAAACTCAGGTGAGTTACTTCGCTTGAATTTATCCCTTGCTCAACGCGGCAACCTACGACAGCAGAGCAGCCAGCAGACTTATCACTCCCAGTATTTATCTACACCTCTGAAAGAGAGCACAAACATTGCTGATCGTGAACTGAACCAGAACTTTGTTAAATCATCCGTCGATCAAGATGATGGTGGTTCCTTGGGTAAGAACAAAACACCATCAAATCGAAGACAATCCTCAGCTGGACAAGGAGATCTGGAAACATCTCATAGCAGCCATCATCATTATCATCTTCGTTCTCCCACACAGACACAGAAAAGACGACGAAAAACGGGAAAGAAGAAACAGAAAACGCGTGGAAATCGTCGACGATCATCAGCAGATGGAGACCAGATGTGCAGCGTTTGTGGAGACTAATCAGACGTGCTTCAGCGAAGGAATCAATGGATAGCATTCTGTGCGTAGTACACTATATTAAATATGGTTAATGTATTTCTAAAATTGTACGTCTTTTTCTTTCAAATCAACACAATAACACACGCAAATGTTGAATTCAGAAAATTATTGAGCCTGCGAACTTTAATCCGTTAACAGAGACTTCTTCTTCTTCAGCTTTCCTACCCATTAAGGCTCATTGCTGCAGATAAAGTTCGCCTCAATTCCTCTTTATTCCTGATCTTCTCTCTCCAGTTGGTGACACCAATTTCTTTTATATCCTCTGTTATGTTGTCTTTCCATCATCTGTCTTGGTCTACCTCTTGGTCTTGTTTCCCTCATCTCTTGTGCATATATCATTTTCGTTTGTCTTTTCTCTTCCATTCTTTCTACATGACCCAGCCAGCGTAATCTGTTCAGTTTCAAGAGATTTATAATTCGTTGGGATTTAAATAAGCTGTTCAGTTCAGTGTTCTTTCTAGTTCTCCATTCTCAGTTGTTGGTATCCTTTATGTGCCCAAAGATTCTTCTTAGGATCTTGTTCTCAAAGATCTGCAATTGGTGTTCATATTTCTTTGTTGTACTCCACGTTTCTGATCCATACATGACAGCTGGTCTTACTATAGTCTTCTAGATTGTTATTTTGGTGTTTTTGGGACAGGATTTTAACACGTGTTGCAAGGCAAAATATATTTTATTCCCTATCTGTACTCTGTTCCTATTCCTCTCTAAATGAAGAAAAATCTAGAGTTTAAAATATTCACTAGCGTTGAACATTATAGACTTTCGATATGATTACAACAGCTAGCGGTAGTTGTACGTTACATATTAAGATTTTCTGACATTATAAAAAAATCTTGAAAACATTACGTCAGTACTTCTGCATAATTTTTTTTATATTCTATGATTATCATCAACGCACTTTATACAAATTCATATAATTAGAAAGATTATTGCTGCCCGTGAAAATAGAGAGAAAAGATTATATCATATATTACTCTTATCTAACAGAGGTGGAAGAGAAGACGATGGTCCGATCTGGCAGTCATCGACCCATAGCTAACATGCTAGCGTCAGGGTTGGCAAAACATAGCTAACATGCTAGCGTCAGGACTGACAAAACATAGCTAACATGCTAGCGTCAGGGTTGGCAAAACATAGCTAACATGCTAGCGTCAGGGTTGGCAAAACATAGCTAACATGCTAGCGTCGGGGTTGGCAAACCATGGCTAACATGCTAGAGTCAGGGTTGGCAAAATACATCCGCCCAAGACCTAGTGCCACTTCTTTGCTGGCGCCTCCAGTAACAGGTTTAACATGGCAAACGAGGGAGGAATCGCCACAGTCCCCATGGGTGGGGGGGGTGGAGTCTGCTAAAGAAGTATTGCACATTCACTGCTTTTTTAGTTCCACTCAAGGAGTGAAAAAAAATATTCGCACAACCAACTCCTAATCCGACACGATGTTGTACTTCAAAAACTTCATGCGTTATCCTCGAAGAACACCAGATCGTAATTCCAAGGAGATAGAAGAAGAAGAAGAAGAAGAAGAAGAAGAAGAAGAAGCAGAAGAAGCCGTGACAGCAGCTTTCATATCCTGCCAAAGACCGCCATTTTATCCAATATCGCTGATTATCTCTCCTTCTCCAGAACTTTCTTGAGGAAAGGCTCATCCATTTTTTAAAAAGGTTTTTTCTTTCTGTACCAGACCCCCATGTTTTAGCTAAAATCCAAGGAAATTAATTTCCCAATTTACTCTGAATATAGCACTACAACATTCTGTACATGGACACGTTCCCAGTTCTAGCTTTGAATATAGCACTACAACATTCAGTACATGGACACGTTCCCAGTTCTAGTTTTGAGTATAGCACTACAACAATCAGTACATGGACACGTTCCCTGTTCTAGCTTTGAATATAGCACTACAACATTCTGTACATGGACACGTTCCCTGTTCTAGGTTTGAATATAGAACTACAACATTCAGTACATGAACACATTCACAACTCTAGCTTTGAACTACAACATTCTGTACATGGACACATTCCCAGTTCTAGCTTTGAATATAGCACTACAACATTCAGTACATGGACACATTCCTTGAACTATAACATTCAGTACATAGACACATTCATTGAACTACAACGTTCAATACATGGACACATTCCTTGAACTACAACATTCAGTACATGGACACATTCCTTGAACTACACCATTCAGTACATGGACACATTCCTTTAACTACAACATTCAGTACATGGACACATTCCCAGCTCTAGCTTTAAATATGACACTACAAAATTCAGTACATGGGCATAAACTCACCTCTACGTATCAGATTTATAACTGTCATGATTAAACCATCAAGTAAATTAGAACTTCTAATGACATGGTTTACACTGTCTCAGGTATCTTCACCCTTCACCTGCCAAAGTTCCACAAACAATCTTCTGTAGCATTTATCACTTAATATTTAGTATATCAGCAAGCAATCTTTTCAAGGTAAGGAATACTATCTCCACTGCCTTTGCCTTCCAATGATTCTCAATGGTGCTACGGCGTACGTGCATCTGTGCTAATATCATCCTTCCAAGGGTGAGGTGAGAGCATCCATAGATTATCTAAAGTTCAAGAACGATTATCCTAACTAATTAGTAACAGTAACAGTCTCCAACCCAGATCACGTTCTGGAAATCTTCAATCTCTCTAGTGATTTCAGAGAATCTGGGACAAGAGCACGGCTGGGAAGCTGTGTGCGCATGCATGAAGAGCTCATGCAGACGATGAGATTTACGGTGACAACCTGTCTCCTTGTCTAGATGGCTAAGCATATAAAGTAAACGAAAAAGAACTTCGAAGGGAGGTAATAGTTACAATAATCGAAGACAGAAAAAAACAAGGTGTTGCATGATTTTAGTATTATTGTATGTTGCACTGGCGTGTTCTTGAGCAGATAGTCAGGGGCGTAGGGACAGCTGCAAGCGCGTGATCAATCAAGTGCCGTGCCGTGTGGCGTAGGCGATCATTTCTCTCCACAACTCCCTGCCTTTAGACTTGATTATGAGATCCGCCGGTGATTTTCTTCCTAGCCACGCTGACAGCCCATCCAGTAACTTCTCTCTCTCTCTCTCTCTCTCTCTCTGTCTTCCTCTGTCTCTTCTTCTCTCAATTTTTACATTTGCCACAATGTGTTCCAATTTTCCTCTTCTCATAAAATGTCCTGCAAATCTCGTTTGTCTGCCTCTGATCTTTGTTGTAATTTGCCTTTTAACTCCAGCCTCTCTTAAGACTTCTTCGTTGGTTTTCTTAGCTGTCCACGGCACCTTCAACATCCTTCTTATGAACCACATAAGCGTCTGATGGCAATCCCTAATTTTGCACGCCCCTCCCCCAGCCCTCTATAGCCCAACATGAAAAATATTTTTAAAATTCATAATCAATGAAAAGTTGAAGAATTCTTATGAAATGATCGAACTAGGATTTTTAAAACCAGCACACTTGTTTCTGTCTTTCATCTTGCAGTAAGTACTTCATGAAATACTGGTTTTCTCAACGCAACATTCGGAACTTTCTTTTAAAACTTAATATTAAATACAAACATTGGCGGGAATTAAATGTCCGTGTGAATATTTTATTTCGTATCTTATTTGGGGCGAGATTTAATCTTTACGAAGTGCTCGCATGCCGAACCAGGATCAGAACTGAATAGTTCTTCATCGTTGCAAACTGAGCATCATCCTGCTGGCCTGAGTACCCTCTACCCCTCTGCTTTCCTTTCGCTCCGCTTCTGGGTAGAATATTCCGAGACTGTTACAGTTGATGTTGTTCTCTAGAGATGGTAAAAGTTAATTTGGAAAAGTAATGAATCGCTTAAAAACAGTATTGTTATTTCTTCTCGTGTATATATATATATATATATATATATATATATATATATATATATATATATATGGACAATAGGCAAGTCTGCACAAAAATCATTGGAAGCAGCAGAAATGTGGTTTATTAGAGGAATGTTGCGAATCCCCTGGACAGCAAAAATAACTAATGAAGAATGTATGAGAAGAGCTGGAGAGACAAAAAACCTTGTCAAAAAGATAAGAGAGAGACAATGTACTTTCATAGGACATGCAATAAGAAGAGGGGGCATTGAAAATATTATAACAACAGGAAAAATAGAAGGAAGAAGATCAAGAGGAAGACCAAGAGAAATGATACTGGACAGTCTGACGAGATGGTGTGAGAGGAGATCACCAACTGAGCTGATGGCCTGCATGAAGGATCGGATACTCTGGAGAAGCATAATAGCCAACGCCAGTCGGCACGGCACATGATGATGATGATGCTGTGTGTATATGTATATATATATATATATATATATATATATATATATAGTGTCTGAGTGGCGAAGTGTTTAGTGCACTGGTTTCTTATGGTGAAGGTCGGGGGTTCAAATCCGGCCTGAGGCACACCAGTCACCCAGCTGTAGAAATGGGTACCCGACTTCTTCTGGAGTTGGGGAAGGAGACACGGCCAGGCTTGATACTGACCATATCACCCTCTAGCGTGCTGACAGGTCAAGGAAAATATGGCCACTAACACCATATCCCTATGTGCCTCTAAGGCATGACAGGATTACCTTTACCATATATTGACTAATTACAGTCTACATATTTATATAAGGCTCCCTTCTTCGAATTATCAAGCTATCAGATTCTTGTATAATAAGTTGTAACTGCCTGAAAAACTGACGGGAGGAGAAATGAAATTGTTGTTTTAACTACAACAACAACAAAAAAATTACCATGTCCTTGAGAAAAACATTAAAATTCTGACCACAAATATGCTATGGAAGTGGTAATTCCATTCGAAAATCCAGTCATATATTTTTTTCAGCACTGCTCATCAAACTTCACTGCAGGCTTTTGTTTGGACAAAATGGTAAAATAGTCATCCAGCTTCTACCTCTTGCTCCTACCTCTTTCAATCCGACGGATAAACCAGCTTAAAGCACTATATAGTTAGTTATTTACGTGTGGGTTGGTGTGCAAAGTAAAGTGCAATGTGTATGGAGAGTGAATGGCAGTGAATCCATCAAGAGATGGATACAGTCCACACTTCACGTTTATGATTCATTCATCCTACAAAAATGGCCCCAGAACTTTACAAACCCATTTCTACATTTTATCATGTCATTCGCCTGTTATAACATTAATAGCATAGAAGTTAAGAGAACGAACTACAAGTCACTCTTGTAAAACTGATATCAGAACCTATTACTAGTTCTGTAGTACAGAAGTTCTAATCTTCCCTAGCGCTGAAACACACCCTTTCAGAAAAGTATTCATGATTCTTACAAACAATGAATTTAAATCCTACCAATAATTGTTTAAAAAAAACATACTGCACACAGCGTGTTCCAAATTCATTATCGGGGGAAGGGACAAAACTGCACTTTTGCTGTATATAGCGTTATAGCAAACATTTTTTTCTGAGTTATGACGACTTATATGTAGTGATATTATTAAATTATATTTTGTTATGATAAACTGACAAGGAAGGGGTTTACGTTTTTTTCTTTTCTCGTTTCTTCTCCACGTTTAACGTACTATAACATACTATCGTACTTGTGGGAAGGAACCGATTCTCTTATTTAATGTACTATCGCACATTTCTTAACTTTAACCTTTCTTTTTTTTTTTTTTTCTTAATTATCTGAACTTCGAATTTTCTTTATCATATCTTTCATTTGATCTTCTGTCCCCTAGACCGTCGTGTCTCATCACGGTTATCCTTGATGCAATTCTTTTGCTCGAGCTACACAACAGTTCTAAACTTCACAAAACAAACACAGCCAACACGAACATGAAGTCAATAATTCAAGATTATAAGACATTTATATCAATTTAATTCCACTAAAGGAAACAAAACAATTTGTAAACAGACAAACACATCAGGGGTACACATATTTTTGTGGCAAGTGATGTTAATGAAACATAATAATGATCATGAAACATAAACACACAATTCCAAATGAAAGACATGATATCGAACATAAAATAATGAATAGCATGGAAATATATGTGTTTTCAAATGCATCTAAAACTTCACGTGAACTTAACAATTGATAATTATCAATGGAATCGAAAATGTCCCATTATTCCAGGACTAACACATATTACATTGAAAAAATGTCCCAGTATTCCAGGACTAACACACATTACATTGAAAAAATGTCACAGTATTCCAGGACTAACACATATTACACTGAAAAAATGTCACAGTATTCCAGGACTAACACACATTACATTGAAAAAATGTCACAGTATTCCAGGACTAACACATATTACATTGAAAAAATGTCACAGTATTCCAGGACTAACACATATTACATTGAAAAAATGTCCCAGTATTCCAGGACTAACACACATTACATTGAAAAAATGTCACAGTATTCCAGGACTAACACACATTACATTGAAAAAATGTCCCAGTATTCCAGGACTAACACATATTACACATGACTGGCCAGCAACACATACTATAAACAAATCACGTTTCTTAATCGGTCCAAACCCATCGTAACATTCTGCTGCATTTAACCTAATTTTCTTCTTACACATTTTTAGACAGCTTACTTATGAGTTATGACTTACAGGTATAACAAAAACTGACATAATTAAAGAGGCACAGGGAGTGATCATTGCTAAAGAATCTTTCCTATCACAATGCAGAATTACTGAAAACAAGAGACGAACAGTTCCACGCAGAAAAAAAAAAATAATGTGCTCCCTACATCACTTGTGCCATGGTTCCAAATGAATGGTCAGACATCGAATTGGGCAGACATGTTTCGCCAGACGCGGTGACACGACATCTCTGATTAAGATGAGAGAACGAGAAGTAAACTGTGACGATGCCAGATGCGAACACAACAAAATCTGAGCATGGCAATGGTATCATTACTTTGTGCACACTGAGCAATACAGCAAGAAGATTAGAGCACTTTTTTGGCATGTGTTGACTATAGAATTGACAGTCTAAAGTATTATAAAGTGAAAAGATAATTTTCTTAAAGATTTTAGGGGAAAATAAACCCGATTTCCCCCCCCCCCCCAAAAAAAAAAATCTCTGGAAAGACAGACTTCTCTTGGGCTGAACTTTATTTGATTTTTTTCCGTTATTCACTGAAAGCACATTATGGATGAAACACAGGATATCTCCATCTACAGGTATATATTATCCGTTTTTTTTTTTAGAGCAAATTTTCACAAGCGTTTGCGTGTATCTCCTAGCATTTACCAATTGACCACGCTGTGGGTCTATAGGTAATAGCTTGCAAAGCCCTGCTTCCACCAGCTGTAGTTTCCCAGGATTCCTGCACGGGAAGTGACGTCACAAAAACAAAACATTTGCGACTTGTTTTCATCTTGTCACACAAATGTCCTTTATGAACGACAGATTCTCCTGCATGTCAGCACAAATGACAAACTGCAAGTCGTTCTGAGCAGAACCGGCGTCGTTTTTCTGTTCATAATTCAGTCATTTCTTTCACGAGCCGTCCCAAAACTCGGCTGTGTTCACGTACGAATATGCAAAGCAATGGCTACTCACAACACAACGGGACGATTGAGTCCGATTTTGATTCCCATAGAAGGAGGAGTCCGTCGTCTTCAGCAAATGGAGAAGTCTCAGCTCACGGTACAGTTGTCGGTAGAAATGGCAGAATCCTGTCAAGCACAGATCAGGATATTGTCAGGCTCATTGGGCAGCATTTACGTGGCTTGGGATTCAAGTAAGATGAACTTTTATCACTATTGCTCGCTTCATGTAATAAAAATAGTTAAAATTAGTTCGATTATGGTTATAATTTGACAAATGTCCAGTTCGGTCCCCAGCAAAGAAAATTAAAATAATCATTTTATAAAGAAACTGACCTTGCAATCAGTAATTGCTACTTTAGTTTTAGAGGACGCTGGTTTGTGGAAGTTGCTCCAGTTTCTTGATCATCTGCTGTCAAGCCTGGTTCTGTCAGTGTCTGATTGGTTACTGATCATCTGCTGTCAAGCCTGGTTCTGTCAGTGTCTGATTGGTTACTGATCATCTGCTGTCAACCCTGATTCTGTCAGTGTCTGATTGGTTGTTGAGCATTTGCTGTCAGGCCTGGCTCTATCATTGTGTGATAGATTGTTGAACATCAGCTGTCAGCCCTTGTCCTTTCAGCATCTGATTGTTTTATTAACCATCAGTTGGACCATATTCAGTATGTGAGAAAAGAACTTAATAACTAACGTCTTCATTGTTCTACAAAATAGTGAGCATTAAGTGGCAGGACAAAGTTACCATGTTTATGTGGAAAACTAAGTTTACAATAATGATGGCAGTACTCGGTAACAGAAGATTAGAGCATGTATTAAGAATGATGACAGCTACATCTCTAAGTAGATTTTATATTACAAACATGAGAAAGGAAGGCAGTAAACAAAAACTGAGATGTAAGGATATTTGTAAGTCATCCATGAGGTCTAGGAAGAACTGGTGAAAAGCCAGACCTCATTGAAAATAGCCTTGCATAAGATTGCAGCATGATGTGAAGAGGAAATGCAGGCCATAAATGAAGATAAACATAAAGGAAGATTGGACTTTGTAACACAAGTGTTGCTTACTGTTACACTGGCAGATTTTGGATACACATACAGGAAGATTGGACTTTGTAACACAAGTGTTGCTTACTGTTACACTGGCAGATTTTGAATACACATACAGGAAGATTGGACTTTGTAACACAAGTGTTGCTTACTGTTACACAGGCAGATTTTGGATACACATACAGGAAGATTGGACTTTGTAACACAAGTGTTGCTTACTGTTACACTGGCAGATTTTGGATACACTTACAGGTAGATTGGACTTTGTAACACAAGTATTCCTTACTGTTACTCTGGCAGATTTTGCAAATCTAAATTTGATGGAATCAGCAATGAAATGCAAAATGAAGCTTGACAGAACTTTACAACAGCTAATGTCTACCAGCATCAAAGCCATTTCTGGGGCAAAAAAAAAAGTCATTATTTTTACACAGAGTAGCTTAATAATTACATAGTTACATACTAAGTTAGCAAAATATATGTCAGTAGCAGATTTCTGAAATGATGAACTGGATTTTATGTCATTTTATAACAGTCATATAAACAGTCATGCACTGACTTAGGGCCAGATTTAGGACTGAGGGGTCCAACCTAGTCCATTTGGTTGTTAAGGCAGTTGCTATAGTGGGAGGTCAGACACTTAAGTACAGTTCACTACTATAACGTGTTACAAGATGAATGGACATGTTTCCTATCAATTAAATTGCAAGCAGAATACATATTAGCACAATACTTGTGGAAATTAGGTGGAAAATATGAATCACAGCATCTCTCTCTCTCTGAACCTTAAGTGCCCAGGGCACATGGCGCTTCCACAAGGGTTTTCCACAAATGCCTGTTCTTTGCCTTTTTTTCTGCTCTTGCCCAGGTGAGCCCACTATTGCTCAACATCCTTTCTGTTGTTCTTCTCCATGTCTCTTTTGGTCTACCCTTATTTCTGTTCTCCTGTGGTGTCCATCTTAGTGCTTTTTTTGGTAGTGAGTTATCACTCATTCGGAGCACATGTCCAAGCCATCGCCAGCATCTTTCCTCAGTAATTGCTGTCAGTGGCTTCATCTGCATTTCTGCCAACAAGATGTTATTTCTTATGGTGTTTGGCCAAAATATTTTTCTAATTCTTCGTAAACATTTAGTCTGGAAAGAATTCAACTTGTTTTCTATGGTTTTGGTGATTTTCCAGCATTCACTTCCATAGAGTAGTACACTTAGAACATTACATATCCTGATTTTCGTATTCATGCTTAGTTTTTTAGATTTCCAAATAGTCTGCAGCACTGCAAAAGCCTGGTTTGCTCTAGTAAGTCTGCTGTTGATGTCCTCTGTGCGGTCTCCATTTTCTACTACTTTACTGCAAAGGTATACAAATTCATTGACTTCCTTTACTAACTTGCTATCTACTCTGAGTACATTTCTATTGTTCACATTTTGCTTCATTAACTTTGTCTTTCCTACATTGATCTTTAGTCCTATGTTGTTTACATTCTGAGTTAGGTTGTTTATTTTATCTTGCATTTCTTTGTGGCTGCTTGATAGTAGACAAACGTCATCCACAAAGTAAAGATCCTCCAGCACTGAATCACAGCATAATGAATGAAATATATTACTGTATTCATTTTCAGTGACACTCA
The DNA here is from genome assembly GCA_009760885.1 of Achatina immaculata. Classification (NCBI taxonomy): domain Eukaryota; kingdom Metazoa; phylum Mollusca; class Gastropoda; order Stylommatophora; family Achatinidae; genus Lissachatina; species Lissachatina immaculata. The sequence goes on along the minus strand of CM019702.1, from coordinate 43,737,629 downwards.
AAAAATGTACATACAGTCATGTACATACATTTTGTACTCACCAGATGATGATGCTGTGTGCTAGTTCATCTCTTTTCCTCTTGATGTAGAACAGCAAATGTTTGTAAATTAATCACAGAATGGATCAGAACATATTAAATCATCCTATAGCACCTCAGTCATAAGTGTTAACGGCCATAACTTAGTTGTAAGTAAATGAATGGCTGTAAATTGTTAATTTAAATTTTACAAAGATGATTTCTTGATTTTGTTTCACTTAAATCTCCCCTTTATTCTAGTCAAACAGTCGAACAGTTGACTGCAGAATCTGGCTGCGCTTTAGAACATCCAACAGCAGCCAGATTTAGGACCCATGTTCTGAGTGGAGACTGGGATAAGGTAAGTTTTAGCTGTTGTCCCAATGAATGAATGATCTTTATTTTTCAGGGGTAAAGAATTGGGCACGCAAGCCCATCTTACATTTTGCCCTTCATCACTCCATCTTTCGTTCTTCCCACACACTTGATTTAGTACAAATACACAAATTAAATTAGGAAAAAACATATCAAAAGAGTGTAAGATTTAACTACTACATTCAGAGTAAAAGAGAAGAAGTAATTAACCTAATAAAATACCACTCACGCACACATACATGCACAGACATATACATAATCAAAAATACATTGTAAATACAGATCTTCTAACATATGTTTTTTTTTTAACAGACATAAAATAATTTCTAACAATATCTAACAAGTTGCTTTTCTAATTATGCCATTTTAGTACTTGATGGTTGGTGAGTCATGTGTTGAGAGAATGCTGGTTATTTTATGGAGGCATATAATTCTTATCTTATATCTTATATCCTTCCCGTGCCGTTAAACGTCACATAGGGCTCGCAAAGTAGTTCGCCAATTTTTCCTGTCTTCGACAAGTCTTTCAACCTCATCAAAGGATTTTATGCCTGTTAACTTGGCCTCTCTTAATAATGTCCTCTTCAGAGTTTCATGCGGTCTGCCCCTTTTTCTTCGGCCTGTTGTGTTCCACTTGATAGCTTGTTTTGGGATTCTCTGATCATTTCTTCTCATCAAGTGACCAACATATGTCCATCTCCTTTTCCTGATCACCCATGAGACTGGCTGTTGTTCAGTCATCTGTCTTATCTCTGCATTGTTCTTGAATTCATTCCACTTGATGCCGAGTATTTTCCTTAGGCATTTGTTTTCAAAAGAGTCTAATTTCTTGTCTATTTCTTTAGTTGTTTTCCAGCTTTCGCATGCATAAATGAGGGTGGATATTACATTTGAATTGAATAGTCTTAACTTGGTTTTTATGCTTATAACTTTTGAATTCCATATGTTCTCAAGATTCTTGAAGATTGATGCTGCTTTTGCAATTCTGATCCTAACTTCCTTTCTAGTGTCACCATCCTGGTCTATGTAGCTGCCAAGGTATGCAAATTGATTGACTTCTTCAATATCTGTCCCTTCTATGTGTATTTTTCCATTTTGATTGATGGGAATTTTCATTATTTTTGTTTTGTCCTTGTTAATTTCAAGTCCTGTTTTGCTAGCCAGTGAAGACAGGCTATCTGTTTTTTCTTGCATGGAATTCACATTATTACTGATAAGAGTTATGTCATCAGCAAAATCAAGATCTTCTAGTTGGGTCCCATGTACCCAGTCAATACCTTTGTTACCTGTGCAGCATTTTTTCATTATGAAGTCTATTGTAATCCCAAAAAGTAAAGGAGACAGTATACATCCTTGTTTCACGCTTGTTTCAATCTGGAACCATTCACTCATCCTTTCTTCTGTCTTGACTGCACAAACATATCCATTGTATAAGTCCTTAATGATGTTGACAATTTTAGATGGTATTCCATCTCTCTCTCTCTCTGAACCTTAAGTGCCCAGGGCACATGGGGCTTCCGCAAGGGTTTTCCACAAATGCCTGTCTTTCGCCTTTTTTTCTGCTCTTGCCCAGGTAAGCCCTCTATTGCTCAACATCCTTTCTGTTGTTCTTCTCCATGTCTCTTTTGGTCTACCCTTACTTCTGCTCCCCTGTGGTGTCCATCTTAGTGCTATTTTTGGTAGTGAGTTGTCAGTCATTCGGAGCACATGTCCCAACCATCGCCAGCGTCTTTCCTCAATAATTGTTGTCAGTGGTTTCATCTGCATTTCTGCCAATAAGATGTTATTTCTTATGGTGTTTGGCCAAAATATTTTTTTAATTCTACGTAAACATTTAGTCTGGAAGGAATTCAACTTGTTTTCTATGGTTTTGGTGATTTTCCAGCATTCACTTCCATAGAGTAGTACACTTAGAACATTACTCTTAAATATCCTGATTTTCATATTTATGCTTAGTTTATTTGATTTCCATATATTCTGTAGCATTGCAAAAGCCTGGTTTGCTCTAGTAAGTCTGCTGTTGATGTCCTCTGTGCTGTCTCCATTTTCTACTACTCTGCTGCCAAGGTATACAAATTCGTTGACCTCCTCCACTAACTTGTTATCTACTCTGAGTACATTTCTGTTGTTCACATTTTGCTTCATTAACTTTGTCTTTCCTACATTGATCTTTAGTCCTATGTTGTTTGCATTCTGGGTTAACTTGTTTATTTTATCTTGCATATCTTTGTGACTGCTTGATAATAGACAAATGTCGTCCGCAAAGTCAAGGTCCTCCAGCACTGTGTTAAGGGTCCATTGTAATCCTCTGCGTTTGTCTGATGTTGCCTCCTTCATTAACCAGTCTACTGCCAAGATAAATAATGTTGGTGATAGTACACATCCCTGTTTCACTCCTGTTTGTACCCTAAAGCTGCTGGAAGTATGTTCTCCACAGATAACTTTGCACTGAAAACCCTCGTATAGGGCTTTGATTACATTAACTATTTTATGGGGGAGGCCATGCCATCTTAGGATTTTCCACAGTGCATCTCTGTTGACACTGTCAAAGGCTTTCTCAAAATCTATGAATAATGCATATGTTGTGCTATGCCACTCATTTGCCTGTTCTAATATTTGTCTAAGTACAAATATGGTCTATGCATGATCTTCCTTTCCTAAATCCTGCCTGCTCTTTCCGAAGTTTTTCCTCAAGTGTTGGTACAATTCTGTTGATGATTATTCTGCAAAATACTTTACTAGTGAGTGGCAGTAGGGTAATGCCTCTCCAGTTCCCGCAATCTCTGAGGTCACCCTTCTTTGGTAGTTTTACTATAAGACCAGTTTTCCACTCCTCTGGGGCTTTTTCTAAATCCCAAATTTGTTGTAATATCCGGCAAAGTTGTTTTGGTGTTTCTGTTTCTTCTGCTTTCAACATCTCAGCAGTCACTTCATCTTCACCTGGTGCCCTGTCTGATTTTAGCATCTTTATCGCCTCTTTTACTTCATTTATTGTTATTGGTCCTGTATTGATGTTTAGTTCCACTTTTGCTTCAGGTATATCTATTGCTTGTGCTGCTTGTGTTCTGTTTAGTAGGGTGTTAAAGTGTTCCCTCCATCTTTCAATTTTTTCTCTTTCTCCACTGACCAGTTGTCCATTTTGTGTTCTTAATGCACTTTCACATCTTGTATTAAAGTTACCTGTCATCTGCTTTGTGATTTTATATATGGTTTTCATGTCATTTGTATATGCTGCTTTCTCTGCTGTCTCTGCTAAGTTGTCATAATACTGACGTTTATCTTGACGGCATGATTCCTTCACTTCTTTGTCTTTTTGTGCATAATTACTTAAAACTCGTTCTTTAAGCCGTTGTGATTTGGTGTTCAGTAATTTTTTCTTGATTTCTTTTCTTTGCTCTATCTTTTCCCATGTGGTCTCACTTATCCATTCCTCTTTTCTCCTTTTCCGATATCCCAGCACCTCTTTTGCTGTTTCCTGTAGTGTTTTATTGAACTCTAATATGGACATTTCTGCTTCGTCTTGTAGGACACTGAAGCGGTTCTTAAGTATTATTGAGAATTCATTTCTTGTTTGCTGGTCTATCAGTTTTCTTGTATCAAAATGTATCTTTCTGTGTTCTCCGATTCTGGCTTTCCTTAATTTTAGTTTTATTTTTGCTACCAGAAGGTTGTGATCACTTCCTATATCTGCTCCTTTCCTTGCTTGCACATCTTGTAGTGACCGTTTCCACTTGTTGTTTATTAGTATGTGATCGATTTGGTTTTCTGTGGTATGGTATTCCATATAGACATAAAATTCTCCATAATGAGTCTCTGTGTATGCTGTCAAATGCCTTTTTAAAATCTATGAAGTTCAGTATTAATAGTTTCTGCTTTTCAATATGTTCTTCAAGTATTATTCTGAGAGTAAAGATCTGGTCGAGACAGCTTCTCCCTTTTCGAAATCCTGCTTGTTCTTCTCTCATTGCAGTATCCACTATATCTTTGAGTCTATTCAAAATGACCTTGCAGAATACTTTTGACACAACTGATATTAAGGTTACTCCTCTCCAGTTGTTACAGTCATTAAGGTTGCCCTTTTTTGGTATTTTAACAATGATTCCTTTCTTCCAATTAGAAGGGACCTTTTCTTCTTGTTAAACATTCTCTGTAGTTGTCTCATGTTGTCACTGTTGATAGCTTTTAGCATCTCGGCTGTTATTTCATCTTCACCTGCAGCTTTGTTGTTAGCCATTAAATTCACTGCTGTTTCAATTTATGCAATTTAATTTCATCTAGGTTGACATTTAGTTGTGGGGCTGGTAAGTCAGTTTCAAGGTTTAACAATTCTTTTGGGTGTGGTCGATTGAGTATTTCTTGGAAGTGTTCAGCCCATCTTTGCTTTTGGTCTTTATTTGATGTTAATAGTGTTCCAGTTTTGCTAAGGATTGGTCTTTCTTTAGATGTAATAGTACCTGTTAGCCTCTTTTGTATGTTATATAAAGTTTTGCTGTCTCCTGTTTGTGCTGCTTTTTCTGCCTCTTTCACCATATTGTCTATGTATTCTCTTTTGTCCCTTCTAGCTGAACTTTTTACTTTCTTGTCTATGTCTTTGTATTTTGCTTTTGCCGAATCTCTTTCATGATCTGCTTTTGCATTCAACAATATAATTACAATCAATATAATTACAAGCAAGTAAATAATGAAACAGGTTTGAGATAAAGGATGAAGTATTACTAATGGATTTTAAATGGTAGGGGAGGGTGTTCCAGAGCTATACTGCAGAGTATGCAAGGCTTTTTTTATACAGATCAATCCTGGGTTTAAGAAGAAGACAGTTTTTTAAACACTGACTATGTTTAGTATTATACGTAAACAGTGACCACAAGTAAGGCGAAGCATTGTGCGACAGAATTCTGTGAACAAACTTAACTTTGTTAAAAATTATTCTATTTTTGAGGGGTAGAATTTTGAGTTGTTTGTGTTGATCTACAGTCTGTACTGGGTGTTTGTCACAAATAAGATTTAATGCTTGCTTGTGAAGTGAGTGGAGCCTTTTTGTGTTTGAGACTGAGCATCCATCCCAGATTGTGGAACAGTAATCTAAATGTGTTTGTATGTGTGATATGTAGTATATCTTTCTTGTGTCTTTGTCGATAAAGTGTTTAATTTTGGCTAATTGGTAAACTTTCTGTGCAGTCAAGTTTGTTAGGTTATGTATGTGAGAATTCCAAGTTAAATGCTCACATATTATGAGAGATTTTGTGTGTAGATCAAGCCTTCCTCATTGTCGCAATGAGATTTTGTGTGTAGATCAAGCCTTCCTCATTGTTGCAATGAGATTTTGTGTATAGATAGATCCTTCCTCATGGTCACAATGAGATTTTGTGTGTAGATAGATCCTTCCTCATTGTCACAATGAGATTTTGTGTGTAGATCAGGCCTTCATCATGGTTACAATAAGATTTTGTGTGTAGGTCAGACCTTCCTCATTTTGTTAAATCCTGAAATGGTAGATCATCCTAAATTTGAAGTTCTGTGCCAGGATGTATTTTAGAATGTTCTGTATTTTATGGTGACACAGGTATAGTTTCTACTTATATCCAGGCTTTGATGGCACTGATATAGTTTCTATCAGCATCCAGACTATGGTGACTTAGGTATAGTTTCTACCTATATATAGACTATGATGGCACTGGTATAGTTTCTCCATATATCCAGGCTATGGTGGCACTGGTAAAGTTTCTTCCTATATCCAGACACTATGGTGTGGTTGTGTAAATATTGATACTCTGGGAATACATGTAGAATAGATGAAAGAAAATAGCAAGTAATATAGCTTTTACTTCCTCAGCTATAAGCTTTAGAGATTTAAGTACATGTATATTTTTTATTTCTTTTTGTGTTCCCTTCAGTTGGGTTTCCGTTATAGTTTCATCTATAAATATCCTTTACAGTGTTCTGCCCATACCTTATAAAATTCACTAGTGATATTAATCTGAATTTTAAGAAAACTACATGTATGCAGATATTACTTGCAATACTTGTTCAGTACAACAACCAATATTTGTGTATTATTTTATGTATTACAGGCAGAGGAAGACCTTCATGATCTTGGGGCGCTGGTGAAGATTGGAAAAGAAGATGCTATAGTAAGGGCAGCTGTTTGTTTGTTTTAATGCTGTTAAATAGATTTTTTTTTTTCCTGTGATGAAATCTGTTGCATTGAAAGCAAATATTGCAGCAGTTAAATCATGTTTCTTTTCTCCTTCTTGCACTAACTATTTTAGAAGATATGCTTCCAGCAAGAAACATTTTCTAAGGTAATTTAGAAAAATTCTCATAATACAGCAACTAATTGGGAAGACAGATAGCAACTTATAGGGAAGAAAGATAGCAAGTTAAAGGGAAGAAAAATAGCAAATCATATAGGGGAGCAAGATAACAACTACTAGAGAAGAAAGATAGCAACTGATGAGAAAGAAAATTGGCAGTCAGAAGAAAACTGGAAACTAAGATTATTTCTAAAAAACAAAAATTCACTTTGTACCATACATCATTTGGATATAGATGGACAACAGAAAAGACATTTTAAAGAGCTCATTATCATTTAAGTTTTTGCAATTGGCTACGAAGAGGTAATGGATTTTAAATTATGCTAAAACTCATCATATTTATCTGAATGGAGAAAAGTTAGTAAGTGTATAATCTGCTGTTGTTTATGCAATTTGCTTGTACTTATTTAATAAGATAGACATAAATTTGTAAAGCTGTGAACTCTCTCAGTAATAAGTGGATAAGTCAGTGTTTTAAAGCCACAGAAAGTATTCGGAAAATTCATGTAAATATTTTACTTAGTCTCTCTCTCTCTCTGAACCTTAAGTGCCCAGGGCACATGGGGCTTCCGCAAGGGTTTTCCACAAATGCCTGTCCTTCGCCTTTTTTTCTGCTCATGCCCAGGTGAGCCCTCTATTGCTCAACATCCTTTCTGTTGTTTTTCTCCATGTCTCTTTTGGTCTACCCTTACTTCTGCTCCCCTGTGGTGTCCATCTTAGTGCTATTTTTGGTAGTGAGCTGTCAGTCATTCGGAGCACATGTCCCAACCATCGCCAGCGTCTTTCCTCAATAATTGTTGTCAGTGGTTTCATCTGCATTTCTGCTAATAAGATGTTATTTCTTATGGTGTTTGGCCAAAATATTTTTCTAATTCTTCGTAAACATTTAGTTTGGAAAGAATTCAACTTGTTTTCTATGGTTTTGGTGATTTTCCAGCATTCACTTCCATAGAGTAGTACACTTAGAACATTACTCTTAAATATCCTGATTTTCATATTTATGCTTAGATTTTTTATTTCCATATAGTCTGCAGCATTGCAAAAGCCTGGTTTGCTCTAGTAAGTCTGCTGTTGATGTCCTCTGTGCTGTCTCCATTTTCTACTACTCTGCTGCCAAGGTATACAAATTCGTTGACCTCCTCCACTAACTTGTTATCTACTCTGAGTACATTTCTGTTGTTCACATTTTGCTTCATTAACTTTGTCTTTCCTACGCTGATCTTTAATCCTATGTTGTTTGCATTCTGAGTTAGCTTGTTTATTTTATCTTGCATATCTTTGTGACTGCTTGATAATAGACAAATGTCATCCGCAAAGTCAAGGTCCTCCAGCACTGTGTTAAGGGTCCACTGTAATCCTCTGCGTTTGTCTGATGTTGCCTCCTTCATTAACCAGTCTACTGCCAAGATAAATAATGTTGGTGATAGTACACATCCCTGTTTCACTCCTGTTTGTACCCTAAAGCTGCTGGAGGTATGTTCTCCACAGATAACTTTGCACTGAAAACCCTCGTATAGGGCTTTGATTACATTAACTATTTTATGGGGAAGGCCATGCCATCTTAGGATTTTCCACAGTGCATCTCTGTTGGCACTGTCAAAGGCTTTCTATCTATGAATAATGCATATGTTGTGCTATGCCACTCATTTGCCTGTTCTAATATTTGTCTAAGTACAAATATGTGGTCTATGCATGATCTTCCTTTCCTAAATCCTGCCTGCTCTTTCCGAAGTTTTTCCTCAAGTGTTGGTACAATTCTGTTGATTATTCTGCAAAATACTTTACTGGTGAGTGGCAGAAGGGTAATGCCTCTCCAGTTCCCGCAATCTCTGAGGTCACCCTTCTTTGGTAGTTTTACTATAAGCCCAGTTTTCCACTCCTCTGGGGCTTTTTCTAGATCCCAAACTTGTTGTAATATCCGGCAAAGTTGTTTTGGTGTTTCTGTTTCTTCTGCTTTCAACATCTCAGCAGTCACTTCATCTTCACCTGGTGCCCTGTCTGATTTTAGCTTCTTTATCGCCTCCTTTACTTCATTTATTGTTATTGGTCCTGTATTGATGTTTAGTTCCATTTTTTGCTTCAGGTATGTCTATTGTTTGTGCTCCTTGTGTTCTGTTTAGTAGGGTATTAAAGTGTTCCCTCCATCTTTCAATTTTTTTCTCTTTCTCCACTAACCAGTTGTCCATTTTGTGTTCTTACTGCACTTTCACATCTTGTGTTGAAGTTACCTGTCATCTGCTTTGTGATTTTATATATGGTTTTCATGTCATTTGTATATGCTGCTTTCTCTGCTGTTTCTGCTAAGTTGTCATAATATTGACGTTTATCTTGACGGCATGATTCCTTCACTTCTTTGTCTTTTTGTGCATAATTACTTAAAACTCTTTCTTTAAGCCGTTGTGATTTGGTGTTCAGTAATTTTCCCTTGATTTCTTTTCTTTGCTCTATCTTTTCCCATGTGGTCTCGCTTATCCATTCCTCTTTTCTCCTTTTCCGATATCCCAGCACCTCTTTTGCTGTTTCCTGTAGTGTTTTATTGAACTCTAATATGGACATTTCTGCTTCGTCTTGTAGGACACTGAAGCGATTCTTAAGTACTATTGAGAATTCATTTCTTGTTTGCTGGTCTATCAGTTTTCTTGTATCAAAATGTATCTTTCTGTGTTCTCCGATTTTGGCTTTCCTTAATTTTAGTTTTATTTTGCTACCAGAAGGTTGTGATCACTTCCTACATCTGCTCCTTTCCTTGCTCGCACATCTTATAGTGACCGTTTCCACTTGTTGTTAATTAGTATGTGATCAGTTTGGTTTTCTGTGGTTTTATCTGGTGACCTCCAAGTCACCTTATGGATGTTTTTGTGTTGGAAAATTGTCCCTCCGATGGTCATCATGTTTTCTTCACAGAAACTGCACAGTCTTTCTCCATTTTCATTTATTTCTCCAATTCCTTCTCTTCCCATGATTCTTCTTCTATCTTCATTTCCTTCACCTACTTTTGCATTGAAGTCGCCCAAGATGAGTAGCATATCATGCTTGGGTATTGTTTCTACTGTTGCTTGGAGGCTGTTGTAAAAATCTTCTTTTAATTCCTCTTCAGCTGCTTCTGTTGGTGCATAACAAACTATAATAGACAGCTTCGTGAATCTTGAGTTGAACCGTGCATATAATAATCTCTCATTTATTGGGGTCCATTTCAGCAATGCTCTTGATGCTTCTTTTGTTATAATCAATGCTACTCCTCTTTCATGAAGATCTTCTTTACCTGACCATATTATTGTATCTTCTGTGTGCTGTGTTGTTAATTTCCTTTTGCCTTGTCCTGTTCATCTTGCTTCTTGTATTCCTAGTATGTCTAGTTTATATCTGTGCATTTCCTTGATGGTTTACTTAGTAACGAGACAAAATTACGGTATTTTGGCAAGACGTCTTCATCATCCGATGAAGGTGAACACAAATATAAGGAAGAACAGATGCTATAAGAAAGGAAAGATTAAGATAATTGAACAAGTTAATAAACAACAACTTGACTTTTGATGTTGGAGAGTCTTGTTTTTAGGTACCAACAAGTGCAGAACAATTTATATTAAAACTCTTTCAGAGGTTTTCATAATGTTAGGCATTCTTTCATTGTACTCAGTCACTTTCTGATTGGGTTTGTTACTGATTTATGCCTTGTGGCAGAAGGGCATAAATTGAAAATCTGTTAACTGTATCGAAGATTTTCATAATCTGAAATGTGTGTTACCTCCTATAACTATTTTTTTTCCTCATGTGGTGTTCCATGTTTTATTATTTTTCTTTTTCTTATTTTTCCCAGAAAATGAAGTTCTTGCTATCAGAGCAGAAATATCTAGAACTTCTGGAAGATGGACTTCCTCTCAAAGCCCTGGAATGTCTTCGGCATGAGCTCACACCATTGAAGTACAACACAGAGAGAGTTCATGTTCTGAGCACGTATGTTTGCAGCCCAGATTTGTTTAGTTTTGTTTATTTCTACGCACTTTTGTGTTACCTTTCACATATTTCTACATGAAATGTGAGTAGTTTATGAAGAAAGGAAAATGTCAGAATTTGTTTCATTTTTATGTTCAGAAAACATTCTGTTTTAAAATTATTTGGTTCAGCTGCAAAGAATGGCCAAGTAATACCTGATTTCAGCATTTTTTCCCTCAGTCTGTGGAATTTTAAATGCATCCACATTCCAGTTTGTAAACAGAGCTGCTGTTTAATGCTTACTAAGAAACACTTTGTTATATCAGTTATTTTGTGAGTTATAACAGATATAATTCATCAAACTCAGAAAATGAAAGACTAATAAGTTTCAAAGGATCATAGAGAGAATAAGAACAGACTTTACTAGAGAATTGTCCTGTGTGAGGACTAGGACAACTAACATGGCCAGCACAAATCTCCAGGACAGCCATGTAGGGGACATAGTTTTAGAGGGACTTTTTCTTTTAGGTTTACTGTGCCAAAAAAAAAAAACACTTAAGACTCTATCCTGAGTGTTTTGTTTTTTTTTTGCACAGGAAATAAAGGTAATTCTTCTGTGACTGAAGTTAATTAAAAAATTTCTAAGAATTTCATCGTCCACATACTTGACCAGCATAACATGAACAAACAAGCAAACAACAAAAAAAATGTTAATAATTATAGGGTGTAAACACAATTGTTAATTTGAACATTTCCATCAGAAATATTACAGACTATCATTGAAAATTTTTGCCAAGAAAAGAAGTAGAAAAACTTTTAAATCAGATCAAATCAGGAGAATATATAAACATTTCTGCAGGTTAACAGGCAGAGTTTGGTTGTATATTCATAGACAGTGTTGAGCTGTGAGCAGTGTTGTCTGAGTATGAAGAGAAGAACAGAGATTGTAGATATTAAGACATCTACAAGCACATGATGATGATGCTGAATCATTTGTGACTTTCAGGTACATGATGTGCAGCAGTGCTTCAGAACTTCGTGAAAGCTCACGCTGGGAAGGGAAAGGCACCATCAGCCGCCAGAACCTCATCGATAACCTTCAGGGTACTTTGAGAGGTTTTTTTTGCTATTCTTTCTTTCCTCTTTCTATTTTGAATAACATCCGTCCTTGTTGTACTGAATGTGACAGTAAAATCAGTGTATTTGTTCCATTCTCTGAAGTCTGCATTCACAATTTTAATTTTCATGAAAGGAAAGTAAATGGGGGTGCCAGGTATGTACAGTGGGTCAGTATTGTGTGAGTCCTTCCTTGTTATTATACATCAAGTTCCCTGTGGGTTCTCCCCCTTTGGCCCAATGCTGGTTTGTGTATGTCCAAGAGTTTCCAGACTTCTCGCACCTTCATCTTGCGGATTTTGAAATAATGTTGTCTCTATTGTTCTTTTTTTGAACATAATAGAAATATTTTAGTAGTAACATTCACAGTAATAGCATTTTTAAAAGTAATTTTTAAAAATGAATTTGTTTAAAATACTCTGTGGATGTTTGAGCTGTTTCAAATGAAGGAGAGGACTGTTCATAATCTCCATAGACTGAAGAGTTCTTTATTGAAGGTTAACTCTTTCCATTCGCGTTATGTCAGAAACGTTCCTTATGTTCCCTACAACGCAGACATTTTGGGTAGGGGGGGGGGGTCCCTGTGTAAAAGTATTGTACCAACTTAATTCCATGATCACCACATGTGTATCACACGTTAAAATAAGTGGAAATGAATGAAGATTCCATAAATTAAGTTATTTGTCATTAAAAAAACAAAGAAAAGAAAAAAAACTGGTGTGAAATGATGGAACGATTTTTTGGTGCTAAAAAAATTTTAGGGCTGAGCAATATAATCTACTTTATACTTACCTTAACTGTGTCATAATCCAATATAGAATACGTATTCATTCAAATTTCAACACAGAAAAATTAGTATTTATGGATGTTCGTGACATCCAATAAATCTAACAGATCTACAGCTACAATAAACACATATAGTAAGCTAGGTCTAGTCAGTCGGTATGACCATTCAACCACTCAGTCTCGAATAAACTTGACTTTTACCCCCCTATCTAAACATCCAAAATGGCTTCCTCATCCCTAATGCTTAAAACACTATTAACTTTGGATTCAGAAGAGTTCTAACTGGTTAAATGAAAAGTAACATCATGTTTTCAACGAAAGAAACTCCGAAGCCTTATAAAGCTCTTGGGGGTGGGATAGCGCATACCGCAAAGATCCGCATGGGGCTCGCGCGAGTGGAAACAGCTAATGGAAGTGTTAACTATTTTTCAGTTATAGTTATCTTCAAACTTCTGAGTAAGGGATTCTTCAGAATAGAAACATCTCCACTGCAAGTTCAGAGTGAAGGGGCTGAAGACCTCTCTTGTGTTGGAGGATAAAAAACTCTTGTGGCTGTCTTCTTTGATCATTCTTGGACATCTGCTTGTATAAAGTAATTGGTAGTCAGGCTGAGGTGATGTACATCCCCATATAGCTTCTCTGGAACTGATATTGGTAGTTGGCCACATCTGTCTTCTCTACAACTCATATGTTTGTTGCTCTTGCAGAATATGTTCTCCCGTCATCTTACTCAGAGCCATATGTGCGCATGTTGGTTGGGCCAATCTTGAGCAAGCTGAGAAAGTGGAAACTCAGTCTGTTGTGACCAGCTGTGGGTGATCAGTGATGTTTGTTTTTCATGAGAATAGCCTTTCGTGCAAGAAGAAAGGAAGGTCAGAACTGAAAGATGAAAGATGCACATACAGGGAGAGGGGAGCTTTTACCTTAGCTGCTGCCTTTTGTTACTGTGACTAGTGTTGTCCTCTTACAGCCTGTTATTATAGTATTATTATTGTTGTTATTATTAGTTCTGATCATTTTTATACACATCTGTGATTTAAGTAATGCCTGATATAGATCTTGTGGGACTGAAATGGATACAGACATTTTGGCATTCAGTGAAGTAATGTGTGACAGCCATGGTTTTTTATTTTTTTTTTATTGAGGACTGAAAGTCTTTGAGCTGTTCTTTATATATATCTAGTTGTGTTACATCATGTTTTTTTTGTCTATAATTTGACTTTTTATCTTTTTGTAAGCACAGTGTGTTAAGATGCGTTAACTTTACTTCTTTGGCTGCCTCAGAATTTCTTCCTCCCTCCATTATGCTGCCGCCGAGACGATTGTTTACCCTGCTCAAACAAGCAGTAGAACAACAGAAGGAGAAATGCCCTTACCATAATACACAGCTTGATTCAGATCTCTCGTCCGTGTCCTTGCTTATGGATCATATATGCACAAAGTAAGTCTTATTGATCATATATGCACAGAGTAAGTCTTATTGATCATATATGCACAAAGTAAGTCTTATTGATCATATATGCACAAAGTAAGTCTTATGGATCATATATGCACAAAGTAAGTCTTATGGATCATATATGCACAAAGAAAGTCTTATTGATCATATATGCACAAAGTAAGTCTGATGGATCATATATGCACAATGTAAGTCTTATTGATCGTATATGCACAAAGTAAGTCTTACTGATCATATATGCACAGAGTAAGTCTTGATCATATATGCACAAAGTAAATCTGATGGATCATATATGCACAAAGTAAGTCTTATGGATCATACATGCACAGAGTAAGTCTGATGGATCATATATGCACAAAGTAAGTCTGATGGATCATATATGCACAATGTAAGTCTTATTGATCATATATGCACAATGTAAGTCTTATTGATCATATATGCACAAAGTAAGTCTTGATCATATATGCACAAAGTAAGTCTTGATCATATATGCACAAACTACAAAAATAAGATTTTTAAGGGCATCATTTTTCCCATCGCAGCATATGCCTGTGAGACCTGGATACTTAACAAAACAGCTGAGAAACACATAAATGCCTTTGAATGTAAATGCTACAGAAGAGTTCTTCAAATATCATGGACACAAAAAAGAACAAATATATCCATACTACAAGAACTTAATATTAAAGAAGGCTGGGTAGTAAAGAGTATTAAACAGAGAAAACTTAAATATTTTGGACACATTAAACGTCATGATAATCTAGAGAAGACCATCTTGGAAGGATACATAATGGGAAAAAGAAAGAGAGAGGAAGACCAGGGCGAAGATGGCTGCAAGACATTGTTGACGATCTGCAAATGGATGCATCAGCAGCAGGCCATCTTGCTCACAACCGAGAGGCCTACAGGAGTGCTATTAGGGAGGCAAAGTTCCACAAGGAACATGGAAAGAAATGAAATGATATGGTGTCTGTTTAATTTTATTCATACATACTCACAATGCTATCATTTTGGACCTGACTAATTTTTGTCCTGTCATTCCCTATATGTAACATTATCAGCCCAAGTAATTTCAGTCTCAACAATCCCTGTATTAACCTTGTTAGTCTGAGTAATTTCATTCCCTTTATTAAGCTTGTCAAATTGAGTAATTTCAGTCCTGGCATTCCCTTTATTAACCATGTCTACTTAAGTAATTTCAGGCCTAGCATTCCTTTTGTTAACCTTGTCTACTTGAGTAATTTCAGTCCTGGCATTCGCTTTAGTAAGCTTGTCATCTTGAGTAAATTCAGTCCTGGCATTCGCTTTAGTAAGCTTGTCATTTTGAGTAAATTCAGTCCTGGCATTCGCTTTAGTAAGCTTGTCAACTTGAGTAATTTCAGTCCTGGCATTCGCTTTATTAAGCTTGTCGACTTGAGTAATTTTAGTCCTGGCATTAGTAATTTCAGAACCCATAATTCCTTATATTAACCTTGTCAGCTTGAGTAGTTTCTTTCATAACTTTTCCTTTTACCCAAGCCACCTAAGCACAAGTAAATTTCAACAGAGATGACATTTCAGTGCTGTATTCCATGCCAGACCAGCAGTGTTCATTAGGTAAAACTGTATAAATGTTTCAGAATGAGCAGTTTGGATCTCCACCTCATTCCACCTCACCCAGCCACCCACATTCTGATAGCTCTCTTCTTTTAAAAGAGTAGAGTAAGATGATATTTCTGATATTGTTCAATAATTTTTTAAAAATAGTTCCTCACTTCTGATTGTACCCACAGAGAGCAGTTTCCAAATGTCACAACCCAGGTTCTATGGGATCATCAAGATGAAGTGTGGCACTGTCAGTTTTCTCCAGACGGAACTCGGCTTGCAACAGGATCGAAGGACAACAAACTTATTATATGGAATGTTGACACTGTAAGCTGTGTTTCGTTGTTTTCATTTTACTCTGTTTGAAATAATTAGTAGTTTGTAACATGTAGTTTCTGTCTGTCATTTTGTAGCTTTTCAATCCAGTGAAGCAAGCAGTGATCTGTAGGTCACTGACTGTCTCATTCAGTTCAAGTACCTGCATCTCTGCTCCTGGCTGGTTGATGTAACTACAGGCTTGAGCTCTTTGCATCAATGCCAAGATGATGATTAAATATAGTATCAAGTTCGAAGAAGACTGGACAGCATGCGCTTCCTTTATTTTCTAAATTGAACTTCTAAAACAGAAGTTTTTTACAGTTATGGGGAACACATCTGCCCCTATCTTATCACAGCCAAAGTGACACAACAGCCTATTTACAGGAGAACTGCAGGGAGGCAAGATAGGAACTTGGTGAGCTCAGGACCTGCGGTTATAATAACTTTACAACTCCTGTAGTGCACCATGATTGCTGTCCTATAAAACTAAGAAAATGTGCTTTATCTTTGATAGTAGTAGAACCTTGAGACTTTCACTGTACACTGTGCCAGTGTAGTAGAACCTTGAGACTTTCACTATACACTGTGCCAGTGTAGTAGAACCTTGAGACTTTCACTGTACACTGTGCCAGTGTAGTGGAACCTTGAGACTTTCACTGTACACTGTGCCAGTGTAGTGGAACCTTGAGACTTTCACTGTACACTGTGCCAGTGTAGTGGAACCTTGAGACTTTCACTATACACTGTGCCAGTGTAGTGGAACATTGAGACTTTCACTATACACTGTGCCAGTGTAGTAGAACCTTGAGACTTTCACTATACACTGTGCCAGTGTAGTAGAACCTTGAAACTTTCACTATACACTGTGCCAGTTAAGCTTTGGCAATCCTGCTGTTCCATTTTGTGTAGTCCTTGGTTATTTTAGTTTGTTTGCATGCCTTTCTTTTCTAGTGTCACTTGTTTAGATACTTTTCTGCCATCCTTCTTCTCTCTCTTGTATTGTTCCCTTAAATTTTTTGGTGATTATTGGGTTCTCTGACTTCATGTGACATGTTAGAATAAGTTTGATTATCATTTTCATTATTTTGCATATAAAGTGTTGATGTACATATTTATATTTATTTAGTTGGTGGGAGCTGTTGGGTTTATATAGAATGATCTTGCTTTGTTCTACAGGAATATTACGAGTGTCAACATTACCGAACCCTAGAAGAGCATAAATTTGGTGTGGGTTTCATCACTTGGTGCCCGGACAATGTACACATTCTTATTTGTGGGCCAGATGAAACAAATGAGGCTTTTATTTATAATGCTGTAGTAAGTCTTCTGTGCTATGTAAATAATGGTCTTGTTAAAGAGTGTGTGCAGGAAAGGGCCATCGTTTAGCTGTTACACTTTCAGCTTTTTTCTTCTACCACCAAGATCACCCCGTGATCCTGCTGAATTTACTCCTATGGTCCTCGATGTGTCCCGTGGTCCCTGAGAGGCCCACAAGAAATCCCCAGGAGGATCACAAGAGGTTCAGAGTATCACAGGGCTTGGGCCTGATTTCTTGGTGTGTCGCAGAAGCGGGATTGCATGACACCGTGGTTTTCGTTGCACCAGTTTAATCTAGAGTTGGACTTTCTCACCTGAAAACCTCAGCGTGATTAGATACGCAAACATCTCCATCGGGTGAGAGGTGGTTGCCTATATAGACTGCTCTGGTCCAGTGTCTCCGACTTCAGCATTTTGTGGTCGTGGCCGCTACCCTTCCTAGTTGTGACCAGGATGGAGCTTTTGTCCTGGAGGATGAATCCTCGCTACTAGTAAGTTTCACCCCTGGTTTGAGCTGGTTTAGACATATTATCCCAGCATGGGCATGTTTAGGACGTGACTGACCTATAGAGCGGAGGTACTGTGACATGAGTAGTCATCAAGTTTCATCCCTGGGTTAAGCCGGTTTTTTCATATTTCACCAGTATGGGTGTATATCGGGACAGAGGTACTGTGGTACGAGTAACTCTCACTGCGAGACTACTGGACATACCGATTAAGATTCACTTTATCCTTTCCATCACCTTTTCACAGCAGCGCTGCACGGCAACCCTAATTGCTTCTTCTATTTTCTTCATTGGCCGAGAGGAATTTCACTCCATACACGGCATCCGAAGGATCTCGCCAGCAGTGTCTTAGTTTAACCCCTGGATTAAGCCGATTTAGGCAGTCTGCCTTAGTATGGGTATAGGACGTGGCCGGCTCTCTAGAGCAGAGGTGGTGTGATTTGAGCAGTACTGACCTCGATACTATTGGTTACTTCACTTAATCCTTTCCTTCACCATTTCCACGGCGACTCTGCGTGGCAACCCTAGTTGCATTTTTCTTTATTGGCTAGGAGGAGTTTCCCCCACACTCAGCAGCTGAGGAATCTCGCCAGCAGCGGTGAGGTACTTTCAGCCTTTGAAGTTTCACCTTTTGTTTTGTTGTTTTGGATGAAAATGTTATGTGGCTTTGTGCATTGTTGTTACTGTCATTTTCTGAAAGCACTAGCATTTATAGAAATTTGAAATAGATTACTTACCTTTTCAGTAAGTGGATCTGTTTGATAAGCTTCCTGTGGCTGCAGGCTCTTTTGTAGCTAATGCCAAAGTGAAGACTTTGGTTATTGTTCATAGCTGTTAGTGTGTTTAGGGGTTAAAGGCTGAAAAGCTTTATCCTGTTAAGAGACATGTGTTTTCTGAAGATAAAACTTACAAGATGTTTTCCATAAAATTTTATTGTAAATGTTATCAGTATATACCATTTATTATTGCTTTTTATGCTTCACATCTTTCCTGCATTAATAAAGCTCTAGCAGGATCTGTAATGTATAATAGTGGCTGATCTCCCTGTAGATTTGAAAAAAAAAACTCCTGGCAACTGATGGTATAGTGAAACATTAAGCCACTTTTCATTTTGCTTAGAACGGGACTATAAATAGTTTTGGAATTGCAAAGTATTAGGAAGTAGCACTAGAGATGACAAGTGTGTAAATATCTCATGTTTGTCCAGATGGGTATAGTCCAACACTGTTTCTTTCTTAGTTTTGGTGAGAAAGTTATGCAAAGGTATCTAACATAATTTTCATGACAGATATTTTTTTCATATAACTTTTCCAGACTGGAGCTGTTCGACAAAAAATTCACCAAAATGCAGATGATAGTTTGACTTATGGAGCATGGATGCCGGATGGGAGGAGGCTTGTTGTAGGGGGTGTGAGAGGACAGTTCTACTACTGTGTACGTGGCCGTATGTGTTTTAGTTTATTTAACTGTAAGAGTATTTGTTTCAAAAAAAAAAATATCTAGGTTGTTGTTGTTGTTACAGATCATGCAGGCTATGTTACTCTTGCCTTCATGTCATATCGTAGCAGCGGAATGTGTGTTTCTAACTGCTCTGTTGTTCCATTCAGTGTGTTAAATGTCAAATAATGGAAGGGAATGAATGATTTTATTATCAAGATAGTAAAACTGGCGGTGGTTTAGAGCTTCATTTGTGTAGTCAAATACTGGGAATAAAGGAGAGTGATGTTTCTAAAATATCTCGGCCTAATACAACTTATCCCGACTTTAAGGTTTAGCAATGTGGGGTCAGACTAGCTATCTTTACTAGAGATTTCCTGTTCTTTTAACCATTTTTAAAAAGAAATTTGAGTTACATTGTAAACTTATAAATCTTTGTGTTTTAACTTGTAGTCTGCCATAAGCTGTTTAAATGGCTTTTCAAAAATGTAAGAATAAAATGACTAGAGTCAGTGGTTTTGTTCTGTAGGTGAGAGTTGTTTTAAATTGCTGCAAATGTTAAAAATAGGAATAACGTCATTTCCTTGTAAAACATCAGTGATTTTTAAATAAAAAAAATGTTTGTGTATTATGGATGTTACTGGGCATTTGTGTCATAAATTTACATTAATTTATATCTTTTCAAATACGTCCTCGTGTTTTGTAAACTGTATGGTTATGTATTTTCCAGGACATCGATGGCAACATAATTGACACGTGGGAGGGTGTGAGGATACAAGGTTTGGCAGCTTTGGATGACAAAGTAGTTTTGGCTGCAGACACTCACAGTCGCATCAGGGGCTACAATTTCGATACTTTGCAGGATTTTCCTTTGTGAGCACTTGTTTTGTTAATGTGACTGTGTTAATGTGTGTTGTGCTGTGTGAGCTCTTTCCTGCTCTTTGTCAAATATTTCTTAAGAAAATTCAAATCTGGCACATCTATCCAGTGTGGAAGCTGGTATAGCTCATGTTAAAAACAAACGTCATTTCTAATTATAGGCTGAGAAAGTATATTAATTCCAGTTTTTAATTTAGTTTTTTAAACTATATGAAGCTATTTTGCTGGAAAGAGCCAGAGGAAAAGTAGGAAGATTAACACTTCCCGGGCCAAATACGAGGAAATCCATATTTCTGGTTTCCGTGTGTTGTTGGCCGAAAGGCAGATTTGCCGTATTTGATGGACATCTTATTTAAACTGTTTCTAGCGTGTTATTTAAAGTAATTTTTGGTTGTTTGTATTTTTACTGCAAAGTTGATATAATAAAATATTGTTTTTAATCTTCGTAACTTAAAAAAAAATAGAAATCTCGCGGGTTTAGCTGTCGGAAACACGTGTTTACGAGATCTCGCCAAGTCGACATTTTGTGCAAATGGCGGAGCATGTTACGCTCGATGTTACTGTGACAGTAAATGAATTATGCCCTGAATCTTTTGTCAGACTACCCTAGTGATGAATAAAAATCACTGTTTAATGATTCTAGTAGTGAAATTTATGTGTTTCAAAGTGATTTCTGTGACGGCGATCGGATTAAAAATACAATAACTAGGCACAGTGTTGCTGTGTCAGAAGTGAAAATTCAAGAGACAGTGTGATTGTTATTCGAAGTAAGGATATGATTCTTCAACAGTAAGTATTTCACATTTTTTATGTGATATAGTTAGCAGTGATGTAGGTGTGTGGAGTAACATTGATTCTACACCAGTTCTTGAAAAATTTATAGGAAATTCTGGTGTTTCAGTGAATGTAAACAATCCAGACAGCATGGAGGAAATTTTCAGTACAGTGTTTGGCAATGATTTTTTTTTAAACTGTTACCTCATCATGAAAATTTATACTGTGCACAGACACAACATAATGAACAAACTACTGCTTTTTTGTCTGAAAAATATAACACATTCAGACATGAACAAATTCTTTGGATTGATCATTTTGATGGGCCAGACTAGGAAGCCACACTGGAAAGATTACTGGACAACAGACCCTCTTCTGGAAACACTAATATTTTCAAAAACAATGAGCAGAGCTAAATTTGAGCATCTTCTGACACTTCTGCATTTCTCTGACAACTCTCAAACATTTCCAGAAACAAGTAGAATTAGGAAAATAAAACGTCTGCTGGATTATTTTTTGCCTAAAGAGTTGTATAAACCGAAGCAGCAGCTTTCGACTGATGAAGGAAAGACAAAAGACTTGTTCGCATGATATCAACAATGCACGACAGTGATTGTCTGGAATAGTAAAGAATCATGTTCTGGTGAATCCTGAGGATGAAGGCACTAAAAAAGCATCATCTAGGAAGTGCAGAGTGTGCTTGGTCAATGAGAAAAAGAGTGAAACACAATTTTTTTTGTCAAAGTTGTCAAGTTCCATTGCATTCAGATAATTGTTTCACAAGATATCACACACTCAAGAAGTACTAGAGGGTCTTGGGAGTCTGTCTACCAAGTTGGATTACATTCCCTAAAGGGTGAGTAGAGATATGCATGTTTTTCTAAGTTCACTCAAAAAAGTTCATTTTTCAGAAAAATGGCTGGGAACTGGGGGTTTTTCAGGGTAAATAACTGTGGTCATCAAAGTGTTAAAACCAAAATACTGCAGATACAACTGAACTACTAAAGGGAAAGATGCAAATGGTATACTGATTGAGGAGATATTACTGTACGACAGAAGGAAAAGACCCAACAGTTATACTAATTGAAAAGATACAACTGTACCACTAAAAGGAAAGATGCAACAGATGCCCTAATTGGAAAGTTTCTTCACTCTCAGACAGTTTAGTGCAAGTGACAGCTAATCTCTCCTTTTTTTTTTTTCTATTTTTTTTTTCATTCCTATTTCTTGTATGTTATTTATGTTTATCGTCTTTCTCTATTTCTTTGTCCTATATATTTTTGTTTGATTAAGGTGTAAACCGAAACGTTACAACCGTGTGTTATTTTTACAATAAATTTGCTCCTGTTTTTGTTTTGAATAGTTTTAAGATTTTGTTATCACAGCTTTACTGTAGTGGCTTTGTGTATATTTATATATTTAGTCTTATATATATTTATACGGTAGCCTGATCAGCAGTGTGGGTAGGCACTTAGTTAATCCAGTGGTACCTTGGTTTCAGGTCCCAGTAGTGGCATTTTTTTTTTCTGGTACACACCAAAAAAGGCCTTGGGGTCCATTTTAAAAATGGATGCCGGAGAAAAGCAGCCAGGCGTGATACTGACCACATCACACTTTCATGTGCTGAAGGTCTTGGAAATATGGACCTAACATCCTATCCCCAATATGCTCTAATGGCATGGAAACAGTAATTTTACTTTTATATATACTTATACCCAAAAACTATCCATGTGTCACTAATTGGAAACGTACAGTTAGTACACTGACAGGAAAGATAAAGTTGTACTACAAAAGAGAATGATACAACAGATCCATTAACTGGAAAGATACAATTATAATTAAAAAACAGATTAGTAGGAAGTATTATGCATTTTATGAAGGAAAAGATACAACATTTCTACTAATTGAACAGAACTCACAACAAAAGGAAGATACAACTGATCTACAAAGTGCAAAGGTAGAACTGTACTACTAAAGGGAAAAATACAACAGATCTAGTAATTGGGAATATACTACTATACCAAAAACTAAATGATACAACTGATCTGCTAATTTGAAAAATACAACTATGAGGAAAAGAGACCACTGAAGAAGTGCTGTGCATTTTGTGAAGAAGCTAGAAGTATTTTTACTGTTTGTGGAGAAGCTAGAAGAATTTTCAATGTTTGTGGAGAAGCTAGAAGAATTTTTCACTGTTTGTGGAGAAGGTAGAAGAATTTTCACTGTTTGTGGAGAAGCTAGAAGAATTTTCACTGTTTGTGGAGAAGGTAGAAGAATTTTCACTGTTTGTGGAGAAGCTAGAAGAATTTTTCACTGTTTGTGGAGAAGGTAGAAGAATTTTCACTATTTGTGGAGAAGCTAGAAGAATTTTCACTGTTTGTGGAGAAGCTAGAAGAATTTTTACTATTTGTGGAGAAGGTAGAAGAAGTTTTACTATTTGTGGAGAAGCTAGAAGACTTTTTCACTGTTTGTGGAGAAGGTAGAAGAATTTTCACTATTTGTGGAGAAGCTAGAAGAATTTTCACTGTTTGTGGAGAAGGTAGAAGAATTTTCACTGTTTGCGGAGAAGGTAGAAGAATTTTCACTGTTTGTGGAGAAGCTAGAAGAATTTTCACTGTTTGTGGAGAAATTAGAAGAATTTTCACTGTTTGTGGAAGCTAGAAGAATTTTCACTGTTTGTGGAGAAGCTAGAAGAATTTTCACTGTTTGTGAAGCTAGAAGAATTTTCACTGTTTGTGGAGAAATTAGAAGAATTTTCACTGTTTGTGGAAGCTAGAAGAATTTTCACTGTTTGTAGAGACGCTAGAAAAACTTTCTCTGTTTGTGGAGAACCTATGATATTTTTAATATTTGTGAAGAAGGTAAAGTATTTTTACTGTTTATAAAGAAGCTAAAGTATTTTTACTCTTTGTGAAGAGGCTACAAGTGTTTTTACTGTTTATAAAGAAGCTAAAAGTATGTTTACTGTTTTATGACAAAGCTAGAAGTGTTTTTACTGTTTATACAGAAGCTAAAAGTGTTTTTTTTGTTTATAAAGAAACTAGAAGTATGTTTATTGTTTTGTGAAGAAACTAGAAGTGTTTTTACTGTTTCTTGTTTTAGAATTCAAGAAGATCATCCTATTATGACTTTTGTGATAGACAAGAAGAAAGAATATGTGCTTGTAAATGTGGCTTCCCAGGTAGGTTCATTTGTCAGTGTTGTTAACAGAGATGATTGGTTGAGATCCTGTTGTCAGTATTGATAGATATGGTAGTTGATTCTGCTGTCAATTTTGTTCACAGAGATGAATGGTTCTGTTGCAGGCAGAGAAGATTGGTTCTTGTAACATGATTGGTTCTTAAGAGAACCTGTCACTTTTGCTGATAATATTCCTCAAACTGTAAGCTAGAAGTTCTTAGCAGCTGATGTAGTGATCTTAGCAGATGATGTAGTGATCTTATCGGCTTATGTAGTGATCTTTGCAGCTGATGCAATGAAGTTGTTGAAGCACAAAAACTGAGAGTGGATTATGGTGGGCAGTGAAAGAGCTGGAGTAGACCCTGGAAGCAAGATTCAACACAGAATTCTCCTCCATCTGCCATGCCCAAGCCTGTTTATAGGAGCATCAAAGTGCAGGTGGGACGGCATCTTGGCCAGCTCCGGTTCCATGCAGTTCAGCAAGCGGGGTCATCATTTCTCTTCCAGGAGCATGAGGCCAAGCGTAGAAGGTACATACAACAAAGAAAACTATAAATGAGATTTCAGCATTACAGAGCAGTAGCCACGTTTTCTTAAAATTCTGCTTGTGGATTGCTTATTTTTTTGCTGTGAGATGAGCATGAAAATCTACTCTGGTGTAGAAATTTAATGCCATCGTACATACTTTTCAAGGGTTGTCACTTGTGGGACCTGAAAGACAAAGTCCTTCTACGCAAATTTCATGGGCAGGCTCAAGCTTTATTCACAATTTATTCGTGTTTTGGTGGTCTCAACCAAGATTATGTGGCCAGTGGCAGTGAAGGTAAGTCTTATCCTCTGTCAGCATTTTACGGGCAAGATTCGTGACAGATAAAAGGGATGGCGACTGCAGTAAAACTGGTTTAAATAAATAAGGTAGACCGAGGTGTATGGTGCAGTTTTACAAAGTGAGGGAGGGAGTGAGTAATGTGAGAAATAAACGAATAGAAAGTATGAGAATGTATAAATGAAAAACATACAACATCTGATATTTTGGCATGAGCCTTATTCGAGGATACATACACGACAAAACACAAACACAAAGAACTTATCTGAAGTGTCTTGCTCCAAGTGGGGAACAGAAATGTGTGTGGTAGAAGGGAGAAGGAAAAAAAACACGCTGCCTCCAAACAAAAGATGCCCGATAGAGCCAGTCGTAAAGAAGAGGTGGAGAGAGAGGAGGAGAACAAGTGGGAGAAAGGGGTGGGGGAAGGCAATAGAAACATGATAGCCGCTAGAGGTGTCAGGGGGAGGGAAAAGGGGACGCGGAGAGATAATGAATGAAGAGCGTAAACACCTGCAGGGAGAAAATGTGAAACTGGTGAATAGGACAAGACCAATATGTTGGCAGAGAAGAAAATAGGGTGGTGGTAGGGAGGGGTAGCATAGAGAAAGAAAGTAGAGTTTGAAAAAGGCCAGTGGAAAAATAAAGAAGTTACAGAAAGCTGAAGACATTGTTAATTCCAGCTGGGTGGAGACAACCAGTCTGGAAAATAAGGTGCTGTTCTAGGACCCTCCGAGATCATAAATCAGCAGAACAAGAGCAGATCGCACTAACAGAAATGTCCTGTTTGCCCCTGTGGTTGCCAAGGCAAAAATGTTGACGCTTCAGATAAGTACTTTGTGTTTGTGTTTTGTCGTGTATGTATCCTCGAATAAGGCTCATGCCGAAATATCGGATGTTGTATGTTTTTCATTTATACATTCTCATACTTTCTATTCGTTTATTTCTCACCTTACTCACTCCCTCCCTCACTTTGTAAATCTGCACCATACACCTCTGTCTACAGGCAAGATTCAACTGTGTGCACTGTAAGTTTTCTGCTTAATCACATATAGCTTTTTTTTTACATAACAGGTAAAACTATAGCACAGTAAATCTTATCTGTCTTCACTATCAGAATTTTAGCTTGATTCTATGGCACTTGTCTCTTCCTTATACACTGTGAACATTTTATAAGAAAGATAAAACTATGGAACTAAGTTTTCTGTCTATACACAGTCAAAATTTTACAAGAAAGATGAAACTATGGAACTAAGTTTTCTGTTCATACACAGTGAAAATACAAGAAAGATGAAAGAAAGTTTTCTCTTACTCTAATGGGAAAGATAAAGGAAGTTTGTGACTATTATTAAGTTTAATTTTTACCAAACGACTTCTGTCCCATCTTGTACAAATATTTGTCCCAGTAACAAAACATCTTCTTGATGCAGGCTCCATTCTGTATTATGTTTATATCTTCTGTTTTTAAGTTTGGCCCTCATTTCCTCTTCAGGACAGCTGTGTAGGGTAACGGTCCATGTGGTGAGGAATTGTCTCTCACAGTTTCTTCCTTATCTTTATGAATAACGAAAAAGTCTCTCAGGGATGACTTGCAGATGACGTTGTATCTCAGTTTTGATCTGCCTCATAGCTTGCTTCCTTCTTACTTCCAAAAGTTCTTGAGGGTTTATTTGTCATCCAGTCTTGCAGCATGTCTAATCTTGTTAACCTTCTGCTGCTGAGTGATGATTGAATATACAGTATATTTGTATATTTACATATAGAATATATATATATATATTTGTGAGAGAGGGAATGAGTTGATGGTATTTCTCATGACTGTTGAAACATCGTCATTGCCCTTTGCTCTCTGTGGACCATAGGCCACGGGCAAAGGTTCTCCAGTCGTCCCTGTTCTTGGCTTTATTCTCCACTTCCCTCCATGTTTATCTCTGAGAACTTTCATTGTTTCCCTTGTCTAGGTAGTTCTAGTTCTTCCTCTACTTTTATTTCCTGAGGATTCTGCGAAACATAACCAGGGTTAATTCTTCCAGTGAAGCAGGAGTAATATTTTCCATTCCTTCTGTAGACCATAAGGTTTTCATTTGGCACAAATCTCGAGAGACACCAGTGGCAGTCCTGGAAGGGCACAGACAGACGGTAAACTGCGTCCACTGGAACCCAGCAGAGGCGGGCATGCTAGCCAGCGCCTCTGATGATGGAACTGTTCGTATATGGGGACCTAAAGACAAGCAGAGAAGAAGGAAAGGTAATAAACCATTGGGGATAATAAACAGTTGTGTATGATTTCTGTATGTATGTGTTATACAGGATAAGTAAATCACTGACATATGCTTCTTAATGTATCTGTCTGTTTTCTTTACCTTTCACGTATATTTTTATTCAGACTTTACTCCTTTGGAAACCCACGAAGGCTTTGCTGATCTAAACATTAGGATTTCTTTTCTGTCTTGTGCATTGAGCCTACTTGTTGAAGTTATTACATCCTGTTTTAACATGTCATGTACAAACATTACTACTTTCTGATTTTATTATATCCTATTTTAACATTCTTGTACAAACATTACTACTTTCTGATTTTATTTTGTCCCAGAAGGATGTGTTTGTGGCTGAAGTATTGGATGTTTATGTTATTTTTCTGTTTTCTTTAACTCTTCCCGTGCCATAGTCGCTATAGTGAGAATTTCCGGTTACTGAGTTGCGTGCCATAGTCGTTATAGTGACAATTCATTTGTTTCAATAAAACCAACCGGTGTAACATTTAGATTGTACATATTTCATTTGCGTTTTCGGTGACACTTTTCAAAATGGTGGAAGAGTCCTTAGTTACAAGTGATGCCGAGCGAGAAAAAGGAAGAGAAACATCGAAATTTTTCAATTTTTGATGATGTAGATAGGGGTATGGACATGGCCTGTGACCACCCCACTGCTCTTGAATGTATCCTAAGTAGATTTAGACATATTACACGACTGGAGAATTAGTTAATAAGTTATTTCAGACATTAATTTAGCGAGAATGCAACATAGAATCACAATACGAGATCGACAAATAGATCTAGACATCTCAGATGGTAAGTAGTGCATATCTAGACCTAGCCGATGGTGAGCTGGGCACAATCATTGTCTAAAAACACCACATTACTTCTTTTTTCCTAAAAAACTCTGCATTTATGAAATTTTCATACATTTAGTTATACTTTGAAACATAATAAGTACACGGAAGTACATGTAAATACTGTTTTCCATTCCATTTTACAACTATACCCACTATACAGATCAGGACCTGCGCTTTTTGTGTGGCACGAACGGGAACGTCCGCGTTTTTTTCTTGGGCACGGGAAGAGTTAATAATCTTATTTAAGTCACTAATTTTTGTCATGAAACTTATCCTTCATGTCTTTTACAATACAATCTGCAGACAGTCTATCAAGCACTGGCCGCAGTTCTCCAGTATGACAGAAGCTTTAGTTCAAGCATAGACAGCACATTTTCCATCCAGTCATTGGATCTTTGTGGCAACGTCAACAAATTTTTCGTCCAATCACTAGATCCTTGTGATGTAACCAGCAAAATTTTCACCCAGTCCCTGGATCTTTGTGATGTAACCAGCAAACTTTTCATCCAATCATTGGATCCTTATCAACAAACTTTTCATCCAATCATTGGATCCTTATCAACAAACTTTTCATCCCTTCATTTGATGCTCATGATGTAAGCAAGCTTTTCATCCAGTCAGTGAATTCTCATGACTTCTGCTCAGCACATCAAACATCATTACTTCTTCAGAATTTCATGATTTGGTGCTGATTTTACTTTTGACAGTGTTGAATGCATTATATGAAATGTTGACCACATTTTTTCCCCTTGCTTTTAGAGATTGAAAAAAAGACATATTTTTTTGTATTACTTACAGTTTTTGAAAAGAGGTGCTTTTGATGTGAACGCTCACTCCCGAAAAGCTTAAACCTTTGCTTAGAGCAAACATATTGTCAGAACTGAGTCGTTTTATGCTGATGGTGAAAATGTTAATACGTTTTGTGTATTTGTTTCATGATGTCAGTGCAGTTGTGAGGAAATTGGATGTATTTGTTTCATAATGTTGGTAAAATTGTGAGAAAGTTGGATGTATTTGTTTCATGATGTCAGTGCAGTTGTGAGGAAGTCTGATATATTTGTTTCATGATGTTGGTAAAATTGTGAGAAAGTTAGATGTATTTGTTTCATTATGTCAGTGCAGTTGAGAGAAGGTTGGATATATTTGTTTCATTATGTCAGTGCAGTTGAGAGAAAGTTTGATATATTTGTTTCATTATGTCAGTGCAGTTGAGAGAAAGTTGGACGTTGTGAATTGTGAATATTTTTGTCATGATGACAGTAATGATATTTGTAAATTGAATGTCTCTGAATCATTTTGGCAATGGGGACAATGCAGAGTTGGGTATATTTATTCCAGTGTGACAAAAGAACGCATGCTAGTGTTACATGCACATTCTAACATTTCCTAGGGTCTTGGCATTAAAAAGTATTTCTAAATGGCTGGTAGCATTCAGGTTGCACGTTCTGATAAAACTTTTGATGGCTGGATGAGTTTACAGATGTTGGTATGGATGAAAATCATGCTTTAATTGGTGGGTTATTTGTATAAAGGAGCTGATAGTAGGTATTTATATAGAAATTTCGATGGTCATTCATTTTTATAAACATTTGATGGATTGTTTGTTTGTGAAGGTTGTGACAGTGATTAAATGTATAAATATTTGATGGATGGCTATTTTTTGTGAAAGTTTTGGCAATGATTAAGTGTATTCACATTTGATGGATGGCTATTTTTATGAAGGTTTTGGCAATGATTAAGTGTATTCACATTTGATGGATGGCTGTTTTTATGAAGGTTTTGGCAGTGATTAACTGTATAAAGATTTGATGGATGGCTATTTTTATGAAGGTTTTGGCAATGATTAAGTGTATTCACATTTGATGGATGGCTGTTTTTATGAAGGTTTTGGCAGTGATTAACTGTATAAAGATTTGATGGATGGCTATTTTTGTGAAGGTTTTGTCGGTGATTAATTGTTTAAAAATTCATTGGATGGGTTTTTGTACAGGTTTTGGCAGCGATTAAATATATAAGCATTTAATGTATGTTTATTTGTGTGAAGGTTTTGGCAGTGATTAACTGTATAAAGATTTGATGGTTGGCTGTTTTTGTGAAAGCTTTGGCAATGATTAAGTGTATAAAGATTTGATGGATGGCTATTTTTGTGAAGGTTTTGGCAGTGATTAACTGTATAAAGATTTAATGGATGGCTATTTTTGTGAAGGTTTTGTCAATGATTAATTGTTTAAAAATTGATTGGATGGGGGGTTTTTTTTGTACGAGTTTTGGCAGCGATTGACTATATAAGCATTTAATGTATGTTTATTTGTGTGAAGGTATGTGGTAACTTGAAGTCTTTTTGATATGGACATGGGTGAAACTTTGCCTGTCATTCTTTGGAAAGCTCTATAGAACATTTGTTTGTAGTTTTATTTGTTTGGGTTTTTGGTGGTGGTAGCTGTATTGAAATTTTTGATAATGATATGCCCAAAATTTTACACCGGTATGCTCTGGAAAACTTGTACTAACACTTTTTGTACAAAATTTATTACAGGATGAAAAATTTTTGATAGCCGGATTATCCTGAAAGTGTTTACATCATAGAACATTCTCATTGTGGTCATTTTTTTTACTTTAAAAAAAAAAATTGTATAATCTCTAACTATTCTTCTGTTTTTTGTGCAGTTCTTTTGTTCCATCTTTTTATATTTGTTGTATTTTTTTGTTTTGTTGCTTCACATTTTCTTCTTCAGTTCTGTTTTTTTAATATGATTAGTTTCACACAGTTCAAGCCTTGCTTTTCTTCTTGTCTGTCATTTCAGTTCTCTGCAGAATGATAGTGATGATGATGATGATGATGGATGATGATGATGATGATTCCTTCCTCTTGTGCATTTTTCTAAACATTGTAGTCATTTTTTTAAAAAAATCTCTGAAACAGTTTGGAAATGATAAGACCAGATATATGTTACTAGATTCATGCAGTGCATTTAACATTGTCATTGTGAAAATGAACACCATGTTACTAGATAGCACCAATGCTGGTATTAAGTCTACAGGTTTCCATGATAATTTGAATTGTAACAAATAAGACAGAAATAGTATTAATTGGCTTCTAATTCCATTCTAAAAAAACATTTCTCCACATGTTGATCTCACATTTGGACTACTTGTATATAGAATCCCTCACTGTGAAATTGGTTACTTAAAAATAAGAATCATATGTGTGTGTTTATGGTTCAAAAATTTATTTTAAGGAGTGAATTAAACAGGTCCAGAAAAATTATTGTTTGGTTTATGTTTAGCTTATGCTCAGGTTATATAAACCCATCCCCTTATATTTGTGTAAAAACTTGTTTCTGTCAGGTCATTTAGAAAGCACACTGTAGTTTTAGTATTTGATCATTTGTTTCACTAGTCATTCAGTAAAACATGAAGTTTAAATTAAAAATTTTGTCTTGTCTGCCTCCTCATTTTTCTACATGTTTTGAGGAGACAAATGGGCTTCTTGATAAAGCTTGACTGTTGCATCATATAAGATTTTATTTAAGGTATCTGTTTCCTTCTTCATCTACCTCATGTGTAGGTGGCCTCTCCTTCTGTTACCTGCTTAGTGTGAAAGGTTTTCTGTGCTGAATTGTCTGGTAGTAGTTATATAGTATGGCAGAACCATCTGACCCATTGTTTCTAAGTGTAGTGTAGCACTGATTGTGCTCAGATTCCTATTTTGGTGGTGTCGTTTCTTCCACTGTTCTATTTTTTTCATTATAAGTTTCTGGAAACCTGACATGATCAGTTTCTTGGAACCTGACATGATCAGTCATATTTCTTCATTTTGTGCAGTCTCTTGTGTTTCAGATAAAATAATGCATCTGATCATTTCTTCAGTCAGCACAGAAGTTCAGTCCTTCTAGCCCCACAAAGTGGCAGAGAGAGTATGGGTGAAAGTTGTTTTAGATTATTTAAGTAAGAATTTTTAATGAATAATTTGTCCACTGAAACATGAATTACTTCTCAGACTGTCAGGGCTGACAGAGAAATCTGAATTTTCTGACAGAAGAAAACATACAAACCAGTATTGAAGCAAGAAGTCATGAAAACTAAAATGTGCATGAAATACTGACTGTGCTGTGTTAAATATTCCTTCAGGTACTGACTTTAGAGGAAATATGTTTAATGCTCATTATGATAGAGAAGATGGCATTGAAATCAGATTTCATCTTCGTAAGTGTCAGAAACCACCACATTCCAAACTCTTTTCATCAGTTTGTATTGTTCACAACATTCTCCAGTTTATGGTTAACTAAATTCAGTTTTGACAAGGTAAGGATATTTACCCAGGGCTTTCATAGTTTTAAAAAATATTACTAGTTTTATAAGACAAAGTAGTTTAACAGTTGATAACTCAATCATTCAGGCTGTGAGGCATTTTAGCTGTAGTCACTGCATATGCCATGCTTACTTTACTACTACATAAAACTAGCAAGATGAATGTATTAGTTGTTATTTACTGTACAGTGATCAGTCATACTTTATTTGCTTAATTAAAAAAACAATAGCATGGTTTACTTTCATGAAATTGTCATTCCTTAATACAAATTCTGACATAACAAATCATGTCATTTCTGAAAATTCTGCCATGGGCATTGCAGACTATTCTGAAAATTTTCACTCATCAGTTTCTTCTGAAAGTGGAAAAACAGGAAATGGAGCTCTTCTATATGAAAGGTGAGATTTTTCTGGTAACTGTACACACTTAAAATAAATTATGTCCCTTGCATTTGCATATCATAGGGGTGCAGGTGTTAGTGCTTTCACATTTCTAGGTCACATTGTTATGACGTACAGATCCTCACTGTCTTGGTTTGCTCAGGGAAATCCTGAGTACCCATTTTGCTGTTGGGTTGATTCTGGTGCCAGTCAACGTGGAGGAAAAACCGTGGTCCAGGTGGGAGAATCAAACACCGGACCTTCTGATTAGCAAGCAGCTGCACTAATCGTTTCACCATTTTGGCACCCTTTGCTTGAAATAGCTTACTCAGAGAAGAAAGAGAAAGTAGATATAGTTGCATATGTAAAGGAAGGCAAGACTGAAAAAAAAAATGTTCAAATATGAAATCAAATATGGATGTATTTTTTAGTGGAGGTAATTGTGTGTCTTTCAGCATAATAAGTAATAGTGTAAATAATAGTGGTCGAGAGAGTAGAGGTAGATTTGACGATCAAACACAGTGCACAAACTGTGGACATCTGTATTGATTCCTATGTGGCTTTGTTTGTCTTCTTCTGCTTTCACCCGAAAAAGAACATTGGTTTTGTTGTGTAACATTTTTTTTTAGCCAAGCTGTGAGATCTGTCAGAGTCTGCAGCTAGACTGTGATATCTGTCAGAGTTTGCAGCTAGGCTGTGATATCTGTCTGAGTCTGCAGCTAGGCTGTGATATCTGTCAGAGTCTGCAGCTAGGCTGTGATATCTGTCAGAGTCTGCAGCTAGGCTGTGATATCTGTCAGAGTTTGCAGCTAGGCTGTGATATCTGTCAGAGTTTGCAGCTAGGCTGTGATATCTGTCAGAGTCTGCAGCTAGGCTGTGATATCTGTCAGAGTCTGCAGCTAGGCTGTGATATCTGTCAGAGTCTGCAGCTAGCTGTGATATCTGCACATACTTGGCCCAACGTATCCGTCATCAGCATGTGTTTTTTTTAGGAGCAGGTTAGCCTACCCATTTTAATCCCTTTTGACTTGGCCAGACTGCTGTCAATTACCAGGGGCATCATATGGAAGTAGAACAGGGTCTTGGTCACCAAGCAGTCAGCTGTGGGTCATCAACTACTATTTCAGATTGAGTCAAGAAATAGAGCAATGAATCAGTTAACAAGGTGTTTTAGAGAGTTTTGTTTTCACATTTTTGGTTCATAGATTCTGACACTTACTGAGTGTTACTAAGAAGGTTACATGCTAGGCAGTTTTGAGCGGCACATAAAGAGTCGCAATAAAGAGTTCAGAATAGATGGTCATGAAGGTTAATGAATCTAAGATATTTTTTGCAGTTTAGCTACAGTGGGATGCTGTCAGTAAACAAAAATTGACATGTATGGTTCCAAACAAGATAAAAATATTGAAAAAATAGTTCCATTTGCCAGTAAACTTGTTAACATTTTTGGACAGTTCATGTCTCAGAATTTGCCAGATGGACTTGGGATGTTAAATTTTTAAAGTTTTTTTCATTTCTTGTTTTCAAATATCTGCTACCCAAAGTTACTGCTTATTTGTTACTGAATCAGCTTATTTCTGTAGTTTGCTACTGAATCTGTTTATGCCTGTCATGTATTATGAATCACCTTATGTCTGTCATGTGTAAATAAAGTGTAAATAATTGATAAATTCTTGATGTGCACAGTTTGATTTTGATAAGTATCTACAGAAGATTCCACTCATGAAAATGGAAAAATCCCCAGCATAAGTCTTAGTTCAGTTATTTAGTTTTGTAATACAGGGTCTGACAATTAAGTAATGAGACTGATTTTATTATGGCCAAGACAAAAATGCCATCTATGAAGCAAAACATGGAATCAAAAGAGGCAACCATCATCTATGATCTGGCAACTTTTCATCACTGCCTGATAAGCAGACAACAAACAGGCAGCCGTTTTGTTGACCTAGTCAGACATGCATTGTTACGTAATCAGCATGGAGCAAAAACCTGACATTAAATTCTGTTTAAAACTTGGAAAAGGTGCCACTGAGACAGCTGAATTCATGCAACAATTTTATGGGGATAATTGTTTATCTCTTGCACAGATTTTCAGGTATTCATGATTCAGAAGTGGTGTGGAAACAATTACATATGCAACTAGACATGGACGCCCAATTTCTGTTCATAATGAGGAATTCATTGCAAAAGTCAGAGAAAGGATACAAGAAGATTGATGTTTGACTGTGAGGATGATGGCAGATGAATTCGGTGTTAACTGAGATACCATTCGTAAAATTTTAGTGAAAGATTTGGGCAAGAAAAAAGTTGCTTGCCAGTTTGTATCACATTCATTGTCTGATGACCTAAAACATCAGTGTATTGAGTACGCAAAAGACATCACCAAAACGTGTCGCAGAAATAAACATTTCTTAAATTTGATTGTTGCAGTGGATGAAACATGGATTTTCCGCTATCATCCCACAACTAAACACCAAAATGCACAATGGAAGCCATCATCATCACCAAAATTTTGTCTTCAAAAGTTGAAAGTGAAGACATTGTTGGTGTGCCTCTATGACAGTTAAGGAGTTATTCACAAATAATTTATTACAGAGAGACAGACTGTCACTGCCAAAGTTCATTTAAGTATTTTGAAATGCCTATTGAAAAAGGATTCTCCAAGTCTGACCTGAGTATTCAACACCTGGCAGTTTTTTTCTTTCTTCATGATAAATTACTGCCTCACCGGGCGGTAGTTGTTAGGAATTTTTGGCCAGAAAACAAGTGTGCGTTCTCAGCCATCCACCCTATTCCCCAGATTTGTCTCCCTGTGATTATTTCCTATTTCAAAAATTAAAGTTACCACTGAAAGGACGCTTCTTTGACGATACTGATGACATCCAAAGGGCCATACCAACAGAAGAACTGTAGAGGTCATTTCAGTGTTTGTTAGATCGTGCCATTCACTGTATCAATGCACAAGGGGCTTACTTTGAGTGAAATACAGGTTATACCTTCAACTGTTGTTTATTTTATTTTTTATGTCTCATTACTTAATTGGCATACCCTGTATATCTCTTTTCTTGATGTCTCCATATCTTGGTCTCAGTACATAGTGTCTCTTTACTTTGTGTCTCTTTGTCTAGTGCTTCTTTATTCGGTGCCTCTTAACTTGATGTCTTGTGTCTGTGGGTTCTTTTTTTTTCAGAATCTGATTTGTCTGCTTCCACAAGTCTTTCACAGAAATTTCTTGTATTTTTTAAACTCTTTTAAATTTTCATGAATTTTTCATTTCTGTGCCTAAAAGACTGTTTTATGTCAATTTTAGAGTATGTTAGAGACATTTTGTTACCATCTTTTCTTGTATAAACCTGGCAAGTTGCATCTTGTTTGAAAAGTAATTTGCTGAACTATGTGAATCCACAAGTGTAAGTGTAAAGTATTCACTGGTATAGAAATGATCTCATTTGAGAATGTATAAATAGAATTTTTATAATCAAATCTTCAACTTTGCATGCAGATGAAGTCATAAAAATATAAGAAACTGGAGCATTTCGTACCTTCTTTGTTGTCTTCTCTTCTTTTGTAGAATCAGAGTATAACTCAGATTTCTCACTTTTATATACATGCACATAATCTAAATCAAAATCATTAGAGTGCAAAATGTACATACAGTCAACACAAAACACTCACAAGTTTAAAAAGAGTATTATTTTTAAAAACAAAAATATTTAACCAAAATTTATAAACAAAGGAAATATTGCAGATTAAAAGAATGCTACCGTTATTTTTCTAAACAGAAATTCATCAGCATAATGTTAACAATGTCTGCTGACAAATAACAAAAAATAGCTAAATTCTCTTTATCACCACTAGACATAAAAGGTCACCTACCAGACCTTTCAAACATAAAAGGTCACCTACCAGACCTTTCAGACATAAAAGGTCACCTACCAGACCCTTCAGACATAAAAAGTCACCTACCAGACCTTTCAAACATAAAAAGGTTAATCATTGCCACTTATTTTTTTTTTTCATTGCCACTTAGATTGCACAATCTTTTCTTGCAAAAACTCTCAATTTTTTGTTTGTTTCCATAAGCCATCAGATGTGGACATTACGTTCATTATAATTGATGGCTTATGTATTTTCACAAATTAACCAGTGTAATGACCACAAGCATGCAAATAAACACATGCATTCATAGCATAGTTGTAAACTTTGGCATGGTAACTTTAAGCTAAAACTTGACAGAGGCAAGCTTTACTTGTCCTAAAGTTACTTGTTACTGTAATTCATGTAAGTACAAGTCTTGATTCTACAAGTAAAACTTGTTATTATCTCCTTTTATGTATGCGTTCATGAAATTGCATGATCATTTTCAGTGAATTATATTTCATTGAGTTCAGTTATACTTAGAAATGTTGAAGAGCTGGGTAAAGTATTTCAAGTAAAGAGATTAGAAAGTGACTCATTACTCTGAAAGGGGCTCTGAACAAATAAACTGGGAATATGTTGATGTATACATTTTTTTTTTACAAATTCATACAGGGATAATTTACCAGTGAAAGTAAGTGAAGACTGAATGTAGAATGTTTTACATTGAATGTTGTAGTATTTATAGAAGAAGG
Organism: Achatina immaculata; assembly: GCA_009760885.1. Classification (NCBI taxonomy): domain Eukaryota; kingdom Metazoa; phylum Mollusca; class Gastropoda; order Stylommatophora; family Achatinidae; genus Lissachatina; species Lissachatina immaculata. The sequence continues at coordinate 43,700,394 of CM019702.1, read as the reverse complement.
CAGAATTGTAAGTTTTGATATAGTGGGATTCAGCTGTTGTCATGGCCATGCTGTGACATCTGGTACTCTTAATTTGTCAAACAACACACAGGACATTTAAAACATTTTTCATGACAGAAGTCACCACGACAGCGTTTTGCCATTAAATAATGCAAAGCCTGTTTTGAGCATTTGTGGCAGTTTAAAATTATGAACACCCAGTTATGAAACAAAATACGGCTATAGTTATTTTATTGTTACTTTTTAATTATTTTTTTCTCGAAAAGCTGTTCAAACAGAGCATGGTAGTTTAAGAGTTAAATAGAGTTAAATAAACGTCTTACAATTATGTCTTAACTCTTCCCGTGCCCAAGAAAAAAACGCGGACGTTCCCGTTTGTGCCACACAAAAAGTGCGGGTCTTGATCTGTATAGTGGGTATAGTTGTAAAATGGAATGGAAAACAGTATTTACATGTACTTCCGTGTACTTATTATGTTTCAAAACATAACTAAATGTATGAAAATTTCATAAATGCAGAGTTTTTTAGGAAAAAAGAAGTAATGTGATGTTTTTAGACAATGATTGTGCCCAATTCACCATTGGCTAGGTCTAGATATGCAATACTTACCATCTGAGATGTCTAGATCTACTTGTCGATCTCGTATTGTGATTCGAGGTTGCATTCTCACTAAATTAATGTCTGAAATAACATACTAACTATTTCTACAGTCATCTAATATGTCTAAATCTACTTAGGATACATTCAAGAGCAGTGGGGTGGTCACAGGCCATGTCCATACCCCTATCTACATCGTCAAAAACTGAAAAATTTCGATGTTTCTTTTCCTTTTTCTTGCTCGGCATTGCTCGTAACTAAGGACTCTTCCACCATTTTGAAAAGTGTCACCGGAAACGCGAACGAAATATGTACAATCTAAATGTTACACCGTTTGGTTTTATTGAAACAAATGAATTGTCACTGTAATGACTATGGCACGCAACTCAGTAACCGGAAATTCTCACTATAGCGACTATGGCACGGGAAGAATTAAGGGTGGCCTTGAATCATTACAGGGAAGGAGGTTTCTGTCAGTCACGTGAAAGCACTTTTCTTAATTAGAAAAAATGTTAATTAGTTGGATGTTTTAGAGAGACTAGGAACTGTTTTTACATCTGGTTAAATGATGAAGTGTGCCTCCATAAGGTAATGAGCTAACAGCTTTGACAGCTTCTACCAGAGTGAAGAACTTGGCTTTTGTTGCTGTTCACTTTTGATATATAACCTTGTTTGAATTGGGGGTGTCTTGGAAGTAGTTTTATTTGTAGTTCATTCAGTTTGAGTATTTAAATGGGAAATCTTCATCTCTTTTTCCATGGTTCTAGTCTCAGTCATTTGTATTTATTGTCCACATACATTGTGCAGTCATTTGAAGGTCATGTTTTACGCCCCAAAGTTTGTCTTCCAGTTTAGCTCCCTGTGGCCAGAACTGAGTTCGGGCTTCTTGATAGAGGGGGCAGAGCCGCAGGATGTTTTCTGAAGTCTGGGTCCCTGCTTCACATGTGCTGTCAGGGGTGCATGGAAGGCTGAGGAGATGATGTGTAGCCTGGAGGTGGCAGTTTGTTCATAGTAGGAAATGTTCAACTGTTTGAGTTCATTCTCTTATGTTTGCAGTTAGCAAATGACATGGTGTCTGAGACCAAAGGCAGTGGGTTTTATCTCTGCTGCTGGCTCCCTCCAATTAAACTAGCTGTAAAAATGAAGACTTGGTACAGTGTGTTGAGGTAAACTGCTTCATGGTGATTCTCACTGGTGCATATGTTGTGGGGTATTTTTTGGTGAATTTCCAAGACGGAGATGGAGGCAGTCTTGTGCAGAGTGAGGTGATGATTGTCATAAAGCTGCCTAACTAACTTGTAGCAAGTGATTTTATTTCTTGTGCTTCCTGGTGTTTTATTTATTTTTGGTAACTTGGGTAAAATGTCTCCACCCAGTTTATGGTTAACTCTGTAGTCAGAAAACTCTGTAAAGATGATTTCATCACCATTTCTGTGTCCTGTGATTATCACAGGGAGATCAGTAGACTTATCCTGAGATTCTGCTGACAACCTTGTCAAGTAAAAGCAGAAACAGTAGGCAGAAAACTGTGATTTCGTCACCATTTCTGTGTCCTGTGATTATCACAGGGAGATCAGTAGACTTATCCTGAGATTCTGGTGACAACCTTGTCAAGTAAAAACAGAAACAGTAGGCAGAAAACCACTTTGCAGAATGAGCCTCTGGAGTTTTAAGTCAGTGATGAAAGCTGACAGAAAGCCAGTAACATGACGTGGATGTCACATTAAACTCATGCAAAGTTCACTGTAAATGCCAGTGGCCTAATGGAAACGGATGTAAGCGAAGGTAACCCTGTAGTGAGAAAACTGCAGTGAAAGTATGATGGTCACCACATGTCAGTATTGGCATTACTTCACTGAAGTTTTCGATAGTTCATTTTATCCAGACTCCGGACACATAGTAAAGGAGTCTCCGGAAAACTGAGATATATTGTGCCAGGTTGGCCATTGAATTGGTTCTTGGTAGAAACTGAGATATATTGTGCCAGGTCAGCCACTGATTTGGTTCTTGGCAGAAACTGAGATATATTGTGCCAGGTTGGCCATTGAATTGGTTCTTGGCAGAAACTGAGATATATTGTGCCAGGTTGGCCATTGAATTGGTTCTTGGCAGAAACTGAGATATATTGTGCCAGGTTGGCCATTGAATTGGTTCTTGGCAGAATCTGAGGGGCTGGTGCAAAAAACTTTACCAGGATCAGGGCTCTGCAAAATTGTCAGTAAATGAAAAAAGTTCTCAACCTCTAGATGCAAAAATTAGTTCTGTTTGATATAATCATGACATCATGTTAGTTTCTTAAAACAAACACAGAATTAATTTTCAGACAAACTGTACAAAATATATTTTCATGTCAATGATGTTTTCATGTGCCATAACCAGACACCCAGCAAGGTCAGAAATCACACAAGGTAAAAACTTATATTTCTGTGTCAAAAACCAGTTTTTCTCCAACAGATTGTTCACAGTCAGTGTAGTGTTAAATGATGCTCTTCAGTGAGAGGCCATGATTGGAGCCAGAGAAGAGAGAATGCATGATTTAGGCTTAAAGGGTTAACACAAGTTGAAGCAGTTTAATATGCACTTACAAATGATTATGTGATTTTTATAATACACATTTTTTCAAATAGGAACAGTGAGGCTGTTGCACAATAAAATATACAGCATCTATCTTTTGCAGAGAATTGCAGAAATGACTGTAGTAGATGTTTGTGTGTTTGTAATAGAAAAATGTGAAAATAATTTAAGAAAGAATAGCCATGGGGGGGGGGGGGGGGGGTGAAGATGTGAGCACATGTCATGGACGTGACAGAAAGAAAAACTGTGGGTGAAAAAAAATTGAAAATGAAACCATTGTGGACTTTCAGGTTATGAGAGGACATCACACAAAGCACTTGGCCTCTGTGTAACTCTGTACATAGTTATAGAACTGTGCTGTATCTGTGTGTTTTGTTTGCTTGGTAAGGTGCACACACGCAGTGTAGCTGACTGTCCAGGACGCTCAGGCACTTGGATCTGACTTCTTCATTCTGGAGGTTTGGCCTAAGATGAAAGTTTTGTTGAGAGTGCTAGATTCTAGCACTTGCATGTGTTTTCTTTCTCTTTGTGCGAGATTCTAGTGCTTGCAAGTGTTTTCTTTCTCTTTTGTAACCTTCTTTTTTTAGGTATTGTATTTGTTGTTTTGATTATAATTACAAGTAAATGAAAACTGACATTTTGTTAAGCATCAGAAACTGGTAAATGATTTTTTTCATATAAATTATGCTTCATTGTAACAATTATTTTATTGAAAACTAAATTCAGCAACCTGCCTTCTATCTGAGAATTAGAAAATCTATCTTATTTCCTGTAGAAAAAAAAACAAAATAGCAAACAGAATAATAAAATAAAAGATGGAAGTCATAGAATTGCTGTATTTGTTGTTACAGATTTGTCTTTGAAAAGTTTCCTAATATTCATAATTATAGCAAGTCAGTAATAAAAGTCACACTATGGAAAAATGGAAAAATACTCGTAATAAAAAATTAATGGCAGAAAAAAGTTGGAAAACAAGGAGAAGAGAAGAAAGTGACTGCTTTGCATCATGATATAGAAGTGACCATGGTTTGACTGAAAGCAAAAATCTATTCTGTGTTGAGATGATAGCAAAGGATGCCTAGTATCTGAGGTAATACTGGATTATAAATGGATCATATCGGTGACAACAAAAAAGTATTATAAATGCTGATGACCCTTCATTTTGTGCACCTCAGTTTCCCAGATTTCAGATTTTCCATGCAAAACTCCAATGGTCAAAATTCCAATCTAAATTTTTGTCCTATGGCATGAAAATAAGAAACAGAATCTACCAGCATGCAGTATTAAATTAAACGGAACCATTCTAAAGCAGGTGCAGAAATTCAAATACCTTGGAGCAGTAATAACTTCAGATGGGAAATGCAAAACAGAAATTAGGAACAGAATAGGCCAAGCAAAGACTGCATTTCAGAGAATGAGAAACATATTAGCTAACACATCTTTATCAATGAATGTTAGAAAACGAGTCCTAAAATGCTATATTGAACCTATCTTGTTATATGGAAGTGAATCATGGACAATAGGCAAGTCTGCACAAAAATCATTGGAAGCAGCAGAAATGTGGTTTATTAGAGGAATGTTGCGAATCCCCTGGACAACAAAAATAACTAATGAAGAATGTATGAGAAGAGCTGGAGAGACAAAAAACCTTGTCAGAAAGATAAGAAAGAGACAATGTACTTTCATAGGATATGCAATGAGAAGAGGAGGCATTGAAAATATTATAACAACAGGAAAAATGGAAGAAGATCAAGAGGAAGACCAAGAGAAATGATACTGGACAGTCTGACGGGATGGTGTGAGAGGAGATCACCAACTGAACTGATGGCCTGCATGAAGGATCGTGTACTCTGGAGAAGCATAATAGCCAACGCCAGTCGGCACGACACGGCACCTGATGATGATGATGATGGCATTTTCATGACACAAATGTATGAAGTGTTAATGCCTTCACATTTCTAGGCCACATTTGATGGCAACACCTGTTCTCACTGCAATTGTTTTCCTTGGGAAACCCTGGGTACTTATTTTTTTAGGTTGGGTAGACCCCGGTGCTGGTTGGTCCAAAAAAAATTCTACCCCATGGCAAAATCAAACCAGGGTCCTTCGTTGGTAGGCAGGTACACAGACAATAACACTACTGTAACACCAGTATACCACTATTATCCAGATGCTGAAAGTAAATATTTATTCTACTGTATTTTAACAAATATTTTAAACTTATGTTGTTTATAAGTAATGTACATTTTGCACATGCTTCCTTTTATTTCTCATGTTTACTGTGGGTTACTGGATACATCAGCAGCAGGCCATCTTGCTCACAACTGAGAGGCCTACAGGAGTGCTAATAGGGAGGCAAAGTTCCACAAGGGACATGCAAATGAATGAACTATGGGTTATATACAGTTAAATGTTTCATTAAATATTCATTCATAAAATTTGGACTTCTGGGTTTTTGCACAACCTTCCACCCCTATTTTTCACCAAAAATGAGGGTTATCCGTATCTTATCAGTGAATACAAGAAATTAAATATTCCAAATGTTTTTTTCGTGAATTAATAGAAGAAACTGAGTTTTACAAGTAGATGTTTTCTGAGAAAATAAGAAATTAAGTATTGTACAGGTTGTGTGAACCAGTTTGATTTTGTTTTGTTTTGTTTGGTTTTTTGTTTGTTTTTGTAAATAAAGGAATGTTTGGATAGTTACTACACAAGGGAGAACTTGGAGGCAAGAAATATTCAACTGATTAAGAGAATATGGAAGATCAAATGGACAGCTTTTGAAAGGTGCTTATTATAAAGCAACAAAGAAGAAAGAAATCTTGTTACAAAAATAAATCCCGGTTTGTTTTTTTTTAAATGAAGATAAGGGCTGCCATAGAAATGAGACAACACGAACAAATTTGAGGAAAGTCAACAACAAGATAGTTATGGAACAAAATGAAGAAAAGAACATTGGGACTGGTCATTAGTAACAATAAATGTTTAAAAAATGTTTAAGCAAGAATAATCACCAAAAAGTTTCAATGGTCTTTGTTAGGATAAAACTGGCAGTAATATAGAGCCAAAATGTGCTGGTGACAACTAAGTTGAGCAGCTCTTAAACATAAAAAGACATCTATCCTCATCTAGAAGCTCAAAAGGCAGAGACAAAACCATGGGGCTTATGTTCCATTTCTCATCCTGTCTTTCTTGCATGTGAAAGGTTCTCATCCTGTCTTTCTTGCATGTGAAAGGTTCTCATCCTGTCTTTCTTGCATGTGAAAGGTTCTCATTCTGTCTTTCTTGCATGTGAAAGGTTCTGCATCATGCACCCCTGAGTTCTCCCTGTGGGCAGAGTGCAGTGCTTATCTTGGTCAGAAAATTATGACAGGTTCACATTTGTGGTCCCTAAGAAATATCTCTTACTGAATACTTTTTAAAAAAATTCATATTGCTTTACATACATAAACTGAAAACATGGATTGGAATCTGTGGAGAGTATTACTTATAACCAAGATAATAGAACATGATAATGATGCCATGACAATAAGAGTTACATGCGGTGGCGAGACTAACTAAATTAGTATTACACGAGACACTTTATATGATTGGCCGGATTTTGTTTCTGTTAGATGAAACAGCTGACACTATTGGCTGAACTCGGAAGAATGAACTTAAGTCACAAAGCAGCACCAGGAAATGTTGAATATGCAATAGAATGCATAATGGTAATTTTATAGCCGACACTGAAACCAGGAAAATTCACATATGTTATATCCGCATATATTACCCAGACATACTAGCTCCTGATAGTGAAAGGCAAGCCACATCTGCCACGGTAGTGGGCAGTTGTCCACATGTTGCCAATTTGTCAGTCAGAAGTGAAGAAGATGGGAATGATTGGTTACTGCTTTCTTCTATCAGGGTTGTAGTAATTTCAACATAAGTGGTGTAGTGATCTGGACAACAATGAGAGAACAAACTGAGAAACCTCTGACCAAACAGAAAGAGGAAATGGGGCTTGCTGCTGCATTGTTTTTTTTTTTAGCACTTGCACATTTTGGACTCGGGGCAAGACCCATATTTTGTGAAACACTCTGAAGTGCTATCCTAGGGCAAGTTCTTTATTTTAGAAAACTGAACTTCAGGTGCTATCCTAGGGCAAGTTCTTTATTTTAGACAACTGAACTTCAAGTGCTATCTTAGGACAAGTTCTTTGTTTTAGAAAACTGAACCTCTAGTGCTATCTTAGGACAAGTGCTATCTTAGGACAAGTTCTTTGTTTTAGAAAACTGAACCTCTAGTGCTATCTTAGGACAAGTGCTATCTTAGGACAAGTTCTTTATTTTAGAAAACTGAATCTCAAGTGCTATCTTAGGGCAAGTTCTTTATTTTAGAAAACTGAACTTCAAGTGCTATCTTAGGACAAGTTCTTTATTTTAGAAAACTGAACCTAAAGTGCTATCTTAGGGCAAGTTCTTTATTTTAGAAAACTGAACCTCAAGTGCTATCCTAGGGCAAGTTCTTTATTTTAGAAAACAGAATCTCAAGTGCTATCCTAGGCGTTTTTCTTTATTTTGTAAAACCAAACTACAAGTGCTGTCCTAGGGCAAGTTCCTTTATTTTTAAAAATAAAACCGAACTTCAAGTTCTATTCTAGGCCAAGTTCTTTATTTTGTAAACTGAAATTTGAGTTCTCTTTGAGTGCTCTCCTATCTTCCTTTCATTTACTGACAGACATGTTTGCAGGGTGATCAGATGCACCTAGTCCTGCAGGTAGATATGCTTCATTTTCTGAGACTGTTTCTCATTTCTACAGCTGGGTTGTTTAGTGGGTTCTACAGTTGGTTTGTTTAGTGGGTTCAGCAGTTGGGTTGTTCTTAGCAGGTTTTGCAGTTGGGTTGATTAGTGGGTTCTACAGTTGGGTTGATTAGTAGGCACATGTATCATGACCCATACCAACAATCACTGAGCTGAAAGTCAGGTCACTGATAACTATCCTACTTGCAGCCATATGCCACTGTTTACCTGGCATACTTTTAAGTGCACAAAGTTTAGTGAAGACTGCCTCTCACAAGATTAGATAAACATCATAAGCTGCACTGCGATACCTTTTGACTCAAGAGGTCAAATGTGCATTTGATAAAAGTGTTGTCCAATTGAATTAAAAGACAATATACCATGCTGACATCTATCATAAATGTGAGATAGCAGACACTAACGTTTGTCCATGGACCGTATAGTGTTACTGGTTAATATTTATTTACTATGACAGCAGTCATCATCATCAAGTGCTGTATGTAAGATGAAGGTTGACTATGTTGTAATGGCATTTTGTCCCTTGTCTTGATTATTGACATGGACAAGCTGTCTCTTGTAAATCTTTTTTGGTTGTACATATTCACTATTTCATCTTCAATATATGTTCTGCCTTTCTTCCCCCCCCCCCCAAATCTTTTGTTGTATTAGAGATGTTCTGCTTGAGTGTTTTTAATTAAATCAAATGTTACTCTTTAATTTTTGATTCTGCTTGAGTATCTTTAAGTTTATGAAACCAAATGTTACTCTGATTTTGGTTCTGCTTAAGTGTTTTTAAGTTTATGAAACCAAATGTCAGTCTTTGATTTTGGTTCTGCTTGAGTGTCTATAAGTTTATGAAACCAAATTTTACTTTTTTATTTTGGTTGTGCTTGAGTGTCTTTAAGTTTATGAAACCAAATGTTACTCTTTGATTTTGGTTCTGCTTGAGTGTCTATAAGTTAATGAAACCAAATGTTACTCTTTGATTTTGGTTCTGCTTGAGTGTCTATAAGTTAATGAAACCAAATGTTACTCTTTGATTTTGGTTCTGCTTGAATGCCTATAAGTTAATGAAACCAAATGTTACTCTTTGATTTTGGTTCCGCTTATCTTTTCTACATGCTTTCCTATTTTATTTTTTTCCTTTGTCTTTTCATTAAAAAAAAAAATCTCCATCTTTGTAACTGCCCACTTCTCCTTTATTTCTGTGCATTTTGTTTATCACTTTGCTCTTATTTCCGTCAGCGTCTCTAGGATATCATCAGTCATACATTCTTGTTATTTTTCTGTTTTTCTGTTCACCATTTCTATACTTGATTTTTCTAAAGTATTCTCTCATAGTTTTGTTACTGATTTGTTTTTGTTTTTTTTTGTATTGATTTGTTTTTGCCCGTTTCTTACCAGCTCCTACAGTAGAACAAAGAATTCAGAGGATTCTGATTAAGATGTAGCATTTAACTGGCGATGTAAGATGTAGCTTTGGCTGTCTCAGCTTCAGATGTAGCTTTGGCTGTCTCAGTTTCAGATGTAGCTTTGGCTCTCTCAGTTTCAGATGTAGCTTTGGCTCTCTCAGTTTCAGATGTAGCTTTGGCTCTCTGTTTCAGATGTAGCTTTGGCTCTCTCTCAGTTTCAGATATAGCTTTGGCTGTCTCAGTTTCAGATGTAGCTTTGACTGTCTCAGTTTCAGATGTAGCTTTGGCTGTCTCAGTTTCAGATGTAGCTTTGGCTGTCTCAGTTTCAGATGTAGCTTTGGCTCTCTCTCAGTTTCAGATGTAGCTTTGGCTGTCTCAGTTTCAGATGTAGCTTTACATCTAGTTAAGATTTAGCCGTAGCTGGTTAAGATCTAGCTTTGACTGTCTAAAATCTAGCATTGGCTGCCTGTGTTTAATATGTTCTGTGACTAACTGTTTAAGATGTAAATTTGGCTGCCTCTGTTTAGGATAGGATGTAGATTTGGCTGTCTCCATTTAGGATGTGACTGATTTTATTTTAAAATAAAAAAAAAATAGTCTTTATTCATTTTTTTCTAACAAGAAATAGATCTTTTCTGCTGGTTTTAATGAAGGCACAAGTAGTGTAGTCAAACAGTGTATTGTCACTTATATGAAAATTGTGGACTGTAGACCAGGTTATGTTACTCTGTGGTCGACCTTGAAGTAAAAGTGAATACCTGATGCACTTGTTTTTAAGAAACTCTCTAAAAAATAGTTTATCTGCAAGGTGAGGCACACACATTATTACACAGTGTGGATGGCTGTTAGTGCATGATGTGAAAACATGATATGAAAAAAAAAAATCGTACAATGAAAAATAGCACCACATCCAAGCACTTGGCTGGCAGACAGAAAGAATTGTGGGTAATCATTTATTTCCTTTACTCACTATTATTATTATTATTATATGTATAAACATTTTATTTCTGTCTTTATATTCATGATGTACTTAATCAGTTTATTATCAGAATAATGTGGTCTGAACATACACAGCTTATTTATTATTGAAATTTTTATAACTACTGCTTGTATGTAAAAACTGACTGAGATGACTGTTTGGTCTCTCATACAGTATTTTGTTTTGGATATGTGCATTTGAAGTTCCTGCATGTGTAGCATTTGCGTTTCTGTGAGCAAAGTGCAAAGTGAAACATGAGCGAGATGTAGAGCAACACATGAGCCAAGTGTAGAGTGAACATAATGCAGAGTGAAACATTAGCCAAGTGTAGAGTGAAATATAAGCCAACTGAAGAGTGAAACATTACTATAAAAAATCTGAGCAGCTATGAAATGATTACAGTGCTATAATTGAATGTGTTGTGAAGATTTCCATTTCAATGCCTTCTATAAAAATAAACAGTGTATGAAGACTAATATGGGTTTTGTGAAGTGAATGCACTTTGCCATTATTTTCATATATAAACTGAAACAAGCGTAAGCTGCGAATGAAATGTCATGTTGACTTTTGTCATTCTGCACATCAGTTTGGAGTTTTCGAGCTTTCCTTGTCCTGGACCATCAAGTTATAACAGAAGAACCCTTATTTAGTAACAGAAAATCAGTACAATATTTTGGTTTGTACCTTCTTCAGACACCAACACAAGCAAAGAGAAAAAGTGTAACTAGGTACCCCGAAGTGAAGAATTGAAAATGTAAAAGTAAAAGCAAAAAAATAACATAGAACTCTCCTAATTTGGTGATGTATTAGGAGCAGCTTATGGAAAATTATGAAAGAATTTGAGATACCTAATAAATTAATCAATCTGACTAGATTATGTATGGAGGATACACAAAATATAGTAACATATAAAGGAAGAAAGCCAGAACCCTTCTCCATAAGAACCGGTTTAAAACAAGATGATACATTATCTCCATTACTGTTCAACCTAGTACTAGAAAAGGTAATCAGAGAAGCGAAAGAAGAAAGCAGTACAGAAGAACAAGCTAAAATACTAGGATACGCTGATGACAACATCGACCTGGTGGGGGAAACTATGCAAGAAGTCATGAATACATGCATACACCTGAGAGATGTGGCACTAAAAGTGGGCTTAACCATTAACCAAGATAAGACAGAGTATATGAAGATATCAAGAGACCAGAGGCAGAATGATCCAGATTATATACATGTTGGAGGGATGATTATTAGGAAAGCAGTGGTTCTAAGGACTGTTATAGCCGGAGGTGGGGTGGAGAATACGCTCTCCACTCCAATTAAATGTCTCCAAGACGTGCGTCTCAAATAGCCTCTGACAGTCAAGTCCAGCTCCTGGCCTTCTCATGGCAGAACTGTTCAAACTGACAGGAGAAGGGGCGAAGGCAAATATCTGGCGCCTGAAAACCAGACGCTTCAGGTAGATGAGAGTCATGATTGGTAGCTCATCTGAGAGATGGAAAACTCTGATTTAAAACCCGCTGCTGGCGAGATTCTTCAGCTGCTGTGCGTGGCGTGGGGCTCCTCCCGGCTAGTGAAGAAAGGTGCGAATGGGGTTGGTGCACAGCGCCACCATGGAAAAGGTGAAAGAAAGGATTAAGTGAAGTAATCAGTAGCCTCAAGGCCAGGATTGCTCAAATCACGACACCTCTGCTCTGGAGGTTGGCCACATCTTATGTGCACCCATACCGGGCGGATTGCCTGGACCGGCTTAACCCAGGGGTTAAACTAAGACACTACTAGCGAGATTCTTTGCCTACCGTGCCTGGGGTGAAACTCCTCCTGGCCAATGAAGAAAACGCAAATAAGGTTGCTGAGCGGCGCTGCTGTGAAAAGGTGATGGAAAGGATAAAGTGAAGATTAATCGGTATGTCCAGTAGTCTCGCAACGAGAGTTACTCATACCATGGCACCTCTGCTCTAGAGGCCGGCCATGTCCAATATACACCCATACTGGTGAAATATGCCTAAGCCAGCTTAACCCAGGGGTGAAACTTGATGGCTACTCATGACACGGTACTTCCGCGCTAGAGGTCGAACATGTCCTAAATGCGCCCATACTGAGATAATACGCCTAAACCGGCTTAACCTAGGGGTGAAACCTACTAGTGGCGAGGATTCATCCTCCTGGACAAAAGCTCCGTCCTGGTCACAACTAGGAAGGGTAGCAGCCATGATCACAAAACGCTGAAGTCGGAGACACTGGACCAGTGCAGTCTAGATAGGCAACCACCCAACGGGGGTATATGCGTATTCTAATCATGCTGAGGTTTTCCGGTCAGAAAGTCCAACGCTGACTAGATGGGCAACCACCTCTCATCCAGCAGGGATATGCGGATATCCAAAGCAAGTCGATGTTTTCCGGTGAGAAAGTTCAACTCTAGGCAGATGGGCAACCACCTCTCACCCAGCGGGGATATACTGATATCCAAAACACGTCAAGGTTTTCTGGTGAGAAAGTCTAACTCTATATTAAACTGGTGCAATGAAAACCACGATGTCACGCAATCCTGCTTCTGCAACCCACCGAGAATACAGGCTCAAGCCATGCGGTACTCTGAACCTCTTGTGATCCTCTCAGGGACCACAGGGGGACCATAGAACCAATCAAAGACCATAGGAGTAAATTCAGTATGATAATGGGGCGATCTTGGTGGTAGAAGCGAAAAAAGTAGGAAAGCAGAAACAAATATCTAGATACAACCTTCAACAGACGCAACACAGTAGGTGAGGAAATTAAAATCAGAGTACAAATAAGGAATAAAATATACTTTGCCTTGCAGCACCTGTTAAAATCCAAAATCCTGTCTCAAAACACCAAAATAACAATCTACAAAACTATAATAAGACCAGCCGTCATGTATGGATCAGAAACGTGGAGTACGACAAAGAAAGATGAACAACAACTGCAGATCTTTGAGAACAAGATCCTAAGAAGAATCTTTGGGCTGATAAAGGATACTAACAGTGGAGAATGGAGAGCTAGAAAGAACACTGAAATGAACAGCTTATTTAAATCCCAATGAGTTATAAATGTCTTGAAACTGAACAGGCTATGCTGGCTGGGGCATGTAGAAATAATGGAAGAGAAAAGACAAACGAAAATGATGTATGCACAAGAGATGAGGGAAACAAGACCAAAGGGTAGACCAAGACAGAAATGGAAAGACAACATAGAAGAGGATAAAAAGAAACTGGTGTCACCAACTGGAGAGAGAAGATTAGGAATAGAGAGGAATGGGTGCAAACTTTATCTGCAGCAATAAGCCTTAATGGCTCGGAAAGCTGAAGAAGAAGATTTGAACAGTACATTGATGTCTATCACTCTTTGTTTTTGCTGATAGAGTATTTTCAGAGGTCTATTGTTTCTATTTTCTCATGTGGAGGTTTGATTTTGCACTTAATCTTTGTTCTCAAAACACTAGAGGGGAATACAGAACTTTAAAGACCACAGACTTGTAAAAAAAAAACTCCAACTATATATGATAGGATTTAAACCATGTCCCACGCTAAGTAAGAGGTAAACCACCTGACCACAAGATCACTCAACCCTCTCACAACTTTTGGTTATATTCACCTACTATGGGACATGGGTGTGAACTGTGTATGATATCCTAGTTTCTCTACATTCCCTGACAGCTGTGTGTCCAATGCAGCCCAGTATGTCTCACCCTACAGGTAGATATGATCTGTTCTCAAAGACTTACTTCCTCCAACATTACTATGATTAAACATTAAACACTGTAACTGTGCTTCAGTTTAAGGCATTCTGCATTAATGATTGCAGTGATAGAAAATGGTTCAAAGTTTACTCCACTTACTAGAACAATCAAAATTTATCAACAAAAACAAACCACATACAAGAAAGCGCCCTCAACCGGCAAATTTTGAGACAAAGACAACAGCTAAATAGAAACAAAATCAAGATATTAAAGAACATGTGCTTTTTTTTATATATAATCAGTTACAACATGGTTTTTAAAAAGACTTGGCAAGTTGATACAAAAATGAAAATATGTGTGCTTAAACAATATAAACAATCACACACAAAAATTATCAGGACAATAACACTAAAGATGTGATTTAACAATAATTGTATGTACAGATGTGATTTAAAATAAAGAATTATTTGCATACATGATTATGACAATAACCATAAAGATGTGGCATGAATGAACATCTACAAAAATGATGTGACAATTCTGACAGTGAATTGTGGTGGTAAATGTCTAGTTAACAACTACCAGTGATAGTGAATTGTGGTGGTAATTGTCTGGTTAACAACTACCAGTGATAGTGAATTGTGGTGGTAATTGTCTGGTTAACAACTACCAGTGATAGTGAATTGTGGTGGTAATTGTCTGGTTAACAACTACCAGTGATAGTGAATTGTGGTGGTAAATGTCTAGTTAACAACTACCAGTGATAGTGAATTGTGGTGGTAATTGTCTGGTTAACAACTACCAGTGATAGTGAATTGTGGTGGTAAATGTCTGGTTAACAACTACCAGTGATAGTGAATTGTGGTGGTAATTGTTTGGTCAACAACTACTAGGGACAATGAATTAGGGCAATAATATTTTGGCCAACAACTACTTGGGCTGGTGATTTATGGTGATAATATTTTGGCCAACAACTACTGACTTTTTTTCAACAACTCATAATCACATTACAACATACAAGGCTAAACAAAATGTCAGCAAAACTGGTTCCTGCTTATCTAGCATGGTAGAAAGGAATACTTTTTAATTAACTCTTTTATATCCATTTCTTAAAATTAAAATTTGGTATGGAATCCAATTTAATGATGGCTTTATTTACTAACTGCATCTGATTTTGATAATTTTTTTCTCTAATCATGCTTGTGGCTGTTAAGTGATATTTTAGAAAATTATGTAATGCGAGCAACGATAATTAACTTAAATGAATTATGTCCCCCCTTCACATAATGAAACATACAGGACATGAGCCACTTTTCACCGAAAATTCTGACACAGAATATCAAATCCAGTTTGCGTACACAAAGCAAGGGTGAAGGTTAAACAAAATGACATTCTGAGGAGGTTTAAGATGAGGAGGTACTTGCAAAGACAACAGAGCAAACAATGCCTTTAGTGTAGGGTTAAAGATCCACTGCCTACTTTACTGCAGCTAGTCTCTCACTTGCTGACATTACAGTTCAAGACTAAGCTGCGTGTGGACTCCTCATACCTTGTAGTGATAGAAGAAAGTGTTTTCCACTTGTTTGGTTGTTATAAATACGTTATATCTGTCAGACAAGTGAGGAATAACAGTCGTTCTATCATCAGCATGTGATAGAGCATCATACAAGGGGTGATTTACAGCTTCATATGGGTGTCCATGTGGTGAGCATACTGGTGCGTGATATGGCATATTTGCCTGATATGTGTCCAATTCGTTTTGAATATCTTGGATCATTACTAACTAATAATGGAGATACAATGAGGGGAATTAAGAGGAGGACATCTATCACTCTTCAAAAAGTAAAACAACTAAAAAAGCTGTGGAGAAGAACAGACAGAACTACAAAAATAAGATTTTTAAAGGCATGCATCTTTCCCATCGCAACATATGCCTGTGAGACCTGGACACTTATCATAACAGCTGAGAAACACATAAATGCATTTGAATGTAAATGCTACAGAAGAGTTCTTCAAATATCATGGACACAAAAAAGAACAAATATATCTATACTACAAGAACTTAATATTGAAGAAGGCTGGTTAGTGAAGAGGGTTAAAGAGAGAAAACTTAAATATTTTAGACACATTAAACGTCATGATAATCTAGAGAAAACAGTCTTGGAAGGATACATAATGGGAAAAAGAAAGAGAGGAAGACCAAGGCGAAGATGACTGCAAGACATCATTGATAATCTGCAAATGGATGCATCAGCAGCTTACAACTAAGAGGCCTACAGGAGAACTGTTAGGGAGGCAAATTTCTGCAAGAGACATGCAAATGACTGACTGACTGTATCCAGTTCACAGCTCAAATATTGTGGTGCAGCCTTCCTGTTTTAAATTGTTAATGCTATGTGAGAAGATAAATGCAAGGTGATGCAGAGGAAATTCAAGGGAAAAAAAATCATGGACTGTCTAATGTGATGACATAACAAAAAAAAATTACCAAGCTGATGGAAAATATGAAATCTGGACAAGCATGACTACTGCCAACACCTACAAGTATGACTGCCAACACCTACAAGTATGACTGCCAACACCTACAAATATGACTGCCAACACCTACAAATATGACTGCCAACACCTACAAGTATGACTGCCAACATCTACAAGTATGACTGCCAACACCTACAAGTATGACTGCCAACACCTACAAGTATGACTGCCAACATCTAAAGTATGACTGCCAACACCTACAAGTATGACTGCCAACACCTACAAGTATGACTGCCAACACCTACCAGTATGACTGCCAACATCTACTGGCATGGCATCTGATGATGGTAATGGTGTTATAAGTTGGGACATTGTTATGTCCCTCAAACCACCCTCTTTGTTATGTCCTTCAAACCTCCCTCTTTGTTATGTACCTCAAACCTCCCTTTTGTTATGTACCTCAAACCTCCCTCTTTGTTATGTACCTCAAATCTCCCACTTTGTTATGGACCTCAAACCTCCCACTTTGTTATGGACCTCAAACCTTCTCTTTGTTATGTCCCTCAAACCTCCCTCTTTGTTATGTCCCTCAAACCTCCCTCTTTGTTATGTACCTCAAACCTCCCTCTTTGTTATGTCCCTCAAACCTCCCTCTTTGTTATGTACCTCAAACCTCCCTCTTTGTTATGTCCCTCAAACTTCCCTCTTTGTTATGTACCTCAAACCTCCCTTGTTTCCATGAACCATCTAGTTCTTAGCAAAAACTACTACTACTTTTATCATCATTGAAATCTCTTAATAATTTGGCACAACAAAACCAGCTGTACAGGTATATTTAAAAAAAAAAGATAACTGCACCCCTAAAAGTTGCTCTATCACACACAATCTTCTGAATGATTCTACACAAAATCTAACATACTTTGTTAATACTTTCAACAATCTGGGCAATCATTATCATGTTAAAAGGCAAAATGGCTGCTAAAAGAATTTGTTCAAGGCATCATTTCAACAGGCTTTCTTAAAAGAAAAAAATAAATAAACACATGAAACAATGTACACCGACCAAACTTATTTTCCACAATGGCTTATTGTCAATCATCAACTGAAGAACAAGGCATACTGGATTTTTCCTGAAAACTCTCTGAGAACTGTCTTATTTTGTAGCTCAGATGCAAAAAAAAAATAAAAATCTGTGGTCAACTCAACCATTACTTATAAATTGTATCAAATTATAAATTTAATGAAATCTTTACTTCTGCAGTCTGCATAAGTCAATACACACAAAACCTTTACTGCGAAGCTTCTACAGCAATTAAAAGTGGTAATCCTTGCTCTAAACTATCTTCTAGAAATATACCAAGAAACTCAAACAGCAACAACGAAGGTCAGATATGAAAAAAATGTGGCGAGTCCCCCAGGCCAGATAGATCTCTATTTTATTTATTTTCCAGAGGCCTAAAGGAGAGCTGTTAGGGAGGCAAAGTTCCGCAAGGGACATGCAAATGACTGACTGACTCCTTGCTTATCATCCAAAATAAAATGAAGAACACATACACAGATATCACACTGGCATAAATTTCACTGATATAACACTGCTGTTACTAATCATCAGTCAGCCA
The DNA here is from genome assembly GCA_009760885.1 of Achatina immaculata. Taxonomy (NCBI): domain Eukaryota; kingdom Metazoa; phylum Mollusca; class Gastropoda; order Stylommatophora; family Achatinidae; genus Lissachatina; species Lissachatina immaculata. The sequence goes on along the minus strand of CM019702.1, from coordinate 43,682,256 downwards.
GTCCCTTGCGGAATTTTGTCTCCCTAACATCAGGCCTCTCAGTTGTAAGCAAGATGCACTGCTGCTGATGCATCCATTTACTAATCATACTTGTTTATTTATAAAACTGCTGTAAACACAAAAAAATCTATGATAATGTTGCTACATGTGACATATACAAGCATACAGGTCATAATTCATTTAAGTGCACCCAATTTATCTGAGTGATACAACAATACTGAGTGCATCATTACAACATAATGTATTAGCATAACAATACAGAATATGTGTATGGTGTGTATGTTAAACACACCAAGCAAATTAACCATGTTAATGACAGCAAATTAAGGCATACAGAATGTAATTTATCAACTCCAGCATTACCAGAACCGCCTGCAACATTACAAAGAACCAAGGAAACATGGGATATTTTAAGTTATGTACTGTATTTCCCACAATAAAAGACCATCAGCATATAAAATGCATTTATAATTTGGCAAGAAATCATTCATTCATTTGCATGTCCCTTGTGGAACTTTGCCTCCCTAACAGCACTCCTGTAGGCCTCTTGGTGTGAGCAAGATGGCCTGCTGCTGATGAATCCATTTGCAGATCATCAACAATGTCTTGCAGCCATCTTCGCCTTGGTCTTCCTCTCTTTCTTTTTCCCAATATGTATCCTTCCAAGACGGTCTTCTCTAGATTATCATGACGTTCAATGTGTCCAAAATATTTAAGTTTTCTCTCTTTAATCCTCTTTACTAGCCAGCCTTCTTCAATATTAAGTTCTTGTAGTATGGATATATTTGTTCTTTTTTGTGTCCATGATATTTGAAGAACTCTTCTGTAGCATTTACATTCAAGGGCATTTATGTGTTTCTAAGCTGTTTTGTTAAGTGTCCAGGTCTTACAGGCATATGTTGTGATGGGAATTTTTACATAGCTGCTTTGGTTTTAATATTTAACTGATGATTCACCCATACGCCAAAGTAAAGAATGAAAACTTATGACTGATAAATATGATACATAACTAATGTCTGGAAACATAAAACAAAAGCTATCAAACAATGTGTGACTGGCTATCTGTTCTTCCAGATGCTTGTCTGATGAGGTAATCAGCGACCCATGATATGCCAGCGTCAGGGTTAGTGACCCATAGCTGACCAAGACCCTGTCCCACCTCTCCATGGTACCCCCAGTAACAGGCCTAGCCTGGCTAATGGGGCAGGGATCGCCATAGTCTCCATGGTTGTGGAGTCTGCTAAAGAAGCATTGCACACCCCCTTCTTTTTAGCTGTATTCCGAGACTGAAAAAGTAGCTGCCATAACCTGCTCCATGTCGATACGATGCTGTGCCTCAACACCTCTACAGCATCAGCTGCAAAGACCAACAGCTCGCACTTACAGGGAGTTCATACAAGTACAAAAGTTTAATACTATTTCTGTTTGTAATCATAATATAATCATTTATAATCATATGTATTTCATTCTAGGGTTGTCAGGAGATTAATGAGTTAAACATGGGAGTTCAGATGTTAGTCTAGTACTGTTATTAACCCCTATCCCAAGGTCAACCTGAACTTAACCATTGAGCTATAGAACACTTGGTGATTCTGAGGGGAAAAAAAATGTGTCTTATATGATGGGTCATGGGACATGTTAAGAGATGTCTCAGAAATACAACAGCATAAGCATAAATATGCACATAAGACTTCAACAACAACAACAACAACAACAACAACAACAACAACAAAATGAAACTGCACAAATCAGACTCAAGAAGAAATAAACAAGAGACTAAGGAAAGAGATTTCTTAAAGCTCTTCATGAAACAAATAAAACAAGCAAGAGGAACAGACAGTGTATAATCACAACTTTAAAACATCTATACTACAATCACAACTTCGGAAACAATAACAATATTTACAGTACACAACTTCAGAAAGCAACAAAAACATCAACAAACAATCACAACTTCAGAAAGTAACCAAAAATAGCTAGAATACAATCAAAACTTCAGTAAATGGCAGAAAGAGCAAGCATAGATCAGACAGCAACAAAATGGATAGTTGTGCAATCACAACTTCAGAAAGAAAAAATATTCATGTCTAAAAATCAGCCCTTATAGCTCATTAAATGCTATGGGCACTGAAGTGCAAGTTAGGCACTGAAGTGCAAACTGGGCACTGAAGTGCGAGTTGGGCACTGAAGTGCGAGTTGGGCACTGAAGTGCAAGAACTTTCAAAGAAAGCCCTGATCTCAATTCCTGTTCCCTAATGCAACTTTACTTTTGACCAAACTGCACATCATGTCAGTCTATAATTCTGTCCCCCTTCTCGCAATTTACAATAATAAAACTACAGAGCCTCTGGACAAGCAGAGAATAAGAGAAATAGTTGACTCATGCTCTAATCCTCCCTTTAACAAAAAGCATCATAAGAAATGAAGCAACCCAAAAGTGTAATGCGCTTACAGCAAGGCTTCTCAAGCAGGATTCTATACAGACTAATAAATAAAAAATAAACATGTTTCTAAACATAGCCTGATTTAAAAAACAAACAAGTTTTTTTCTTCTTTTCCTCAAAATAAACTGACAATTTGACTGTTTTACAGTATCTAAATAACTTAACAGATCACTCTAATGTACTGAGAAATGTCAACACAATCATTTTTATATTATGGTTCCCTGAGATATGGATAATCATTTCAAGGGTTCCACCAGGATAAAAAAAAGTTGAGCAATGCTGCTTTTGAGAGAACGGAAAACTAAAGAGAAATGTATATTCATGAAAAAAAAAAAAAATGAAACCACAGAGTACCACTACTATAATTTAGGATATCAATTTTCTGTGTTATAAAGATAATACAAGATGAAATACATAAGAAACATTACTATTTCTTGTAACAGCAGAGGTTACCAGACTGATCTAATTTCTGTCAGTCACCAAAAGCTAGCAATGCTTTCGAGTACATTTTAGAAAAATTTTTTTAAAACTCAATTAAAAAATTATGAAACAAAATCATTTAACACTGTCCACAAGTGGTATTCTTAAACTATATTTTCACAAAATGACAAAACTGCTCCAATACAAATAATTAACATAATGTTACAGAAACTTGTAGCACCATGCTCCTTCCCTCGAGAAATCACCGTCTGTCTGGTTTATAACATTAGACTGGGCTTTTTTTTTAGATCTTCACATTGCATGAGAACCTTCTGTCCAGATTTGGTGGTGTGTTTTAAATGTAAATTTTGAGAGTAAAATGTAAATAAATGGGTTCCAGAGCTAAAATCTTCTGGCCACAGAAGTCTCAAAGACGTGCTGCCAGCATGTATTTTCTGAACATCATTGAACTCCTGCTGTGCTGTTCACATGATTTATCAAAACATCTTTGAAGCTCTTTCACACACCCAAATTTTGACACAGATACTATCTATAATCAAATTAAGAAAATCTCAACTCTTCCATCTCTCTTTGTCTCACAGCTCAGAGGCAAACAAATGAATTCTGCAGGATAAAGACATATACAGGGCAAAGTCCCTGAACACTTAGAAAATTTATTACTGGCCTAATACAGCACCTGTTGTAATAACTGATACCTCATTTTGAAGAGAAAGTCGGAAAGTTTATTATGAGTTCACATGGACTCGATATGAGCCCCACATGTGACGTGGCCAATGTCAACAAGATGTTCCAACTCCGGCCACGCTGTTTTTGCAAACTGAAGGACAGTTGCCATATTTGACTCAGTGCCACCTGGTGGCAAAATACTGAAATGAAGGCGCCATGAAAGTTTGGATCAAAAACTTTCTCTTCAAAATGAGGTATTAATTATTACAACATGTGTTATAAATCTGTTCAAGTGTTCAGGGACTTTATGTAAACCCTGGATATATCTGCATGAAAGTTAAGATTTTTAATAATTTCACATACCAAGTCTATCATTACTGCTGAATTATTTCACATATGATCATGAAATCCCTGAATGCATCTGGATGTTACATGGCTTACCTAATTCATTTGATGCTTAACAAATCATGTGATATTAATAAGAAGGTCCCAGATTTATAAAATAAAGATAGAACTTAAGCCAAAGCTGATAAAATTCAGTGATAAATTTCTCTCACATTACACTGAAACAGCAAGACATAAACAGTTAATACTACAAATTAATACTGAGCACAATAGCCTGATAAAAGTCAGTGTTTTCAATCTTTTCCTTTCCTTTCAAAGTATGGCAAACTAACTGTTCAGGCAGAACAACAACGACCAAAAAATTGTCCACATTACATGAAGGATGTATTAACCATATAATGAACTGTTCATATAATGAAGGCTTGATCAGTATGGCTTATAACTGGAATATGGCATCCTGCTTGAGTTAGTAACCCTTCACCAAAGAGTAGATCATCCTGAGGAATTAACAAAATAATCAGCCAAAACTTTTCAAGCCAAATCAACCATTTTTAATCTGTTTTAACCCACTATCACCTCACACATAGTCCCATATTCAGTTCATATGAGTATCCCACTTCTCATAAGCTGAGAGCTGTATACAGAGTGTTCTCTTGTGTATCTCACTTTGCAGGACAAGATTCTGTTATCAGAGAGACTTCCTCAATACAAAATGTCAAGTAGCTATATTTACAGCTTTGCTGACTGGGGCTTAACCCACTCCTCTGGTCTCAAAAAGCCAACCTGTCTCTTTTATCTTGATAAGCCTCCTCACTATTACTCTACAGCTTCACATCAAACAAATGTATTTATTAATTTAAGCCTCTTTCGCAGGCCAGTTAAAAAACACATGAATATTCAACAAATGATTTTCACCTGTAAATATGCTTATATAAACAGGCAAAATGTTAGAGTTACAAATATCCATGAAAAGTGGAACGCTGTTACACTCAAAATATTAGTTTTTATTTTACTGAACTGAATCTCATTCAGTTTCCAAAGGACAAACAAACAAATAAATAAAAAAACAAAAAACAAAGATCATATCAAAACTTGACAAACAATGAAGACCTTAAAAACAAAGATCATATCAAAACTTGACAAACAATGAAGACCTTAAAAACAAAGATCATATCAAAACTTGACAGACAACAAAGACCTTGAAAACAAAGATCATATCGAATCAGGTGCAGGCTTCTAAGTTAGTCTGCTTCAGCTCCCAGTGTGAACGTCAGAAACTTCAGGGGTAATCCCAGCATCACTGGGAAATGTCAACCTTCACTGGCTAGGCTGGACTAGCACAACATCACTAGGAAATGTCAACCTTCACTGGCTAGGCTGGACTATCACAACATCACTGGGAAATGTCAACCTTCACTGGCTAGTCTGGACTAGGACAGCATCACTGGGAAATGTCAACCTTCACTGGCTAGACTGGACTAGCACAACATCACTGCGGAGTTGGAACTACTTAAAGCTCATCAGCTCAAGTGACTGAATGTGTCATCTAACACATTTTCTCCAGCATCTAAGAAAGCAGGTAGAACAGTGGTTCTCAACCCGTGGGCCATGACAGGGAGTATTGTGGGCCGCGCTGAAGTCTCAAAGCAGCAAAAAAAAAAAAAAAAAGAAAGACAAAAAAGTAAATACAATAAAAAATTATTCCGCATTTTTCACGCAATGCATAGGGGCAGACTGCATAGATGCAAGCCATAGAATTGTAGGTCACTTTATTAGTAAATGAAAAGAAATTTTGTGTAGCAATGAATATGCAGTTAAACATGTAGAGAAAATATTACATAATACTTTATAAAATTAGATTTATACCTTGCAAATATAAAGCACTTTATTAGTGGGTCGCAAAAATGTTTGGCTTTTAAATGTGGGCAGTGCAGCAAAAGGGTCTGAGAACCGGTGATGTATAATCTTCAATGATTCACCCAAGGAGGCTTTCTGAGAGCTGCAAAGTTTGACCTTGAACTAAAGAAAACTTACCAGTATAGAAAAACGAAGAAAAAAATGATGTGGAAACCGAGTCGAACGAGACTTTCCTTCATGTACATTTTTAAATGTTTGTGGTTGTGAATCTCGGCAGGGTCAAACATCCCTATGTTACCTGATGGCTTTGTTATAAATCTGTTGAAGGATATATATGTATACACACATACATGTAAAAAAAAATGGCTGAAAAACTTTCAGATTTTTTTTCCTTATTTAAAATATAAGTAAAAAATTTAAAAAAAACCCTCCTGCCATGAATCATTTAAAATCTTTCATTTACATTCACATCTTGTACAAATAAATATCAGTAAATAAGACTTCTCATGTTATTTTCTTGAAATAAGTGGAAACACCAAAGACTGCACAAGATGAAGAGGCATACTGCCAACACTACTGGGCACAGCACATAAAAAATAGGAGCATTCCAAAACATAAAACAGAGTGAGACAAGGATATGTTCTATCTCTTGACCTCTTCTCCTTGTACAGTGAAAATATAATGAGAAATATAAAGAGAATGCCAGGAATATCAACTGGCAGGTACAACCTTAATAACTCAAGACCGCATGCAGAAACTTCTGCATGATATCACCCAGCATGCTTCAAAACCTGTCCCTAATCATTTAATGGCCCCAACCACAGAGGCAAATCTGACTTTCTGGTAACAGCCATCAAACAATGTCACACTGATGACAGAAGCCACCTAGCACTTGAGTACTGCTACTTTCAGGAATATGGGATGCTGAAACTACATGGTTTGAACTCGCAGTTCAGTTACACCTAACATTCCCCTCTTCCATAATCATATTTCCTCTGCACTAAGTTACACTCCTTTCTCACTTGTTACACATAGTTCAGAACCTCCTCACAGCATCAGATTATAACCCCTCTACCCCAACTATAATCACCTATTCCACCTTCTCCCGGCTAGATTACCATTGTATCACTCTCTCCCCTTTTCACAGTTTCCCTCCCAATTTATGACCCACCCATCACAAATCTCCATTTAAACATTCTGTACACTCCAACATGTGCACTTCTGAACATAAGTTCTTCTCTTACAAGTCACGGCTAAGTGCTCCATTTTATTTTATTCCTTTTTTTTCCATTCCTATTTTTTACATAGCATTCACGAAAATTTATATTTTATCTTCTCTCTCTATTTCTTCATCCTGCGTATTTTTGTATGCTTAAAGTTCACACCAAAACGTCACAACTGTGTGCTTGTTAAGTAATAAATCTGTTTCTATTTTTTTCCTAGTTTATACATTTTGTTATCACAGCTTTACTGCAGTGGCTTCGTGTATAGTTGTATACTTAGTTTAATACTTATACACTAATTATTCATGGAAGTTCTTCTGTGGCATTTTATCTCACAAACATTTAATTTATGCAAGTGTGTTTCTGACAGAGTCAAAATCAGACACTGATAACTCAGAGTTGCTATAACTATACTGTTTATTATCACTCACTTTGCCTCCTTCGATATATTTGAATGTCTTAGCAAGGGTATTAGCTAGTATCTTACTGTATTAGCTAGTATGTTAGTGTGTTATCTAGTGTGTTACTGTGTTATCTTGTATGATACTGGGTTAGCTAGTATGTTACTGTGTCAACTTTTTTTACATCTGCTTTCAGTTTTTATCTATGCCTTCACTCAACCCGTAGGGTCCACAGATGGCCCATCTCCGTGTGCCTTCACTCAACCTGTAGGGTCCAGGGATGGCCCATCTCCGTGTGCCTTTACTCAACCTGTAGGGTCCAGGGATGGCCCATCTCCGTGTGCCTTTACTCAACCTGTAGGGTCCAGGGATGGCTCATCTCTGTGTGCCTTTACTCAACCTGTAGGGTCCAGGGATGGCCCATCTCCGTGTGCCTTCACTCAACCTGTAGGGTCCAGGGATGGCTCATCTCTGTGTGCCTTCACTCAACCTGTAGGGTCCAGGGATGGCTCATCTCTGTGTGCCTTTACTCAACCTGTAGGGTCCAGGGATGGCTCATCTCTGTGTGCCTTTACTCAACCTGTAGGGTCCAGGGATGGCTCATCTCCGTGTGCCTTCACTCAACCTGTAGGGTCCAGGGATGGCTCATCTCTGTGTGTCTTCACTCAACCTGCAGGGTCCAGAGATGGCTCATCTCCGTGTGCCTTCATTCAACCTGTAGGGTTCAGTCAGTCTAATGTCTGTTTTAGTTATCTTAAGTTTCCTTGAATACATTTAATGTCTGTATTGTGCTGTTATCAATCCAATATTTAACAAATTGTTCCTGATTTCAATTTTTAAGCTCCACTAATTTGTAGATGCAACACTTTCTTTCTTTTCATATTTTGTTTTATTGACATATTTGATTTCTTGTTTCTTTTTCACTGTATACAAATTAAAAAGCCAAGCTGGCCCTGGATAATTTGTTTTAACAGGAACAATTCCCACTTACTTGTACAGCAGCCATGCCCCTAGGGGGCAGTACAGAAGAAACAAGAACCAGTGTCCCGCCAGAAGCAACAGTAAAGACAATACATTATGGCTGATCAGTTCCATCACAACCCACTGCAAGAGATCACAACTATTCTGTTAAACTGCTCTGGGCAAATGTTGCTAAAATAGCATATGTTGCTAATCAGGTCACAGCAAAGTAGGGACAATTTTTTAACATTCTCTCTCTCTCTTTCTCTCTGGTCCAATCCAATCTATCCTTTGCTCTTTCTGTAAGACATGTGTTGGACCATGCTGTGCCACTCTTTTAGTCCATCAAGCATCTGTCTTCCCCTGCCCCTTTGTCCCTCCAGTTTTCCTGTTGTCACAAGGTGTTTCACTTTGCTTCTTCTCAAAATACGTCCCACAAATCTTGACCGTCATGTTCTGAATTTTGCCATTTCTCTCTTTTGCCTGGCCTCATTTAGTACCTCTTCATTTGTTTCCTTGGCACTTTATACATGAGAGATAAAAAATAGTAAGATAAAGATTGTGGATCAATCTCTGATTGATACATCTGCAGGATGAGCAGCCACTGAGTCATAAGAGGATTACACACTATCAATCTGCCCATGACTCTGTAATGCATGTCTAATCCGACCACACTTGGAATGAACAATGACTAAACAAACAGAAATTCCAACACTTGAAATCAAACTCTCACAGCCACCTCATTTTTTTCATATAAATACATATGGTCTCTTGTATATATCTGGTACACACATTAACAAATAATTTTACACTGAGACAATATACTTGAGAGAATGGTAGTAAGTAAAAAAAAAAATTTATATATACCTAATGTTGCTAAAAGAAATGGAAATCTCTTTCCTTACAATGAACATGGATTTGAAGTGGGCAGAATTCACTTCAACAACAACAAAATATTATGTATAAATTTGGCATTGCCAATTAGTTATATTATTGCATCAGTAAGAGTATTTAAGGTACTTACATAGTTTAACTTGTCACAGCAAGTTCTGGCATTGAGATAGTCACACTCCAGGTCAGACAGAGTGATAACCTGCGACTGGTTATGGGAATAACATGCTACAGTACTGTCAACAGTCTACTCAATACAGAGACTGGTTATGGGAATAACATGCTACAGTACTGTCAACAGTCTACACAATACAGAGACTGGTTATGGGAATAACATGCTACAGTACTGTCAACAGTCTACACAATACAGAGACTGGTTATGGGAATAACATGCTACAGTACTGTCAACAGTCTACACAATACAGAGACTGGTTATAGAATAACACTGCTACTATGCTGTCAACAGTCTACACAATACAGAGACTGGTTATAGAATAACACTGCTACTATGCTGTCAACAGTCTACACAATACAGAGACTGGTTATAGAATAACACTGCTACTATGCTGTCAACAGTCTACACAATACAGAGACTGGTTATAGAATAACACTGCTACTATACTGTCAACAGTCTACACAGTACAGAGACTGGTTATAGAATAACACTGCTACTATACTGTCAACAGTCTACACAGTACAGAGACTGGTTATAGAATAACACTGCTACTATGCTGTCAACAGTCTACACAATACAGAGACTGGTTATAGAATAACACTGCTACTATACTGTCAACAGTCTACACAGTACAGAGACTGGTTATAGAATAACACTGCTACTATACTGTCAACAGTCTACACAGTACAGAGACTGGTTATAGAATAACACTGCTACTATGCTGTCAACAGTCTACACAGTACAGAGACTGGTTATAGAATAACACTGCTACTATGCTGTCAACATTTTGACATAATATACAGAGACTGATTTGATGATAACACTGCTACAATAACTGTAAAGATTTTTCACAAAATAATGACTGGTATTTTGTTACAGTATTTCTGCATAATGCAGAAAATGAGTATGGGAATATCACTATTACAGCATTGTAAACAATTTACACTATGCAGATTCTGTGGGATTAACACTATTACGGCATTGTAACTGTGGGAATAACACTATTACAGCATTGTAAATAATTTACACTATGCAGATTCTGTAGGAGTAACACTATTACAGCTTTGTAAACAATTTACACTGTGCAAATTCTAAGGGAAGAACACTATTACAGCATTGTAAATAAGTTACACTGAAACAAAATATAGGGCTGTAATGTTACATTGAAACAAATCTGCTTGTCTACACCAGTAGCACAGTAAAGTGACTTAGCCAGTGTTGTATTGTTAGTGTTCAAGAAAGAGCAAGCAGAACACTTTAGATGCAAGTGACAGAGAAAAATAACAAGAGAATTACTTGGGACTCAAACCACGAGCTCCAGTAGGGTAAGCAGCTGCTGTGCCACAAGAAAACAGGACATTATCAACTGGGCCATCAAGACTAAACTGCTTTGTCCACCATTTCTCAAATGTTACCCATACAACACTGTGGTAAATCACTTTACTGTGCAAAAGTTTTGTTGTTTCTCAATCAAAAAATGTGTACAGTAGTTACAATATGCTGATCTCTAAACACATCCCAGGCAATACAGACGCAAATGCACAGCAGTGATACAGGAAGAACAATATTCTGACATCTAAAGATGTCCATAGCAATGGCAAGGCTTTAAAGTGCCATAAAAGAGAAATTCTAATAGTTATCTTTAAAAAAAAATTAGGGAATCATATTTCTAATTTATCAGATGAACTGTCTACAAAGATATTTGATAATCAGTCTGTACATCTCACAACCAGTTATATTTCTACATATTACTATATCTAAATGTGAAAGCCCATATACAGATAGATGCGACACCTGGCCAAATAATATCGATAAACTAGGACTGTGATAACTATCCATTTTCCTACCAATTTTTAAACATGTATTACAAACTGCATCGAGGGAAAACACACACACACACACTTCATTGCTTCTTTGCCGCTTCTCAATGCTCGCAAGCTGTTTCTATTAAAATTCATCTTCTTGAAATTCTAATTGCAAAATTTGTATCAAACATGCCTCTGCAAAGGATACAAAGTAAACTGCTAAAAAGAGCAGTGCACCTTCGTCTAGCAGGGAAAATATAAACAACAGCCCGTCCGGTCCCATGGTAATGACGCTTTGATCGTTCCTTTCTGTTTTGTAAAAGTGGGCCCGGTCGTTGTTTTTAAGTAACTAACTTGATACGTAGAGAACTGATTGGCTATATAATTATCTTTTTTGCATAAAATAATTTCGGCTACTGCTCTATAAGAAAATGTTGAAATAATCGATTTAATTTTTAATTCTTAATATTGTATCTATTTTAAAGAATACTGACAGGACAAAGTACACTGAAAATATTACATCAATGTGATAAAATCAATAAATGTAAAACGAAATATTATTAGGACGAAGAAGCTTGTTTTTGACTGCTAAGATATGCACTACAACTATATCAATTCAATCAGGTTTGATTATGTTAGATCCGTGAAGTCTTTTGGTTGGCGACAAACTTTGTCATCACTTGTTCTCTCGATTCGGTTTTATAGGACTACAGAAACTTTTCCTTTAGACAAAAATGGGATCGAATAAAGCTATGCAAGATTTCATGGCCAACATGCCAAATCCTGATGCAATGTTCCAGTCATGGTGGCCTTTTATAATCGCAGGTGTCTGTGGAACAGTTTATGGTCTCCGGTAAGCATGGGGTGTTTTATGGTCCACATACGAGTTATAAATAATATTGACTTGAAGTAGCAGAAAATTGGTGGTGTGGTATATAGTTCGTTTTTATGTAAGGCTTTTGAGAATGCACTCATTATCGTCTGTAATCCACTGCCATTTTATTCTCTAAGATTTTTGCTCTATAGCTTCCATCATATTATAGACATGGGGGGGGGGGGGGGGAGGGGGAGTGGGAAGACTAGATGTGTGCATGCAATTAGGTTTTTTGGCTTCATTTCCAGGCTTATAACTACATAGAGGCATCAGCATTAGTGAGAACAGTTCAAAAGCTTGTCACAAGATTTTTAACAATAATGGTGACTTAGAAGATGTATTATGTTGGTAAAGTTGTTGATGTTGTTCTTTGAGGATAGTGATAAAATTTATATGAGAAAAGAAAAATACCATTTAAAAAATATTTGCATTTCTTCTTCCATCATTTTTGACGTGTTACATCTATGTCCTGTAGCATTTGTATGCCATTAGGATGTTAAGTGTTTGTACCATCACATTTCTAGGCCATTACTGCATTTGAGGTAGTGATGCCAGCACCTGTCCTCACTGCCTTTGTTTTCCTAGGGAAACCGAAGGAATCAAATTTTTTATCCACAGAAAGTTGCAGGAAACGTATGCTAGTGACCACAGCGGCACTGTGTTACAACATGTAATATAAATATCCACAGAAAGTTGTGGGAAACTAATGCTAGTGACCACAGCGGCACTGTGTTACAACATGTAATATAAATATCCACAGAAAGTTGTGGGAAACTAATGCTAGTGACCACAGCGGCACTGTGTTACAACATGTTATATAAATATCCACAGAAAGTTGCAGGAAACGTATGCTAGTGACTACAGCGGCACTGTGTTACAACATGTAATATAAATATCCACAGAAAGTTGCGGGAAACGTATGCTAGTGACTACAGCGGCACTGTGTTACAACATGTAATATAAATATCCACAGAAAGTTGCGGGAAACGTATGCTAGTGACTACAGTTACCAATAAGCAAACAGATAGAATTGTGTGATTGCCGTTGTGATAAACTAAAGAGACAAACTTTGACAGACATAATGATAAATAGAGAAAATTGTATGAATTTTCATATCTCCGTCTTGAATGAACATTTTCCATGTTTTTATTTTTCTCACTTTCATTCAGGACACATTTGACTAATCGACACCGTACGATGCTACAAATGTTGTCTTCAGTGACTGCACTGTTACTTTACTTACTTTACTTTATCCTTCCTTTTATACCATGAGGTGTCAAGGGGAGATGCAGTTGGCATCTTTAGCCCATATGAGTGATCTGCATGTCATAGTTCATGGGTGTTTCTATAGCTCCATCTATCCATCTTTTCTGGGGTCCACCTCTTGATCTGTGAGTCCTGTAGTTCTTTGGTTGAAGGGCCTTGCGGTTGGCTGTATATGTGTCATTTTCATCAAGTGGCCAAATCACTTAATTCTTTGTTTCTCTATAAGAGAAACTGTACTGTTAGCTCAATCAAAATTCCTTTTATTTCAGACAATGGGTAAGAGGTCCAAAATGTATTGGAGGAGCTCAGCTGAAAGGAAAGACAGTGATAATTACGGGAGCAAACGGTTGCATTGGCAGAGAAATTGCTTTGAATTTAGCCAGGAGAGGTATGGCACTCATTCAGTTATTCATTCGTTTAAGTATTCTGTCATTCACTCATTCATTTAGTGCCTTTCTACAGGTGTCTCATGATCTTGCTTCTCCATTCAGTACAATCCCCAGTACTCCTGATCAGCTTGGTTGCCTTTCTTTTCCTGTGCCACTTCGTCAGCCAGTTCAGATATTTTACTCTTGTTTTTCTTGTCTTTTTTTTCTCTTGAGTTTTCTAGTAACTGTCAGTTCTGAATCTTAATTCTCCTTATAACGTGTCCAAAGGAATTTAAATGTCTTTTCCTGTGGTTTTAGTTTCCCATGTTCTGTAACTTCTCTGAGAACTTCTTCATTTGTATATTATTGTCCTGCTTCCAGCCATGTCTACAGGGCAGAGTGTAGCAAATAACTTCTAGATACAAAAACTGCTGCGAATATTCATATGGCAGTGAACACATGTGCTTTGGAAGTTGGTTTCTTTGAACAAAGTGTAAGAGAGATGTCTGTACAGATACCAACTGAAGGCAAAGGGAAAACATGTTCATTCATTTTCTAACAAAATAATGCTTGGCTCTGGAGTATAGGAATATTTAAAAACAGGTGGCCTGGTTAGATGAGTGGTTCGGCGCATGGTTTACTAATCCATGGTACTGGGTTCAGTCCCAGCAATGGGATTTTTTTCTGGTACACACTAAAAAAGGCCCCGGGATTTACCCAGCCTCTAAAAATGGGTACCAGAGAAATCTGGGAAGGTAAAGTGGCCAGACGTGAAACTGACCACATCACACTTTCATATGCCAAAGGTCATGGAAAAATACGGGCCTAACACCATATTCTCCAGTATGCCTTAATGGCATGGAAGTGGGAATTTTACCTTTACCTACTCTTTTATGCCATAGAGGCACCTATGGGATGTGGTGTTAGTGACCATATTTTCCTTTCAGCACTAGATGTTTACCACTATGATCATCTTTCCTTCCGCAGCTCCAGACAAAGCTGGGTACCCATTTCTACATCTGGGTGACTGAGGTGCTTTTGGCTTGGTTCGAACCACTAACTTTCAATAAGAGTATCTGATCATTTTTAATGTAATTTGTAGTCACAAACTTCTTTTATCAGAAAATGCATTGATACATTTATAGAAATTTATTTCATGTTGTAATGATAAGTTTTCTGCTGTTATGTGACTCTTTACCTCTCATGAAGTGGGCAGAAGTAACAGCTGCTATAACAGCCGAGGATCATTTTACTAAGCTACTTCACTCATGGTTAGTCTTATCGTGTCTATTTTCTCATGTACCTTTCAATTTTGTTTTAGAGGGAGAGGGGGCAGCAAGTAGACTTCTTGATAAAGGCTTAGTGGTTTCATCAACATCATCATCATCATTGCCTTTCACTCCCTTGAGAGTATAGGCCACAGGTAAAGGCTCTCCAGTCATCCCTGTTCTTGGAATTATTCTCTGCTTCTTTTCATGTGCATCCCTTGTCTCTTAGCACTGTCATAATTTCTCTTCTCCAAGTAAGTCTAGGTTTTCCTCATTTTATATTTCTTTGAGGATTCCATGTCAGTGCCTGTCTTGCTATGCTGGTGTCAGATTTCCTCAGAGTGTGGCTAATCCACCTCCACTTCCTAGACATGGTTTGTAGGTTCACAGGTTCTTGTCCTGCTTAGTGGTTTGCTTAGCATAAAATATTTAATGTTTATGTTATTTCCTTCTTCCACCTCCTGCATGGACAGCCTCTCCCTCTGTATCCTGGCATTCTTAGGATGAGACTCAAGGTTAACTTTACCAGTATTTGATTGACATAGTCAGTTAAATTAACAGGTCATGTTTGCCATCACCTCACTTGCATTTTCTTGATCCAGTTTGACAACGAGAATAAATTAAGCTCAGACATAAAGTGACAAGAAATGGTACAGATTTTTATTTTTTCCAAGACTCATCTTTGATTGTTGTAAATTTGATCATTTTAGGTGGAAGAATTGTCTTGGCCTGCAGGAACGAAGCAGAAGGCAAGAACACTGCTGAATTTATTCGAAAAGAAACAGAAAACATGGATGTCTATTTCATGAAATTGGACCTAAATTCTTTCAAGTCCATCAGGGAGTTTGTAGAGAAATTCAAGAAAAGTAATTTTTTTAAAAATAATGCAGCAAAAAATATAACATTGCTGGTTTGTTACTAGATAAATTGTTGTTATAATTTTGTACCATGAAACCATTTCCCAGTTCTACTGTAGGGGGCCGATAAGCTTTCATACATAATTATGGCACACTGTACTGAGATGCAGAACAACCGAAAAAGATCTGCACTTTCTACAACCTGGCACAGGAGGAAAGAAAAAAGTGAAATCTTAGAAATCTGAAGTTTAAAAAGTCGTAGTATATGTGATTATAAATGCAGTATATGTGATTATAAATGCAGTATATGTGATTATAAATACAGTACAGTGGTACCTCGGATCACAAACTTAATTCATTCTTTTACTGTTCGCGAACCAAAACAATTTTTCCCATTGAAATTAATGCAAATCCAATTAATCCATTCGCCTGCCCCAGAAACATGTTTTTTTTTACTTTTTTATGGATTTACATGTGGCAAAAATATATAATATAAAATATACAGTATAACTTTATCTTTGTGGTTGATGGTTGCTTGCACGGGTGGATGGTAGAGGAGGAGGAGAAGGAAGACTACTCCTTCAAAGGAGAGTCCCATTCCATAATGTCGGGCAACTGTGTAGGTATCCAAACTAACAATAATTTTTCTACTTCTTCTAACTCTTGAGACCTTTACTTCATTAACATAGTCACTCCCTTAGCCACATCAGCCATCTTTAGCGCATCTTTGTTCTTTAAGATCGTACAGATCATAGATTTAGCCATGTTGTACTGCTTGGCGAGATCAGAAACACGAACACCATTCTCATATTTAGTTATTATTTCCTTCTTCATTTCTGCTGTAATACGCCTAAGCTTCTTTACACCACTGTCACTAACACTTTTCATTTTCTTGGGTGCCATATGAGGGTTAATTTAATGCAAAAAGCACACAAAAAAAATTTATCAAGAACAACGCATCCACAACAAT
This sequence comes from Achatina immaculata, assembly GCA_009760885.1. NCBI lineage: Eukaryota > Metazoa > Mollusca > Gastropoda > Stylommatophora > Achatinidae > Lissachatina > Lissachatina immaculata. Next base: position 43,665,445 of record CM019702.1, on the reverse strand, counting down.
GTTCACAGCGCACAAACCTGAGTACAACTGATGCTGTTCGCGAGCCGAAAACATGGCGCCAAAGCCATGTTTGTGCATTCCTTCCCCAAGGCATTGTTCGCAGGTCGAGTCAAAATTTGTTTGGAAATTGAGTTTGTGGGCCTATTTGTTCGTGACCATAGGCGTTCGTGACCCGAGGTACCACTGTATATGCATTTTTTGTATGTCCATTTGGGACTTATTTTTACATGAACATATGCTTATTCCTTGAAATACATGCAGCAATATGTATAGTATTCTTTAATGTGCATCACTTTGCAGGCAGACATTCTTCAATTTCAAAGGCAATTTCTCTAACACATGCATATCAGGTCCCCATTTTTACAACTCTGTTTAGTTTTCATCTTGTGCCAATCAGCTGTGTGGTCAGATTGTCTTAAGCATGTTGTTCCTTCTTTCATAAACTGAGTGGCCAGTAAGTTTTAGTGATGTTACATCTCAGTACAAGTTTTCAAAATGTCACAGCTTGAAATATTTTTTTCAGAATATCAGTTTTAGATAAAATTTTCAGAATGTCACAGCTTTAAATAACATTTTCAGAATATCACAGGTTAACTCTTTCCGTGTGTATGGTCGATATTTCGACACCGGAAGTGTCCCTAAGCTACCGTATGGTCGATATAGTGACATTGTTTGTTTCATTAAAACAAGCGGTGTAACATTTAGATTGTACATATTTCGTCCGTGATTCCGGTGACACTTTCAAAATGGAGAATGCGTGCCTAGTTACGAGTGATGCCGAGTGAGAACAAGGACGCGAAGCATGGAAATTTTTCAATTTTTGACGATGTAGATAGGGGTATGGACATAGCCTATGGCCACCCCGCTGCTCTTGAATGTTTTCTAAGTAGATCTAGACATATTTAGACGACTGGAGAAGTAGTTAGGAGGTTAGTTCAGACATTCATTCAGCGAGAATGCAATACGGAGTCACAATACGAGATCAACAAGTAGATCTACACATCTCAGATGGTAAGTAGGGGTAAGTAGCGCGGATCTAGACCTAGCTGATGGTGAACTGGCCACAATCAGTGTCTAAAAACATCACATTTCTTCTTTTTTCATAAAAAACTCTGCATTTATGAAATTTTCATTCATTTAGCTATACTTTGAAACATATTAAGTATACGGAAGTACATGGAACTACTGTTTTCCATTCCATTTTACAACTAGACCCCCTTACAGACAAGACCCGCGTTTTTACTCCCGCACCCCACGACACATCCGTGTTTCTTCTAACGCATGGAAAGAGTTAAGATATTTTCAGAAAGTCACAGCTCAAGATAATTTCTGTTTGTATCTCTTCTAGAGGAGAAAAATCTGCACATCCTAATCAATAATGCTGGTGTTATGATGTGTCCAAAGGAGAAGACAGAAGATGGATTTGACGTTCAGTTTCAGACAAATTATTTGGGTGAGGAACCTGTATTGTCCTGTGTTTTGGATGACTGCAGTGTAAATGTAGTAGTTTATTAACCTAGTAGATAATGAACATAGTAGTTTTGAGCCTGGTAGTTTATGGACATAGTACTTTATGTGCTTGGTAGTTTGAGCCTGGTAGTTTATGGACATAGTACTTTATGTGCTTGGTAGTTTGAGCCTGGTAGTTTATGGACATAGTACTTTATGTGCTTGGTAGTATGTGAACAAGTAGTTTGTGATCTTTATAGTTTATAATTATAGTTTATGAATAAAGTAGCTTATGTACCTGATAGTTTAGGAACCTAATGGTTTATGAGCTTGACAGTGTATGAACATAGCAGCCTATGAACATAGCAATGTATGAGCCCAGCAGCTTGTGAACATAGCACTTTATGAGACTAGTGGTTTATGAACATAGCAGTGTATGAGCCCATCAGCTTCTGAACATAGCACTTTATGAGACTAGTGGTTTATGAATATAGCAGCTTATGAACCTGTAGTGTATGAACCTCTAGTAGTGTATGAACATAGCACTTTATGAACCTATTAATTTTTTAACTTAATAGTTTTCAGACAGACATTTATAAACCATACAGCAAATGCAGCTATAGATAGAAGGACAAGATAATTATGATTTGGTCTTGATCTTAGTATTTTATTCTCCCTTGGCTGTTAGCAAAACAATTACATGGAAACTCTTGTAGTGACAAAGCTAGAAAAGTAAGGGTGTCAGCTACAAGGATGATTCGTGCGTCGGGCCGGCAAGTCAGGGCTGGTAAAGACTCTGATTTCCTACAGTGGTACCAAAAACTGCCAGTTGTTTTACTTCAGCCAGTCATGCAGGGCTGTATGAGAGTGTCTACCAAGAAGACTGCCATCTTGGATTCGAGCAGATCGCTTTGACCCAAACCCTGTTTGACTCAGAGCTTGTATTATAAGCTCTACACCCACAGAACTTGCTGCAGAGACCTCAAGTTTGCAGTTGTTCTTATCTCCTTGAACTGCTAACTCTTGTCCTTTTGCAGATGATGCTCACAATCTTGTGAAGTGTATAATATAAGATGATACTAAAGCTTGTGAAATGTATAGTATAAGGTGATACTAAAGCTTGTGAAGTGTATAGTATAAGGTGATACTAAAGCTTGTGAAGTGTATAATATAAGGTGATACTAAAGCTTGTGAAGTGTATAATATAAAGTGATACTAAAGCTTGTGAAGTGTATAAGATGATACTAAAGCTTGTGAAATGTATAAGGTGATACTAAAGTGTGAAGTGTATAATATGATACTAAAGCTTGTGAAGTGTTTAATATAAGGTGATACTAAACCTTGTGAAGTGTATAATATAGGGAGTGAATTACTGTGGCTTGCCTGAATAGTCAGATTCTGCTACCATGGGGGAACCACAGAAAGACCTATACCATAGGTCAAGCTCAGAAATCAGTCAGAAGCTAGAAGCACCACACAGCAGTGAGTAGAGATGTTGACCAGCTCTGGCATGCAGGGCCCTGTACCATGTCTTTATTCTTCTTCTGAATAAATATAGAAGACATTTTGCAGGTCCTTTCATCTTGACTGAGTTGTTACTGGACATGCTGAAAGCAAGTGCCCCAAGCCGCATCATCAATACCACAGCTTCAGCACAAAATCTTGGAGACATCAACTTTGAAGACATCAGCCATGATAACAAAGAGTATGCTCCTGGAGACATGTATGCCCAAAGTAAGCTGGCAGTGGTCCTGCACACGTTTCAGCTGGCAGAGAGATTAAAAGGTAAGATTTTTTTTCATTTCATTTCTCCCGTCTAGCAGCCATTTGAGCTTGCGCTCTTTGGCTCGAAGTGATGGCAGAGTGTCTGTGAGTCCTGTTTAATTGTATCGAGTTTGTATATAATGTGTTTTTGATGTCTAGATGGTCAGGTACGTATCCCTGTCATAAATCTTTTAGTGCTGGACATTCTAGGAGATGGCATGTGACTGTTTCTTGGTTATTATCACACAGCGGACATTTGAGTGCTTCAGCGGGCTTTATCCGATGTATGTGTGCGTTCAGGGGTATGTGCGTTTTTCTTAGTTGAAAAATAATAGTTTGCTCTTGTCAGTTTAGCATATTTGAGAGGTAAGAATCAAATCCTAAATAGAATTTTGCTGTTACAAAAATGTCCAGCCAATAGGGGCTACATTGTGCAGCGTTTGTATGTGAGAATAATGTAGGTGGGATCAGAAGTCACAAAGCTCACAGACATCAGAAACAGAAATTAACACCAAAATGACCATGAAAAGAATTCCAGACTTCCAGTTGGACAAGCAAACACATAACTGCAAATTGACAGCACCCAAATGACCATGAAAAGAATTCCAGACTTCCAGTTGGACAGGCAAACACATAGCTGCAAACTGACAGCACCCAAATGACCATGAAAAGAATCCCAGACTTCCAGTTGGACAAACAAACACATAGCTGCAGACTGACAGCACCCAAATGACCATGAATAGAATCCCAGACTTCCAGTTGGACAAACAAACACATAGCTGCAGACTGACAGCACCCAAATGACCATGAATAGAATCCCATACATCCAGTAGGACAAGCAAAAATGTAGCTACAAGTAGACAATACCCAAACTATTTACAAAGCATTCTTACGTCTTACATCCTTCCCATCCTGCTAAACATCACATAGGGCACATGGTACCTTGCCAGTATTTCCTGTTTTTGGCAAGCTTTTCAACCTCATCAAGGTATGTTAATCCTATTAAACCAGCCTCTCTTAACAATGTACAAAGCATTACTTCACAAATTTATCTTTCTCTAATATATATATTTTGTATAAAACTTTCAGCGTAAACCTACCCACTTAACTCTTACACTTTGCTTGTACACGAGTCTCTTTGTTTCCAACCAGTGCTTTCTAGTTTATGTGTGTGTACAATGTTCTGATGTACATCCCTGCCATCGTGAGCTGCTGTGTCTCTTATAGCTTCTCTTTTTCTTCTCCTCTTCCTTCTTGAGCTGCTGTGTCTCTTATAGCTTCTCTTTTTCTTCTCCTCTTCCTTCTTCAGGTAATTCTTTTTCTGTCTTCCTCATGCTAGTGTATGTGCATGATCCAGAAAGCTTGTAATCTATCATGGTCTATTACACAAGTCTCATAATTTTTCCTCCATGCTTGGAGATCAGATAGGTGGTATAGCACAGATAGGTATAGCACAAAAGAGGAGGACTAGCACAAAGAGGTGGTGTGGCATCTGGGCTAGCTCAGGTTTGCTGCAATAGCTCAGTCATCAGTGCTCTCAATAATTCATTCATTATCTGTATCTGCAGATAGCAAGGTTACCTGTAACGTGATCAACCCTGGGATATGCAACACTGACATCTATCGTTATCTGCCACTGAAGTCCAAGAAGTTCATACGCGTCAGCTTTGGGCCATTTATGTGGATGCTCATGAAGTATGCAGAGGATGGAGCACAGATTGCAATCTATTGTGCCACAGCAGATGAGGTGGCAGAAGTCAGTGGCAAACACTTCAAGTAGGTTTTTTTAGGCAGAATTGTTATGGTAAATTTTTTTTCTCATATGATATATATGGGAACAACAACACAATTCTTGGATTGCTGCACAAGAAAATCTCCCAAAACTAGGCTTCCCATCACAAACACACTGTCAGGAGATACTAAACAGCCATTAAAGACCCATACATTCTACTATGTAGAACAAGGGAAATAAGAATGAAAACTTCTTAGTCAGGGAATGGAAAATTCAAGATTTCCTCATATAATGAGATGAGACCATGATTTCATTTACTTCACTGAGTAGTGCATCTGCTTCTTTCAAAGCAAAGTCATATTTTTTTTTTTGCTTTATTGTTTGGTTGGTTAATTATCTCCTTGTAGCAGCAAACAGTTCGCTGCATTTGACACCTTTGTGAATACATTGATAATAATCTGATGAGGAGTGGCCTTAAGTATCAGGGTAGACCCAAGAGGCTGGCTCCATCATCACATGGGTATCATCAGTCCTTACCCCACTGACCAGACTGATGTAATGCAAGAGCTTGTTTTCATGAGCACTGCTAGATCTTAGGTGTGGTCTTGGTTAGATCTGATTCAGTGACCTAGTTAACTGCTCTACCCCTAATCATTAATCGCTTTATTCATCAATCATTCATGGTTTCAGTACAAAAGATGGAACAAGATCAGCTAAAATATGTTTTTAAAATAGGATTTTAAACAAAAAGAAAAAAAAAGGTGTAGCAAATATGACAGTATTATTGGAGGTTTTTGATGTTTCCAAGTTAATTGTTACAATTAAATTGTACAACGATAAATCTTTGCAGAGACTGTAAAGAGCAGCCCCTCACTGGCAAATGTATGGACAAGTTGCTCCAGGAGCAGCTGTACAGAGCGTCTCTGAAGTGGACAAAACAAGCGGCTGAGGCAATTGACACAGTCACGGCAGATGAGGAAGAAAAAGTAACAAAAGCGGATGCTTCAAAAGCAGAAAGTGAAAAGAAGGAAAAGTCATCACATTCTAAAATGGAACGAGTTAAAATTTAAAATGAGACAGGTTAGACTGCTTTCCTCATATCATAATTTATGCTTATACTGTTTGGTACAGCAGCTGTTGAGGTCTCATGCCCTGGAGATCTCTGTAAGGCTAGAATTTTTGATTAGCGGTGTGTTGTAATAAAAAATAGTATCAGTTGATAATATCTTTATGTTGATATGTTGCCTTTAGAACATCAGTGATCTTAATGTCCTCCTTTCGTAAGTTCTTATTTGTTGCATGTGCTATTTTTATAAGCAGAAATCAAAGTGGAATGAAGATATCTGAGTTTTTATTGGCTCTGGTACAAGGAGTTGTAAACCTCCACAATCTTCAGCCCAGTCTCTTGTTTGAGCTGTTGTTTGTGGACTGATGTCTTTTTTCAGTTATTGTCATATTTATGTAATGATGTTAAATGGATTTTTATTAAATGTATGCAGATTTTAAAACTAATGTAGTGGTAGAATATTTCTACATTTTTTTGTGATGTAATAATGATGTAACTAATCTGTAAAATATATGAATTCAATGGGTGATGTTGATTAATTGTATACAGATTCAACAAGTTGTACACCAATATTAGTGGATTTTTAATGTATAATTATATGTTAATTCCAGATTTATTTGTATATAGAGGCAATGTATCATATTCATTAATCATGGCTTTTGTTGGTTCATTTTTCTGTATGGCAAATAATGTGCTTGAAACATATATAAGTACTTTTGTCCATAAAATTCTTATCCTATGCACAAGGCTTTATAACCAAAGCAGTATAAATGCAATGTTGGCTGAATGTTCATCAAATTTTTTTGTGAACCTCAAGAATATAAGAATTTGTGTTGTCATCTGTAATGTCCAACTCATATTTTACATGTGTAATTATTATGTAACTATTGAGCACCAAGAAAAACTTACTATTACATTCAGTAACAAAGAAAAAGTGTTTAGTTGCTTCAATGGAAACACACTGTGGGAAGTGCTATGAGAATATGGCAAGTACCACGCTGTGGTAGAGTGCAGCGAGAACCAGAAACAGCTGCTCTTAGTGGTTTGGGGCAACTTCTAGAGGTGTAGATGTGTTCTGATAGTCATAACTAAACTGCTCTTTTCTTTGTGTTTCATTCCTTTTTTTTTTTGGGTTTTTTTTTGCTCCTCTTTCAGTGTTTTAGTTTTATTCAACCTAGTCAATAACAGATCGATTGATTGATTCAACTTTATTTTCCAAGGGTGAAGAAGTGAGCATACAGGCCTGTCCAACATTCTGCCTTTTGTCATGCATCTTTGTCTCTGTTCCAGACATTTTAAATCAGATGGTATAAATGTTGCACATTATAACACACGATTAAAAATGAAATAATGAAGAAACGTTTCACTCTCGCCCACATGCTTGGTACAGGAGTTAACTACACACATGTAACAAAGCACTCTCACAGTCTTGCACAAAATGAACTTCTACCAAGCTACTGTACAGCAGGAGAGTTCAATATAAAATCATATACATTCAGAGCCTGCAATAATAGTCTAAACTAGTGTAAAAACAGACAGACCAAAAGAATGAACACATCTTATTTTCAAGGAGTAAAGAATGCAGGTCCATCTGACATTCTGCCCTTCATCTCTCACCATTTATTCTGTCAACATGATAAGCATGAATAAAATGACAAGCATCTATCTCAGTGTTTCTCAACCTTTTTTGACTCCTTGGAGCCCTTGGAATATTTTTTTTTACTCCAACAAAGCATCTGCATTAAAATATTTATAGCCACTCATTTTTTTGTTTCATGTATTTCCCTCCTCCTCCAAGCTGTCACAGTCCTCACCCACACAGAAAGATGCAACAAATATCCAGGACAGACAGAAAAACAGGTCCTCACAGAAGTTTCAGAACAATGGAAAGTAGTTGAAATTATAAGAAAAAGACAGTCAGAATTTCTTGGACGTGTTATGAGAAGACAAGTTAAAGGGCTTAGTGATGACTGGAAAACTCAACAGAAAAAAAGGAAGAGAGGAAAGCCAAGAGAAGATGTGAGGGGTGATTGATAAGTTCTCGGCATAAGGTACAACGGATTATTTATGGACAACTTTTTGGGGTTATTTCTCAACATGGTCCCCTTGCAAGTTTATGCATTTAGTCCAACAATCCTGGAGCATACGATCCCATCTTTGTAAAAGTCAGTATCTTGTGCCAGTAAAAAGTGGTCTTCATCATCTGAAGCAAATTTGTGACCACTGAGCTCCTTTTTGAGTTTGGTAAACGGGTAATAGTCCGAAGGGAATAAGGAGGATGTTCAATAAGCTAGATGCCGCATTCATGAATGGCAGCCATTGCCACTGCCAGCTTGTGAAATGGAGCATTGTCTTGATGAAAGATAACTCCTCTTGTCAATTTCCCTCAATGCTTTTCCTTCAGTATGACCCACAATTGCTTCAAACAATTAGCGTGATAGGCCCCAGTGACCGTTCTGCCATTTTGAAGATAGTCTACCAATAGCACACCTTCTGAATCCTAAAAGATAGAAGCCATCACTTTGCCTGCAGACAGAACCACCCTTGCTTTCTTTGGAGGTGGGGATCCATGATGTTTCCACTGCTTTGACTGTACTTTGGTTTCTGGTTGAAAATGATGAACCCAAGTCTCATCCATAGTCACAAATTGCTGAAGAAACTTTTCAGGATATGCAGAAAAATGACCAAAATTGTCTCTTGACATGTTGAGACACTGTCGTTTGTGATCAGCTCCAAGAAGTTTCAGGACCCATCGAGCAGAGACCTTTGTCATTTGAAGATCATTGTGAATAATGCCATGAACATGTTCCTGTGAGATGCCCAACTCAGTAGCAATGTACCGCTCAGTTAGTTGTTGATCCTCCATTATCATGTCATGGATTCTGCCGGTGGTTTCATCGATGGTTACCGTTCTTGGTCTTCCTGGGCAGTGATCATCTTCCAGACTCTCCCTTCCATGTTTGAACTGAGCTGCCCATTTCTTCACTGTGATGTAAGAAGGGGTACTCTCTTCTAGAGTCTCTACCATATCCTCATGGACCTCCTTCGATGATAAGTCCTTGATGCAGAATGACTGCTCAGTGAGAAATTTTATCCATTTTCTCAGTTTCTGCCACCCCTTACCACTTCAGTAGCCTGTTAAAAAAATTGGTTGCAGTTAATTTCTTGAAACTTGGTGTTTAATCTTACATTAACCTGATCTACAAATACACCTAATATCAACCGTGTGTTTCAAGTATTTGTACCTTAGTCCACGAACTTATCAATCAATCCTCATATCTCAGTGGACTGACGAAGCGGCATTAAAAAAAAAAAAATCATCTGAACTGATCGCAGACACCAGGTACCATACAAAACCAAGAAATGATCTGGCATTACACAATAACAATAATTTAGTTTATCCAGTAGGCTGCTGCCAAAAAGAATAAGAATAAATGCATGGTATACAAATTGTTAATCAGATATGCTGAAATGTTTAGAAAATAATAGAAACAGGGTTTCTCAAGTAGGTGTCAGCAAGACCCTGGAATTCTACAAGAAGTGCCTTGGAGGGACTTTTCAGTCACAATCTTTGGAGATCAATCACAGAATCCAGTCTGAGAAACCCTTTTCTACATAAAACCTCTTATAAACACAGTCAGCAGGATAAAGGAGCTAAGTATGTGCTATGGAAATATTTCCACAGTCTAGCATATTCATTATGCTCAGTTAGATACATCATTTAATTAATACAGTTGCTGCAGCTTTTTGTAAACATATACCAATCATTAGACAACTCATCTATAGGGTTGCTGCATATATTCTGTAAACATATACAAGAAACCTGATTAATGAGATATCAGTCTAATAAACTTCTTATTAATTCATCATGCATGACTGTAAAATGTATTGTTAGGTCAAAATTACATCCAGTTACTTGTATGACTAAGGCTTCAGTATTGTTTTTTTTTGTTTTTTTATTTCTGCTGTTTTAATTGCTGCATTTCTCCGACGTATGATCTCATTAGAAACTAAGCTCTTGTGCTATATCTGCATGGCCAGTAATTGCAATGTGGAGATTAAAACAGTCACTGAATCAATTTTCAACACACAAAAAAAAGTCATGATTGCCAGATTTATTTTGACACATAAACTTCATATTTGGTGGAAGTATACAAAGACAATAAGGATTTTCTCATTAGTACCACTAAGGACAAGCACCTGTACTGAGATCCATTGTCTGAGAAGGTTGGAATGCTTGTTGACTTGTTTGACGGGCAGTGATGATGATGATGATCCTAAGAAGAAGAAAAATGTATACTCATTCTAAAACAATACATGAGATATATATACACACACACACATTTATCATCTGTAATTTCTGATAATCAGACCGCATAGTGCATAAAAGATAAGATGGGAAATTGAAAATGAAGCTGAACCTACCGGAGAGATTTTCTCTCTGCCTGTTCTAACTGGGCACATTGAAGACCAGCTATGACATTCTAATATGTTACAGAAGAAATAAATAATTTATCTGTAATTTAACATGGAGATTGCCACCAAACATGCTTTATAAAGCTAGAATTATTCCTCATTTTAACATAAAACATTCTCAGTATTAATACTACCTGGCCTAAAACTGCATGAGAAGTTTCATACTGTGATATCCTTCCAAATAACCAACAACATAGAATCAGAGTGCAGAAATTCTGTGGGACACTTTTACCATTTCTTGATATAACAAGTCGATGTACAATCATCAACAAAGAAATAAGAATTGAAAATGATATCAGTGTAATTATATTTCATTTTCACGATTCTTAAAAAAAATGTAAGGAGAGACTTCTATAGTAAGCTGTCTTCAGAATTACTAATGACTCTAACTGGCTGTTATTTGTAAGATGTTTTTCTTTAGCTGGCCAGATGTCTTGTAATTGTTTTGATCAAGTACTATGGCTCATTGGGCATAAGCAATTAATAACCAGGGCATTTAGCATAACTAGAGAGGAAAGGGGTTCAGAACATACAAACAGTGTAGCTTTGTGAGTTAACAAAATATCAATAATACATAGATTTATGGTCTATTGTTTGGATCATCACTGCACTCCTGACATGTCCATAGGTGCTCAGATCCCCCCCCCTTAATATATCCATCAGTGTCCTGTGGCTGATAGTGCCTGTTCTGTGTTGGTTTACATGTCCTCTCACATGCCCCATATGCCTTCCATTCCTAGACATGGCAGTCTGTAATCCCAGTGATGTAGATTCGCTTCTCTCAAAGTCCTCCACTCTGCTCATCTCTCTAAGTGCAATAATAATATTGGCTTGATCCATTGGTTGTCCATCTGCAATGACAGCAGAGGCATCTTTTTTCATATTCCTAGACAAAGATATAGGTTTTTCCTGAAAGGAAGAAAAATAATGGACTTAAGACTTGTTCTCACATTTTTTTGGTTTGGAGATGGCACATGATGATGAGCAAACAAAAACAAAAAAGGAATTTTAAAAAAACTTGGCTTGGTGTTACAAGATCATCCTGTTTAGTGCATTCCACCAGACATGTATCTCTAAATTTTAATGTTCTGTCCTTACATCCTTCCCGTGCTGTTAAACGTCACATAGGGCTCACATGGTAGTTCACCAAGTTTTCCTGTTTATATCTTATCTTATATCCTTCCTGTGCCGTTAAACGTCACATAGGGCTCGCAAAGTAGTTTTCCAGTTTTTCCTATCTTCGGCGAGTCTTTCAACCTCATCAAAGGATTTTATGCCTGTTAATTTGGCCTCTCTTAATAATGTCCTCTTCAGAGTTTCACGCGGTCTGCCTCTTTTTCTTCGGCCTGTTGTGTTTCACTTGATGGCTTGTTTTGGGATTCTCTGATCATTTCTTATCATCAACTGACCAAAATATGTCCATCTCCTATTCCTGATCATCCATGAGACTGGTTGTTGTTCAGTCATCTGTCTTATCTCTGCATTGTTCTTGAATTCATTCCACTTGATGCAGAGTATTTTCCTTAGGCATTTGTTTTCAAAAGAGTCTAATTTCTTGCCTATTTCTTTAGTTGTTTTCCAGCTTTCGCATGCATAAATGAGGGTGGATATTACATTTGAATTGAATAGTCTTAACTTGATTTATGTGCTTATAACTTTTGAATGCGATATGTTTGCTAGATTCTTGAAGGTCAATGCTGCTTTTGAAATTCTAACTTCTTTTCTGGTGTCACCATCCTGGTCTATGTAGCTGCCAAGATATGCAAATGGTGTACTTCTTCAATAGCTGTTCCTTCTGCATATATTTTTCCTTTTTGATTAATGATAAGTTTCATTATTTTTATTTTGTCCTTGTTAATTTCAAGTCCTATTTTACTAGCTATTGAAGACGAGAGTATCTGGTTTTTTTTTGCATGGAATTCACATTGTCATTGATAAGAGTTATGTCATCTGCAAAATTAAGATCTTCCAGTTGGGTCCTGTGTTCCCAATCAATGCCTGTTTTAAATGTGCAGCATTTTTTCACATTGCGAAGTCTATGGCAAGTCCAAAAAGCAAAAGAGATGGTATACATCCTTGTTTCACATCTGTTTCAATCTGGATCCATTCTCTCATTCCTTCTGTGTTGACTGTGCAAACATATCTGTTGTAGAGATCCTTAATGATGTTGACAATTTTATACTCTTAAAATTCTCCACAGTGAATCTCTGTGTATGCTATCACATGCCTTTTTAAAGTCTATGAAGTTCAGGATTAATGGTTTTTGCTTTTCTATATGTTCTTCAAGTATTATTCTTAGAGTAAAGATCTGGTCGAGACAGCCTCTCCCTTTTTGGAATCCTGCTTGTTCTTCTCTCTTTGCAGCATCCACTATATCTTTAAGTCTATTCAGAATGACCTTGCAAATACTTTTGACACACCTGATAGTAAGGTTACTCCTCTTCAGTTATTGTAGTCACTAAGGTTTCTTTTTCTTGGTATTTTAACAATGATTCCTTTTTTTTTTATTTAGAAGGGACCTTTTCTTCTTTCTAAACTATATTAAACATTCTCCGTAATTGGCTATGAATATGAAAGTGGAATAAATTCAACAACACAGAGATAAGGCAGATGAGCAAACAACATATCTCATGGGTGATCAGAAAAAGGAGATGGACATATGTCGGTCACGTGATGAGAAGAAACAGTCTGAGAATCCCAAAACAAGCTATCAACTGGGACGCAACAGGCTGAAGAAAAAGAAGTTGACAATGTGAAACTCTAAAGACGACATTGTTAAGAGAGGCCAGTTTAGTGGGCATAACATCCCTTGATGAGGTTGAAAAGCTTGCCGAAGACAGGAAAACTTGGCAAACTACCATGCAAGCCCTATGTGACATTTAACAGCACAGGAAGGGTGTAAGAAGTAGTTGGCTCATGTTGTCACTGTTAATAGCTTTTAATATTTTAGCTGTTATTTCATCTTCACCTACAGCTTTGTGAATCCATTAGATTCACTGCTGTTTCAATTTTGTTCAATGTAATTTCATCTAGGTTGACATTTAGGTGGGGTTAGTAAGTCGGTTTCAAGGTTTATCAATTCTTTTGGGTGTGGTTGATTAAGTATTTCTTGGAAGTGTTCACCCCATCTTTGCTTTTGGTCTTTACTTGATGTTAATAGGGCACCAATTTTGCTAAAGACTGGTCTTTCTTAGTAGGATACAACTTCTGTAAGTTATACAGAGTTTTGCTGTCTCCTGTTTTTGCTGCTTTATCTGCTTCTTTCGCCATATTGTCCGTGTATTCTCTTTTATCTCTTCTAGCTGAACTTTTTACTTTATTGTCTATTTCTTTGTATGTTGCTTTTGCCAAATCTTTTCCAAGATCTGTCTTTACATTCAACATGGCTAATTTGGCTGCTCATTTTGCGTATGTGTATTTCCCCTGTGCTATATGATATCCATGCTTTTCTACAGTCCAGCACTTGTTTTAACTGTATCTTATATCCTTCCCGTGCCGTTAAACGTCACATAGGGCTCGTAAAGTAGTTCGCCAATTTTTCCTGTCTTCGGCGAGTCTTTCTCATCAAAGGATTTTATGCCTGTTAATTTGGCCTCTCTTAATAATGTCCTCTTCAGAGTTTCACACGGTCTGCCCCTTTTTCTTCGGCCTGTTGTGTTCCACTTGATAGCTTGTTTTGGGATTCTCTGGTCATTTCTTCTCATCAAGTGACCAACATATGTCCATCTCCTTTTCCTGATCACCCATGAGACTGGTTGTTGTTCAGTCATCTGTCTTATCTCTGCATTGTTCTTGAATTCATTCCACTTGATGCCGAGTATTTTCCTTAGGCATTTGTTTTCAAAAGAGTCTAATCTCTTTTCTATTTCTTTAGTTGTTTTCCAGCTTTCGCATGCATAAATGAGGGTGGATATTACATTTGAATTGAATAGTCTTAACTTGGTTTTTGTGCTTATAACTTTTGAATTCCATATGTTCTCAAGATTCTTGAAGATTGATGCTGCTTTTGCAATTCTGATCCTAACTTCCTTTCTAGTGTCACCATCCTGGTCTATGTAGCTGCCAAGGTATGCAAATTGATTGACTTCTTCAATATCTGTCTCTTCTATGTGTATTTTTCCATTTTGATTGATGGGAATTTTCATTATTTTTGTTTTGTCCTTGTTAATTTCAAGTCCTATTTTGCTAGCCAGTGAAGACAGGCTATATGTTTTTTCTTGCATGGAATTCACATTATTACTGATAAGAGTTATGTCATCAGCAAAATCAAAATCTTCTAGTTGGGTCCCATGTACCCAGTCAATACCTGTGTTACCTGTGCAGCATTTTTTCATTATGAAGTCTATTGTAATCCCAAAAAGTAAAGGAGACAGTATACATCCTTGTTTCACACCTGTTTAACTGTATGGATGTCAGTTAAAGGGCATTCAGTCGTGAATATACACACTGTGTTGATTTGAATTGGGTTATATTACATAACTGTGTTAAATGTACAATTAGAATACTTGGGTTTTTGCATGAAATAGTTTGCAAAGATCTATGTGTGGACAGAAATTTTTTTTTAAGTGGAATCCTTTATTACATTGTGATATTCAGCATTAATAAATATATGTATAATTTGCATGTATGACTAGTTTCTTTGTGCAGTAAGCAGTTTATGTATTACGAGGAGCATTCAGAAAATAATGCACCACATCATTTTTTTCAGCTAACAATGAAGATAGAAGCATGAAATTTTGTACACTTTAAATATGGCATGTGCCAATTGTGTGAACCAAATTGCACCAAAACTGGTAGAAGAATATGGCTGCCCTAACCGTTGAAATGGAGCATGTTAGCAACTTGCGGTATAAACAGTGAATTGTGATAGAATTTTTCGTTTACAGAGAAGGAAACTGTTGTGAACATTCACAAGCATCTATGTGATATGTATGGAAGTTTTACAGTCAGCAGGAGTACAGTCATTTGCTGGGTTCAGAGAATCAAAGAATCAATAAGTGGAGATAAGGAGTTGCATGATCAGCCGTGCTGTGGACGTCCTGCCACAGCCACCAAGGCAGAAATGTTGATTGATTGATTGAAATGCGCTGAGGGCATTATTCTTACTGATAGGTGTATCACTACTCAACATTTGATCTTAAAGCTGTCAGTCAGCAATGGTAGTGCAAATGCAGTTATAAAAGCTCTAAGATTTGCGCAAGATGGGTTCCTCAAAGTCTCACAAATGACCATCGACTGCAGAGGAAAGCAATTTCTTCTGAATTGTTGGAGCGTAATAATGCTGAGGGAGATAACTTTTTGGCTAAGATTGTAACAGGTGACAAAACCTGGGCACATCATTTTGAATCTGAGACAAAAAGACAGTCAGTGGAGTGGCATCATCCGCAGTCACCTTCACTTGGGAAGGTCATGATCACTGTCTTTTGGGACATTGAAGGTGTGATTCTTGTGAATGTTATGCCAAGAGGAGAGACAATCAATTCACAAACTTACACTAAGACGCTGAAAAAACTCAATTAACGTTTTTGTGGAGTTCGGCCGCACAAGCAACCAGCAGACCTTCTCCTTCATGACAGTGTGTGCCCTCACGCAAATCTGGCAACACGGGAAGCAACCACCAAACTGGGTTGGATTGTACTACCCCATCCACCCTATAGTTCTGATTTGGCATCCTCTGGTTTCCATCTGTTGGGTCCACTTAAAGATGCACTCCAAGGGGTAAGATTTGAAGATGATGAATGAGTGATTCATGCAGTGAAGAAATGGCTACATAATCAAGAGAAAATCTGGTACGGGCTAGGAATACATGCACTTGTTTCACACTGGCGTAAAGCCGGAAAAGTTGATGGGGATTATGTTGAATAATACTGATGTTTACATGACATATCCATGTATCTCTCTCTCTCTCTGAACCTTAAGTGCCCAGGGCACATGGGGCTTCCGCAAGGGTTTTCCACAAATGCCTGTCTTTCGCCTTTTTTTCTGCTCTTGCCCAGGTGAGCCCTCTACCTTCATGGGCTCAGTTTCCTGATACGCATTTCTCCTTCCACCTGCATTTGCTTTTTCCCTTGCTTCTGTTTCTGTAGCAGTCTGATAGTTTTTTACCAGATAGGGTTGCTGGCCCTATGCTGAACCCTCCTTAGTCGCCTTTTACGATCATGCATGGTAGGGTACAGTGGTCCTATTCTTTGCAGATCCCGGGTACCACACGGGGGATATCCATGTATACTGTGTATAAATTTCATGCTTTTTGAATAAACAGCTCCTGAGAAAAACGATGTGGTGCATTACTTTCTGAACATCCCTCGTACATTGTGATATTCAATATAAAATAAATTTAAATAATTTGTGTGTATGACTAGTTTCTTTGTGTTGTAATAAGTAATGTATACTAACAGTTGTTATTTATGTCAAATGTCACTGTGTTCTTGTTCTATCTGCCCAGAACTGGAAGGAGGATATTCTCTATCTGCCCAGAACTGGAAGGAGGATATTCTTTGTTCTGTCTGCCCAGAACTGGAAGGAGGATGTTCTTTATCTCCCTAGAACCTCACACATGATGTTCTTTGCTCCATTTCCCTAGAACTTCACACATGATGTTCTTTGCTCTATTTCCCTAGAACTTCACACATGATGTTCTTTGCAGCTGTGATGGTGATGAATGAGGAGTAAGTCAGAGCAACTATTTTTTCTGACCCTGAGTGAAGCTAAAAAAAACTTAATGAACTCAAAGACACACACACAAAAATAGAAAGCTCACAAAAACTATGAAAGGCATGGATGCATGTCAAAATTTGGAATATTCAGCATAGAAAACCACTGATTTCCTGTTTGAAACTTGAATCATTTTGAAAGATGTGTACTGCAGATATTATAAGGTTTGGTTCTGGAGCAAAAAAAAATTCAGCTGATACAATCAATCAAGTGCTGTGCCATGTGGTGTAGGCGATCATTTATCTCCACAATTCCCAGTCTTTGCACCAACAAAAACTACTCAGGTCATCAAAGAAATGGAGAGATGCCATCAGCGAAATGCGATGGCCAAAAGCAGGTAAAAGATCGGCGGGAAATGATAAATTAATAGTACATTCAGGCAGAAACGACGATAAACATCAAGATGGGGTAGGTATTATTATGTCAAATGTAGCAGCAAAGAGCCTTGTAGAATGGGAACCAGTGAACAGTCATATCATAAGAGCACGATACAACCTAAGACATGGAAGAATGACAATAATACAGTGTTATGCACCCACGAACAATGCAGATGATGAGGTGAAAGACAATTTCTATCACCAATTACAACAAATCATCAACAAAGTCCCTAAACACGACATCCTAACTGCTATGGGGGACTTCAGCGCTAGGGTAGAGAAAGATAACACCGATGTTGAAAAAGTAATGGGGAAAGAAGGAACTGACATGGTTAATCAGAATGGAGAAAGATTCATTGAAATATGTCTAACAGAGGGCATGGTCATTGGAGGCACAATATTTCCACACAAAGAGATACATAATACAACGTGGATATTCCCAGATGATAGAACTAGAAACCAAATAGATCATTTTTGTATTAGAAAGCAATACAGAACATCTCTCATAGATGTAAGGGCTTATAGGGGTGCAGATGAAATCAATACACAGAAAGAGCCTACAAGAAGAGAATACTAACAGTAATTTCAATCAGGAACTTGCCAATCATTCCACAACACCCAGTGGGGTAAAGGAGATAGGTATAGATGAATAGTGGAATTCTTACAACACAGCCATAATCACAGCACCAAAAGTAAGCACTGGACTGAAAAAAAACAAATAGAAAAGCACGGATATCAGAAAATACATGGAAGTATATACATGAAAGACAAGCAGTCAAATTAGCCATGTTGAATGTAAAAACAGATCTTGGAAAAGATCTGGCAAAAGCAACATATAAAGAAATAGACAATAAAGTAAAAAAGTTCAGCTACAAAGGATAAAAAAGAATACATAGGCAATATGGCAAAAGAGGCAGAGAAAGCAGCAAAAACAGGAGACAGCAAAACTTTATATAACATACAAAAGAGGCTAACAGGTACTATTACATCTAAAGAAAGACCAATCCTTAGCAAAACTGGAACCCTATTAACATCAAGTAAAGACCAAAAGCAAAGATGGGCTGAACACTTCCAAGAAATACTTAATCGACCACACCCAAAAGAATTGTTAAACCTTCAAACCGACTTACCAGCCCCACAACTAAATGTCAACGTAGATGAAATTACATTGCGTGAAAATGAAACAGCAAAGAATTTAATGGCTAACAACAAAGCTGCAGGTGAAGATGAAATAACAGCCGAAATGTTAAAAGCTATCAATGGTGACAACATGAGACAACTACAGAGAATGTTTAACAAGATTTGGAAAAAAAAAAAAGTCCCTACTAAATGGAAAAAATGAATCATTGTTAAAATACCAAAAAAAAGGCAACCTTAGTGACTGTAATAATTGGAGAGGAGTAACCTTAGTATCAGTTGTGTCAAAAGTATTTTGCAAGGTCATTTTGAATAGACTTAAAGATATAATGGATACCACAATGAGAGAAGAACAAGCAGGATTCTGAAAAGGGACAAACTGTCTCGATCAATTCTTTACTCTAAGAATAATACTTGAAGAACATATTGAAAAGCAGACACCATTAATACTGAACTTCATAGACTTTAAAAAGGCATGTGAAAGCATACACAGAGATTCACTGTGGAGAATTTTAAGTCTATATGGAATACCATCTAAAATAATCAACATCATTAAGGACTTCTACAATGGATATGTTTGTGCAGTCAAGACAGAAGAAGGGATGAGTGAATGGTTCCAGATTGAAACAGGTGCGAAACAAGGATGTATACTGTCTCCTTTGCTTTTTGGAGTTACAATAGACTTCATAATGAAAAATAATGCACAGGTAACACAGGTGTTGATTGGGTACATGGGACCCAACTAGAAGATCTTGATTTTGATGATGACATAACTCTTATCAGTAATAATGTGAATTCCATGCAGGAAAAAACAGACAGCCTGTCTTCACTGGCTAGCAAAATAGGACTTGAAGTTAACAAAGACAAAACAAAAGTAATGAAAATTCCCATTAATCAAAATGGAAAAATTCACGTAGAAGGGACAGATATTGAAGAAGTCAAGCAATTTGCATACCTTGGCAGCTACATAGACCAGGATGGTGAGACCAGAAAAGAATTAGAATTGCAAAAGCAGCATTGATCTTCAAGAATCTTGAGAACATATGGCATTCAAAAGTTATAAGCACAAAAACCAAGTTAAGATTATTCAATTCAAATGTAATATCCACCCTCATTTATGCATGCAAAAGCTGAAAAACAACAAAAGAAATAGACAAGAAATTAGACTCTTTTGAAAACAAATGCCCAAGGAAAATAATCTGCATCAAGTGGAACGGATTCAAGAACAATGCAGAGATAAGACAGATGACTGAACAACAACCAGTCTCATGGATGATCAGGAAAAGGTGATGGACATATGTTGGTCATGTGATAAGAAGAAACGATCAGAGAATCCCAAAACAAGCTGTCAAGTGGAACACAACAGGCCAAAGAAAAATAGGCAGACTGCGTGAATCTCTGAAGAGGACATTGTTAAGAGGGGCCATATTAACAGACATAAAATCCCTTGATAAAGTTGAAAGACTCGCCAAAGACAGGAAAAATTTGTGAACTACCCTGCAAGCCCTTTGTGATGTTTAACGGCACGGGAAGGATATAAGAAGACTTAATTATGAGCTCCGATGGTGACCTTCTTCCTAGCCACACTGACAGCCCATCCAGTAACTTCTCTCTTTGTCTTCCTCTGTCTCTTCTTCCCTCAATTTTTCCAGTTGTCACAATGTGTTCCAGTTTTCCTCTTCTCAGAAAATGTCCTACAAATATTGCTCGTCTGCCTCTGATCTTTGCTGTAATTTGCCTTTTAGCTCCAGCCTCCCTTAAGACTTCTTCGTTGGTTTTCTTAGTTGTCCATGGTACCTTCAGCATCCTCCTTATGCACCACATTTAGATGGCTTCCATTTCTCACTGTACTCTTATTCATGGACCATGCTTCATATCCATAAAACAAAATTGGTTTGATGTAACATTTAAGTACTCAGAATCTTGTTTCCATTGATATGGATGTGTTGCACAAGATGTTTCTCATTTACTGGAATGCTGACTTGGCCTGAGCACATCTGATTTTTATTTCATTGTGACATTTGCCATCAGTTGTTATAATCGTTCCTAAGTACTTGAATCTATCAATTTTTTTCAGATTTGTGCCATCGATGGTAATGCTACATTTTGGTGGTATTCTTTTCTTTGAGATGACCATCACTTCAGTCTTCTTTTTATTCAGGCTGAGACCTTTATTTTTACTTTCACAAACCAGAAGAGCCTGTAGCTCCCCTTCACTTTCAGCAATCAGAACTGTGTCATCTGCATATCTTAAGTTGTTAAGGTTGTACCCGCCAAATGATATTCCTGGCAAGCTCTCTATATTCCTCATTATGTTTTCGCTGTATAAGGAGATGAGGTCAGGAGATAGAACACATCCTTGTCTCACTCCCAATTTTATGTCTTGGAATGCTCCTACTTGGTTCTCAACCTTCATTGCTGCCAGTATATGTTTTTGATGAGTTTCAGATCTTTCCCATCTATGTTGATGTCTTCCAGCGTGGTATCAACTGATATTATGGGTGACCTTAAAAAAAAAAGAGGGAAATCCTTGAGGAGGTGGCAGAACAATCACACTAGCTTAACGTCATAGGAAAAAGACAAAATGATTAGAGAATCTGATAATCATTGGGAAAACTCGAGGAGGAAAGACTGACCTAATAAAACAATAAGAAAACAGCATTTGGATTAAAGTGGGGGCACAAAAAAATTGTACGGTGATCTATAAGATACGGTCCATTATGATATAAGTCCTTCTAAACTGATAAAAATTTTTAGGGTACACGTGAACCTTTGGTGAGCGTTTGCAGGGTTACCAATTCCCAGAAAGAAAAACAAAATCCTATGAAATCTGTTCAGACAGATTTTACACTGTGGTCCTTACTTTTAGTGATGAAAAAATATTTTCAGAATTACACGTAACTTATTTTTTCCACATTATCCATTGTAAGTACTTTTTGACATAACGGCTTCTTGTAAGTATTAGCAATCCTGCTTGCTGCAAGTATTAAAAAAATTGCAGTTTTTAAAAAAGACCTTTTTGGAGATACGAAACAAACTTGATATTTCATTCAATACATTCATGTTCTTGTTAAAATATTTTCGTTATTTAAACAGTGCTGTGATACGCAAAAAACACTGAATTCATGAAATAAAACTACTTGCAATAACCCAGTTTCAAGTATCAGTATGACTTCTTAACAGAAAAGTGTTGATCATTTCGCTAGTTTAAAAACAGCAGACTAAACACGCCCCCTTTCCGTTGTATGGCTAAGGAGTTATTGGTTTTTATTTCTGCTAGGAGGAGAAATGAGATCGGTAGGTTTAATTAATGTATATTGTAATTTCAGCGCCTTCGTTTGTTGTTGAAGTGCACCGTGTGAAATTACGGCATTTTATGAGCCTAAAGCAAGAAACAATGTGTGCGTGACCTTCAATTATAATCGCGTGGCCATAGGATAGGTAACTCAACAACTCTTTGCTTGTGTAACAGAATGTATGGTCTCTGATTTTAATTTTTTTTCACACAAATGTCTACACTTCTGAGTCTTCTGTCATAGCAAAAAGCTGTTTAGTTTTTATACTGATGAATTTGCGAAATGGATGAGGACGCAGAGAAAAAAAAAAAGATCGACATCTATAATCTTCTATCCATATCGTTGAGCACTATAATCTTCTATCCATATCTTTGAGCACTATAATCTTCTATCCATATCTTTGAGCACTATAATCTTCTATCCATATCTTTGAGCACTATAATCTTCTATCCATATCTTTGAGCACTATAATCTTCTATCCATATCTTTGAGCACTATAATCTTCTATCTATATCTTTGAGCACTGAAATCTTCTATCAATATCTTTGAGCACTGAAATCTTCTATCAATATCTTTGAGCACTGAAATCTTCTATCAATATCTTTGAGCACTGAAATCTTCTATCAATAAAATTCTTCTCGTGCCGTTAAACGTCACATAGGGCTCGCAAAGTAGTTCGCCAATTTTTCCTGTCTTCAGCGAGTCTTTCAACCTCATCAAGGGATTTTATGCCTATTAATTTGACCTCTCATAACAATGTCCTCTTTAGAGTTTCCCGTAGTCTGCCTCTTTTTCTTTTGCCTGTTGTGTTCCACTTGATAGCTTGTTTTTGGGATTCTCTGAGCGTTTCTTCTCATCACGTGATCAACATATGTCCATTTCCTTTTCCTGATCACCTATGAGACTGGTTACTGTTCGCTCATCTGTCTTATCTCTGCATTGTTCTTGAATTCGTTCCACTTGATGCCGAATATTTTTGTTTTCAAAAGATTCTAATTTCTTGTCTATTTCTTTAGTTGTTTTCCAGCTTTCGCATGCATAAATGAGGGTGGATATTACATCTGAATTGAATAATCTTAACTTGGTTTTTGTGCTTATAACTTTTGAATGCCATATGTTCTCAAGATTCTTGAAGATCAATGCTGCTTTTGCAATTCTAATTCTTTTCTGGTGTCACCATCCTGGTTTATGTAGCTGCCAAGGCATGCAAATTGATTGACTTCTTCATTATCTGTCCCTTCTACGTGAATTTTTCCATTTTGATTGAGGGGAATTTTCATTATTTTTGTTTTGTCCTTGTTAATTTCAAGTCTTACTTTGCTAGCCAGTGAAGATAGGATATCTGTTTTTTCTTGCATGGAATTCACATTATTACTGATAAGAGTTATGTCATCAGTAAAATCAAGATCTTCTAGTTGGGTCCCATGTACCCAATCAATACCTGTGTTATCAGTGCGGCATTTTTTTCGTTGTCTTGTCTTGTCCTTCCTCATTTACTGCTAGGTGTAGAGGTGAAGTGCAGTTGTCTCCCAATGGCTCGCCTGTTGGCTTCGTACATTGAGATGTTCTGGGACTCTGCTATACCATCGGTTCATCGTTTGTATGGCGGCCCCTTCCTCTGCCTTTGTGTGGTCTGTAAAACATTGCTCTCTGTGGTACACGTTCTGTTGGTAGTCGTGATACATGCCCGAACCATTTTATTTGCTGTTTTTTAATATAGTTCAGAACGGGTTCAACTCCTAATTTATTTCTAATGACATCATTTCTGATTCTGTCCATTCTTGATATTCCAAGAATTCTTCTCAAGAATCTCATTTCAGTTGTTGTAATTTTCCTTTTGTCTTTTGCTGTCAGCGTCCATGCCTGGCATTGGCAGCACAAAGTTGTCATGAAGATTGCCTTATAGATAGTTCTTTTGGTTTCTAGTGAGACATGCTTGTTGTTTACTATGGTAGCCATTTGCCCGATAAGTTGGTTCGCTTTGTTACAACTGTTTTCGATCTCTATGTCTATTTTTCCTTTTCTTGAGAAAATGCTGCCAGGGTATTTAAAATGCGTTACTTGCTTCATAGTATGGTTTTTCAGTGTAATGTTTATTGGTGTTTCCACTCTTGCGATGGTCATGATTTCTGTTTTGCCTAGGCTAATTTTCATATTGTATTCTTTGCATGCATCATTCAGTCTATTAATGTGATCTTGCAAGTCTTCTTCTGAATCAGCAACTAGAGCTTGGTCGTCTGCAAATAATAGTTCGTTCATGATTATGTCGTGTTTTGTTTGTTCTGTTGTGTTAATTTTTTGCTGTCCTTATCAGTCCAGCTTCTCTACCGGTGTTATCGATATATGTTATAAATAGCAGCCGTGATAAGATGCAACCTTGCCGAACGCCAGATTTAATAACAAAGGATTCAGAATGCGCCCCCCCCCTCCCCCCAGTTGCTCTGATGATGCCACTTCTGTTGTTGTACAGACTATTACACAAATTTATTAAATGGTTGGTAACCCCTTATTGTTTTAGGACTTCCAATAATTTGTTCATGTCCACTCTTTTGAATGCTTTTTTCATTATTAGGTCTATTGCAATTCCAAAAAGCAAAGGAAGTAGTATACATTCTTGTTTCACGCCTCTTTCAATCTGGAAACATTCGCTCATACCTTCTTCTGTTTTGACTGCACAAATATGTCCATTGTAGAAGTCCTTAATTATGTTGACAATTTTAGATGGTATTCCATATAGGCTTAAAATTCTCCATAATGAATCTCTGTGTATGCTATCAAATGCCTTTTTAAAGTCTATGAAGTTCAGTATTAATGGTTTCTGCTTTTCTATATGTTCTTCAAGTATTATTCTTAGAGTAAAGATCTGGTCGAGACAGCTTCTCCCTTTTCGAAATCCTGCTTGTTCTTCTCTCATTGCGGTATCCATTATATCTTTAAGTTTATTCAAAATGACCTTGCAAAATACTTTTGACACAACAGATATTAAGGTTACTCCTCTCCAATTGTTACAGTCACTAAGGTTGCCTTTTTTTTCTTTTTTGGTATTTTAACAATGATTCCTTTTTTCATTTAGAAGGGACCTTTTCTTCTTTCCAAATCTTACTAAATATTCTCTATAGTTGTCTCATATTGTCACTATTGATAGCTTTTAACATTTTGGGTGTTATTTCATCTTCACATGCAGCTTTGTTGTTAGCCATTAAATTTACTGCTGGTTCATTTTCACGCAGTGTAATTTCATCTAGGTTGACATTTAGTTTTGGGGCTGGTAAGTCGGTTTGAAGGTTTAACAATTCTTTTAGGTGTGGTCGATTAAGTATTTCTTGGAAGTGTTCAGCCCATCTTTGCTTTTGGTCTTTACTTGATGTTAATCGGGTTCCAGTTTTGCTAAGGATTGGTCTTTCTTTAGATGTAATAGTACCTGTTAGCCTCTTTTGTATGTTATTTAAAGTTTTGCTGTCTCCTGTTTTTGCTGCTTTCTCTGCCTCTTTTGCCATATTGCCTATGTATTCTGTTTTATTCCTTCTAGCTGAACTTTTTACTTTATTGTCTATTTCTTTATATGTTGCTTTCGTCAAGATCTTTTCCAAGATCTGTCTTTTCATTCAGCATAGCTAGTTTGGCTTCTCGTCTTTCATGTATGTACTTCCGTGTGTTTTCTGATATCCGTGCTTTTCTATTTGATTTTTTTTTCAGTCCAGCGCTTGCTTTTGCTGCTGTGATTATGGCTGAAAATATTGAAATTCAACGAAAATTAGCTAATGATTTTTCGATACCTTTAACATGACGTAAATTTCCTACTGATCACTAAACTTTATGTATAAATATCACTTCATAAAAATCCAACATTCATCCTGTCTCCTCGCGACAGCGCTTCAGACCCCCGAGACTAATTTAGATCGCGACCCTGAAACTGGGAAACACAGCTGTCTAAATGTTACAGCACGCTTCGTGGAGTGTCTTCAAAAAGCAACAGATCTCTCCACTCTCACGGTCTGCAAACATTCTTTGCACTGTGCCGCTCATCTTAATTTGGATAATACTCCCCCAGGTTGACCTTGGTCTATTTTCTTTCATCCAGCTATTGCAGTCGGAGCTACCGTGAGAAACTACATAAGCCGGTGCTAAACTATAACTAAAACCCACCCCCGTCTACCCTAAGGATTAGCCATTCTGTTTTCACCCACAAAGGGCCCTCGAAACCCCTCAGCTAAAACAAGGGAAGCTTTCTGGGCCCCTGAGTGATGCACTAGTTGGAAGACCCCCCCCCTCCCCCCTAAATTTGACTTGGCTGTTCTTTCTAGCATAGAGATCTTCTTCTTCTTTCGCTTCTGCCACCAAGATCACCCCGTTATCTTACTGAATTTACTCCTGTGGTCCTCGACAGGTCCCGTGGTCCCCGATAGGACCACATGAGATCCTCGAGCGGACCACAAGAGGTTCAGAGTATCGCAGGGCTTGAGCCTGTATTCTTGGTGGGTCGCAGAAACAGGATTGCGTGACACCGTGGTTTTCGTTACACCAGTTTAATCTAGAGTTTGACTTTCTCACCGGAAAACCTCGACGTGTTTTGGATATCAGTATATCCCCACTGGGTGAGAGGTGGTTGCCCATCCAGCCTAGAGTTAAACTTTCTCACCGAAAATCTCAGCGTGATTAGGATACGCATACATCCCCATCGGGTAAGAGGTGGTTGCCTATCTAGACTGCACTGGTCCAGTGTCTCCGACTTCAGCATTTTGTTGGTCGTGGCCGCTACCCTTCCTAGTTGTGACCAGGATGGAGCTTTTGTCCAGGAGGACGAATCTTCACCACTAGTAAGTTTCACCCCTGGGTTGAGCTGGTTTAGGTGTATTATCCCAGTATGGGCGTGTTTGGGGCGTGAACGACCTCTAGAGCGGAGGTATCGTGACATGAGTAGCTATTAAGTTTCACCCCTTGGTTAAGCCGGTTTAGGCATATTTCACCAGTATGGGTGTATATCGGACGTGGTCGGTCTCTAAAGCAGAGGTGCCGTGGTATGAGTAGCTCTCGGCGCGAGACTACTGGACATATCGATTAATCTTCACTTTATCCTTTCCATCACCTTTTCACAGCGGCGCCGCACGGCAACCGTAATTGCTTTTTCGCATTTTCTTCATTGGCCGGGGGGAGTTTCAGTCCACGAGCGGCATCCGAAAAATCTCGCCAGCAATGTTAGCATAGAGATGACCAACTTCAAAAGGCCCGAGGGCCATAAATGTCTCCACGTGTCGAGTGGGGGGCGGAATATAAATCAGCCGGTTTTTGTTGAATTTTATAAGATTTTAAGGAAATGTTACTATTAACTACACAGTCGTTTGTGACTCTGATGATTTCTTTCGCTGCATGAAACTCATAATTTCTTGCCAAACATCGTTCATTTTAACGGAATAAATTACGTTTTCATAATAACTACTCGAGGCACCAAAAAGAAAGAAAATGCCTGGCGGGCCACATCCCTGTTCTAGCAGTAGCGTAGGTTTTTCGGTGTACTTGATCGGTTCATTTCCAGCGCCTTTTCTTTTCTGTTATTAGTCGCATATCTTCTTGCTTGCTTTGAGCTTGTGGTGTAGGTCTTACTTGTGATCTAGGCCCTGGGTGGAGGGGGGAGGGGAGGATCCAGCTGGTGCATCATACCGGTACAGAGAGGATTTTCACCTGTGTTTAAGGGTGGGCAAAGAGGGCAGGGCCGTAGTGAATGAAAACAGAGAGAGAGAGAGAGGGGGTGGGGGGTGGGGGGGTTGCACTGGCTTACAAAATTTCTCACGGAGCCGTTTCCTATGTTCAAAAATGTTTCAAAATCTTTCTTGTTTAGAAGGGAACTGATTCGACCATTTCTGTCTCGTTCTCTTTAGTATTCTCATCGTGTGGCGTGTCCTTTCCAGAGCGTTGTCTCTCTTGTTGCCTCCCTGAATGCGATGCAGTCTTGAGCAATCTAACATCTGCCGTGACATATTCAGACATTCCTTGATGTCCTGAGTTCACTTGCTGGGTACAATGTCTTCTGCTATCAAACTCCCCAAACCAGTATGTGTACTGATGCGGTCGAAGCATCTCAGCGTTCTGGTGTTTACAAGACAGTTTTCTACGACACTTATTGCCATCAGTATACATTTGATTTTCTTTCTATCCATGATATTCTAAGTGCTCTTCTATAACACTTCATCTCAAATGCTATTTTTCTGTTTTCCAGTGGTTTTGTCACATTTTGGACACATTAAACGTTATGATAATTTAGAGAAGACCGTGTTGGAAAGGTTCATAATAGGAAAAAGAAAGAGAGGAAGACCAAGGCGAAAATGCCTGCAAGACATCGTTGATAATCTGCAAATGGATGCATCAGCAGCAGGGCATCTTGCTCACAACCGAGAGGCCTACATGAGAGCTGTTAAGGAGACAAAGTTCCGCAAGGGACATGCAAATGACTGACTGAGTGGTTTTGTCAAATGTCCACGTATGGCACCCGTACGTTGCCACAGGAATATGTTTTCTTGTTGGTACCTTGCTACATACTTTTCATTTGCGCTAGTTTCTGTGATGCAGCTGCTAGTCTCCTCTGTGCAGTCACCATTGGTGGTGATGATTGATTTTCAGATTTATTGTTTACTTAGGTTACGTAAATAAACGTACATAAATTTTCACTTTTCTGCTCACTATAAAAGATGGGCTCTTAAATGTCTATTATAAGGCATTAGTAGACGTAGACGTAATTTCCTTGCTTTATCCAGTTACCAATGTGTTGTAACTAGGAGAGAGCGGCAGTACAACGTTCGTATCTTCGGTACTTCCTTTATTCGCCGATTTGTTCCAAGATTAGGGAGCGCTATGCAACAGTCTCATGCAGGGGTAGTTTCATTAATTAGTGTAGGATGTCCCATAAGGAAATTATCGAGCTTAACCAGGAAACAAATAACTTGAGCTCTCATATATTACAAGTATGTAAAGAAAGATGGTTGTTACTAGTACGATCAAGATGCAGATTATTTTGGTCCCATCTAGATAATAAGCACGAAAACCAAGTTAAGACTATTCAATTCAAATGTAATATCCACCCTCATTTATGCATGCGAAAGCTGGAAAACAACTAAAGAAATAGAAAAAAAGTTAGACTCTTTTGAAAATAAATGCCTAAGGAAAATACTCGGCATCAAGTGGAACGAATTCAAGAACAATGCAGAGATAAGACAGATGACTGAACAACAACCAGTCTCATGGGTGATCAGGAAAAGGAGATGGACATATGTTGGTCACTTGATGAGAAGAAATGATCAGAGAATCCCAAAACAAGCTATCAAGTGGAACACAACAGGCCGAAGAAAAAGGGGCAGACCGCGTGAAACTCTGAAGAGGACATTATTAAGAGAGGCCAAGTTAACAGGCATAAAATCCTTTGATGAGGTTGAAGGACTCGCCGAAGGCAGGAAAAATTGGCGAACTACTTTGCGAGCCCTATGTGACGTTTAACGGCACGGGAAGGATATAAGATATATAAGATCTAGATAATGAAAATAGTCATCTGGATGTGAGCTATAAATCCAGATAATTTATATTTGAATATAAGCATTTCTAGATAATTTTACTGCAGATAAAAAAAAATTTGAACAGATCTTGCATTATCGGCCCTTCCTTCACGTGTCAACATATGTTTCAATTGTTTAAAGTATTGCAAACTGACATGGCCTGCCATTGCGGATTCAAGCACCCACTCGCCTCGTGCTACGCCGTTTTGCGCATGCGTCAAGAAATGCCCACGAAATATACAAATAAAGTTCCCAGTGCACACTTTGTATAAGTGCAAGCAAGAGCTGGACATTACTCAGTATTTTAGGAAACGAATTTTTCGGGTTCCCATTTAGCAGGTATTCATGGAACTGGCACCTGGAACCGGTTATCCTGGTTCTGAGTGACCAATTTAGTGCCTTTCGCATTAAATTCAGAGCTTTTCTTCGCAAAATTTTATGTGAAAACCTAGCTACATTATTTAGTGCTAATTTGTTTAATGTTTTGCAACACTTCGTTCATTTCAAAATTAAAATTTACGATGTTGTTGGCACTGATAGTTTTCCCGCCACAAGTGAGAAATCAGCAGATACAACTGAAAAATCAGCAGATACGACTGTGAAATCAGCAGATACGACTATAAAATCAACAGACGCCAGAATCGGACTTGGAAATACAGGGTCAAACAGTTTGGTCACCATTGGATTAAAGCAATGAGACAATGCGCTGCCAAAATAACAGAAAGGGGATCTGAAGCCAGTTTTTGAACTGTAGGCATAAGATAGTCCAATGTACAAATACCGAAACTTTAACTAGGGAATAATAAGCATAAATATAGAATTATCAGTTTAGGTGTCATAAGAAAAGCTTTCCATTTGAAGCTGTTCAAGACAGGATGTATGATTTAAACAGTTAATTAGAGGATCGTAATTTAAGAGAGGAAGACAAATGCGAAGATGGCTGCAAGACATCGTTGATGATCTGTAAATGGATGGAGCAGCAGCAGGCCATCTTGCTCACAACCGAGAGGCATACATGAGTGTTGTTAGGGATGCAAAGTTCCGCAAGGGACATGCAAATGAATGAATGCACGAATTTAAGTAAAGCTAGAGGTTAACTTTTGTTAGAGATTCAGTTTTAAAGATAAAAGCAATACTTAGAAAACTGTTACCAGAGATCAGTTAGACACTGAAGAGTGTTTAGTCAAGAGTGTCCATATTTCAGTGTTAATTTCGTTATATTTGTTTCTTTCGTTATATAAACTCGTTATATTTTGATTGATTACAGTCGTTGACAAAAGTTTAAGACCATCTGTTGTTTTTATAGGATTCCAGACGAATGCGTCATATCTTCCCCGTATTGTGCAGTTAAGTGTTGATGCTGCATTATATTACAATAGCAGTCATTTATAAAGTAGGGGCAAGCGTTCGGGCGTCAGTCCTCCTCTGGTTTTCATGCTGAGAGGCTGTGTATTTATTTTATATGTAGTTAAAAATTGGATGCATCAGCGGCAGGCCATCTTGCTCACAACCGAGTGGCATACGGGAGTGCTGTTTCGGAGGCAAAGTTCCGCAAGGGACATGCAAATGAATGAATGAGTTTAAAACGGGCAAAAACCACCACTAAGTGTAAGTCGGCGGCTTTATATCATGAAGGATACTCTGAACGTGAAATAAGCAAAAAGGTGAATATTAGCAAGACTGCTGTTCGTAATGCGATCACGAAATATCGTGAAATATCACGAGCTACTGAAGATTTCAGCCACCGAAGGTGAAGTGGACATCCCTGGAAAACAACCTCACGTAATGACAATACCATGCGGCAAATTGTTACGTGTTCTCTGAAGAGTTCATGAAGGAAAATAAGGTAGTTAGAGGTGTATGGTTCAGTTTTGCATAACGAAAAAGGGAGGGAGGAAGGTGGGCAGAAACACAAATGGCAGAAAATAACAAAGTAAGATGAGAACGTATAAATGAAGAACATACAGCATCTAATATTTCGGCGTCAGCCTTTTTCAAGGATTACATTCAAGAACAACACAAGACAAAAAAAAAAAAAAAATTCATGGAAAATAGATGAAAAACTTAGCTTTTTGGTATCCTCCTTTTTTTCTAAAGGCGGGCATGAATGCGCCCAGGTAGATGTAAACATGGAGTGCCCTTCCATAATCAGGAAAATCAGGGCCCTTCTACAACCAGCAGGGATATATATATATAATATATATATATATAATATATATATATATTATATATATATATATATATATATATATATAAGTACTCTTTCCTGACATCTCGGCAAAGAATTTGGAATAAAATCGAACAAACCTGAAAAAAAAAACCCAGGCAACTCTATTAATGAAAAAGGAAAATGCTTGCATCTGTTAAAACTCTTTCCATGCGGGAGAAGAAACACGGACGTGTCGTGGCGTGCGGGAGTAAAACGCGGGTCTTGATAGGGTTGGGGGTATAGTTGTAAAATGGAATGGAAAACAGTATTTCCATGTACTTCCATATACTTAATATGTTTCAAAGTATAGCTAAATGATTGAAAATTTCATAAATGCAGAGTTTTTTAGGAAAAAAGAAGTAATGTGGTGTTTTTAGACACTGATTGTGGCCAGCTCACCATCGGCTAGGCATAGATTCGCGCTACTTACCCCTACTTACCATCTAAGATGTGTAGATCTACTTGTCGATCTCGTATTGTGACTCCGTATTGCATTTTCGCTGAATGAATGTCTGAAATAACCTCCTAACTACTTCTCCAGTCGTCCAAATATGTCTAAATCTACTTAGAAAACATTCAAGAGCAGCGGGGTGGCCATAGGCTATGTCCATACCCCTATCTACATCGTCAAAAATTGAAAAATTTCCATGCTTCGCGTCTTTGTTCTCGCTCGGCATCGCTCGTAACTAGGCACGCATTCGCCATTTTGAAAATGTTACCGGAATTGCGGACGAAATATGTACAATCTAAATGTTACACCGCTTGTTTTAATGAAACAAACAATGTCGAAATTTCGACCATACGGTAGCTCGGGACCACCGGAAGTGTCGAAAATTCGACCATACGCGTCATCAATCACAGACTCCTGAGAACCGGAGTCAAGTTCTTTTTTTTTCTGATGAATCAACTGTATGACAATTTGCCTCACGTGTTTCACGTTTTCGACGACCTAAAGATTTCATGGCAAATACACAAACAGCAGAGTGAGACATCTTCATGTGGAGTGCAGTGTCAAAATCCGGTACTGCTTCATCACACTTTTTTTGCCGAAGGGAACTAAAGCGACTGGTCCTCGTTATGTGGAACTGTTAAAAGACAATCTGGTAACTCATATGACAATGTACAGATGGGCAGTTTTCATTCATGATGGTGCCCCATGCCATAAATCCAAGGCTGCGAAGAACCACCTGACGAGGAGCTAAATTACTGTGCTTGACTGGTCGGGTAACAGTCCCGAACTCAACCCCCACAAAGAATTTGTTGACCCTTTTACAGGATAAGGCTGCAGAAAAAAAAACAGCCGTCTAATTATCAAGCTTTGACTGAAGCAATAAAGTACTTCTGGTGCAGTGATATTTCATGTGCACTACCGCAAATCTCTGACAGTTTGCCACATTGTACTCTATCTGTAATAAATAATTTTTTTTTTAACCACAAAGATAGATGTACCAAGAATTGAAACCAGTGGATTTTTTTTTTATTGAAAATTGTGTAAATATTCATCCACTGTGCCATTTTTTTCAGATATGTTCAGAACTACTTGTTTCTGTCATTCATTCAGTTGCATGTCTTGTGGAACTTTGCTTCCCTAACAACACACCTGTAGGTCTTTTGGTTGTGAGCAAGATGGCCTGCTGCTGATGCATCCATTTGCAGATCATCAACAATATCTTGCAGCCATCTTCACCTTGGTCTTCCTCTCTTTCTTTTTCCCATTATGTATCCTTCCAAGATGGTCTTCTCTAGATTATCATGACATTTAATGTGTCCAAAATATTTTAGCTTTCTCTCTTTAATCCTCTTTACTAGCCATCCTTCTTCAATATTAAGTTCCTGTAGTATGGATATATTTGTTCTTTTTTGTATCCATGATATTTGGAGAACTCTTCTGTAGCATTTACATTCAAAGGCATTTATGTGTTTCTCAGCTGTTTTATTAAGTGTCCAGGTCTCACAGGCATATGTTGCGATGGGAAAGATGCATGCCCTTAAAAATCTTATTTTTGTAGTTCTATCTGTTCCTTTCCAGAGATTCTTTAGTTGTTTTACTTTCTGAAGAGCGATAGATGTCCTTTTTTAATTTTTCTCATTGTATCTCCATTATTAGTTAGTAGTGATTCAAGATGCTTAAAACGCACCACTTCTTCCAATTTTTCCTCATTGATACATATTTCAGCTGCCTTGCTTGTTTTGTCAGTTATCATCAATTTAGTTTTCTTCGCATTAAGATAGAAGTTTTGCTCTTCGCTGTTCTTATGGACTGACCTAATTAGTTTTACTTCTGTAGGCCTCACGGTTGTAAGCAAGATGCCCTGCTGATGATGCATCCATTTGTAGATTATCAACGATATTTTGCATCCATCTTCGCCTTGGTCTTCCTGTCTTTCTTTTTCCCATTATATACACTTCCAAGACGGTCTTCTCTAAATTATCATGACATTTAATGTGTCCAAAATATTTAAGTTTTCTCTTTTTAATCCTCTTTACTAGCCAGCCTTCTTCAATATTATCATTATCATCATCAGGTTCTATGCCAACTGGCGTTGACTGTTATGCTTCTCCAGAGTACACGATCCCTCATGCAGGCCATCAGCTCAATTGGTGATCTCCTCTCACACCATCTCGTCAGACTTTCCAGTATCATTTCTCTTGGTCTTCCCCTGGATCTTCTTCCCTCTATTTTTCCTGATGTTATAATATTTTTAATGCCCCCTCTTCTCATTGTATGTCCTATGAAAGTACATTGTCTCTTATTTTTTTTGACAAGATTTTTTTTTACTATCCTGCTCTTCTCATACAGTCTTCATTAGTTATTTTTGCTGTCCATGGGATTCGCAACATTCTTCTAATAAACCACATTTCTACTGCTTCCAATGATTTTTGTGCAGACCTGCCTATTGTCCATGATTCACTTCCATATAAGAAGATAGGTTCAATGTTAAGATTTCATTATAAAATTAGATTTCATGATAAAAGAAATCTACAACAGGTTTTCGCATTCCTCAGTTCACTAAGCAAAACATAAATAAATTTTGACTGCAGTAAACAACACAAATTTTTTGCAGCAATGGAATGAGTTAAAAACTCATTTTGACTTTGTGAGAAATGAAGAATACTGATATTCACTATTCACATAACACTTCCCCCAGACTCTGATGCAGTAACTTATTCATAATACTGATATTCATATAACCCTCCCCCCACCCATCCCCCCTCCCTTTCACTGATGGTCATACAGTGTAATTAAGCACGCCACACTCTGTAGACAGACAGGCTATTTCCTGTTTATGGAGGCTCTTTTTCTCAGCAACATTATGCTGGGTACCCATTTTTGAAGCAGAGTTAACTGGAGGCAGCTTGTAGTGGGTCATAAGCCCCACTTTTGTCAGTTACCCCACCTCACATGTGAACGAGAACGTTTTGTGAGCGTACAGTAAATAATTACATTGATTTTTTTCTACAAGGGCAACAGGTGGAGGTTATTAGTTAAATCTTGAGTTGACTCGTATTTTTACCTACAAGAGGTAGTCATTGATTTATTGTTTCATTTTGTCAACAGAGTTACTGAAAACCATGATAATATACATACTTGATACAGTTCTTTAGTCCCAAGTGTAGAACTATTCTAGAAAGACATCTCTAATGGCTGAGGTCAACGATGTCATAGTCAAACTGGATGGAATAACAACTGACGACACAGATGACCTGATGCATAATTCACAGATATCATCAAGCCCATCCAGTAAGATCTCCACCAGTGACAGCTTTCCTGAACCTCCTCCAAATGGAACTCCACCTGTCTCAACACATAAGAGACAGAAACAAGATTCCACCCAGCAAACAGCTCAAGAGAAACGTAAAGATGAACTACTGCATAAAGAGGTAATACAATGTGAAGATAATTATCATTGTTTCTGTTTCAATCTTCATAGAACTGCTAACTTCTTCTTCGCAGCTAACATCTATGATGTTGATGCATATATATAATATTGGACATAGCAGTGGTTTTGGTGGCTTGTATGGAAACTTGAGTGGATCCAAGGAACAGGCATCTCAGAAGAGTAAACTGCCTTGATGATGTTTAAGAACCTATCATGGTAACCTGGCTGAAGAGGCACAACAGCCTGCTGCTATGAAAAACACTAAAAGCTTGGATATGATCTTGGCTGCTTTAGTTTGCCAGCACTGTTACCGTGCCATCAGCCTAGATCAGACATCATAAGTTGTATATAGATAATGATGATAGCATGTGATGCAAATAGTTATTTTAGTGGCAACAACAAGATTTTGAATTCTTATTTATATTATAAATACAACCTGCTGTTGTTAATAATTATGACTATGGTGATGATAGATGATGAATATAATGATGGTGATTCTTTTATACCAACTGAAATATTTGTAACTTCAGACCCTCTTGTTAGCATCAGCACTTGTTGAGGATGCAAAAGAAGGAAGAAGTCTGGAATATATTCTACAAGGCAAATATGTGAGGTAATATTTTTTTTTCTATAGCACATTCTTGTCACACTCTTCTCACTTATCATTGTTGTTATTAATCTGTTCAGCACATTCTTGGCATTCTGTTCACAGTTTTCATTGTCATTGATTTGTTCAGCACATTTTTATGACCTATAAGTTTACCATTACTACATCACTCATTAAATACAATGGCCAGTATAATGTCTGATGTCTGTGGTTTTCACTCCTTTAAGTAGAAGGCTTTGGTGCCTATTTATATTGTAAGAGCTGACACAAAAAAGAACTTACCAACAGTCTCTGTCATCATATAGGACACATTGATTTCTATCCCTTTAGTGCTGCTGTTATTAAGAACACCAACTGACTGTGGGACATATTCTTGATTCACAATGGTTCTGTTGCAAAAAAAAAAGACCAATAATCTCTCCTTCTGATCCTCATTTATTTTAAAAAATCATTTTAGAGTTAGATAGAATAGTGAGCATCTGAGTGGTGAACTGGTTAGTGCACATGTCTCCCATGATGAAGGGTGGTAGTTCAAATCTGATCGGAGCTGTCCCAGTCACCCAACTGAAAAAAAGGGGTACCTGTCATATTTGGGAGCTGGGGAATACAAGGCAGCAAGGTGTGATCCTGACTACATTATCCTTGAGAGTTCAAGGAAAATAGGGATGTAACACCATATCCTCTAGGTACCTCCATGGTATAACAGAATTACTGTTACCTTTTATCTATACTAGCTGATTACCCGACATTGTCCAGGTATTTATTTATCCCAATCAACAAAGTTCTATTCAATTTCCACAACCTTCTAGAAGGTTCTACAAAGTTCTATTCATTTCTACAATCTTCTAGAAGGTTCTACAAAGTTCTGTTCATTTCCACAACTTTCTAGAATGTTCTACAGTCTAGACTGTTCTACAGAGTTCTATTCATTCTATTCAACTAAACTTGGGCTTAAATGTCATCAGGACTGTCACTAACCAGCTTAGTGACCCTGAACGCTATGGATTCAACATTAATCTTGGTTAGTTTGGACATTCTGTTTTTCACCCCTTCTCACACCCCCTCCATGCCGTTGGGGCTGAACTTGGACTTAAACGGCTTCAGGAGTGTCACTATTCATCTCAGCGACCCTGAAAACTATGGATTTGACATTAATATTGGTCGTTTTCAGTTATTTTTACATGTCACCCCCTTCCCACCCCCACCTCTAGGGGTGCTAGGGTGTCTTACCCCACAGTATTTTTTTTCCAGATTGTAAGTCATATGTGTACCAAGTCTGGTTGAAATTGATCCAAGTGTTCCAGACTTATGCTGGAACATACATACGTACATACACACACACATCCATTTATCTATATATAAAGATTAGAATAGTAGGGCTGTCACTCTTCCTAGATAACTCCAGATAGTCCAGAATCTAAAATTAGTTATTGTAATTCTGAACACCAGAATTATTTATTTTTCTTATATGCATGTAATAAACATATTTTATACATGTCTACAGGTCATAATTTATCACATTTGTAATTACAAAGAAAGTAGAAAACCAAACTTGTAATAAATGGGGAGATATATGACAAGGAAATCAGAGGAAGACTGAGAGAGAAGATTATAGACATATGACTGAGTAGTGAAGTGGTTAATGCACTCATCTCTCTTGGCTGTGTTAGGTGGTTTGATCCCATCTGGAAACACTGCAGTCAACCCACCTGTAAAAATGACTGCATGACTTCCCCTAGAGTGGAACAGATAAAAGGGATGGCGACTGCAGTAAAACTGGTTAATATAAATAAGGTAGATAGAGGTGTATGGTGCAGTTTTACAAAGTGAGGGAGGAAGTGAGCAAGGTGAAAAAAAACGAATATAAAGTATGAGAATGTATAAATGAAAAACATACAACATCCGATATTTCAGCGTGAGCCTTATTCGAGGATACATACAAAATGAAATACAACATATATAACGTATCTGAACCGTCTTGCTCTCAGTAAAGCGGAAATGTTT
The DNA here is from genome assembly GCA_009760885.1 of Achatina immaculata. Lineage (NCBI taxonomy): Eukaryota > Metazoa > Mollusca > Gastropoda > Stylommatophora > Achatinidae > Lissachatina > Lissachatina immaculata. Next base: position 43,627,192 of record CM019702.1, on the reverse strand, counting down.
GTGGAAGAAGGAGGAGGAAAAAAAAAAAACGCTGCCTACAGACAAAAGATTCCTGATATAGCCAATCATAGCGAAGAAGCGGAGAGAGAGAGGAGGAGAACAAGTGGGAGAAAGGGGCTGGGGGAAGGCAATAGAAACATGATAGCTGCTAGAGGTGTCGGGGGGGGGGGGGGGGAAGGGGAGAGAAAAGAGGACGCGAGAGATAATGAATGAAGAACTTAAACACCTACAGGGAGGAAATGTAAAACTAGTGAATGGGACAAGACCAACATGTTGGCAGAGAAGGAAATAGGATGGTGGTAGAGAGGGGTAGCATAGAGAAAGAAAGTAGAGTATAAAAAGGCCAGTGGAAAAATAAAGAAGTTACAGAAAGCTGAAGACATTGTTAATTCCAGCTGGGTGGAGACAGCCAGTCTGGAAAATAAGGCGCTGTTCTAGGACCCTCCGAGATCGTACATCTGCGGAACAAGAGCAGATCGCACTAACCAAAATGTCCTGTTTGCCCCTGTGGTTACCAAGGCAAAAATGTTTAGCCACAGGTGTCCAGGCCCTCTTAGAAATATCATTGAGATGCTGGCGAAATCGATCTCCTAACCGTAAGCCAGTTTCCCCTATGTACTTCAAACCGCAACGTTTGCACATGATAACATAAATGACATTTCGTGAAGTGCAGGTGAAACCCTCCTGTACTGATAACGTGGATTTAGGGAAAGAGATCTGGCTGGCCTCGACAACAAACGGACAAGTGTTGCATCTACAGCGTCCACAACGTCTGGTACCATAAAAAGTGTCATCTGTCTTAAGATGACTACGAATTAAAAGGTCCCTGAGGTTCATGTCCTGTCTGTAAGCCACCAATGGGGGTTCCCCAAAAAGTTCACGTGTCTCAGGCTCGGTCTGGAGGAGGTGGAGATGGCGAAACAGTATGTTTTTAACTGCCAAGCTATGAGGGTGGTACGTGAGTACTAGTTTCACTATGTCACAATGATATTGAAACAGGGCTCTCTTATGTAGCAATAACATGGAGCAGGGCTTTCAGATTTAGACAGTGTAACAATGACATGGAAAGGGGCTCCGAATCCTCAATGTCACAGTGACATGGAACAAGGCTTCCAATCTTAGACACTGTAACGATAGCATGTTATCTGTTGAAATAACGAAATACTGAGATATATGTCCACACACTTCATCAGGCAGGACATTGATAATTACTGCATAAGAGCTGAGCTACCAGTAACATATTAAGATGGGAAAGTAAAGTACCTGCTGTTTTCACTTGGTGAATATGAGTAATGACTTACATTTTGTAACAGGTCCTACAATTTGTACAACCAGAGATACCTCAGGTGGATGCTCTATGTATTTATAACACTGGACTTGTCTCTTGCCCTCTTTGAAAGACCGGCCATTGAAGCCTTATCTATTCCATACTGGGTAAGGAAGTTTTGTCATATCTGTTTTTAATCACTGTGTGTGTTGCATCTGTTATTACTTCAGAGTGATGATTGCTACCAAAGCAAATAGAATATATTGCTTCTTTCATTTTAAGATTCTTCCATAATGTAAGAAGAACGTAATGAGAGTTTGCTAAAGAGATGGTCCAGAATTAGTTTACCAAAAACGGCCAAAATTGTATTCCGCCTCTTCATGTTGCTCCTTGTACCAGGTTATTTTACCTTTCTACTTCAGCCTAGCTAATGGGGTCAAGTTCAACATGTTGGTGTGGAGTTTACCTTGAAGCAGTTCAAACGCGTACCTAAGTATCATTGTCACATTTACTGCAGAGAATGTTCATCTAAAATGCCAGAGATATTAAAGAATAGGAACAAAAACTATGTAGATTTTTTTTAATAGGAGAGGACGCCAAATAAAAATTATACCATCAGCTTCTTTGTCTTCTTAATCATTCTCAAATGTTGACATGTATACTTCTGAAGTAATCAGTGGTCAGCTGGAGCTGGTGTTCCCCAAATAGCTTCTTTTGAACTGGTATTGGCGTTGGCCACATCTGTTTTCTCTGCACGTCATATATTCTGCACTCCTGCAAAATATTTTCTCCCATCATCCTATCTATGGAGGTGTGCAGAAGATAATATCACCTGTTGTTAGACAGCTTTGAATTATACTGAGGTAATGATGACAGAAAAATGTGTTGCTAAAGCAAGCTGGTTTCATTACATGCTTATGCTTTGCTTTCATCCACAGGGCACGATGCTTATAGAATTTCTCTGCTTGGGTTTCTTCACATTCAGACTTTCCCATGCTTTTCACTTCCAGTACGCCAGAGTTTTCCTGAAAGATACCAAAAACATAATGGTTATGGCAACCATTGCAGTGAGTTAAATTCTGCAGTGTATCTGAAATAGAATGCAGACTTTTGACACATTTTTTTTCAAAGTTACTATTGCTCAGTTGTTTCTGATAAGGCATACAAATAGACTTACACAGTGTCAAATGGAGGATAAAGTGAGCAAGCTTGATTCATGTGCTGTGACATCATGACACAGCATAAAAATTTTAAGCTGACATTTATGTCCTGCCCAGGGAGATGGGCTCCCCTGGGTTAAATTCTGCTCTCAAACCATGACTGGCCCAGCAAGCCAGCGGTGGATCTCTTTACTGCTTATGGAAAACACAGGAAAAGGTGGACCGATATAAACAGAAAATGACTTGGAAATGTTAAATTTCAAAGAGACAGAAATATGATTCTAAAAGTATGTACTATCAACATATGTGCCATAAATGATATCAACAAATGTGGCATAAATGATATCAACAAATGTGGCATAAATGATGAAAAGGAGGAATTAGTGTAAGGAATGAAAAGGAGAAAAATAAAGATCATGGGAGTTGCAGGCACTAAACTCAGAGGTAAAAAAGCTGTAAACAAATACATCAGAATTATGCATTTCCCTATACTCCAGAGTGAGTGCGCAAGAAGGAGTAAAACAGGGTGTCGGAATGATCATAGAGCCAACCACTACTGCAAAATCATGGAAATAAAATATATATCAGAAATAATTATAACTGTCCAAATAAAAGAAAATGAAAGTAAGTGCTGTTATCTTGTCATGGTATGGGTAACTGCTGCTGGCGAGATTCTTCAGCTGCCTTGCGTGGGGTGAAACTCCTCCCAGCCAATGAAGAAAAATGCAATTAGGGTTGCTGCGCAGCACCACCGTGAAAAAGGTGAAAGAAAGAATTAAGTGAAGAAAGGATTAAGTGAAGTAACCAGTAGTCTCAAGGTAAGGACTACTCAAATCACGGCACTTCTGCTCTAGAGGCTGGCCATGTCCTATATACACTTATACTGGAGCAGATTGCCTAAACCGGCTTAACACAGGGGTTAAACTAGGACACTGCTGGCGAGATTCTTTGGCTGCTGTGCATGGGATAAAACTCCTCCCGGCCAATGAAGAAAATGTGAAAATGCAATTAGGGTTGCTGGGCAGCGCTGCTGTGAAAAGGTGATGGAAAGGATAAAGTGAAGATTAATCAATATATCCAGTAGTCTCGCGACGAGAGCTACTCTACCACGGCACCTCTGCTCTATAGCCTGGCCACGTCCTATATACACCCATACTGGTGAAATATGCGTAAACCAGCTTAACCCAGGGGTGAAACTTGATGACTACTCACATCATGGTACCTCTGCTCTACAGGTAAGTCACATCCTAAATGCGCCCATACTGGGATATTACGCCTAAACCGCCTCAACCCAGGGGTAAAACCTACTAGTGGCAAGAATTCATCCTCCTGAACAAAAGCTCCATCCTGGTCACAACTAGGAACAGTAGTAGCCATGACCACAAAATGCTGAAGTCAGAGACACTGGACCAGTGCAGTCTAGATAGGCAACCACCTCTCACCCGACGGGGATATATTCATATCCTAATCACGCTAAGGTTTTCCTGTGAGAAAGTCCAAGTCTAGACTGGATGGGCTGCCACCTCTCACCCAGCGGGGATATACTGATATCCAACACACGTCTAGGTTTTCCAGTGAGAAAGTCCAACTCTAGATTAAACTGGTGCAATGAAAACCACGGTGTCACACAATCCCGTTTCTGCAACCCACCGAGAATACAGGCCCAAGCCCCATGATACTTTGAACCTCTTGTGGTCCTCTCAGGGATCTCTTGTGGCCCTCTCAGGGACCACAGGACCAATCAAGGACCACAGGAGTAAATTCAGTAGGATCACAGGGCGATCTTGGTAGTAGAAGCAAACGAAGAAGAAGAAGAAGAAGTAGAAAAATAAAATGAAGAGACTACAATCTGTGTCCAGATATATGCTCCTTGTAATGCACTAGACATGGAGGAGGAACATGAGGAGTTCTTTGGCAACCTCCATGATACACTAAACAACATAGGTAAAGAGGAAAATGTTATAATCATGGAAGACTTCAGTACAGGACTGGGAACTGGTAGAGCTGATGTGACAGTCCACCTGGGTGCCTTTGGTGACCAGCAGTGTGTTAGAAATGAAAATGGTAGCAGACTCCCAGAACTGTGCAGCCAGGATGATCTTTTTTATCACAACACATTCTTTAAACACAGAGAGTCCCAAATATATACCTGATACAAATGGAATAATTTGACATGCAGAAGCCAAACTGATTTCGTACTAGCAAGGAACAACAAGAAAAGGTCAGTCATAGATGCAAGAGAAACACTCAACCTGAGTTCAAGCAAGACCACAAAGCAGTAGTAGTGGTCGTCAAAACACACAAGAAAAATGATAACAGAACTGTAAAGAAGGAAAATTAAACAATAAAACTAAGCAGGCTCAAGGAAGAGAATGTGAAAGAAGAATATGAGAAGAAAATAGGAGACTTGTTCATAAACTTACCAACAGAAACAAAATCGGTGGAAGAGGAATGGGCCTTGTGTAAAACCAGCTTTTTGCAAGCAGCAAAGGAAACATGTGGTACTATGAAAAAAGGAGATAGAGGAATGAAAATAACAACATGGTGGAGTGATGAGATGAAAGAGGCTGTAAAAGAAAAGAAAAATAAATATAAAGAATGGATGAGAAGTAAGGAGGATCTAGACTATATTGGATATTGAATTACAGGAAGACACTCTGAGTGGGTAATGAAAGAAGCAAAGATAAAATCATGGCAGGAATACAGGGGAGTATTAAACAACAATCACAAAGAAGCTATGAAAATCTTTTATAAAAAGATCAATGCATTGAGAAAGCGAGCAGAGAACTTGAACCCAACAGAGATTGTGAACAATGTTAATGGTGATTCTGTATACAAACCAGAGAGGATAGTACAACAATAGAGTCAGTACTTCAACAAGTTACTCAATCTACCATCCAAGGCAAGCTAAACCCATGATAACAACAACACTGGAACCAGACATACTACAAGCTGAAATCAGAGAAGCCATCAGAAAGGCCCCAATGAACAAAGCCCCAGGACGTGATGGAATACTCAGTGAGTTAATCAAATGTGTGAAAGAGGTTGAAATAGCTTGGCTTCACAGACTGTATAACTTGGTATTGGAAAAACAAGAAACACCACAGGACTGGAGAAACGCTGTAATTATTCCAATATGGAAGAAAAAAGGCAGTAAAAGGGACTGCAAACAATATAGAGGCATCTCACTCCTAAGCTGTACTGGAAAATTGTTCTGCAAAATCCTATAGAACAGATTGTGACCAGTGATTGAACCACAGTAAATGAAACTCAGACGGGATTTAGAAAAAAATAGAAGCTGTACAGATGCCATCTTTTCCCTAAGACAACTATCAGAAAAATCAATTGAACAGAATGAGATACCGCACATAGCTTACATAGATTAAAAAAAAAGAATTTGATAGAGTAGATAGATATAAACTGTGGGAAATCTTATACCGTTATAGAGTTAGTACACATCTGATCAACCTATGCAAAAACCTATACAAAAACAGTCACTGTACAGTTAGAACAAATGCTGGACACTCTGAACCATTCATCAAATAATCCAGAGTGAGCCAGGGCTGTGTACTATCTCCTATACTCTTCATAACATACACTGACATCTGCAAAGAAGCTAACACAACTCCACCACAAAGCTGCCCAACAGTCCAACCCTAGAAAGAATGCTGATAAACCTACACCTTCTAGAAGACATATCCAATAGGAGGACCATAAGCAAACTCCTTTTTGCTGATGATCAAGCATTTATAGCCACATCTGAAAAAGACCTATAGCAAAACATGGATAATTTAGCAAGGGTATGTAAAAGTCACAATATGAAGATCGGTGCTGAAAAAAACGGAATTTGTGACCATAGCGAGAGAAGAAATCCAAACAAAGATCTTCCTGGACAACCAGTCCTTCAAACAAGCAAAATATTTCAAATACCTAGGTAGCACAATATCATCCTCAGGGAAAATTGACGTTGATATTGAGAACAGATGCATTAAAGCAAATCAGGTCATTGGACAAATGACTCCTTTACTGAAAAACAAATACATCACAACTGAAACAAAAAGGGCACCATACAACACAATTTTTCTGCCAGCTTTATGCTATCAGTGTCAATCATTGACGCTAAAGCCAAGAACAAAAGAAAATCATCACACCAGAAATGAGATGTGTAAAGAGAATACTAAATGTGACAAGAAGAGACCAAATAAGAAATAACACCATATAGGCAAAGGTTGAAGTAACACTAGTATTACACTATATCCAGAAACATCAAGTGGTTTGGCCATGTTACATGGTTACCACTAGACAGTATATCACAGAAAACATTCACACTAAGATTTGTAGGTAACAGAGGAAGAGGTTGCCTATGCAAGAGATGGAGAGAGGAAATTACAGAACCATTAAATATCCCATTATATGAAGCAAAACAACAACCCTTATCAAGTCGTCTATTTGACCCCTCAACACCAAAAGGTATATGAGAAAGGAGACAAGACAAGACAAAACTGTTTAAAGTTGTAGATTTTATTTGTTAACATATACTGATAGTTGTGTTTTTGGTGAACTATTCTATAGAAAACAAGGAGACAGACGATAGATACAAAAATGACAGTGGTCAGAATTAGACAGTGAACATTTCTGTAGGAAAAAGGCAGCAGTGAAAATCTTTGAGAATCTTGGGGGAACAAATCACTTAATATTATGTGATCAAGGTGAAGCAAGGAAAAATTTCATTTCAGCAATATTTGTTAGTGGAGCAGCAATATTTATTGAAAGTATTAATGTATGATTACAACATTTTTGACCATTTTGTGATTTGGTACTCTATCCATAAACTGAAATCAGAATATGTAAGTTACAAGTATTCACAGTGTAATATGGTAGGAGAAACTATTTAAGTTACTCCTTTGTCGACAAAAATAGTTTTAGTTTTACATGGAATGATGTTTCATATATATCTACACCATACCTTTTCTTTAAAAACTTCAGTATATGTTATTTTTGTTTTATAAACATTCATATTTCAATGTTTTTTTAATGTGCCATGACTCTTTAATAAATAATCACCAGCTAACAGTGATTGACATAATATGTTACATAATCTGGGACACTGTGGCTCCAAACACAAACCCTGTCAGGTGGTCTAGACCTCTGAGGCCGCTGTTCATCATTAACTTTCCTGATGGAAAACAGGTACAATGCCAGTTTCATTTTTGCCACAGGCAGGCTGATTTTATGGCTAGAAACCATCTCCTCCTCCTCTTCCTCCTCCTTCTTCTTCTTCTTCTTCTTCTTCTTCTTCAATACATGCTTGACTCTGATTGCATGCCTGTTTAATGTAAAAGATGTTTTTGGGTATGCCCTGCCATGCAGGCAGATATTCACTATCATTACAGACTTGTGGGAGAATCAAAGCACCCTGTAGAATTTCTTCCACAATTTTTTTTATCAGTAGCTTCTTCTTCTTCTTCTTCGTTCGCTTCTACCACCAAAACCGCACTGTGATCCTACTGAATTTATGCCTGTGGTCCTCGTTAGGTCCCGTGGTCTCCTGTGTGGTCCCTAAAAGGACCACATGAGATCCACGAGAGGACCACAAGGGGTTCAGAGTATCACAGGGCTTTAGCCTGTATTCTTGGTGGGTCTCAGAAGCGGGATTGCGTGACACCGTGGTTTTCATTGCACCAGTTTAGTCTAGGGTTGGACTTTCTCACTGGAAGACCTCGACGTGTTTAGGATATTAGTGCATCCCCGCTGGGTGAAAGGCGGTAGCCCACCCAGGCCAGAGTTGGACCTTCTCACCGGAAAACCTTGACGTGTTTTGACATACCCGTGTATCACCGCCGGGTAAGAGGTGGTTGCCCATCCAGTCCAGAGTTGGACTTTCTCACCGGAAAACCTCAGCGTGATTAGGATACGCAAACATCCCCGCCGGGTGAGAGGTGGTTGCCTATCTAGACTGCCCTGGTCCAGTGTCTCTGACTTCAGCATTTTGCGGTCATGGCCGCTACCCATCCTAGTTGTGACCAGGATGGAGCTTTTGTCCAGGAGGATGAATCCTCGCCACTAGTGACTTCCACCCCTGGGTTGAGCCGGTTTAGGCATATTATCCCAGTATGGGTGTGTTTGGGACATGACCGACCTCTAGAGCAGAGGTACTGTGACATGCATAGCCTTCAAGATTCACCCCTTGTGTCAGCCGGTTTAGGCATAATTCACCAGTATGGGTGTATATCAGGCGTGACCGACCTCTAGAGCGGAGGTGGCATGACATGTCTAGCCATCAAGTTCCACCCCTGGTGTGTACCGGTTTAGGCATATTTCACCCGTGTAGGTGTATTTCAGACGCGGCCGGCCTCTAGAGCAGAGGTGCCGTGGTATGTATAGCTCTCGTAGCGATACTACTGGACATACTGATTAAACTTCACTTTATCCTTTCCACCACCTTTCCCATCGGCACCGCACAGCAACTCTGCTCTAGCGAACGAGACGAGAAGAGAGCCCAGCCACCCACAACATACGCACATTACATACTGCAGACCCGATACTCTTTGCGAGAGATGGGCCTATCAGTAGCTGATATTTAATTTGTTTTTAAATTGGAATGAATTCAAGAACAACACAGAGATAAGGCAGATGTGTGAACAACAACCTATCTCACTGGTGATCAGAAAAAAGGAGATGGACAAATGTCGGTTATGTAATGAAAAGACAGTCAGAGAATCCCAAAACAAACTATGCAGTGGAACATAACAGGCAGAAGAAAAAGAGATCAACACATGAATCTCTAAAGAGGAGATTGTTAAGAGAGGCCAAATTAGTAGGCCTAAAATCCCTTGATGAGGTTGAAAAGCTCACTGAAAACAGGAAAACTTGGCAAACTACCATGTGAGATCTATGTGATGTTTAAGGGCATGGGAAGGATGTAAGATGTAAGATGATACTTAATTACTAAGCTACTGAGATCTGTGGAAAATTAGCAGATATGATACATTTACCAGTATTTTATTTATCCTTATGGTTAATTTTAAAATCCTCTGAAAAACTATCTTCCTGTTTTGTGAATGATCACTTCATCAGAACATTTTAAGTAATGCTTTGTTTTCTTTTGCATTTAGATCAGAAGAGCTTTTCGCAACATGAGACGGACCATTCCTGACATTTTGAATATTCTCGTTCTGTTTTTGCTGAGCGTTCTGTTATTTGGCTTATTTGCTTTGAAGTTGTTTTACCGAAGGTGAGATTTGCATGTACGAGAAAAACACTGACAAAGACTGTTTCTTCATTGTTTAAAGTAAAGATGCCAAGAGTGAGATTTATTATGCAACAAGTTCATTAGAAAAGCCTGTTCCCTTGTTTTTTATAGTTGGACTTGCTATGCTGCATAAACTCTGGCAAATAAATTGTAACATAAATCTGGATAATAAAGGCAGCTATTTTCTGCTCCATTTAAAATAGATTTACATTTCAGTAAATATAAGGAAAACAGAGTCAAATAAAATCAGAGAAACTGAGTTTTCATGAAAAATATGTAAAACAAACTGTCCAGTGTGAAATAATATGCAAAAGGTCACCAGAACTGAGCACCATTTTACTTTATTTCATAGCTTAAGTTTATTATCATATCAGTAATGGTATTCAGAGATGCGTTGTGGTGTTTTTAAGCACTGATCGTATCTTACATCTTATAGCCTTTCTGTGCTATTAAACATCACATAGGACTCGCATGGTAATTTGCCATGTTTTCCTGTTTTTGGCGAGCTTTTCAACTTCATCAAGGGATTTTATGCCTACTAATTTGCCCTCTCCTAAAAATGTCCTCTTTAGAATTTCATGTGGTCAGCCTCTTTCCTCAGTCTGTTGTGATAGCTTGATAGCTTGTTTCAGGATTCTCTGATTGTTTCTTCTGATCACCCGTGAGACAGGTTGTTATTGGTCATTTACGTTGTTCTTGAGTTCATTCCACTATATACACAGAGTGTTTTCCTTAGGCATTTGTTTTCAAAAGAGTTTAAAATTATTTAAAATTAATTAATTAAATTAATTAAAGTTAATTAATTAAAATTAAATTAAATTAATGTTTAATCTCATTTTCCTTCTCATTAATCAAGAAGGAAAAAATATACATAGAATGAACAGCTGTTGATGAAGTAAACCAATTTGCATACCTTGGCAGCTACATAGACCAGGATGGTGACACCAGGAAGGAAGTTAGAATTAGAATTGTAAAAGCAGCACTGTCCTTCAAAAATCTTGAGAACATATGGAATTCAAAAGTTATAAACACAAGAACCAAGTTAAGATTATTCAATTCAAATGTGATATCCACCCTCATTTATGCATATGAAAACTAGAAATTAGCTAAAGAAGTAGACAAGAAATTACTCTTTTGAAAACAAATGCCTTAGGAAAATACTTGGTATAAAGTGGAGTGAATTTAAGAACAACACAGAAATAAGACAGATGAACAAATGAACCTGTCTCATGGGTGATCAGAAAAAGATGGACATATGTAGGCTATGTGATGAAAAGAAACAATCAGAGAATAAACAAGCTATCAAATGGAGGACAACAGGCCGAAGAAAAAGAGGTTGACCACATGAAACTCTAAAGAGGACATTGTTAAGAGAAGCCAGTTTAGTGGGCATAGCATCCCTTGATGAAGTTGAAAAACTCACCAAAAACAGGAAAACTTGGCAAGCAACTATGTGAGCCCTATGGGAAGGATGTAAGATATGTTCTCAAGATTATTGAAGGTCAGTGCTGCTTTTCCAATTATAATTTTAACTTCCTTTTCTGGTGTCACCATCCTGGTCTATGTAGCTGCCGAGGTACAAAATGGTGTACTTCTTTAACAGCTGTTCCTTCTACGTATATTTTTCCTTCTTTATTAATGAGAAGTTTCATTACTTTTGTTTTTTCCTTGTTAATTTCAAGTCCTATTTTGCTAGCCAGTGAAGACAGGGTATCTGTTTTTCTTGCATTGAATTCTCATTGTCACTGATAAAAGTTATATCATCTGCAAAATCTTCTAGTTGGGTCCCATGTACCCAATCAATGCCCATTTTACCTGCTCAACATTTTTTTTATTATGAAGTCTGTGGCAATTTCAAAAATCAAGGGAGTATACATTCTTGAACCATTTGGTTATTCCTTCTTCTGCGTTCACTGCATAAATATATCCATTGTAGATATCCTTAATGATGTCAGTTTTAGATGGTATTCCACATGGTCTTCAAATTCTCCGCAGTGAATCTCTGTGAATGCTATCAAATGCCTTTTTAAAGTCTGTGAAGATCACATGCTATAGATGAACATAATTATATATATATATGATATAATGATATATTATATATTGTAATGTCTCTCAAATTGTCCTTATTCCACACAATTTGTCTCAGAAAAATTTGTAATATTTACTGGCCACAGACAATAAATAATAGAGACCTGCTTGCCCAGTGTGAACTAGAAGATATGCAAGCCATACTATCAACAACAAAAAAATGCTAGAAATGGATTGGTCATGTGCTCCAAAGGGACCCCAGCAACATCGCTAAAACAGCCATGCAATGGATGCCCGAGGGAAAGAGAAAGAGGACAACCAAAGGCTATCTGGCGGAGAACTGTAGAAACAGAAATGAGTAGCATGCTGAGGCACAATACAAAGGCTAGATACAGACCATGAGAGTTGGAGAGAATTTTTTGCTGCCCTGCAAGATGCCATAGGGTATACTTGGCAATGATTACCTAGCCAATTGCTGACCAAAGGACATGGATGGATAGATGGTTTATAATGTCTTCAGTGAGAGTTTTGATACAAGTGAGAACATAATTTCTTTATTCTCAAATGTTTTAGACAATAAATGTGTTTTAGAGAGAATGAATTTATCTTTTAAAAATTTGCTTCAGGAACCTGAAGTATCCAAATGGAACCCCCTATTTCACCGACTACCTGGACAGTGTCTGGGACCTTTATGTGCTGGTCACTACTGCCAATTTTCCTGATGTCATGTAAGTCTTCTTGACTGTTTTATACAGAAATGAAGTTAAATCAGTCAGTCATTTGCACGTCCCATGTGGAACTTTGCCTCCCTAACAGCTTTCCTGTAGGCCTTTCGGTTGTAAGCACGATGTCCTGATAGTGATGCATCCATTTGCAGATTATCAACAATGTCTTGCAGCCATCTTCACCTTGGTCTTCCTGTCTTTCTTTTTGCTGTTATATACCTTTCCAAGACAGTCTTTTCTAGATTATCATGACATATAATGTGTCCAAAATATTTAAGTTTTCTCTCTTTAATCCTCTTTACTAGCCAGCCTTCTTCAGTATTAAGTTCTTGTAGTATGGCAGTTAAATATAATATAAAACTTACAATCCCTAACCATTTCTGAGATTTAAATAGACTCAGACATACTTTTTCCCCATGCATTTTCATAAATGACAAATTATTATGTCAGTGGAGAAAAGTTACTAACTTTAACATTAGTGCTGCCACCCCATCACAGTGCTACCTACTGTTCTGAGACAAAGGATATTATCATATATTGATGAATGAATGTGAATTGACACACTCTCCACAAAATCAAGCTTTCCAAGATCCCTGGTATTTCTGCTTATACATAGGCAATTTTCTCATCTTCATACAGACAACACTGAAATTAACTACATGTTTTCAGTAATATGAGAAAAGTTATAACAGTTTTTGTTATCATCATCTCTAGTCACCCTCATCATCATCATCATCATCATCAGAAGTCACCCTCATTATCATCACTTGACAAAAGAATAAATTGTCTTGTTTGATAGCATTCAGGACAAAGCTAATGTTTCAGTAACAAAAGTAAAACACAAACCTTGCTGAATCTTTCATGAAAGTTTCTGCTAGATTATTCTGTAGTATTTAGCTTCTTGTTACAGATCAAGTTGTTTGTGAATTGTCTTGTGACTCAGTTCTGATTCCTGCAGGTAGATGTTTTGTGCAGTAAAATACAAAGCACAGTCAATAAACACTGGGAGTGAAGACATATTTTGAAAAAAAAAGTGTAACTTAGATGTTAGTGGCCGCCATCACCCCTTCTGAGTCTTGGCGATGATCCCAGCAGTGCTACAACTTTGGAAGCATTCCTCCCAGTGTATTGAGAACAGCTTGCCACTCTGCTTGAATTTCATCTGCCAGCTGAGATCTTCACCCCTTCAACTTCATTTTCATTTTTGGAAAGAAGAAAAAGTTTCAGAGTGCAATATCTGCTGAACAGGGAGGATGGAGCACCAGAATCATGTTTTTACTGGCCAAAAACTGTCAAGTCTGGAGGGCAGTATGGGGTGATGTATTGTAGTGGGGGAGAGGCCATATCTTGTCCACCATGTCATTTCACTTTCTTCTCCATTGACATCTCAAGACCTTGATATAGAAAACAGAATTAACCATTTGACCAGGAGGAACAAACTTCTTGTGAACAGTTCCATTGTTATATAAAAAAACAAAACATGAACCTGATGTTGCCCTTGACTTGTCTCGCTTTCTTTTGTCAAGATAATTGCAGACTTTTCCATTGGTTGGAATGTTGTTTGGTTTCTGTGGTGTAGATGTAGACCCCGGGTTCCATCACCTATAATGACATTTGAAAGAAAGCTGGGGTTATTGGCAGCATGCGCTTTGAGGTCAGACCAAACATCAAGCCATTGCTGCTTTTGGTCAGCACTCAGAAGTTTGGGTACAAACTTTGATTCGGCATGTCACATCATCAAATCCTCCATCACAGTTCTTTGACAGTTTCCGTGACCGATTCCCACTGTTGTACTGATTTCATCAATGATTTGACAATGGTCTTTGCGGATAATGTGACACACTCTCTCAAACATTTCTAGCTTTGAACTGGACACAGTCAACATGGGTGCTCATCATCATCTACTGATGTTCTAAGCCCTTAAGTCGGGAAACTATGCAGATGTTCTGGAATGACTTATAGCTTGTTCCACAAAAAACATCTTCAACATTTCATATTTTGTAGCCATTTTTCCTAGCTTGAAACATAATTTGATGCAAATGAGCTGCTCATAAAAATCTGCCATGTCACCAGTCACAGAGAGCGCATAACACGTGTGTTAAAAAACTAAGGTAGACAGAGGTGTATGGTGCAGTTTTACAGAGTGAGGGAGGGAGTGAGTAAGGTGAGAAAAAAACAAATAGAAAGTATGAGAATGTATAAATGAAAAACATACAACATCCGATATTTTGGCGTGAGCCTTATTCGAGGATACATACACAATGAGACAAAAACACAAAAACTTATCTGAATGTGTCTTCCTCCAAGTCGAAAACAGAAATGTGTGTAGTAGAAGGGAGAAGGAAAGACCATGCTGCCTCTAACAAAAGATGCCCGATAGAGCCAATCGTAAAGAAGAGGTGGAGAGAGAGGAAGAGAACAAGTAGGAGAAAGGGGTGGGGGGAAGGCAATAGAAACATGATAGCCGCTAGAGGTGTTCCGGGGGGGGGGGGGGAGAGGGGAGGGAAAAGGGGACATCTTCTGATGTACGATCTCGGAGGGTCCTAGAACAGCGCCTTATTTTCCAGACTGGCTGTCTCCACCCAGCTGGAATTAACAATGTCTTCAGCTTTTTGTAACTTCTTTATTTTTCCACTTTTTTTTTTAACTCTACTTTCTTTCTCTATGCTACCCCTCCCTACCACCACCCTATTTTCTTCTCTGCCAACGTATTGGTGTCTTTAGGGTCTTGTCCTATTCACCAGTTTCACATTTTCTCCCTGCAGGTGTTTATGTTCTTCTTTCATTATCTCTCTGCGTCCCCTTTTCCCTCCCCTCTTCTCCCCCCCCCCCGACACCTCTAGTGGCTATCATGTTTCTATTGCCTTCCCCCCACCCCTTTCTCCCACTTGTTCTCCTCCTCTCTCTCCACCTCTTCTTTACGACTGGCTCTATCGGGCATCTTTTGTTGGAGGCAGCGTGGTCTTTCCTTCTCCCTTCTACTACACACATTTCTGTTTTCGACTTGGAGGAAGACACATTCAGATAAGTTTTTGTGTTTTTGTCTCGTTGTGTATGTATCCTCGAATAAGGCTCACGCTGAAATATCGGATGTTGTATGTTTTTCATTTATACATTCTCATACTTTCTATTTGTTTTTTTTCTCACCTTACTCACTTCCTCCCTCACTTTGTAAAATTGCACCATACACCTCTGTCTACCTTATTTATTTAAACCAGTTTTACTGCAGTCGCCATCCCTTTTATCTGTTAAAAAACTAGTGATGCGTCACTCCCGTTGCACCCAAAGTGCTCATTTTCAGCACACTGGTCAGCTATACATCATGATCCTGATAGCAGGTGTCATAACTACTCTCCTTTTGAGCGTGGGAAATTCATTCCTGATATTTATTATTTATTATTATATGGTAAAAATGTTTAATAATGAAAATTTTCAATTTTTTAAAAACCATTTTGAAGTAGAATTGAAATGAATGTGACCCAAAAAATAGATAAATAATTTAGGATGTGTACCACTGCAGTGTATTACATTTCAGGATGCCAGCTTATGATGAGAATGCTTGGTTTGCTATTTTCTTTGTGGTGTACCTGATACTTTGTCTGTACATATTCATGAGCATTGTACTGGCTACAATATACAACAACTACAAGAAAAATCTCAAGGTTACCTTTACTTTCATTTATTGGCCTGGGTGGTAGGATAAGAAAGAAAGAGAGTGGGAAAGGGACTGAAGAGGGATAACTGTCTATTTTGTGTACTCTTGCTTAGCAATTGTTTCCCATTGTTCCCCCTTTTTTTTTATGTCTTGACCAGAGTTGTACAGTTGAGTTAAATGAGTTGGCTTTGAGTCACTCAGAAACTCAACTTGGACTTAAGAGATGAAGGGTAGTGACAAGGCCCATCTCTTTACTTGTCTTTTTATTAGTCAGTTTGACACAATGATGTAATATTAATAAGATATCTATTATGATGCATGTTTGAACAGTGTCGTTTACATATATACTGCTTTATCTCTGCTCCCAATAGAATTTTGTTTGGGAAAATATTAGTTATGTTATTTGATATCACATCTGTAGACTTGAACTGAAGACTTGTACTCAAGTCTAATTTTAAAGACTTGACTTAAGAGATAAAGACTGGCAGGTCAGCCTCAACTCACAACTTCACAGTAGTGACTTGTTTATTTTGCTTGAAACTTAGCATGAAGGATTTGAATGAATTCAATGCAGGTTTTAATTTTTTCTTATTTAAAGACCTTCAGTATGCTGACAACACAGTACTGATAGCTGAGAAACAACAACATCTGCAAAATCTCTTGGATAAAGTTGCCAAAGAAAGTGAACAGAAAGGCCTTATTTTGAACATCAAAAAGACAAAGACTATGGTTATATCTAAGAAACAGAATCCACCAACATGCAGTATAAAATTAAATGGAACTATTATAAATCAGGTGCCGAAATTCAAATACTTTGGAGCAGTAATAACTTCAGATGGGAGATGCAGAATAGAAATTAGGAACAGAATAGGCCAAGCAAAGACTGCATTTCAGAGAATGAAAAACATTATGCAGCACATCCTTATCAATGAATGTTAGAAAACGAGCCCTAAAATGCTATATTGAACCTATTTTATTATATAGAAGTGAATCATGGACAATAGGCAGGTCTGCACAAAAATCATTGGAAGCAGTAGAAATGTAGTTTATTAGAAGAATGTTGTGAATTCCCTGGACAACAAAAATAACTAATGAAGAATGTATGAGAAGAGCTGGATAGACAAAAAAAATCTTGGTAAAAAAAATAAGAGAGAGACAATATGCTTTCATAGGACATGCAGTGACAAGAGGGGGCATTGAAAATACTGTAACAACAGGAAAAACAGAGGGAAAGAGCAAATGGCCTGCATGGAGGATAAGGTACTCTGGAGAAGCTTAATAGCCAATGCCAATTGGCACAGCACCTGATGATGATATCATTTAAAGATCTAACCTTGTTAGAAGAGAATTCATTTCCAATTTTGTTTTATCAAGTTTGTTTCAGACTGATGTTATTTTTTTATCTTCCTTGTATTCTAATTGTTGCAGGCCCTGGGCTATGCCATTGAGGCATATTTGGTTTTAGAGCTCATAGTTTCCTTGAGCAGTCACACTACAGAGTGTTGTAGTTAGTATAACATCTGGCAGTCTTTCATTGTATACTTCCAAAAAGAGTCAGTAACCATTTCTATAGCTGGGTTGACCTTCAGTCAGGAATGAATGACTAATCATCATCATTTTCACAAGTGCATAAATCATTTCCATACTTAGATGAAGTTTCTAAATGATAATTTAACACATGATTTTATAGCTAACCTGCATGAGTCTTTTTTACTTTGTAAACAATGTCCATTAAGCAGTCAGTGGCCATAACTGACATACTAGCATTAGGGTTGAAGAACCATAGCTGACTAAGACCCTGTCCCAGTAGCAAGCCTAGCCTACCTAACAGGACAGGGATTGCCATAGTCCCCATGGCAGTGGAGTCTGCTAAAGAAACATTGCAATGCTCTGTGTTTTAACTACACTCAGGCATTGAAAAAATAGTCGCCATAACCCACTCCCAAGCTGACACAATGCTGTGCTTCAAAATCTTCACTGCACTGGCTGCAAAGAACATCAGCTTGTAGTTCCAGAGAGGCTGAAGAAGATGCACTCTATATAACTGTCCATATGAAATATATTTTTATTTCCATAAAACATTTGTGAAAAAAAAACTGAAATAGAACAAGCGTGCCAAAATTGGTTCATATAAAAATTCATTGACCCAGAACAAGAAAGGATTAACTATTTTATAAAAATAATATGTTAAATTTTTATTTAATATTTAGCTACAGTTCAGTTCTTGTTTAGTCTATAAGATATTGTTCTTTAAAGATATTGTTATCTTTTATTTTTTATTCATTTATTTTTGGTGTTATCTGACAAAGATTTTTTTGTTGAAATATCTTATTTTTGTTCCATTAATAAGTAACATGTATTCCTGTTATTTTTTAATCTTATAAATGTGATATTTAGTTACATTAAATCAGTTCAAAAATTTGCAGAATGAAATCAAAGCCTCTGTACTCCTGAAGCGAAAACGCTTAGCCATGGCCTTTGATATTCTGAAAGTCCAGAAAGGAAATGAAGAGGTGATCACACACTCCCGTTGGAAGGAACTGATGAGCATGGTTTTGCCCAACAAATCTGCAGCTTATACTGATTTACTGATGAAAATTCTGGACTATGACAACAAAAATATGCTAGGTATTGCTTACAGAAGTAAACTAAATTTTTAACGTAGAAAATAGCAAAATTATGATACATACATTTTATACATAATATTAAACTGAACAGATCATTACATCTAGTAGGCCATATTTAATATACCTTCATTAGACCAGATACAATATAAAAAAACAGAATGTTGGCATGCAGTTGTTGGGCTTAGAGATTTGGTATTAGCATTCATATTTTCTGTGATCAGATGCTTACAGAAGTAAACTAAATTTTTAACGTAGAAAATAGCAAAATTATGATACATACATTTTATACATAATATTAAACTGAACAGATCATTACATCTAGTAGGCCATATTTAATATACCTTCATTAGACCAGATACAATATAAAAAAACAGAATGTTGGCATGCAGTTGTTGGGCTTAGAGATTTGGTATTAGCATTCATATTTTCTGTGATCAGATGGCACACTAGAGTGTGTTGTGATCAGTACCATGCCTGGCTAGAAGGCACAATTTTTTTGGATAAAGAAAGTATCTTGATAATTAATTGTCTTATGAAGCACTACACTGTTAATGCAAAATTCTACTCTAACTTGTGCTGATTAAAGGATGAATTGAAAGATAAATGGCGAGATAAGCTGCAGAAAGGTGTTCTCTTTTTGCAGAACAATGGACTTGCTCGCACAGCTCACAATGTGTTTAAAAATGTTGGGTATGAGTGCATAGATTATCCAGCCTACTCACCAGATCTTATTCCATCTATTTCCTGTTACCCAGCCTTAAAAAGTGTTTGAAATGGAGGACATTTTCAAATGATTTGAAGGTGATTGGAGGTGACAGCACCAAGAGAGCAGTATTTCAGTAACCAGATATTAGATTTTTTTGGAAGGTTAAATAAATCTGAGAAATATGTTTCTCACCATGAAGTGTGTTGAACTTCAGGATGAATATGTGGAATAATATGCAAGTTTCATGGCTCTAGGTGATTCCTTCATGGCTCTAGGTGATTCCTTCATGGCTCTAGGTGATTCCTTTCTTAGTCAGGCTGATAGTTTTCCAGCCCCCCATTGTAAATACAAGGCAGAGAATCATTTTTGTTAAAAAATCAAAATTATCAAATATTGTTTTTTCCATTCATTCATTCATTCATTTGCATGTCCCTTGTGGAACTTTGCTTCCCTAACAGCACTCCTGTAGGCCTCTCGGTTGTGAGCAAGATGGCCTGCTGCTGATGAATCCATTTGCAGATCATCAACGATGTCTTGCAGCCATCTTTGCATTGGTTTTCCTCTCTTTCTTTTTCCCATTATGTACCCTTCCAAGACGGTTTTCTCTAGATTATCATGATATTTAATGTGTCAAAAGTATTTAAATTTTCTCTGTTTAATCCTCTTTTCTAGCCAGGCTTCTTCAATATTAAGTTCTTGCAGTATGGATATATTTTTTCCATATAAAAGTCAAATTATCAGATACTGAAATGCTGCTATGTGGCAACTTTTCAAAAATGTATACTCTGTTGATACAACACAGACCACACTATCTTGACCAAATTCATCAACTGGATCATGAAAGCATTCCTAAAAATGTCATCTGTGGATAGGTAGCATAGAACATAATAACAGATGGACATGTAAACTTTGGTTACAAAAAATCAGTAAAAATATAAAAGTGCTGTGCATATACTAAACATCCTGCAAGACCTATACTGCCAGTTGTCCCAAGGGGAAATGCATGCTGGGCTAACAGCTCAGAAAGAGTGAAGAGTACACCAGGCAAAATGCTTGATAAAAATTTGGTCTTGTTTCAAGGTTATCTTACTTTGACAAGAAAATGACTGAGAGCAGCTGCTGCTACATTTGATTCTTCTAAAACCTTGTCAACAAATTCTTCTAAAGCCTTATCAACAAATTATTCTAAAGCCTTGTCAACAAATTATTCTAAAGCCTTGTCCACAAATTATTCTAAAGCCTTGTCAACAAATTATTCTAAAGCCTTGTCAACAAATTCTTCTAAAGCTTGTCAACAAATTCTTCTAAAGCCTTGTCAACAAATTATTTTAAAGCCTTGTCAACAAATTCTTCTAAAGCCTTGTCAACAAATTATTTTAAAGCCTTGTCAACAAATTATTTTAAAGCCTTGTCAACCAATTCTTCTAAAGCCTTGTCAACCAATTCTTCTAAAGCCTTGTCAACAAATTATTCTAAAGCTTGTCAACAAATTCACTCAATGGTGTATACCTGTTTTATAAGTTATAGTCCTTAATATTGCTTTTTAATTTTATCCTGTTCATTACAGACATGAAGAATTTCTTAAACCTGTCAGATCTTCTCAATGTTCAGCTCACAGAGGTTAAGGACAGGAAAACTTTTCTTGAAAAATGTATTCCAAACATTTACAACCATTGGTTCAGTGAATACTTCAAAATAGTGGTGAGGCACAAGTAAGTGAACAAACTATGCTTTCTTAAAAAATTAGAATGGAGTTCATTGCAAACATATTTCTTTTAAAGGTAATATGATAAAAACTATATTTTTTCATTATGGAAGGCAGTTTTGCTTTTTTTTTTTCTATGTAGGTGTTAGCAGTTTATGGAAGTTGCTAAGCATCATCTTTCTAAGCAGCTTTTGTCAATGCTGGTTTCAATATTTGACTGCATAATAATCATGGTAGCAACAAACCATTTTTGTGGTGCAGGGTTTACTGCTCACAATCTCACTATGTACAATTTAGGTTTGTTATTGACTGGAGCTTTTGCATTCTTTGAACTTTTGAAACCAAGTGCTAGATTGGCACTGGCTTTCAAAAAGTGAGGAATTCAATATCATGGAAGTTGTTGCTTGGATTTATTTATATATATATATATATATGAGCAGTTGCATGGATGCATGCATTATTTTCTACTTATTTGGGCTTGAAATTTCGTAAGTTTTCACCAGATAAGTTTGCAAAGCTGGCTCCTCAGCGTGAGGAAGAATCTTTAGTCACCTCTTTTAGCTTCACAAAAAAGATGGCATATTCTTCTGCTGTGGATTGAGGTTCAAATGAGGCATTACATGAGAGAAAATGCACTAAAAATCTCTAGACTGCTCCTCCTTTGAGAAAATATATGGAAAAAATTTGAGGAATTTATGGAAATGGAAGAGGAAATCTGTGTGCAGTATCTACAGTGGGACAGATACTTAATTGGTAGCATCATAAACATTTTCCTGTTATTCATGAATGTTTGGTTAAGGGTGCTAAAAGAATTTTATATCAACATCAAACTAATATTATCAGTCACTGTGAACTGAAAGATTTACTAAGTTTTATTTTCTGTTTTTTTTTAAAATTTCATTGAGTCTAGAACCAGTAACCTCCTTATCATTGTGTTTCCAGTGAAAAAAAAATGCCAAAGCATTCTGAAAATGACCATGCACCTTGTCACTTTGATTGCATTGTGTTTATTAACCCTACTATTCATTAATGAGTTTTCATAATTTTTTTAATGAGTTTGACCTCATTTCATTTTCTAGATGTCATTATTTGGGTTTAACACTGTGTATGTTGTCAAAACCAGATTAGCCAATATAGTATATGGGGCTAACAAATTTAGCATGGAAAACTTAGCCCATATAACATATGGAGCCACGAAGATTAATTCTTTGTATCACATTTTTTACTAAATTTTTTACCTATATAAACCATTCGCCTCACTTCATTTAGATATGTATAATATGCACATCAAATATGATTTCTTTTACATGGAAAACATCACGTATTAACTTATACGTAGTACAGTAATATTTCTTTTATCTTTTTTTTTTTTTTAATGTGAAAACAGACTGTACAGATATTCTAATAAGTTTTAGAAATTGCATCTTCAGGAGTATTATTTTTCATTACTTTTCTCAGGGTATGTTTTCTCAACATGTTAACATTAGCAGTTTTTTTTTACCTTCAGTGAATTTTGTCTTATATTGAAAAAGATGTTTTTGTTTTGTAAATGTTACTAGGTAATTTGTTTAACAGAGCATTTTTTTACACTGTACATGAGAGTAGATTAAAATTTTAGAGTAACATTTTTACAATTTTAACATTGTTAAATTTGTATTTTCAGATTTTTCCGCTACTTTTTTGACATTCTTATTATTGCAAATGCTGTGACCATTGCTGCTGATCGAGATGATGCAGACTGGTTCTTTCTGTCTGTGTTTACATTGGAAATATTATGCAAATTTTATGTTCTTGGAGGAAAAGAGTTCTTTCAGCATTTTTGGAACATGTAAGTTTTTTGGTTCAGTAAAAGAAATACCATTCTTTCACTGCAGTGTATGGATGTGTGTTGTGAAATTATTAGTGCACTTGTCTCTCATGGTGAAGGTTGAAGGTTCAAGTCTGGCTGGAGGCACTCCAAGCACCAAGCAGTACAAAGGGCTACCTGCCTCTCCTGAGTTAGGGAAGTAAAGCTGAATGGAAAAAGCAACTGAAATGCAACATTGAGCCAGATCCAATACACCAATTACTAAGACATCAGCAAACCATCCTCTTCCACCTAAGGACAGGCCACTGCAGACTAGTAAGCCACCTACATCGACTTAAAATGTCTCACACAGACAAGTGTCCATGTGGCAGTGGAGTCCAGACTCCAGAAAATATCCTTCAAGAGTGCCCAAACCATGCGGACCTGAGTGTGAGACATGGCCAGAGGACACGAGCTTGGAGCAAAATCTTTGGGGCTCCTATAAGGATCTAGAGAGAACTGCGGGTTTTGCCATGTCGACAAGTATCAGGATCTGATGTGACCAACAACCTCGAACGTAGAAGAAGAAGGCAAGTAAAGGCGGCCAGGTGTGATGCTGACTGCATCACCTTCCAGTACATCAGCTGGTTAAGGAAGATATGGGCTCTGACACCATACTCATATATGCCTCAGTGGCATGATGCATCATACCTCTGACATAGCTTCATGGCATGACAGAGCTACTTTAGTGTTAATCTTCCTCTAGTTCTTAAGTATTTTCATTGTTCATGTTCATTATTTTCTGCTCTTATTTCATGTTTTTAGTTATAAAATTAGGTAGTTGTACGGCTGTAAGCTGTCACAAAGAGAGAAGCAAGCATAGAGGAGGAAAATGAGATAAAGAGGAGAACACACGACGACACAGACAGCGCTGTACTTTATAGCTGGAAAATCTTGGGTCAGAGGCTGGTTACCAATGTTAGGATGAAAAACTGAATTAATCTGTTGGTTATGATGAGGATGGCAGCGGTAGTAATTCTCATGGAGAAGATGACGAAGATGGTTGTGAAAGTGATGATGATTGTGAAAGCACTGACAGTGGCAACCAGCAGTGATGATGATTATGATAATGTTGATAAAATGAATACTTTTATATGATGCATTTGAACTGTTTCAAGAATTTATAACCCAAATTGTTCTCAATTGAGCTGTGCATTTCTTTTCATTTCAGATTTGATTTACTGGTGATTGGAGCAGCGTTTATTGCAACAGTTGTAGAAAAAGCAGCTGGTCGCAGTAAGTTGAACCACATGAGGCCATATCCTTTTGCTCATAAATAAAATACAGAAAAATAACTATTCTTTCCATTAAAATGCCTTCAAGTTTGTTCTGTCACTGAGGCATATTCCATATTAAATATGTCCAGATTTTTCAAATCAGAGTGAAAGATATTCTCATTTATAACTGAATAAGAACATATATCCTGTAACAGCATGCTGATAATGAACGTGTTTCAAGGCAATATTCCAAGAACAGATAGCTCCTGATTAAAGATGGACACCAACATTCTAGATTGTCCATGTATAACAAAAGTGCAGAGACCTTTTGAACTTGATATAAAGTATCTGGTCAAGCCTCATCAGTTGTACAGAAGAACTTAAGGGATCACCTGATGTGCTGCAGCAGGCAGCAGAATATGTAAAGCCAACACATGTTATAATAGGAATAATACAGAAGAAGGAGAGAGATATGACAAACTGACATATAGATATGTGTCTCACTCTTTATCCTTTAAAAAAAAAAAACTTTGTTGGTTCATTAGTTTGTTAAGTATTTTACAAAATTTGTAATAGATTCATTTAGTTTCTGCTTGTTTTTGTTATCGTTGATTGCAAATGGATGCATCAGCATCTTGCTAACAACTGATAGACCTACAAGATAGCTGTTAGGGAGGCAAAGTTCCACAAGGGAACATGCAAATGACTAACTGACTGCTTGTTTTTGTAACTGATCTTCAATTAGCATAATATGTGGTCAGATGTTTAAAGGGTCGAAATGCTTGCCTGAGATGGGGATTGGTACTTTTCTGATGATCTGAGTTGTTATTGTTTTGCTTTCTACAGCAGAGTTTTCTGTCTGTGATTTTGTAAATAAAAATGATAATTGAATATTATGCTTTCTTCATTCTTTGAAGCATACATTAAGATACATCACAAATCATTCATTTGAGCTGCCATATCTGGTTTTCCAGTAAGCTTTGACATGATGGGACCCATGTTCACTCCCACATTCAGAATGTTGTTACATAGCCTGATTCAGTGGATCAGCCTGTTTCAGTGGATCAGTCTGTTTCAGTGGATCAGCCTATTTCAGTGGATCAGTCTGTTTCAGTGGAGCAATCTGCAGAAGTGAGACATGTCTTTGGCTGGCTTTGGTGTACTAGGGAACATACATTTCCGCCACTGTAGATATCATGATACATTGCTGGCGAGATTCTTTGGCTGCTGCTTGAGGAGTGAAACTCTTCCTGGCCAATGAAGAAAATGTGAAAATGTGATTAGAGTTGCCATGTGGCACTGCTGTGAAAAAGGTGATGGAAAGGATAAAGTGAAGTTTAATCGGTATGTCCAGTAGTCTTGCGGCAAGAGCTACTCATACCGTGGCACCTCTGCTCTAGAGGCTGACCACGTCTTATATACACCCATACTGGTGAAATAGACCTAAACCGGCTTAACCCAGGGGTGAAACTCGATGGCTACGCATATCACGGTGCCTCCATTCTAGAGGCCGGTCACATCCTATATACACCCATACTGGGATAATACACCTAAACTGGCTTAATCCAGGGATGAAACTCACTAGTGGCAAGGATTCGTCCTCCTGGACAAAAG
Organism: Achatina immaculata; assembly: GCA_009760885.1. Lineage (NCBI taxonomy): Eukaryota > Metazoa > Mollusca > Gastropoda > Stylommatophora > Achatinidae > Lissachatina > Lissachatina immaculata. The sequence goes on along the minus strand of CM019702.1, from coordinate 43,601,390 downwards.
CTCTACCCCAGTCACCACCAGGAAGGGTAGCAGCCACAACCACAAAATGCTGAAGTTGGAGACACTGGACCAGTGCAGTCTAGACAGGCAACCACCTCTCACCTGGCGGGGATATACTGATATCCAAAACACATCGAGGTTTTCCGGTGAGAAAGTCCAACTCTAAGCTAGATGGGCAACCACCTCTCACCCTGCGGGGATATATTCATATCCAAACCATATTGAGGTTTTCCGGTGAGAAAGTCCAACTGGTGCAACGAAAACCACAGTGTCACGCAATGCCCCTTCTGTGACCCACCGAGAATATAGGCCAAAGCCCCACGATGCTCTGAGCCTCCATCCTAAATGAGACTATTGCGAGAACTACAGGAGTAAATTCAGTAGAATCACGAAGTGATCTTGGTGGTAGAAGTGAGCGAAGAAGAAGAAGATATCATGATATATCTGTTATAGAAGATACTCTCTTCATGGTAGATATCAAATGAATAATTTATAAACCACTTGTCACTTGGTGGTAGAAGTGAGCGAAGAAGAAGAAGATATCATGATATATCTGTTATAGAAGATACTCTCTTCATGGTAGATATCAAATGAATAATTTATAAACCACTTGTCACAATAGAAAAAAATGCACTCCTTATCTTTAAACACACTCTTTCAGGTGATGAAGAGCTCAGTACAATGGATATTTTGCTTGTACTAAGGGTGATGAGACTCATCAAGCTAATTGGTGGTGTCAGGAGGTAAGGTTCTGTATATATTTGATGAAATTTACAAAGTCACATTTGCTATTTGTTCAAAATTTGATGTAAATATCAAATAAAAAATACACAGAGATGAGTAATTTAGACAGTCTTCTTCATTGTATTCAAGCTTGCCTTAAATCTAGAATGTATCTGTCTGTTGTCTCTTCTTCATTAGTATTTGAGTACTGGACCATGCTAAATATGGAGCCCTATTTCCTGTCAGTCAGTCATTTGCTTGTCCCTTGCGGAACTTTGTCTCCCTAACAGATCTCCTGTAGGCCTCTCAGTTGTAAGCAAGATGCACTGCTGCTGATGTGTCCATTCGCAGATCATCAACGATGTCTTGCAGCCATCTTCACCTTGGTCTTCCTCTTTTTCTTTTTCTCATTATGTAGCCTTCCAAGACGGTCCTCTCTAAATTATCATGACGTTTAATGTGTCCAAAATATTTAAGTTTTCTCTGTTTAAGCTTCCTTACTAGCCAGCCTTCTTTAATATTAAGTTCTTGTAGTATAGATATATTTGTTCTTTTCTGTGTCCATGATATTTGAAGAACTCTTCTGTAGCATTTACATTCAAAGGCATTTATGTGTTTCTCAGCTGTTTTGTTAAGTGTCCAGGTCTCCCAGGCATATGTTGCGATGGAAAAGATGCATGCCCTTAAAAATATTATTTGTGTAGTTCTGTCTGTTCCTTTCCACAGATTCTTTATTTGTTTTACTTTTTGAAGAGCGATAGATGTCCTCCTTTTAATTTCCCTCATTGTATCTCCATTATTAGTTAGCAGGGATCCAAGATATTCAAAACTCTCCCCTTCCTCCAATTTTTCCTCATTGATATATATTTCAGCTGCCTTGTTTGTTTTGTCAGTTGTCATCAGTTTAGTTTTCTTCGCATTAAGATAGAGGTTTTGCTCTTTGCTGTTCTTACAGACTGACATAATTATTTTTTCCATTCCTTTTTGTGTTGTAGACAGTAATACTGTGTCATCAGCATATCTAATCTCTGGTATTTCATAACCTCCAATTTTTAAGGCATCGTAATATTCTTTGTCTACATCTTCTCTAACATTCCTCATTATATTTTCAGTATACAAGTTAAATAAGTAAGGCGACAATATGCACCCCTGACGGACACCTTGTTTTATGTCAAACCAAGTTGTTGTTTCACCATTTATTCTTACTGCTGCCTGTTGGTCTAGATACAGCAGTGATGTTAATTGTATCAAATGTGTTGGAAATCCCATTTTTCCCAATATTTCCTAAAGTTTCTGGTGTTGTACACAAACAAATGCCTTTGAGTAGTCTATAAAAGATAAATATAGATTCACATTAAACTCTCTGCATTTCTGTGTTATTAATCTTATATTGAATAAATGATCTCTTGATCCTCTTCCTTGCCTGAAACCGGCTTGAACCATTTTGACTTTTTCTATTTTCTTACGAAGTCTATCCATTATGATTTTTAATGGAATTTTACTGGCATGACTAATCAGGGCAACAGTTCCATAGTTTGTGCATAATTTCAGATTACCCTTTTTTGGCAGTTGTATGAATACAGTTCTTTTTCATTCTTTTGGCCAAATACCTGAATGCCATATCTTTTTACATAGTGCATGATAGATTGTTGCACATTCCTTTTCTCCTGCTTTAATAAGTTCAGCTGTTATCTCATCACATCCTGGTGATTTACCATTTTTCAGATTCTTTATTGCCTGTAAAACTTCTTCTATTGTCGGTTTGGGTTCTTTCCCTTCCATTAATAATTCACACTGTTGATTTCTGCTTTCATAGTCAGTTGTTTCATACATTCCTCAGCAATATTCCTTCCATCTTTCTAGAATTTCCTCTGTCTCTGTCAAGGTATTCCCCATCTCATCACAAATTACATTTAGCTTAGGTGTGACATTTCTCATCAATGTCTTCATTTCTTTAAACATTTCACTATCTCTTCGACGCTTCTGATGTCCTTCTATTCTTTCACAACAATCCTGTATGTATTGTTTTTTGTCTTTTCTTATGTTTCATCGTACTTCTTTTGTTAAAGATTTATATTCCTCTTTGTTGTTTGTCACTTTCCATTGCGTCTTCATTTCTCTATGTTATTTTATCAGTTCTAGTGTACCTGCTGTAATCCATTCATTCTTTTGTTTTCTTTACTGGAACCATGTCTTTAGCTGTTGTTATTAAGATATCTCTGGCCTGCGTAGCCAATTCATCTTGTGTCATCTTCTCTTGTACAGCCATCAGGATTTTGAAATGGTTCTTCACTTCTATACCATATTGTTCTGGTATTTTTTTAAGTTCAAAGCGGAGTTGTCTTGATCCCGTAACTGTTTTTTTAATCTTTATCTTTATGTCTGCTATTAATAACTCATGGTCCATGTCACAATCAGTACCTGGTAAAGTTTTTGCTGATGTTATATTTGATCTCCACCTTCTTTGCACTAAAATGTAATCTGTTTGATTCTTGGTTTTTCCCAACAGGATGTTGTCTTGGATGTTTAAAAAATGTGTTAGCAATCATTAGCTCATTTTCCATGCAAAATGCCATTAGATTGTCACCTGCCTCATTTCTATGTCCTATGCTAAATTTCCCCACAACATATCTTTTGTCTTCTGCTCTTTCTGTACCAATCTTTGCATTAAAATCCCCCATTATTAATACAATATCATTTTTCTGTACCTTGTCTATCGTCATATGTAGTGTGTTATAAAAGTCTTCTACTTTCTCTGCTTCTGCTGCTGATGTAGGTGCATATATCTGGATGATTGTTACATTTCTAGGAGTGCCCTTAAGTCTGATAGTGAGGATTCTGTCACTTACTGGATTGTAACCTAGTAATGCTTTTGATGATGATTTGTCCAAGTAAAGAGGAAGACCAAGGCAAAGACATCATTGATAATCTGCAAAGGGATGCATCAGCAGCAGACTATCTTTCTCACAACTGAGAGGCCTACAGGAGTGCTGTTAGGGAGGCAAAGTTCTGCAAGGGACATGCAAATGGATGAATGATCCAAAATATTCAAAACTCTCCACTTCTTCCAGTTTTTCCTCATTGATATATATTTCAGCTGCCTTATTTGTTTTGTAAGTTGTCATCAATTTTGTTTTCTTTTTGTCTGTTTCCTATATGGAGTTAATAATTTTCTCTGTGTTCTGTTGATGGCCCAACAAATTTTATCTCCGATTAAGATTGCATGACCAGCCCTGGTTCTACAAAATATCTGCATATACTGGACATTCTGGGATCTTTTGTAATAATCCATATTGTCCTTATAGCTGTGATGATCCTCTTGTCTGGGTGCCTGCAGCCAGCATCTTTTTCTTGAAATGTTTTCTCTGCGGAGACCAGTATGACCAATAGTTGCTACCAGTCCATGTACAACTCAGTGGGACTCTGTTGTGATTGGCAGCTGGACTCAAGTTGGTCCAGAGTCTCCTGTATATTTTTAGACCAGACGGATGAAGTACATTCAAAATGATGTATACTGGAAGTCTGGCTTGAGATCTAACTGGAAAGTGCTTAAAGACTTCTCTCCCCTGCATCTTGACTATCTAGCAACAACAGAGAGAGATGAAGATGTCTTTCTTCTATCTTTGAAAATCTTCATATTACACTTGGATATGGTTTCTCTCCATATTTTTAGTCACTTTTGTACTGAGTTATAGGAATGAACTATTATCATTGAACCACAGTGTTGGTCTACATTGGCTTTTAAAGATTCCCAAAAGTTTCTCAAAATTCTTTCAGTTTAGTCATACCCATATGCTAGGTATGTGCCCAAAGCAGACCTCTGTCACAGAGTAAATATCAGGCACTTTCCATAAAACCATAGTAGCAAATAAATATTAAAAGAGAATATCACATTTGGCAAAAAACAATGACAGTTGTGTCTGGTGATACACATATAACAGTACAGTTAATCATAGCAAATATACTGTCCATGAAAATATCTTTATGAGGTACTTATTCTGAGTCTTTGAGAAAGGATAGAAATATAGGATTGATATTTACATTTTTAAAAATGGAGCAGTAAATATAAAAGATGCAAAATGTATTGAAAAAAATTATGGTTGATCGTCCAGCATCAGAATCTTTGAGAGAATCAGTTAACAATCTGATGTTGTACATGTTGTTGAAGTGAATATGGCAAGAATTTTTCTTTGTTTTCTTATGCAGATTCAAAGTTATTATTAAAACACTGATCAATATTGGAGCATCCATAGTAACCTATGGAGGTGTCATGTTTGTAAGTTTTTAATTTTTTATTTCTTATAGTTTAATTGCTTGAGCAAAATAAAGAAAATTAGTTGACAAGAATCATTACAGAGCTGTTCTTGATGTATATATCATTTGTAGAAGACATTGTATTTTCTCAACATGCAGTGTAGAACCATTTTTGTTCATGTAGCTTTCATGGAGCAAAAAGAAAATCATATGACAGAAGCATGAAAAAAAACTGAATATATAAATACACACAAACCACCACAGTAAAGCTGTAATCACCCTCACTGTGTCACCTGCTGTAGTCTGGGAAATGAAATCCGTTACTTTTTCCAGACTGCTCACATTCCATGAGAAATGCTTACATGAGTTCCACAATGTAATATAAACTATTGTATGCAAAAAGTGTAGAATAATTTACATTAGAGAAACTGATCTTAGATGACTGCTTGCAGCAACATCTTCATGACATCTGCCATCATGCTTCTAAACCAGTCTCCAATCATTTCATTGGATCCAACAATAGAGGCAACTCTGATTTTCTGGTAACAGCCATTAAACAATGTCATTCTGATGACAGAAGCCACCTGACATTTAAGAACTGCTACATATATGGGACATTGGAACCACATGATTTGAACACAGAATTCAGCTATGCTTAACCTTTCTTTTCTCCACAATCATATTCCCTCCATATTAATTTCACATTTACTCTTTCCTCACCTGCAACTGATATTCCAGAACATTCACTACACTATACCCCAACCACATTCATCTATTCAGTTTACTCTTTTCTCAGCTTGACAGCCATCATATCCTTCTTTCTCCTTTCTCCTTTCCCATACTACAAGAACTTCATATTGAAGAAGGCTGGGTAGTAAAGAGGATTAAACAGAGAAAACTTAAATGTTTTGGACACATTAAACATCATGATAATTTAGAGAAGACCAAAGTTCCGCAAGTGATATGCAGCTGACTGACTGAATTTATATTTTTCAGTCCTTTCTTATCTTTTTTTACCTTTAAGTTTTTGTTTGATTGTAAACTGAAATGTTACAACTGTGTACTCATTAATTAATAAAGCTATTACTGCTTTTGTTTTAAATAGTCTTAACATAATGCAGAAAACCAACATAATTAAAATAATTAAACTGATAATGAGTGTCACTCTTGCAGGAAGGTTTAATATTATTATATTGTGTAATATTAAAATGTGATATTTTTCTGCTGTAAAAATATTTCCATTTTATTCTAGCTATATCTTTCTGACTGTAGAACAATTTTCTTTTCCACTCTGGCATTAATCTAAGGACTCTCAACAGATATTTTGCTAAATTAGCTTAGCTTTCTTCTAATGAACAACATATCTGAGGCTCCACATGTTTTTTAACATATACTGTGTGTATGTGTACATATGTATATATGTACCTATGTATTTATGATGTATGTATGTATGTATGTATGCTTGTATGCATGTATGAGAGAGAGGGAGCATTAGAGCATTAATATAAAACATTAATGATGATAATGTTGCCTTATGTTTTATATTTTATAGGCCTTTTACTATTCTTTTGCAATAATTGGGATGGAGGTTTTTGGTGGGTACATACATTCCCCTAATTATGACACTGAGCAGACCAGCAGTTCCAGCGCCAGCGTGTTCTGTGGCAATCCCAAACTGAACAACACACAATTCTACAAAGAACGCTATTGCAATAACAACTTCAATAATTTTGCCAGTGCCTTAGTGGTTATGTTTGAACTTACAGTGGTGAACCAATGGCATGATATCCTTTTTTTCTGTCTGTACTTTAGGTAAAGGTAAAGAGAAAATTCTCATTTTGATGCCATTAAGGCATATTGGGGAATATGGCACTAGGCTGTACTTTATTCTTGTTAAATACATATTTATGATGATGTATGTAGCCTTCAAATGTAAATTCTATAGAAGAGTCCTTCAAATATCATGGACACAAAAATTAACAAATATATCCATACTACAAGAATTTAATATTGAAGAAGGTTGGTTAGTAAAGAACATTAAAGAGAGAAAGCTTAAGTATTTCAGACATAAACATCATGAGAGTTTGGAGAAGACAGTCTTGGAAGGGTACGTAATGGGAAAAAAGAAAGAGTGGAAGACCAAGGCAATGATGGCAACAACCCATTTGTTGGTGATCTGTGAATGGATGCATCAGCAGCAGGGCATCTTGCTTACAACTGAGAGACCTTCAAGAGAGCTGTTAGGGAGGCAAAGTTCCACAAGGAACATCCAATGAATGAATGAATGAATGAATGTAGATTTCAACCAATTTAAGCTCCTTATGACACTAGTGTGATAATTTATGGGTTGAACATCAAAGACTCTTTTCATCTTACAGTGAAGTTGTGAGTGTCAGCCTTTTATAGAACAATGAAGCATAATTTTGTAGCTGCTTGTCTCAAGGCTGATTATACCAAAATTTGATTTTCAAATATTCATTCTCTTTGCACTTGCATCTCTTTGTCTTCTAGTCTGACACTCATTGATCTCTCTCTCTCTCTGAACCTTAAGTGCCCAGGGCACATGGGGCTTCCGCAAGGGTTTTCCACAAATGCCTGTCCTTCGCCTTTTTTTCTGCTCTTGCCCAGGTGAGCCTATTGCTCAACATCCTTTCTGTTGTTCTTCTCCATGTCTCTTTTGGTCTACCCTTACTTCTGCTCCCCTGTGGTGTCCATCTTAGTGCTATTTTTGGTAGTGAGCTGTCAGTCATTCGGAGCACATGTCCCAACCATCGCCAGCGTCTTTCCTCAATAATTGTTGTCAGTGGTTTCATCTGCATTTCTGCTAATAAGATGTTATTTCTTATAGTGTTTGGCCAAAATATTTTTTTAATTCTTCGTAAACATTTAGTCTGGAAAGAATTCAACTTGTTTTCTATGGTTTTGGTGATTTTCCAGCATTCGCTTCCATAGAGTAGTACACTTAGAACATTACTCTTAAATATCCTGATTTTCATATTTATGCTTAGTTTTTTGGATTTCCATATATTCTGCAGCATTGCAAAAGCCTGGTTTGCTCTAGTAAGTCTGCTGTTGATGTCCTCTGTGCTGTCTCCATTTTCTACTACTCTGCTGCCAAGGTATACAAATTCGTTGACCTCCTCCACTAACTTGTTATCTACTCTGAGTACATTTCTGTTGTTCACATTTTGCTTCATTAACTTTGTCTTTCCTACGATGATCTTTAGTCCTATGTTGTTTGCATTCTGAGTTAGCTTGTTTATTTTATCTTGCATATCTTTGTGACTGCTTGATAATAGACAAATATCGTCCGCAAAGTCAAGGTCCTCCAGCACTGTGTCAAGGGTCCATTGTAATCCTCTGCGTTTGTCTGATGTTGCCTCCTTCATTAACCAGTCTACTGCCAAGATAAATAATGTTGGTGATAGTACACATCCCTGTTTCACTCCTGTTTGTACCCTAAAGCTGCTGGAGGTATGTTCTCCACAGATAACTTTGCACTGAAAACCCTCGTATAGGGCTTTGATTACATTAACTATTTTATGGGGGAGGCCATGCCATCTTAGGATTTTCCACAGTGCATCTCTATTGACACTGTCAAAGGCTTTCTCAAAATCTATGAATAATGCATATGTTGTGCTATGCCACTCATTTGCCTGTTCTAATATTTGTCTAAGTACAAATATGTGGTCTATGCATGATCTTCCTTTCCTAAATCCTGCCTGCTCTTTCCGAAGTTTTTCCTCAAGTGTTGGTACAATTCTGTTGATGATTATTCTGCAAAATACTTTACTGGTGAGAGGCAGTAGGGTAATGCCTCTCCAGTTCCCGCAATCTCTGAGGTCACCCTTCTTTGGTAATTTTACTATAAGACCAGTTTTCCACTCCTCTGGGGCTTTTTCTAAATCCCAAATTTGTTGTAATATCTGGCAAAGTTGTTTTGGTGTTTCTGTTTCTTCTGCTTTCAACATTTCCGCAGTCACTTCATCTTCACCTGGTGCCCTGTCTGATTTTAGCTTCTTTATCGCCTCCTTTACTTCATTTATTGTTATTGGTCCTGTATTGATGTTTAGTTCCGTTTTTGCTTCAGGTATGTCTATTGTTTGTGCTGCTTGTGTTCTGTTTAGTAGGGTGTTAAAGTGTTCCCTCCATCTTTCAATTTTTTCTCTTTCTCCACTGACCAGTTGTCCATTTTGTGTTCTTACTGCACTTTCACATCGTGTGTTGAAGTTACCTGTCATCTGCTTTGTGATTTTATATATGGTTTTCATGTCATTTGTATATGCTGCTTTCTCTGCTGTTTCTGCTAAGTTGTCATAATACTGACGTTTATCTTGACGGCATGATTCCTTCACTTCTTTGTCTTTTTGTGCATAATTACTTAAAACTCGTTCTTTAAGCCGTTGTGATTTGGTGTTCAGTAATTTTTTCTTGATTTCTTTTCTTTGCTCTATCTTTTCCCATGTGGTCTCGCTTATCCATTCCTCTTTTCTCCTTTTCCGATATCCCAGCACCTCTTTTGCTGTTTCCTGTAGTGTTTTATTGAACTCTAATATGGACATTTCTGCTTCGTCTTGTAGGACACTGAAGCGGTTCTTAAGTACTATTGAGAATTCATTTCTTGTTTGCTGGTCTATCAGTTTGCTTGTATCAAAATGTATCTTTCTGTGTTCTCCGATTATGGCTTTCCTTAATTTTAGTTTTATTTTTGCTACCAGAAGGTTGTGATCACTTCCTACATCTGCTCCTTTCCTTGCTCGTACATCTTGTAGTGACCGTTTCCACTTGTTGTTTATTAGTATGTGATCGATTTGGTTTTCTGTGGTTTTATCTGGTGACCTCCAAGTCACCTTATGAATGTTTTTGTGTTGGAAAATTGTCCCTCCGATGGTCATCATGTTTTCTTCACAGAAACTGCACAGTCTTTCTCCATTTTCATTTATTTCTCCAATTCCTTCTCTTCCCATGATTCTTCTTCTATCTTCATTTCCTTTGCCTACTTTTGCATTGAAGTCGCCCAAGATGAGTAGCAAATCATGCTTGGGTATTGTTTCTACTGTGGCTTGGAGGCTGTTGTAAAAATCTTCTTTTAATTCCTCTTCAGCTGCTTCTGTTGGTGCATAACAAACTATAATAGACAGCTTCGTGAATCTTGAGTTGAACCGTGCATATAATAATCTCTCATTTATTGGGGTCCATTTCAGCAATGCTCTTGATGCTTCTTTTGTTATAATCAATGCTACTCCTCCTTCATGAAGATCTTCTTTACCTGACCATATTATTGAATCTTCTGTGTGCTGTGTTGTTAATTTCCTTCTGCCTTGTCCTGTCCATCTTGCTTCTTGTATTCCTAGTATGTCTAGTTTGTATCTGTGCATTTCCTTGATGGTTTGTGCTAGTTTTCCAGTCTGGTTTAGTGTTCTTACATTCCAGCTGCCTATTTGCATCTTATGTTTAGGTTCCAGGAGGTCTGCAGTCGGGCTGGGGACTTCCAGTGGCTGGCTTTCATCCACAACCTTCATGGGCTCAGTTTCCTGATACGCATTTCTCCTTCCACCTGCATTTGCTTTTTCCCTTGCTTCCGTTTCTGTAGCAGTCTGATAGTTTTTTTACCAGATAGGGTTGCTGGCCCTATGCTGAACCCTCCTTAGTCGCCTTTTACGATCATGCATGGTAGGGTACAGTGGTCCTATTCTTTGCAGATCCCGGGTACCACACGGGGGACTCATTGATACTTGCAGTGAAATCCCAGTTTTTAAGCTTGTGTTGGCATGCTGGTTGCTAGGTACTAAATTTCATTAACAATAAATAAGAGGAATTACTTATCCACAATTTTTAAAAAACAACATAGAAAACTAAAAAGAGCTATTAGAATATTTAATTTTTAACACAGAAATCTGGCACAGTATTTTATTTATTTAGTTATTTATTTTCATGCACTTTGGACTCAGATGAAGTCTCTTATTCATGAGACCAAATTTTTCAAATATTCCATTTCCCCTGATTTATTGATGGCTGTGTATGCAGTGAGCAGAAAAAAAGGTGAAGGACAGGCATTTGTGGAAAACCCTTGCGGAAGCCCCATGTGCCCTGGGCACTTAAGGTTCAGAGAGAGAGAGAGAGAGATGTATGCAGTGACAATATGAAAAAATAGATTCCCTGTCTTCAGTGGCTAGTAAAACAGGATTTGAAATTAACAAGGAAAAAACAAAAATAATGAAACTTCTCATTAACCATGAGGGAAAAATATACATAGAAGGAATAGCTGTTGAAGAAGTAAACTAATTTGCATATCTTGGCAGCTACATAGACTAGGATGGTGACACAAAAAAAAAGGAAATTAGAATTCGAATTGCAAAAGCAGCATTGACCTTCATGAGTATTGAGAGCATACGGCATTCAAAAGTTATAAACACAAAAACCAAGTTAAGATTTTTTAATTCAAATGTAATATCTAACCTCATTTATGCATGTGAAAGCTGGAAAACAACTAAAGAAATAGACAAGAAATTAGACTCTTTTGAAAACAAATACCTAAGAAAAATACTCTGCATCAAGTGGAACATGAATTCAAGAACAACGCAGAGATAAGACAGGTGAGCAAAACAGCAACCTGTATCATGGGTGATTAGAAAAAGAAGATGGACATATGTTGGTCATGTGCTAAGAGAAACAACCAGAGAATCCCAAAATAAGCTATCAAGTGGAACACAAAAGGCAGAAGAAAAAGAGGTTGACCATGTGAAACTCTAAAGAGCACATTGTTAAGAGAGCCCAGTTTAGTAGGAATAACATCCCTTGATGAGGTTGAAAACCTCACCGGAAACAGGAATTCTTGGCAAGTTACCATGCAGCCCTATGTGACATTTAGCGGCATGGGAAGGATGCAAGATGTAATATGTATGCAATGCAGATGGGTGTGTCTCACCCTACAGGTAGATATTTCACTGGTTTTCCCCAACACTGACATGTTTGGTACCAATTTCTACAAATGGAGAAGGAAGGAGCAATCTTTTGGGTAAGAAGATACCAACTTGCCTAATCACACCTCAGGAGCATTATACATTTCATGCATGAAAAATGAAACAAAAGGTTTATTCCTTGACCAGTATGTACTTATTGCCTCAGGTTTTGTTCACGTGACCAGCAAAGCAGCCAGACTATATTTCTATGCCTTTCATGTGTGCTGTGTCGTCATCGTTCTTAAGTAGGTCACAACTTTATCCACATTTTTTGTTGTTGGTATTATTAAATTTTCTTATCTTTATTAATTAAATGTTATTTTTTTGCCTTTTTATAAATTCTCTACTGCCAGTATTGTGAGGGGTGATTGATGGGTTCACGGCATAAGGTACAACGGATTATTTGTGGACAAATTTTTTGGGTTATTTCTCAACATAGTCCCCTTGCAAGTTTATGCATTTAGTCCAGCAATCCTGGAGCATACAGATCCCTTCCTTGTAAAAGTCAACATCTTGTGCCAGTAGAAAGTGGTCTACAGCATAAATAACGTCATCATCTGAAGCAAATTTGCAACCACTGAGCTCCTTTATTGAGTTTGGTAAACAGGTAATAGTCCGAAGGGGCCAAATCTGTAGAATAAGGAGGATGTTCAAGAAGCTGGAAGCCGCATTCATGAATGGCAGCCATTGCCACCACCGACTTGTGAACTGGAGCATTGTCTTGATGAAAGATAACTCCTCTTGTCAATTTCCCTTGACTCTTTTCCTTTAGTTTGACCTGCAGTTGCTTCACAAGATTAGCTTAATAGGCCCCAGTGACCTTTCTGCCCTTTTGAAGATGGTCTACCAATAGCACACCTTTTGAATACCAAAAGATGGAAGCTATCGCTTTGCCTGCAGACAGAACCACCTTGCTTTCTTTGGAGGTGGTGATCCATGATGTTTCCACTGCTTTGACTGTTCTTTGGTTTCTGGTTGAAAATGATAAACCAAAGTCTCATCTATAGTCACAAATTGCTGAAGAAACTTTTCAGGATCTGCAGAAAAATGGCTAAGATTGTCTCTTGACATGCTGAGATGCTGTCGTTTGTGATCGGCTCCAAGAAGTTTTGGGACTCATTGAGCAGAAACCTTTGTCATTTGAAGATCATTGTGAATAATGGCATGAACACATTCCTGGAAGATGCCCAACTCAGTAGCAATGTACCACTCAGTTAGTCTTCAACCCTTCATTATCATGTCATGGATTCTGCTGGTGGTTTCATCAGTGGTTACCATTCTTGGTCTTCCTGGATGGGGATCATCTTCCAGGCTCTCCCTTCCATGTTTGAAATAAGCTGCCCATTTCTTCACAGTGCTGTAAAAAGGGGCACTCTTCCATAGAGTCTCTACCATATCTTCATGAATCTCCCTCAATGATAAGCCCTTGGTGCAGAAGTAGCGAATGACTTCTCGATGAGAAATTTTATCCATTTTCTCAATTTTTACCACTTCAGTAGCCTGTAAAAAAAATTGGTTGCAGTTAATTTCTTGAAACTTGGTGTTTAATCTTACATTAACCTGATCTACAAATGCACCTAATATCAGCTGAGTGTTTCAAGTATTTGTACCTTATGCCGAGAACTTATCAATCATCCCTCATATTTTGATCTGTATGATGTAACCATATTCATCAAGAATATTTTTAAAATTCATCTGTTTGTATGAGAATAGAAATGAGTATAATAAACATATATGAGGTAATATAAAAAGTGCAATTTATTATAATGGTGAGAGTAAGGATCTTAAAGCAATTGAATATTTTTATATAAGCTCACTAATTTGTGTAGGAAGTAAGCCATGATTAAAAAATATATATCAGGAGGATAGAGCCATAAGTTTACTGTCTTTCTTTTCTATCTTCTGACACCTTATGCAGTTTTGCTTTTGCTGTATTTCCATGACCTTATTTTCTAAAAGAATTGCAGAGTCGAGAGTGGATTAGTGCAACATGGAAATATTTTCTAACTTTGGTTTAAATCAATGTGGAATAATTAATTTCACTGTTACAATTGTAATTTTTTTTTGTGTGCAAGAATTCACATTCACTGCATTTCAGCATCTTCACTGCATTTGTCCTGGAAGCTTTCATACTAGAGTTCACCCTTGAGACAGTGCCAAAACTAGAGACTGTAATAGAAACAAAAATTAAGGAATTTGGTCTAGGGATTGGAATGTAAGTTACATTCTTTGGACAGTATGCACTATGTATACTACATTTTCAGAGATATTTTATTAAGTTAATGACATTTTTAGTCCCACCATGTTGGTGAAAGATGAAAAGCAATGACAGTGTTTCAAGATCAGAATCAATATAATTTTCTGTCCTATCAGAGAATAGAATAATGGAGTCTGGAGAGTCAGAACCAAGAGAGAAATTCATAATTTCTACAAAGAACCACAAATCACCTCCACTGTGGAAGCTAACAGATGGAAGGAACAAGATCAAGAAGCCACCCAGTACAAAGATGTGGCAACATAGGGCAAGACCTAAGAAAAGCTGGAAGAAACTACTGGACAGAAAAACGCCAGCAACAAAAACTGTACCTACGACAATGAGTCTTGAGGTTTCAGAAAGCAAGAGAGAGGAGAGAGAAAGAGAGCTATAGAGAGAGAGAGAGAATGAATGAATGAATGATCTTTTTTTTTTCAAAGGGTGAAGAATTGGGCATGCAGGCCTTTCTTACATTCTGCCCTTATCTCTCCAGGCCTATCTTACATTCTTCCTTTCATCTCTCCAGGCTCATCTTACATTCTTCCTTTCATATCTCAAGGCTCATCTTACATTCTTCATTTCATCTCTCCAGGCTCACCTTACATTCCTCCTTTCATCTCTCCAGGCTCATCTTACATTCTGCCCTTCATCTCTCCATCTTTTATTCTTCCTATACACTCAGTTTTAATACAGGTATACAAATTATATGAGGAAAAAACATATCAAAAGAATGCAAAATTAAACTATTACATTCACAAATATAAGAGAATGAAATACATGAGAAGTAGTTAATCTAACAAGATAGCATGTGCACACACACAGACAGACATAAGCACACACAAAAATACTTTTTCAGTACATTTTTTCTAATATCATATTCCTTAACATTCTTTAAATAATTTCTAACAAGATCTAACATGTTACATTTAGAATTATATCCTTTTAGAACTTGGCTGGTGAGTCATGGGTTGAGAGATTATTAGTTATTCTATAGAGGCATATAGTTACAAGCAAGTAGATATTGAAAGAGGTTTGAGCTAAAAGATGAAGAATTACTAATGGATTCTTAAGTGGTAGGGGAGGGTGTCCCAGAGCTGTGCTGCAGAGTATGCAAGGCTTTTCTTGTACTGATCAAGCTTGGGTTTGGGAAGAAGACAGCTTTTTAGACGTTGACTGTTGTTTTGTGTTAGATGTAAACGGTGGCCACAAATAAGGCGGAGCATTGTGCGACAAAATTCTATAAACAAACTTAACTTTGTTATAAAATAGTGCTAGATCTGAGGGGTAGAATTTTGAGTTATTTGTGCTGATCTGCAGTCTGTACTGGATGTTTGCCACAGATCAGATTTAATGCTCATTTGTAAAGTGAGTGGAACCTTTTTATGTTTGAGACTGAGCAGCCATCCCAGACTGTGGAACAGTAATTTTAGTGTGTTTGTAAATGTGGTATGTAGTATGTCTTTTTTGTGTCTTGATCAACAAAGTGTTTAATTTTGGCTAGTTGGTAAACTTTCTGTGCTATCAGGTTTGTTAGGTTATGTAAGCGAGAATTCCAGGTTAAATGTTGATCAATGATGAGGCCAAGAGTTTTATGTTACATTTTCTATTTCCTTAGTCCCAGCACAAAGCTGGGAGAGAGAGAGAGAGAGCAGAATACTAAATAAAATGAATTTGGGAGAATGTCTGGATGAACTAAAAAAAAAAAAGAAAGAAAGACAAAAACCAAATATTCGATTCTGTATGGTGGATTGATAGGAGCTTGATGACAGTGAATTTCCTACTGGCTGCCCACACAGCTGATGCTTCTGCATTCTCTCAGAAGTATTCTGATGAGTTTATTCTATATGTACAGTTACTATTATTTCATTTCAGGAAAGTAAAATCTCGACACATTCAAGGACCTTCGGGGGACAAGATAGAACTAACTGAAGAAGAAGAGTTACCTGACATGGACCAGAAGGCTGGAGATGCTACAGATGGAGATGACAATCAAGACTCAGACATAGACAATTTGCCTGATCTGTCTAAGGAAAAGGGGCTGAAGTTTCATCTCAAGAAGCAAAGTAAGTAGAAGTGAAAGAAGAATGTATAACGAGCTTTTTCTCACAAAGCTAGGTTTATGTTAATTAGGAGCCGTGTATGGGGACATAGAGATGCACAATACAGGAATAACTAAAGGAAGCAAGAATGACATGGTTTGAGGTATCCTGACTTACTCATGACTGGATTGGCTGGAGAACCTTTGTTGATGCCTTATACTCCTTTAGGAGTACAGAGTACTGAATGAATGAATGAAATGGTATATTAAATTAAGCAGAATTTTAGTTATCAAAACTACTTTATTGATTACTGTCTTTCACTATGTTGAGATCACTATGTTGATTGTCTTTTTATGTCTGCTTGAGTTGTTCAAGCTAAACCAGACTGCCAACATCCTATCTCACTTCTTTGTGATGCTTCTACCACTAGGCTGTTGTGCTCCTTCAACCTTGGCTTGATGGTGGTAGAGTCTACAGAAAAGTCTACTTATCTGGTTCATTCTAAGACTTTAAGCCAGTAACTATAACTTTCTCCACATCTGGCATGATGGATGTGCTTCAAGGAACAAAAAAAAAAGGCAAGCTAGCACTACCAGAATGATCAAAGATGAGGAGGTTTGTGATGAAAGAATAACACACAGACCTTATTTTGTGATGAACAAAATACTCACAATCAGAATGGAAAACCTGAGGTAGATAAGTTGAGGAGATGCATATTTAAAGATATAATTCAAAGATACAATGTTTTAAAATACAAAATGTTAGGGTTGAGGGATAATCAAGGAAGGCATGTGTGGGGTAAAATGAATAGAGCAAAGAAAAAAAAACTCATATGTTTGGAATAGAATCAAGGTTTTAAGCATAACAGGCAAACATTCAACTAAGTTTGTTCATCAGGACATTCTACCTAGACAATGATCATGTTTTTCAATAATTAGATTCGTCCATTAGGACATTCTATCTAGACAATGACATGTTTTACAGTAACTAGGTTTGTCCATCAGGACATTATTTTTATACAGTGACATGTTTTACAGTTTGGTTAACAAAAAAGTGATGTTCTATAGTGGATGTGTCACATAGGAAGAAGTTGTGCAATAGCTGGAATGAAATGAATGGGGAAAAGAAATAAAACTATCAATCCACTATTTTTCTGGTGGCTTCAATCATTGAAACCTCATATTTGCTGTCTTTGCATCTGATCATGTATGATACACCTTTTCAGGTCGTAAGAAAGTTGAAGTCCTTCTTCAACAGATGTTTCAAGGTGAGCTGGGTGACATAGAAAATGATCCAACTGACCTAGATGAGCTTGACAAATTCCGGAAATCAAGAAGGTTAACACTGGAAGAAGTTGCATAAATTGTTTAAAATCTGATCTACTATCAATTTTATGTTATGCCAGCATGAACCTATTAAAGTTTAAAGATGTTTCTGTTACACTCAGTCATTTTTTAAAATAAATGTTCAGTTCCGAATAAATAATTCCAGAATGAAATAGACATCAACTCTGTTAGATTAATCAGGTCATGCTTTTCTTGAATTTTATTAAAGCGCTGTAGTGCTTTTTTATGATGGCTATGAGAAAGTTTTTATGAGCATGATCATTTTTTACTGTAAATTTAGCTTCAGTATTATGTCTTGTATTAATAGAATGTTTATTTACCTTATGTAATCATTTGTGGATGCATCAGCAGCAGGCCATCTTGCTCATAACCAAGAGGCCTACAGGAGTGCTATTAGGGAGGCAAAGTTCCACAAGGGACATGCAAATGAATGAATGAATGTATGAATTATTTGTGTGCAGCCATGTGCCTTTAAACTGAAAAATTGTGTTCTTTGTTCATTATATAATTCTGAAATTTTTTGCAAAACCAGGTGAATTTGTTGGCAAAAACAATCAGTTTAATGAATTCTAGAATCTAGATAGAGAGAAAAGATGTTTGATGGTTTGGCATCCTGGCATGAGAAATACTCAATGACAAGCCAGCTGAGATGCACAAGGGATCAAGGGTTGTGGAAGGACATGATATTATATGACTATCAGCTGGGACCTCAAGAGACAGAGAGATTGACTGATTGATTGATCTTTATTTCAAAAGGGTTAAGAATTGGGCATTGCAGGCCCATCTGACATTCTGCCCTTTATCATGCAACTTTCACTCTTTTCCAGACATTCTACAAATATGCTGCTCATATAACAAACATAATTAACAATAAAATAACTGCATACACATAAAAATGACAAACTACACGAGAGAGAGAGATAGAGAGAGAGAGAGAGTCTAGAAATGAAGAGAATAATAAAAGCTCCTTAGATGGGAACCTAAATTTTAGAGATTTGAAAGTAGTGGTAATATTGATACTAGGCAAATTCAATGCCACTTCTCCTTCTTCTTCGTTCGCATTGACTGTCTATATCTGCAGTCCTGTCTCTTGGATAAATTTGTTTTTTGTAATTCATGTATGAAATTCAATGCTGAAAAAAGTCATAAAAATAACATAATTCATGTGTGTCCTGCACAGTCTACATGAGCAAGGTTGACTGTAATGAATCTCCAGCTTGCTCTTGCTCTGTATAACAACACACCAGAGGGTGATGTGGCCAGCATCATGCCTGACCATTTTTCCTTTCTCATTTCTACAACTGGGTGGCTGGGGCAACTCCAGCAATACTTGAAAACAAATACCTTGGACAGACAGAATATTGTTTTTTGTCATCTGTGTTCCTCATGCCACACCATGTCCTTGCTCTAGAAATCTATCTACAGTTTGTATACATAGCTGATTTATCTTGGTAAGATTCTTTGTATGTTTTTGCAGTACATGGCAAGAATGTGTATATAATGTCTGCAGTCACATTCTACAAGATGTGTCGGGTAAGTAATGAAACATATTTTATTCAACCAGGTAGCAAGGCCAGGGGGCGGATTCTCCAGGTCTGTAGATTAGTGGGGGGATGTTAGGTAAAAGATCGATATCTCATCATTTGGCTCTGAGGTTTTACAGAGTGCGGATCGCTTGCGAAATAGACAGCTGTTTAAGTGTTGCATAACAGTCAAAATTCAGATGAGTGTCAAGCAGCGATAAAGTTTTGTGTTAAACTTGAAAAATCCATGACTGAGATGCTTGCTATGACACAGAAAGCATACAGGAAGGATACTTTATTGAAAGCACAAGTGTTTCAGTGACACAAAACATTCAACGAAGGAAGACAGACCGTCAAAGATGAGCAATGCACGGAGCAGCCATTAAATGTGCAAATTGAAGATGAAATCAATGCTCATTGTTTTTTTTTAGTCTAAAGGTGCTGACCATAAGGAGTTTGTACCACTTGGACAAATGATCAGTGCAGCATTTTACATGGAAGTGATTAAATGGCTGAAGAACAAATTCACATGCATCCGCCCGGAGATCACCAACACCTGGGTTCTTCACCATGACAATGCGCCAAGCCATGCATCACTTCTGGCAAAACAAACTGTGATAACGCTGTGCCAACTTCCCTACAGCCTGGACTTGGCCCCGGCTGAGTTCTTTTGATTTCTGTGGCTCAAATCAAGCTTGAAAGGCCACCATTTTGGGACTGTTAATGACGTGCAAGCTGCCATGATGAATGCTTTGAAGGAGATCCCTGTTCAAGACTTTCTGGTGAGCTACGACTCATGGCAGAACCACTGGCAATGGTGTATTGATACTCATGGATGTTATTTAAAGTAATTTTAAGTATATGTAAGTAATCTTGAACAAATAAAATTTTATGGAATCAGTCTGATTACTTACCGGACATACCTTGTAGAGTACTAGTGCTTTTCTTTTAAACAGTCCATGCACAAAAATATAAATATTAAATTTTCCAAAATGCTAAAAAAGATGCTTAATTCTTAAGGAGATTCTAGTTCACAGAATAATTATTGTTGTGTGCTATGCTGGATAATGTAGGTCATCAAGCTTCTCTATCTTGTGTGATCCTTGGTCTTTATAATCAATTCAAATACTTTTCTTTTTCCATGCCACTTGGTCAGTCCACTGAGATATTTTTCTCTTGGCCTTCCCTTTTTCCTTGAATTTTCCAATCATTACTAAGTTCTCTAACTTCTGTCTTCTCATGACAGTCAGTCAGTCATTTGCATGTCCCTTGTGGAACTTTGCCTCCCTAACAGCTCACCTGTAGGTCTTTCATTGTAAGCAAGATGCCCTGCTGCTGATGCATCCATTCGCAGATCATCAGTGATGTCCTGCAGCCATCTTCACCTGGCCTTTCTCTCTTTCTTTTTCCCATTATTCTTCTCATGACATTTCCAAGAAATTTTGACTGTCTTTTTTCTTATAATTTTAACTATTTGTTTGCTGTTCTGAAACTTCTTTGAGGACCTCTTCATTTGTTTTTCTGTCTGTCCAGGGTATTTGTTGCATCTTTCTCCAAAACAGTTTCTCTTTTGCTTCCAACAACTTTGTAATTTCTTTTGTTAATTGTTCCATTTGACAATACTGGTTCTGTATAACACTTAACAAAACAGCTGAGAAACACATAAATGCCTTTGAATGTAAATGCTACAGAAGAGTTCTCCAAATATCATGGACACAAAAAAGAACAAATATATCTATACTACAAGAGCTTAATATTGAAGAAGGCTGGCTAGTAAAGAGGATTAAAGAGAGAAAACTTAAATATTTTGGACACATTAAACGTCATGATAATTTAGAGAAGACCATATTGGAAGGATACATAATGGGAAAAAGAAAAAGAGGAAGACCAAAACGAAGATGACTGCAAGACATCGTTGACGATCTGCAAATGGACGCAGCAGCAGCAGGCCATCTTGCTCACAACCAAGAGGCCTACAGGAGTGCTGTTTGGGAGGCAAAGTTCAGCAAGGGACATGCAAATGAATGAATGAATAACACTGAATTACTCTGTTTCTCACTTTTACAAACATCTTATTTGTCAGTATATTGTTCATGCTATAAAAAGCTTCTTGTACTTTCTCTATTTGTGATTTTATTTCATTTGAGCACCTGCCATTAGCTTTTATTGTCACTCTGGGGTAACTGAGTTTATTTGCTTGTGTCAGTGTCTTTCCCCTATGAAAAGAATTTGCACTTTGGTATGTTTCTTCTGTTCAATATAACCATTGTTTCTGTTTTGTTGCTGTTTAGCTCTAGGTCTCTTTTTTCGCTCTCTTCATTAATCTAGTTCACAGGTATCTGCAGCTTGCTTTCACTTTCCACTATTAAAATAGCATCATCTGCTTATCTCAGGTTAGTGATATTATGGCGTCCTATTTAAATTCCTTTCACATTTTTAATGCTTTTCATCATGTTTTCTTTGAATAATGAAATTAGATCAAGTGACAATACACACCTTTGTCTTATGCTTCTTTTTATATCCTGATACTCACTTATGTTATTGTTCATTCTTAATGCTGCTGTGTGATTCCAGTACATATTCTTAATAATTCTCCTATCTTTACTATCAGTATTAAGTTCTAGTATTTGTATCATATCATCATGTATAACTTTATCAGGAGCTTCTGTATAATAAATAAAGCACAAGTATATATGAGGGTTGATTGATAAGTTCTCAGCATAAGGTACAACAGATTATTTGTGGACAACTTTTTTGGGTTATTTCTCAGCATAGTCCCTTTGCAAGTTTATGCACTTAGTCCAGTGATCCTGGAACATATGGATCCCTTCTTTGTAAAGTCAACATCTTGTGCCAGTAGAAAGTAGTCTACAGCATGAATGACATCATCATCTGAAGCAAATTTGCAACCACTGAGCTCCTTTTTTGAGTTTGGTAAACAGGTAATAGTCCAAAGCGGCAAAATATGGGGAATAAAGAGGATGTTCAAGAAGATGGAAGCTGCACTCATGAATGGCAGCCATTGCCACCGCTGACTTGTGAACTGGAGCATTGTCTTGAAAGATTACTCCTCTCGTCAATTTCTCTCGATGCTCTTCCTTCAATTTGACCTGCTGTTGCTTCACAAGATTACCATAATAGGCCGCGGTAACCGTTCTGCCCTTCTGAAGATAGTCTACCAGTAGCACACCTTCTGAATACCAAAAGATGGAAGTCATCACTTTGCCTGCAGATAGAACCACCCTTGCTTTCTTTGGAGGTGGTGATCCATGATGTTTCCACTGCTTTGACTGTTCTTTGGTTTCTGGTTGAAAATGATGAACCAAAGTCTCATCCATAGTCATAAATTGCGAAGAAACTTTTCAGGATCTGCAGGAAAATGGCCAAGATTGTCTCTTGACATATTGAGATGCTGTCGTTTGTGATCGGCTCCAAGAAGTTTTGGGACCCATCGAGCAGAGACCTTTGTCATTTGAAGATCATTGTGAATAATGGCAATGAACACATTCCTGGAAGATGCCCAACTCAGTAGCAATGTACTGCTCAGTTAGTTGTCGATCCTCTATTATCATGTCATGGATTCTGCCGGTGGTTTCATCTGTGATTACCATTCTTGGTCTTCCTGGATGGGGATCATCTTCCAAACAATCCCTTCCATGTTTGAATTGAGCTGCCCATTTCTTCACAGTGCTGTAAGAAGGAGCACTCTTCCCTAGAGTCTCCACCATATCCTCATGAATCTCCTTTAGTGATAAGTCCTTGATGCAGAGGTAGCGAATGACTGCTCAGTGAGAAATTTTATCTATTTTCTCAATTTCTGCCACCCTTTATCACTTCAGTAGCCTGTTAAAAAAATTGGTTGCAGTTAATTTCTTGAAACTTGGTGTTTAATCTTACATTAACATGATCTACAAATGCTCCAAATATCAACTGTGTGTTTCAAGTATTTGTACCTTTTGCCGAGAACTTATCAATCAACCCTCGTATCTTTGTTTACCTCTTTTTGCATTAGTTAGTTAGTTAGTTGATCCTCTTGGGCCAAAGGTGGCGCATAGGGCAGAGGACAAGGCTCTCCATATCTGGCGATTCCTTGCTACTTGCTTTAGATCTTCAGTGTTTCTGATGAGCATTGTTGAACACTTCCAGTATCCAATTTTGAATATATCACCACAATATAGCAAGTTAGAATGAAAGGAGGAATGTTTTTCTTCAGCTTGCTAGGAAACGTTAATTGACAGCCCAACAAGCCGTCATCGTAAAACATCCATTGTTATAGAAACAAAATTCAGGCTCTAAATGTTATGATGATTAATTCTTTTTGCATTACTTATGCTTTTTTTCCTTCAACTAAACCACATTGTTCTTCTGCAGTTTCAATTGTTATCTTATTTTATATGATTCTTAAATGATTCTTAATTGTATTTTTGTTATATGGTTCATTAAACTGATTATGTGATATTGATCACTTTCTGTTGTTCTAGCATACTTTGAAACTGTGATGAAAATTGATTTGAGCAGATTTGATGGTATATGTCCTGTGTCACAATCATATTTAGGAGACTTATTATTTCTTCTATGGCCATATCTCCTAGTGCCATGATCACTCTTGTGATCTTCTTCTTCTTCTTCGTTCACTTCTACCACCAAAAACCGCACTGTGAACCTACTGAATTCACGCCTGTGGTCCTCGTTAGGTCCCGTGGTCCCCTGTGTGGTCCAAAATAGACCACATGAGATCCACGAGAGGACCACAAGGGGTTCAGAGTATCACAGTGCTTTAGCCAGTATTCTTGGTGGGTCTCAGAAGCGGGATTACGTGACTCTTGTGATGTTGTTAGGTCCTGGTAACTTCCTCACTTGCATTTTTTTAGTGCATTACTTATTTCTACTCCTAGTATTGGTGGCTCTTCATTATTCATGCTTACATTGAATTGCTCATTTCTGTGGTCATTATACAGGCTTCTTATGTGCTCTAACCATCTCTTCTTGATTGCTCTTTTTTTTCTATAATAGCCTTTACCCTCCTTTGTTTTAAATCAGCCTATTGCTTCACTTGTTCTTTTCCCACAAAATTCTTTTATCTTTTTATGAAATTCTTTGCCATTATAAAAATGTCATTTTTCAGTCTCATCACCTTGTTCTAACAGCACCTTTCTTTCTCATCTTTGCACCACCTTCTTATTTCTTTGTTAATCTCTTCATACATTGCTTGGTTATTTTTGTTCTTATCTTCTCCATCAGTTCTAGAACATCCTCTGTGATCCACTTTTTCTTGGCTTGTCTCTGTGCCCTTGGTGCTGATGCCTCTAATGATTGGTAGATTGATTCTTTTAAGGTTCCCCACTTATCATTTACACCTTATAACAATATTTTGTAAATCTGATAATGCATCATATCTATTTTTAACTTCTATATTGAATTTCTCTTCTATTTTCTCTTTTATTTCTTTAGTTTCTGGTCATTATTTAAACTGTCTTCAATTTTAACCTTAACTTTGCTATTACTAATCTGTGGTCACTGTGGCAGAATGCTCCTGGGATTGCTTTAGCAAATTTCTGAATTTTCTTTTGATAAAAATATAATCTGTCTGGTTCCAGGTCTTATTTTTTGGACTCTTCCAGGTGCATAGTCTTCATGGATGTTACTGGTACCAGGTATTGCCAATGACTGTATTGTAGTTTTTTTTCTTTTTTTTTGCTCATCTGACCAGTTTGTCTTCTCTTTCATTACATTTTCCAAGACCATAACATGATCGTCTCCCTGGTTTCCTGCTTCGACATTGACATCTCCCAGTATTACAACCAGTTCAGACTGCATTGTTTCATTACAGAATAAAATGTGCAATACAACATATGACATAATATTATTACTTTATTATTAACTAAAGTTAACTAAAAATTTATAACATTGATGGTCATAACTTTATCAGGAAGTATCTCTCTCTCTCTCTCTCTCTGAACCTTAAGTGCCCAGGGCACATGGGGCTTCCACAAGGGTTTTCCACAAATGCCTGTCCTTCGCCTTTTTTTCTGCTCTTGCCCAGGTGAGTCCTCTATTGCTCAACATCCTTTCTGTTGTTCTTCTCCATGTCTCTTTTGGTCTACCCTTACTTCTGTTCCCCTGTCAGGAAATATGCTCAGTATAAAATAAATATGAGCCTGATATTTCAGCATAAGTTATTTCCTATAATTCAACTTGCATTTTAACCCTTTACTATATGTTTTTAAACTGTGAATACCTAGTGTATAGTTCAGTTACTTACAGCTTTATTTGCCTATATCTTTCATTTAAATCTCAGTCTTCTTCATCTTCTTTGTAGTCTAATAGCTGTGTCAGTTTTATAACAAACTTTAATACACGAATAAATAAACAGTCAAAATAATTTTTTTGTTTTCTGGTTATAAATAAAAATGAAATTTGTTTGTGAAATAATCATATGTGCATGAAAACTCTGAAATAGAGATTGAGAACAAAAGTGGCTTGCTTCAGTTATTTTTGATAAAGGATAGAAAAGTGTGAACATAACAGTTGTAATGATAACTGTAGTTCTATCATACCCAAAGATGCAATTCAGGATGTAGTGCTAGTGCCTACACTTTACTTGACCTGTCAGCACAGCTAGAGGATGATGTAGCCAACATCGCACCTGTTTTTTCCTTCCCCACCTCCAGAAGGTGCCATATGCCCACTTCTACAGCCTGGGTGACCTAGTGTGCATTGGACCAGGTTCAAACTACTGAACTTGTCTATAATGGACAATTTCTTTTACATTTTACTATTCAAGTGTCAAGTTACAAATACTCTGTGTGTATTTTCTGTTTTGTGTATGTTTGTATAATGTAGTGTATTTTTAGAATACACTATAACTTTCTTTGTTCTAAAATTATCAGTGACACTATGTTATGAGTATTTTGTAACTATCAAGAGAATGAACAAAGAGACTTTTAGACATAAACACAACTGAAGCCTGTTCTAATGTTTATATCTGGAAGAGTATGGAAATAGCTCAATGGATAATACAATTAATAACTAAAAAACACAAGCCCGAACTTTTGTTAAGCGGACATCCTCTGAAAATAGATAATCAGCCCGCAAGATATATCACACTACCATACATTTGGCTATCAGTGTATTAAGAGAAAACATGATGTTCATGTGAAAATCAATCCATTTATTTATATGTGTATAAAAGACCATCCTGATTTAAATTAGAATCAACTAGAGGTAATTCCCTTTGTCTTGAGACATCATCTCATTATCTCTGCATTACTCCTGCTTTCATTTCTTTTATTACACGTGTGCACTTAGTCTTGATGCTTAGAGATTTCAAGTTATAACAAAACTCTAAAGTCTTCTGGAATCGCAATGTCTGCTTTACTAAGATTCTTTTCAAACATGCAATCCAAAATATTTGTTAAAAACTTTTACCTCATCCATAGCTGAATGATTTGTAGCACCATATAATAAACACTGGTTTTGAAAATTTAGCTACATGAATTTTGAATGTTGTAACAGCTGCAGTAAAACTGATGGTATGAGGTAAAGTTACACAGAATCTTGAATCTAGAAATTAGCATCATCATACTCAGGGCACACCCATACATGCTCTGCTCTCTGTTTCAGTAACCACTGAAGAGTAAGAACACTGTCAGTCAGTTGTTAGTTTTGGCAACCTCACATTCTACCAGCCAACCACCTGGCTCTTCCTTCCCTCATCCTCACACCATCTTTCATCCTCTATTAATGTATATCATCAGTACATGCCCTTTCCTGCACCAGTTCCACCACACCGACTTCAATATATCTGTCCTACCCATAGGAATCTTATTTGTTGCAATAGCATTACGGGAAACTGATTGGCTACCTCATTGCTTCTCACTCCTGCATGCCCTGGGCAATATATCCACATCAGCTTAGTTACACAGAAGTTATAATGCAGTATTACAGATGGTAAAAAGAACAAATAAGCAAGGAAAAGAAATCAGAAAATTATTGTATTCAAAGAAAAACAAAAAAATATTTGAGCAAAATGCTATTCAGAGACAACAGAAAATAACTTATCTCCATAAATGTCAGGCCTCTTCTTCTTCATCTTCTTCTTCTTCATCTTCTTCTTCTTCTTCTTCGTACCACCAAGATCTCCCTGTGATCCTACTGAATTTTACTCCTGTGGCCCTTGAGAGGACTACAAGAGGTTCAGAGTATCTTGGGGCTTGGGCCTATATTCTCGGTGGGTTGCAGAAGTGGAATTGTGTGACACTGTGGTTTTCGTTGCACCAATTTTGTCTAGAGTTGGACTTCCTCACCGGAAAACCTCAATGTGGTTTGGATATGAATATATCCCCGCCGGGTGAGAGGTGGTTGCCCATCCAGCCTAAAGTTGAACTTCCTCACCAGAAAACCTCAGCGTGTTTTAGATATCAATATATCCCCACTGGGTGAGAGGTGGTTGCTCATCCAGTCCAGAGTTGGACTTTCTCACTGGAAAACCTCATCGTGAATTGGATATGAATATATCCCTGTTGGGTGAGAGGTGGTTGCCTATCTAGACTGTACTGGTCCAGTGTCTCTGACTTCAGCATTTTGTGGTCGTGGCTGCTACCCTTCCTGGTGGTGACCAGGACAGAGCTTTTGTCGAGGAGGATGAATCCTCACCACTAGTAAGTCTCACCCCTGGGTTAAGAGGGTTTTGGTGTATTATCCCAGTGTGGGTGGATATAGGACATGACCGGCCTCTAAAGTGGAGGTACCGTGATATGAGTAGCCATCAAGTTTCACCCCTGGGTTAAGCCGGTTTAGGCATTTTGCCCAGTATGAGTGTATATAGGACATGGCCAGCCTTTGGAGCAGAGGTGCCGTGGTATGAGTAGCCCTCACCATGAGACGACTGGCCATACCAATTAAACTTCATCCTTTCCATCACCTTTTTCACAGCGGCACTGCGCAGAAACCCTAATCGCATTTTTCTTCATTGGCCAGGAGGAATTTTACCCCATGCATGGCACCCGAAGAACCTTGGCAGCAGCGTGTCAGGCCTCTAATTCATTACTAGTTTTTTTTCTTGCTATTTTTTCTTCTTTTTTTTTTTTGTCTTCCTGTTACTCTCACATTCTGTGATATTACACAAGACATGTTCATATACTTTTACTGATGATCTTTATTAAGTTAAAATGTCAGGAGGATTACTACTAATCATGGATTATTATTAAACTGCATTATTGAAATTAATATGCAAAACTCATAATTTTCACAAATGAGAATGAGAAAGATTTATAATTTCACAAATTATTAGAGTAAAAATGACTTATGAGGTTGATAATGCAAAATTCACTTGCACATATTAACCCTTTTATATTTCTGCTTTTTTTTTTCTTCGAACTCTGTTGCAAATTACTGATCCTAAGTATTCACTTTTATCTTCTTTAGAAACAGATTGCATTGCAAGTTGCTAGTCCCCAGTATTCACTTTCCTCTTCTTTAGAAACAAATTGTGTTGCAAGTTTTTAGTTCTCAGTTATTATTATTTTTAGAAAGAAATTTCTTAGTATGGTATGGAACTTTTTTCACCATTTTTGGGGCAAGAATTTCTACTCTTTAGAGGGATTGTCCTATCCAGACAAGACATTAATAATTGATAGATCTTATATCAAGATACCTGCGACCAGTTATTCAGGTGCTAGGCACCAAACACTGCATGAAAAACAGATATCATAACAGAAATGTCAAAATTAAAATCTTTTCCTGAATTATCAACAAAAAAAAAAAAAATTGATGACATCAACCTCATATTGCAAGATCATATGAGAAATGATATCATCATTCAAATGGCAAGAAATACATATCATCATTCAAATGGTAAGAAATACAGCAAACACATTGAAAAATGAAATATAAGGTGAATCAGCCGCCTAATCAGAATGTGGCAAGACCCAATTTCATCTCAGGTCTTCAACAGTATCTCCTCATAATGTTTAATGATGCAAATGAAAGGATAAACCAACAAAATAACTAGTCTAAGTAATGAAATCTTCAAAAGTGTTATGAAAAAGTAAATTGGTTAAAAAGACAATATCAACAGTATTTTTGGCTTTCCAGATTCCCATCTATACAAGTTTTTTTTCTTTTCCACTGTATGATAGTAACTGCTTTTTTTTATTGTAGAAAACACTTTTTATGCAGGTGGGTGTTAGTTGTATGAAATCTGTAGATTCATTTTTCGGAGTAATTTAGTCCTTTTCTTTATATCTGTACCTAGGAAATTGGAGGCAGTAGTATTGGGATTGCTGTTTGGGTTAAAGAATCTGTGGAGAGGAGCAGACAGAACTACAAAAATAACATTTTTAAGGGCATGCATCTTTCCCATCGCAACATATGCCTGTGAGACCTGGACACTTAACAAAACAGCTGAGAAACACATAAATGCCTTTGAATGTAAATGCTACAGAAGAGTTCTTCAAATATCGTGGACACAAAAAAGAACAAATATATCTATACTACAAGAGCTTAATATTGAAGAAGGCTGGCTAGTAAAGAGGATTAAAGAGAGAAAACTTAAATATTTTGGACACATTAAACGTCATGATAATTTAGAGAAGACCGTACTAGAAGGATACATAATGGGAAAAAGAAAAAGAGGAAGACCAAAACAAAGATGGCTGCAAGACATCGTTGACGATCTGCAAATGGATGCCGCAGCAGCAGGCCATCTTGCTCACAACCGAGAGGCCTACAGGAGTGTTGTTTGGGAGGCAAAGTTCCGCAAGGGACATGCAAATAAATGAATGAATGAGTATTGGGATGTTATAATGTTATTTTTTGGGGTCTTCCTATACTTAATTTCTCTCAGTAACAGTGCTTGTCGTTGGTGACTATGGACTGGGGGAGAGGAATGACAGAGGTTATAAATTAATTGAATGGGCAAGAATACACAGCATGGTTGTAGGAAACACCTGGTTTAAACAACATCCTCGAAGACTGGCAACGTGGTGCAGCCCAGACAAAAAGACATTTAACCAGATAGACTACATATTAATCAACAAACGATTCCGCAATGCATTACTGACAACAAAAACCATGCCAGGAGCTGACTGCAATAGTGACCATGATCCACTCTGTGGAAAAGTTAGAATAAAGCTAAAGAAAGCAGGAAGAAAAGTGAGAAACATCAAACTGAATACAGAACTTCTTAAAAATGACCAAGAACTGCAAGAACAATACAAAGTTATTATAACAAATAGATACAATGCAATAGCAAAGATAAATAGTATAGATGAACAATGGGAAATGTTAAGAGATTCTATCCACCAAACGGTTAAGGAGATAATACCACCAAAAAAAGAAGCCTCTAAAAATAAATGGATGACAGATGACATCTTAGGACTGATGGACAAGAGGAGGAGGAGTAAAAATAACGAGGAAAAATATAGCAAGATAAATAAAGAAATAAGACGCAAATGCAGAGAAGCAAAAGAAGTGTGGTTAAATGAACAATGCAGACAGATAGAGGACTCTCATAATAAAGACAGCAAAAACATGCACAAATGAATTAATGAGCTCACAGGCAGAAAAACAAAATATACCACAGGATGCCTGAAATCGAAAGCAGGTAAAATGTTAATGGGAAAAGAAGACATTGTGGACAGAGTATATCAGTGAGCTATATGGAGGAGAAAGGCCAGAATTAACAGCAGATACTGAAAACTGTGATGGACCACCAATACTTGAAGATGAAATCATAGATGCCATCAAACACATGAAGGAAAAGCGACTGGGCCTGACAATATAACAATATAAGAAATAGAGGCACTAGAGGAGACAGGAATAAAAATAATAACCAAGTTATTGAATGACATTTACAACAGTGGTTATATTCTCAGTGACCTCATTAAATCCACGTTTATAGCACTACCAAAGAAACCAGGTGCAAAGGAATGTGACGACCACCGGATTATCAGCCTCTCATGTCACATAACGAAGCTACTTCTGAGAATCATTATGAGAAGAACAAGGAAAAAGATAAAAATGGAAATAGCAGATGAACAGTTTGGATTTGTTGAAGGAAAAGGAACACACAATGCCATTTATGCTTTACGAACACTAACAGAAAGAGCTTTAGAAGTACAGAAAGATCTCTACTTATGCTTCATTGATTACACCAAGGCATTTGATAAGGTGAAACATAATGAAATTATTAAAATGCTTGAAGACATCAATATAGACGGCAAAGACCTGAGGATTGTAAAACATCTATACTGGCAGCAAGAAGCAGCAGTTCGAGTTGAAAATAGAATTGGAAAATATCAACCTATAAAACAAGGGGTGCGACAAGGATGTGTACTATCTCCAGACCTTTTTTCTCTGTAAAGCGAGAATATTCTGGAACAATCATCACAGAACCAGGCATAAAAATTGGAGGATACAATATTAACAACCTTCGGTATGCTGACGACACAGTACTGATAGCTGAGAACCAACAAGACCTGCAAAATCTCTTGGATAAAGTCGCCAAAGAAAGTGAACAGAAAGGCCTTACTTTGAACATCAGAAAGACAGAGACTATGGTTATATCTAAGAAACAGAATCCATCAGCATGCACTATTAAATTAAACGGAACTATTCTAAAGCAGGTGCAGAAATTCAAATACCTTGGAGCAGTAATAACTTCAGATGGGAAATGCAGAACAGAAATTAGGAACAGAATAGGCCAAGCAAAGACTGCATTTCAGAGAATGAGAAACATATTAGCTAACACATCTTTATCAATGAATGTTAGAAAACGAGTCCTAAAATGCTATATTGAACCTATCTTGTTATATGGAAGTGAATCATGGACAATAGGCAAGTCTGCACAAAAATCATTGGAAGCAGCAGAAATGTGGTTTATTAGAAGAATGTTGCGAATCCCCTGGACAGTAAAAATAACTAATGAAGAATGTAGAAGAAGAGCTGGAGAGACAAAAAACCTTGTCAAAAAGATAAGAGAGAGACAATGTACTTTCATAGGACATGCAATGAGAAGAGGGGGCATTGAAAATATTATAACAACAGGAAAAATAGAAGAAGATCAAGAGGAAGACCAAGAGAAATGATACTGGACAGTCTGGCGGGATGGTGTAAGAGGAGATCACCAACTGAACTGATGGCCTGCATGAAGGATCGGGTACTCTGGAGAAGCATAATAGCCAACGCCAGTCGGCACGGCACCTGATGATGATGAAGAGTGCTTGCAGAATAGCGTGTAGTATGCATTCATTATTCATTTTGTCAAGTTGGCTTGATAGCAAACTTTAAGCTGGTGACACCATATATAAAGACTTTGGCAAATGTCTTAGAGATTTTCTTCTGTCCCTGTGGGCTCAGCGGTTATTCATTATTGTATGCATTTTATTAGTGCGGGTTATAAAATAAATGGAAAGACTCAAGGTTGTGTTGATACATTTAGTTATTGGTTTGCTACAGGGATGGGGGAGAAACTTCCCAGTATCAGACAGGGTTGTGACCCGAATAACCAAGACATAATTCTTTTGGTTAAATTAAGGTCTATGTACAGGAAAAAAAAATTCGTTAATAAACGGTCTTTCATAAGAATTTCCATTATCTTATCGGGCACCACCTTCTGGACACAATTATTGATTGATTGTGATTTTTATAATATCTAGAGTTATAATAAAACATTTCACAACCCATTAGAAAATCATTTATGAATTGGATATTATATTTTACAAACGGTATTTAACAGTAGTATTTTCACACTGAAAAGAAAATGATAATAGGCATCCAAACCACATAAATTTGTAACGTTCTACAACTCTTGGGTGCAGACGTTAGTTTCCGTGAAAATAAAGTGGATCTAGAAGTTGTGTTTTCCTGGGTAGTTATTGACTGAATGGACAAGAAACGTGAAAAATAGCGGTTGTATTAAACCAGTAAGTTCTTTACTTCTGATAAGTTTATAATTTTTCGTTTGCTTTCATTTCGTCACACAAAACAGAGAATCAAAATAAGATGTAAGAATGCGCGTGGGGTTTGGTAAGAGTGGAAAGGATAAGCCGGCTGTCATGGCATTTGACTGAAAGCCACTTCAGTATCTCATAACTACTCTGTCTGTCTCTGTGTGTGCGCTCGCGCGTGTGTGTGTAAAACTGTATAATAAACCCGGCATGTTCACATATGTACTATTATTTCTTTTGTTAATAACTTCTTTCAGGCAACAGTTGATTTGCCCCTCATAAATTTAACTCTTTCTAGGTTTCTGAGATCTTATATCATTCCCAAGCCGTTAAACGTCACATAGGGCTCGCAAGGTAGCTCGCCAATTTTTCCTATTAGGCCTCTCTTAACAGTGGCCTCTTTAGAGTTTCCCGTGGGCGGCTTCTTTTTCTTCGGCCTGTTGTGTTCCACTTTATAGCTTGTTTTTCTCTGATCATTTCTTCTCATCACATGACCAACATATGTCCATCTCCTTTTCCTGATCACCCATGAGACTGATTGTTGTTCAGTCATCTGTCTTATCTCTGCATTGTTCTTGAATTCATTCCACTTAATGGCGAGTATTTTCCTTAGGCATTCGTTTTCAAAAGAGTCTAATTTCTTGTCTATTTCTTTAGTTGTTTTCCAGCTTTCACATGCATAAATGAGGGTGGATATTACATTTGAATTGAAGTCTTAGCTTGGTTTTTGTGCTTATAACTTTTGAATGTCATATGTTCTCAAGATTCTTGAAGATCAATGCTGCTTTTTGCAATTCGAATTCTAGCTTCCTTTCTGGTGTCACCATCCTGGTCTATGTAGCTGCCAGGGTATGCAAATGGACTTCTTCAACATTGACCCTTCTACCTGTATTTTTCCATTTTGATTAATGGGAAGTTTCATTATTTTTGTTTTGTCCTTGTTAATTTCAAGTCCTATTTTGCTAGCCAGTGAAGACAGAATATCTGTTTTTCTTGCATGGAATTCACATTGTTACTGGTAAGAGTTATGTCATCAGCAAAATCAAGATCTTCTAGTTGGGTCCCATGTACCAAATCAATACCTGTGTTACCTGTGCAGCATTTTTCATTATGAAGTATATTGCAATTACAAAAAGATTTCTGAGATGGCAGACATTCATTAAACTTTCTTTATAAGGCAGAAAAGAATATTGCAGGATCATCCTCAAAAGGATGTTGTTTGCATTGTGTTGTTGTTATACACACCTTCATGACCTGACACATCCAGCTTTAAGCACTGCATATTTTTAGGATCGTGTTTACCTTCTTGTTTCAATTCTTATTCATGCGGCTAGTCTACTGTACATCGCCAGGGGAATCACGTGGGGGTGTAGTAGGATCTTACCAACCCTGATGCAAGCAGTCAACTGTGGGTTGCTGACCACTGTCTCATTTGCTTTGAGTACAGCTTCTCTGCTGCCTTTCCCAGAGGATATGATCTTTTGTACAGTTTGGAGTAAAGAAGTATTTTGGAGAAGTTTTATCTTAGCAGAAAGTCTGGTACAGATATGACTAGTCCTGTCATTCACAACAGAAATCCTAACATCAAAGTGGTTTATTTTCTCAGTAATCTGCACAGTGTTTCTTTTACATTCTCTTAGTAGGTTGTGCAACTTTTACATTCTTTCACTATGTTGCATAGTGATTCTTTCACATTCTCTCAAAAAGTTAAACAGTGTTTCTTTTACATTCTCTCAGTAAGCTGAACAATGTTTCTTTTACATTCTATCAATAAGTTGAATGTTTCTTTCACATTCTCTCAGTGGGTTGTGGAATGTTTCTTTTACATTTAGAGCATCATGTCAGTCATTATTTTGTAAAATTCCTTAAATGGTGTCATGCTGATAGGCAATGACAAATCACTTTTCTTCTTTTTGTGCTTTTCTCTGTGCCAGTTTTCCTATCTGTAAGAGTATTATTACTTTACCTGTCACATCCTCTCTTTTTTCTTACATTTTGAGTTTTCTAGTGATTTTCATGTTCTCTAATTTTTGTCTTCTTATAACATTTGATGTTACATTATTGTTTTATTCAACAGATTGTTCATAAATTGTTTTATTCAACAGATTGTTCATATCAAACAAGAAATATGGCACCGGGTAATTTTGAGATGCTTCAGTCCTTTGATTCATGTGTAAGACCTTACGTAGAGTGCCTGCTAACACAACAGAACTGTAGACTGAGCATGACGAATGATCCTCTGTGTGTTATAGATCCTTGCTCTGGGTAATTGTTGACTATTTTATATTTCTTTCAGACATTATTAAATTAGATTAATTTGGATCTCTAGAGCTTGTGAGATTGATGTCCTTGAGTCAGTTTTGCTCTGAACATGTTCAGTCACACTGAAAGACTACTGTATATAGAAAATGAGTCTGCCCAGGAGTGGTGCGTTATCTGAGGAGGAAGTGAGGACAAAACTTGAAGACACATGACACATGCATAGAGAGACAGGACTTTGTGTAGCACATTTTTTTTTATATTACTGTGGCAGATTATACTAGTCAAATGTTGGTAAAACCAGCCATGAGATTGGTGCTTGCCAGCATAAACAAGCAACTGATGTCTCAAAACATGAGATGAAAAGAGCCATGATTTTTCCACCAAGAGAGTTTTACAGAGGGGCTAAAGTCATTTAATAGTTTTGTTTTAAGATTAGACTTCTGTTACAGTAGTTTGTAATCCATCCAGAATATTTTGAAGGTATCAGCTGTGTAAAACACAAATTGATGGTTTTCATGTCTCCATTTTCAGTTCTGGTGTGTGTCTGTGTACATAAACTAATCCTTGTATCCTGTTTTGTATTGTCAGTCATGTGTGCAATGTATTCCTTTCGCTTCACCATGCAGGAAGCTTTTTGGAGGCAGTTTCTGAACACAGAGTGTCAGGTTTCTGTTTTTAATAACTGAACTGAGAAAAACAAGATAGAGTATGTCTACAGTTTTTGTCTTGAGAAGGCAGGTTCAGTATTTGCCTTACTGCTTCTGGCTCACAGACTGGCATAAGAAAACATAGTTTCATTATATTCAGTAGAATAGTCATTTAAAATCTTTTATACAGTGGTTATATTACATACACCATCATCACTCCCCAGAAGCTCACATTGATGCAGTATCATTCAAAATTAATACTATTTTGTACTGTATTGCCCCTAAGGCATGACAGGGTTACCTTTACTTTTTACCTTTATACTGTACCCATAGAAAAGTTCATTTTGTTTCCACATTCCATGTAATGTTTTTAATATCATTGACACAAACTTTTAAAACAAATTTTCCAAAAGTCTGTATCATTCTCACTAACATCTTATGACTTCTTGATGGGTTAAACTGTCACCCAGAATCGTAGTGAGAAGGCTTTCATGTTTTAGATAGATCTTGGTAAGAAAAAAAATGGGGTAACCTTGGCTCATGCCATTGAGACATGTATAATTGTGATGTTAATTTCCATATTTTCCTTGATCTGTCTGCACACAGACTGCTGTGATCATTATGTCCAGCTCCAGCATAAGCCAAGTGCCAGTTTTTAGTGCCTTGCATTAGGCTCGGCATATTGACTTCCACCGTGATAATGTTTGGGTGTATGTCACTGTAACAAGAACAAACAAAAATGTAGACCCACTCCAACTTTATCCAGTATTTTCCAAGTATCATATAATGTTCTCACAGATTATTACCGAAGGAAGTGAGTGGAGCTAACAGATTTGACAGATTCAAACTGAAAATCCCATATGCCCAGCAGGTTCTTACATGTAAGTGGTTGTGTGTAAAGTTATTTTTGTGTTCCTTACATTGTTCCTGTTGTTACATTGATTTTTTTTTTGTGTGTGTGTGGCTGTGAGCTTGAAATAAAACTGGATTTTCCATTCTTCTCAGTGGTTATGTTTGCTGAGAAGAATGGAAAATCCAGTTTTATATGAATGGCTTGATGCCTAGTCCAACAAACACAAGCTGTTATTAATTTCAGCTCATTCAGTCAATTGATCACATGTTCACTTTTTGATCAGGCATTGGTATCATCTTTAGGTAGATTTATATGGGCTTCAATTTTTCCCTCAGTGAGTGGCAAAGTGGAGCATGATAACCCATGTTAATTTTAATCTTCGTTATTTCATTTGTTTTGGTGGCCTGGTTAGTTGAGTGGTTAGGCCCTCGGTTTACTAATCTGGTGGTAGCGGGTTGAAGTCTCAGCAGTGGAATTTTTTTCTGGTACTGCCAGAAAGGCCCCTGTGTCCATCCAGGTTCTAAAAATGGGTACAAACGAAAACAGGGAAGATAAATGTGGCCAGGCAGGGTGCAGACCACATCACACTTTCATGTACTGATGGTATTAGAAGTACGGGCCAAACACTGTATACCCAGTGTGCCTAAATAGCTAGGAAACGAGTATTTTAACTTTACTGTTATTTCATTTGTTGACTACAATCTGAAGTAACTTATTGCAGAGACTCGCACAACTTGGAATCATATAGCATTGTATGAATGACTGAATGAATTAATGCATGATAGGAACAGTCAGTATATTGTTTCCTGGAGTGGGCAGTGGAGTGGATAAGGGATTGTCCATACTTCGGTAATGCTGCTTTCTGATTCAGTCATCCACTGTATGATCTTGCAGCTATCAGCCAGTTTTCTTGCAATAACTTACTTGACTGCCTGTCTAAGACCGCACAGTAAACTACTTGGGGTTAAATTACAGAATCAGGAATTATTGTTTAACATGAACTTAAAAAAAAAAAAAACCAAGACTCAGTTGTCAGTGTGAAGTCTGTGCTTGGTCTTCTCCACATATCTTATCAGAACATGGTCTTATAGATGAAGGACTAACATGGTGATTGACTTTAATCTGTGCCCTCCAATTCTTTGGTTATGTTTTATGATTCATTTCATTGCTGGAAAATCCTGAGTCACATAAAATGTTAAAAACAAAGTGAAATATTCATCACCAGGTGTATGATTGTGGGATACTGAAATTGTGTGGAAATAGATTATACAGAATTGTCAGGAAAATGTCGTTTCATTGAAATGTCTGTTGGATCTTGGTAACTGAAGAGAGGCAAAGTGCCATTTGACTCAAGGAATTATTTTACTATCTTGACTGACTAGAGTTAGGAAACCATCTTGACTGACTAGAGTTAGGAAACCATCTTGACTGATTAGAGTTAGGAAACCATCTTGACTGCTTGAAATACTGTTGTTAGGACACTATCTTGACTAACTGTTGATTGAAGGCCCCTAAAGCTTTGCTGTGTACCTAATACATTTTTTTCACTTAACTCTTTGTATACTGGGGGTGTTTCCCTCAAAAGACCAAGGGGGGTAAATTTCACAATGTGAAATGGGATGGTTGTCACATTTAAAAGAATAACAAAGGCATAATCTGATCTGTAGTATGAAGTATTATACCTTATTTTAAAGAAGAAAAAATGTATTTTGTTTTTCAAATAAAATTTTTAACATTTTGTTAGTATACAACAAAAAAAAAGAGCTAAGAACTGAGAAGAAAGAATGGAAAATGATGGAATAAAATAAATTTTTTTGTCACTTACCCATCAAGTTAATCCACTGTAGTTGTTTATATAATTCCATAATGAATAAAAATGTACACAAACATCTGTTCTTTAACATATCTTCCAAAATTTACATGAAAATATGCACTAGTTATGCATTCACAGCAAACTAAAAACACCAAGTGGGTGGGTAATATTTACATGAAAACAAGTGGGCGGTCGTTAACTAATATTTACCAGAAAACAGGCCATTGTGTTTTGGTTTTTGTTTTTTTTTTTAAATTTGAAGCATTCTACAACATTTAATTTTTTTAATTACACAATCTCCAGCATTACTTATTGTGATATTACAGCTAGTACTAGCAAAAAGCTGAGAAGTAGTATCACCAGCTACCCTTCTAACACATTTTGCTGCTGGACCAAAAAAAACACGAAAAATTCTTTCAATCACTGCCACGTGTGCCGAAAATTTACAATTTCTACTATTACATTCTCTACACCACAGTCTAGACAATTTTAAATTAAATTCTGAGCTTGTAATGCAGAAATATGCTGCTCTGGACGAAAGAAACTAGCACTGGAAGCCATATTTGTTGATAAACAAAGGCCTAGCGACGATAAACTTTGAAAAACTGGCTTTAAATGAACAAAGAATCGCTCTGTTTTCTGCTCAAACCACGCGCTTAATGTGGACAACTGAATTCCGGAAGGAAGTCAACTGCTGGTTTTAAGATACTTTGATTATTTTCAAAATTAGAGAGCTACAAACCATCATCGCACCTCACGTCTATAAGTATTTCGTAATAGGGATACAACCACGCAGGACGCGTGTCCAAATACCCAAAGAGTTAAAAAATCCTTATGTGAATGATTGTATACCATTTTGGTTTGTTTTTTTTTAAAATTGGTAATGGAAGTTTCAGGTTCTGGTTTGCTCCCTCAGGGGAAGTTATCTTTGATTCACAACACATAAAAGAACCTCCTGACTTTATATTTGATCAAGAGGATGATGACTTCTGCCCTCCCTTGGAACAAATCAGTGTAAGTTTTATAATGTGACTGTTCTTGAAACACATTCACATATTCAGTATATATAGCTTGACTGTATATGTATATGTATATATGTGTGTGTGTGTGCGTGCGTGCACGCGAGAGAGAGAGAGAGAGAGAGACATGGAGTCTTCTCAAGGCTTAAGTGGGAGCCCCATAGCTTTTCTTTCAGTTCCTCTCCCTTGGGCCAGATCTGTGCTTGGAGATTTGAGTAGAATGAACAGGTTTGCAAGATATGCTCTGACATTTGGACGTCAAAGCCACATGGACAAATGTCCAGATTGTTTTATGATGATAGAAGGGACTTAGGATCCCACTCTTAGATGGAAAACTGTAGTTTGCTGGTATCTCTCTAGTTTGTGAATGGAGCCTTGTTTTGGTTCTGTTTTCACTTTCCATCTGATGTTTAGTTTGTTGTGGATGGTTTTTGCTTCTTGGTATGTTGTTGGGTGATTGATTTGTTCCATTTTGCTCCCTGCCTTAGAGAGGGCATCCTCTTTTTCATTTCCATTTATCCTGCAGTGTGAGGGAGCCATTGTACAGCTACAATTGAGTTTTAGAGATTGTTTAGTTTGATGCCACCTCCATTTTCCAGTTTTTTCTGATGCTTGGTAGACTTGGTGTGTTATGAAGTTCTCCAACTTATTTATGTTATTACACCTTGATTCAGGTATGTTATTATATGTAATTCATTCATTTTGTCACGTCTGAAAAGAAATTCAGAAAAAAATCTGAAGCATGGTCAGAACTGATCTGAATATTCTGTGCAGAGAAAAGAGCAGGCGACCTGCAAGACCTTTTTTATGGCCCATGAAGTTATTATGAAAATGTAATTTATCTGATTAAAATTGACAAAAAAATCATGTTTAAAATACCTGAAAAGCATCATAAGCTTCATAACAATCATTGGTTCTCATTTTTATATAGGATGGTAAAAGCTCGTTGATTTAGATGTTGCCTTCCACTCAGTTTCCATATACAGTTATGACCCCTTAAATTGGACATCTCAGATCTAAACTAAACTATAAGTACTAGATGTTTGAGCTGTAAAGATCATGACTGCTTTTTTGTAATGAAGATAATTGTCAGTGTAGGTATCATAATTAATGTACCTGTATGACTACTTCAGGGATATGAGTGCAGAACTGTTTGATCCATTACCTCTTTCTTTAAAAAACATTTTAAAATAAATATATTTCTGAAATGTGTGAATGTTTTTACTACATTAGAGGTTAAATTTTCTTAGAGTCTCGTGTGTTGGGACTGGCAGAACAGGGAAAGTCTGGCCACTGTGCTCACAGATTTGCTGGAACGCTACAAAGATTATCAGCTTGAGAGGGCAGGTTCCAATTTGACTCTTCAGAGACACATGAGATCACTTCTGGCAGAAAGCCCTGATGGTCTGCAGATAGTTGTGAATAAAAAGGAGGTATGATAACAATGTATCTATATTAAAATAGTTCCAGTAGTAATAAAACATTTCTTCAGTAAACAAGTGTTAACCTTCTGTAACATACAAACATTAGTTTATCTAACATACAACATCGTAATTCAGTGATAAGTAGAACAGAAAAATTAGATATGAGAAAAATAATTTGCATAAGCTTTTTTTTTTTTGTCCTTTTGTCAACCATCAACTCAATCATTATGCTGTAGGATTCAAGACCATGATCCTTTTGTCAGTAGGTGCACACAAACTTAGATATGTCCAGAATCTTGTTTGGATTAAACTTTGTTTCATCACTCAGTCTAGCAGATATAATGTAAGTGAAATGTTCATCCACATTCTTTGATTGTTTAGTGTTAATTTATCCAAGACAGTAAATAATGTAATTTGCTAAATGTCATTTGTAGAAGTTAGACCTAGTTTAGTTTTCCTATGAACAGTTAGTGTCCATTTTTCCAACAGAAAGGTCTTGGAAAAGTGAATGTTTTAGTGAAACTGGAAGCAAATTTCTCACAGTTACCACCTTACTTAGCCCAGGTAAGAAACAACTGTTTTCAGTTTTTTAAAGGTTTTTGTTTCCACAACTCTGAAGCAAAAGTTAAAATATCTGTAGGTGTTTCAGATGAAAGGACAGTTTATAGTAAGATGTTAGGGAAACATCTATGCTCAGAAAATTATAATAAATAAAATCATGATAAAAGAAGCCTTTGAATTCTGATAATTGTGACCATATAAACAAAGAGAACTATAATGGGTGGAGAATCCAAATAATATATCTTAAGGTATGACAGTGTTGTTGTGTATATGGAAATCTACTAATCACAGCAATTAATATGAAAGCATGTTGCAAGTACTTTGATGTAATTGTTTGCCCAT
This sequence comes from Achatina immaculata, assembly GCA_009760885.1. Lineage (NCBI taxonomy): Eukaryota > Metazoa > Mollusca > Gastropoda > Stylommatophora > Achatinidae > Lissachatina > Lissachatina immaculata. Next base: position 43,559,419 of record CM019702.1, on the reverse strand, counting down.
GTTTTAAAATATAAGAAAGATCATTTTAATATGAAAAAAATGAGGTACCAGAGGAAATAAAAACCACAAACATAACTTTTTTTTTTTTTTTTAAGTGAATAGACATTAGGAAATTTTTTGGAAACTTGACTCAGGGAAACAAAAGTTAATGCTTAACAATCTCATCATTTTACAATGCAGTCAGATCCAATTTCAAGCATTCAGAAATAACCAGACTAAGGAGCACAAGATTTTCTAAAAGAAAGTGGATAGAGAGTCTGTTTGTAGGAATGACATAAACAGTGTTCAGAGTCATATATAATGTGAGTTTTTTGTTGTTGTTTGTTTTCAAAGGAAAATACTGGAGTAGACATGGCTGTTCTTCACGTCAGTTTCCCGTCACCAGAAAGTTCATCTGTCATGACTCAGCTGTTCTTATCTCCCAGAGTTGATGCGTACGTTTTCTAGATTTTGCTTTTTCTTCATTATTTGGATGTGCTGTTTTCTTATTGTACAAACATTGAGGAGCTGGTCTTGACTATTTTTATTTTGATCATTAACAATTATAATTAATTAAATAATACATTTACTTTTAATGCACATCAGCATAAAATTCAGCCAAGAGCATGGTGTGCATGCTTTTTAACTATTTTCACAAGAAATTCTGACAACTGGATTCTTGGAAACTTCACTGAGTTTTTAAGTGCAACTTTCTCTCCCTACACAGGGCGCTTGGAGGATCAGCCATGTTAAAGATACCTGTATTTCAGCAAGGTATTCTTTTAGGAGAGTATGTCTCCAATGTTCAACAGTTACTGAAACAGCAGGTAAAACTGGGCTGAATCTAATCTCACAGAGTGTTTGTGTGTGAGTGAGAGCTCTTGTCATCTAATTCTTGTAGTGAACATTTTGAAAGCAGGGTTTATGTTAAATTGGGCGTGTGTCACGGCAGAGTTTTTTTTAAATTCATGTCATGAATGTGAAAAGAAATACCACTTTAAAGAAACAAACAAGTCTATGGACATTAAGAGGTAGATATAAAAGAAAAATCACAGTGGCAGAAATGAGATGTTTGATAATACTGAATGTAACAAAGTAGAGACAAAATCAGAAATGATGCCATCAGGCCAAGTGTCAGAACAACATTTGTTTTAAACTAGAAATCAATAAGTCAAACTGTATTACATGATTTTACCAGACGGTATGTCATAGAAACCACTCTAAAAATGGTCGAAAACGGGGGGGAGGTGGATGGAGGAAATTACAGAAACTTTAAATACCTCTTACATTAAGCAACCTCCAAATCCTATCAAGAAATCCATATGCCCCCTCAACAATGAAAGGTATATGAGGAAGGAGACAAGACAAGGCAAGTTTATGAGTGTTGGCTGGGCCTATTTCCCGTAGTATTCTGGGATGGAAGGATGGTGTCTTTCCATTTTATTTGTTGCAGACATACAGTTAATTGTCAATTCAGACAAGTGGGATTTGGAGAAATGGCCATTCATAGAAGTAGAATGTGGATAATTGGTAGTTACGACAAATTGAATTTAAATAATGGTAATTCAGGCAAGTGGGGTTTGAATGATCGATAATTTAGATAGTTAGGATTTTGATATTGAAAGTATGGACAAATGGGATTTGGATATTTTGCATTTCAGACAAAGGTGTTTGGATAATTCACACACAACAGTAGTTGTGTTATAATTTAATTAAGTGTAATGGTTTGTTGCAAATGTGGTATCATTTGTGAATATTTGACAGATCAAATTAGTGTGTGAAGGATATGAGAAGAGAAAAGATTACATTGCAGCATTTCTCAGCCATTTTGGGACGTAAGTAGCCTCCATGCATGTTAGATAGGTACTAAAATAGCAAGCAGTTTCTGATCAGATTAGAAAAATTAAGTTTTAGCATTTTTGTAAAGAATGCTCAATAAAGGTTTAGTGCAGAATTAACAATATATATGCAAGATAATAAGTGGATGAAACAGACATTTGAAGCAACAGCGATATGGTTTTGAAGAAAGATGCACATTTGATCTGAATGGCTTGGAAAAAAAAAATTTTCCAGAGAAGTTGTATCAAAAACTTACTGAAACCATAAAAAAATTTTTTTTTCAAAATTCTTTTGGCTTGTCAAGGGAAGATGGAAGTTAGAGACCATAATAAGCACTGAAAACCCAAGGAAAAAAATAAAGAGAAGGAGACAGAGAGATGAATGTGTGAATAGGCTGACCAAGTAATATAAGAAAAAGAAAGGCAAATGATCTGATCAGATACTCTAGAGAGTGCACAAAATGGAGAAGCATACCATCACATCTCTTGGCACAGCACCTGTTGAAGGAGTTTATTCAAAGTTATTTGATGTACATGGGCCAATAAATGTATTTATTGTGGAGTTGTCAACTAATTTAAATTAATTACATTAAATTAATTTATTATTTAATTAATCTCATCCAGCATCACTATGTGTCTTCCGACATTGTAATATATACAGATGGCACAGTGACTCAGAACAGCAGAAGTGGCTGGGGTTTTGTTGTCTACCGCAATGGAGGAGTAGTGGCACAGGGTTTGAGAGCCTTTGAAATTACCAAACATGCAAATGGAAATTGAAGCTGTATCAGTGGAATGATTAGTTGCCCATGATGTGGTTCATGGCATCATTGTGACGGATTCACAATCTTCGTAAGATTGAGAAAAAAATCGCTCTGTTAAGCCAGTCGGCTGTGATGAGCCTAATAACTTTATTGTCCAGGGCATGCAGGAGTACATGGCAATGAAGTGGCAGGCAGACTTGCTGGACATGCTAAAATAAATGACAGGCTGCGAAAGGACAAGGGTGACATTGCTAAAGCTGTATTGGAAAGACTACAAGAAAGTGAAGAGTGGAAATGAAATAACAATGTGGTTGTGAAGATATTGCTGAAGCTAGGACAAATTAAGAGTCGGTCAGTCACTTGCATGTCCTTTGTGGAACGTTGCCTCCCTAACAGCTCTCCTGTAGGCCTCTCGGTTGTAAGCAAGATGCCCTGCTGCTGATGCATCCATTTCCAGATTATCAATGATGTCTTTCACCCATCTTCACCTTGGTCTTCCTCTCTTTTTTCCATTATGTATCCTTCCAATACGGTCTTCTCTAAATAATTATGACATTAAATGTGTCCAAAATATTTAAGTTTTCTCTCTTTAATCCTCTTTTCCAGCCAGCCTTCTTCAGTATTAAGTTCTTTTAGCATGGATATATTTGTTCTTTTCTGTGTCCATGATATTTTAAGAACCCTTCTGAAGCATTTACATTCAAAGGCATTTATGTGTTTCTCAGCTGTTTTGTTAAGTGTATCTTCTTATGTAGGTCCTGGGATGTGAGGAAAGACATGGAAGCCTGTTACAAGAACATCATCGTCCTCTTACATTTGGGAAAAATGACTACAGCTTGTCATGTGCTGTATTTGCTTGGATGTATTGTATTATGTGAATCTCTTATTGGATTTTAATCATGTTGAATGTATTTCTTTGATTGGTCTCACATTTCAGAGCAGTACTAGAGTATGATGTCCAGTCTTTTGACAGGATAGTGCTCCTGTTGGAGTGGAATGACTTTTTCTTCACATTTACAGGTAGTTTGTGTTTTGTGTATGTTTGTGTTTGTATGTGTGTGTCTGTATGTTTGTGTATGTGCATGCATGCAGTTTGTTTTGTTAAAAAAATGTTTTTTAACTGTGATACATAATTATGTGTTTGTGATGTTTATATCCCCACATGTCACAGAATTGTTGACATATTAATGATGTTATTGTGACATACCAAGCATTGTTGTTTTGTCATCAGCAACCCTATTGTTTGTGATGTTTATATCACACTTCACAGAATAGTTGACATAATAATGATGTTGTGACATATCAACAATTTGTAATCATTATGTGACATGGTTGATTTGTCACATTAGTGAAAAACATTTTTTAGTATTTAAAAACACATTCTATTGAACTACTGTTTTTTTTTTCACTTGTATTCTTGGGTATAGCCCTATACGTATCAACCATTTGATTCATGAAACTCCCATTTGTCACTTATTTCACTGACATCAGTGTTGTGGTGTTCTTTATCTTCCTGGAAGCTTCTCTCTGTTTTCAAATACAATTTTCATAACACAAGTATCAGGTACACATTTTTATAGCTGTGCCGAGTTAGCCCGATGAGTCAACCCATAACTATTCCTTTAGCTTTCAAATGTTGGTTCAATGTGAGTTTTTTTTTTTTTTTTGGTAGGGAAGTGGTGTTCAGACACACAAGAATCAAACTGAATGAGATAAAGGTCACAAGCCATAAAGCTGCTGATGTCTTGTGTCAGGGTTAGTGAATGCCCAAGAGCTTCCCTGGAAAAAAAGATTATAGTCTCGCCAGGTGAATAAAGGATTGAATGGGGAGTCAACTTGCCCCTAAAAATGAGCCATCCCAGAATTGGATATTTAAAGCTGAAAGACACAGATATGGTAGTCTAGCTGTAAACAGTGACATAATGCAACAACCACCTTTTTTTTTTTTCAAGGAAAACAGAAATGTGAAATTCTAATGGCTCATCCAGAGTCCATGCGGATGTTGGAATATGAAGTCCAATACATGTACATCAAGTGCATTCAGCACATGCAGACCAGTATGGCCAAATCTGTCTAGGGAAGTCACTGAGGAAGTACCTATGAAACCAAGACTGCAGAGTTGCTAAGCCAAAGCTTTGACTTGGACTGCTATATTTTTCTGTCATCTGTCTCCAGCTCTTTCATGTATTTGGTATATTTCTCATGACTCCATCTTCACCCAGAATTGCTTCTGATGCCACACAACCTCCCTGTGTGAGACTCATTACTTTGGAGAGCACTGTAAACAGAAGATGAATAAAACTTTGGAGAGCACTGTAAACAGAAGATGATATATACAAAGCTTGGAGAGCATTGTAAACAGAAGATGGTGAATAAAACTTTGGAGATCATTGTAAAGAGAAGATGGTGAATAAAACTTTGGAGAGCATTGTAAACAGAAGATGATGGATAAAACTTTGGAGAGCATTGTAAACAGAAGATGGTGAATAAAACTTTGGAGAGCATTGTAAACAGAAGATGATATATAAAACCTGGGAGAGCATTGTAAACAGAAGATGATGAATAAAACTTTGGAGAGCATTGTAAACAGAAAATGATATTTAAAACCTTGCAGAGCATTGTAAACAGAAGATGATGAATAAAACTTTGGAGAGCATTGTAAACAGAAGATGGTGAATAAAACTTTGGAGAACATTGTAAACAGAAGATGATGAATGAAATCCATTATATCATCATATTTCTTGATCAACCAACCTTTTTGCTATAGCCATCTCTAACACTGCTGACACCCTCAGCATTCCACTGCATTATTTTAAGTTCTTGCTTTTTGGCTGTTTTCTTCTGTTGTATTTTTTGGCCAGTAGCTCTACTCTCATGTCTCCTGACTCCACAAGACGAACTGAGAGGACCTCCAGTAGCATTGGGTGGACCCTTTCGAGGCAGGGGGCCCGGCACTGCACCTGCCTGGTTAGTCTTCACAGGGCGAGCACCATGTTTGAAAACTGTAGATATAGACATTTCATTAGCGATAATGCGTGTTACCCTGATTTTTGCGATGCGCCTTTTGGCTGGGTAACTCCGACTTCAGCACCTTTCCTTGCTAGGGCAGACTGTGGTCTTGCTCGGACTGCCATGAAGACAGTGTGGCTGGCCTGGCCAAAACTTTGTTTTCCAGCCTCTGGTGGCTGTACTTAAGCCCCTTCTCCATGTCAGATGGTTTGAGACAGTTCCACAAAGACACTCTGACTCTGAGATGAGGAATCTGATGAGTGCTTCAACGATATCCATTCCCCGCCACCTATAGTCTACTGGCTCTGTTTTGTTTACATCATTCTGATAGCCATTGTTGTAAAGACCCATAGGCTTGTCACGTCCTGGATTCATTGGTTTCACACCAGACTTCCCTCATCCCCGCCAGAGATCTCCATGTCCCCATCCGTCCACCAACCTGACATTACATTTTGCAAAAATAACAATTACAATTACAATTAGTGTTGATTGCTACAAGTTTCTGGGCTACAGAGGTAGGTCAGAGTTTTTAAGCAAACAGATCTATGTTCCCTGTCTCACAAACACTATGTTAAGATAAGTGTGCTCTTAACACAGTTGTTCCCAGGGGAATTTCTTGATCAGAAGCTGTAAGAGTTGCATATTTAATATTGAACTGTCTTATTTTCCAACAGTTGAACTGCCACTCTACTTTCCTATGGACCATCCAACTTTTATCTTTAAGTCAGTTTACCACAGTCAGAACAAGAAACCATTCACAGAGAGATACATCAATTTCCCATACAGTCCACGCTGGAATGGAAATGAGATGGCCAAAAGGGCAAGGTAAACTGCTATTATTGGTATTTTTCTCACTTGTAAGAAAATGTATTTTAGTTACCATGTGCTGTTACTGTTTTCAAGATAATTTCAGCTACAGTAATATGTACTGAGTGGGCAATGATTAATTATCTTTTGTAATTTTTAGCTATTCTCTCTCTCTCTCATGGGTGTAATAAAATGTTAATTTTTGTTGTTAAAATAATTTTGAGAAAATATAGAAAAAACAGATTTCAGCTGATTAATAAAATAGATGTTAGCAGGATGAATCTACATCAAGATGAGTTTCATAGTTAACTTTTTTCTTTCATAAGTTAATCTCACTTTAATAATCCTGTAGCAGTCAAATAATATATCAATAATCCTGTAAAATATTGTAATACTGCATGAATACTTCTATAACACAGTCAAATAACACCTAAATAATCTAGTAACATAGATAACACTACAGCATCTTGTTACACAATCAACACTTTAATAATCTTGTTGTGTAGTCAGTTAGTAATAGCTTTAAACAGCAGAGCAGTCTTCAGTCTCCATCCCATCAACCTAAAGCCTTCATTCAACTCAAGCCATATACCAGGGCTCAACTTCAAGAGATTGAGTTGATCTCGAGCATCTTGGTACCATTATTTCAGTATCCCATGATGCCATAGGATGACAGAATTAGATATATATTTGTAAATGTAAGAAATGCCTGTTAATACTCTTTAAACATGTTATGTGAACACACAATAATAAAGAAATTCAGACATCATACACGTGTGTGGAATTATGTCATCGAGGCCATCCTGACATATAGTTTTGTTTTGATTCCAGTGCTTTCATTCTGAACACCATCAAAGATTTTCAGAAAGCTTCAGTCAACAACTCCGATCGGTAAAACAACCAGTGAGAAAGCACAGATTGGGAGAATCAACTATCTTTGCCATAATTACAGCATTTGAAGTATATGAAATATCAAAAGTTGAAATGTTTCTGTCTGTATGATGTTTTTTTTACTCCATGACCACATGTTGCCTTTTACCATTAGCTTTTCTGGAAGCCATATTTATTATTGAGTAACATAATCTGACTTTACATCACTGACTTTGTGTAGGACCAAAACTGTAAGTCACTTAATTTCGTGTTGGTTGTGATGTAAAATTTCATTTATTTACATTACACCAAGAAACCAAATAGGTTTAACACAGTAATCAGTAACAATTTTTTTTTTTTAACAATTTGAGTGGGTTCATGTATTCTTTTTATAACATGAAAGAAGATATTAACAAATATGAGAGTGCCCTAGATAGTGAGAAAAAAGAGCATTACTGTGTTACTCCATGCTCGTGAGATTTGGACAGCAAACAGGTGGATGATATAGAAGTTTTTAGCAACAAACATCAGGTTTTGTAGAATGATGCAGTATATACCACGGATGGCCAGAGAACAAATAGGGAAGTTGCAGGAAAATGAAGTTAAAATGTAAGGAAAAGGATATGTCAAGAGAAGACCGGAGTTGGAGAAGCTAACAGTCACTGGGAAACTCATGGGAAGTAGAAAGGGAATATGTTGTCAGTGGCTGGTTTCATTTGTCTTTCAGCCTCTTATACCAAGACAGACGTCACCAGATCATCTTCCAGCTATACCACTCTCTCTACTTTCCTTTATGTTGTTCAGTCCACTCTGACTCTTTCATTGTCTCCATTTATTTTAAACTTTTTGACTACATTTCTTCTGTTTCATTCAGATTCTTTAAAAACACCGGAATCTTAGACTTTTCACAGAAAAGAACACACGTTTTCCTTTTATCAGTTTTTTTTTTTTTTAAATGATTGTAATGTATTTCTCATAGTTCTCTTCCTTGACACTGAATCAGTGTTTAGACTGGGCAGTTTTGTTATGAGCTATAGCAAGAAATAGTTTACATTCTTATTGTGCACATTTGCACAAATAAAACATGGAGAGAACTGTAGCTTAGTTTATAGAACTGCACTTGATTCTTTGAAATTGCCAGTAGCAGTTAGTTTTTATTAAATGTCACTTGTAAAATGTGCCATTGTGTACAAAGTTTATGTGTATAGTTGTATTTACCATTGATTGTGCATCTGCTTATGTCCTTCGGTTTAAAATTTATTGTTTTGATTCCTTATTGGTAAAATATTATTATGCTTTTTTTTTTTTTTTGTAGAGCACCGAAGTCTGGCAAAATAAACTTTAGTTTCTTAAAAAGCAATGTTGTTTTAATAAATTTTTTATTTTTCTGTTTCAGCATTTCTTCTTTTGTTTTTTAATTGCCACAGTACACATGGTCATTTAGGTTCATCTCTGTTTAGTTCTTCATCAAAGATTCAGGAGCTAGATCTAGCCACAATTAACTTTAGCATTCCAGTGAAAAAAACATGCTGAAAAACATTGCTTAGACATCATGATGGCCCTGTTCACTCATTAATATTAATTTTAAAGTTCCAGTAATTATTTTTAGAAGCTTGACCTCATTTCATTCACTACATGGCAGCACTGTACTACCCTGAATGTTATTTGGGCTTAACACTGTATGAGGTCAAAACCAGGTTATACTATAAGGGGCTAAGAATTTTTTGCATGAAAAACCTGGCCTGTAAAACATACAGGGTTAGGCCAAGGCAGGTCAAGGACAACGAGAAGATTTTTCAAAGATTAAAGGCAATTAAAAGACATTTTTCAAAAAGTTCAAAGAACAAAAAAAAAAAAAAAAAAGACAAATAAAATGTTAAGGATATATATGAAAAACAAAATCATCATAGGTCCTATTTCCAAGTATTTGTAAATACAAGATCAGATTTTTATGCGAATATATCTCCTTTTCACTACACTGACAACTGTATGCAGTACACCCTGATACGCTTTGTCTTGAGAGCAGACATTGTTTCCAAAAAACAGGCGCCTGATCTTATTAAGAGATTGTAGGGCCAGAAATTTGTTATGGAATCTTGTTTGACAGAAGAAAATACCCCCCCCCCAAAAAAAAATGTGTTCTAGGCTCCTGAGAAAGTGTATTAACATACAGTGGCTCTGAGCAGTGGGATTTTATAGTCAGTGAGTCTTAAGTAGGTGGATTTCTTAGCCTGTGATTTACCCAGATCCTTAGAGTTTCCTTAAAAATAACTGACATTACAAACAAACAGAAGAGCAGGCCACAGTAAAATGATTGATTGATTGATTGATTGACTGATATTTATTTCCAAAGGGCTGAGAATCGGCACACATGCCCGTCTGACATCCTGCCCTTTATTTCACAACTTTCTCTCTGTTCCAGACACTCAACGTTTCTGATGCACGTATACCAAACATAATTAACATTGAAGAAAGTACAGTAATATGAAATAAAGCATTACCTTTCACTCATACAAGGTTGTGTCTGTGCACTTGGTACAGGAAGTGGCTCATACTAATGCATGTCTGTTAAACTACTATTCAAGAACAATAAAATAAACTAATCAGTTAATCACACAACTTTCTCTCCATTCCAAACACAGGAATACTAGCCTATATGAAAACAGAAAATAGATGAAAATGTGAAATGGAAAATAACTAAAAAATGAAGATGCAGTTGAAAAAAAAAATTATCATGAAACAAATCCTTACCTCCAAAAAAACAACACATCAGTTAAAAGTCTATTGTTGTCAAATGCTGTCTATACTAAGCATTACTCTATAAGGCAAAAATGCAAACTCCAGGAGAGAAAGTGGAAAAAATAGGAAGTTTGAAAGTTTAGATATATATATTTAGAGTGAGACATTAAGAAATGCTGGATATAAAAAAAATAAGTACAGGATAATGAATAACATATGGATGAAACTAATGATTTTTAGGTACATTAAAAAGTTGTAATATTTACTGAAGGTCATTATGGCCAGAAATCTCAAAGAAAAGGAGCAAGGAAATGACAGTGAAATGATGAAAGGACAACATCAAGAGATGAGTTGGTCTAGGTTTACAACTGGGGGGGGGGGGGGGAGAAGGGAGTGGCTGGGGGGGGGGTACTTACAAATGTACCAATCAGGCTTGCTTGAAGTTTTCTTCCGGGTGAATTTATTTTCTTCAAAATAATGACATTTTAAAAAAATTAATTTCTAGTATTTCCAGATATACAGCAATCAAAGATGAGAATACAGGACACAGGCTTCTTGAATGAAATAATACAATTCCTGGGACAAATGCTTAAAATACAGGACTGAGTTGTGTAATATAGGATGACTGGTCACTTTACATCATCATACTTCTTACATCCTTCCCGTGCCATTAAACTTCACATGGGCTCGCATAGTAGTTTGCCAAGATTTCCTGTTTTCTGCAAGCTTTTCAACCTCATCAAAGGATATTATTCCCACTAAACTGGCCTCTCTTAACAATGTCCGTTTTGGAGTTTCAGTTTTACATCAGAAAAGATAGAAAATTAACTGGAGATCATTTACAGGCCAATCTTTAGTGTCTAAACATCTCAGGATGATGGCAATGCTTACATCTACACTTTTAGTGCTTATTTTTTTGGTAAAAACTGACTTTTCAAGTACTGGTATCTTAGGTAGAAGTGTATAGTTCAGTTTTGTATAACCGGTTCCTCAACCAGTCACTCCATTCCCACCCTAACATTCCATTTACCTGGACCTATTCATGGTTATCTTTCAAAACAGGAGGAGACCAAAAATCATAAGTTTTTCATATTTCTATATGTATCGTGTTGTCCTTGTATGTAATCTTTGAAATAGGCTCACGCCAAAATATTGGATGCATGTTCTTCATTTATATGTTATCATCTTACTTCCTTGTTCTCTGTCATTTGTGTTTCTTCTAAATTTCTATTTGTAAAATTGAAACAGCAGTGAATTTAATGGCTAACAACAAAGCTGCAGGTGAAGATGAAATAACAGTCGAAATGTTAAACGCTATTAACATTGACGACATGAACCAACTGCAAAGAATGTTTAATAAAATTTGGAAAGAAGAAAAAGTCCCTTCTAAATGAGAAAAAGGAATCATTGTTAAAATACCAAAAAAAAGGTAACCTCACTGATTGCACTAACTGAAGTAGTGTAACCTTACTATCAGTTTTGTGAAAGGCATTTTGTAAAGTGATTCTGATTAGAATTAAGGATGTAGTGGATACTGCAATGAGAGAAGAACAGGCAGGATTTCGAAAAGGGAGAACCTGTCTCGATCAGATCTTTACTCTAAGAATAATACTTGTAGGCCATATGATAAGAAGAAACAATCAGAGAATACCAGAACAAGCTATCAAGTGGAACACAACAGGCCAAAGAAAAAGAAGTCAACCATGCGAAACTCTAAAGAGGAAATTGTTAAGGGAAGCTAGTTTAGTGGGCATAACATCCCATGATGAAGCTGAAAGACTCGCTGAAAACAGGAAAAACTTGGCAAACAACTATACGAGCCCTACGTGAGGTTTAACGGCACGGGAAGGATGTATGTGTGTGTGTATATATATATATATATATATATCCGAAATTGTTTTCAAATAAAACGATATTCCTTTTTTCCGAATTGTGTGAATAAACGGAAAACATCCGGCTATACAATTGTAGCATGGTTGTAACTTCGTAAGCTGTGAAATCGTGAGAACTTGTAAGTAAATTATTTTAGATCAGATCATTTCTAATAAGCCGTAAATCTGTAGTAGAGCTATCGGTATCTGAGAACTTGACATAAAGATTTTTATGAGTTCTTACAGCAACCTGAACGAACGTTTGCTAGCACACGATCTATTAAATATAGCCTTCATGAGGAACCTGTTATAGAAAATAATTCCAAAACGTGCGCGTGAAAGATAGAATTTGTAGTGAGGAAATAAGATCAGAGGCATTAATTTTATCAAAGGAACATATCAGAGGTAAGGATCTAATATTTTATACTAACAGCGAAGCCTGACTAACTGTGATGGATAAGGAACAAGAGGGGATACATTTAGAACAGTTACTGAGTAAGATTATAGTAGGAGATACTTAGTTTATATAGTCATTCTTACCACACGTAAGAATTCAGATGGTTAAATCAGTGGTTCCCAACCATTAGGGTCTGGGTGGGGATGTTTGTCTGAAGTAGGGACATTATATACATTATAATTTTTGTCGAAATTCAAAATGTTTACATTTTTGTTGGATCATTGGTCACATGTTCTGGTTTAGGGCCATTCTGTATAGAAAAAAGGTTTGGGAACTAGTGGGTTAGATGAAAGCAGCTGATACAGATTTTTTAAAAAATAGATGGAGTCCCATCATACTGGAATGAGAGGAAAAGCTGACATTACACTTTTCCTCCAGACAAACACCAGCTGTAAGTTCCTGTAGGCTCTAAGGCATACAAAGGCCATACCCACCATTATCTTAGCCTTACCATCTGTCACACTGGGTATTTAGCATTACCAACTCAGTGTTCTTCAAACAGTTAGCACAGGCAACTGACATCACAACTTGGCAGATGAGCTAATCATTTAGCCAAGGACTGTCAGAACAATGAAAAAGACAGAAAGCTAAAATGAACAATGAAAAGAAAAGAAGAAAGAGAAAAAAAACACAACTAATACTTCACCAAACTGCCATTTTTGCAATAGCAACAGGAGAGACAAGGCAGGAAATATGCAGTGAGGGAAAATATCTTTGTGAAAACATGTAGCTTTTTTTTTTTTTAGGTTAGTAGCACACAAATGAATAAAGGTGTTCCTGCGTTGTTAAATACACAGATCACATTAGAATTTTAAAAAATTTGGTACTATTGTACCTGTCTTTCACTTTGCATGAAGTACTTTCTAAAGTACCAGTTTTCGGATACAACTTTTTTTGGTTTTTTTAAAATAAAGTTAAACACACTTTATAAACTTTAGTGAAAAGTAAATGTTAGTGTGAAATATTTTTGTTAACCTTAATTGTAGTGATATTTAAACTTTACAAAAATGTTCGCATACTGAATCAAAGTAAAAACTGGTTGATTCTCCTCCATGCAAATTGAGCATCACTAGTCTACTGGCCCGATTATCCTCCAACCGATTTTGCTAGCTGCATTTTTACTAGGTTTTTGATAATATAAACTGGTTACAGTAACTGGTGGCCTTTAAAATTTTTGGTTTTTCTCTTTTTTTAATTGGTAATTTACTGGTAAGTGGCAGTTAATGCAATTCCTGCTTCAGTAGTCTCATATTTTATTTGATGTTAGGCATTCCAGAGACAGAGAACATATGCTCAAATGAAAACTAAAGTATGTAGAAGAAAAGGGAGGAAGAAAGATCAACAGGTGGTAACAAGAAAGATCAGCAGGTGGTAACAAGAAAGATCAGCAGGTGGAAACAAGAAAGATCAACAGGTGGTAACAAGAAAGATCAGCAGGTGGTAACAAGAAAGATCAACAGGTGGTAACAAGAAAGATCAGCAGGTGGTAACAAGAAAGATCAGCAGGTGGTAACAAGAAAGATCAACAGGTGGTAACAAGAAAGATCAGCAAGTGGTAACAAGAAAGATCAGCAGGTGGTAACAAGAAAGATCAGCAAGTGGTAACAAGAAAGATATCTTTGTATAGTCCTGAAATATTAAAAATGAGTGACTTTTTCAATTCATTTGTTTTTTTGTTTGTTTTAATCTGTGTGAAAAAAAAGTTAAAGCATACAGTAAAATGAAATGTATCAGAAACATATTGCCTTTGAGTTAAACTGGCTGTTTTATCAGGGGGTATGTGGAATTTATTTGTAACAAAATGTGGACTGTATATGCTGTGGGATTTATAAAGAATAATGTTTGCATCTGTTCATGGTATACAAACTTTTTTTTTTAATATGTGCAGAATTTCCAGGAAAGTTAAACCATAATGGAGGACAGCACTTCCACACTGGTATGTTTCATTCATTAAACATTGTGAAGTTGCATTTGGCATAAGTTTTCACTTTACATTTGTGTTCTTTTGTAAGCAGTGAACATTTGCAGAGGTGGATTTTTTTTTTTTAATTTTCCGATTTAATGCAGTGTGAAGTAAATTGTCATACTGAAATTCTTACCCCCCCCCCCCTCCCCCCACACATCACCTTATTCAGGCTGCCCTCTATTTGTTGCTTCTTCTTCCAAGTCACCTGTTGTTAATAGCCTGCCTACATGTTCATGAACCTTCTTACTAAAGTTGTATCATGATCATCAGGTGCATTAGCAGCTTAATTTCCATTTGGTTTGGTCCAAATCAGTGGTTCTTAACCATGGGTAATTGGATCCCTAGGGGGTCCATGGAAGGATTTTTGGAGATCCTCAGACCAACAAATGGATTGGCTGAATTTAGAAATCTTGGCATTGTCTGGGTTCTGTTTATTGTGTTCTTTTTAATCAGGGTTCTGCAGCTGTTCTTAAACTGGAAAGGGAGAGGGGGTCCATAGATTAAAAAAAAGTTTAAGAACCAGTGGTAAAGACTCTTTCTGTGTATTTCCCATAGTAAATTTTGTGCACTTGAGTTCTGTGTGAAATAAACATCTCAATGTGCTGGTAATTCTGAGCTTTCATTCTTCTTGCATTGGTCTCTTGTTCATTTTGATGTGCAGTAAAGACCACCTCACCTGGATTTGGTACATGCTGTTGTTGCAGTTGTTTCCCCATGTAATCTTGAACTTGACCAACATCCTGCAAGGGACCCTGAATTCCCAGAATGAATCCCAAAAGCAGGCTACGCTGTCATTGAACAACACTTTAAATCTGTCCATCACTGGCCAGGTTGAAAGTGCATATTGTTTTTCTTTGGAACAGCGCATGGAGGTGGGACAGAGTCTTTGCCGGTTCTGACTCGTTTACTTTCTCACAGTCATCTTCACCAATTAGAACCAGAACCAAGAAACATCAAGTAAACTTTCAAGTAGAACTTCAGGATGGAAAGATATCCAAAACTGGGAGGAGTTTTGTACCAGCCTTTGTCTGCCTTGATCTCAACAAGGTTTGATGATAACAGCGATGCCCTTGAGGGTTGTTGACACATGTGATGCATGTGCTGAATAGCACGAAGCATTCATCTAAATAAATGGTTCTAAGGACTGCAAACGCGCCACAAACAGCCTCTGACAGTCAAGTCCAGCTCCTGGCCTTCCCGTGGCAGAACTGTTTAAACTGACAGGAGAAGGGGCGAGGGCGAATATCTGGCGCCTGAAAACCAGTTACTTAGGGTAGATGAGTGTCACATTTGGTAGCTCATCTGCCGCTGTTGGCGAGATCTTCAGCTGCCGTGCGTGGAGCGGTGCTCTTCCTGGCCAATGAAGAAATTTGCAAATGAGGTTGCCGCGCAGCATCACAGCGGAAAAGGTGGTTGAAAGGATAAATCGAAGCAAACAGTCAAATCACGGCACCCTGGTCTGGAGGTCGGCCACGTCCTGAGTGCGGTCATATCGGGTGAAATGCATGAACCGGCTTGTCCCAGAGGTTAAGTCACTGCTGGCTTGACTCTTCAAATGCTGCGCGTGGAGTGAAGCTCCTCCCAGTTAAGGAAGTAAATGCGGAAATAAAGGTTGCTGTGCGGCGCCGATGGGAAAAGGTGGTGGAAAGTGAAGTTTAACCTGGTATGTCCAGTAGTATCGCTACGAGAGCTATACCACGGCGCCTCTGCTCTAGAGGCTGCCTACGTCCGAAATACACCTACACTGGTGAAATATGCCTAGACCGGCACACACCAGGGTTGGAACTCGATGGCTAGACATGTCATGCCACCTCCGCTCTAGAGGTCGGTAACGCCTGATAAACACCCATACTGGTGAATTTTGCCTAAACCGGCTCATACCAGGGGTGAATCTTGAAGGCTATGAATGTCACAGTACCTCTGCCCCAGAGGTCGGTCCCGTCCCAAACACGCCCATACTGGGAAATGCCTAAACCGGCTCAACCCAGGGGTAGAAGTCACTAGTGGCGAGGATTCGTCCTCCTGGACAAAAGCTCCATCCTGGTCACAACTAGGAAGGGTAGCGACCACGACCGCAAAATGCTGAAGTCGGAGACACTGGACCAGGGAAGTCTAGATAAGCAACCACCTCTCACCCGGCGGGGATGTCTGCGTATCCTAATCACGCTGAGGTTTTCCGGTGAGAAAGTCCAACCCTGGACTGGATGGGCAACCACCTCTCACCCGGCGGTGATACACGGGTATCTCAAAACACGTCGAGGTTTTCCGGTGAGAAAGTCCAACTCTGGCCTGGGTGGGCTTACGCCTCTCACCCAGCGGGGATGCACTGATATTCCAAACACGTCGAGGTCTTCCGGTGAGAAAGT
Organism: Achatina immaculata; assembly: GCA_009760885.1. Lineage (NCBI taxonomy): Eukaryota > Metazoa > Mollusca > Gastropoda > Stylommatophora > Achatinidae > Lissachatina > Lissachatina immaculata. Next base: position 43,542,753 of record CM019702.1, on the reverse strand, counting down.
CCAACCCTAGACCAAACTGGTGCAATGAAAACCACTGTGTCACGCAATCCCGCTTCCGAGACCCACCAAGAATACAGGCTAAAGCACTGTGATACTCTGAACCCCTTGTGGTCCTTTCGTGGAACTCGTGTGGTCTATTTTGGACCACACAGGGGACCACGGGACCTAACGAGGACCACAGGCATGAATTCAGTAGGTTCACAGTGTGGTTTTTGGTGGTAGAAGTGAACGAAGAAGAAGAAGAAGATCTAAATAAATGTGTTCCTGGATGGCAGTCATAAAATTGATCATCAGGGTCATTGTTTGGAGGTTGTGTTAGGATTTTATTTGATGGATATGAAATAAAATACTGATTTTGTTTCCAGTTTTGTGAGGTATTTTTTAAAAAAATTCTTTGGTTAAGAAGAAATGACATGGCAGTTATAAAGTAAAATTGTATTTTTTTGTTTGTTTGTTTGTTTCAGGATGATATAAAGACAGGTAAGCTTTGTTTTTTTTTAAAAATTATCTCTGTACATTTTACTGTTTGACTTCATTGCAAGATGATAATGTGTGCAGTTTTTTTTTTTTTCAGTTAATTATTTGATGTCTGAAAGTGAGGTTTAGCACTGTGTCGAATGAGGCTATTTTTTGCAGAGTCAGGAGTGCAGCTAAAAAACAGAGGTTCAGTGCTTCTTTAGCAAACTCCACCACAGTGGGAATCATAGTGATCCCTGCACGTTCAGACAGGTAGATCCACTTACTGAGATCACCAGTGAAGATGTGGAACAGGGTGTTGGTTTGGCTATGGTTCAGTAACTTTGACGCAAGCAGCAATCTTTGGGTCGCTGACCACCAACTCAGTTCAAGGGTCAGTTCAGACTCTGACATCATTGTATTCAGGATGACCTCATATATGCTCTGTCACATGCCGCAGTATCTATCCAAGAGTTTGTTTGCTAATAGTCCCTGTCAGATGTTGGTTGTCTTCACCCTGTATTCACCCCTTCTGAATATAATAAAGTTAGACACGTATTTCTGAGATGGTGGGTAATTTGACCCTGAGATGGTGAGCGATTTGTCCCTGAGATGGTGGGCGATTCGACCCTGTGATGGTGGGTGATTTGACCCTGAGATGGTGTGTGATTTGACCCTGAAATAGTGGGTGATTCAACCCTGAGATGATGGTAATTTGACTCTGAGATGGTGGGTTATTTGACCCTGAGATGATGGGTGATTTGACCCTGAGATGGTGAGCGATTTGACCCTGAGATGGTGTGCGATTCAGCCCTGAGATGGTGTGTTATTCGACCCTGAAATAGTGGGTGAATCGACCCTGAGATGATGGTAATTTGACTCTGAGATGGTGGGTTATTTGACCCTGAGATGATGGGTAATTTGACTCTGAGATGGTGGGTTATTTGACCCTGAGATGGTGGGTGATTCAACTCTGAGATGGTGTGTGATTTGACCATGAGATGGTGGGTTATTTGACCATGAGTGAATATACAGTCCAGCTATAAAAAAATGAGTATCTGACACATCCAAAAGCTGGAAATAGAAAGATGGTCAGGCCTGATGCTGACTACATCACCTGCCTAAAATAGATCAAAGAAAAATATGGTCACAAATACCATATCCCTTCTTGCTTCAGTGATATGGAACAGGCTTACAGATATGAGCGCTTTTAACTTTACCTCAGTAGTTTATGTTTTTGCTAGGTTATTAGCTTCTGTTTTGTATTTTCATTTATACACACATGTACCTGTTTTTTATTATTTGAAGGGTTTACTTTTTCTTCTTGTTTGCAGAAATGTCACACATTCCACTTAGTGAGTTAAAGGCCATGCAAGACAAAATCGGACTCAAAGCGTATGTCACCATTGTTTATTAAGGCAACATTAGATTCTGTTCTCAGTTTTGTGTAGCTTGTGGTGCTTAATGTCTGATCTGTTTTTTCATAATCTGTCTTCCTAGTTGTTTTGCCTTGAAATGTTCGTTCAGTAACTGCTGTTGTATTGTGACATATGCAGACATTTTGATGACCTCCAGATTTTAACAGCCTTTCTCATGTTTTACAGTATCTTTGAGAACTCTGCAGTTTATTTCCTGAGTGTGTGCTGTGCTGATTTCAGAACCAATTCTGTATGGAATAAAAGGAGTTTGATTACATAAACATACAATGGGACTATCATGTAGTAGCTGATTCGAGAAAAGTACAGTGGGACTATCAGGCAGTACTCAGTGAAAGGTTGCTTGTTAAAGTCTGACTGGAGATGCTAGATTCATCTGTCCATATAAATAGATGCACCTCACCTTCTGGAACTAGAAAAGGAGAGGTAACCAGGATGATACTTATTACATGCTGACAGGTCATGGAAAACACAGGTGCTAACATTATATCCCCAACATACTACTGTGGCATTGGAGGATTGTCTTTTATTGAATGTGTATACATACACATATATGAAGTTACTGGTGTTATTCTCAAAGCAAGCAAATATTTTACTGATTTTCCATTTGTTCTTGAGGAGTCACTGAAACAACAGGCTTTGTGGCATTTCTCATTTATGCATGTGGAAGTTGGGGAAAGAATATAGTGAAGAATTGGACAAGCGAGAGAAGAGAGTTAATACGGAACTTTTTATAATTATATGATAACACTTTGAAACTGAGTCTGAACATGCTAATTTTTTAATCTCTTGCCAGGTTTAGCAAAATTAAATTTGGCATCAGTGCTAAGAAAGCTGCAGAACAAACTTTCAAAAGGGAAAACAAAAACAGGTTAGTGTAATGTTTTGTTTCAAAATCTTTATTTTGAAGTATTATTTTTAAAGTTTCTTGTCTTTGGAGATTCATTGCAGTCTATCTTCTTTGGGATGTGGCACAAGATGATGATGATAAATCAGCTTTTATTTCAAATTTTCTTTGAAACATTTTTCTTGCTTCTGCAAATTATTATTTGATTTTAACATTTTTTTTTAAATTAGAGAAATAGTGTATGGAGACAAAATTGACATGTCAGATCTTGTCCACCATCCTGTTATGTTCTTTAAAACAGACTGGTGTTTGCTTTCTTCTGTTTTGCCTGGTCACATTTTTTTATCATTTCAGAGTACAGGTGGACTCTGTTGCTTCTTGGGACCACTGTAATGATCAAATAAAGGAGTCTTGGCCCGTTCTTTCTTTGACATGCTTCTTGCAGTCAAGATCTTTGACATTGAGTTGGCTGCCAGATTATCTCATGATTTTATTGACCAGTTTTCAGTCACCACTGAGTTGACTATCTGTTCTTACAATCAAGATCCTCACCACATGGTTGGCTAGCAATTCCTACATTCAGGATCTTCACCACTAATCTGAGTACCAGATGTTGAAAATTAAATCTTCACCACTAATCTGAGTACCAGATGTTGAAAATTAAATCTTCACCACTAATCTGAGTACCAGATGTTGAAAATTAAATCTTCACCACTAAGCTGAGTACCAGATGTTGAAAATTAAATCTTCACCACTAAGCTGAGTACCAGATGTTGAAAATTAGATCTTCACCACTAAGCTGAGTACCAGATGTTGAAAATTAGATCTTCACCACTAAGCTGAGTACCAGATGTTGAAAATTAAATCTTCACCACTAAGCTGAGTACCAGATGTTGAAAATTAAATCTTCACCACTAAGCTGAGTACCAGATGTTGAAAATTAGATCTTCACCACTAAGCTGAGTACCAGATGTTGAAAATTAAATCTTCACCACTAAGCTGAGTACCAGATGTTGAAAATTAAATCTTCACACTGAGTTGACTGCAGTCAAAACCTTCACACCGAGTTGACTACCAGAGAGTCACACTTATATATATATGAATGTGTTACAACAACAATGAAATCTTTTACAGATATTTTATCATAATAATTGTCGAAACCGGTGTAGTGAGCTGTGAAATGTCATTAACGTGAAATAAAACATTGTCTTTGCTAGACCCACGGAGCTTTCAGCAAGACGACCAGTGCCGAGAAAACATTTATTACCAAAAGCAAAGGTAACATTTTTTGTTCTTGCTCTAACCGAAATATTATGTTAGTGTTTATTCATTTATTCATTAAGTACCATGCCATTAGGCAGTCTAGATGTGATTCTTCATATTTTGCAGCATGTTGTATTATTATCTTATCAGATTTCTTGCTTTTCCTTGTCCAATCTGTCTTCTTATAACGTCCATAAAGAATTATCATTTGCTTAGGTTTAATTAGGTTTTGATTTTCTCCAACTGTTGGATGCTGTATGTTGAGAAGAATATAATGTTGGTTTCACTTGATGAGAAAATTGTTTCATAAGAACAGGTTTAGTGTTTCATCAGAAAATTGTTTCATAAGAACAGGTTTAGTGTTTCATCAGAAAATTTCAAGGCAGTGCTGACTGACTATATATAAAACAGACATGTGGTGAATCGTAAAGTTTGGGCAGACATTACTAAACTTTGATATTTAAACTGGGGGCCAGCTGCTGTAATAAGAAGTAGGAAATAGCTGAAATTTTATCATTAACATACCCATATCTACTGACATGATTCACATATCCACTCACATGATACCCATATCCACTCACATGATACACATATCCACTCACATGATACACATATCCACTCACATGATTCACATATCCACTCACATGATACACATATCCACTCACATGATACACATATCCACTCACATGATACCCATATCCGGCAGACTGTGAGAGCTACTCTCGAAAACCCCACAGTTCAAAAGTTGTTATAGCAAAAGTTTGTCTTTTGTTTTGTTTTTTTTTAACACACGATGGTGAAGTTCTTCATTATTGTTAAGTTTTTCATCGTGGAATCATCTGCTAGGAGCTGTGTAAGATGGTGAAGTTCTTCATTATTAAGTTTTTCATCGTGGAATCATCGGCTAGGAGATTTCAGTTTTCATTCAAGTAGAGATTCATTACCACCACAAATACCATTACATCATCACTTATAAAGAACAGTCATAGTTTATAGATAATTCAAATATAAACAATATATACTGATTATTTATAGTAATACTAATTATTACTGAAGTTAACAGCAAACTACACAATAAAAATAAAACTGGTAATTTACATTAAAAATTTTCAGCAGAATGGATAGTGAAGAATATACACTGGTCCATGGAATTGAAATTATAGCTTACGTTAAAATTTTATATTGAATTGATTCAATAAGGCAAATGTTTCGAATATGCTGACATTTTTCATCTCAGACTGCCAGAGACCCACGATTTGATGACTTATCAGGGGAGTTGAATGAAAGAATATTTCAGCAAACTTACAGCTTCCTGACCGACGTCAAGAGCAAAGAAAAGAAGGTAAATTATTTACGAAAGTTTTCAGAAGGACCATCAGTTTTCTTTATCATTAATGTTCGATTTGATTATCAGCTTCTAACAATACCAAAGCATACTTTGTATATATATTTGCTATAAGATGTCAATTCTGGCCTTTTTTTGTCCTGTAACTGTTTCTCTGCTTAGTTTAACTCATTACCTACGAATATTTTAACAGTGAACATAACCTGAAAAGTCCAGTTTTCAGCCTCACTTGCTAGTCTTGTTTCTTTTTTAACTTAATTTTACATGTTCATTGTATTGTGTATTATTTATAATAGATAGTATAACACATCAACTGTTAACTGAATTAAGCGTCTTGGTACCAGAACATACAGGATTAGGGTGCTGTGTGGTTAAGGATTAGAATGGTTTATATGAGAAAACTGACACATGATTACCTTGTTAACATTGGTTAATACGAGAAAACATGATCAGAAATCTAAAACTGGTTTATTTAAGAAAAACTGTGATTAGAAAGTGAAAATTGGTTTGTTTAAGAAAACTTTGCCACGTGATTACAATGCTAAAACTGGTTTATACATGAAAATTTTTGACACATTTGGAAGCTAAGACTGGACTATTTGAGAAAATGTTAACAAACAAGTAGAATGCTAGAACTAGTTTATACATGAAAACTTTGGCACAGGAAAGGGTTAATATTGCACATGATTGTATATTTTTAGCGTAACACTAAGCCAAAATTATCTTTCAAGTGAGCCCAGAATTCTTCCAGACCACCATAAAAATGAAACTTCCTGTTAAGACACTGAATATATATCACTGAAAAAAAAAAATTTGAAATGTACAAAATGCTGACAGCTCATGTTGAACTTTTTAAATGCTTACTTTTTACAGAAATTAGGAAAGATTATTGCAAAAACTACAGACAAGCAGAAAAAGTCGCAGCTGAAGCAGCTTTTGAACAGAATGGTAAACTTTTTAAATTCTGTTTTTAGAATTGTTGGATGTTGGTAGTGGCTTGAGTTTTGTGTCCGTCCAAACAAAATATCTGTATGGGCTGTAGTTTTTCTTTCACCAGAATTACACAACATTACGAATATTGTTCAAGAATCACCTTTAATTTATAGGCTGTGAACTTGTTCCAGAATTACTACTAAATTATGAATCATATCATCTTCTAGAATCACCTTTAACTCATTTGATACCCCACATCCATTTATGAATGCTTCCAGTCTACATGTTCCAACCGTAGAGCCATTAATGGATGCACGGTTTTTTTTTCTGTTGAAAACTCGATGTAACTTTTCATTTAACCAGTCAGAGAGCTCTTCTCAATCAAAAGTTTAACTTCCTGTCACGCCTGTTAATGGAGGACATATTGAAATTCATCGAATTCACCGATTTGAATGTAATTTTTAAACGGTTTTTGAGATTGGTAGGCAAAATGGTCACACTGACCGACTCAGCTGATCTTACTGTATATATTTCTGGCAGTGGTAGACATGTTAGATTTATTGGATGTCAAAAACATCCCCAAATATTGATGCAAATAATGTTTTCTTGTTGATCTACATATTTCATATTGGATTATGACACACTGGTGATAAGTAGAATATAATTTTATTTCTCAGACAAAAAAAAATTTTTTTTTAGTGCCCAAAAATGTTTCCATCTTTTCATACCAGTTGTTTTAAAGAAAACTTCTTTTTTTTTTTAATGACAAATAATTTCATTTATGGAATCGTCATTCATTTCCACTTATTTTGATATATGATACACATATGTTGAACATGGAATTAGTTTGCTACAGTGACTTTTACAAAGGGACCCCCAACTATCACAACACCCGCTCAGTCATGTAACGTCCGCGTCCGTACCAGATTATGGCCCTCTTTTTTAGCTGGGGTATCAGATGAATTAAGTTATGAGTTGTAATCTTGTTCTAGAATCACCACTAGCTTTCGAATATTGATAATGTTCCCGAATCACCACTAGGTTTTGAATGTTAATAATGTTCCAGAATCACTAGGTTTCAAATGTTGATAAAGTTCCAGAATCACCATTAGTTTTCAATTTTGATAATGTTCTAGAATCACCACTAGGTTATGAATGTTGGTAATATTCCAGAAGCACCACTAGGTTACGAATGTTGATAATGTTATAGAATCACAGCTAGGTTATGAGCGGTGATCATGTTCTAAAATCACCATTTGGTTACAAATGTTGATCTTGCTTTTGAATCATAACTAAGTCATGAGAGATGATCTTGTTCAAGAACCACCGCTGAGTTACAAATGATTTTCTTGTTTTAGAATCACTACTAACTTATGAGCGTTATCATGTTCTATAGCCACCACTAATTATGAGCAGTGATCTTGTTCTACCACCAAAAGCTGTAGATTGAAGCACAAATAACTGCGACATAATAGAACTAGCTTCACATACAGGGTGACCACTTTTCACGGAAAGGATGGTCCAGTGCTTTCTTTACTCTGGATGAAATTGATGTGTTGTTTACTGCATGGCTGCTAGATGGTGCTGTGCTAGCTATCGTGAGATCAGCTTTGGCAGAAATTTGTGATTTTGTGTACGGTGCCACTAGTTGGTCATAGTTTCAGTATTTTATTCTTAATCTTGTTAATTTTGTGTAAATTCTACAAAAATTTATTTTCTTTTAAGATGGTCCAAGTGCCATGCTGTTAATACCAATTCAGGAGAAAGTTGAAATCTTGGGGAATACATTTATTAAGGTGCTTCAGTGCATAAACTATGTGACTTGTATGTTGGTTTGCTGACTGTGATATTTCACTTAGAAAATCATTTTTTAAACTCTTAGTCTATTTTGGCTTTACATGGTCTCATGAAATCTGGCAAGGCTGAGGAACCAAGGTGCCAGTAAATCAGTGGTCAACCTATACAGCATTCTTAATGTTCATGAAATTGCATTAACTGATCTTATTCCACAAAAATTAGGAACAGCAGGAGCTTGCAGCAAAACGAAAGGCAAAGGAGCAAGAACTAGAGAAAGAATGGAAGAAGAAGGAGCGAGAACAAGTCTTGGCAGGCAAAAAACCATTTTTCATGAAAAAATGTAAGTTTTTCTTTATAGATAGAGACTTTATATGGATTTCATGTGATTTATGTAACAGTGTTATGTGATTAATCTAGTTTTAGATGTTTGGTGGGGGTGAGCAGTGTTATGTGATTAATCTAGTTTTAGATGTTTGGTGGGGGTGAGCAGTGGTGGCTTTATTCTGCTCTAACGGCAGACAAAAGAAGTGGAATTTCCATAGGACTCCTCCATCAAGGATATCACTTTATCCTTACCCTGTTGACTTCAGTAAACACAACTTGTTTTCTTTAGCACTTCTTGGGCCTTGGCTGGGCCTGATGATAAAAGCATGTAACCAGATGGTGTGAGAGGAGATCACCAACTGAACTGATGGCCTGCATGAAGGATCGGGTACTCTGGAGAAGCATAATAGCCAACGCCAGTCGGCACGGCACCTGATGATGATGAACCAGCACAATCATCTTCACCCCCTGATCAGAACATTATGATATACATTGTACACTATCATGAAACTTGAAATTTGACTCTGCAATATTCAGACAATCATTAACACTGCTTCTTCTGAGACCTTACCAAAGATGACTGATTTCCTCTTCAGGGAGTTGGCAGTAACTCAACGCATAGAGGGATGGCTGGTGGTTTATTTATTGTCTTATACATTGAAATAGTTTATTTGTTACTGGGGTCCCTAGGAGCCACATGATAGATCCATTTCCAGTGTCATTATGCTATAATTAGGTTGGGGGGAATAGTCTACATCATTCATCAGAGATACTTCAAATCAGCACAGAAAACAAAATACATCATAGAGAGACCAGTTCATGAATTATTTATTCTTTTTTCTTCAAATTTCAGCGGTCAAGAAGGCATTAATAGACACCGAGTACCAGAAAGAACTGGATGAAAGTGGCAAATTGCAGAAATACTTAGCACGCAAAAGAAAGAAGATTGCAGCACAAGAGAAAAGAAAAAATACATGGATTGCAAAGGATTTATAAATACTGTAATCTACTGGAGCATTTGAGGGTATGAATGGTGTATGTTTAGAATATTGTAAGTTTATCTTGTAACAACAGCAGCCAGAAATACAAAACTACAGCTTGCAGTTCTTTTTTGTAGTGATTTTGTTGTAGGTGTTCAGCTCGAGTAGTAACTTTTTAAAAAGATCAGTAGTAAAAATGTTGAGAGTAAGCAAAGAGAGAATAGTAGAAGATACTGCAGATGAAGAAAAGAACGTTTTGATTTAAATGATCTGACAATGAAGAAACGAAGATGGCTGCAAGACATCGTCGATGATCTGCAAATGGATGCAGCAGCGGTAGGCCATCTTGCTCACAACCGAGAGGTCTACAGGAGTGCTGTTAGGGAGGCAAAGTTCCGCAAGAGACATGCGAATGAATGAATGACAGTGAAGAGCACATATTTTTTTGTATTCAGGATTTGATTTTGCCACTTTCCCTGAGCTTTACGGTAGGATCTTGTGTATAAATATGTACGCCATATTAACTCCCTACTTTATGCTGCATCCACGCAAATTTATTTTCATTTTTGTTTCACGGTATGCTGCATCTTTACACAAGTACATTTGTTTCATTTTTTTTTTTCTTCTTTACAAAAGTGTCTTTTCAAATAAACAATTAAAGTTTTCACTAACTGAAACCTGTTTATTTTATGTCAGGCTTACTTTGACATTTGAATATGATTTTTGTGAATTTCATTGTCTTAACGTTTGGAGAAATGTTCATCATACTCCTTGGCTTGCAGTTTTATGTGTTAATGGCCAGTCAATGATAACATTTGATTAATTTGTAAGTGAAATATGATGAGTGTTTTAGACAAGTATGGAGAAAGTTGTGATGATTTTGATGGCTGGAACACACATTTTGCTGTGATTGTGAATATATGTTCCATTGTAAATAATCATTGATGTTTACATCAAGGGGTAGAGGACATGAGAGATTGAGAACCCTTGTGTGTCTCAGCTAGTGGTACTAGTACTACTTCAACTGTAACATTAACACATCAGAATTCTCATGTTGGCAACCTCTTAACTGGAGTGTTGTCATATTGGTAAACCTATAATTGCAAAGTATTGTTAGGTTGGTAAACCTATAATTGCAAAGTATTGTTAGGTTGGTAAACCTATAATTGCAAAGTATTGTTAGGGTGGTAAACCTATAACTGGAGTGTTGACAGATTGGTAAACCTGTAATTGGAGAGTATTATTAGGTTGGTAAACTTTTAACTGGGGAATTTTGTCATATTGGTAAAACTTGTAACTGTGGAGTTTTGTCAGTTGGTAAACTTATAAGTGTGGAGTGTTGACAGATTAGTAAACCTATAATTGCAGAGTATTGTTAGGTTGGTGGGGGCGAGTAAACTTTTAACTGTTGAATTTTGTCATATTGGTAAACTTGTAACTGTGGAGTTTAGTCAGCTTGATAAACTTTATATTATCCATCTTTATTTCCCCTCCGTGCTAATAAAGTTATAACAGTGGTTCAGTAATGCAAACTTCACTATGAGATCTTGAATATTTGTTTCACTATGAGTAAACCTCACTTTAGATTAAAATAAAAATTAGTATATGACCTGTCATAGCTGACATGATGTCACAGGCATGTGTACAAATTTATTCACTCTTGTGCCACATTTTCTCCAGATCTTCATGCCACCTGTTACTCTGTCTGTCAAATGAAATGACTATTTCTTTTTATTTTAGGCATGTCATTCTGTACTAAATCATAACATTATAATATTACTACTTTGTTACGTAATGACTGATGTATGTATGTCATTCTGTACTAGAGTATGCCATTGTTAAAAGCATAGTACTTCTCTGTTATGTAATGCCTAGTGCGTGTATTTAAAAGCTGAAATGAAGAATTGAGTTTCTGTGAAACTCGATGATCATAAAGTTCTGAGATGTTGCAAAATTTCACACCCTCAGAAGACAATTCTTTGATCATGACTTGTGAGGACATTGCTTTAAATAAAAATTATAATCACTTGAAATTTCAAGACAAGCAAAGCATAAGAGAAATAGTGAAATATGCAGGCAGACTGACTGGCAGTTTGAGACCAAAACAGATGAGGCTGTCCAACTTTAGTTCACCTTCCCATTGGTCATACTGTTTCTCTGAAGGTTTCCCCACCAGACTAGCACTTGCTTCCAAGAATGCCACTCAAAGCAGGTAGTTGGCGGATCACCCTCACTGCACACTGGAACCACTGAAAAGTAGCAGTGGGTCATTGATTGCTGTCTCATTCAGCTCAGATACTGCGCCTTCACCCAAGCAAGGCTTCCCAAACTCACAGAGCATCTCTTAGCTAATTGTATGATTTACTAATTCTCCATTGGGTATTTGTGTACTTGATTTTTCCATTCACTTCAGTAATCATGACCTTGGTATATCAAATTTGAATGTACAGTTCTTTTTAGTTTTGTCTTGTCATCTCTAGACATTGTTTAGCAACATGTTGACTTGACAGAATGAAGGTGCCAAGAACAAGAAAGGTGTACATAAGACAGTCACCATCAGACTAAAGGATTTATATCCCCGATCCCCAACATGTCCCCGACCATGCCTATATTACCACGCACATCTCATAAAGATAGTCTGAGGTTTATGGCGATAAAAATTTGAATATATATAACAACTTTCACAGCATTAGAATTGGAGGGGCACCCACATACTTGCCCTCTTTAGAACTGTTTAAAGTCAGACTGAGTAAATTACTGCAGAAATGCTTGGTAAAGTGGTACAGTTTTTTTTTAAACTTTATTTTCAAAACTATCAGCCTATAGTAATGCTGATCTGACAGCCAAAACCAACAGTGACTCTCATACTGTTTGAGTTCCAGACTGGAGACTTGACTTTTGAAGTTGCTTGCAAGGACTTGCCATGAAAGATTAAAAACTGTTCATCTTTCATTCATTTGCATGCCCCTTGTGGAACTTTGCCTCCCTAACAGCTCTCCTGTAGGCCTCTCGGTTGTGAGCAAGATGGCCTGCTGCTGATGCATCCACTTGCCACTTGCAGATCATTAACAATGTCTTGCAGCCATCTTCACCTTGGTCTTCCTCTCTTTCTTTTTCCCATTATGTATACTTCCAAGATGGTCTTCTCTAGATTATCATGACGTTTAATGTGTCCAAAATATTTAAGTTGTCTCTGTTTAATCCTCTTTGCTAGCCAGCCTTCTTCGATATTAAGTTCTTGTAGTATGGATATATTTGTTCTTTTTTGTGTCCATGATATATGAAGAACTCTTCTGTAGCATTTACATTCAAAGGTTTGTTAAGTGTCCAGGTCTCACAGGCATATGTTGAGATGGGAAAGATGCATGCCCTTAAAAATGTTATTTTTGTAGTTCTGTCTGTTCTTCTCCTAAGATTCTTTACTCCTTGTAAATAAAATAATCAATTCTCTTTGCCAGAAACAAAACGCCCAGTAAACAGACTGTTTAATTCAGCCATAATTGCATTATTTGAAGACACACACACACACACCCCCCCCCCCCCCTGATATCTGTATAGAACTCTTATGGAAATGCTTTATGTAGCTGCAGTAAGGATTGATGCTACTTTCACAGTGAGGTTCTGTTTTATGCTTAGTGCATGTCATGGCTATTGAAATACATCACAGAACCCTTGCCTTATAAATATATGCTAATTACTCAAGACTTCTACATTGTGGTTCTACAAATGTGTAGGTTTTGTCTCATTTTGTACACCGGTCAGAGAAATTTCTAGGCAAAATGAACCATTGTTATGCAATGCAGAGTTTACAAGTATTGCCAGCTTTGCACTGGTTTATATTTCATTCTGTCCAGGGCATGATTTTAGCGCAAGAAATTATTAGACACTGACTTATACATATGTAAAACAAACAAGATCTGTGTGACTGAGAAATTTTTTTTACTGCATATTCTTGCTTCTTTTTTGTTAATTTTCATCACCAGCCACATACTTGGTTGCAGAATTTCTTAAGCAATGACATGAACTATGTGGGAAGAAAACATCTTTGCCAGTCAACACAAGACGACATTCTAACAATGGTACTGACAGAAGCATAAATAATGACCCTAATACAAGAGGGATTAAATGATGCTTTGAAAATATATTAGCAATGATGTATATCATTTACATCCTACAACTAGGACATGCAATAAGTGAAGCTATTGATGATACAACACTAGCAAAGATGATTTATCCCTTACACATGTTTCATCTGCCACTGCAGAATGTAGTACAGCTAGTATTTATACTTTCAGTGTGATTTTGTGGCCCATATGTTCTGGGCATAAGCAACTTGCTTCAGAAGGGTTAGAGTAGGGGGTGGAAATGCAACTCCCTCTTCTATTTCCACTAAACAATGAGCAAAACAGGATTCAGACAGGCCAGTTGGTAACCACATCATTCTATATGCTGGATTATCTCAACATAATCAATTTCAGTTTTCAGAAAATGCTTTGGCTGATACCCAGTTACCCACTTGATGAACAGTTCTCTCTTGAAATTTAGCCCTCCGGCAAAATGGCCTCACCAACAATTGTCATCCAAGCGCTGGCATGCAAGAGGCACACACAAACAAATGGGGTGACAGGATTATCTGCCTATGACCAGCCAGGTGCATTCATTTTGATGCAAGAAATCGTACATTATTATACAAACACTACAAGCGTAAACCATCATCATCATATTGAGTGTGAGTGAATTAATGTGTGTCTGGAAATTCAAAACCACCTTTTGAAAATGCTGTATATGTGAAATAAATGCAGTGACAGTTACATGGATCTAACTGCTGAATCCAAAAGGCTGGGGGAGTTGACTTACAATAACTGAAATAACTGATCTCCATTTACATTATCAGTCCTTACCCAGCCCAGGAGCACATAAATGTACATTAAAACTTGTATGTCAGCTTCCTTTTCTGTTTACCATATTGTTATTCTTACACTTTGAAGTCTGTTCTCCACGTATATCTGGGCCCAGCAAAACAGTGCTATACTTGGACAGCAGTTACAACTAATGTAGGGTGAAGCAATGTAATGGAAGCATTTGTATAGAAACTTGTGTCTGGAGAATGAGTTTATGTAAGTGTGTATGTGTGTGTGTGATGGATGGCCAATGGCAAATATCCCTGTACACCTTGACATAGAAAGACTTCGGGCTGTGACAAAAACCAGATCTCATGGCTTAATTTAAAAATGGGTTGGCTAGTTTACAACAATGTTTGATGCTGATCCATGATATCATTGTGAAGTAGAGGTGGACTTTGGTAATGGAAATAACAATAAAATCATGACTTGATATATGCAGATTGAAAACACTGCTAGAGGAGTTCTGGATAGGAAAAGTGAGCACAAAAAAACAGAATGAAGGGAAGGCTATCTATATTTACTAAAACTCATCAAGAAGACTCTGTACTGATAATGAATAGAGTAAGAGAGATAATAAATAAGTGAAGATCTTGGTAGTGCTGGTGTTCTCAGACAGCAGATTTCTGTGATTGGTTAACCAGTAAGAAACTTGTGAGAGAATGGAGCAAAGGCGTCATTGTTTTCATATGATCACAACAATACCCGTCCTTCAATTTAAGAAAAACACAAAATGCAACTTTCTCAACTTCCATCTCCCTGGTTAATAATACAAAACAATGCACCAGAAAAGAAAAAAAATAATAATAATGTAGATAACACACATTTTCACATCAAAACTGAACTGATCAAAGTATAAATAAAAGTTCAGTGTAAATTTCATCTGTATAGTCAGAGTTCTTACTGCGGCTCAGGACCTGCCTTGACGGCTGGCTTTCTGTTATTCCACTCACTATAGCTACAAATGAGACACACAATATATTTTGTGGTTGAACAAAGACTAAAATATGACAGTTATACACACAAGTATATCCACACCATCAACACTCACTTGATGTTAGGCAGTAACTGAATATCCTCTCTTTCTCTCTCTAGAGAAAGACCTCTGTTAAATATTGATATATATTTGAATTATGTGCATCTAGGCAAACACTATATAGATGCATGGAAAGCAGTGTGACAAAACTTTTGACAATGTAATGTTCATTTATGCATGGATGATGAAAATGGTGCAGCCAAAAACTGTAACCTTGCAACCAAAGAAACAAAATTAATCTAGGATATGAAGTGTTCTAAGACTGCTAAACAAAACCAGAATACATTATAAATGTTCATACATGTTTCAAATGTACTGAAATCCATCCTCTGCTTACTGATAATATATATATGTATATAAATAAATAGCAAGCGATAAAGTAATAAATACTGCTAATATTCATCTCATTGAATAATGTGACAACAAAATGGGAAGAGGAAAAAAAAAACAGCTCTGTTCCACGCTGTTGAGGCACATAGATATTTTAACCAGCGGTAAAATACTGGACACTGATATCTCAGTATTGCTGTCCAAGTGCCCAACCTTCCTCAACTCAAACACGAGCCAGGTATCAAACCGATAAGGCCCTTCAGAACCGAACCAGTGACATGAAAATCAGTGCACTAACAACTTCACTACTCAAGCTCTCATGTGATAACAAACAAACAAACGAAACAGCTGAGAAAGGGGAGGTTTTTGTGAAACCAGAAAATGAGAAATGAATTCTTCAAATGTGAATGACTATTCATGTCAACATTATCACAATTTTCTGTTTTTGGTTTGTCCATCAACAAGTGTTTTCATGCATAGAAAGAAAAAGTATTACAAATAAAAAGGTTTTGTCACAATGCTTTCTAAAACTATAAAAATGAACAATGTCTTATCACAAACAGTTCATAAAACACTGGAAGGTTTAAACTCTCCATCAATTATGTTAAAATATGTGAAAACTAAAGAATCTAATTCATGGGTCTCTGCTGGCTCTAGCACCAATCAGAATGGCCCCTTCAAATACCTACCAAACTAAATGAAACTAGCCAGATGAGGATGGTGAATACAGTGCATGATTAATGTAGCCAAATGTTATAAATGATGGCAGCTACCATTACCAACTGGCCGGTACTATATTAACCTGTGATGTAAAACTAATTGGTTACAATAAGAGCTTTACATCAGCACCCACTGTATATGTAGCACATTTGACATTAAGTGGACAAAAAAAAAAAATTTTACACAGTAAAAAATTCACAGCCCTTCAGTTTCCAAGAAGACCATTTCTGCATAAAACAAAATGCTTTTATCTGTTGTGATTTCGCTGAAAGAAATGAAAAATGATAAAATCTTGAAATGGCTGGTGAACTACGAAAAGCATAACAGTGTTCCAGTTCAGAATTTCATACAACTAATCAATATCAATAAAACCAACAACATTTACTTCAAAACGACCCAGAATATTAAATGCTAAACAGCAATAATTGAAGACAAAAAAAAAACTGAAATCAATGAAGAGAAATGAAAGGACTAAATTCAAAATCAATATCAAACAAAATGTCACCTTCCTCAAGATAAATAATATTTATATTTAAAAAGTGGTGAAAACATCGCCTTTCAGACTATGACAGGAAGTTCTTATATGTAAATTCTAATGGTAATCTACATACTTTTCCACTAAATGTGCTGGCGCTAACGAGAAGTAGCCTGTCGAGCACGCTTGAATTCCTCTTGTTGAATGCGCTGTTGTATCATGTACTGTGCCCGCGTGATGTTGCCCACTGTACCAGTGATACATACAATGCGGTTGTGGGTGCCGGGAGCGTAGACACCCTTCTTGGAGATTTGAATGTTGGTGCCTGTGTACTGCTGTATCTCCACGATGCCTTTACCACCAGGACCTAGGATGGCACCAACAATATTTTCTGGGACCTCCATCTCTTGCTTGGTGGAGGTCTTGTCATCTGTGGGGCTGTACATGCCTGTGCCCAGACCAAATGAGTTCTGGTTGACATTGACGGTCATAGAACCTGGGGACCTATCCTGTGTCTGGTATGAAACGGCGCTAGCAGAGGCAGCATAGCCAGGAGTCTGGGCAAATGCATCATTGAGAAGTGAACCAGTACCAAATCTGTCTGTAGCCCCTGCCATGCTGGGAGATGAGTTTCCAAACAAGCCTGCAGACTGTTGTTGGGCAGTGCTTGCACTTCCTACTGGTCCAAACAGGCTTGAGGACTGGGAAGTAGCAGAACCGAAAGATGTATTGGCAGCTGCCCCTGAGGTATTTGCTGCCATCTGCATTCCCTGCATGCTGGCAAGACTGGAGGCTGCCATGTTGGCCCCCATTTGGCTCATTCCTCCCATGCCCATCCCTAGAATTCCATAATTTGCTAATGTGTTCATGGCCGTGCTAATTTCTTCTGTGGCTTGCTCAGTATAACCCGAACTTCTCAGGGTCATCTTCAGATTTTCCAGAGCCTGGGCAGCCATTGGACCTCCTAATCCCATTGCAGCTGCATTCAGGGTCATGTTAAGCCCAGCAAGTCCCCCCATTCCGTTAAAAGAATTGTTGCCATTGGCACCGAAATTAAAGCCTTGACTTTGATACGCTGCTGCAGTATTATTCAGTATATCTGTACTGCGAGCCTGAAAGGGGGTGTTTGCGAAAGGTGATCCAGTGGGATTGGCAGATGCTACGGGCCCTGTATAATCAGCGTAGCTTATATTTGGACAACTACTACTCTGGGGATCCTCCACAATTTTTTGCAGGATCAAGTCCATGGCCTTCACATTGGCTTCAAACTCACCTGACAACAGAAAAGAAAAAAACAGATCTTAGCATCCTGTGAGACATCACAACTAATGAAACTATTCTACTGGATGATTTTCATCCATTTTATTTCTTTCAAGTCATTTGAATTTTCTTTTCTTTTTTTTTTTTGTGCATTTACCCAACTTGAATTCTCTTATACACATACAAGGTCTGACAATTAGGTAATGAGACTGATTTTATTATGGTCAAGACAAAAATGCCATATATATAGCAAAGCATGGAATCCAAAAAGGCAACCTTCATCAATGATCTGGCGACAAACAAGCTGCCATTTTGCTGACCTAGTTAGAGGTGCATTGTTACATAATCAGCATGGAGCAAAAAGCTAACATTAAATTCTGTTTAAAACTTGGAAAAAGTGCCAATGAGACAGCTGAATTGATGCGACAAGTTTATGGGGATAATTGTTTATCTCTTGCACAAATGTTCAGATGGTATTCACGATTCAAAAGTGGTGTGGAAACGATTACAAATGCAACTAGACATGGACCTCCAATTTCTGTTCGTAACGAGGAACTCATTGCGAAAGTCAGAGAACGGATACAAGAAGATCATTTGACTGTGAGGATGATGACAGATGAATTTGGTGTTAACTGAGACATTCATAAAATTTTAGTGGAAGATTTGGGCAAGAAAAAAGTTGCTTGCCAGTTTCTACCACATTCATTGTCTGATGACCAAAAACATCAATGTTTTGAGTACGCAAAAGACATCAAAACATGTCACAGAAATAAACTTTTCTTAAATTTGATTGTTGCAGAGGATGAAACATGGATTTTCCACTATCATCCCACAACTAAACGCGCCAAAGAGCTCAGTGGAAGTCATCATCATCACCAAAAGGAAAAACAATTCGTCTTCAAAAGTCAAAAGTGAAAACAATGTTGGTGTGCTTCTACGACAGCAAAGGAGTTATTCACAAAGAATTTATTCCAGAGGGACAGACTGTCACTGCCAAAGTTTTTTGAAACGCCTATTGAAAATGATTCTCCGAGTCCAACCAGAGTATTCAACACATGGCAGTTTTTTCCTTCCTCATGATAATGCACCGGGCGGTTGTTGTGCAGGAATTTTTGGCCCAAAAACAAATGTGTGTTCTCAACCATCCACCCTATTCCCCAGAATTGCCTCCCTGTGATTATTTTCTATTCCAAAAATTAAAGTTACCACTGAAAGGACACTTCTCTGACGATACTGATGACATTCAAAGAGCAGTAACATTAAGTTTAAGGGCCACACTAACAGAAAAACTGCAGAGGTCATTCCAGGGTTTGTTAGATTGTGCCACTCGCTGTATCAATGCACAAGGGACTTACTTTGAATAAAATACAGGTTATATCGTCAACTGTTGTTTATTTTATCTTTTTATGTAATTAGTCTCATTACCTAATTGTCTGACCTTGTATGAAAGATAGGCAAATGTGAGTAGTGGAATTTCTTATCGGCCAAAGAGGCAATGGCACAGTCCACATGAACAACAACTGAATGATTCCTTTAGATTCTGTGACACTCAGAATGCATATGATAAAGAAAGCACAAAGTACTAGCCCTAGAGAATAAATAAAGTTCTATTAAATTTCTTCATTATAGAGCAGAACAACTGAAAAAAGAAATTAGAATACTATCTTCTTTCCATAAAACCTGCCTGAGAAAGATTTTGAACATTTACAAGCCACAAACAATAAATAGTAAAGTCCTACTTGCCTGGTGTGAATAAGAAAATATGCATGTTGTAACAGCTTAAAAGAAAAAGAAAATGCAAATGAACTGGTCATGTGCTCCGAAGGAACCCCCAGAAAAAAACATTAAAACAGCCGTGTGATGACACCCGAGGGAATTAGAAAGGTAATTCATCCAAAGACTACCTGAAGGAGAACTATAGGAGAAATGAGCAGCACGGAATACAGCCGGGGCACAATATAAAGGCTGGTCACAGACTGAAAGGTGGAGATTGCATAGCCAATCCCCAATCAAGGACACAGAAAAAAGCATGGAAAGAATTTTGTCCTCATGCGATGGAATCAACCAGATATCTCAACACACTTGGACTCGGTAAATATACTTTAAATGGCTGTTACACTATATATATCACAAATGTCACAGTCTTGATTTTAATAAAACAAATGGAAAAGAACAACTCACACACAAAACATCAAAAACAAACTCAGACACAACAAACAGAAAACACACACAAATAAATGATGTAGGAAAAAAAAGATCTGAATGCTTTGAATCATATCTTTGAAGAGTAACTGTGTAATCTTTACTGCTTGATGATCTGAATGCTTGACAAAACAACACATGAGACAGTGGGCCGACTGAGAATCCTGCATGAAGACACTCACCTGCCACAGTAATACAACGTTCTGGAAGATTTGTCTCTTTAGACTTTTGTGAAATTTGCACGTAAGCTCCACTCTCTTCCTTTATCTGTTTGATGAAGCTGCCACCTTTTCCTATAATCATTCCAGCTGTACTGTTTGGTATTAGAACTTTCATCTGAAACACAAACAAAATATAGCAACTGGGCTCAAGGTTTCATTAACTGACTTTATCATGAAAAGATCAACTGATGTGGCCATGAATAAGACCTGTCTGCAACAAGAGGGGCATCACATACACCAGAACATTTCCTAAATTTATTAAACAATTTCTTATTTTATCACCATCTGGTAAGTAAAAATACATGAATTATTGATTACATTTTCATGTCTGCATGGGAAATTCACATGAATTATTGATTACACTTTCATGTCTGCATGGGAAATCCTATGTGACCATGTCACAAAAAGTGAGACACTCACATACTGGTACAGACAAGAGACTCTAACAGATAAAACTAAGCCATTACATAAATGCTGTGTGATATATTTTCTTCAACACTGGTTTTTTGTTTTTATTTTTCATTATGTTGCATTCCTACTTTCTACACAGGACTGATTTTAATGTGAATAATTTTCTTAAAGCACCAACAGCAGTTTGAACCATGACCCTATCTTGCCTGTTACACCTGGACTGACTGGAGAAACTTGTCTACATTCCCCCAGCACAAGAATTCACTTCACTATCAATTCACTACTCTTATGTCTAGGCTTTATTTACTCTATTTCCACAAGCTGATGCACCGACTCAGTCATGTGAGTTCTGTCATGACTGTGACTGAAAGTTAAGTACATGTTATCCTGTCACCCATCACATCTGAATACAGCGTCATATGAGGCCAATAATAAGAAGAAACAAAGCACTGACAACTGAGGAGGGCAAAGATCAAGATTACACTCATTCCAAAACTTCTAGACAGCAGTAGGCCACAAGGTGGAGCATAACTGACATAAAAGGATGTTTTAAATCATCCATGAAAGAATTTTTCACCCTGGCACCAGAGGAACTGGTGAAAGCCTCAGTCACACTGACACCAATGATCTCAACTGAGAAGGAAATAGGGGTAAAATTGAAGATGCATAAAAAAAAAAAGAAAAACAATTCATTTGCATTACCATCGCTAATTATGCAAATTTAGTCATGTCTGAATCATTCTTAACAGAAGCCACACTTAAAATAATGCCCGGCAAGTTCTGCACCAGCTAACATTCGTCTACTTCAAGACAAAAACTGCCATCACAAAACATGAAAATAATGTCCATGCAGTTACAAGATACAAAAAATTCCATATAAAACATGACAGAAAGAAACATTCAGACAAGACGAATAAGGAAAACCGATCCAAGGACTGCATAAGAGTGAAATGGATGACTGTCCAAGTCTATCTACATGGAATCTGATAATATTAGTTTTCCTCATATATAACCTTTATTTTCAAAGGTGCTCAGAATAAGTCAAGCATCTAAACAATAAAACACTGCTGTATTGTACACTGTAAAGTTAACTAGCTATGACTGGCATGAATGCATATGCAAAAGCTTAGCCCACAAAAGAATGAGGATGAAAATGAATCCTGAAATACCTCTATTACCTGCCGATGCCTCTCAAAGTTATTTTTGGCATCATCAGGTTTTGTTGGGGTGGCAGGGCTTGACTCTGGCTTTTCTCTAATCTTCTCCATAATGAAATTGTTCACTTGTCTCACGGCATCCGGAGAGCCCATGATCAGACATACACGTTCCGTGGTGCCTGAGAAAATGGGAGACCAGTTTTATTAATCATACTATGGCATTACAGCAGAGGAAAAAAAAAAGAAAAAGCAACACTGAGAATTGATGGCACAACAAACCCTACTACTGTTTAATGTGATGTCAGAAATCTATTCTCTTCAGCTCCTATTCAGACAATGTATATATATACTTACAACTGTATTAACATTTACTTATTTTATAAGTAGTTTTTATGGTTTCTTAAATCAATGATACCTTAACAACTAGTATTTGTTTTCAGCTTAATATTAAATGTGTACTCGCTGTGGACTGAGATGAACTCCTTTCTTCATACAATATTCTACTTTTCTCATGTATGCACTGCAAACCTGGTACTCCTTGCCCTGTAGGCAGATACTTTGTGTTTTCATATGTTTAAACATGCTCTTATCATCTTGCTCAAGACAAGTCACTCATGGACTCTGAATTTGTCTGAAGTTAGTCTCAGTGTGCCTTGGATTAAGTTCTCTCCTCTTTCTTCTAGTCAAATCTGAGCCCCTGCTCATCTCTTGTCATCTATATTTTTCATAAATAAAACATGACAACTCATCTTCCCCTTTTTCATTGTTGTTCATATCTGAATTACCACTTCAATGTGTTCTTAAATTTACAATCCTTTCTAACATAGATTAACAGACAGACCACACCAGATACAAACCTGGATAAAAATCATTTGCCTTTGACATTTTCACCCTGGCACCAGCTTCCTTCTGTATTTGGGCAATTGTCTCTCCCCCTTTCCCAATAATTGCACCAGCCACTACACTTGGCACTAGTATCTTCAGATGAATATTGTCTCCTGTGAGAGTGTTGAACAATGTGTACATATTTGCATACTTACTGGACAAGCACATGTACATATCTACTGAGCAAACAAAATGTGTATGTATTTCCAAACCTAGAAAAACATTGTGGTAGCATCATTTTATAACAAAATGTTAAAAAAGACATTAACATGCCAGGCTGTGCTGAAAAATAACGCCTTTTTAAAAAAATATGTAAGAGAATACAAAATATAAAATAGTTCTCAACAAGATTATATCAGAGCACAGAATATATCAGATAACAGTGTGTGTGTAACAAGAATATATCAGAGCACAGCATGTGTGTAACATGAATATATCAGAGCACAGCATGTGTGTAACATGAATACATCAGAGCACATTCAGAGAGAGAGTGAATACGTGAGTGAGTGTGTGTGTGCAAGACAAGAATATATCAGTGCAGTGTGTGGGAAGTGAAATCTTGAATATAGAATGTGTCCATCCAACTGACATCCTTTTTCATATAGAACTTTTATGACAAGTAGAATGTTTAGACACAGTACTCATCTACAAGTAAAATCTTCTGAGGAGAAGAATGTTTACACAGAAATACTGTTAAAACTCGAGTTGTACGTGTTCAAGAGAAAAGCATCACTCTTGACTTGACTAGGCACAGAGGAAAGACACTATACCACTACTAAGAAGATTAATTAGACTTGTGTTAACAATCTCATTACACATAATCATCACATTTTTCAGCAAGAACTTGCAGAAACATGTGGCAATTCACATTAGTGAATGCATACATGAATGTTAGTAAAAAGTGTGCTGGTGATTATTATGCCAACTGCTCGATCTAAAAAAGACAGCACCGATATTATTCAATTATTTTATACGAGGGGTGATTGATAAGTTCTTGGCATAAGGTACAACGGATTATTTGTGGACAATTTTTTTGGGTTATTTCTCAACATAGTCCCCTTGCAAGTTTATGCACTTAGTCCAGCAATCCTGGAGCATACGGATCCCTTCTTTGTAAAGGTCAGCATCTTGTGCCAGTAGAAAGTGGTCTACAGCATGAATGACATCTTCCTGGACAGGGATCATCTTCCAGACTCTCTCCTCCATGTTTAAACTGAGCTGCCCATTTCTTCACTATGCTGTAAGAAGGTGCACTCTCCCCTAGAGTCTCTACCATATCCTCATGGATCTCCTTCGATGATAAGCCCTTGATGCAGAAGTAGCGAATGACTGCTGCGATGAGAAATTTTATCCATTTTCTCAATTTCTTCCACCCCTCATCACTTCAGTAGCTTGTAAAAAAAAAAATTGGTTGCAGTTAATTTCTTGAAACTTGGTGTTTAATCTTACATTAACCTGACTACAAATGCACCTAATATCAACTGTGTGTTTCATCTCATGCTAGGAACTTATCAATCACCCCTTGTAGTGCTCTGATTGTCACATGCAGCATTCGTGATCAATATTGTGACACAAGATGAAAATCTGGCACTTTATTCTGGGCCAGAAAGTCTCACATTAACATTATAAAATTAAACTCATCTAAAAACAAAAATAGCAATTTAATAATATACTTTAAAAACCAAAAAAAGTTGTACTGTCTCTCCATCTTCAGAAATCTAGACTTCAGAACTCCCATTTCACTAGAACACAATGTAAAATGATTCATGATGTAAATTATAACTTATAAACTTCTACAAATAGGAAACAACAAGGAGACTTTCACACATTAGAGTAACAGAACACAATATTGTATGGTTACAGCTCAGGAAAAAAAAAAAAATCACAGACAAATCACTTTCAGATGAGAGAAAGAAAAATGGGACTTGATGTACAATCTATGATTTTTTTCAAATTATAACTTTACTACATTACAGATAAGGTGTAAGTCTGTGTGTATATGTGTGTAGGTAAGAGAGAGAGAGGCAGGCTGCACTTAGGGTAAGATAGACAGACTGATTGACTGATCTTTATTTCCAAAGGGTTAAGAATTGGGCAAGCAGGCCCATCTGACATTCTGCCCTTTATCATACAACGTTCACTCTGCTCCAGACATTCTACAAATATTCTACTCATATAATCAGCATAACTAACATTGGAAATCTGAGAGACATAAAATAAAATTAAAGTATAACATTCACATTTCACTCTTATCAACTGCACTCAATACAGAAAGTAACTACGTACATATATAAATGACTACAGAAAGTAATTACGTACATATATAAATGCCTACAGAAAGTAACTATGTACATATATAAATGACTATTTACCAAACAGAAAATTGGTAATCTTCATAATAAACAACTGACTGAGTTCAGTGTCTGTAAGAGCTGTCTAAAATACCTTTTGTGAATCATGGAGGCATGTAATCGACATAGATATTGGAAGAATTTGTAGTTGTAGGATGGAGTATAGTTTATATTTTTTAATATAGGATGGGAGGGTATTCCAAAGATGAGCAGCAGAATAAGTAAAATTTTCTTGTAAAGATCAAGTCTAGGTTTTTGGGAGACGTATGTTGTTTAAGTGTTGGCTACACTTTGGGTTAAATCTAAATATGTTCCATAGATAAGGTGGAGCATGCTGTGAAAGAATTTGATGCATTAACTTGGCTTTGTTAAAGAGGAACCTGTTCTTAAGAGGCAATATTCCGATACGTTTGTGCTGATTAGTTGCTTGTGCTTGATCTTTATCACTAAGTTTTACTGCTCGCTTTTGAAGTGAGTAAAGCCTCTTTGTATTTGACACTGAGCAACCATCCCAGATTGTTCGGCAACTGTCTATGAAGTGTTTAATTTTGGCTAATCGGTATACATTTTGCGTGATGAGTTTTGTTAGACCTTGCACATGAGAGTTCCAGTCAGATATTGGTTAATAGTAAGACCTAGTGTTTTGTGCTTGTTAACATTTTCTATCTGTGATGTTTCCGCACAGAGCCAAAGCATTTCTGTCGCGTTTTGTAGTTTCTGCCTTGTTGTTATGAGCATTGATTTGGTTTAACCAGTATTTATAATTATGCCATTGTTGTTGCTCTACTTTAATAGACTATTTAACTTGACCTGAAGAGTTGATTCTAAGTTAATACAGTCGTAGTCACTGGTGTAGACCGTGCAATCATCGGCAAAAAGGTCACAAGAGTGTTTAAGATGAAGTGGAAGATCATTGATATAGATAGCAAAGAGCAACAGGCCTAGAATTTAACCTTGAGGAACACCAGTGTCAACTATAGCAGTATTTGATAGAGAATTGTTCAAGAATACTACCTGTTGTCTGTCTGAAAGAAATGATTCAATTAATTTTATTAGGTCAGGATGCAGACGATAAGTCTTTATTTTTTTAACAAGAATATCATGGTCAATCATGTCAAATGCCTTTTAAAGTCAACAAAGATGGCACCACATAGTCTGTTGTCATTTATGTCTGCTAACCAGTTTTCTATCATTTTGGTGAGAGCTGTGTGGCATGAATGATTGGGTCACTAGCCTGACTGACCATCTATGAGTAAAGTGTTCTCTTGCATGTGTTGTAGAGTTATTCTGTGTATGTGCTTTTCGAGCGGTTTTGATAATGACGACAGTATGGATATTTGTCTATGGTTGGTAAGATTGCTGGATGAGCCAGATTTAAAGAGAGAATACACTTTAGAGGTTTTAAAAGCCTCGGGGAAATAACATTTTGCAATGCACTGATTGTAAATTGTATGTGAAATGACAGGTGCAGCATAACATAAGAACTTATCGCTAATATCATCAAGTCCAAATGTATAGTTGTTTTTTAAGGATAAAAGATACCTGTAAACTTCACTGTTAAGAATGGAATGTGTAACTGCTTAAATTCAATACATCTGCTGTCCAGGAATGTTTGTAATTCATGTATGTCACATACTGGAGCTGGTATTGATGATTTAAGAACACTGATTTCTCTGAAATGAGCGCTGATTTGTGCGCTAGTGTATGCATGATTGCTGGCTTGAAAGTCAAATTCCTTCATTTGATAGGGTATTTATGGCTTTCCAAATTGATTTACTGTCTGATTTATTCTGTACTAGATTCCTAAAGTAATCTTTTTTTTTCCTGTCTTATTAAGTACTGAACTTTGTTTCTGAGTGAACGGTAGGTCCTAAAGTCCTTGATTTTGTGTGCCCAGTCTCGTTCTCGCATGGCATGTAATATTTCAGGTGTTATCCAAGGTTTCTTCGTCTGGTGTTTTACTCTCACCTCTTTCATGGGGACATGCTTGTCTAATATATCTTTGAAAATCTTTAGCCAATATTCTACTGCCTCATCAGGGTCAGTTAGTTGGTACATGTATGAAAGTGAAGATGCTTGCAAATCATTTGGGAATAATTCTAGGTTACATTTTTTGAAACTTCTAAATTTCATACTGGTGTGATTTGTGTTTTGGAAGTTTATACCCCTTTCTCATCCACGTACAGCAGACTGGGTAATGATCACTCAATGAAGTTTGAGGGATATTACACTCAATGATGTTTTCTGGGTGGGCTACATATATGTGATCTAATAATGAGGATGATATTTCTGTTACTCTGGTAGATTTGGTGACAATTTGGAAAAAATTGTAGGATAATATAATACTGCTCCAGGCTGGATTTGATTGTGTTAGGTCTGTGTTGAGATCTCCAAGAATGATAATATCTCTGAACTTCAAGGTTGGGACTTCATCCACCATAGCCGTGAAGTGATCCTACCACAAGGATGACGTGATTGGATTATGGCACAAAATTCCAATAACTAATGGACTTTGGTATGGCAGTTTACTTCCATCCAAATACACTCTATCTCCGATGATTCGAGGTCGTCTCTACGATTAAACTGGACAGATGTGGAAACATACATTACTAGACCCGTTTCTAGTTTTCTAGCTAGGTCACGCCAGATCAGGTTAAAACCGTTAATTCAGATACCTTCATCCATCATGTTCCTATAAAACGGCTTTCAGAGAAGCAAAAAATGTGGAAATTTTGTTTAATATGTGTGTTGCTTCTTGAATTTTACCTAATAGATGATATTATTCAGATGGCCTATTCGAAGTCCTTCTTTATGTAACTATTTTTCAGTAAACGGGGTCATTTTATATTCGTGTCTATTGTTATTGGTTTGAAAATATTTCCTTTTAGTACACCTACTACTAGATACTGCACACAGGCACACTCTATATATTAAACTTTCAACTGGTACACAATTCAACAGCTGAATAATTAGAGACAGAGAAAACATGCCTAGCTACTAACAATTAAACATTCAAATATGAGAATTCATTAACAGATGAAGTAATTAAGCATACAGTTCTCACACACCAACAGATACAACTCACAAACTGCAAGGATCTTAAAAAAAAAAAAAGCTGCCAAGAATTAGGCTTGTACTTGTACGAACGCCCTGTAACTGCGAGCTGTTGTTCTTTACAGCCGATGCTGTAGAGATGTTGAGGCACAGCATCATACTGGCATGGAAGCGGGTTATGGCAGCTACTTTTTCAGTCCCGGATTACAGCTAAAAAGCAGGGGGTGTGCAATGCTTCTTTAGCAGGGTCCACCACCATGGGGACTATAGCGATCCCTGCCCCATTTACTGGGGGTACCACAGAGAGGTGAGACAGGGACTTGATCGGCTATGGGTTGCTAACCCTGACACTGGCATATCAACTATGGGTCGCTGATTACTTTATTAGGCGTCTTCACACCCCTTCTCCTTGCCAAAAATTAGGCAAATAGGTAAAGAAGAAAGAACAAGAAATAAGGTGCAATAATAAAATACAAAGAATTCTAAATAAGTTAAATAAGTTTAAGAACAAAGATATCAGTCACTATGTCCTAAAAGTACATTAAAAAGAAACAATGAGCACAAGAAATGTAGTCACTTTTCACTCTCCATGTTGTCTGAAAATCGGAGTCATCTGCTGCTAGTGAATGACAGACATCATGAAGGCTTGACTTAAAGCTGCTGGACTGAACTGCATCAGGTAAAGTACATCCCAATTCAACTGTAGTGATGGTGGTAGATTCTGTGTAGTGTCTGTGGTGGCTGGCCTGACTGGTTGTGGATGATGTATGTGGCTGGTGGATGGATTTCCTATCTGTGTGGGCCCCGCTTGCTTGCTGATGTAGGGCTGTCGTGTAAAACTTGAAACCTGATGCTGATATACACATAGACAGGATATGCTGTTTTCTTGTGCTGATTTTATGGATGATATGCTGCTGTCATGCTTGTGCTTGTGGCCAGTATCTTGCTGTTGTTTGTCCTCTGTGTTGGTGGCTAATGTGCAGAATTTCTGCTCTAAGGCTGTCATTCTCCAGGCTCAGTTACTTCTTGATTTCCGCTGCCATGTCGGTAATGAGGTTCTTGATAACCTCTCTGATGTCACCCAATATTTTCTGGCTACTTGTGGCTGGTATATGCTCAACAGCTGTGGTTAGTTGAGCTATGTGTTGTGAAACAGTCTCTTGAGAATTACTGTGGTGTAAGGCGTCTATACCAGCTTATGTATTATTGTCTGACTGCTCTGTCAGTGTCTGAACATTTGTGGGTTCAGGCTCTGTGGTTGGAAGCACAGACAGGGTGTTGAAGGTGGCAGCAGCGTTTACATGTCCATCGTGGCTGCTACCCTTCCTAGTTGTGACCAGGATGGAGCTTTTGTCCAGGAGGACGAATCCTCGCCACTAGTGACTTCCACCCCTGGGTTGAGCCGGTTTAGGCATATTATCCCAGTATGGGCGTGTTTGGGACGTGACAGACCTCTACAGCAGAGGTACTGTGGCATGCATAGCCTTCAAGATTCATCCCTGGTGTGAGCCGGTTTAGGCAAAATTCACCAGCATGGGTGTATATCAGACGTGATCGACCTCTAGAGCGGAGGTGGCATGACATGTCTAGCCATCAAGTTCCACCCCTGGTGTGTGCCGGTTTA
The DNA here is from genome assembly GCA_009760885.1 of Achatina immaculata. Taxonomy (NCBI): domain Eukaryota; kingdom Metazoa; phylum Mollusca; class Gastropoda; order Stylommatophora; family Achatinidae; genus Lissachatina; species Lissachatina immaculata. Next base: position 43,512,745 of record CM019702.1, on the reverse strand, counting down.
GGCATATTTCACCAGTGTAGGTGTATTTCGGACGTGGCCGGCCTCTAGTGCAGAGGCGCCGTGGTATGTATAGCTCTCGCAGCGATACTACTGGACATACCGATTAAACTTCACTTTATACTTTCCACCACCTTTTCACATCGGCACCACACAGCAACTTTTATTTCTTTTCCGCATTTTCTTCCTTGACCGGGAGGAGCTTCACTCCACACGTGGCATTCGAAGAGTCTCGCCAGCAGTGTCTTAACCTCTGGGACAAGGCGGTTCATGCATTTCAACCGATATGACTGCACTCAGGACGTGGCCAACCTCCAGACCAGAGGTGCCATGATTTGACTGTTTGCTTCGCTTTATCCTTTCTACCACCTTTTCCGCAGTGATACTGCGCAGCAACCCCATTTGCACCCTTCTTCATTGGCCGGGAGGAGCACCGCTCCACGCACGGCAGCTGAAGGATCTCACCAACAGTGATTGGGTGTATGTTGTTTGGAGGCAGTGGACCGTAACCCATCCCAGCGACTATACTGTCTTGTAGGCTCACTTGCTTCTTCTATGCAGGACATCATCTTACGGACAATAGGGGAGCGATAGGCTGCCACTTCTATTGTTGATACTGGCTTTGATTATCCTGGTTGGGTTACATGTGTGGTGGTTGTAATAAGTGAAAAAAAAAACTTACAAGAATTATCCCAGCAATATCGTACACTTTGAACACATAAAGTAGTTCATCGTAATCACAATCACAATGTAAATACACTGATATAACTTCTAATAATCAGTTCCTTCTGGAACCACAGAAAATATTCTGGAAAAGATCTGGAGCTGAGAAAAAACATGTCCTCATTGGTTGAAAAACGATAACAGAGAGATGAGACAGAGATAAGACCCCTGACAGAAAGATGAGACAGAGAGATAAGACCCCTGACAGAGAGATGAGACAAAGAGATAAGACCCCTGACAGAGAGATGAGACAGAGATAAGACCCCTGACAGAAAGATGAGACAGAGAGATAAGACCCCTGACAGAGATAAGATCCCTGACAGAAAGATGAGACAGAGAGATAAGACCCCTGACAGAGAGATGAGACAAAGAGATAAGACCCGTGACAGAGAGATGACAGATGCAATAAAAGACAATCACATACAACGACATTACACCCTGCATGTGACCAGTGACAAATTCTCAGAAATGAAATGTTTTAAGACAGCACAAGACATGTTAGACGTGGATTCAAATATAATATAGCAGAGTTATGAACTCTTATTCCATTGATGATTTGAAGTAGTTCTCTGATCAACACATCATGGTTTCACAACTATTACAATTTCGCTCAACTGTCTGTTTTATACCTTTCTCTACCTTTCCTACCTACTTTTGTCTATTGCTACTCAGTGTTACTATTTTGTCTACAATATATTCATAACAATATTCAAAATCATATTCATAATCATATTCATGATCCTATTCATAATAATATTCATGATCATATTCATAATCACATTCAAAATCATATTCATAATCATGTTCTTATTCATGGTTACAAGGGACTGTGCTACATACCATCCCATGTTATTAGTCAGAATGTTAACATTTTCACTCAAAAATAAAAAAAATTAGCAAAGTGCCCTGTAACTAGTACTTCACCTAGAACTTTCTTATACAACCTACAAACAAACAAAAACTGTCACTTTAGTCTTCCCTCCCTTTGTTCCAGTCAAAATGTTAACGGTAACCCATACTAACTACTTCGTTTAGGTACTACATTTTCTCATATCATCTTACAAAATTATTATACGGGGGGAAAAAACATGTATAACAATATTTACATCTTGTTCAAAAATGTGCCCCTGAAACATCAACTCATTCTTCCTCTTTAGATGATACATATTCAGCATCAAAGAGATTTCACATACACACTCAAGAAAAAAATACTTTCTTTCAAATGACAAAAAAATGATGTCAGAACATCTGAGGCCCAACCTCAAAACAAATCACCTCTTTGACCTTGTGATGAATTTACACTGGCTAACCTTCGGATGCTCATCTTCAGTGGTAACAATAGGATATATCATACACATTCCATAATGCATACTCAGTGTGAAAAATGTGATATACCAACTCCTTGAAAATCATAATACTCTCAACAAAATTTATTCCACTGACCTCAGTTATTCTACCCCCAAGTCCTCAATTATCCACGACAATTCTTGGGTCTCCATCTCTCTATGTCAACCATTTTTAGTGTTGATATCCTCGTATTGTTACTCCTGGATACAACCTTGTTGGTTCCACTAAACAATATGGCAAAACTCAAGTATTCCACTCTAATGTATCTATTATATGCCAAAGTCTGTCTCAATATCTCAAAAATTGGAATCATCATCAAAAATCATTATCAAATAGAAAAAAAATACCTAACTAATACCTGGTATAACACTGACACTCAAAATTTTTGGGCATTTGAACATTAGCAATACAAAAAAAGCTTACACCATCAATATGAAACTCATTAGTCTTGCTTCTCATAATCAGGCAAAAAGAAACTTTTAGTCACATTATCACCGGTAAAGAAATACTGAACATATAAGCATATGTATGCGCATCAAACTGAACCCTGAAAATAAAGTTACTATTATCTCGCCAAGGATGTTGAGCAATAGAGGGCTCACCTGGGCAAGAGCAGAAAAAAAAGGCGAAGGACAGGCATTTGTGGAAAACCCTTGTGGAAGCCCCACGTGCCCTGGGCACTTAAGGTTCAGAGAGAGAGATTATCTCGCCACCAGTGCCTCTTATTTTGTCTCATTCCTTTACCTCTGTATTTACTTTCTCTGTTTCCTGTAGTGTGATTATTTAATTTCTCACAGACCCTTTCATCATTAACATCTATCTTATCCTGACCTAATTTTCCATGCTGATAAAACAAATGTCCCTCTTCATCATAACCAACACCTTCTAGTGGCAAATGTTTGTCATTTTCGGTCATATTTGAATTTGCAAGGATGGTCTCCCGAGTGATTGGAGGTCTACTGATACTAGTAATTATCTTTCCTGTTGTATTTTTCTGGTGATTAACATGAGTTTCATAAGAATCTGCTGTTTTATTTGATCTAATCTTGGCAAGTTCCACGTCTGCATCACATCCGCCCTTTATTAATGCTGCCCTTATCTCTGCTGCTGTTATAGTCCATCCTACTGTTTCCTTACCATTATCGTTTTCATGTTCTTTATTTGACTGTATCTGAACACTGCCTATTAGTTTGGTTTTATTGGAAACTGTATTTTCTCTTTTACCATATTTTTCACCACATTTTCCTTCTATAAAATCATAACTGTATGTGAGATCTGCCTTATGGTGAACGTTATTAATCTGCACAAACATCTCTGATGTGGACTGAGGAGGTGTATTAGAATTCAATAATTTCTTCGTTGTAAAGAACAATAATTCCTTTTGCTTTTGTCTTTCTGATTTTTTCTACTGGCACTTTATTGGGTTTTGTCTTTTATGTTTATTACTGTGCCGCTCAGTTCTATTTAGGTTCCTTACTGCCTGTATCTGTGAACTAGTATTAAGATTATGTTGATGTTTTTGCATGTGTGACCATCTGCTTAAGGCCGGATCATGTTCAATGAGATCCTTCAATGTCTCCTCTATGTATATCTGTCCATGTTTGTTATCTAATGTGGGATAGCCCACACATACATCCTTAATTATTTCATTCTTCATCATGTGTGTTTGTGACCTTCTGGCATAATTTAGGATATCTTTCATAAATGTTTTAAGTTCATCTTCATCTGGAATATCATCATAGTTTGATGTCAGCCTTTCATCATTCATTTTATATCAGTTACAGCACACATTCTGCCCTGTGAACCTACCTGTACTATCTATGTGTCTCTGACAATTGTTGCACTCTTTTACATTATCTTCACTCATTTCAGTCTTTTTATCTGCCATACATGTATAGCTATCTCTTGTCACTATAATTACAGTACTGGTTTCGTTATCTTTGTTCATATAATATGACTGTGTAGCAGCATCAATAAACACTAACATGTCTGTTCCTATGCTAATATCATCTATTTCAGTGGGTCAGTGGTTGTGGCTACATCCTTCATCTGTATTAAACATTTTTCATTCATTGTAGTACCTATATCATCTGTATTTGTAACTTTTCTGAATAACTCCATAGCTGTACTTGCACCTCTCCTGCCTAACTTTGACTAGTGCTACCATCTTTTACTAGTGTTACACCGGTGTTGGTTTGTTTATCTTTTCTCTACAATATCCCTGTGTGGCTATCTCCTTTGTCTCATTTTTTATGTCTTCGTCTGCCTTTGTTTGATTTCATACTTGCTATAGCATTTATTTCTTTCCTCTCAGTCCTAACCAACCTTTCAGTGTTGTGTGGCATATATCTGCTGTTATTTAATTGTGCTGGTATTTTACTCTATACCTTTTGTCATTGTAGGCTGTTTGTTTATGTTGGTAACCTGTCTGTATGGTGTCCCGGGTTTTGATAGGTGTTTCTTCTTCCATCTCTCCCATTTCTATAAAGAATTCTGTGTCTGTCTAAAGTCTGTTCTAGGATAAAAACTACAAAGTTTTCTCCAATTTCTTTCCTGCCTCAACTCTCTACCTAACCTAGCTACTTCTCTCCTCAGATATCTGATCTCCCATTTTAATATATCTGTTTCTGTGTTTTGTCATTTTCTCTCTTTTTTCTCTGGATTATTGTTACTCTATGAAATAATGAAATAATCAATAATTTCTAGTGAAAAAATATACTAACAAAGCAGCATAAATAAAAAATCTACACTGTAAATACAACAATCTAACTAATACATAAAACTTAACTGTCTCTTGTTCTTGGCCAAATACAATGTCCCTCCGTCATTAATGCTGTCGTTCTCTGCGAATGTCTAATTATTGTTCTATATATATCACCACTATTAAAGAAACAATTGTTCTTTGCCTAAATCACATCAGTTCATTCTTGTACTTGATTGTCAGTACTTCGCACTGTCCTATTCTCGTTGATTTTGTTGTTAATGTTGATAATATGTATTAATAAGTTCTTATTACCACTGTTAAAGAAAGAAATGTTCTTTGGCTAATCACATCTGTTCATTACAGTCTTGCACGTGATCGTTAGTAGTTAACACTCCACACTGTGGCCTCTGACATACCTTGGATGTCTCCTCCCATATGTCGAGAAAAAGTCATCGGCACCAGTATAACATAGCAGAGTTATGAACTCTTATTCTATTGATGATTTGAAGTAGTTCTCTGATCAACACATCATGGTTTCACAATTATTACAATTTCACTCAACCATTTGTTTTATACCTTTCTTTACCTTTCCTACCTACTTTTGTCTGTTGCTATTCAACGTTACTATTTTCATAATCATATTCAAATTCATATTCATACTCATATTCAAATTATAAAAATGCTGGAATAGATGAATAGATGGGAAAGATCTGAAACAAAACATATACTGGCAGTAATCAGCACCAATGAAGGTTGAGAACCAAACAGGAGCATTCCAAGACATAAAATTGGGAGTGAGTCATGGATGTGTTCTATCTACTGACCTCTTCTCCTTGTACAGCGAAAACATAATGAGAAATATAGAGAGCTTTCCAGGAATATCAACTGGCGGGTACTAACCTTAACAACTTAAGATATGCAGACAACACAGTTCTGATTGCTAAAAGTGAAGGGGAGCTACATGCTCTTCGGGATATCATGGTTTGTGAAAGTAAAAGTAAAGGTCTCAGCCTGAATAAAAAGAAGACTGAAGTGATAGTCATCTCAAAGAAAAGAATACCACCAAAGTGTAGCACTACCATTAATGGCACAAAACTGAAACAAGTTGATATATTAAAGTACTTAGGAACAATTATAACAGCTGATGCTAAATGTCACAACGAAATAAAAAGCAGATGTGCTCAGGCCAAGTCAGCATTCCAGAAAATGAGAAACATCTTGTGCAACAGATCCATATCAATGGAAACAAGATTCCGAGTACTTAAATGTTATATCGAACCAGTTTTGTTTTCCCCCGTGTGGTACCCGGGATCTGCAAAGAATAGGACCACTGTACCCTACCATGCATGATCGTAAAAGGCAACTAAGGAGGGTTCAGCATAGGGCCAGCAACCCTATCTGGTAAAATACTATCAGACTGCTACAGAAACAGAAGCAAGGGAAAAAGCAAATGCAGGTGGAAGGAGAAATGCGTATCAGGAAACTGAGCCCATGAAGGTTGTGGATTAAAGCCAGCCACTGGAAGTCCCCAGCCCGACTGCAGACCTCCTGGAACCTAAACAAAAGATGCAAATAGGCAGCTGGAATGTAAGAACACTAAACCAGACTGGAAAACTAACACAAACCATCAAGGAAATGCACAGATACAAACTAGACATACTAGGAATACAAGAAGCAAGATGGACAGGACAAGGCAGAAGGAAATTAACAACACAGCACACAGAAGATACAACAATATGGTCAGGTAAAGAAGATCTTCATGAAGGAGGAGTAGCATTGATTATAACAAAAGAAGCATCAAGAGCATTGCTGAAATGGACCCCAATAAATGAGAGATTATTATATGCACGGTTCAACTCAAGATTCACGAAGCTGTCTATTATAGTTTGTTATGCACCAACAGAAGCAGCTGAAAACTGAATTAAAAGAAGATTTTTACAACAGCCTCCAAGCCACAGTAGAAACAATACCCAAGCATGATATGCTACTCATCTTGGGCGACTTCAATGCAAAAGTAGGTGAAGGAAATGAAGATAGAAGAAGAATCATGGGAAGAGAAGGAATCGGAGAAATAAATGAAAATGGAGAAAGACTGTGCAGTTTCTGTGAAGAAAACATGATGACCATCGGAGGGACAATTTTCCAACACAAAAACATCCATAAGGTGACTTGGAGGTCACCAGATAAAACCACAGAAAACCAAATCGATCACATACTAATAAACAACAAGTGGAAACGGTCACTACAAGATGTGCGAGCAAGGAAAGGAGCAGATATAGGAAGTGATCACAACCTTCTGGTAGCAAAAATAAAACTAAAATTAAGGAAAGCCAGAATCGGAGAACACAGAAAGATACATTTTGATACAAGAAAACTGATAGACCAGCAAACAAGAAATGAATTCTCAATAATACTTAAGAACCGCTTCAGTGTCCTACAAGACGAAGCAGAAATGTCCATATTAGAGTTCAATAAAACACTACAGGAAACAGCAAAAGAGGTGCTGGGATATCGGAAAAGGAGAAAAGAGGAATGGATAAGTGAGACCACATGGGAAAAGATAGAGCAAAGAAAAGAAATCAAGAAAAAATTACTGAACACCAAATCACAACCGCTTAAAGAACGAGTTTTAAGTAATTATGCACAAAAAGACAAAGAAGTGAAGGAATCATGCCGTCAAGATAAACGTCAATATTATGACAACTTAGCAGAAACAGCAGAGAAAGCAGCATATACAAATGACATGAAAACCATATATAAAATCACAAAGCAGATGACAGGTAACTTCAATACAAGATGTGAAAGTGCAGTAAGAACACAAAATGGACAACTGGTCAGTGGAGAAAGGGGAAAAATTGAAAGATGGAGGGAACACTTTAACACCCTACTAAACAGAACAAAAAGCAGCACAAGCAATAGATATACCTGAAGCAAAAGCGGAACTAAACATCAATACAGGACCAATAACAATAAATGCAGTAAAAGAGGCGATAAAGATGCTAAAATCAGACAGGGCACCAGGTGAAGATGAAGTGACTGCTGAGATGTTGAAAGCAGAAGAAACAGAAACACCAAAACAACTTTGCCGGATATTACAACAAATTTGGGATTTAGAAAAAGCCCCAGAGGAGTGGAAAACTGGTCTTATAGTAAAACTACCAAAGAAGGGTGACCTCAGAGATTGCGGGAACTGGAGAGGCATTATCCTACTGCCACTCACTAGTAAAGTATTTTGCAGAATAATCATCAACAGAATTGTACCAACACTTGAGGAAAAACTTCTGAAAGAGCAGGCAGGATTTAGGAAAGGAAGATCATGCATAGACCATATATTTGTACTTAGACAAATATTAGAACAGGCAAATGAGTGGCATAGCACAACATATGCATTATTCATAGATTTTGAGAAAGCCTTTGACAGTGTCAACAGAGATGCACTGTGGAAAATCCTAAGATGGCATGGCCTCCCCCATAAAATAGTTAATGTAATCAAAGCCCTATACGAGGGTTTTCAGTGCAAAGTTATCTGTGGAGAACATACCTCCAGCAGCTTTAGGGTACAAACAGGAGTGAAACAGGGATGTGTACTATCACCAACATTATTTATCTTGGCAGTAGACTGGTTAATGAAGGAGGCAACATCAGACAAACGCAGAGGATTACAATGGACCCTTGACACAGTGCTGGAGGACCTTGACTTTGCGGACGACATTTGTCTATTATCAAGCAGTCACAAAGATATGCAAGATAAAATAAACAAGTTAACCCAGAATGCAAACAACATAGGACTAAAGATCAATGTAGGAAAGACAAAGTTAATGAAGCAAAATGTGAACAACAGAAATGTACTCAGAGTAGATAACAAGTTAGTGGAGGAGGTCAACGAATTTGTATACCTTGGCAGCAGAGTAGTAGAAAATGGAGACAGCACAGAGGACATCAATAGCAGACTTACTAGAGCAAACCAGGCTTTTGCAATGCTACAGAATATATGGAAATCAAATAAACTAAGCATAAATATGAAAATCAGGATATTTAAGAGTAATGTTCTAAGTGTACTACTCTATGGAAGTGAATGCTGGAAAATCACCAAAACCATAGAAAACAAGTTGAATTCTTTCCAGACTAAATGTTTACGTAGAATTAAAAAAATATTTTGGCCAAACACCATAAGAAATAACATTTTATTGGCAGAAATGCAGATGAAACCACTGACAACAATTATTGAGGAAAGACGCTGGCGATGGTTGGGACATGTGCTCCGAATGACTGACAACTCACTACCAAAAATAGCACTAAGATGGACACCACAGGGGAGCAGAAGTAAGGGTAGACCAAAAGAGACATGGAGAAGAACAACAGAAAGGATGTTGAGCAATAGAGGGCTCACCTGGGCAAGAGCAGAAAAAAAGGCGAAGGACAGGCATTTGTGGAAAACCCTTGCGGAAGCCCCATGTGCCCTGGGCACTTAAGGTTCAGAGAGAGAGAGTTTTGTTTTATGGATGTGAAGCATGGTCCATGAATAAGAGAGTACAGTTAGAAATGGAGGCCATGGAAATGTGGTTCATAAGAAGGTAACATGGACAGCTAAGAAATCCAACAAAGAAGTCTTAAGAGAGGCTGGAGTTAAAAGGCAAATTACATCAAAGATCAGAGGCAGACAAGCGAGATGTGTAGTACATTTTCTGAGAAGAGGAAAACTGGAACACACTGTGGCAAATGGAAAAACTGAAGGAAGAAGAAACAGAGGAAGTCAGAGAGTGAAGTTACTGGATGGGCTGTCAGTGTGGCTAGGAATAAATTCACAGGCGGATATCATAATCAAGTCTAAACCCAGGGAATTGTAGAGAGAATTGATCGCCTATGCCACATGGCACGGCTCTTGTAAGACGGGCCTGCGTGCCCAATTCTTTACCCTTGAAAAATAAAGATTACTCATTCATTCATTCTTGATTGATTCATATTCATGATCCTATTCATAATCGTATTCATGATCATATTCATAATCACATTCATGATTATATTCAAAATCATGTTCTTACTCCTTGTTACAAGGGAATGTGCTATACAAAGAAACAATTTAACCAATAAAAAAATTTTTTTTTAATTTTATCATCAAATTATTCAATGTTTTATACAAATTTTCAGTATGATACACACTGTTGTTGGAATGAAGCATAAAAGACTCAAGTAATCAAAAGAAGTTTTATAACTTTACAAATGGTGTGTATGTGTGTTGTATGGTGTGAAAGGTAACAACAAAAGATCAAAAGAATGTTTAAATAAAAAAATAAAACAACAAAATAATGTGTCACACAACCTGTGCTTACAACCACAAATCCATTTTGATGATGATGATGATGATGATGACGACGACGATGATGATGGTTGTTATCATCCCTTCCATTCTACAGGGCATGGTTTTCAAACTTTCCAGAGTGACCTTCTCATCATAAGGTCCACTGCCTGGTGCAGATTACACATTTCCCACAAGAATGGACTGGGAGTCTGTTTCCTATAGCAATATTAGGAGTGTCCTTGACTTGCTTCTGCCCTATATTCTGCAAGAGAATCTCATTTTCTAAAGGAGGGCTGAGCTCGTGAACATTTCCCCTTTCTGTGCAATTGTTGTAAATATTAGATGTGAAAGAAGCCTAAGACCCCTTTTAGCACACTTAACAATCAACAAACAAACAAACAAAAACAAAAAAGCAGATAATTTTCACTGAACTTCTGTGCTGACTGGAATTTAATTTGAGAAAACTTCGAATCTCATACTGACATCACTGCCATGTGAATGGAGAGAAGGTACTCTTTGCTGACGAAGCTGTTTTCCCACAATATTTATTCCTTAGCATGACGGTGTTGCTATTTAAACGTTACGGTTTTACGGCCCAGTTCAAGAGTTGGCAGATTGGCAGTAAACGTGTGTGACTAGAAACATGTGCTCTTCCTCCAACACAATTATCAATACCCGTGTAGCACCCGCGAGGAGCCACGTCGTGCGCCTTGCATACACTCGCGCGTTATCGATCTCTGTGATAACGGTAGTGTGTTTTCTGCACGATACCTTCTCTTAAGACCTACACACACCGAGAATAAATGCCAGTTTCGTGTACGGACTTCACGTTTTCACTATATGACGGTTTACTGCATTGAGAGGGCGGGGGGGTAACGGGCTTCTGCTGGCCTTATATTGTAGACAAATGCTTAACGGTGAACTTGGTAGAAATTACTAAGCTAATTGGTGAAATAACTGTCGGGATCAGTAAACCAGCTGGTCAAGACTGTCTCACTTCATCCTCATGTGTTGGGTTCTTTCAGCTTGGCTATATGGCTCGACACTAGCAACAGTAGAGTCAGTGTGAGACTTCCAGCACGCTACAGTAACGTAACCCAGTTCTGTCCGAGACTTCTAGTAGGCTATGCTAACCCACTTCCCGCCCAATTCCTTCGCTTAGAGATCACACATTTCAGTGGCAGAGAACACACGCGTTTGCACTTCCATGACGATCAAAAAAGAAACTATCTAACAATTCTCGAGTACTACTTAACGCTGAACTTAGTGGATACTAAACTCGACACCATCTCGTACGCTCAACTGCAGCGTTACTCTTCTGTCTAACAGTTAGCTATCACTAACCTCCATCCGGACTCCGGGCTAAACTATACATATCAACCACTCCAGTGATTTTCTTCTTTCTCTCGTGTAAGTGTAGGCATGTATGTTTTTCGTGTTCCTGCAAGTGTTAGCTGATGATAAATCTCTAGGCTCGGTGGGGAACCTCATATCGAGACCTTGTGGCCCGGCTGCTCATGCTAGAGTACTCTCACCACCATCAGTGCTCCCTATAAAAACTACTCTGACAACAACTGTATTATTATTTGGCCGTATTTCTCTACCATTAACAACTAAGTACACTTTAGCAATAAACAGTTTGAAGGTCTCGCGTTCGAACTGGCAAGATCCAAACAAATTCCATCAGAAACGGTATTACCGCGCCAAACTTTACTACATTCCTGGCAAACGACACTGAAAGCCTACTCTGGAATCTCATTTTGATTCGCTACAGGTTCGACGACTAAAGAATATTTGTACACGCAGAGAAAGAAAAAAATTTTATTCTTATATTGTGGCCTACATTTTGCGATGGTTTCTTTATTTCTTTACTTACAGTTTGAACATGGTTTGTGGAGAACCGGTGGGTTCAGAATCGAAGGATAACATGGTGAAAGTGTGTAGGGCGTTCACCTGTCCACGACAGAAAAAAAACCCTTTTTTAGGGAGAGGGGAGGAAATGAAGAAGTGGTAGCCAGGTCGTTACTTAGCTCTTAACAGATGGCAGACATTTTTAAAAAATATTTTCTTCACCTTCGATGGCATGTGACCGCATTTTATAAAGCGTGTGTCACAAATATCATATGCTGTGTAGCCGATGAAGAAACAAAAGCAAACTAGTGCAATATGCCCACGTGTACAAGCTTGTACTGTACAAATGTGTGCACTGTTTTAACTGGATCCAGGCCTGCTATGATGAAGTACATTACAGAATTGCCCGGATATCTGAAAACAGCTGACTCTCTGAAACTAGACAGCAACGTGGTTGCTAGAACAAATGTTCTATTCTCTAGGCTGGGAAAGAAAAAAAAAAACTGCTGTCTCGACTCGGAACAAAATGGAAGGATCCTAGACGATGGAAGACATTGAAAATAGACAGAGTTGAGGACAGGTAAATTTGTTACAAGTGAACACGTAAAGGTATCCTAAAACTAAGCAAGCATTCGGTGAAGTAAACAAAATCCCTAGCCTGGTGGTTGATAAGCACAACCAGGTAAACATGGGATGCTGATACACGAGTACGTTCTGTGTAAGTAAGTTAAAAATGGCCGCCAATGTGTGCACTGCGCGCTCGCCAGGCATCATGAAAACAGGTGAATTGTGAACGATTTTTATGAAACGTACATTTTTTTTAAAAATCAGGTCGACATAAAACGAGACAGAAAAATAAAAGAGAGAGGTGATCTCCATGACAGATTACTCCATCAGTCAAAAGATCTAGGAAAGAAGGGTGAAAGACTTGAGTCACATAAAGATTGACAAGGCCTCACTTCAGTGGGAAAAAATGTGCACCAAACATAAGACAAACGACACAAAAACAAACACACAAAAAAATGGCCTGAGCCTACATCAACAAGCACAGTTTACTGTTTTTATGCCACCTGGTAGAATCAACCGTGAGAGAATTTGCTAGCAATTGCCACCAACATCTGGCACCCAAATGTTTTAAAAGCGTCTTCTATGACGAAAAAAAGCAGTTGCTATTTATACAAAAGAGATGTGTCTATAGCAGGCAGACATAGAAGAGAAGGTAGGTTTTATATATGAAAACATACACTGCAGATTTAGTGAGTACAGGAAAACGTCGAGTCATCAAATCCTCACTGCAATGAATGGCAGGTGACAAGAAATCGATACACCCACTCAGCGGATCACACAGGAACTACCACGCCAGCGCCAAACACAATAGGTCAAGAAACAGAACCAGATCGATGTTTTCTACCGGCTTCCAGCCTTGCATACCAGACCTACACACCTGTCTTTGGCATGCGCCACACTCCTTTAAAAAGACTGACTGTGTATCTCCTCACCTGTAGCTGCAGTATGTAAATTACCGATGCGTATAAATAGGAAATATCCGCAATAAACCAAAAAAAAAAGCAAAACAGCTGATTCTCACCTGCCCATGGCACAATGACTCTGTTCATGCTGACTCGTGACTCGTTCAGGTATGTTTTTCGCGTTCTGAACAGCAACAATCGACTGTTAATGAGTCATTTGGCTCTCAGTACCATTACCCCTGACACAGCAGCTGTATACCAAAAGCCTGCTGATATGACGACTACACACGAATCTCGTCTCATTACGAGCTAGGTGTGTTCTGCACTCTGGTTATGGTAGTCAGATTAACTATCATTGGCTGTCATTGATAATAACAGCACGGCGTGCCAGTCAAGTACAGCAAGCAAATAGCGGCGAAAGTTCAACTACAAACTTATCAGTAACAGATCATAAGCTGAGCTCTGCTCTACCCTCACTACTATGTTTCACGTCAAACTGAACGAATTCCTAGCTTCATACTACAATTAACAAGCACCGATCCCTGTAGCCTGTATTCCATTGTCTGCTCTATGATAAGTAGTGTTATTTTTGCCGGTGCAATTTTTCTTATCTTAAAAAAGAGTTTTAAAAAATAATAAACTGAAGCACTTAATGGATTAGTCTCTGTTTTCTTGTCGGTCAAGACGAGTCCACGAGAAACTGACAGTATCGGAGTTAATCAGCACTACTCTATCTTGCGAGACACAGAGGAGTGGTTGCACAGTGGTGTAACAAGATACATTCACACACAAAAAGAAATGCAAGGAAAAAAACTTGCGAGAACTAGCAGCACAGGTGACATATACTGTTTTATATACTATTTTAGCCTAGCTAACATCGTCGCCATCCGAGTGTTGGGTGGAATCTACTGACACGTCTGTTTCTATGGATCTTCAGACATACCACAGCAACTTCCAATCCGACACCATGCCACCACCGTGCTGGTTGTAAAGAATGAATTTCGCAATTTCAAGGAAATCCAAACAATAACAACAACAACAACAATTCCTAAAATAAAACACAACTTTCATACAGATCCTCCATCAAGACTACACTACACACGAGAAGCGACACAGCCACTGGTCGTTAAAAACGTGCCCAAGAGAAATACAAACCCACGTTCTGTGTTCTTTAGAAAAAAAAAACAATTAACTATGTGCTGGAAGGGATGGGATGAAACCTGTATCCTGGTATATCAAGCTGATTCCACGTATACAGTGTTTCTAAGTTAAAGCATTTCATAATATATATTTTTACATGCAGTAAGTGTTCAAGCAGTGAATCAAACGATAAAGCGATGCCAGCATCACAACATACCGATCACACACTGATAGTCTTCTTGCGTTGCTAAAGCAACTGTTTCTAGTATCTGGAAAAAGTTATTGGTTAAAAAAAAACTACTATATACTACAACGCAGCACCTAATTGTTATGACGTTTAAAATAAAAAAGAAGTAAGACAGCGCCGACCAGTTTAAACGAGAAGTAAGACAGCGCCAACCAGTTTAAACGAGAAGTAAGACAGTACCGACCAGTTTAACCTAAACCAGACGTAAGGCAACACCGACCAGTTTAACCTAAACCAGAAGTAAGGCAGCACCGACCAGTTTAATCTAAATCAGAAGTAAGGCAGCACCGACCAGTTTAATCTAAATCAGAAGTAAGACGGCATCGACCAGTTTAACCTAAAACAGACGTAAGACAGCGCTAGCCAGTTTAACCTAAACCAGACGTAAGACAGCACCGACCAGTTTAACCGAAACCAGAAGTAAGACAGCACCGACCAGTTTAATCTAAATCAGAAGTAAGACAGCACCGACCAGTTTAATCTAAATCAGAAGTAAGACAGCACCGACCAGTTTAACCTAAACCAGAAGTAAGACAGCACCGACCAGTTTAACCTAAACCAGAATTAGGACAGCACCGACCACGCTGAGCTTTTAATGACGTTTAAAATAAACCAGATGGAAGACAGCACGGAGAATTGGACAGCTCTCCGCGATAATTAATACACCCCAGGGTTATGTTACGGTAAGTGCAGATGGCAATGCGCCAGTTTAAAGTATATAGCTGAATTAAAGTGGACCTGGCTTGGTGTATCAGCCAATGACCTACCTTTAACCATCAGAGCTCCTACCGGGAACGTAAAAGATTAGGATAACCTACTAGTTTGCTGATACTCCCACATACCCCTCATCTTGACATACATATATAGCTTCCGCCGGGCCTGCACTGCTTACAGTTACCAAATACAGGCAAATTATCGTGCTACGTGGCAACAACCAAATAGCGCTAGCACTTTTTTCTGTAATAAAACAGTATGTGGACCACTTCTGACAAGTCACTGTACTTACAACTGTTCACTTTCTCACAGTCTAGCACCAGATTATGAGATTTACTAAATCAGAATCTTGAAACTATTATGCTACTCTGTGATTTATATTAATGACTAAATGAGACAACTTTAGCTTGACGGCCAATTAAAATATGGTTGAACTTTTTTCTCTGATTCAAGCTGTATCTCCTAAATCTATCCCATGGGCCCATCCCAAAAAAAAAAGCCGCTTTCCTGGATAAACTTTGGGAAGAACCTGAGCAAGTCTAGTTAATGTATTCAAACATGCACAGTAAATGAATACTGATAAACACTTAATTAACCAATAACAATCGTGTGAACAGAAACTATTCATAACCTAATAAAGCCAAACAAAAAACATGGATTCAAATCAGTGCCAAATCTGAACTTATCAAATCTGGATGTCAAGAGCTAGGAAGATAAAACTGGACGCATACTACTGACACGGTTACCGTATCACCTGAAAGATTAGCCTTCTAAGCATACTAACAGATATATGAGAGTGACAGACAGAAAGCAAGCAAGAAAAGTGGCTAAGAAAGCTGAAAATATTGCTAAGGTAGGACAGAATGAAATTTTTACTCGAAACAAACCAAAAGAAATGGCATAATTTCTGAAAGTGACTAGTGGCTTGGAGAAAGAGACATGATCAGAGGATTACATTTGGTCATGACATATGTTTTAGCTGTGCATTTCAATGTTCTTTGCTGGAGACAAAAATGTGAAAGGAATGCCTTTGTTCTTCTGTCATGGCAACTTTTACATCTTTATAATTAAGCATTTTTGCAGACTGCACAAAAGTAGAAACTGATAACAGAATTTCATTACAACACTCATGAGTGACAATTTCAAGATCTGTGCTTGGTTGGCTGATGGTTCTGTTGACTGCAAACTTCTGACTGACTAATGACCTTTCTGTAAACTTGTTGCTAGTGAAAGATCATTCTGTTTTGTAAACTTCTGGCTGACTGATGATGTTCCTCCTGTTAAGTGTAAACTTTTAAGTGACTGATATCTCATTAACCTCAAACTTTTGGCTTGTTAATGATCTTCCTGCTAACTGCATAACTTGAGTCTTGGATATCACTGCCATAGCAAAGTTCTTGAAGACAGGAATCAAGATAGTTTATGACTAGGTTGCAGTGGCAGAATACAGATAAGATGAACTATGGGTAAACATGTCACTCTACCTTCTTGGGTAGACTGAAATAAGGGTTTCTAGTAGCACTGCTGACAGTAGGTTTGTTGCACGGTCTGCTACACTTTACCAACCCTAACAACCAAGTTCGCCTGCTCAAATACACATGTTCAATCAAGATACATTCAACAATAACTACTTAACTTCCATATTTAGAAAACAACCTGTATGCAACTATGGCAGATGATGACAGCCACAGCAAAAGGTCAGACAAGCATCCAGATACACTTCTTCTCACACATGCATCCTGTGGCTCAAGTCTTATAACACTTATATTCTGAATGTGTCATGCAGGTCTGAGAATAAAGGACACTGAGGTTGATGGAAGTGTGTACAGATCTATAATTATGCTGCTTGGTGTACATGTATTCACACTGAAGTATTGTTCCAAACAATTCACTACTTATGCCCATTCTTTTTTTTACTCTATTATTTGCATTTAAACAGAAACCTTTCCACTGAGTGCTTCCATATACATATACTCGTTGTACTTAGATTGATTACACAGAGTGATTAATTTTTTTTTAAATTATGTTACAGTGCTGATAACCAAAGAATGCTTATTACATGGTTATGTACAAGGGTCTTTCGACAAGTAAGTTTCCTCGAGGTTTGTGTAATGTGAATATATTAACATTGGTTCCCTCACATATATTGCCTTCCAACACTCCACACAGTGCTGGTGCAGATGTGAAGTAGAATACTAAAAAACAAGTCACGTGGATAAAAGACAGCTGATCTCAGTACTATAGTTGACAATATGAGCGTATGTGCATCAGAGACATAATCTTAGAGGAGCTCAGGAGAAATGTATGCTACATTTGGCACGTTTCATAAAGAACTGAAATCAGCAGGAAGTTCTTAGGTTTATAAGGATGATATATTTGTTCATAAGGTTTAGAAATGATGCCAAATATCTGATGAAGATGAGCAGATATTTCAAACAAATCTTGAATAACTCATTCCAAAAAAGCTCTAACAAACAACAAATAATTACTCAATGCCTCATGAAATTATGGACAACTGTAAAGTTTTGGCATGTTGGGTCCAATAAAAACTAATGACTCATCAATAATCAAAGAGAACGGGCATTAGCCTTAAAATCTGATGTGGTACCAAGAATATGGCAACGTCTTTCAACATATAATGGATCATAAGATCTGGGGCACCATTACACCTCTGAATCCAAGCACCCATTCACAACATGGGAATGCCAGCCGTTTCTAATAAAGAAAAAGAAAATTGAGATAACTCCATAGGAAAAGTCAGGCTGACTGCTCTCTAGGATGCCTTTGGTATTCTTCTTGATCTTCTGGGCAGAGTGAAAATGATAAATTCTACTATAATTGCAACACCCAGACAAGCTCAAATATGTGAATCATTATAAGCACCCAACTTATCCTACAGCCACAGTGCTGCTCAATGACAGTGAAACAACAGAAACTAGCAGGCTTGGGCTGGGAACATCTTCACTATCCTCTATGCACTTATTACTTTGTTCCAAGGGAGGTTTTCAATCTCTTTCACACACAGAATCAGATGTACGGTCACCTTCTGTGGAACAACTGAGCCACTGCAGTTGTACTATGATGCTTTCTTTTTAGTAAACAAATTCCTACTTTCTTTGAGCCTGTCTGAAAAGTTGATGCAGTGACAGGACAAATTCTTTAACACTGCAAGTAACTGTGTAGTGAAACTACAGGTTACACAGATCTGTATATTTTCTTTGATAAATAAATTTTTCTCTTTCATTTTTAGACCATTGAAACTTACTGAACAACTCTCGTGTAACACAACCAAAGTATGGAAATTAAAAGATGCCGCATATCACGATTAAGCTATAATACAAAATACTACAGCCTCTTTAAAATGAATATTACGGTGAACATTCCAACATCTGTCTAACATGCACAAGATTTATTTATAGCATTTATATGTTAAAATTATTGGAGTTAATCACCAGGCAGCATATGTCATAAGTTGACTCAACAAACATGTATATAATCTACATTAGGTAGTGGTGGGTCTATGAGACAAATATGTTTTCAGTTCAGACTCTAGAAAGAAAATGTTTCTAGTTTATGTCATGATCTTTATCAAAAGCTAATTTTTAAAAATTACTCTTCACCCACCCCACCCCCTCATTCTAACTGTCACACTCAGCTTATCACAAATGATATTTACTTACATTCATCTGCTCATATCATCTTTACTATGTGCTAACATGAGTGGGAAAAGACAAGCTAGAAGTTACAGGTGGAAACAAATATCTGGGCAGAAGAGAGGGGCATCTGGACAAATGTGGGGCAAGGACACAATATTCAAGTTGAATGAGACAACAGTCAGTGACCCATAAATGACTGCACGATTGGTGACCTATAGTTGGCCAAGACCCTATTCTTCCTCTCAGTGGTGCCCCTGGAAACAGCCAGTAGTCTGGCTAAGTGAATAAAGGTTACAATGGGAGGACAAATAAGGATCCAAAAATGCATCCAGCCAAAGTTGGATGTATTGGGCCAGCCAAAAGGTGCATAACTATGACACAACCAATGCCCTTTTGAGGGTGAGTGACAAGAAAGAAAAAGAAGTACAAACTATTGCACATAAGATGTTCTCACAACAAGATTACAGAAGCCACTGAAAACAGTGATTTTTCATGCTGGACACTTGACCAGATATGTCAGTACTACCTTCTCTCGAACCAATTTCTCAAGCTAGGGGAGACAACTACCTGTCATACTGAGATGCCCCCTGCTTCGTGTAGTTCTGGGATTTTTACATTTTTGTCTCACACACAAGTAGGAATGTTGTTCACTTTTTCTCATATAAACCATCATAAGATAACTGACAGTGGGATATGTATTGCATAATTGTAATGACACTAGAACAGACCACACACCATTATACACAAATTGTGCGACATATTAAAATGTTGCACAGAACTCTTTCAGGATATAATAAAGAAATGAAGGATACATTCATGATAATGTGTTCAGTGGCATGGATTTAAACTAACAGGTTTCAAACAATCTGTCCACAATTATCAACAAAGAAAACATTAACAGTAAATGATAACGCAAAAGCTGTACACAAAGCCATCATAAGAATCAATAACACTAGCACACTCAGCACAACTCTAGCAAAAGGGTGAGAGCTTATTTAGTAAGAAGCCTTAATCCATTTAGAGGAAATCATTTTGATTAAAACCAATTAATGGATCCATCTACAAGCAAGAACAGCACTCACGTCCCACTTCTGAAGCTGAGGCGTCCCCCTCGCCTGTTCCTATCTGACCCTGCATTGCGTCTGCTGCCTGCCATGTACCTGCTGCCGTAGTTCCATAATGCAAGACTGCAATTTAAAGTCAGATCATTTGAAAAACACGTTTACAATCTGCTTATCAAAAATATCACTTACATTTCAACATGTTTCTATATCCAGTACTGCATTTCCACGTTTCAATACGTCTGTAATCCTAACACCACATTACTGTTCTCTTTTTTCTAGTATTATGTTTCTATTATGTCTGTATATCTAAATTAATTATATATTTTACTGCTAACATTTTAATGCCTCCATTTCTAACATATTCCTACCATACTTCTAAATCTGGCATTTTTTAAAATTAAATTTTCAACATCTTTACTAAGCTAAAAAAGAAACATACTATTTAACTCCATCTTTAAAAAAAAAAATACATACGTGCTGATCTTCCTTTACTAACACACAAATTTGTTTTGTGAATTTGCACCAAAATAAAATACAGTGTTGAATTTTTTTAAAAATCACAACGCAATTTTAAAACAAAATATTTTTTTTTTAAAAACCTTCCGCCTTTTTTTGTGAAGTGGGTTTTGAAAATTTGTCAGAAACAACTTACTATCCCAATTCACATCTAAAAGCATTCAGTTCAACTTCCTTAGTAGCTCTGTGCTCTCTAAAACTACTTGTGTTATGTGAATATAGATACTTCGTTAACACTGGTGATGGTTATTAAACAGTTTGATATACAGATGTTATTTACTTTTTTGTTATACAGGTGTAATTTACTTCACATTTTAGTTATACAGATGTAGTTTACTCATATTTTGTTATATAGATATAGTTTACTGTATATTTTGTTACACCAATGTAGCTTACTGTATATATTGTTATAGATAAAAAGTTTATTATATATTCTGTTAAACCAATGTAGTTTACTACATATTATTTTATATTAATATGGTTTATTAAATATTTTGTTATACAGATAAAGTTTACTGTATACTTTACTATATATTTTGTTATACAGGTGTAATTTACTATATATTTTATTATGCAAGTGGTCAAAGATATTTTTTGTGCATAGAGAAAGAGGCACACCCACACAAGAAAATGAAAATTAGCTGCATATATTTAGTAACAGTTAAACAAATTTTTCCACAATGTTCTAGACAGAAAAAAAGTGCCTCACTTATCTTGTGATGTTTACTATACAATAATGTAAGCAATAGGTGAATGTGAAATATGTGATTATAGATGGGGTAGAGGGGTTGTAATCTGATGCTATGAGGAGGTTCTGAACTATGTGTAACAAGTGAGAAGGGAGTGGAACTTAGTGGGGAAGGATTGTGGAAGAGGAGAATGTTAGGTGTAGCTGAATAACGAGTTCAAACCATGTGGTTCCCGCATCCCATATTCCTGAATGTAGCAGTTCTCAAGCACTAGGCAGCTTCTGTCATCTGTGTGACATTGTTTGATGGCTGTTACCAGAAAGTCAGATTTGCCACTGTGGTTGAGACCACTGAAATGATTAGGGACTGGTTCTGAAGCATGCTGGGTGGTATTGTACAGATGTTACTGCATGCAGTCCCCTAATCTGAGGCCAGTTTCACCAATATAAGTTATCCTGCATCTTTCGTATACAATGACATATATTACATTGCGGGACTTGCATGTGAATCTGTCATGGAGAGTGAGGATAGTTTTGGGAAAGGTGACAGTTTTCGTTTCCCAGACTACAGGGCAGGTAACACAATGAGGCCGGTTACATTTTCTAGTGCCAACATATTCAAGGTTCCGCTTCAACTGGCTATTGACGAGCATGTCCTTAAGATTGGGTTCACATATTTCAGCTTCTCCCAGCTAGATTACCAATGTATCACTCTCTCTCCCCTCCACAGTTTCCCCATCCACCACTCTCAGTCACAACCAACCTATCACACATCCAAAGTCTCTATTTAAATACTCTCTACACTTCACTATGCACATTTCTGACACACAGTGTCAGACAAGCCACAGCTTCTTACAAGCTACAGCTAAGTGCTCTATTCATTTTACTTGATTTTTTTTTTTAACACAGCATTCATGTGAATTTATACTTTATCTCCTCTCTCTCTATTTCTTTGCCCTGTGTGTTTTTGTATGATTAAGGTTAATGCCGAAACGTCACAACTGTATACTCGTTAAGTAATAAAGCTGTTCCTACTTTTTTCTTAGTTTATACATTCTGTTTCACAACTATTCATTTACTTCCCTTCCTAAAATGCATAGTGGCATAAAAATGTATAGCTCAAATAACAAAATCACTTTTGTTGTTTTATGAAAATTATGTGAAAAAAATTAAGGTAGTAAATCACAGTTTTTGTAGACTACATAAATGTGTACTTCAAAGGTTTCTCAACCTGATCTGTTTAAAACAGCTGCGCTGTATAATAGTTATGATCGTACAGGAAGTGTGTGTATATTCCCATTCACATCACTTCATTTTTGCAAATCGAATACTGTAGAGGTTATGACTACTTCAAGACAGTGCTGCTTGAATCATTCTAAACATATTTTGCTATATTTGTGGGGAGTACACATTGAAACGAAATATGAAACCTATTTCCGAGTCTATAAAAAAAGCCTATATAGGTTATTTTGGCATCAAACTTGGAGACCAAGATAAACCATGGGCTCCTCACAATGTATGCAAAATTTGAACAGAGCTTTTGTGGCAGTGGAGAAATGCAAAGAGAAGCTGCCTGGAAATTTAGAGTAGCAATGAAGTGTGGAAGGAGTCAAAAAACCGCTTCCATGACTGTTACTTTTGTATTGTTAGTATCATAGGCATCAATCAAAATAATCATGACAAATGGTCTTTCCCTGATCTATCTTCAGCCACAAGACAACAACTTAGTAATCTGCAATGACACTGGAACCTTGTGAAAAAAAACTAGTCTTTCAGAATATAACCCAAGTGAGTGGAATCTTTTCATCGACAGTCCAAAACCAAAATGTAGTTTGAAATGTATTCTTTTAAATAATGGCAACAAATATGGTTTTATTTCAATCAGTCATTTCATCAGGATGAAAGAAGGCCATCTCTTTAATCTTAGAAAAGATAAATTACCAAGAACATCAATGGGTGATTTGTGCAGACTTGAAGATGGTTACTTTTCTTCTTGGTTAATAAAGGGCTACACAGAGTATCCTTGCTTTTTATGCCTTTGGTACAGAACAGCCAAACATGAACACTGGGCAAGAAAAGATTGACCTCTGAGTGAATATATGGTGGCTGAAGGACAAAATCCCCCATGTGGTACCCAGGATCTGGGCATATGCCTAGCAAGCAAAGAATAGGACCACTGTACCCTACCACATATGATCGTAAAAGGTACAAAGTAGGGATCGGCATAGGGGCAGCAATCCTGTCTGGTAAAAAAACCAGTAGACTGCTACAGAAACAGAAGCAAGGGAAAAAAATTAATGCAGGTGGAAGGAGAAATGCTTATCAGGAAACTGAGCCCATGAAGGCTGTAGATGAAAGTCAGCCACTGGAAGTTCCTGCCTGACTGCAGACCTCCTGGAACCTAAACACAAGATGCAAATAGGCAGCTGGAATGTAAGAACACTAAATCAGACTGGAAAACTAGCACAAACCATCAAGGAAATGCACAGATACAAACTAGACATATCAGGAATATAAGAGGCAAGATGGACAGGACAAGGCAGAAGGAAATTAACAACACAGCACACAGACGATACAATAATATGGTCAGGTAAAGAAGATAATCATGAAGGAGGAGTAGAACTGATTATAACAAAAGAAGCATCAAGAGCATTGCTGAAATGAAACCCATATACAAAATCACAAAAAAAGTGACAAGTAACTTCAGTACAAGATGTGAGAGTGCAACAACGACACATAAGGAACAACTGATCAGTGGAGAAAGAGAAAAAATTGAAAGATGGAGGGAACACTTTAACACCCTACTAAACAGAACACAAGCAGCACAAACAATAGACATACCTATAGCAGAAACTGAGCTAAACATCAATACAGGACCAATAACAATAAGTGAAGTGAAGGAGGCAATAAAGCTAAAATCAGACAGGGCACCAGGTGAAGATCAAGTGACTGCTGAGATGTTGAAAGCAGAAGAAACAGAAACACCAAAACAAATCTGCTGGATACTACAACAAATTTGGGATCTAGAAAAAGCTCCAAAGGAGTGGAAAACTGGCCTTATAGTATAACTACCAAAGAAGGGCAACCTCAGAGATTGCGGGAACTGGAGAGGCATTACACTCCTGCCACTCACCAGTAAAGTATTTTGCAGAATAATCATCAACAGAATTGTATCAGCACTTGAGGGAAAACTTCAGAAAGAGCAGGCAGGATTTAGGAAAGGAAAATCATGCACAGACTACATAATTGTACTTAGAACAATATTAGAGAAAGCAAATGAGTGACATAGCACAATATATGCACTGTTTATAGATTTTGAGAAAGCCTTTGACAGTGCCAATAGAGATGCACTGTGACAAATTCTAAGATGGCATGGCCTCCCCCATAAGATAGTGAAAAGATAGAATAAACAAGCTAACAGAATGCAAACAACATAGGATTAAAGACCAACATAGGAAAGAAAGTTAAAGAAGCAAAATGTGAACAACAGAAGTGTACTCAGAGTAGATAACAAGTTAGTGAAGGAGGTCAGCGAATATGTATATCTCGTCAGTAGAATAGTAAAAAATGGAGACATCAACAGCAGACTTACTTGAGCAAACTAGACTTTTGCAATGCTGCAGACTATATGGAAATAAAAAAAACTAAGTATGAACATGAAAATCAGGATATTTAAGAGTAATGTTCTAAGTCTACTACTTTATGGAACTCAATGCTGGAAAATCACCAAAACCATAAATTTTTTTAAATCAGAATTTATAGATATAAATGTATCACCTTAACTGCATCCTTTGCACTTCATGTAGAGGTCACATGATGTCACCATCATGTCACGTGACCATGCGGAGCAGAAACAAAATGGTCTCCACTGAATGCAACGTGGGAAGGGTTGACGACATCATTAAACAAGACAGACATGTCACAGTATCTGAAATAGCTGTAAATCTTGGAACAGGACACAATGCAGTACAGGAAATGATTGAAACCCTAGGCTATAGAAAAGTTTGTGCCCTCTAGGTCCCACGTTTGTTGACTGAAGATCACAAAGCTGTTAGAAAAACTCTGCTCACCGGACAACTGAGGAAATTCAGAAAATAGGCTGGGAAATTCTTCCACACCCTGCCTACAGCCCCGACCTGGCACCCAGTAATTACCATCTTTTCGGTTTTGTGAAACTACTAATGCGAGGCCATCACTATAACACAGGAGAGAACATCCAGAAAGCAATGTGCTTGTGCCTTCAGTCAACTGGAACGGAATTCTACTGGGAGGGTATTTTAAATCTTGCAGAGCAATGGGAAAAATGTGTGCACAGAAATGGAGATTATGTTGAAAAGTGAAGAAAAGGATGCAGAAAAGGTGATACATTTAAAATTTCTCTATCTTTAAATTCTGATTTTTAAAAAATGTTTGCTCACAACTTTCAGCTGTAACATGAGTGTTAAAATCCATTACTTGCACAGTCACTTAGATCGCTTTCCAAAGAACCTTGGTGACTTAAGCGAAAAGCAAGGTGAAAGATTTCACCAAGACATAAAAACAATGTAAGCCAGATAGCAAGGAAGATGGGATGCACACATGATGGCAGACTATTGTTGGAATCTTATGTAGGGTTGTCCTAGCAGATCCCACTCTCAGAAGTCTTACAAAAGGAGATTCTTGTGTGCTGAATGAGTGGAAAGCTTGTATCATAAACTTGTGCTTTTGGTATGAAATAAGTAGATTTTCATGTAGTACATTTTTCTTTTAATTTTTAATGTTCCTTCATCCTTACATGATATTAATTTAAACATTACATTAAAATATTCTGTTTTGTTATGGGTTAGCAGTGAAGATGTGGTATATGGCATATGTTCTGTATCTCAAAAACTACAGCTGATGGGGGAAAACTTGTGCCATTTATTAAATCAGCAGGTCAAATATACTCAGAAACAGGTCTAACATTATGGGCACCAAAATGTGTGTTGGCAAGTGTTAAGTATTATGTTAAACAAGCATTTATTAGATATTATGTTAAACAAGTATTTATTAGATGTTCTGTCATACAGATATTTATTATATATGCTGTTAAACAAGTATTTATTAGATATTGTATAATGTGTGTTTAATATAAATTCTGTTAAACAGGTATTTATTAGATATTGTATAATGTGTGTTTACTATAAATTCTGTTAAACAGGTATTTATTACATATTCTGTTATACATGTGTTTAATAAATTATTACGTTGTTCTGGAGTTTACTAGATGTTCTGTTATATGGATATTTACTGGATATTTTGTTATACAGGTGATGCTTACTGAATATCCTGTTTCACAAGTGATGTTTATTAGATATTCTGTTATACATAAATTTATTAGATATTTTGTTATACTAACGATGTTCACTAGTTTTCTGTTACACTGGTGATGTTTACCTACATAATCCTGATAAATATATATATATGACAAAGATCTCTGCCTGTATGGCTGAAACATGTGAACATTTATAGCATGATTTCCATCTTTCAGCCCTTTCATATTCTAATGTCTTTTTGATTTCTTTTTCTTTTCCTTTCTTGTTCTTATCCATTCACCTCTGACTTTGGTAGTTTTAATTATATGGCATACATTTTCACTTTATCTTACAGTTTTCCTCTTGTTGCACTGACAATCAAGTGTTCAGTGTGGCATGTCTCATCCTGCAGGGATATAACTGTTTTCAGAGGCAGTTTACCTAAAACAGGCGCTGGCTACTGATTTATTAAAGCTGAGAATTCCCTTCATCTTGGTAAGTAAATCTACTCTCAGCTGTGCCAGCCATGAACTCTGGCCGAATTTCTTGATTTAAAAAAAGAGTATCACTAACGGGCAAAGTCTCAAAACATGAAGCACTTTCAGCAGAAAGTTTCCTTGGAGCAAACGCTAAGAAGCAGGTTTGCTCCCTACTTCCAGGACTGGGGTGAAGTCTGGGAAGGAAATTTTGGGTGTGGCAGGTAAAAGTCTATCACTGATGAAAGTGCTGGGAGCTGAAATCAGACAACAGAAAAACAGAAGATTCAGAAGTGTGGCATGCTGACTCAATTGTCTGCCTACTCCACTGAAGAACAACACAAGAACACTGTAGACAAGACTGACAGGGCCTTGTCTAATTGTGATTTGCTGACCTTAATGATAGTGACTTTTCTAACAGAATCATTTCAGCACCAAAAGAGAAAGAAAAAAATTATATAAAATGACTATCTACAGTTCTTTCCAGGAATTAGTAACTGATATGTGAGGCATTTCTATGTAATAAACTGGCTGTAATTTGTAGTTGCATGAAATAAAAACACATAATAATAAAGGCAGTTTATCTGCGTGCAATAATCACCAATAATAAGTGATTTAATTTCCTGTTGTACTATGTTGGTTACAAGACTAGAACAATACTGCAATTGTCCCCTCCTTCCAAAAAAAAAAAAAATCCAGGAAGTTAAAAAAAAAACCAAACATACAGTCAATAAATCAAGAACAAAAAAACCTAAGCATCCTGAACTGAACATCTGCTTCATAACAAATTAACTTAATGTTGTGGGATCTATCTGTAACTGTGAACATGTTGTTTCTTTCAGGTAGTGCTCTGATGATGTCAAAATACAGACCCAAGTCAGATAGGGAATAGTACAGACCCAAGTCAGATAGGGAATAGTACAGACCCAAGAAGTATGTTTATCATGAGATTACACCACTATTGTGAACACATTCAGTCAAAGTCAACTTTCTCTAAGACTCCCATCTCTATGATGAAACATCAAATCATAGCCAGACTAAAAGTGTCCAACAGTTTGGTTTTTTTTTTTTGAGAACTATACAGTGAACCAAAACAAGCTATCAAGTGGAACACAACAGGCCAAAGAAAAAGGGGCAGATCGCGTGAAACTCTGAAGAGGACATTGTTAAGAGAGGCCAAATTAACAGGCATAAAATCCCTTCATGAGGTTGAAAGACTCGCTGAAGACAGGAAAAATTGGCGAACTACTTTGTGAGCCCTATGTGACATTTAACGGCACGGGAAGGAGATAAGATATAAGATACAGATGCAAAACAGAGTCTGGTCCAGCTCTCATTAACCATGTTCTCTCTTTCTCTGATGGTTAACTTTACTCCCAAGTTAGCTTTATAACCCACAAATCTCTGCCTGACAAACCATAGCTTCATATACAAATTGAACCCTTTCTGAAACATACAAACATTAACAGCGTTTAACTTTTGAAAAATTTTATAGAATAAATCCTACACTATATTAAGCATAACAAACATTGGCATGCACAAATAAAAGTTACTGGACAAAAATTTAAAAAAAAAAAAAATACAAGTGACGAAGTAGTTGCACAATGCTGAAGTTAATGGTGGAGCATTTAACAATGGCGGAGAAGGCGACTGACAATGTGCATGAACGGATGTTTCAATGACTGAAATGGCATAAATGCAGTGACAGCGATGTCAAAAAATGGTTATGGTTTATGCATGTTTTTTCTTCTGCCATATAACTGTTTTCTAATGATATGCCCATTACAGTATAAGTGAAGTATGATCACTGGTGAGAATGCACTTTGACCTATCTTCTTATGCTGTAGTGAAAACTGCACCTTATCTTACAGCAGATTCTTATCTTCAGTAACACTTCAGTACCTGTCATTCTACATTTCCTAAATGTCAATTATTAATCAAGGTATTCATTTAAATGTTACCAAAGTCCATTATATAAAAATGTGAAGCACTATACATTAAATCAAGTCAATGGATTCTTTATGGATCCTCACAGATATATCTCCATCAAAGCCTTTCATCCTTCTAAAGTTGTATATGCTCCAGTACAGTCCTGAACAGACACCTGATCAGCTTTGAATTTCCTCCCATTCCTACTTACAGATTCTTGCACATGCAATGGATGCCAACAGTTCCAACTGTTTACTATAAGTAACTTGAAAACTTGAGGGTTTTCTACATTCCAATACAAACTTCCACAAACATTTGATGGACATTTGAGTTTCTCTGCTCCTTACTAGTAAGGACTGTATCTGTGCTATGGATGCTAATAGCTCCAACTATTTATTACAAGTAGCTTTAAAATCTGTAGCAAACTGGATGAAGTTAATATGATGATTTCTTTTTCTCATCTCTGTCTAATGCAAGGTGTGTTGCCTAGTTTGTTATCACATTTAACCTCCTTTGTTTTAAACCTTACCTATCCACCTTATTCTAGGGATGTTCTCTGTTTCTTTTTGCTTTATAGTGTTATGGACACCTGCAGCTGGCTTTGTTGTGGTCAAGTGTGTTTTTAATCTCTTCATTTTTCAAATGTTTCCCATCTACTGAGCTTATTACAAGCATCACTTTTCTGTTATCTTAAAAGTTTTCTCTGTCCCACACATTCCAAAAATATAAGATCTTGTGAAGCACTCAACAAAAATGTCTTTGTCAGTCTCTAAACTTCTTCACTCCACAAATTCTTCAATGAAATAGTATCTCTGCTGCATCAAACTGGTTGTAAAGATATGTCATAATTTGCTTAGTGTTGCTTTTAAATCTCTTAGCCCTGTTTCTTCAAGTTTTCACTCACCAAATGTTCATCTCTAAGTAATAACACTTTCAGCTTCTTTATCATAACTCTCTCACAGCTTCAACCCTGCTCTGATGTAGCTAGAGTATTTTCCTGTGGCTAGTTGCAGTTCCTCTTCTACCATCTTCTATGACATCAGCTGCTGGCACATCTGTATATACCAATGTCCATTCTGGCTTGGAAATGTTTAGCTCTATCCTTTGGTTTCATTTCAAGTTTGAAAAGGTTCAAAGATTTCAACTGAACATTTTCGATGAAGCCAAATTTTATGAGCATGCATGCCAGTTCTCACAGCACAACTGAGAGGACCTTTAGTACATCAAAATGCTCACTCATCTGCAGACAAGTTCTTGTACAAAAGTTGAGAATTCATATATCAAAGAAATCTTTATTATAAACATGGGGAAATTCACTGCAAAAATGGGAAGAAAAAAAAAACTACTAATAATGCATTCCTCTGACTGCTATTGCACTTTTTTTTTTTTTTTAATATGCTTTCTATAATCAGTGTAGCCTACTCATGCTGTGAATGAGCCCCTGTCAGGAACTCAGATAATGAGATCAAATTCCAAACCACTGACGAATGCTGATGAACTGAGTCAATGATCGATGTTGATGCGATGAATGATGGCGAGAGCGTTGTCTGATAACATGAGTGGAAAATGTTAAAAATGGCATCATCACCTTGAAAGACCCTGGGCTCTAGCTCACTCATTCTCCAGAAAGGTGTCCTCAACTCCTTGGTATCCTTGGTGAAGAAAATATTTCTGGCAGACCCAAATCTGCCTTCTTGACCCAGTGCAAATGTAATGGAGAAAACCTCTGTTATCGTGGCCCTAGCAACCAAGAGCAAAAGCTAAAACATCACAAGAGTCGCTTTTTGACACGTGGGCAGGCTTGGGCTACCGTTGATCACAGAGAAAGCTACTGAGCCTTGCAAGTGGGTGTGTGTTACACACAAGCTAGTCCGAACACGATGGATGTCACTGGTATAATTCACTGACCTAAAAATACGTTTATCCTTCACAGTTATACATGAACATATAATATTTCTCTCAAACTATCCCTCAAGCTTTAAAATAACTAGGCTTAACATATCTAGACCTTTTAATTACAAGCATTAATCTTGGTCATCGTCATAATTTTTCCGTTCAATATGCATGCCTTTCTCTGTTCAAATCATGTGACCGCGACAAAAAAAAACATCCGTTATGACTTGTCTTATTACAAGTTTCAACTAAACTGCACATTGTAAATGCCATATTTGATTTACATATTAAAATTTCAGAAACTATGCTCCTAAAATCGGACACATTTTTTTTCAATGCAGCAGTATACAACTGCGCAGGCATGCCGTTACACGAAACGAGCTACGACGAAAGTCAAACCGGACTTTAACGTTTATGCTAAAACTGCAATAAATATTTACTTAAAAAACTAACTTACTTAATTAAATATTAATCTTGGTATTATTTCTGATTATATGATAGGTAAGTTTAAGCTAAGAATGTTCAAAAATGATTAAAGAAAAAAACTTTCGCGACCACCGGCAAGACTTTCGGAGCCGCCATGTTGCCGTTTATCGGTAAGAGAAAGTGCAAATTCTTCGCTCTCACATAAAAATAATCTAAAAAGCGTCCTAACCTCCACCTTTGTTAGCTCTCTTGGCGCCTTCATTATCTGTTTCTCCTTCTAAAGGTCTTTTTCTTGAATCAGAAGAGTCCATCGTAGTACCATTAGTGCCGTCGTAATTCATTGTAGTGTCCGTTTGTCAGGGCCCAGATCTCGTGGGGAATCACGATGCCGGTACAACAACGAGACTTTGCATATGCAGTCCAGGTGCAAAAACTGGAAAATCCAACAAATAAACTCATCAAAAAAAATAATTTTGTTCCTAACTGTCATAAAAAACGATCAAGATATAAATATTTCGCCAATCCACAATCTAATGCATGATGGATATCATTTTAAAATCTGTATTTTTCTGTTGAAAACGTAACTTGAATGTCATAACTGTATTTGGTGCTTTCAGATAATTGAAATGGCCACGCCCCCTTTGAAGATCATGATACGGCTAATAGCAATTTTTTTTTTCAAAATATTTGAATGTCATGAGTACTAAGTCAGTTTATGACCTTTTTCATTCATTTTGTCCTTGTGATTGTGGCAAGATTAATCCTTCATATACTTTTTGTTTTGCTCCCCACCCCACCCCAACCCCCTTCGAAAATTTCTGTCTGATGCAAACTTTCTTCATATGATAAGATTTCCGCTTTTGAAAGTCAGTAGCATAGTCACCCTAGAATAGAGTGCGTAGATGTCAATCATTTTCATATCTCCTATGAAGGCATCTCTGAACCGGTGCTCAAAGATATGATATTAATAATGTGTGACTCTGAAGGAGAAATAACAAGAAATGGAGAACTATATAGAGCATTAGAGGTTACAAATAATATCTAAGTCCCGTAACATTTGTATGACGTAAGGGTGTGAAGTGTTAGTGAGTTCACATTTCTAGGCTACCACAGCATTTTAGGTAGGGTTGCCAGCACTTTCCCTCGCTGCTTTTGTTTTCACAGGAAAATCCCAAGTGCCTTTTTTTTTTTTAAGCTGCGTTAGCCTCGGTGCCTGACGGTCAGAAAAAAATTCCAATCGAGTGTGAAATCGAATCAGGGACCTTCGGATTGGCAGGCAAGTACACTAACCATTACATCACCACGGAAATAATATACCTTGTTTTAAATTTAGGTTTGAACTCTTAAATATGCCATATTTTAGGTGGCGGATTAAGCAACTGCTAAACAGGTCTAAGCTTTTTTGGTCCAAAAGGGCAAAAAGGGGAGGGGAGAGAAATCTCTGCGTCTTCTTAATTAACTTATACAGACATCACTGTGAATTGGAAAACAAGATACAGAACATGCAGTGGAAACACCCATGTTTTAAGAAGAAATCATAGAACTACATGAGAACGTTCTCCAAGTTAGAACTATAGCAGACCGTTCTTCAAGCTAGTAAAAACATGGTGAAAATAAAGTCCTCGCATGCTTTTAAAACGCTGCACCAACACATTGCCACATCAGCGATAAGACTGGTTCCAGCAGGAAAGAGATAAAAAAAGGCCGACCAAAGACAGCACAGTGAAGTAATGTAGTACAGAGTAAAGACTAGTTCCCGGAGAGTTTGCTTCTGTCCATTCCCAAGATGTACTGAACTGTGATTGGTTAGGCGGCTTGAATCAACAAATGTATCCACGAGTCAAGTGGTAAGCATCATCAGTATCAACCTTTTTCCTCCTGAATTACATAGCGCACTTTAAGGAATTTTACTTTTGACTGCATAGTCATCTGGATCTACGATTATCTCTTTCTTTCGCAGCAAAAACTGGAATTCATCATTTTTAGGATACCAATACTAAATGCCACCAAGTTTAACAAGCTAAGAAATGACACCATAAGAGAGATGGTAGGAACTACATCATGTCTACGACACATAGAGAAGTGGTTCGGCCACTTAATGAGAATGACACACGGCCACCCGCGAGAGCCTTCAACTAAAGAACTACAGAACGCAGATCAAGAGGAAGACCCAGAAAGAGATGGATATATGGTATCAGAGAAACACTCGCTAATTATGTATGGCATGACCGTCACCGATGCGAATTGCATCTCCTCTCGACGCTTCACTGTACAAGAGGAAGGATAAGTAAGTAGGAAGGATAAAGTGAGTAAGTAAGTAATACTAATTTAAAAATAGGTTACATTTTCATAATAACCTTGCGGATTGCAAAAGAAAGCCCCACTAGTCAGTTTGACATCCCTGACTTAAACCACCGCCAAAGAACGCAGATGAATGACGTCCAGACTGAACACATTAGAAAACTAAGTTGCATTTAATATACTAAAAGTTGATCAATATATACTAAGTTTTAATTCTTTTTTCCCCTCTTAGATGGTAGAAAGAAAGGTACCTAGAAAGGGAACACAAATGCAAAACTGCTCTGACGAAAAAAAAAAAACAACTTCGTTTATGTCATTTGTAAATTTTCTCAGTTTTTGCAGCAACAATCCCTGTACGTGTGCAGATTTCTTAATTACACTCTCTTACCTTTGCAACTGTCTTGACCAGTTTTACAAGATAAATTACCTGTTAATATACAATAATCAGGTTTCTCAACCTTTTTTCCCTCGCCCTTTTTGGCATCATAATTTTCACCGCAGTTCCCATCCTATACCGTAACTTTTAAGGCACATTATTTACCTCGTTTAACTGTGGCCACCAGAAATTTCATCCTGAGAAACCCTGTAGTATAAAATAATTTGATAGATGAGCTGAGGAGAAGCTCTGTACTATAAAATAATTCGAGAGCTGGGCCGACGTTATGCTGTGCGGCCCTTGTTGAGAAACCCTGTATCATAAAACAACTTGACGGTTGAGCCACATTAAATCAGATGGCAACGTGCCAACTTCATAGTGTGTGCCTGTGATAACTAGATTCGGTGTGATAAATCAGCCAGTGACCTACGTATAACTATTTGCCCTGGTACCGAGAGGGGCCGGAGATTATGATTACCAACAGTTGTTCTGATAGCTAAATAGAAATTGAATTCATTTCAAAATATGGGGAAGTATTCCATATAATACTGCTAATATAAATTGCGAGACAGTGTAAAACTCTTAAAAGAATAAAATATGTTCTGAAACGAACAATTTTATATAGATCTATTGTTTAAACAAAGTGAACATGCCCAATACGGCAGTCACCAATGTGAATCAAATGTCGATAATATGACACATTAGTAGTTTTTTTTATTTTTGTTTTTGTTTTTGTTTTTTTGGTATGAATAAATATGAAACTAAATATGTAAATATACACAAAGTCACTGCAGTAAAGCTGTGATAACAAAATGTTAAGACTATAAGCTGGTTTCAAAGATGCTTCACTGATGACAGAAGCCGCCTGGCGCTAGAGCCATGAGTATGGGACATTGGAACCGTACGTTCTGAACTCGAAATTCAGCTATACTTAACCTTTCCTTTCTCAATAATCATATTCCCTCTCGCTAAGTTCTCGTCTACTCTTTCCTCACCTGCAACTGATACTCTAGGTCCTTCACTGCGCTATATTACAAACCCTCTACTCTAGCCACATTCATCTGTTTCATCCAAACTTTTTCTTGGTTTGACAACCATTGCATCCTTCTCTCTCTTTTCCCCTTTCCCCACATTCTCTTTACTACCAACAAGTCAGACCGGCATCGCACCTCACAAATCTTCTCTGACAATACTTCACTACAGCTCTCAAATGCAGCTTCTTGCAAGTAACAGCTAAATGCTCCCCCCCCCCCTTTTTTCTGTTATTTTGTTTCCATTCTTGTTTATTATATATCACTGAAGTGAATTTATAATTTATCTTCTTTTCCTATTTCTTTATCTTTTATGTTCTTGTATGAGTTAAGGTGTACACCGAAACGTTACATCTGTATAATTAGTAACGCTGTTTCTACTTTTGTTTTAAATGGTTTTAACGGTCAGTCATTATATAAACCATTTTGATACCATATGGATAAGCAACAAAGTAACATAAGTATTTTCTGAATACGTAAATAGATAACTAATGTTGTAAATATCTTCTTCTTCATCGTTCGTTCAGACACCGACATCAATCTTTTCCCACAAAACAGCGGTTCGTTTCGGGTCCTCATCATCGCCGTAGAGATTACCTTGTAAGGGATGGGGGCTGACCAAGACCTTTACAGTGTGGGTTGTGTAACAGGCAACTCTGGAGGATATGATGTGGTGTCTGTTGCTCTTTGCTGCACAAACGTAGGTCTGTTCTGGTGAATAGATTCTGTTGGTGATGGGGTCTCAGCCTGCAGCAGCCTGTCCTAGGTGGAAGATTACAACTTCGTCGTTTCTTGAGTGTTTACAATACTCGTTATCTGATTATTTTATGTTGTTTTATTTCCTTGTCTTTAAACGGCATATGGTTTTAAGTCTTTTCTTTGTTTCTTCTTAATCTGAACATCTACCAATCTGTTGCATTCTTCCTGCCTCTTTTGCCAGTGCGTCTCCCTCTTCGTTTCTTTGGATGTTTAAATGGGCGGGTATCCATTATATGGCCACTTTATTGAATGCTGTGCTCGCTAGAGATAGGGCAACTGTCATGTTATGTCATAGATATCAATTACAAGACTGTGTTTTTCTAAGTTCAACCGACAGAGATGTCTTTTGTTTCCAGTACTCCTTCTGTCGATCTATATTTACTGTACGATGTGGAGATGGAAACATTGTTTAATGTAGAGGCTAACGACCCATAGCTGACTGCTTGTCTCAGGGTTGATGAACCACAGCCAATCAGAACCACAGCCAATCAAGACTATGTCCCAGTTCAGGCTCAACCTGGCTAACGAGATATGGCAATGGACTCTGCTAAAGAAGCTGTCCATCTCATTACTTCTTAGCCACACCGTAGGTCTCAAAAATAACCGCCATAACCTACTCTCCATTTGTCAGCATTGGCTGCAGTTCTAGGGAGAAGAGAAAAAAAAACCACCCACCCACCCACCCACCCACCCACCCACACACACACACACACACACACACACACACACACACACACACACACACACACACACACACACACACACACACACACACACACACACACACACACACACACACACACACACACACACACACACACACACACACCACACACAACACACACACACACACACACACACACACACACACACACACACACACACACACACACACACACACACACACACACACACACACACACACACACACACTGTGTAATGTAGCCGTTGTTCGATAATGCTCAGTCAGTCAGTCATTGCATGTCCCTTGCGGAACTTTGCCTCCCTAACAGCTCTCCTGTAAGCCTCTCGGTTGCAAACAAGATGCCTTGCTGCTGATGCGTCCATTTGCAGATCATCAATGACGTCTTGCAGCCATCTTCGCCTTGGTCTTCCTCTCTTTCTTTTTTCCCATTATGTACCCTTCCAAGACGGTCTTCTCTAAATTATCATGACGTTTAATGTGTCCAAAATATTTAAGTTTTCTCTGTTTAATCTTCCTTACTAGCCAGCCTTCTTCAATATTAAGTTCTTGTAGTATGTATAGATTTATTCTTTTTTTTTTGTGTGTGTCCATGATATTTGAAGGATTCTTCTGTAGCATTTAAAGGCATTTTTATGTCAAACCAAGTTGTTGTTTCACCATTTATTCTTACTGCTGGCCTAGACACAACAGTGATGTTAATTGTATCACATGTGTTGGAAATCCCATTTTTTTCCATTATTTCCCAAAGTTTCTGGTGTTGTACACAATCAAATGCCTTTGAATAGTCTATAAAAGACAAATATAGATTCACATTAAATTCTCTGAATTTCTATATTATTAATCTTATATTGAATATATGATCTCTTATTCCTCTTCCTTGTCTAAAACCAGCTTAGACCATATTGACTTCTTCTTCTTCTATTTTCTTATAAAGTCTATCCATTATGACTTTTAATAGAATTTTACTGGCATGATTAATCAGGGCAATAGTTCTGTAGTTTGTGCACTGTTGATCTTCTCCTTTACAGTCAGTTGTATCATACATTCATCTGCAATATGTTACAAGTCAAAATATTTACCAAAAAAAATTCACGGCTCGGGTTCTTTCTCCTCCAGTAACAATTCACACTGTTGATTTTCGCTTTCGCAGTCAGTTGTATCATACATTCCTCTGCAATATGTTGCAAGTCAAAATATTTACAGTGTTGTATTATTACTGGTAAAGCTTACTGTAATTAAACTGCTATATAAAAAATGCACTATAGATTATTTCCCTCATGATATATGTGAGATAATGTTCCAGGACCCCCGTGTGATACCCAGGACCTAGGCATATGCCTAGCAAGCAAAGAATAGGACCACTGTACCCTACCACGCATGATTGTAAAAGGCGACTAAGGAGGGTTAGGCATAGGGCCAGCAATCCTATCTGGTTAAAAAAAAACTATCAGACTGCTACAGAAACAGAAGCAAGGGGAAAAACAAATGCAGGTGGAAGGGGAAATGCTTATCAGGAAACTGAGCCCATGAAGGTTGTGGATGAAAGCCAGCCATTGAAAGTCCCCAGCCCGACTACAGACCTCCCGGAACCTAAACACAAGATGCAAATAGGCAGCTGAAATGTAAGGACACTTAATTAATCAGACTGGAAAACTAGCACAGACCATCAAGGAAATGAACAGATACAAACTAGACATACTAGGAATACAAGAGGCAAGATGGACAGGACAAGGCAGAAGGAAATTAACAACACAGCACACAGAAGATACAATAATATGGTCAGGTAAAGAAGATCATCATGAAGGAGGAGTAGCATTGATTATAACAAAAGAAGCATCAAGAGCATTGCTGAACTGGACCCCTATAAATGAGAGATTATTTCATGCACGCTTCATCTCAAGATTCACGAAGTTGTCTATTGTAGTTTGTTATTCACAAACAGAAGCAGCTGAAGAGGAATTAAAAGATTTTTTTCAACAGTCCCCAAGCCACAGTAGAAACAATACCCAACCATAATATGCTTTTCATCTTGGGCGACTTCAATGCAAAAGTAGCTGAGGGAAATGAATATAGAAGAAGAATCATGGGAAGAGAAGGAATCATAGATATAAATGAAAATTGAGAAAGGGTGTGCAGTTTCTGTGAAGAAAACATGATGACCATCGGAATGACAATTTTTCCAACATAAAAACATCCATAGTGACTTGGAGGTCCCTGGATTAAACAACAGAAAACAAAATCGATCACATATTAATAAACAAGTGGAAACAGTCACTACAAGATGTGAGAGCAAGGAAAGGAGCAGATGTAGGAAGTGATCACAAACTTCTGGTAGCGAAAATAAGACTCGAATTAAGGAAAGCCAAAATCGGAGAACACAGAAAGGGACGCTTTGATACAACAAAACTGAAAGACCAGCAAACAACAAATGAACTCTCAATAGCACTTACAAACCACTTCTATGTCCTACAAGACGAAGCAGAAATGTCTGTACTAGAGTTCAGTGAAACACTACAGAGAATAGCAAAAGAGGTGCTGAGATATCAGAAACGGAGAAAAGAGAAATAGATAAGCAAGAACACATGGGAAAAGGTAAAGCAAAGAAAGGAAATCAAGAAAAAAAATTACCGAGCACCAA
This sequence comes from Achatina immaculata, assembly GCA_009760885.1. NCBI lineage: Eukaryota > Metazoa > Mollusca > Gastropoda > Stylommatophora > Achatinidae > Lissachatina > Lissachatina immaculata. The sequence goes on along the minus strand of CM019702.1, from coordinate 43,473,522 downwards.
ATCACAAAAAGGCCAAAAGAACAAGTTTTTAAGTAATTATGCACAGAATGGCAAAGAAGTGAAGGAATCATGCCGTCAAGATAAACGTCAATACTGTGACAACTTAGCAGAAGCAGCAGAGAAAGCAGCATATGCAAATGACATGAAAACCATATACAGAATCACACAGCAGATGACAGGTAACTTCAGTACAAGATGTGAGAGTGCAATAAGGATACATAAGGGACAACTGGTCAGTGGAGAAAGAGAAAAAAATTGAAAGATGGAGGGAACACTTTAACACCCTACTAAACAGTCAAAACAGAAGAAGGGATGAGTGAATGGTTCCAGATTGAAACAGGTATGAAACAAGGATGTATACTGTCTCCTTTGCTTTTTGGAATTACAATAGACTTCATAATGAAAAAATGCTGTACAGGCAACACAGGTATTGTTTGGGTACATGGGACCCAACTAGAAGATCTTGATGTTGTTGATGACATAAATCTTACTAATTCTTATCAGTAACAATGTGAATTCCATGCAAGAAAAAACAGATAGCCTGTCTTCACTGGCTAGCAAAATAGGACTTGAATTAACAAGGACAAAACAAAAATAATGAAACTTCCCATTAATCAAATTGAAAAATACACGTAGAAAGGACAGATATTGAAGAAGTCAATCAATTTGCATACCTTGGCAGCTACATAGACCAGGATGATGACACTAGAAAAGAAGTTAGAATCAGAATTGCAAAAGCAGCATCAATCTTCAAGACTCTTGAGAACATATGGCATTCAAAAGTTATAACCACAAAAACCAAGTTAAGACTATTCAATTCAAATGTAATATCCACCCTCATTTATGCATGCGAAAGCTGGAAAACAACTAAAGAAATAGACAAGGAATTAGACTCTTTTTAAAACAAATGCCCAAGGAAAATACTCGGCATAAAATGGAACGAATTCAAGAACAATGCAGAGATAAGACAGATGACTGAACAACAACCAGTCTCATGGGTGATCAAGAAAAGGAGATGGACATATGTTGGTCACGTGATGAAAAGAAACTATCAGAGAATCCCAAAACAAGCTATCAAGTGGAACACAAAGGGCCAAAGAAAAAGAGGCAGACCGCGAGAAACTCTGAAGAGGACATTGTTAAGAGAGGCCAAATTAACAGGCATAAAATCCCTTGATGAGCTTGAAAGACTCGTCGAAGACAGGAAAAATTGGCGAACTATATTGCGAGCCCTATGTGACGTTTAACGGCACGGGAAAGATATAAGATAAGATAAGAAACAGAACATAAGCAGAAGACATACAATAGACATACCTAAAGCAAAAACAGAATTAAACATCAATACAGGACCAATAAAAATAAGTGAAGTAAAGAAGGCAATAAGATAAAGGTAAAGATAATCACTTGGCAAATGCCGTAGGGGATGAAGCGTTAGAGACCTTATTATGCTGGGCCATCAGCGTATGAGGTAGTGTGGCCAGTTCCTTTTCTCGCTGCCTTTCCTTCCCATATTTTTTGTGGTACCCATTTTACTTGGCTGGGTAAACCTCTGGGCCATATTGGTCGGAAAAAGATCCCGCTCAGCTGTGGGATTCGAACCCTCGACCAATTGGTTGCTAGACGAGTGCTCTAACCAATACACTAGCCGGTCCCCAAAGGAGGCAATAAAGAAGCTAAAATTAGACAGGGCGTTTAGTGAAGATGAACAGATTGCTAAGATATTGAAAGCAGAAGAAACAGAAACACCAAAACAACTCTGTCGGATACTACAACAAATTTGGGATCTAGAAAAAAAAAAGCAAACTCCAGAGGAGTGGAAAACTGGCCTTATAGTACAAATACCAAAGAAGGGTAACCTCAGAGATTGCGGGAAATGGAGAGACATTACACTCCTGCCACTCACCAGTAAAGTATTTTGCAGAAAAACCATCAACAGAATTGTACCAGCACTTTAGGGAAAACTTCGGAAAGAGCAGGCAGGATTTAGGAAAGGAAGATTATGCATCGACCACATATTTGTACTTAGATAAATATTAGAACTGGCAGATGAGTGAGTGGCATTGCACACCATATGACTGTTTATAGATTTTGAGAAAGCCTTTGACAGTGTCAATAGAGATGCACTGCAGAAAATTCTAAGACGGCATGGCCTCCTCCATAAAATAGTGAATGTCATCAAAGCCCTATACGAATGTTTTCAGTGCAAGTGATCTGTGGAGAGCATACCTCTTGGTTAATGAAGGAGGCAACATCAGACATACGCAGAGGATTAAAATGGACAATCGGCACATTGCTGGAGGACCTTGACTTTGCCGACGATATTTGTCTACTATCAAGCAGCCACGAAGATGTGCAATATAAAATAAACAAGCTAACTCAGAATGCAAACAACATAGGCCTAAAGATCAACGTAGGAAAGACAAAGTTAATGAAGCAAAATGTGAGCAACAGAAATGTATTTAGAGTAGATAACAAGTTAGTGGAGGAGGTCAACTAATTTGTATACCCTGGCAGTAGAGTAGTAGATAATGGAGACAGCACAGAGGACATCAACAGCAGACTTACTAGAGCAAACCTGGCTTTTGTAGTGCTGCAGACTAGATGGAAATCTAAAAAAACTAAGCATGAATACGAAAATCAGGATATTTAAGAGTAATGTTCTAAGTGTACTACTCTATAGAAGTGAATGCTGGAAATCACCAAAACCATAGAAAACAAGTTGAATTCTTTCCAGACTAAATGTTTACGAAGAATTAGAAAAATATTTTGGCCAAACACCATAAGAAATAACATCTTGTTGGCAGAAATGCAGATGAAGCCACTGACAGCAATTACTGAGGAAAGACGCTGGCGATGGTTGGGACATGTGCTCCGAATGACTGACAACTCACTACTACCAAAAATAGCACTAAGATGGACACCACAGGGAAAAAAGTAGTAAGGATAGAGCAAAGGAGACATGGAGAGAAACAAAAGAGAGGATGTTGAGCAATAGAGGGCTCACCTGGGCAAGAGCGGAAAAAAGGGTAAAGGACAGGCGCTTGTGGAAAGCCCTTCTGGAAGCCCCATGTGCCCTGGGCACTTAAGTTCAGAGAGAAAGAAAGAAAGAGAGTGAGAGAGAGAGAGAGAGAGAGAGAGAGAGAAAGAGAGTGAGAGAGAGAGAGAATGTTTCAGGAGAATTTCCCCATGTATACATACTCCAAACATTACAAAGTAGATGCTTTTGTACGCCACATGCCAGTTGCACCACTTTTGTAAGTGCGCAAAACAAATTGAATCCACAAAGCCACAGTTTTCAAATTTGAGAAAAATGGCGGCATTCGTCAGTATGCCAGCCAACGGACAGTTTCGCCTGCTTGAAGGGCAAGCTGTAACTTGACACAAGTTCAGCAAAACGCATTGAAAATTTTACTACTGCGACATTATTTACATTTACCATGTCATCCACTTCCACGGAGATGGACAAAGATGATCACCCATATGTATACTCCTTTATAAATGTTGTACTATGGTTGTTCATGTTGTTCTTTGTTGGGGTGCCTTTCGGTCTAGTCAGTGCATCTGTGTTGGTTATCGCAAGACCCTTCTCAGTCATTTTCCCTCAAAATGATATTGTCCGGACATTAGACTTCTTGGAGGTGTGTCAGTACATACCTGAGATCTGCATCGCTCACATCCGAGCTGGGAGTGATTTTCTTCGATGTATGGAGAGCAGATTCTTCATTAACATGGAAACAATCATCTAGTTTAATCTCTCGTCTGACCTGCCGTTTGGAGTCTGTTTGGTGCAAGCCAGCACCTAACTGTACGTCCGTCATCAGTCTGTCTGTTTCGTTCCTTCCGTCTAACTCCGTTTAATCAAAGCTAGCGATGACCACATTTCATTTACAAACATATTCATAGACAATGACACGGTATCAGATATTGACCTTCGCAAAGATTAGAAACACTTTCCATTACAGATAAATAATTCTCATGAATACAGCTGTATCGAAGATTGAAATGTTCATGTTCCTGTATGTAGTACATTCTTACACTGAGTTTTTTTTTTTGTGTGTGAAGCATAAACTTGATCCTGGCTTAGTCTTCTCAACTCATTCTTATTTGTCTTATTCACACCACCCTATCTACTGATTTTTCTCTTTCTCTTGATATCATTGTATCTACTGATCTCTCACGGTGTCATCACAAGTACTGATTTCTCTCCGTGTCATCCTATGTACTGACCCTTCCGGTGCTAGATCTGGTGTCCTGTAATTTCAGCTGACGACAGAATACAAGAGATATGGTCCACACTTTACACACAGCAAGGCTCTCAGTGTACGTAAGAATTACAAAGTATATCCAACAGCGGATGCCTTGGTAAAGTTCATTCAGAATCAACTCACAATACATCAACATATATGGCTCATTATTTCATGATCTCTCAGCCGCTGCAAACATTAGTCGTTGCAGTCGACGTCGTGAAGATCTTGAAATGCAAATACTGTGTCGGATGAGGAGTGGCATGACCCCTTTCACCCATTTTTTTAATGGTTATCCTAATAACAAGCGATGATATTTCAGCTCGGCGTACAAGAAGACATTCCAACGCCGAAGACAGGACAAGTTGGCGAACTACTTTGCGAGCCCTATGTGACGTTTAACGGCACGGGAAGGATATAAGATATATAAGTACAGGCTATGCCGGCAGGTAGAAAAGCCCACTTCAAGAAAGTCACTGTATTCCGTTCCCTCTCTGGCATGATTCCACAGCCGTCGAGGTTCTCACTTCGTGTGGCATGTTGTCTTGTTCGTGATTAAACTGAATTATTATTTGCTTGTAGTTTACGAGCTGTTACTTATGTATGTAAAAATGTGCTGTATTAACGTGTTTAATTTCTTTATATTACGTAAAAGGTTGGGATATTTGGAGGGGTGCAGTATGGGATGCCATGCACGACTGTACTTAATTATGGGAAGGAAACATCTGATAGTCATATATATATATATATATATATATATATATATATAGAGAGAGAGAGAGAGAGAGAGAGAGAGAGTTACATGGCAGCAACAAGCCTTACATTTTACAACTGACACTTTATCATTTTACATATTGATGATGATCTATTTCAGATACTTGACGCACGACTCTTAGAACCCGAAGTTGCTGTTACATTCACAGAAATCAAGAATGAGGGTAAAGGGTGTGTTCATTATTATTGCAAAATGAGTGAAGAAAATATAGCAATGTGATCTTCCAAATGTAGAACTGACAATTGTAATGCAGATTTAAAGAAATCAAAGATGAAAAATCATGGTTCGTTTTGTGTTATCTCTGGTTTTGGTAACCTATTTCTCTTGGCTGGAGGGAGTGCTGGCAGATTTTTTGCCATTAGCTTAGATGAATGACAGGTAGGGCAGCAGGATACCATTTTGTTTCGTTTCCTTGTTCCGAGTTCGAAATTTTCTCACACATTTCTTTCCTGAATAGAATTTATCTAGGAGTGTCGGTGCGAACTCCCACACAACAAACAGAGCCCGGGTAGTTTAGCTAGCAGTGTATCTGTGCTCAAACATGCTGTAGCACATCAGCATGTCAGCCTTTAATGAAACACCTTCAGAGCGCAGCTTGCAGCTATAACAGTAACAGTAATCAACTTGCTGCATCTGTGGCAAGGACAGCTGGAGTTAAAAAGTAGCAGTTACAATTTCGGTAGTGACAGCACATCAATGGCAAGTTTAACAATTTCGGTAGTGACAGCACATCAATGGCAAGTTTAACAATTTCGGTAGTGACAGCACATCAATGGCAAGTTTAGCACTCGACACGCCGGGGAGAATAACAAAGTAAAAGCAGTTTGAAAATTATGTGGTAACTACAACGGATAGAAACACAGTATCTGATGAGTATTTCCAACAGGCAAAGCTCTGTCCTTAGTCTAGTTGAAACCACGGTAAAAAAAAGTCTGACTGAAGCCAAAGCCAAATAAACATGGGCGCATTAATGGGCGATTGACCTGAGGCGTGAGACATGATCAGAAGACACAAGCTTGGGGGCTCCTAACAGAACCTGGAGAGGACTGCGGGTTTTGCCATGTCAACAGGGATCAAGATCTGATGTGACCAACAACCTCGAACACAGAAGAAGAAGAAGAACGGGCGATTGCACCTTTGTTGAACAACTCACCATAGTGAAATTTCTTTATACAGAGGAGGTGAAACCTACTGACATTCACTGTGAGAGGTTAGCTTAGTACAGAAGTGAAAACGGCATGATCCAGCGAAAAGTTAATTAACGTGTAGAAAGTTAAGCTGTAAGAACAAGTGTAACTGACTACGCTCGATACGGTCGGTCATCAACATCACGCACGCAAGCTGCCATCGACTAGGTGCAAGTCTTGATCACAGAAGACCGACAGACTACTTTTTTTCGCTGTTGCTGCACATGGATAATCCATCCCGTGCCGTTAAATGTGACATAGGGACCGCATGGTAGTTAGCCAAGATGCATAATGACTTGGGGCACTGTAAAGTTTGTGCAACAGCTTAATGATCAGTACAAACAACAGCGCATGGAAGTTGCGACCCAATTCCTGAAACGATCAGAGTGTTTTGGAGCGGGCTATCACCGGCGACGAGACATCATTCCGTCACTGTGAGTCTGGAAACAAGGTACTGAGTATGCAGTGGGTGCACCCATTTATTCCTGTAAAGAAGAACCTCAAACAAAAGGCTTCTGTTCAGAAAGCCGTGACTTAATTTTTTGACATTAAGGTCCAATTCTAGCCCATTTTTAGGAACATGGGCAAATGACCAGTGCAGTAGTTAGAAGGACCATACAATTCGCAGCAAAAGAAGATGAGGGTACTTCCTCTGATGATCTGGAGAGCTGTGTGGTTATTTCACTGGCCAAAATAGAGTTTCCTGCATAGTGCACTATCAGAAGTAGTGGTATCAATGAGGTAATATTTGTAGTAGATGAATTATGATATAATATTATGAGGACCAAAGAAGGATGAGCACTACTAATAGCAGTTTAGATCAAGTTGTGTGATGACATTAACCTAGGACAAACAATGCTGTACTATTCAGCCAAATTCAAGTTGACAGCTGAGAATGTTCAGAGAAGAGTTTATGAAGGCTGTAGGCAAAACACTGCTGCCCTCTAGCTTACCCAGCCATAAAAGTAGGGCACCTAGAAGTATAGGGCAGGGGGCATAGAGAACATTGATATGCAAGGTGAGGTGTTGGATTATATCTTACATACGGCCACCAGCATGTGAAGGGAAATAGAATATCACATAAAACACAGGACTTCACATAAGTTTACAATGGTGATAGAAAAATAAAGTACTTGCCAGTGATGGTTTTATGCAGATAAAAGTTAAAAAACAGTAAACAATCTTGGCCAGCCACACAGATAATTAAATTAGAGATTAATACAAATAAAACACTACTATCAAACAAACGCAGACAATTTTTTGTTTGTGTAAAAGCAGGTCATGCAAATATTATTAGAGATTTTATTAATAAAAATTAGAACATGACAAGGAAACCGAGAGAACAATCTCAGATCATTTATGAAATAGATCTTCCAACTGTGCAGTTTAACATTCCCCAAAATGTTCCAAAAGCAATATATAATTTAATTGTTTCTAAAAATTATATTAATTCTTAACCCAGCAGACCAAAAATCAAAAGATCACACAGAGAGCATTATAATAAACATATCTGATATCTGCTCCCCCCCCAAGGAAACGACACAACGCCTGCATTAAGTTTATGCTGTTGTTTCAGTCTGAGTCTAAAAAAAAAAAAAGGAATAAAACCGTATGGATGAAATTTTGTATTGATAATTTTTTTTAAACAAAATCATCTCCATGGCTTATGGTAAAGATGGAGTTCATGAAGTTTTTCTCAAGGCCTGACCAATTTGATCACTACAGGTTCTGATGTGGTTTGCTAACTTTCTCCCTGTGGCTAACAAATATTAAGCACAAAAGGCTGTGAGCAATCCCAATAATGTAGCATTCAAGGGCTGTGAGAAATCCCAAAAATGTAGCATTCAAGGGCTGTGAGAAATCCCAATAATGTAGCATTCAAGGGCTGTGAGAAATCCCAAAAATGTAGCATTCAAGGGCTGTGAGAAATCCCAAAAATGTAGCATTCATGGGCTGTGAGAAATCCCAATAATGTTGCATTCAAGGGCTGTGAGCAATCCCAATAATGTAGCATTCAAGGGCTGTGAGAAATCCCAAAAATGTAGCATTCAAGGGCTGTGAGAAATCCCAATAATGTAGCATTCATGGGCTGTGAGAAATCCCAATAATGTTGCATTCAAGGGCTGAGGTTCTGAATCCTACTCAGAGCTGGGATTTCCCCAAGATGCCTTAGTGTTGCAATCACCACCTAATTTCATGCTTGCAAGGATCGCAGCCAGCCTTTGACACTGAAGAGAACAGACCTATGAAGTGAGGTCAGTTCAAAACGGTGGTTCTTGATCCTTTCTTCTGGCCTGGATCCCTTTTCCATCCTGAGAACAGCTGTGGACCCTCATTAAAGATAAAGCAATAAATAAACCCCAGATGATGCTAAAATTTTTAAAACTGGACTAATCCATTTGCTGGTCCATGGACCCCAAAAATTCCTTCCATTGACACGTTGGGGCATCCTGGTTCAGAATGTACTCTCCATATATTGCTGCCATTACATTCCATGAAAACAGGCTGTTCACATAAACATTTGCTTTTATATAAGGATCTACACCAGCATCGGTGGCAAGCTAATTAAAATAAAAAACCCCAAAACATACAATATAGAACGTCCAATGTTTATGACAGCCATGTCTTTACATTCATACAGATCTACTTTACACATATGATCTATTTTATTTCATACAAGTTTATCTTCTGTGTCTAATGTGTCAACTCTTATCCCGATATTTTCCACGTGAATTTGAACAATAACTGTCAACTGAGTCAAGTTTTCTTAACATGTGAGACATAAACAAAAAAAAACAACAAAAATGGGAAACAGCAGAAAGATTATTTTGGAGAGATGCTGTGTAGACCCCAAATAACCAGAAAAACCAAAGCATTCTCATAGAAAATTGTAATGAAAAGAAGAACCATGTTCTTCAGTATATCAGTAGAAGATGGCAGTTAGGTAAGCTGGTACTGCTGGATAATTCAAGGTTAAAAGGACAAAAATAGGGAGATCAGACATGGATATTTGAAAAAGTGGAACAGGAAAAGAAAGGAATTAAATATGACTGATGAAACCAACAAGCACTCAGACCTGAAAAGCATTACTGCCCATGTCTACTGGTGCTAAAAGACATAGCAAAACACTGCCCAGAATAACAGAGACAGCTATATATAAACTTTATTGACTCTGAAAAAGCATTTGATAGTGTACAAGCATTTGATAGTGTACACAGAGACCACATGTAGAGAATTTTTAGAGCTTATACCATGCCATCCTGTAGCAATGATCAAAAGTTTCTGTGCCAAATTCACTTGTAATGTTGGTCAAAGTCATGTACACTTTGAAGTGAAAACGGGTTAGACAAGGATGCACCCTACCAGCAACTCTTTTCATCACTGCCATAGACAGAAGCCGTCCCAAGAGGTATAAGATGGACAATGTTCTCCATGCTTGAGGATTTGGATTATGCTGATGATACAGCACTCTTAGCACATACTCACCACCACACACATGAGAAAACAAGCACTCTAGATACATTCAGCAGACAAGTGGGACAAAACATCAAATAACTCTAGATACATTCAGCAGACAAGTGGGACAAAACATCAAAGAACTCTAGATACATTCAGCAGACAAGTGGGACAAAACATCATCATAATGAAGTCAGAAATAAAGAAAGCAACACAGAAAACCAAAAGTAATTAATGACCAAAACCTAACAGAAACAGATGCCTTCACATACTTGACAGCATATTAACACCAGATGGTGACCAAATAAAGATAAAGAGAGTTCAAGATAAATAAAAAGTGAGAACAGCTGCACAATAAAACTGTACCAAGGTTGTGTGTAATCCATACTCCTCTATGGGGCAGAATGCCGGAGAACAACTGAAAAAGAAATGGGCAAATAATCCACATTCCACACAATCTGCCTCAGAAAGATTTTAAATATTTACTGGCCATAGACAACAAATAATAGAGAAATACTTGCTCAATGTGAAACAGAAGATATGCATGTCATATAGCATGGATTGGTCATGTGCTCTGAAGCAACATTACTAAAAGAGCCACATGATGATCACCCGTGGAAAAGAGAAACAGAGGCCGACCAAAGGCTAGCTGGCAGAGAACTACAGAAGCAGAAATGAGTAGCAAGCAGCACAGGTGGAGCACAATACAAAGGCTGGCCACAGAATGTGAGAGGTGGAGAGTACTTGTTGCCTTGCAAGATGCCACAGGGCATACTGGGCAGTGATTTGCTCACCAACCAAGGACATGGATGGATGGATATTGGCATGTAACATGACAGCAATGCACTAGGACAATTAAATTTCTGTGTGTCACGGAAACAAGAATAGAAAATATTCTATTATAAATTTAAGTATTCAATGTTTAAGATACAGCAGAACAAGACAAGTAACATATTTATCATATATTAAGAGGTATTATGTAAATAAAACAATACTGGATGGGAAAAAAAAATCTAGGGTAAGAGTGACAAGATGATAACAGTACAAACTGGTGAACAACATCAAGACATGTACTCATAAATACAGGTGAACCAGGGGTACTATAACACAAAATGCACACCTGGTTCTAGCCTTAAAACATGGCATGACTTGCTCATAGCGGGGAATTCTGAGTTGCGGTAGTTAGTTTTAAATTTACTGACAAATTTTTAAAAATTATTAAAAATTTTTTCGTACTCTCAGAGCATTTCAAGGCCACATTAGGTTTTACATTCTTAGACAAACTGGCATAACTGACAAGACATGAAAACATTTAAGAGTTATCAAGGTCCTCCAAAAGGCACTTGCGCCTGACTCACTGCAGCAACACAGATTGAGGCTTTACCAAATTATTTAAAATAATCTTGGTGCAAAGATAACTGGACTACACTAAGGGTATGATCACTGGGGCTGGTGAACCTGGTCATATCCAAAATGTCTTCTTTTAGCTTGGATAACGGGCAAATGTGCTCCCCCACCAGGATAACAAGCTAATGTGTACCTTCTATCTGGCTAACGTGCTCCCTCAGCCTGGTTATTGTGTTCCTTCCACCCAACAAACAGGCTAATGTGTTCCTTCTTTTTGGCTAATGTGCTTCTTCAACGTGGTTAATGTGTTCTTTCAGTTCCACTAACAAGTTAGGGTTTGCCATGATCTAAAAAAGCTAGTTGCCTTGGTCCACTCCTGTAGTCTTCAAGCAGCCACTGTAATCCACACACAATACCTGAGCTGTAAAGAACAGTTCTCACTCCAAGAAGATCATACCAAGAACATATAACAAAAACTCAAAGTCAGAAATCTGCAGCTCTGTTCTAAGTATATCCTATACCACACAAACCATTCTGACTGTAATAAAGACTTCCGTTATAAACTACAAGAAAGAGGGCAAGAGAATGACAGCTGAAAGGGCAGATCAAAAAGCCACAAAAAAACAAAACAAAACAAAGACGGCAACCGAACTGATCGGAAACATCAGGGAATGAGCAGAAGCATGACTGCGAACACATTTATAAATCTTCACAGTAAATGACTGATTGTTAAACCAGCAGTCTCAAATAAGACCTTCATTTCAGTTTGTTGCAGACATATATAGATATATAGGCTGCATAACACAACTTAAAGTGAATAACATACCAACATGAAATCAAGAACAAATGGACATTTATTCTTTGCAACATACTGTACTTCACTATTTCATACAAAATTATTAACCTGCTAATATTTTCCAACTTTTTCTCACACTAAGCACAACAAAACATGGAAAATGCAAAGGAACTTACTTTTCATTCATCTGACTGATAAAAGAAACAAAACATGCATAAATACAGACACCACAGGTATAGTATATCTAATACACAAGTTCCATCCTTGACAGTGTCCCACAAAATGAAAATAATTTTGTATATATGGATTGTATCAAATTATAAACGCAGATTATGTGAACATAATGAGAGAACACAAAGCATGTTAGGTAGATGAAAATATTATCAAAAAGGTCCGGAAAAAATGATTTTTTAAAACAGAGCATTTTTATAATCTATATAAATAAACAAATCATATATAAAGTACAGAGAAATCATAGAATCAGAATAAAACACAGAAACATATGGCGGAATCATTTTTAAAAAATACAAAAACAAATGATACAATTACACAAGGTATAGAAACATGCGTAATAATTACAAAAAAGAAAGTTCACAAATAAATGATAGGATCACGCATAAAAAAAAAAGTATAAAAACACATAACAATTGTCAAAACACCTACAATCAGACCAATGTCTTTCAGTTATCAACACAATAAAACCTGGCTTTAAGCATCACACACAAGGATTTAACAATGGCATAACATATAAAATCTAACACTATTAACTGTCATATCTGCTATGTTATCCTGGCAGCCTTACACTGTGCTGATACAAAAACCCAGAAGATCAACTGGCAACTGCTAATTTTCACACAAAAAACCTGGATCTAATAAAAACAGAGCTAAAATGAATGTAATACTGAACTTCAGTGGCTGAATGTTGAGGTGAGTTACTCAGCTGAGCTTTGAGAAAGGTGAAGCTGTTTTATGCTGGTTCCTGCTATATGTCACGCTGCATAAACATGATGCCAACAGAAAGCTACTTTCATAATTTTATAGAATTCTGTTACAAAAATTAATCATGACAGAGGACCTAGCTTCAAGAAAGTCTTGAAGATTATGAAAAGATTTTTCCATGACTAAAAAGTTATACTTGAGTAGGAAATAAACTGGGAAAATGTAAGAAGTAGAAGACACAGAAGAAACAGACCAGGACAGAAATAAATGGAAAGCCCCTGTTGATGGCCTATGCCCCAGATATAGGTAAAAAAGGTGAGGAAGGTACAAACTAAGTCTTCAAATACAGACTGTTAAAAAATAAACAAAATATTTTAGGATATCAAAACTTGCATAGAGAATAAGCTTGTTTATTCCCCCCCAAAAAGGTATAAGTATTTCATGAACACAGCATATTATGTCAACAAAGTTCAAGTCATAAACTAATGACATTTTAATACCAAATTAACATGAATATCAACTCATGGTAAGAGCATCATTGTAAGTAACAAGTATACAGCAAAATTACACCAGCAGGTGCACCTCTCTATTATATCAACCCCCAAAAATTTTTCATTTGAAAATGCAGGCCCTACAAAAAGGAAATACTTCCTAAATTTAATTATTAAATGTAAAACGATATGAAACTTCCCTTAAACTCATTAAAGTGTTGAGCTTTAACACATAGACTTCCCAGAAACCATATTCTGAGCACAAGTAAGCGGCAACTTGACGCCTCTTTCCAACAGGTTGATCAGCTCGTTGCAACCAGAGCAGCAGGCAGCACATGGGCTCAGGATTATATAAAAGATCGCGCACAAAAAGCCAATTGGCCAGCCAAACACGATAAGAATGATGAACCAAATAATGCTCCAAAGCCACCCACAATTGGCCATTTTTAGAAGGCTATTAAAACAGTAAACTTTATCCGCTAATCAGGATACAACAGAAACAACAGCCGGTAACAGGTGAGAGTGACCTGTGGAAAAAGAAACCAGGATTAGATTTTAAAATTATAATATTCAAAACCACATCAAATATCAACAAATAGAAAGAAACTAGGATTAGATTAAAAAATTATAATATTCAAACCCATATCAAATATTAGCAAATAAAGAACAATAAAGTTGTTAACATTATTTTTTGTCACTTCTAAACAAAATAATTAGTAATTTTTTTTTTTTAAATTTTAAAGTATGCAACAGAGAAAATGTAGAAATTGTTATTCAATTTATAATTAGGATGGTAGAAGGACTGCAAGAGTGGACAAGGTTTTTGGCTCTAAAACTTCTGCTGCCTTTGACTTCAAAAAAAGCAAACTTGTTACATTTCTATACAGCTTTAAATCTCAATTCTCTCAGTGGTCCTCTTACCTGTTTTGATCAGAATGTAAAATATCTTGAAACTAACATGGACACCAATCAAAAGTACTCCATATGACAGGTTCTGGAACTTAAATGTTTATTGCTATCCTGGAGAAACTGAAGATAAAAAACACCAGTCTTTAGACTTTTCTTAAGAAATGTTGTGAGTGAATTTTTCACTGCTATAGACTGTTGTTTTTATTAAGCTCACACAATAATGTGTCAGTTTTGCTAATGTATAATAATAATAATAATGCATCTCAATAATGTTGTTCATGTGCTTGGTTGTATGATTCTTCTCTTGGCTGTGTCTGGTTGTATGATTCTTCTCCTGGCTGTGCCTGGTTGTATGATCTTCTCTTGGCTGTGCCTGGTTGTATGATTCTTCTCTTGGCTGTGTCTGGTTGTATGATTCTTATCCTGGCTGTGCTTGGTTGTATGATTCTTATCCTGGCTGTGGTTGGTTGTATGATTCTTATCCTGGCTGTGCTTGGTTGTATGATTCTTATTCTGGCTGTGCCTGGATTCTGGCCAGAGATGCCTCAGTCTATCCAACTGTAAAAATGAGTACCTGTCTCTTGAGATGAAGAAAGAAAAGACAGTCAGACACAGTGCTGACCATATTTTCTGTCACCAGCAGGCCAAGAAAGAAAAGACAGTCAGACATAGTGCTGACCATATTTTCTGTCACCAGCAGGCCAAGAAAGAAAAGACAGTCAGACATAGTGCTGACCATATTTTCTGTCACCAGCAGGCCAAGAAAGAAAAGACAGTCAGACATAGTGCTGACCATATTTTCTGTCACCAGCAGGCCAAGAAAGAAAAGACAGTCAGACATAGTGCTGACCATATTTTCTGTCACCAGCAGGCCAAGAAAGAAAAGACAGTCAGACATAGTGCTGACCATATTTTCTGTCACCAGCAGGCCAAGAAAGAAAAGACAGTCAGACACAGTGCTGACCATATTTTCTGTCACCAGCAGGCCAAGAAAACAACCCCTAAAAATGAGGAAAAGAGTGTTACAAAGCCATATAGAGCTATTGCTGTATGGATGGACAGTTAACAAACAAGAAAATAGAAGCAACAGAGATGTGGTTTTTGGATGAATATGCAACAAATACAGACAGAAAAACAAATGATGGAGTTCTCACAGAAGTTTCAGAACAATCATCATCAGTCCTCTGTACTCCCGATGGAACAAAAAGGCATCAACAAAGGTTCTCCAGCCAGTCTTGTCCTGAGCAAGTCAGGATACCTCAAACCATGTCTTCCTCGCTTTCTTTAATTGTTCCTCTATTGTACATCTCCATGTCCCCAGTGCCTGCTCTTCTTTCTTTTCCCCTGAGGTGCCCAAGTCAAGGCGGTAGAGGGGGTGTCTTGTTCTTTCTGTTCATAGTATGCGGCCCAGCCATTTCCATCCTCATCTTTTGACCTTTTTAGTAATGTTCTCAATGACTGTTCATTTGGTTATTTCCTCGTTTGTCACATGTTCTTCCTAGTGTATCCTTAAAATTTTTCTGAGGCATCTTCCCTCAAATCCTCTCAGTCTGCTTTCAGTTCTCTGACTGGTTCTCCATGTTTCGGCTGCATATAATAAAATGGAGCAAACACTGGATTTATGGATTCTAAGCTTGAGGATCGTATGAAGAATGGGAGATTTCCATGTTTGTTAATTTGTTAAAGGTCTGAGATGCCTGTCCAGTTCTTGTGGATATTTCCTTCTCAATATTGTTGTCTGCTGAAATGAGGCTTCCAAGATATTTAAAGTGTTGTACTTCTTCAACTTCTCTTGTCCCAGCTGAGATTCTTTCCTTACTTTTCTCATTGATTCTCATGATCTTAGTCTTGTCTGGATGTATATTCAGATCTGCTGATCTGGCTATTTCATAAATCCTAGTTGTCTTCTCCTGTATGTCTCGTTGGGTATGTGAGAGCAGACCAATATCGTCTGCAAAGACACAATCCTCTAGATGATCTGTGAACCCCTAGGTTAATCCTCTAGGTCTGTCTATGGTGGCTGTCTTCATTATATCTAGTCCATAACGATCAGGAAAATAAGTGGAGAGAATATATATCCTTGTCTTACCCCCATTTTGATCTGGAACCATAAAGTTTATTGTCTATCATGTTCCATGCAGCTCTGGTTGTTTGCATTTATATCTTTCATATTTCATTTTTCAACAAGAACTTGCAGAAACATGTGGCAATTCACATTTTTTTCAGGAAGTCCACAGGCCAGCAATATCTTCCACAAGGGAGGAAGATGTACACTATCAAGGGCTTTCTCAAAGCCAACAAAGTTTATGTACTCTGGGGAGTTCCACTCTAGTGACTGTTCAATAAATATTCTCATAAAGAATAAGTCTGTACATGATCTCCCTTTCTTGAATCCTGCCTGTTCCTCTCTAAGTATTTTGTCCACACTGTCCTTGATTCTTTGTAAAAGTATCCTACAGAAGATTTTGCCTGCCACCAATAGGAGATTGATTCCTCTCCAGTTCTCACATTTTGTGAGATTGCCTTTCTTGATTGCCTTTCTTGAGGATTTTAACAATGATACTTTTTTTCTACAATGCCAGTACCCTCTCTTCTTCCCAAACTTTGTTGAAACAGTCTTCCAGGATCTTACCACTAAAAGTAGTTTCTGCTTTTAGCATATCTGCTGTGATTCTGTCTTTGCCTGGAGCCTTGTTCCTTTTGCTTTGTTGGATGGTTATCTCAGTTTCCTGACATGTGATTCTACCTTTATTGATTATGAGTTGCAGGCCCGGTGGTGGTATGTCAGCTTCTATTTCTGGGTCTGGTCTATTGAGTGTCTCTTGAAAGTGTTCTTCCTGCCTGTTAAGTTGTTCTTGCTCTTTCCAAAGAGGATCCCCGTGCTTGCTCTGGACAATGATGGTTCCGCTGGTAAATCCTCTGGTCAGTCTTGGTAATTTGGTATACTATTCTAGAGTCTCTTTTGTTTGCTCTTCTTTAGCTTCTTCCATTAGCGTGTCTATATATTGTCTCTTCTCACCTTCTTAATCTAGTGTTCTTTCATGAATATTCTCTTGTTAAGTTCTCTTTGTTTCCTTTACTGGTTGTTAGAATTTTGTATTTAATGGCTTTCCTCTCTTCTATTAACTTCCATGACTCCTCCGAAATCCAGTCTTTCCATTGTCTTTCATATTTTCTACGGATAATCTGGCTGGCCTTATTAAACATTTCTTGAATTCTTAGGTATTGTCCATCTAGTGCTTCATTTGTTGCGTCAGCTAAAGGTTGGAATCTATTTGTCAGTTTTAGGGTGAACTAAAATTCTGAATGTTGGATCAGGTAAGATCTTTGTAAATGAAATATCCTTAAGGATGGACAACCAACCCACTTACTTAGGAGTGACTCTTGACTCAAAACTGACCTAGAAGCAACACATCAACAGTGCAGAAGCAAAAGCCAGAAGAAAACCAGCAATATTAAGAAAACTGAGTGGAACCACATGGGGAGCTAGTGAAAGAATCCTCAAGAATGTATATCAGCAAAGTATTCTACCACATTTAGAATATGGCTCAACATCTTGGTACATAGCATCAAACACTATGCTGCATAATCTAGACAGGGTTCAAAATCAGTCACTACAGATTATCACAGGTGCCATGAGGTCCACACCAGTAGTAGAAATGCAGAAAATAGTTGGTGTTCAAGTGCTAAAAGAACGTAGAGACACAAAGGTCATGACCTTGGGAGAGAAATTCCTCAGCTCTGTAAGCCATCCCCTGAAGGAGAGATTCAATAACTTGGCATTAAGACGGCTTAAAAGAAGCAGCTTCATTCACCAGGCCAAGCGTATGCGTAAACTGATACCTGACCTTCCAACTGTAGTCGCTCCATTATCATCTGTACCAGAGCATACACCATGGAAAGAAGCAGATTATACACAAATAACTATTCAGACTGAAGTGAAAGGTGTGCAGAATGGTGAGATGCAAAGCAGTCTTGTAAGATCAATGGCCCCACTTATTGTACTAGATGACAAATATCCATGTGACACCTGGATATGTGTGTATACAGATGGATCTGTACACAATGCCATAAAGAATGGAGGGGAGGAGCACATACTGAATATCCAAACAACACCATTGACAAGATTTCCATACCCACTGGAAAATACTGCAACAACTATGATGCAGAAGTTAGGGCAATTATTGCTGCAGTTGAAAAAAATATCAGACTCCAGAATAGATACGTGCCCCATAGTAATTCTCACAGATGCAAGATCAGTACTGGAAGCTCTTCAGTGCAACAAACTACCAGACTTTAAGGATGCCTTGTCAAAAATTGGCTTACAATACGGAGTCACTCTGAAATGGATTCCCTCCCACTGTGGGATACCAGGCAATGAGAAAGCTGACTGTCTGGCCAAAGAGGGCAATGAAATGGAGCAACCAGACATACCAATCACCTATAATCAGAAGAAAACCATGAAAAAAACCTACAGGAAGCCACAAACACCACCACATGATAACTATCACATGCTAAACAGAAAGGAACAAGTCACCTTTTTCCATCTCCGAACAGGACACAGCCGACTCTGAAGTCATATGTATACAAAGTTTAAGGTTGGTACTACTACTCTATGTACATGTGCCCAGGTGCCCCAAACTGTGGAACATGTCCTCCAGAACTGCACCAACTATGAGACACTGAGAAACAATTACTGGCCCAGTGAAACCACTAAAGAAGATAAACTCTATGGTTCCATACATAAATTACAAAAAAACAGTGAAATTTATCCAAGAGACAGGACTGCAGATACAGACAGACAATGCAAACGAAGAAGAAGAAGAATGTTGGATCCTTTAGGTGTTGGGAGTTAAAGAGTGGTTTTTCTGTTCTCTCCTTCATCATCATCAGGTGCCATGCCAACTGGCGTTGGCTATTATGCTTCTCCAGAGTACATGATCCTTCATGCAGGCCATCAGCTCAGTTGGTGATCTCCTCTCACACCATCTCATCATACTGTCCAGTATCATTTCTCTTGATCTTCTTCCTTCTTTTTTTCCTGTTATAATATTTTCAATGTCCCCTCTTCTCATTGCATGTCCTATGAAAGTACAATGTCTCTCATACTTTTTTGACAAGGTTTTTTTTCTCTCCAGCTCTTCTGATACATTCTTCATTAGTTATTTTTGCTGTCCACTGGATTCGCAACATTCCTCTAATAAACCACATTTCTGCTGCTTCCAATGATTTTTGTGCAGACTTGCCTATTGTCCATGATTCACTTCCATATAACAAGACAGGTTCAATATAGCATTTTAGGACTCATTTTCTAACATTCATTGATAAGGATGTGTTAGCTAATATGTTTCTCATTCTCTGAAATGCAGTCTTTGCTTGGCCTATTCTGTTCCTCTTCTTCTTCTTCTTCTTCGTTCACTTCTACCACCAAAAACCGCACTGTGAACCTACTGAATTCACACATGTGGTCCTCGTTAGGTCCGGTGGTCCCCTGTGTGGTCCAAAATAGACCACATGAGTTCCACGAAGGACCACAAGGGGTTCAGAGTATCACAGTGCTTTAGCCTGTATTCTTGGTGGGTCTCGGAAGCGGGATTGCGTGACACCGTGGTTTTCATTGCACCAGTTTGGTCTAGGGTTGGACTTTCTCACCGGAAGACCTCGACGTGTTTGGAATATCAGTGCATCCCCGCTGGGTGAGAGGCGTTAGCCCACCCAGGACAGAGTTGGACTTTCTCACCGGAAAACCTCGACGTGTTATGAGATACCCGTGTATCACCGCCGGGTGAGAGGTGGTTGCCCATCCAGTCCAGGGTTGGACTTTCTCACCGGAAAACCTCAGCGTGATTAGGATACGCAGACATCCCCGCCGGGTGAGAGGTGGTTGCCTATCTAGACTTCCCTGGTCCAGTGTCTCCGACTTCAGCATTTTGCGGTCGTGGCCGCTACCCTTCCTAGTTGTGACCAGGATGGAGCTTTTGTCCAGGAGGACGAATCCTCGCCACTAGTGACTTCTACCCCTGGGTTGAGCCGGTTTAGGCATTTCCCAGTATGGGCATGTTTGGGACGGGACCGACCTCTAGGGCAGAGGTACTGTGACATTCATAGCCTTCAAGATTCACCCCTGGTATGAGCCGGTTTAGGCAAAATTAACCAGTATGGGTGTTTATCAGGCGTTACCGACCTCTAGAGCGGAGGTGGCATGACATGTCTAGCCATCGAGTTCCACCCCTGGTGTGTGCCGGTTTAGGCATATTTCACCAGTGTAGGTGTATTTCGGACGTAGGCGGCCTCTAGAGCAGAGGTGCCGTGGTATAGCTCTCGTAGCGATACTACTGGACATACCAGGTTAAACTTCACTTTCCACCACCTTTTCCCATCGGCGCCGCACAGCAACCTTTATTTCCGCATTTACTTCCTTAACCGGGAGGAGCTTCACTCCACGCGCGGCATTTGAAAAGTCAAGCCAGCAGTGACTTAACCTCTGGGACAAACCGGTTCATGCATTTCACACGATATGACTGCACTCAGGACGTGGCCGACCTCCAGACCAGAGGTGCCGTGATTTGACTGTTTGCTTCGCTTTATTCTTTCAACCACCTTTTCCACAGTGATGCTGCGCGGCAACCTCATTTGCAAATTTCTTCATTGGCCGGGAAGAGCACCGCTCCACGCACGGCAGCTGAAGATCTCGCCAACAGCGGCAGATGAGCTACCAAACGTGACACTCATCTACCCTAAGTAACTGGTTTTCAGGCGCCAGATATTCGCCCTCGCCCCTTCTCCTGTCAGTTTAAACAGTTCTGCCACGGGAAGGCCAGGAGCTGGACTTGACTGCCAGAGGCTGTTTGTGGCGCATTTGCAGTCCTTAGAACCATTCTGTTCCTAATTTCTGTTCTGCATTTCCCATCTGAAGTTATTACTGCTCCAAGGTATTTGAATTTCTGCACCTGCTTTAGAATAGTTCTCCTTACTCTCCCCAATTTCAGTCTCATCTTACCTAGCAGCAACTGCTGGTCACTTCTGACATCAGCTCTTCTCATTGCTGTCACATCATAAAGTGACCCTCTCCAGTTTCTTCTTATTGTTACATGATCGATTTGGTTGCTGGTTTTACCATCTGGTGAATTCCAAGTATTTTTGTGAATTCTCTTGTGTTGAAAGACGGTACCGCATATAATTTTCTCTGCATGTCTGCCATTCATTCTCCGTTATTATTCCTTGATCCTAAGCCATGTTTCCCCTTGCATTGTTCATATCCTTGGTTGCTCATTCCTAACTTTGCAATGAAATCTGCCATTACCAGTAGAATATCATGTGTTGGTGCCTTATCTATCTGATCTGGAAGGCATTTGTAAAATTCCTATTTTTGTTCCTCTTCTGCCTGTTCAGTGAGTGCATAGCAGTGCAAGATGGTGCTCGCAGCGAATTTTGAAAGAATCTGGATCATATTTTTCATGAACTGTCAGGTTCCCATTCTAGTAGGCCCCCTTCCTGCCATTTTGTTCATCATTACGGCCACACCTTCATAATGTTGATCATCTGTTCTGCCAGAGTAGCAGATTATTTCTCCTGTGTTTGTTGTAATCTTCCCTAATCCAATCCACCTGACCTCACTTAATCCTGGTATGTTTAATCTCTACCTTCGCATCTCTTTTAACTGCTTGTAAACATGGTGCGGATGTTTCAGGTTCCTATCCTTAGTTGTTGCTTTGGGGTGGCCAAGGACTGAGTCGGACCAGAACAATGGAAATTAGTTAAAATTATAAGAAAAAGATAGTCAAAATTTCTTGGCCATGTGAAAAGACGAAAAGTTAACATGAACATGTCATGAGAAGCCAGAAAATTCACTGGAAAAAGAATGTGAGGTAGGCCAAAAGAAGAGCACCTCAGTGGACTGAACTAGCGGCATGGAGAAAGCAAAGCATATGAACTGATTAGAAGCAACATGTGCTGCACAAGATGAAGAAGCATGATTTCAAATGCTATCCACATGGGATGTAAATCAATCAACAGATTAAGGAAAATGTGGCCACAGACACTCTGCTAGGAGATCAAGAAAAATATGGCCACCATAATCTACTAGGAGGTCAAGGAAAATATGAACATACCACTCTGACAAAAGGTCAAGGAAAATATGAACATCAACACTCTGACAAAAGGTCAAGGAAAATATGAACATCAACACTCTGACAAAAGGTCATGGAAAATATGAACATCAACACTTTGACAAAAGGTCAAGGAAAATATGAACATCAACACTCTGACAAAAGGTCAAGGAAAATATGAACATCAACACTCTGACAAAAGGTCAAGGAAAATATGAACATCAACACTCTGCTATTATGACTGCTTTAAAATCCTTCCTTTCTAGTTACACACCCCATGAATGCTGACTGATTTCCGAAAAATTTAATGAAAATATTTTTGTACTTGGATTTGTTACATTCTAGTTGTAACACATGGTTAAATATAACCAGCACATTCTCAATTTTTGAGAAAATTTGGTTATTAACAATGAATATTAAACTATTATTTCAATACTCCTGCAGCTGCTATACTGATGTCATATGCTTTCAGTTTAACTCATTCACTCTGACTTTCTTGAAACTGTAGATGTGTTTTCTGCAACCAATTCTAGGATGATCTTGAAGTTTATGCTCGCTTGGATACAAAATGGTTAAAGTAGGGTGACCAGATTTCTCAAACTGAAAAACAGGACATTCACACCAAATATAAAACAAACAAACTTCTTCTTCTTCGTTCGCATTGTCTGTCTATATCTGCAGTCCTGTCTCTTGGATAAATTTCACTGTTTTTTGTAACTCATGTATGGAACCGTAGAGTTTATCTTCTTTAGTGGTTTCACTGGGCCAGTAATTATTTCTCAGTGTCTCGTAGTTGATGCAGTTCTGGAGGATATGTTCCACAGTTTGGGGCACCTGGGCACATGTACATAGATTAGTAGTACCAACCTTAAACTTTGTATACATATGACTTCGGAGTCGGCTGTGTCCTGTTCGGAGACGGAAGATGGTGACTTGTTCCTTTCTGTTTAGCATGTGATAGTCATCATGTGGTGGTGTTTGTGGCTTCCTGTAGGTTTTTATCATGGTTTTCTTCTGATTATAGGTGATTGGTATGTCTGGTTGCTCCATTTCAGTGCCCTCTTTAGACAGATGGTCAGCTTTCTCATTGCCTGGTATCCCACAGTGGGAGGGAATCCACTGCAAAGTGACTCCATGTAAAACAAACAAACAAAATGGGACATCTCGTCACTCTGTTACTGCAACTTTTCCTTAAGACCTTCAGTAGACCCAGAAATAAGTAAGAAAATGTGAAAAACAAAACTTTGAAAATTGGGTATACAGAAACATGGACTGGGAAGAAAGTTAACAGTACTAAATCAGCTGTAAAAGGAAATAATGAAAAACATAAGAACCAGACAAAATATTCTGGCCGTATGAAAAGACAACACAATAATGAAAACTGTACGTGAGGGGAAGTGCAACTGAGCAACAACAAAATTGATGGGTGGGCAACATCAAGGAATGGATGAATTCACACCATGAAAACAAGAGAGAGAACAAGTTGTAGATCCATTACCCCCAACTTCCCCGTGTATAGATGGCACATGGCAATGAATGAACAAAACAAAACAAAAACTTCTTAATAAGCTCCAAGAGGTTAACATCGAGCCCTACACTCTCACTCCAGGGAGGATGAGGCACATTTGCCTTCTACTAAGAAACAACAGCGCTAGGAGGTGAGACAAACTTGGCCGGGGTTGGTTCGCTGGCGCTAACAGTTGCTTCATTCTCCTACTCGGTCGTTTTAGCTCCCTTTAGATGATTCACACCATGCACTGGCCAATTATATAAACTATCACAAGTATAAGACTTCTGATTAATGCAAATGTGTCATATATGTCACAATATCAAACATATTTACCTATTTCACTTTCGTGTCTAATCTAAGCTAGAAAAATGTGGACCAAGTTCTGATCTTCGAATTGTATGAGTCCCTTCCTGGCCCCAACACGGAAGTTAGGAACGACGCCGTGGACTAGTTATGGCCCTTTACTAACGGAGCTCTCCTGGTTCATTCATTCATTTGCATGTCCCTTGCGGAACTTTGCCTCCCTTACAGCAATCCTGTAGGCCTCTCTGTTGTGAGCAAGATGGCCTGCTGCATTCATTTGCAGATCATCGATGTCTTGCAGCCGTCTTCGCCTTGGTCTTCCTCACTTTCTTTTTCCCATTATGTACCCTTCCAAGATGGTTTTCTCTATATTATCATGACGTTTAATGTGTCCAAAATATTTCAGTTTTCTCTCTTTAATCCTCTTTTAGCCTTCTTCAATATTACGTTCTTGTAGTATAGATATATTTGTTCTTTTTTCTGTCTGGTCTGGGGGCCTCACCACCAGATATTTTTCCTATTTGACTTTCCATGTTGCTGTTTGGGTTTCTTGGTATATTTTCAGAAGATAGTTTAGCTCTCCTAGTACCATGGTTAATAACTTACAGAAATCATCATCATGTGCCATATCCATAGGTAAATTTGGTTACAAAAGATCTCCAACATACTCTATCACTTACTACTCGCCTATGTCTCCTGTCACTTACTACTCGCTGTGACCGGCCAAGCTGCTGAACACCCAAATACGTCACCTTACTACTCATCTGTGCCTGGACAAGCTGCTGTTCACCCGAATATATCACTGTCTTACTTTTGCTTGCATGACTATTTTAAAAACATAGATTTCACAAAAGACAGTGTCATACTCATGATCGTTTTTCAGAACTTATTTTTAAAGATGTTTCTAATATAAATTAGGCTTGAAATGAGTGAGATTATCTTCATCAGATAGCACAAAAAAGGGCACTGAAGCAACAACCTGTCACAAAACAATGACTGAAATTCAAACACACTAATCTGAGATACAATGAAGCATATAGCAAAACCAATGCAGGAAAGTATAGACTGAGATAAACAGTAACCAGATTTAGCACATCAAAATATAGAAAGCTAGCAGTAATCACAATATATTGCAGATGTCTCTCTCTCTCTCTCTCTCTCTCTGAACCTTAAGTGCCCAGGGCACATGGGGCTTCTGCGAGGGTTTCCACAAATGCCTGTCCTTTGCCTTTTTTTCTGCTCTTGCCCAGGTGAGCCCTCTATTACTCAACATCCTTTCTGTTGTTCTTCTCCATGTCTCTTTTGGTCTACCCTTACTTCTGTTCCTCTGTGGTGTATATCTTAGTGCTATTTTTGGTAGTGAGTTGTCAGTCATTCGGAGCACATGTCCCAACCATTGCCAGCGTCTTTCCTCAATAATTGCTGTCAGTGGCTTCATCTGCATTTTTGCCAACAAGATGTTATTTTTTACGGTGTTTGGCCAAAATATTTTTCTAATTCTTTGTAAACATTCAGTCTGGAAAGAATTCAACTTGTTTTCTATGGTTTTGGTGATTTTCCAGCATTCACTTCTATAGAGTAGTACACTTAGAATATTACTCTTAAATATCCTGATTTTTTTATTCATGCTTAGTTTTTTAGATTTCCATCTAGTCTGCAGCACTGCAAAAGCCTGGTTTGCTCTAGTAAGTCTGCTGTTGATGTCCTCTGTGCTGTCTCCATTTTCTACTACTCTACTGACAAGATATACAAATTCATTGACTTCTTCACTAACTTGCTATCTACTCTGAGTACATTTCTGTTGTTCACATTTTGCTTCATTAACTTTGTCTTTCCTATGTTGATCTTTAGTCCTATGTTGTTTGCATTCTGAGTTAGCTTGTTTATTTTATCTTGCACTTCTTTGTGGCTGCTTGATAGTAGACAAATGTCATCCGCAAAGTCAAGGTCCTCCAGCACTGTGTCAAGGGTCCATTGTAATCCTCTGTGTTTGTCTGATGTTGCCTCCTTCATTAACCAGTCTACTGCTAAGATAAATAATGTTGGTGATAGTACACATCCCTGCTTCACTCCTGTTTGTACCCTAAAGCTGCTGGAGGTATGTTCTCCACAGATCACTTTGCACTGAAAACCTCATATAGGGCTTTGATTACATTCACTATCTTGTGGGGGAGGCCATGTCATCTTAGGATTTTCCACAGTGCATCTCTGTTGACACTGTCAAAGGCTTTCTCAAAATCTATAAACAATGCATATGTTGTGCTTTGCCACTCATTTGCCTGTTCTAACATTTGTCTAAGTACAAATATGTGGTCGATACATGATCTTCCTTTCCTAAATCCTGCCTGCACTTTCCGAAGTTTTCCCTCAAGTGCTGGTACAATTCTGTTGATGTGGAAAATATTTTAAAATACTTTATTGGTGAGTGGCAGTAGGGTAATGCCTCTCCAGTTCCCGCAATCTCTGAGGTCACCCTTCTTTGGTAGTTTTACTATAAGGCCAGTTTTCCACTCCTCTGGAGCTTTTTATAGATCCCAAATTTGTTGTAGTATCCAGCAGAGTTGTTTTGGTGTTTCTGTTTCTTCTGCTTTCAACATCTCAGCAGTCACTTCATCTTCACCTAGTGCCCTGTCTAATTTTAGCATCTTTATTGCCTCCTTTACTTCACTTATTGTTATTGGTCCTGTATTGATGTTTAGTTCCATTTTTGCTTCAGGTATGTCTATTGTTTGTGCTGCTTGTGCTCTGTTTAGTAGGGTGTTAAAGTGTTCCCTCCATCTTTCAATTTTTTCTTTTGTATATGGTTTTCATGTCATTTGCATATGCTGCTTTCTCTGCTGCTTCTGCTAATTATATTGCAGATGTGGCCTCTTGTAAATGTAACAAGTCCTTTTCTACCATTTTCCAAAGCTACTTGTCAGTTTGTTTAGGACTGACCCTATTTAAATATTATTTTTACCTTCTCGTATCTTTCAGCTCACAATATTTCATGAATTTTTCATTTATTTTGTGGTTATGCTGAGAGATATTTTTTAAAAACTCATCTGTTTTGCTCCCGCACTTATATTTTACCACGAGTTCTACTTCTTCTGTTGCTAAGTCCTAGGTCATGTTAAATGTAGGTTCCTGACAAAGCTCTCATCTTCCTCAGTGTCTTTGTTGTACCCCTAAAGTTTCTTTCTAAGGGATTCAGACTCTGTGATTAAACCTGCATACATCAAACACATCTGGATTATATGTGCTGGAATCTGCACTATTGCATGGACATTTGTTTGTATATCTTGGTAGATTTTTCTGAGAAATTTTGCGTTAATTACTTCTTAATCAAAACAGGAGAGTCTGCCTTGCTTTTACAGCGTGTGAACAAGTTTAGCCTCTGCTGAGTGTAACTGAATAAAAATGTTTCTTATTAGAAGATATGAGTATATGATGCCCAGGACTAAGTCATTAATTATTAAGTTTGTTAAATTTTAAATTTATCTTTTCTTACTAACAGCACCAGTCATCTTTTACTTTCTCTTTCTCTTTGTTTTTTTTTTTTTTGGTCTGATGGTTTGTTTTATTTGCCTAAAGTTCACATATCTGTCTCATTATTGTAGTAAAACACAATAATTAGTGTATGAGTATATAACTATACATGGAGCCACTGCAGTAAACCTGTGATACTAAAATGTATAAACTAGAAAAAAAGTAAGAACAACTTTGTTAATTAATGAGTACACAGTTGTGACATTTCGGCATGAGCCTTGATCATACAAAAACACGCAGGACAAAGAAACAGAGAGAGAGGAGATAAAGTATAAATTCACATGAATGCTGTGTTAAAAAAAAATCTAATAAAATGAATAGAGCACTCAGCTGTAGCTTGTCCGATGCTGTGTGTCATAGTGGAGTGTAGAAAGTATTTAAATGGAGACTTGGGATATGTGATAGGTGGGTCGTAACTGAGGGCGGTGAGTGGGGAAACTGTGGAGAGGAGAGAGAGTGATACAATGGTAATCTAGCCAGGAGAAGGTGAAATGTGTGATTAGTTGGGGTAGAGGGGTTGTAATATGATGCTGTGAGGAGGTTCTGAACTATGTGTAACAACTGAGAAGGGAGTGGAACTTAGTGGGGAGGGATTGTGAAAGAGGAGAATGTTAGGTGTAGCTGAAAAACGAGTTGAAATCATGTGGTTCCAGCGTCCCATATTCCTGAATGTAGTGGTTCTCAAGTGCTAGGTGGCTTATGTCATCTGCATGACATTATTTAATGGCTGTTACCAGAAAGTCAGATTTGCCTTTGTGGTTGGGGCCACTGAAATGATTCGGGACTGGTTTCAAAGCATACTGGGTGATATCGTACAGATGTTTCTGCATGCGGTCCCCTAATCTGAGGCCAGTTTCACCAATATAAGTTATAGTTGTAAGATTGATTTATACTATTTACATCTGTGATGCTGCAGGTGTATACCAGTTATTTACAGTGAGATTCTTCAACAACAGACTGACTTTGTTTACTGCCCACAAATCCTGGCAAAGTTGATGGAGATGATTCATTAATCCATACTAAAATGAAAAAGTTGGAAAACAGAATAAAAAATTAAAGCCACAAAACATTTTTCCTTGAATTAATTTACTGCCATACCTCCAAGGACAAGGATAACACTACACATACATACATACACATGGAAAGTCTAACACACAAATGTTATATATATATAAAATAAATTAAATATGTAATATTATACATATATATATATATATATATATATATATATATATATATATATATATATATATATATATATAAGGCTGTGATTTATGGAGACTTAATAAAGTAAAAGACATCATTGAAATGTACATTTTTACAGTTCATACTGAAGGGGTTGTATTGTGAACAAAACCAAAATGTAATTTTATAACATCTGTGTTTCTTTAAAAGCTTTAAGATTTTTTTGTATTTGCTACAAACACTATTAGTTTTCTGCTGAGTACAATCATTGAAGTTTTCTTTTTTCTTTCAGTATTTCTGATGCATTTTTCTCTGGGTAATTCTATTGCCATTTGAAATCTTTTCCTTCTTTTTTTTTTTCATTCCTTCATCTTTCCTGCACTGTTCTCTGACAAAAAGAAGTTAGTCTCAACTAATGATCTTGTTATTAAAAAAACACATGGCTCTTACAACTCTCTTGTAAGCTCACTGTATGCAGTTAAAGTAGTGATAGTAAAATTAAAAACCATCTCTTGATTTATATGCAACAATATACATATGGCAAAAAATTGCTTTGTTGAGAAACATCATTTAATGTAATTATGTAACAACTGAAATGAAAGCTACTTATTCCTATGTACAATATCTTTTTCTGAAACATCAATTTAATATGAACAACCAATATCTTTGTATATTTGTGATCTTTGATATGACCAACACAGTTTACTGAAGATTTGCAGTGGATTATAGTTAACAATACTTTAACAAATTATATTCGTTATTTATGATGACCTGTAAGCAAAAAAAAAATTTTTGAAAACATAAAAAATGAATCCTGCACCATCAGGTAACTGAGGCGAAGCATAAGAAGAAGACGGTAACTGAGCCGAAGCGTAAGAAGAAGAAGATGGTAACTGAGCCGAAGTGTAAGAAGAAGAAGATGGTAACTGAGCTGAAGCGTAAGAAGAAGAAGATGGTAACTGAGCCGAAGCGTAAGAAGAAGAAGATGGTAACTGAGCCAAAGCGTAAGAAGAATAAGATGGTAACTGAGCTGAAGCGTAAGAAGAAGAAGATGGTAACTGAGCTGAAGCGTAAGAAGAAGAAGATGGTAACTGAGCCGAAGCGTAAGAAGAATAAGATGGTAACTGAGCTGAAGCGTAAGAAGAAGAAGATGGTAACTGAGCTGAAGCGTAAGAAGAAGAAGATGGTAACTGAGCTGAAGCGTAAGAAGAAGAAGATGGTAACTGAGCTGAAGCGTAAGAAGAATAAGATGGTAACTGAGCTGAAGCGTAAGAAGAAGAAGATGGTAACTGAGCTGAAGCGTAAGAAGAAGAAGATGGTAACTGAGCCGAAGTGTAAGAAGAAGAAGATGGTAAATGAGCCGAAGTGTAAGAAGAATAAGATGGTAACTGAGCCGAAGCGTAAGAAGAAGAAGATGGTAACTGAGCTGAAGCGTAAGAAGAAGAAGATGGTAACTGAGCTGAAGCGTAAGAAGAAGAAGATGGTAACTGAGCCGAAGTGTAAGAAGAAGAAGATGGTAAATGAGCTGAAGTGTAAGAAGAATAAGATGGTAACTGAGCCGAAGCGTAAGAAGAAGAAGATGGAACTGAGCCGAAGCGTAAGAAGAAGAAGATGGAACTGAGCCGAAGCGTAAGAAGAAGAAAATGGTAACTGAGCTTGAGAAGGCTAGCACTGCTAATGCTAAACTACAGACTTCTATCAGGTTACATGTATCAGGTTACTTGTATCAGGTTACATGTATCAGGTTACTTGTATCAGGTTACATGTATCAGGTTACATGTATCAGGTTACATTATCACAAGGGTATGGTAGAAAAAAATATTAACAGTGTTTGCTGTCATGAGGCACATTATCTCTATTGAAAAAATGTGAATACTATAGAAACTTATCACTTGCTATATAGTTGTAAGAAAGCTATATTTGACAACAGTTGGGAGAAGAGGGGGTGGGGGAGGAAAAGTTCCTACAGCAGTTATACTGAAAATATTTCCCTAACCATGATATGAGTTTTTTTTTTCATGTACTTAAAACAGTCCTAATGGTTGAAGCCTTTTTTGAGATCTGAATCTGCTTTACGAGGGTCATACCGAAAGTCATGAACAAAAATTTTTTTTTAAATCAGAATTTACAGATAGAGAAAATATAAATGTATCATCTTAAATGCATCCTTTTCTTCACTTTTCAACACAATCTCTATTTCTCTGCACACATTTTTTCCATCGCTCTGCAAGTTTTAAAATACCCTCCCGGTAGAATTCCGTTCCAGCTGACCTAAGGCACAGATGCACCACTTTCTGGACGTTCTCTCCTTTGTCGTAGTGATGGCCTCGCATTTATTCTTTCACAAAACTGAAAAGATGGTAATCACAGGGTGCCAGTCACAATACTCATCAAAAATTCACTGCCTTCATTTCGATATCTCTGAAGAAGGTCTTGAGTGGTGGTTTTTTTCATAGCTTTATGATCTTCAGTCAACAAACGTGGGACCCAGTGGGCACAAACTTTTCTATAGCCTAGGGTTTCAATCATTTCCTGTACTGCATTGTGTCCTATTCAAAGGTTTACAGTGATTTCAGAAACTGTGACACGTCTGTCTTGTTTAATGATGTCGTCAACCCTTTCCACGCTGCATTCAGTGGAGGCAGTTCGAGGGCGACCGCTGCAAGGCATATCTTGGATGTTCATGTTTCCATCTTTGAACTGTTTCACCTACCTCCTAACACTGCTAGCACCCACACACATTTCCATAAGCAAGTTAAAGTCTTTAGTGAATTTTAGCAGCGGGGATTTCCTCTTTAACAAGGAACTCAATAACAGCACGTTGATGAAACAAAATTTCAGCACCTGCCATTTTGTTTCTGCTCTGCACTGTCACATGACACATGATGGTGACGTCATGTGACCTCTACATGAAGTGCAAAGGATGCAGATAAGGTGATACATTTATATTTTCTCAATCTATAAATTCTGATTTTTAAAAAAATTTTTGCTCATGACTTTCGGTATGACACTCGTATTATCTGCACAAAAATTCTGTGCATGGTAGGATTAAAACTTGCAAGCCACAGATTGTGTCTGCAGGCTGTACATTATATAATATTTTGTCTTTCATAAATGTGTCATATGACAGCAATTAACATTTTTAAGTATATATATTATTTATTTCATTAAATACACAAAACATGAAATCTCTTGCTATTGTGGCCATATTAAACATTAACATCAGTGACTGTTTTCATAAGTGTACACACAAAATCTTTCTTTCTCTCTTTCTTCCAATGGCAAAGAACACATTTATGGACAGCATGCCAGTTGTATCAGAAATAACATTTTAAAATGCATTTGAGAGCCCCTGTTGAACCAGTCTTGAGTAAACAGCCTTCAAAGACTCCCAAAGTTTTATCTTTTGTTGGCTTTTTGCTGATTTGACCTAAAATTTTTTGTGGAAAAAATGCATGAATGAATGGGTTGAAGAAACTGGCTTGTCTGCAATTCATTCCACATATGGAAGAATGCTGGAATAACTAGGCAGACAAAGTGATTAAAGTTACTAGAATAAATATGCAAAAATGTGATCAAAATTACTAGAATAAAGAAGCAAAATGATGATCAAAGTTACTGGAATAAATAGGAAGACAGACAGATTAAAACATAAGATGACAAATTCTTCATTTTTAAGCATGACAAGAACAAGAGTTGTAAAACACCAGCAAACTGACATCTCCTGTGAAGGCCATGAACTGGAATCCAACACCTGTTACACTCCAGTCAGTCTAGCTGTAACATGGGTACATGGCCTACATAGCAGAGAAAGTGCCTCTGAAATCATATGGCCTCTTTCTGCAGGATGAAGCAGTAATAGTGTAAAATGTTATGTTATGTTATGGTAACTCTTGAAAAAAACAGCGTCAAGACACAGACATAGCTGGAGAATGTAGAGAGAAGCTGGGAAATTAGCTACTTTCTCAAGCCTGGTGGGTTGCAATGTAAAGTTTATACTTTTTCATTATGTTTTTAGTGATCTCAGTTTACTTTCTCTTTCCTCTTGTACTGTGAGGTGTCAAGGGGAGTTGCAACTGGTGTTTCTGGGGCCAAATGGGTGACCTCGGTGAAGGTCAGGCCATAATTAGCAAGTGTTTATCCGATACCATCTATCCATCTCTTTCTGGATCTTCCTCTTGATCTGTGTCCCGTAGTTATTTGGTTGAAGGCTCTTGCGGCTGACTGTCATTCTCATAAAGGGACTGAACCATTTGACTTTTTGCTTCCCTATGTGTCGCAGACATGATGTAGTTCCTACCATCTCTTATGGTGCCATTTCTTAGGATGTCAAACTTGGTGATTACCTTGTCAAACTTAGTTTTATTGATCACAACTAGTTTAATGTTAACATTAATAATCACCGCCATCAGTTCTGGTCTTACCTGAATCATAGGAGACATGATTTACGATTTATCAAATTTTGTGACTTACATTTATTCTGTGTAATCCTCAACACTCTTCAGATATTTTTTATCTATTAAAAAATGCTTTCCGCCAATCTACTGTAGTTATTATTAGTGATTATTATTATTTATTATTATTATTAATTGTTGTTATTATTATTAGTCTTTCTGCTTCTATTTTTCCCAAGAACTTTACTGAAATTAACTATGTAAGACCATTTAATGTCAGAATGTGGCCTCAGAATGGAAGCTCACATACTGTTATAGTAGCTAGTAGACAT
Source organism: Achatina immaculata (assembly GCA_009760885.1). Classification (NCBI taxonomy): domain Eukaryota; kingdom Metazoa; phylum Mollusca; class Gastropoda; order Stylommatophora; family Achatinidae; genus Lissachatina; species Lissachatina immaculata. The sequence goes on along the minus strand of CM019702.1, from coordinate 43,440,018 downwards.
TCATTGCTGATATAATGTCTGAATGAGTTTGTAATGCTCTCATGATCTCTTCATCCATCCATTCATGTCCTTGGTCGGCAATCAGCTAAGCAATCACCGCCCAGTACACCCTGTGGCATCTTGCAGGGCAGCAACAACCTATCTCCACTTCTCATGGTCCATGGCCAGCTTTTGTATTGTGCCCTAGATGTGCTGCATGCTAATCTTATTTCCACTTCTACAGTTCTCCACCAAGCAGCCTTGGGTCGTCCTCTCTTTCTTTTTCCCTCGGGTGTCCTTCTCATGGCTGTTTTAGAGATGTTGCTGGGGTATCTTTGGAGCACATGATCAACCCATTTCCACTGATTTTTGGCTATTATGACATGCATACCTTTTAGCTCACACTGGGCAAGCAGGTCTCTATTATTTATTGTCTGCAGCCAGTAAATATGATCTCTTAAATTCATGAACAGTAATTGCCCAGGTTCTCTTAGCATCTTCTTGCATTTACATATTTATTTAATACTACTGCTGAATATATTGAATAAGAAAGTCAATTGAAATAAAATATAAAAATAATTCAGTTTTTAAGCACAGTTTTCACAAATAGGAAACAATGGAGGCTTGCACACAAACAAAGTGTTAGATCAAGTATGCATGATTACATTTAAAAAAAACTGTTGACAAAGCACAACACAAGAGAAAGAAAAATGGTGAGAAAATGACTGTGAACTGACTCTGGTTATGTGTCCAGTATGCCCTAGATATCTGCAGAAGACCACGTATGTCAAATGCGGTACCTGCCATACCCGGAATTCTAGTAAGAAAATTTTTCTTGACAGCCTCTTTTCCATTCAGGACATCATGAGTTCAGTTTTTAAAGAGAAATACATGGATAAGATTTTTAGTGCATTTTTACCAAAGACAAGAGTAGCAGATAAGAAATGACTATACACAGCAAAGATCTTTGCTATAATTTGCTTTTTAACTCCAGCCTCTTAAGATGTCTTCATTCAAAAAGAAAATCTGCTGGGACTCAAACCCAGTACCACAGGATTAGTAGTGCAAGTGCCTAACCACTCAGCTTTGAAAAAAATAGAAGTCAAAATAACACCCAGTTTTTTCAAGTAAAACTGACTGCCCATTTCATCAGCATTTGGTATTACCTGGCTACATTTTCCGTAACATCTGAAGGAAAGCTGGGAGGATAAACTATGTGGCTAACATTTGGGTACTGCATGCGGTTATTAATGCTGTTGGTGTATGTACTATTTGTGCTTCCTCTCCCTGGTAGACCATGACCTTGTCTTTGCAACTCTCGATACTGTCGTTTTGGACCACCACCTCCTGATGAAAAAATACATGTTAATTTTCATTCATTTATAAACATTTAAAGAATGACAGCTTATTTACAACAAAAATTTTTTTTAAATCAAAAGAACGTTTTCTGAAATCCTTTTGTGGCATATGTAAATGAAATTAATAAGACCAAACATTTTTATACTTTATTTTGAATACGAGGAAGAATCAACAAACAAAGGCAACATAACCTTTAATACGGGTAACTCTGAGCAAATGAGCATAACAATTATATCATTTCTCCACATGGTCCTCCTGAAGATTGATGCACGTCTTCTATCATTCCACCAGCTTCTTCATTCCTTGGTAGAATATTTTCAGCTGCTCTTGAATCCAGGTCTGCATCACTTCTTTAACCTCATCATCAGAGGTGAACCTGCAATTGTGTAGAACCTCTTTAAGTGGACCAAGGATATTACAACTGCGCAGATGAGGAAGATGTTCAAACCACAGCTGTTGCATTGTCGATGTGGGCTTGTGTGCGTGAAACTGACAGCTGACCAGACCGAACTTTCATCAGTTGCACTTATTCAAACCACAGCTGTTGCACTGTCAATGTGGGCTTGTGTGCACAATGTTGGTGGCTGACTGGTCTGAGCTTTGTTGAATACACTTGTCCTTTGCACTTTAAACCTTTCTACCTGCTCTTAAACACTTTGTTGAGTCATGCTGTTTTCACTTCTGCTCTGAGCCAGCATTCTATGGTGAGTACCCGCAGGTTTCACTCCCTCTACCCAAAGAAATCTCACTATGGCACATTATTAAATACTGGTGCAACCTTGCAATCAATATTTATCTGATCTTGGCTTTAACTAGGCTATAGGCAGAGCACTGTATTGTGCATGTTCAAACCACCCATCAGCTACTGCAAACATACTGCACTGTATTAGTTTCTATCCACTATGGTTATTGTGTAGTTTTCAAATTGTCTTTACTTTTGATTCTCCCTCATATTAAAAAAATGTTTAATTTCTAATTAAAAAAACACCTGGCCATAGTGTATGCACCTCTCTGACTTCCTGCATCCTCATCGTTGAAACCCATATTACTCCAAACAGAGCCAGATCCCAACTGCATGTTTGTGACTTTGACTTGAAAATTGGGTCTGCTTGTGCCAGCACAGGGTGACCCTGAATCCTGGCCTTGTGGTGACTGCCAGACAGAAGATTAACAGATAAATATAAGTAAATAAAACAAAGAAATCTCAAATCTCCACTGAAATGGAAAAAAAATCTGAAAGATTCAGCTCTTTTTTTGATGAAGTACTTTAACAAGAATAAACCCAAATTTGCAGCCAAATGAATTTTAAGACACACCAAGTGGTCAAAAATACTTATAGAATGAAAAATATTCTTACATAATTTATGTTAATGCTATTAAGAAATCTACCATTAAAATAAAGGCTGTGATATAAAAATATGAAAAAAAAATACATGCAGCGCAGAAAATGTAAAGCAAATGAAGATTTGAGGATTATTTGGAAGATTAGCATCTCATGGCAGCAATAGTCCACCACATGCTCCTGAACTACTTTCATGGCCATCAGCATTCACTGTTTTTCATAAATTAATTACAGTAATGCAATGAAACACTCAAACACAAATATTACTAAATGACAGCCAAACATGACAAACGGTGACTAAGCCTTTCATGTGGGCTCAAGGTCTCATGACAAGCTCCAGCTAATCCTGTTGCAAAAATTGGCACCTGGCACACTGTGCTGGGGAAAACTGCCTCTCAAACTGGGCTGTTCTTATGGCTGTCAGTGTTTGAAGGATATAACAGATGCTCATATACTTATGGCTGTCAGTGTTTGAAGGATATAACAGATGCTCATACAAGTATATATTCTATACATAATGGACAACACATGAGATGAAAAAAAAAGTGACCAAAAACAAAACATAAGCTATGCTATCATTTTTACTTTTTTGGTACCATAGAGCATCATAGTATCTGTGTCATGCTATGATGGCCATATTGTAAGAGACTAGTTTGATTAGAATAGCTGACCCTCAAGCATTGTGCCAGTTTGTCTGGATGACCATAGTCCATCGTTGACAACTATATCTCAGTGTGCTCTCTCTCTCTTTCTCTCTGTTATACAGTGTTTTGTTTTTTTTTTGGTGTAACATACTTTAAAAAAACTAGATATGTTAAATATAGCATATTTGCTCTCATAATGTACAAACAGACATGGACAAATTATACATTTTATGCTCTCATTTCAAGGATATCCCATGTAATTTGTTCCAGGAGCAGCCTTTTTCTCCACTAATAAGCACGGTTCCTATTTTCTTCAAGTAGAGGAAGGCATATAAAATAACTAAAGAATCTGTGGAGAGGAACACACAGAACTACAAAAATAAGATTTTTAAGGGCATGCATCTTTCCCATCACAACATATGCCTGTGAGACCTGGACACTTAACAAAACAGCTGAGAAACACATAAATGCCTTTGAATGTAAATGCTATAGAAGAGTTCTTCAAATATCATGGACACAAAAAAGAACAAATATATCCATATTACAAGAACATAATATTGAAGAAGGCTGGCTAGTAAAGAGGATTAAAGAGATAAAACTTAAATATTTTGGACACATTAAATGTCATGATAATATAGAGAAGACCATCTTGGAAGGGTACATAATGGGAAAAAGAAAGAGAGGAAGACCAAGGTGAAGATGGCTGCAAGACATTGTTGATGACCTGCAAATAGATGCATCAGCTCTACAGGAGTGCTGTTAGGGAGGCAAAGTTCCACAAAGGACATGCAAATGAATGATAGGAAGGCAGAGTGTATGGTTCAGTTTTTACCAAAACATCTTTTCTTTTTTCAAATTTATTTATTTACCTTTTTTATCTTTACTGTAAAAACTGAACCATACACCTCTGTCTATCTCTGCTCCATTAGCATTAGATTTATCCACAGCCATCTTAATATCATGTTGGGTCCTGGCCAAAGCAATGCACCCTACCCACACTGGCCATTATTTAACCTGCACAAAGAAGAGTTACTCACTAACAATACTTGAACTATGAGGCCAGTGGCTAACTGCCTAGTGTATCCATGAATGAAGATAGGACTGATTTTCAATGTTATCATCACACTTATTTTCCTGTTTTCTTGTCTTTTATTTCTGTTGTCCTTCCATTTCAGGGTAATTATTCTTTTAACTTTTAACCATCTGTGCCATGAGCATCATATTACCTACTACAAACAGTGTATGGAGTTACCAAATATCTGAAATAAGATCTGCACATTACCTGGCACATGGATTAAAAAAAAAAGGGATGACAACTTGTTAGCCAGAATTGAAAAAGTTTGCATCATGGTTTTTTCACACTGAGTCTCAAACTTACATCCTTTGCTTGTTGAAAAAGCTTTCTCGAATTATTTTTTTGTCAGACAGAATAAATCTTACAAGAGCAAACAACCTTCACCTCTGTTGTAAGATTATGTAATTCTGTCTCATTAGTAAACAAGCACATGACAAAGTCAGTATCTCTGTAAAACTAACTGGATCTTGTTCAGCAAAATACAGCTCTGCTGTAGCTCTTTCTTCATCTGTGATTGCAATGCCGTCTATAATTTTCAAACGTGGAAGATGATGAATCAGCTTCAGTCTGTGTACTGAACGGCGGGTAACCTACAACACAGAGACAAAGTTCATCAAAGAAAACTATGAAGGAAAAAAAAAATGTCATCAACTATTTCAAGATTGGGTTAAAAAAAATGTATCTGTGAAATATTTTAAAATTTCATGACTACTTCTTCTTCTGTGCTCAAGGTTGTTGGTCACAACAGAACCTGAAACCTATCAACATGGCAAAGCCCGCAGTCTCCTCTCCAGATCCTGATAGGAGCCCCAAAGCTTTTGCCCCAAGCTTGTGTCCTCTGGCCATATCTCACGCCTCAGCTCCACATGGTTTGGGCACTCTTTAAGTATATGTTCTGGAGTCTGGACTCCACTGCCACATGGACACTCATCTGTGTGACATTTTAAGTCAATGTAGGTGGCTTAGTAGTCTGCGGTGGCCTGTCCTTAGGCGGAAGAGGATGGTTTGCTGATGTCTTTGTAGTTAGTGTGTTGGATCTGGTTCGTTGTTGCATTTCAGTTGCTCATGACCACTGTTTCCTTCACTTTTACTGATTAACTTCAAATAAGGTGAACGATGACCTTTGACTAAAAATAGCACCTGAACAGTGATATGTAATATTTTCCAAATATTTCAAGAGCTGAGTCAAATACATCAAACCAAATAGTTCAGAAGCATCCTCGAAAAGTGTAACCTCATTTCTAAACAAATATTGCCATCTTCAAAGGTTAATGGTTAAAAAAAAATATATGAAAGATAAAAAGCAAGCTTTGTCTTGTTAACAATTTTAATTCTCAGGAAGATTTGTTAAAAAACAGTAATGTAATATTTCATGTTTTCAAAAGCTGAAGTAAAGATAATCTTATCATGTCATAGAGGCATTTAAGTAAAGATAATCTTATCATGCCATAGAGGCATTTAAGTAAAGATAATCTTATCATGCCATAGAGGCATTTAAGTAAAGATAATCTTATCATGCCATAGAGGCATTTAAGTAAAGATAATCTTATCACGCCATGGAGGCATTTAAGGGATATGGTGTAAGTGCCCAAATTTTCTTTACCTTGTTGGCACACTAGAGGATGATTCCTGATTACATTTCTTTTCACAGGCTCGGAAAGAGTTACTGGGGCACCTCCAGGTGGATTCAAACCACTGACCTCCGTCATAAGAAATAAGTGCACTAACCACTGTACTACCCAGGTGTCAACCTGACATTTACTGTTGATTTCTTACCAAGTAAATCTAGTCCTTAACCCTTTTGCAGCTATGGATGTGTTTAGATGTTCTGCTACATCACTGCTAAGTATGTCTTTGCTGCTATAAACTACTATCGTTGTTTAACAAAGGGGGAAATGACAGAAGCTATTTTTAGTTATACGTGGTCTAGTTTCAGCAAGTGGGACTTGTCAATAAGTCGGTACCAATGTTATTTTTGCCTCATGTACATGTTCTCATTGTGTTCCAATGTTCATCTAATATCATGCCCTACACTGGTAATGATTAAAGGAAATGTCCCATCGAGAAAGTGTGTAAACTGTGTAAAAATAAATAAAAGACAACAGGAAATGAGATTTATGCTCAAAGACTGTCATGTTGGATGTGTGTTACACCATATTTTTGAACACCTCACATACACTGTTTTTTTAACATTTCCCAGGCCAAAGATGGGAAAATCTGTTTTCCGGTTTCCATGTGTTGTTGGCCGAAAGGCGGATATGCCATTTTTGATGGTCGTCTTATTTAAAGTGTTTCTAGCTTATTATTTAAAGTAATTTTTGGTTGTCTGTATTTTTACTGCAAAGTTAATATAATAAAATGCTCTTTTCAATCTTCATAACTTTTAAAAAATAGAAATCTTGTGGTTTTAGCTGTCGGGAACACATGTCTACGAGATCTCGCCAAATCGACATTTTGTGGAAATGGCGGAGCACGCTTCTCTCGATGACACTGTGATTTACAATAAATTATGCTCTGATAATGGACAACTACCCCAGTGATGACTAAAATCATCATTTAATGATTCTAGTAATGAAACTGATGTGTTTCAAAGTGATTTCTATGATGGTGATCGGATCAAGAATACGACAACTAGGCACAGCGTTGCTGTGTCAGAAGTGAAAATTCAAGTGACAGTGTGATTGTGATTCAATGTCAGGATATGATACTCCAACAGTAAGTATTTCACATTTTTCATGTAATATAGTTAGCAGTGATATAAGTGTGTGGAGTAACATTGATTCTACACCAGTTCTTGAAAAATTTCTAGGAAATCCTGGTGTTTCAATGAATGTAAACAAACCAGACAGCATGGAGAAAATTTTCAGTACAATGTTTGGCAATGATTTTTTTTTTTTTAAACTGTTAGCTCATCATGAAAATTTATACCATGCACAGACCCAACATATGAACAAACCTACTGTCTGAACATATAACATATAACACATTCAGACATGTTTGATGGGCCAGACTAGGAAGCCACACTGGAAAGAGTACTGGACAACAGACCCTCTTCTAGAAACAACAATATTTTCAAAAACAATGAGCAGAGCTAAATTTGAGCATCTTCTGACATTTCTGCATTTCTCTGACAACTCTCAGACACTTCCAGAAACAAGCAGATTTAGCAAAATAAAACCTCTGCTGGATTATTTTTTGCCTAAATTTCAAGAGTTGTATAAACCGAAGCAGCAGCTTTCAACTGATGAAGGAAAGACAAAAGACTTGTCCGCATGATATCAACAATGCACAACAATGATTATCTGGAATAGTAAAGGATCATGTCCTGGTGAAGCCTGAGGATGAAAGCACTAAAAAAGCACCATCTAGGAAGTGCAGAGTGTGCTTGGTCAATGAGAAAAAGAGTGAAACAACATTTATTTGTAAAAGTTGTCAAGTCCCATTGCATCCAGATATTTCACACGATATCACACAAGTACTAGAGGGTCTTGGGAGTCTGTCTACCAACCTGGATTAATTTATCTCAATGGTGAGTAGAGATACACATGTTTTTCTAAGTTCACTCAAAAAAGTTCATTTTTCAGAAAAATGGCTGGGAACTGGGGGTTTTTCAGGGTAAATAACTGTGGTCCGCAAAGTGCTAAACTGTAAAAATCATTCACTGAAGAAGTTTTAGCCATCAAGAAAATAAATAGTAACATGTGACATGAATGGGGAAAAATAATCACAGAGAGATGCACTGTCTTAGATTCTCAGATGACATAAAAAGTATTCAGCACCCAGGGAATGCTTGCATGCAGAAGTACTTAGCACAGTGGGCCACAGTGCATGAGATGAACATAGCAGTGAAAAGGTTAACTTCCTACACCAATGAAGCTAATCTCACAACTATCTTTCAAAGATAACATTAATATCTGTACATACAATTACAAATTTAGGCATCTAAATCCATTACTCATTCACTGTCACTTCTAGTTTTATGGTGTTTCATTTTAGTTACTCATTTTCAAAGATACATTTTGAAATGTCACCTGAACATTAAAATTTTAAATAATTTTAGTGTTTTATTTTACTGTTGAAGTTTCAGTTCTCATGAGAGTTGCTAATCACACCTTTTATTTATTTATTTTTATTTGTTTTCTTCTTGAAAAACACCAATTTAACACAGTATCAGAATGAAAAAAAAAACTGGCATGTTTTATGCAGTTATAATGTGGAATGCATGATTCCAATCCAGGTTATAAGATGGAATGCATAACAGCAATCTAGGGTATAATGTGGAATGCATGACACTAGTCTAGGTTATAATGTGGAATGCATGATAGCAATCTAGATAAATCTAAAAAAACACTCTATATGTATTCATGCAAGAGAGAGAGAGAGAGAGAGAAACAAGGACAGACAGACGGGGAGAAGAAGACTTCTGACATTTAATAAAACTTGTCAAACATTGCATACTTAGTCTGTGATGGGTGAAGGATGGTTGTAAATCACAGTAATCACTGAGTGAAAGATCAGTGATGCATATGATCTATGATGGGCGGATATTTGTAAATCATGGTAATCACTGAGTGAAAGATCAGTGATGTATTTGATCTGTGATGGATGAAGGATACTTGTAAATCATGGTAATCACTGAGTGAAAGATCAGTATGTATCTGTTCTATGATGGGCGAAGGATACTGATAAATCACTATAAGCACTGTGTGAAAGATTAGTGATATCTGAAGAAAACTAGTAAATATTACATATGTGATATGTGAAGGGTACTAATTACTGTGTACGACAATTTTTGTGCTTCGATGGGTGTTTAGTCACTGTGCATGTGATTACCGACTTATAAATAAAACCAGGGCCAAAAAACCCCAAAACCTCACAATGAAGAAAACATCTACCTCATGCCCGACAAAACATCAGAAGAAGGTACCCATAATTCCTTATTGTTAAACTTTTCTCTGTAGGTACTTACAGCATTGCTCACCAAGGAAATCTCGATCAGACTGTGCATTGTTTCTAATTTCTCCACCTCTGAAAGGTCTTGGATTTTGTTTGATCCAAGAAACAACCTTGACAGGCTCTTCAAGCTTTCTAACCCTGACAAACTCTGCAGTCTATTTTCTTCCAAATGTAGTTCCTGGAATAAGAGAATAGTTAATTAACAGAAAAACTATGCTTTTCAAAGCATTCTATATAAATCACTTACATACATTACATGCCATGCCAGTTAGCAATGAAAATCTGCTTCTCCATTTTGTGCAGTCCTAGGTGTTTCCAATCAACTCAGACACTTTCCTTTTTTCCAGGCTGTAGGTTTGTGATGCATGAACTGACATGAGAATGAAAGTGTGGACTGACATGAGAATGAAAGTGTGGCGGTGGTTTCTTTATACTTTCTTTCAAGTTTGTACACAGTTGTCTCTACTAGCCTTTATCTAAGGAAACTATTACAGTGTCTGTTTGTTCCATAATTGTCTTCAAATGTAAAAATAACCATTATATAAACATATGTTACCCCATGATACTTTGGTCTTACATATATATAACATCATATATATATATGTCAATCAAGTGGTGTAGGCGATCATTTCTCTCCACAACTCCCTGTCTTTAGATTTAATTATAAAATCCGCCGGTGACTTTCTTCCTAGCCACACTGACAGCTCATCCAGTAACTTCTCTCTCTGTCTTCCCCTGTCTCTTCTTCCCTCAGTTTTTTCCAGTTGCCACAATGTATTCCAATTTTTCTCTTCTCAGAAAATGTCCTACAAATCTTGCTTGCTTGCCTCTGATCTTTGCTGTAATTTGCCTTTTAACTCCAGTCTCTCTTAAGATTTCTTTGTTGGTTTTCTCAGCTGTCCGTGGTACCTTCAACATCCTTCTTATGAACCACATTTCCATGGCCTCCACTTCTTGCTGTACTCTCTTATTCATGGACCATGTTTCACATCCATAAAACAAAATTGGCTCGATGTAACATTTAGGTACTTGGAATCTTGTTTCCATTGATATGGATCTGTTGCACAAGATGTTTCTCATTTTCTGGAATGCTGACTTGGCCTGAGCACATCTGCTTTTTTATATATATATATATATATATATATATATGTATATTTGACGAGGTTAGAGAAAGTTTAACAACTGTTTTTTCTTTTTTTATAAAAACAAAAGTCAGACACTCAGCAGAACTAGTTTACCTTAAGCTTCCACAGGCTGAGAAACGAATATTCAGAGAGTTGTTTTATTTTGTTTCTGTCCAGCACCAGTTCTTGAAGATTGTGAAGTTGATCAAAACCTTCCACTTTTGTGATCTCATTTCCTGTTAATAAAATATCACAAAGCATTACTGCCAGCCACCCATATGGGATGCAGAAGTTTGTTGTTACTTACCTCCCTGTAGATGTTAACTTGAAGTTCCTGTTAGTTGATAAACAGACATCTTATCAGCTCAACACAAACAATATGGGGGGGGGGGTGTTGTGTGTCTCTTACAATGTTAACTCTTTCACTACAGCTTAAAAAAAAATGGTAAAAAAATAACTGCGGTCATATGGTTCTGTTCCAGAGTTGGCAATTAACAGTTTTAAAACAACATAAAAGTTAAAAATTGTATCATTTCCCAGTAAACTCAGTGACTGTGATGAATGACAAAAAAAAAAAAAAAAGTGTGACTTGGGCATCCACTAGTAATGTAAGAGCTATTGCAGGAATTTTTTACTGGAACTAATGAGAACTAGTAAAGAACTATAAAGTCTAGGCTTTGAAAAAAAAAGGTGCAGGAACAGCTTTATTCATTAATGTGGCAAACACTTGTGTCACTCTCGCTTACACCTTAGTCACACAAAAACATACAGGATAAGGAAATATGAAAAGAAGAGAAAGTGTAAATTTACATACTGTATTTCCCACCATGCAGGATGCACCAATGTTTAAAAAGGTTGCAGACTGCCAAATCAGACAGCTTCTTCACATCTCTCCACTTCCCATAACTTGAGTATGATTTATACTGATACCTGAATTACTTGGCATATTGCTTTTTGATATTGTGAGACATGACTTGCGCAGTTTAAAATTTAAGAGTGTAGGCCTACATGTACTGCTGGTATCCCCACATGTGCCATAAAGTTCAACAACAGCATCAGGCAGTGCAATAAAAGCATCAGGTAGTGCAATAATAACATCAGGTAGTGCAATATTAACACCAGGTAGTGCAATAATAATAGCAAAATTCACTGAATTCTTTGTGTGTTCCATCTCTAATTTACTACTGTTAAATGAATATTACTATTTTCAACAATTTAGACGATTACAACCTGACTATAAGAAATAAACAAAACTGCAGCACAGTGATCACGTTAACCAGCAAATGCCAATAAATTGCCTGATTAAAAGTGAGAAAAACCAAAACTTTTGCAGGCTGTCAGTTACTGTAACTAGTTTTGTTATTAAAAAAACCTAGTAAAAATAAGCCAGTGAAATTGGCTGAAGGATAACCAGCAGAATGAGGATGCTTAATTTACATAGAGGAGAATCAGCTAGTTTTGACTCTGACTCAGCAAATAAGCATTTTTTAAAATAGATTTTGCTGTAAATAATGTAAGAAAAACAAATTTCACATCAATACTTAATTCCCTTTGATGTCATACTTTTTTTTTTTTTTACAAAAAAGTATAAAGTACCGAATGTTGTACTGAGAAAACCAATATTTCAGAAAGTATTTATTTCATGCAAAGTGAAAGATGGGTACAACTGTACCAGTTTCCAAAAATCGAAGCACAATCACTGGTGCAATGTAAAAAATACCAGGTGACTATCAGTGAGTGGCAATGATATCACTCTTCAGTCTTAAGGTGAATGATGTGCCGCTGGCTATCAGCATTTTATATTTTAATATTATTTTGGTTTGCAATCATAATTTAATCGTTTATAATCAAATGTATTGCATTCTGGGTTTGTCAGGAGACTAATGTGTTAAACGTGTGTTTAAGTGTTAGTCTAATACTGATAACTAGGTCTCAAGGCCTACAAATCTAACCATTGTGGGTGTATGGCTCGGTGTGATTTTTGGCGGATTTTGCTTTTTTAAAGTGTGTCTTATTGGGGGGGGGGGGGTATACTGTATATGATGAATAACATACAAGACATGAAGAAAAAAAAAAGTCCTCATCCCCTGACTTGAAGAAGCTGCAAGAGACCCTTGGAGGCAGTTTCATACAAGAAAACAGATAACTGGCCCCCTTTTTTTGCATGCTCTATTAAAGAATAAAGTTCTTTCTACTCTTTTCTTTTTTTTAAGTTTAATTATTTGTTATCACAGTTTTACTGCGGTGGCTTTTTGTATATTTATAAATTTAGCCATAAAAACTGTTTGCGAGTTAATTTTTGGGAACACAACATGGAAAATATAAAGTGAGGCTCAAGATTTGGTTGGATGGAGAATTCTTGTCTCTGTCTTGTGTGCAGTGATGATGATGATGATAACGATGACGATGATGATGATGACGATGATGATGATGACGACAATGACAACGACGATGATGATGATGATGATGAATGAATGAATGAAATATTTCACTGAAACAATAGTCACATACTGTGACATCAAATAACAAGTATTTGTGAAGGTGGCAAAGTTGGCCAGTCAAAAGCGATCAGTCTTCCTTCAAAAAAAAGGGTTTTGGGTTTCAGCATATTCCAGGCATCTCTCAGCTGACCCAGCTGAAAAAAAAATGGACACACAACACATCACTGTTGCAGAAAACATTCTGCAAAAACACAGTATCTTCCTGTATGGTCAGGTGCACCTGACTGAATTGGACTCACAGCTTTCAGCAAATAAAGGGAAAACAGGATACAAAATCAGTCCACAGTGACTAAAAAAGAATAAACAATATGGCCACTTCACCAAGTCCTCAGCAAATGAGTGCAAACAAAAATAAAATCATGCACAAAAAAAACCCATGCACTTGTCATTCTCCATGTTATTTAGTTCGACCAACAATAATCTGGTATTCATACCTTGAAGAAACAGCATTTTCAGAGATGGCAACCTATTTAACTGTAAAGCAAGCAAATCTCTGATACCATTGTATCTGAAAAGAGGTTCAGAGGTATATTTCAGTATCACTCTCATAAGAGTCATGAGCAGCAATATACAAGTGCCAAATAAAATAATAATGGTAAATAAATCGATAAGCAACAAAAAATGGTTAATAAAGAAAGGTAAATAAACTGATAAATGTTAACAAAAGTTAAAGATTCTCAAAGTCTTTTAACATTTGGGAGTTCTTTAAAATCACTACATCAAGTGTGTGAATGGATGTCAGGGCTGGCTCAGCAGCAATGGAATGGCTAGTAGTACATGGTGTGGTTAATGGTGTCACTGTGATGGATTCACAATGTATGCTTCATAAAACTGAGAAGAAATTGTTTCAAAAAGTATAGGTTCATCTGTTACACTATTCAAATGTGATGAGTCTAACTAGGATTTACTGCCCTGGTCACAAGGTAGCACATGGAAATGAAATGGCAGTTAGATTTGCTGGACAGGCTAAAATAAAAGGCCGGCTGAGAGTGGATGAGGGTGATATTACTAAAGCTGCACTGGACAGACTGTTGGAAAATGAAGAGTGGGAATGGAAAGACAATGTTGTTATGAGGAGATTGCTTTGAGCTGTGCTGGCAGGAAATCCAAACTGTGTGGCAGAAAACGCATCATAAACAACAACATTTAACAGGAATTATTAGCAAACAAACTCTTGGATGGATGTTGCGGCATGTGGCAGAGCATATATGGAGCTGTCTTGAGTGCATTGATGCTGGAGCCTGAATTTTAAACCTTGACAGGTTCAAAGAGTAGAAACTGATAAATAAATAGAGGTAAATAAATTTAACACTATTAACCCAGACTCTCTCAAAAGGGGGATGAACAATTCTATCTTTATTTCCCAAAACACCACAAAAATGTGATCTTCGCTCAGTTTTATCTATAATGTTAACTATCTGGACTTCTTGGCTGTGTCATAAAAAAAAAGTAGTCCTATCATGTCATATATCACCCATGTGGTTATTGGGATCAAGATCTAAGTCTAGAGAGAAAAGAACACGACCGCTGCCACCTTCCATTTATGTCATAAGAGGGGACTAAGGAGGTTGGGGAATAGGCCAATGACCTGTTCCTGGAAAAAAATTGGTGCATTATAGAAACACAGAGAGGAAAACCAGAAAACTTTGTCTTAGAAGAAAAGGAATAGATTCTGTCAACGGAGCACATGGAGTCATGCAGTCATAGCCAAAAGAAAGCTGCAGAACTGAATGAGCACCAGGACACTTTTTACCGGTACAGTGCTCAGAGACAAGGGAAGGAAGCAGAGAATAAAGCCAAGAACAGGGATGACTGTAGACCTTTTATCTGTGGCCTATGTTCCTAAGAAAGTGAAAGGCAATGATGATGATGATGATGCCATACATGCATTTAGGGAATATGGTGCTAGTTTACTGGGTAAAGCTGGGGCAACCACCCCCAACCCAGTGCATCACAGGTGGCAGATGGTGAAAGTCCTCCAGATACGGAGGATCCCTGTGAATAAGGATTTACCCAAATTATTTTAATAATGCGCAGACCAACTGGTGGTAGTTTCAGAGAGTGAGGTGGGGTGGTAGGTGGCTCTACTACTCCTGTAAAGTGCCTCATGTGCTCAGTGAAAGGAATACTAGGCGGGAAAGACGTGCCTTAAAACCTCTCACTCTTGCTGCCTTGGAGATAGGGCAAGGAGTCCAAAGGCTAGTGGAGAGTCCATACACAAACCAAAAGAAGGCAACAGGAAACTACTGTTGTAGCTCCCAAGAATAGTTATGCTTATACAGAGTAATATTTTGGTACTCTAGAGAAGCATAATAGCCAACACCAGTCAGCACAGCACCTGATGATGATGGTGCTAGTGCCCATATTTTCCTTGATCAGTCAGCACACTAGGGGATGATGTACACCATTTCTTGCCATTTACCTTTCCAAAACTCGAGCTGGAGCCAGGTACCTATATCTACAAATGTGTGCCTAGTGTACCCCCCACCCCCAGGTCTTAAACCACTTAGTTTGCTGGGAGTGACAAGCACATGAATCACTTTGGCTCTCAGCCACCCCCAGTGTTTTGGACTTAGTAATTACACTACTTTTAAAATAATTTAGCCTATCAATAAGTAAATCTTAGCTGCAGAGTTTGTTCTTATGTCAAAGTGCTGCTATACTTCCTCTGTCCATTTCTCAGGATCATTTGGATGCCACTTTTTTCTGGCTACAATTTTCAAGTTCAGATTAAATTTTTTAAAATATAATATATATAAAGCATGATTTATGGAAACATTTTTAACTCCATAACTGTTATTTCCTATACTTTCATTAGTCAGCTCTGAAGACCGTAACCCTAGATGACACTAAACATAACATGATGTCTAAAGTGATGTCTAGGGTTTTCCCAAACAATTAGGCAGTGGCTGTGAAAACTAAATAAAATACAATGCCCACCTTAGGAATGACCCTGAGAAGGTTAAATCTGCAGAAAAAAAAAATATATATATATATTTTACTGTTGTTACAAAGATCTTTCGGACATGGAGTTACCTACCCTAGGTGTAGGACTTCAAGATTCTGTAAAATCGGGGAACAGTTTTCCATGAAGCTGGTTCCAGGTACACCAATGCGGTTTTTGCTTTGGCTGTCTGTTGCCAACTTTGTTTTGGGCACAATACATTCAATGTGGTTGTTATTGAGGCAGAGCACCTGATACAGTAAATATTAGGTGCTATTAAAATTTTATCTCAGTTCATCAAATGAAACAAACCAGTAAGATATGTACAGTGTATACAGTCAAAGCGCTGATTTCATTTTCAAACAAAAATTTGTAAACTGTATAAGGGAAAAACATAATTTCACTAAGCAGTGTAACAACAAAGCACAGGATGGTCACTGGTTTTCTGAAAACTGATGGTCCAGTATCTATTTTACCCTGACAAAATTACTACATGTAATTTAGATTATTCTGAGAACTTGGGGTTTTCATGGGACAGTGAAGTGATTATAAGACTCACAAGGTCTCCTAGCCTCCCCTGCCCAAGTCTACTTCACCTACCAGTTGGTGAACCCTGTTATACCTAGCAATCTCCCCAACTCTACCTCACCTACCAGTTGGTGAACCCTGTTATACCTAGCAATCTCCCCAACTCTACTTCACCTACCAGTTGGTGGACCCTGTTATACCTAGCAATCTCCCCAACTCTACCTCACCTACCAGTTGGTGGACCCTGTTATACCTAGCAATCTCCCCAACTCTAACTCACCTACCAGTTGGTGAACCCTGTTATACCCAGCAATCTCCCCAACTCTACCTCACCTACCAGTTGGTGAACCCTGTTATACCTAGCAATCTCCCCAACTCTACTTCACCTACCAGTTGGTGGACCCTGTTATACCTAGCAATCTCCCCAACTCTACTTCACCTACCAGTTGGTGGACCCTGTTATACCCAGCAATCTCCCCAACTCTACCTCACCTACCAGTTGGTGGACCCTGTTATACCTAGCAATCTCCCCAACTCTACCTCACCTACCAGTTGGTGGACCCTGTTATACCTAGCAATCTCCCCAACTCTACTTCACCTACCAGTTGGTGGACCCTGTTATACCTAGCAATCTCCCCAACTCTACCTCATCTACCAGTTGGTGGACCCTGTTATACCCAGCAATCTCCCCAACTCTACTTCACCTACCAGTTGGTGAACCCTGTTATACAGAGCAATCTCCCCAACTCTACCTCACCTACCAGTTGGTGAACCCTGTTATACAGAGCAATCTGCATAAGCTAGGCCACAGCTTAGGCAGCTGAGATAGCAAAATAAGATAAAGGCAAAATCAAGACTTCTTGCCAGAAGTAAGCAGATGTCAAAGATATGTTGACTGTGCCCCTAAAAGCACAGTGTGGGAACATCAGCAAATGGACATGCACACAACAATCAGATCATGCCTTCTCCATCTCTCAGAATCATTTCAGAAGTGTCTACAGCGAAATTTGTTTTGATTTATTTTTCATCATGATCACCCTCCCAAAGCACCATAGGCTCAGCGTAGCATTTTCTTAGATGCAGTGACACACATGCTCCTTCTACTTCTCATATTTATGATCATACCAGATCTGGAGCTGTGTTACCAGAGCATAATCCTCAGTTTTTTCCAGGCTTTCACACCAGCCCACATCTGGCATTTGCCTTTGGTTCATTCCACTAACCAGGTCTAGTGATACTGACCTAGATAGACACAGAGACATTATTGATAGGCTAGGATCATTAACTCTTCCCGTGCCCTAGAAAAAAACGCAGACATTCCCGTCCATGCCACATAAAAAGCACGGGTCTTGATATGTATAGGGGGTATAGTTGTACAAGTGAATGTACAAAGTATTTCCACTTTATACATATTATACATGAAAATAGTTGTAAATTTAAGATTTCATAAATGAAGAGTATTTTTAGGAAAAAAGAAGCAATGTAATGATTTTAGCTGATAACTGTGTAGTGCTTACCACTGGCGATGCCTAGATGTACAATGTTTACCATCAGCGATTTCCAGATCTATTTAAATTTTCGTCCGATCTCATTGTGTGGTGGCATTCTCACTAAAATAATGTCTGAAATAACCCTCTAACTACTTCTCCAGTCCATTTAATAGGTCTAGATGTACTTGGAGTACATTCAGGAACAGTGGTCGGGTCATAGGATATATCCTTATGCCTCAGAAATCACAATAAATACTGAAATTTCTCCGTTAATTCATCGCTTTCACTCGGTTGTTAGCCACGTTTTTTGATTGAACTGTGAAGGGTCACTAGACATGCGCAGATAAATCATGTACAATAAAAAGTTTTACAATAGTTTTACGTTGCAACGAAACAAAATCGCTATAACGACAATGGCAGTCGTTAGACTAACAGGAAGTTATCATGATATCGACAATGACAGTTGAAGAGTTAAGACACACCCACCTTCAAATTGGCCAAATGAATGAGCCCTGTGAGGGACTGTAGGTTATTGTGTTCTAAGTTGACACTGAAAATACAAAAAACACACATCTAAAGTTAACCATTAGCATTACTCACCAAACAGCCCTTTTGGTTATTTTGGTTACATTTTGTTTTTCATTTTAATCTTCCTAGAGTATCTTGACTTTGTATATTCCTTAATCAGAAAATTATATCTGTTCTAAGAAAAACACATAAATGACAAAATATAGGTAAATGACAATATTTATTACAACAATCACAGATCACCTTCTCAGAATTAATTAACAGTTTTAGTTACAACTATCACAGATCACCTCAGAATTAACCAACAGTTTTAATTATGACTATAACAGATCACCTTCTCAGATTCTTGAATTGCTCCCCATTTCCCATATCAACAATGCGAAATCCACAGTTAGGAAAATCCAGCTCTTGCACTTCTGAAAACAAAGCGTGACCCAACTTCTCAGCAACAAAGTCTGATGTTAAGCGCCCACCAAACACATCCTTTGCCATGTTACCTTCTACAGCCTCCTGAATGTGATATTGAACATTCAGTTGAATTACTGACTTGTGCAGGAGGTAATATAACACATTTAAAAGAAAAAAAAAAGATGGTTATAGGAACTAAAATATATGAAATAAAATTCATAAAATAATATAATGTATGTAAGGTCACACATATGCAAACAAATGGATACAGTCACTGAAGTAACATGGTGTAGACAAGAGAGCAAACAAAAGTACACATTACGTGCTGTAAGGCTGTGGAGTGTAAAATGGCAGAAAAATGTTTTACCCTAAAGCAGTGTTTCCCAGTGTGGGGTGCATGGGGCAATGTGAGTATTTTGAGGAGCAGTTAGAATATTTATACTATACTTTTTTCAAAACTTGGTTAGACTATTATGCTGTGAGGGGGGGGGGGGGGCATAAAAATCTTTGAGGCGCTGAAGTGGGACATGATCCAAAAAAAGGTTGGGATGCACTGGCCTAATGGTAACAAGATGAATGATGAAAAAAAAAATTTCACACAGGACAGCTACAACAATACTATAAATATTTTAATCCTCCAATTATTTATATTATAACAGCTAACAAGATTAAGAAAAGAAAATTTATCACATTTTTTTTTCATTTGTTATTCATTACTTGAGCATATGAGAAATGCAGGCTGTGGTATTTTGTGCTCACAGACAAGCAAGTTGTAAACTGTGTCCATTATGCTCCACTTTGCTCACTTGTAAAATATTGCACTTCATTATTTGTGTTAGGGAAACTGCCCATGAAAACAGAAAACATTTGCCTGCAAAATGAGGCATACTAAGTTTGACATTGCATGTGGTTGTCTGTGTATTAGGAGGAAAACAAACTAAACAAAAAAAAATACCACATTCGAGTTGAATGATGGCACAGCAAAGGTAAAATCCCTATTTTCATGCCATTAAGGCATATTGGGGATGCAGCATTACGCCCGTATTTCTGAGACCATCAGCAGATGAAAGTGTGGTGTGCTCAGATCACACATGGCTGCATTTGCTTTCCAGGATTTCTCTGGTACCCACTTTTATAGGTTGGGGCGAACCTTTTTTGGTCTGTATCAGAAGAATGAGGCACAATACACACAGAAAAAATTGTGAATGAGGGTACAAAGCATATAAATTATTGTTTTATTTTTTCTACTTATGTATTTGACAAGTATATGTTTTTTCTCACTGCCCCCATAAATACAACTGAAGTAAAGTGACCAAATGTCCTGCATTATATGGAACAGTCTCATATTTTAAGGGTTTGTCCTGGGAATCGTATAACTTTGGCTGGGACACTTAAATGACCCCTAATTTAAAATACATGTCCTATACTGTCCAATATTCTCATCTTTTATTTCCATATGTTCAGAAATAGCCAGTACTTTTGAACTCTCTCTCTCTCTCTGAACCTTAAGTGCCCAGGGCACATGGGGCTTCCGCAAGGGTTTTCCACAAATGCCTGTCTTTCGCCTTTTTTTCTGCTCTTGCCCAGGTGAGCCCAACTTTTGAACTATTATAGCAAAAATGTTCCTACTTCAAAGAAAATTTGCTCTATAAGTAGGCCTGACTAGCACATTTGTAAGTAAAGTTAAAAACCTAGCCTACTGATTAAAATTTTGGGTTAAAATTTAAACTGAACTTGTCTTGATTTTAAAAAAATGGTTTAAAATTATGTACAGTATGGTTTATACTACACTGGTGAAGTGGTTAGTGCATTTGCCTGTTGATCAAAAGGTCCCTGGTTTGATTCACACTCAGGACCAGGACTTTTTTTCAGACCAGCCAGCACTAGGGTCAACCCAACCTAAAAAAAATGGCTGTCTGGCGCAACACTTCACACCTTATGGCATGCAAATGCAAGGGAATACAAACAGAATTTATACACTTCACATTATTAAATATGTTATAGTTGTTAATTCCAACCAAATATGAATACATGACAGCACTTGCTGTTGTAAATTGGACTTAAAAAGTAAAGATAGTCCCATAGCATTTCAAATGCCGTAGGGGGTGAAGCGTTAGAGACCTCATTATGCTGGGTCATCAGCGTATGAGGTAGGGTGACCAGTTCCTTTCCTCGCTGCCTTTACTTCCCAGATTTTCTCTGGTACCCATTTTACGAGGCTGGGTCGACCTCAGGGCCGTATTGGTCGGAAAAAAAATCCCGCTCAGCTGGGGATTCGAACCCTCGACCATTTGGTTGCTAGACGAGTGCTCTAACCACTACGCTAGCCGGCCCCCTAAATTGGACTTACTTTGAAAAAAAAAGCAGATTTGCATGTTTCTAAAATCTCTGACTTTGTAATGACAGTAAACAGAAGGAAACAAAATATGAAAAGACAGAATGTGAAGCAGTGCAGCTATAGTCAGCTCCCTTCTTGTGTAAAGTACTGTGGACTGGAGACCTGCCCCAGTCAGTCAAGAAGTAAAACTGAGCACCTGATAAATTTGTTCTAGGGAAACAGGCTCTGAAAACAAAGAAAATCTATCTGCACAGCAGAGCACACCAGACTCTACCACAAGCACAGATGTCAGTGTATGAAGAAAAAACAGGACATCACAATAAAAAAAAAACAAAAGAATATAGGAACGAAGTTTACAACAAGCTAATGTGAAAATAAAAGTTAAACAACAAAGTCATATACAATAAACACTGTAAACTTAAAGTTATTTAAAGTTATAAACAAATAACTTTAATTCATAGAACGATCAACATTAATACAGCCACTTCCATTATTAGGAATATGATTTTATGAAAAAAAAAAAAAAAAGCAACATCAAATGAAACCGCTTGTGCAGATGAAATGTTGTACTGAAACTGTTGTACAACTGATTGATCATCAATTACTCAACATGGCAGTGACTGCACCAGAACTGAAGCATTTGAACATTTCCAGGAACAGTTTAAAGCTCAGGGTTTTCCGCTGTCAAAACCAACATTTACGAGCCACTGTTTTGGAAATAAAGAATATGTGGCCCAAAAAAAAAAAGCTGACAAAATGCCAAAAAATTAACCGTTTTCCTGCACTGTTGTGTTAAACTTTTCCTCAAATGAAAAAATGCTCGTGTTAAAAAAAAAAAAAAAACAATGTTTGTTCCATTACCTACAGTAAATTTTTAAAAAGTTATGTCTCGTAAGAATGTGCTTTCTGTGACTGAAAACCCTGTGCAAATCACCTGAGAGGCATTATTATTCATATCGAGTAAGAGCAGATCCAAAGTGGCTTGTGTTTTCTGATAAAGTGCCATTTCCTTGCGAATGTCCCTTGGTGCCTTGAATTGGCAAATACAGCACATGACATTTAACCCACCGAATCTTGATACATTTTTATCTATCACATTCAACTCGGAAAAAGTATCCAATGCTGGTGAAAAATGACTTTAACTCTTTGAGCTCAAATTCCCACAAATGCAGTACGTGCAGATGTGCTTCTTTTGATTAAATTCTACTGGAATCTCAAATTTTTCAATCTACAATATGAGTCACTTAGACCATACAGTGAGATCTGATCGTTTAACTGTTACTATCCATTTAAAGAAATGCCTAAGGAAAATACTTGGTATAAAGCGGAACGAATTCAAGAACTATGCAGAGATAAGACAGATGAGCAAACAACAACCTGTCTCATGGGTGATCAGAAAGAGAAGATGGACTTATGTAGGCCATGTGATGAGAATAAACAATCAGAGAATACCAAAACAATCTATCAAGTGGAGCACAACAGTACTGAAGAAAAAGAGGCTGACTGCGTGAAACTCTAAAGAGGACATTGTTAAGAGAAGCCAGTTTAGTGGGCATAACATCCCTTGATGAGGCTGAAAGACTCGCCAAAGACAGGAAAACTTGGCAAACAACTATGCGAGCCCTATGTGATGTTTAACGGCACGGGAAGGATGTAAGATGTAAGATCCATTTAAAATAATGTCTTTAATAATAAAAAAATACAGAGTCATAGATCTAATATCTGATCTCAGAGCTATAGATCTACTATCTGATCTCAGAGTTACAGATCTCCTATCTGATCTCAGAGTCATAGATCTACTATCTGATCTCCATTAAGCTGCTGCATCCTCCTCCATCCAGTTCCCAATATGCTCAGGGTGTGTAGTCTAAATGAAATATAATCACTGACATCAGAAGTTTAACTGCCAGTCATCCACTATTATAATTTTCCTGCAATCATGAAGCCATAGATTCATCTGATTTAATCAAATATAATCCTGATCTGTGAACCTCTACATGTAAATAAATGCTACACTCAGTCATCTCTTGCATTATCATTACCTCTTGCATTAAACATACCATAGAAAATAATGTAAAGCATACCCCGCCATGATCATCATAGAATCAAATGTAAAAAAAATGAAGTCCTAAAAACTGTTCACAGTGCTAGGGTATGGTACTGGTTTCTAAAACTGAAAGGCTTGTGGTTTATTTTCTAGTCACAAACTTCATTAATAAACAATCAGTATTCTAATCTGAATATTATGAAAATATATATCCTAACAAACAGTCTAAGCAAATATTCTCAGTTCAAGGCATTTTAATAAAAATGAAAACAAAAGAATTACTTACAATTGCAGAACCATCAAGTGCTTTTAGAGATCTCAAGTGATAAATCACAAACAAGCGGTAATTTTCCACCTCTGACACCATTGGGTTTCCATACATATCCAATATAACCAGGTTGGGCAATGACTGAAAGCAGATAAGCAAAACAAAAATCTGGTCAATAATTCATGTAAAATGGTATAAAATAATTTTCTCATTAAGCAGATCGAATCCCCTCACTTCCATTTTATGTAAGATAAAGGTAGCTCTAAATGCCATAAATGCACCCAGCGGATCTGAGTGGCTTAGGGACCTTCACCCAGAGTCAAAGCACAGATCTTCACCATGAGAAATAAGTATGCTAACCAGTTTGCCACTGACACAATACATTAAAATACTTCATTAAAAACAGTGTAACAGCATAGCAAATTGGAAGCTTCAAGCCTCTGGTGTGAACACTATTAACACCCAGACTTCTTAGCAAGGAAAGGTTCAAGAAATGAAAAAGAAGATCCTTTGATGATCTTTGATGATCTAAAAACCCATATATACTGTTGTGCTCTATATACTGTAGCAACACTTTTCATATTAAAATCAGTTTTGAAACAGACAGATGTCTGGTTGGTGTGGAAGCTGCCATGCACCATTTTGCTGAACATCTTCTCACAAACTGATTCTACTAAACTGGATTTACATAACTGGCACAATAACAGGAAGTACTATCTAGCACATGCTGATATAATACCATCATCTCCCACTCAGACTGCAGGAACCCTTTTGTTGCAAAGACTTGTGGTTTACAGTCTACAGACAACCAGCCTAAATCCATAGATAAGTTATCAAAAACAGATTAGTTAATGAAAGATGGTGTTCTCATCTCCTGACATCTTATTTTATATCTCATATCCTTCCCATGCCATTAAACATAACATAATAGTTCACCAATTTATCCTGTTTTCGGCGAGTTTTTCAACCTCATCAAGGGATTTTACGCCTATTAATTCAAATGTAATATCTACCCTCATTTATGCATGTGAAAGCTGGAAAACAACTAAAGAAATACACAAGAAATTAGACTCTTTTGAAAACAAATGCCTAAGGAAAATACTTGGCGTCAAGTGGAATGAATTCAAGAACAATGCAGAGATAAGACAGATGACTGAACAACAACCAGTCTCACGGGTGATCAGGAAAAGGAGATGGACATATGTTGGCCACTTGATGAGAAGAAATGAGCAGAGAATCCCACAACAGGCCAAAGAAAAAGAGGCAGACCGCGTGAAACTCTGAAGAGAACATTATTAAGAGAGGCCAAGTTAACAGGCATAAAATCCTTTGATGAGGTTGAAAGACTCGCCGAAGACAGGAAAAATTGGCGAACTACTTTGCGAGCCCTATGTGACGTCTAACGGCACGGGAAGGATATAAGATATAAGATAAGAAGAATTTGGCCTCTCTTAACAACAATGTCCTCTTTAGAGTTTCACATGGTCTGCCTCTTTTTCTTTGGCCTGTTGTGTCCCACTTTATAGCTTGTTTTGGGATTCTCTGATCATTTCTTTTCATCAAGTGACCAACATATGTCCATCTCCTTTTCCTGATCACCCATGAGTCTGGTTGTTGTTCAGTCATCTGTCTTATCTCTGCATTGTTCTTGAATTCATTCCACTTGACGCCAAGTATTTTCCTTAGGCATTTGTTTTCAAAAGAGTCTAATTTCTTGTGTATTTCTTTAGTTGTTTTCCAGCTTTCACATGCATAAATGAGGGTAGATATTACATTTGAATCAAATAGTCTTAACTTGGTTTTTGTGCTTATAACTTTTGAATGCCATATGTTCTCAAGATTCTTGAAGATTAATGTTGCTTTTGCAATTCTAATTCTAACTTCCTTTCTAATGTCACCATCCTGGTCTATGTAGCTGCCAAGGTATGCAAATTGATTGACCTCTTCAACATCTGTCCCTTCTACGTGTATTTTTCCATTCTGATTAATGGGAAGTTTCATTATGTTTGTTTTGTCCTTGTTAATTTCAAGTCCTATTTTGCTAGCCAGTGAAGACAGGATATTTGTTTTTTCTTGCATGGAATTCACATTGTTACTGATAACAGCTATGCTATCAGCAAAATCAAGATCTTCTAGTTGGGTCCCATGTTCCCAATCAATACCTGTTTTACCTGTGCAGCATTTTTTCATTATAAAGTCTATTGCAATTCCAAAAAGCACATCTGGCTGACTACAAAACGGAAGAAATCAATCATTTTAAATGTATTGTTAAATTTCAGTTTATAATTACAGCATCATTTTCAAATAATAATTTTAATGTACTATCCTGTTCAGATCAACCTACTATTCTTTTATGTCCACCCAGAAAATAAATATTCATATGTGACTGAATTCTTAGAAACAGTATTTGATATCTCTCTACACACTGCACATCATCTCAAATAGAAATGTATGTAGAATATAAAGAAGCAGACATTTTTTTAAAACAGATAAATATTACAGAAAAATGGAAAAATCAACTAAAACAGATATCTGGACTGGGCGTAAGTGGTGAAAATTTGTTAACCAATTTCATCATAAAGTGCCACAAGAAAGAACTGGATTATGGGAACTGGTCCTGTTATATATGGTATGGGACAAATAATAAATTTCATTAACATAACCAGTCAAAACTACTGATGCAGATTCAGTAACAATTACTGTCTCTGAAAACCTAAATTTTTTTTTATCAGTTTATCCAGTCCCTTTTTTTTTGTGGAAACTCATTCGGACCACACTTCGAACTTTGTTGATACAAATTCCAGCAAACTCAATCAGACCACACTTCGAACTTTGTTGATACAAATTCCAGCAAACTAACCTTAAGCAGGAAGACCTCCCTAATGTTACTGATGTTGTTGTTGCCAATATACAGCTCGACAAGGGAAGTACTTCTCTGGAACCCACTGAGACTAGTTAGACGGTTGGACTCTACAGCCAGGAAGGTCAAGGTCGTTACCGAGGCAAGGACACTGGTGTCAATAGAAGTCAAGCAGTTGTCAGACAAATCAAGATGTTGTATACAGGCGAGTTGTTTTAGGCCGTCCAGATGAGCAATGCAGTTGTTGGACAATGAAAGCTCAGTCAGATTAGTACAATTTTCAAGGCCCTGGAAAAGAGATTTGGAAATTGTTTATTCAGTTTTCCTCCATGTCTTTTCATGACGTAATGATACTAAGAATAGAAGATGTGTGAAAACTCCGTTGTGAGAAAAAAAACAACATAAAGGCAGATTCTGCTGCACTCAGAATATTAGTGCTCTGAGTTGTACAATCAACAGTGAAATACCTCTCATGTGATGACTGTGAGTTGAGGACCAGCTACAGAATGATAGCAGGTGAAGACACTGTCCGATCTGGCAATCAGCGACCCATCGCTGACATGCTAGCATCAGGTCTGGTGAACCATAGTCGACCAAAACCATGTCCCACCTCTCCATTGCTACCCCGGTAACAGGCCTAGTGGTTAACAAGGCATGAGGCAGGGATGGCCATACTCCATATGGCAGAAGTCTGCTAAAGAAGTATCGCACCCCCTGCTTTTTTAGTTACACTAAGGAAATGAAAAAAAATAGCCATTATAACCTGCTCCGAAGCTGACATGATACTGTGGCTCAACATCTTTACCACACTGGCTGCAAAGAACACCAGCCTGGAGTGCCGGAGAGATTGAAGAAGAAAATCAACAACAACAGAATGACAAGTAACATACAATGTTTATTTTGTAATGTTTTGTTTCTCAATATTTACTTAACTCTTCTTGTACTGGTTGTTGCTGTATAAATAGCTCTTAAAACAATTATTTAAAAAAAAACGATTACAGCTGTTTTTTTTCCTATCATCGAGAGTTTGCAATGTTAAACTGGTATAAACAAGTATCACATCATTTTCTGATAGAACAGTGTCAAGATGTTATTTGACTTCAAAAAATATTCATATGGTCTAGGGTGTTCTTCTGTTATGTTAATGTTACATAATATTCTGAGTTCTAGATAAATAAATGGCTGAGATGAGAAGCAGACAGTTTGAAAGATGGCATCACATTGTTCCACTGTGACTTGTACATGTAAACTTTCTGGGCCTGTACCTAACAAATAAACTTTCAATCACAAACTAGGTCAAGTACAAGTTTACCTCAATGCGGGTTAGGTCATTATTATTGAAGGATGCATATCTGAGGTTGACCAGTCTGTCCAAATTCGATAACTTTGTGATGTGTTGATTGTCAAGATTTAGTGTTGTTATCTGTACACACACACACACAAAAATGTAGCAATATCACTTGGTAGTTGAATCACTGAATACAGCCCTGATAATTATTTTTTTTTATTTAAATCAAAATTATATTCTCTTGCATCAGTAACATTTATGCTAGTGTAGTTCTTGTTTATATCACAGCAGTTTAACCAAGTGAACAGAAATGATATTCCAGTCAAATCATAATTCCAAGTATTTTGAAACAAGGATGGATGGAGGTACAGATCAAACAGAAACTATAACATATGAAGTTCCTGACCAAAGGTCACATTCTTTTAGACAGAATGCAATAATTCACTGATGTTTTGACAAAGTTGTGTAATTTAGGCAACTCACGCTATTGTCACAATCAGCCAAATTCTGTAATATAAATTATATTAATACAATCTGAAGAGTTCAAACATTCCTAAATAAATAATAAGTTTTGTCCCTAAAAATATATTATATGCGATGAAAAGACACAAATATAAGCAACAATCACTTTACATTGTGAAAAATTTTACAATGAACTGATATATAAAAATGGCTGTAGTCTAAGTTTTAACTGTAAACACTATTGCTATTAATGCATCTCTGATAAATTAAGTTTCGATGATCCGAGTGATTCAAAAACACTTGAAACAAATCAAATGCTTACCTTACTGTACCACGACACATCGTCCTCACTTTCTCTCACGGGTTTATTTCTGCTGATTAAGGTAATATTATGGGTACAATCACCCAATGTTAGAGAGCGAGGGACTTCAGTGTCTGTGCGGGAATAGGTTAGTAGAGACAACTGGGATATTCTTGATCCTGCAGCACATCTGAGAGCTAAAGCAACTTCCTCTTCATTTACATACTTTCCATCAAGTTTATGCAGACTTCTCAAACGACCAATAGTACGCAGTCTCAAATCCTTGGCCTGAATAGAATGAAATTTTAAACTGAACTCATATTCTTCAAGACTACTGAAATAATAGCTAAAAAAATTAATTTGCTGCAAAAAAAAAATGGTGGCAGACAGTACAGAAATCAGCGAATTTAATAATTAACAAACCTTCAACCATGGGTTATTTCGTATGTCAAGGACACAAAGTGTGTTCAGATGTTTTCTCAGGATGGAGAGTTCCTCACGAGTGTTGACAAGCTTATTCCATGACACATTCAGCTCTTCAATGTTTGCCAAGCCCTATAACAAAAAACATTTTCAAAACATCACTAAACTTATCACTACCAACATCACTATTACAGATTACATGTATGCTAGATGTTCTGTTCAAGCACACTTATCTCTGCTTCGTACTTTTCTGGGGTTTTTTTTTCACATGCTGATAACACATTACAACATTCACAACAGAAAGAATCAAAAAATGAAAGCAGGTGAACAGTTTATAAAAAAACTTTATTTATATCAGTAATTCACAAATAGAAGTTCTTGGTCTGATTTCAAAACAATTTCAATTTCAGTCTCTAAATTAATGTTCTAGAATAAAAACAACAGATGCATAATGAAAAAAAAACCCACAGAAGCATTCAATATTGCCAAATAAACTACTAGTACCATTAGCATAATCAAATAATGAACTACTAGTACTATTAACATAATCAAATAAACTACTGAAGCTATAAATATGATTGAATAAAAATGATTAGAGTCACAAACATAAATAAAAACCACCAAAGTAAAAAAATTAAATAAAACCATTAACTCTTCCTGTGCCTAAGGACTAAAATTGGTCACTTGCAGTTTGTGTCCATAGTGCCGTAAGACGATATTTCGCTACATGCTTTGTTTCATTAAAAACCCGGTGTAACGTTTAGATTATAAACATTTAGTGTGTGTGCCCCATGACCCTGTTCTTCATGGCCGAAGAGTGCCCAGTAACGAGGGAGAAAATAAAAGTGATCGTCGTGAATTTTCAATTTCTGGTGATGTAGATAGGGATATGGACATACCCTGTGATCAGACCACTGTTCTTGAATGTATCCCAAGTAGATCTAGACATATTAGATGACTGGAGAAGTAGTTAGAAGATTATTTCAGACATTATTTTAGTGAGAATGGCCCATATGATCACAAGACGAGACCGACAAGTAGTTCTAAGCATCTCAGATCGTACGTACTGTACATCTAGACCTAGCCGATGGTAAGTAGGACACAATTATTGTCTAAAAACATCATATTACTTCTTTTTTCCTAAAAAAACTCTGCATTTATGAAATCTTCATATATTTTTAGTTATTTTGAAACATAATAAGTACATTTATCATGGAAATACTGTATTTCATTCACTTTTTCAACTATACCCCCGATACATATCAAGACCCACACTTTTAGTCAGGCACCAAATGGAACATCTGTGTTTCTTCCTATGGCACGGGGAAGAGTTAAAGCCAAAAACTTGACTACGTAAAACTGCAACAGACATAAACATATTTCAATAATGCCAACCTTCAGTCCTTCCAATGTATGTATCTGGTTGAAGCTTGCATCTATGTACTGAAGATGATGCTGAAGAGAAACATTAAGAAGTCATCTTTTCTGCCTATGAAACACATCCCACTCTTCTATAAGTCAACATTTCCATGACCCCAATTTACATTTTCATTCTCTGTGCTCCGTGTGGTATTTCTGCCTTGTAACATGATTCTGAAGCAAACATCTATTAACTGTATAATTTACCAAGCACTATTTCGCTAATCAGGTCCTCTCATGGCTGAATCTACAAATATTAAATTTACACATTAAGTCACAGTAACAGCTAGCAGTGTTTGTACTAATGGGAAAGCAAACAAGCTATCAGGCACAGCATTCAATTCAGGGTATCCTAAGAATGGTCCAGAAGGAGACTGCAAGGGACTCCTTGGACAGGCTTCATATGAAGGATGACATTGGGGTGAATGACAACAAATCTCATCAGCAGGATGATCGAACTGGGGGAGAAGAAGGGAAGTGGATGTTTTTCTGAATGAAGTAGTTTAGTACACGTTACTGGCAACAAGTGTGTTGCTGGCTCCCTCTGCATGCGCACACTTCACTGGGTGTTGGAACGGAAGGCAAGGCACATATGGGAATGCTCAGAGTGGGGGGATGCCAGTCTCTGATTACAGGTTACAATGTTTGCACTGCAAGAGTCAGTCTCCCTGAGCTTATATTTTGTATTTTCTTTGCTTAACATTTTGCTGATGCAAGAGCAAGCCATCATCCTAAGGCTAAGTACCAGGCACAACAAGCTAAGATACCATCTGTACAACAAATTCAAGATAGGACCAACTGACAAATGTGCATTTGGCACTAATAAGATGACAGCAGACCACATACTGCAAGAGCGCCCAACTTAAGAACAATAAAGAAGACACACATGGCCAGCTACCACACCAATCCAAACAAATTCTATGGGGATCTCCAACGCTCTCCAGATGGCCACCAACTACTTCAAAAGTATACAAGTCGATGTCTGCAAAAATGTCTGAAGCAGAAGAAGAATAAGCTGATGCATAAAAGTGTGGTTCAGAGCATAAAAAAATGTTTTTTTTTTCTTCTATGTTCAGCAAATTTTGAATGATTTCCACCCAGCCCATTTTCTGGCTAAAATCTGTATATAAAAAAAAATGGTTCAGCTCAGATTTACTTTAATGGAACATCAGAAACCACAGACAAAACCAACTATCCCTTGAAAGCCAAAATAAATATGATCCAGCATGTATGTGGCATTACTAACCAGAATGTATACATTTCCTATCTGCATAACTGAACTATTACAATTAAAAGTTTCAAGTTATTGTCAAATGTCATCACATTTTAAAAGCCACATAACTTTTGACCTACCATACCGGAAAGTTCTTCCAGTCTGGTCAGTTCATTAAAACTGACAACAAGATTTCTCAAGTTTACTAAGAGATACATGTGCCGTAACTTGGTCAATCCACTTCCATGAAGATTTAGAGAAGTAATCTTATGAAGAGCATCCAGTTTTGATGATTTCAGTAAGAGTTTATCTGTCAGGTTTACTCTGCAGAATAAATAAGAAATAATGAAGAACATAGTGACCTAAGTAAAAGTATTTTGGCCACATCAATTAACACAAACATTTACAGAAAAGTCTAATTCAAGGAAAAGCTGAAGGGAAATGGCTAAAATAAACAATGATACAAGAGAATGGTGGACTTCAACATGAGATGGACAGGGCAGAAGTTTGCATGGGGAAAATCATAAAAGAAAGGACTGAGAGAAGTGTAATTCTACTGCATTCAGTGTTAACCAGTGAGATGTCTCATGAAGAGTTGCTGTGTCCCATGAAGAGTTGCTGTGTCCCATGAAGAGTTGCTGTGTCCCATGAAGAGTTGCTGTGTCCCATGAAGAGTTGCTGTGTCCCATGAAGAGTTGCTGTGTCCCATGAAGAGTTGCTGTGTCCCATGAAGAGTTGCTGCTGTTGCACATGTTGTTCTCTATCTCCCTGACTCTGCAGGCATTATGTTTTTTTGCAGCTGATGCAGTGAAGACAGTGCCATCATTTGGTTATAACAGCTGTTTTTTCAGTCCTTGGGTGAAGCTTAAACAACAAAGAAGTGTGCAATGCTTCTTTAGCAGGCTCCACCGTCTTGGGGACTATAGCAATCCCTGCCCAAATAGCCAGGCTGCACCTGTTACTGGGGGGGGGGGGGGTACCAATGTAGAAGTAGGTCAGAGTTTTGGTCAGCTATGGTTTGCCAACCCTGATGCTAGCATATCAGCCAAATAGGGCAGTGTCTTCACCTCCATGATGATGATGATGATGATGAAGTAGCAACAGAGGCAGTATTTTGTCAAATAAACAAACCAAAAGACAAAAAAAATTAAGCATTCAAATAAAGATAACAAAATACATACAACATGCACAATTTGTACCTTGGTCTTGATCTAATTTCTGGCTCCATCTTGAGGATCTCATCATCACTATCACTCTCACTCTCTACACACGGTGGCACTGGAGCTCTAGTGTTCTTGTGTGGCTGTTCACTGAGCAAGTCTTCTCCAAGATGCTGGAATGGGCATGGAGACTTTAGCTAAACAAAAAGAGGAAAGCAGCAAGATGTAACCTTTATGTGATTTTTATAAAGATTCAGGCAAAATAAGTAAGGTATTATCCATCTCATCAGGTGTCATGATAATAGACAATGATGAACATGCTTCTCCATTTTGTGTAGTCCTTGGCACTGCCTTTTAGAACAAAGACAGTACTCAAGTTAATGAGACAATGATCAATGACCAGCAGATGACTGTTTGTGTCAAGGTTGGTGCATCTCAGAAACAGATGCCCCTGGAAACATATAATAGAATGACAAAGTGAAAAAAAAATTGAAATTGGAAGGAGAATCTAACTGAAAACTATACTGAGCTGAAGTAGGATGTGCTGGGCTAAAAGACATTTAACTGTGAGCAGTGCAACCAATGCCCTCTTGAAGGGGAACGTCAAAGAAGAAGAATGCACTATCTTACATTTTCCTTGACCAGTCTGTTCATATGTTATGCTCTTTCTCCTCCTTTCCCTTTGAATGTCCCAATGAGTAGCTGGTTCTAGTGTGCTGACAGGTCAAGGAAAATATGGGCACTAACACCATATCCCTACGTGCCTCTAAGGTATGACAGGATTACCTTTACCTGTTTTTGCACATCCAAAAGATTTTGTTAAAATGTTTTTAATTAGTTACAACTCTGAGAATTTCTTCGTTATTATGACCATTTTAGACAAATAATTAAGTTAGATAGAGGTGTATGGTTTAGTTTTACAAAGTGGCAAAGGGAGTGAGTAAAGTGAGAAAAAACAAATAGAAAGTATGAGAATGAATAAATGAAAAAAAACATACAACATCCGATATTTCGGTGTGAGCCTTTTTCAAGGATTACATGCACAACAAGACAAACAATAACTAAACGGAGAACTTATCTTAATATGGCCTCCTCCAGAAGTAGGAAACAGAACAGCGTATCCTAGAAGATGCATAGGGACCACGTGGGCCACACAAAGGATACGTCGATAGAGCCAATCGTAAAGAAGAGGTGGAGAGAGAGAAGGAAAACAAGTGGTAGAAAGGGGTGAGGGAAAAGGCAATAGAATAGCTGGTAGAGGAGAAGGTGTTGGGGGGGGGGGGGGGAAGGGGAAGCGGAGAGATAATGAATGAAGAACATGAACACCTGCAGGGAGAAAATGTGAAACTGATGAATAGGACAAGACCTTATAAACACCAATATGTTGCCAGAGAAGAAAAAAAGAGGGTGGCAGTAGGGAGGGGTAGCTAGGAGAAAGTAGAGTTAAAAAAAAAAAAAAAGGAAAGTGGAAAAACTAAAGACGTTACAGAAAGCTGAAGACACTGTTAATTCCAGCTGGGTGGAGACAGCCAGTCTGGAAAATAAGGCGCTGTTCTAGGACCCTCCGAGATCGTACATCAGCAGAACAAGAGCAGATCGCACTAACAGAAATGTCCTGTTTTTCCCCTGTGGTTGCTAAGGCAAAAATGTTTAGCCACAGGTGTCCAGGCCCTCTTAGAAATATCATTGAGATGCTGGGGAAATCGATCTCCTAAGTGTAACCTAGTCTCCCCTATGTACTTCAAACCGCAACATTTGCACATAATAGCATAAATAACATTGCGTGAAGTACACATGAAACCCTCCCGAACTGATAACGTGGACTTAGGGAAGGAGATCTGGCTAGCCTCGACAACAAATGGACAAGTGTTGCATCTACGGCGTCAGCAACATCTGGTACCATAAAAAGTGTCATATGTCTTGAGGTGACTACGAATTAAAAGGTCCCTGAGGTTCTTGTCCCATCTGTACGCCACCAATGGGGTTCCCCAAAAAGTTCTTGTGTATCAGGCTCGGTCTGGAGAAGATGGAGATGGTGAAACAGTATGTTTTTAACTGCCAAGCTATGAGGGTGGTGCATGAGTACCAGTTTGACTCTGTCCAAGCTACAGTGCGGTTTAGGAGTGAGGGCTTGTTGCCGCGATATATGGCTGATGCGGTTCCAAGATGACAAGAGAACATGTTCTGGATAGCTGCACTGACAGAAGAAATCTAGCATTTTATGGCCTTGATCCTGGAAATCCAAATCCTCATTGCACAAATGTCGCAACCTGAGAAGCTGGGAAAAAGGAACAGAGTCCTTACACGATCTGAGATGGGATGAAGAGTACAAGAGATAGCTGTGAGAGTCTGTAGGTTTATAGTGGACAGAAGTAGTAAGCCTGGAAGGGCCGATAGTAACGGCAATGTTGAGAAAGTTAGCAGAAGTAGCAGAAACATAGGAGGTGAAAGAAATGACAGGATTGTACTCCTTAACAAAACTGATAAAGTTGTCAAATCCCTTTTATCTGTCACATTCTAGATAAATGCTGCTTCTTTCTCCAATAACCACTCCCCTTTCTTGTTTCCAGTTGTTCTTTTTTCATGTTTGTTTTCTGCCCAAAGAAATCTACTTAAAACAATTGCCAGTTTAACAACAAACTTATTTTCAGGCAACTTTATATGTGACTGTTCAAAGTGAATTTTACATAAGTAAAATAAAAATTCTGTTTTCATCAGTTTTTTTTTTTTTCGCTGTTGTTTCATCTACAGCATGAAGTTCTTTCTGTTAACTGCTGAAATGCACCATTATCTGTTTTCTTCTTTTGTTTTTCCATTCAAACTCTCACAGCTACTGTAACCGCAGAGAGATTAACAACTCCCTCCATTTGCTCTATTTATGAAATTATCACCTTTAATATAAGTACAATAATCTTAGCTCCCAAAATTTCCACTCATTCTTCTTTTTCACTCAATAATGCCTGCATTTGTTAAAACTGAGGATTCTTGAAAGTCAAAAATATGTTCTTTCATTATTTCACACTGACCACAAAGATAAAATATCTGTTCTTCATACACTGACCACAAAGATAAAATATCTGTTCTTCATACACTAACCACAAAGATAAAATATCTGTTCTTCATACACTGACCACAAAGATAAAATATCTGTTCTTCATACACTAACCACAAAGATAAAATATCTGTTCTTCATACACTGACCACAAAGATAAAATATCTGTTCTTCATACACTAACCACAAAGATAAAATATCTGTTCTTCATACACTGACCACAAAGATAAAATAACTGTTCTTCATACACTGACCACAAAGATAAAATATCTGTTCTTCATACACTGACCACAAAGATAAAATATCTGTTCTTCATACACTGACCACAAAGATAAAATATCTGTTCTTCATACACTGACCACAAAGATCCAATCCTATGATTCTCAAAATTTTCCTTTCATTCAATAGTTCCTATAAATTTTATCTGTCATTTTCTATATCCATTTTATGTCATCTAGACTAATGGTTCCAAATTAACTCTTCCCGTACCATAGACAAAAAACGCGAACGTTCAGTCTGTGCCAGACAAAAAGTGCGGGTCTTGATATGTATAGTAATTGAATTAACAAATTATTTCCACATAAAAGTATATGTATTATGCGTCAAAATAGCTGTAAATCTATGAAGATTTCACAAATAGTTTTTTTTTTTTTAAGGAAAAAAGAAGTAATGTGATGTTTTTAGACAGCAATTGTGTCCTACTTACCATCAGCTCGGTCTAGATATACAGCACTTACCATCTTAGATGTCTAGATTTACCCTGTCGATCTAATCTTGTCATGATATGTGCATTCTCACTAAAATAATGTCTGAAATAACCTTCTACTTCTCCATTTGTCTAATATGTCTAGATCTACTTTGGATTCATTCAAGAACAGTGGTCTGGTCACAGGGCATGTCCACATTCCTCTATATACATCACCAAAAATTGAAATTTAGCAATCAAAAACTTCAAATTTCATGCTCGACATCGCTTCCGCCATGATGAAAGGGGTCACTGGACATGCCAAATAAAACGTGTACAATTAAAAAGTTACACCGTTTTTGTAGAAACAAAACATGTATAAAAATATGGTCCCATGGCAATACAGACACAAATCAGAAGTGACTAATTTTAGTCCTTAGGCATGGGAAGAGTTAACAAAAGTCTGTAGGCCCCTGCTGTTTCAAAATCCAGACCACGGACTTTGGGATAGTTTCATATTTGTATGGTAGCTGTGTGCTTTAAATGCAAAAGAATTTTTTTTCACAAAATGTGGGTAACCTTCATTGAGTAAAAGCTACATTCTTACATCCTTTCTGTGCCGTTAAATGTCACATAGGGCTTGCATGGTAGTTCACCAAGTTTTCTTGTTTTCGGCGAACTTTTCAACCTCATCAAGGGATTTCATGGCTACTAAACTGGCCTCTCTTAACAATGTCCTCTTTAGAGTTTCACGTGGTCAACCTCTTTTTCTTCAGCCCATTGTGTTCCGCTTGACAACTTGTTTTGGGATTCTCTGACTATTTCTTCTTATCGCGTGACTGATACTACACTACACTACACTACACTACACTACACTACATTACACTAAAAAACACAGTCCAAACTTTGTTAGTTTTCAAAATGACAATAATATAGTTAAGAAAAAATACAAAGTAATTAACATTTCTACTTGTTATTACACATGAGCAGGGTATGAAATGTGTGACAGCTAACTTGAATATGGAGAGAAATTATGCCTCTTTTTATTTTGAACAATCGCTTCCACATCCGGTTCGTTATTTCCTATTTTTAAATGTGAAAAGAAAAGTTCTTCCCCCCACATAGGATTCGGCAAAACATCGGCTGTTATAAACATTTCACAAAGAAAATAAAAAAGGACTCTGAGTTTTTGCCACGGATCCCCATGACAGGTTCCAAAGACCCCTGGGGATCTGTGGACACCAACACCAACTGGAAACTACTGATCCAGGCAAACAAAGGGAGGTAAATGACACAAGCATTCAAATAATGTCTTTAACCTTGAAAAAAGCAGTGAATGCTGACAGCCATCCAGATGTCTTCTCTGGAAGACATAAAAAAGAAGACATCTCTGTTTAGATTCCTATTTAAATAATCATAACGCTTTTACGAGCCATGGTACTTTGCTGGTGATCCGAGTCATGTTATTGTTTTGCTGATGATATGAGGGGTTATGTTACTGTTTCATTCTCTATAACATAGAGGTTTCTACTTCTAACCACCTTGTGTGATGATACTCTCTATGCCAGGTATACACCCTACATTTCTTAGCAAGAAAATTAGTGCATCACTGACTGAACGATGTACTCAGTACGCCACTAACCTTAGTGATGTATTCAAATTCAATAATGTACTCTGGAAGCACAAGGTTGTTGTTAAAAATGTACCATTCACATTGTCGTGCACTACATTCACAATCACTTTCTGCTGCCATTTCTGATGAATAAAATCAGAATACACAGTTGTTTTTTTTTTAGATTAAAGTTTATGTGCAAAAAAAAAAAAGAAGGAAACTACCACATAAAACTGTGAAGAACAATGATTATTATTAATGACATACTTTTCTTAAAAATAACTTCTACGACAGGAAACTGCAATGGCTTTCTCTTATACAGTTATCTTTCATCTCTCATGCTCTATTATGTAACTAATGATTACTGTAAGAAAACTATCTTTGTCCAACTGTCCAGCCAGTCATGCACTCTTCACTGAGTCATCATGAGCATCTCATTTTAGATTATCTTCATCATGAGCATCTCATTTTAGATTATCTTCATTTCTAATTTTTCTGAAATCATATGCATACAAAGTTCAAGGCTGGAAATTCCCCTCATTGTGTGCATGATCGTGCATTTCAAACTGTGGAACACATCTTCCAAAACTGCACCATCTATAAAACACTGAGATGCATCTATTGATCCAACGAAGCCACCTCAGAAGCTGACTCTAGATAACAATGCAGTAACTAAAAAAAAAAAAAGTTTATCGAAGAGACAGAACTGCAGATATAAACTGTAGATAAGTCCCGTTTTAAAAGTTTTTAGATTTGCTGTCTCTGACAATTCCATCCTTCTGTCAGTTTGCTAGTTCCAATCCAAGATCTGTCTGTCTATGCACAATCTGACACTTCCAGAGAACAACATATCCAGTTGGACTTCCAACTCTTGAGCTGTTTTGCTTAAATCCACAAAATAACACTGTGGCCACTTTGTTCTACATGATGAACACAAGCCATGCTAACAGCAGGTGAAACAGTGCCAATGTATATAGTAAATATGGAATCAGTTTTTACTGGGTTGAAGATGAAGGACTCATAATACTTTTACTCTGAGGTCTGAGTTTATGAGTATTCACTCCCGCACCAGCTGAGCAGGCCACTAGGTTCATGCCTCCTACGCAGGGTGCGTCCTACTGGGATGTGCACTACTTCTACCATCAGTTCTTAACATCCCTTCAAAGGCAGAGCATCACAAGTTAAGCTGATGGAAAATATACATAAACAGAGGTCTGTGGAGAAGTATGATAAACTACTTCATAGTCATGGTATGATAAACTACTTTATAGTCATGGTATCATAAACTACTTTATAGTCATGGTATCATAAACTACTTTATAGTCATGATATGATAAACTACTTTATAGTTATGGTACTAAAAGATGATGATAATTAATGTTATATTTAAAAAAATTTCTTTGCAGTCATTTTATCTGCATATATAAGTCATTTTTATCAGTGTATAAGTCATTTTTATCAGCATATAAGTCATTTTTATCAGTGTATAAGTCATTTTTATCAGTGTATAAGTCATCATTTCATGTTCAGAGAGTTCAGCTGTACATAAGCAGATAAAAGTGTAATTCATATATCCACAGGAAATGCTCCAATATTTTCAATTTTTATGTATTAAGGATACAATAGTCTGCTCACAATACCATAAGAAATAACACCTTCCTGGCAGAAATGCAGATGAAGATACTGACTTCAATTATTGAGGAAAGATGCTGGCGATGGTTGGGGCATGTGCTCCAGATGACTGGTGACTCATTGCCAAAAACAGCACTGAGTGGACACTACCAGAGAAAAGAAGTAGAGGTAGACCAAAGGAGACTAGGAGAAGAAGGTGTTGAACAATAGAGGACTCACCTAGGCAAAAGGGGGAAAAAAAAAGAGCGAGACAGGCATTTGTGGATAACCGTTGCAGAAGTCCCATGTGATTTGGGCACCTAAAGGTTGAGAGAGAGACAGACAGACAGACAGACAGAGATATTTTTCTCACATATCTTACTTTCTTTTGGTATACAATTCTTTCTTGGCTTAAAAACAGAGTCCATCTTAGGATAATTTTCCTTGCAGATTCTGCAGAGAAATAAGGACACTTTTTACTGACTGTTTTGATATTCAGTATTTTAAGTAAGAAATAATAACAGCAATTTAACATTACATAACTTATCTTTTTACCATTTAAGCATAGTGTGTTATTGTTCTGCATCAAAATTTTTTTTAAAATTTTATTATTAATTATATGCAAAACAAAAATTTCACGAACTATCAGTTTATATACTACATTATCTTTCATAAATTTGATTAAAATAAAAAATGTTTATAAATAACATAAATGAAACAAAAATGGATTCAGTTGCAAGACTCCACATATTAAACTATATTAAAATATTTTTTTTTTTTTAAAATGGTTAATGCACCTCTCTTCTATTTTCTCTCACAATTTCAATTTCTCTCATTGAAACATGTTTACTTGTAACAATACATGACACCAATGTTTTCTTACAATACATGACACTAATGTTTACTTGTAACAATACATGACACTAATGTTTACTTGTAACAATACGTGACACTAATGTTTACTTACAACAATACATGACTCTAATGTTTACTTACAACAATACATGACACTAATGTTTACATACAGCAATACATGATGCCAATGTTTACTTACAACAATACATGAAGACAACATTTACTTACATGACACTAAAATCAAGGAAGGTTGTACTTTAGAACACAATCAATTATATTTGTCAGCAAAGGGTTAAAATGGAAACTAAACAAATTGTAAATATCCTGAACCATTTTTCTGACCTGAACAATAATTTTCTGTGACTACTTTAATTAAAACCTGCACCACAATAAATAATTTAATCAAAGTTTACAAGGGTTATGCAAACTCTCTCCTTTATCATGGACAAATTGGAAAAGAGGAAGGAGAGGTCATTCTACTGTTGTTGTACACTGATCTCCTTGTTCTTGTGAACTCGAGGTGTCTGAGACAATAAAGTAAATATCAGGTAAGGTAAAATCTCAGTCTCCATGCCATTAAAGGATATCTGGGATATAGTGCTAGGCCCTATCTGGGATATAGTGCTAGGCCCTATCTGAGATATAGTGCTAGGTCCTATCTGGGATATAGTGCTAGGCCCTATCTGGGATATAGTGCTAGGCCCTATCTGGGATATAGTGCTAGGTCCTATCTGGGATATAGTGCTAGGCCCTATCTGGGATATAGTGCTAGGCCCTATCTGGGATATAGTGCTAGGTCCTATCTGGGATATAGTGCTAGGCCCATACTTTCAAGACCATCAGCACATGTGATGTGGTCGGTATCACCCTGGCTATTTTTACCTTCTCAGATTTCTCTGGTACCCATTTCTAGAGGCTGGGTGGACCCTGGGGCCATTTTGGTGTGTACCAGTGGTTTGCTTGAATTCTCAGAGAGGAACCAACAAGAATGCTTTTTGGCAGACTCCACCACCACAGGGAACATAATGAAACCAACCCCACTAACTGAGCTAAAGGGACATAACAGTCTTAGGAACCAACCCCACTAACTGAGCTAAAGGGACATAACAGTCTTAGGAACTCACAAAGAGGTTGTAATAAGTCTTGGGCCTCTCTTCTTCTCTAGCACTGATCACATGAAAAGTCAATAAATGGTCCACTGCAGTATTTTCGGATACTGTGTATATCATTATAAATGATCACAATCAGGGACTGAGACAGGAAAAAAAAGAGCAGCAGGAATAACAACACTGACAACTGCAGGGATAACAACACTGACAACTGCCAGGATAACAACAATGACAACTGCAGTGATAACAACAATGACAGCAGCAGGGATAGCAATACCAACAACAGGAACAAAACAAGACAAAAAAAACACACACACACACTTCAAGATGGAAAATTTTGTTAAGCCTTGCTCGTCCAATGTTTGATCACTGACTTAAATTTTGTTTCCTTTACGAGCAGAATTCCACTAAATTATTCCTATATGCCTAGAAATTTTAATTTT
The DNA here is from genome assembly GCA_009760885.1 of Achatina immaculata. Taxonomy (NCBI): domain Eukaryota; kingdom Metazoa; phylum Mollusca; class Gastropoda; order Stylommatophora; family Achatinidae; genus Lissachatina; species Lissachatina immaculata. The sequence continues at coordinate 43,397,994 of CM019702.1, read as the reverse complement.
TCATTTCATTTTTAAAACAGATTAGAATTATAATGTAGCAAACTAGAAAGATAGAAGCAAATGATCAATAAAGAAATCTTCCATAACATACTGGATCAGTATTGGTTCTCTTCCTTGTAACTAACTATGCATGAAATATAAATGACTTACTGTTTGCCATCTTTTGCCACCACACTTTTCCCTAAATGTGTTTTGGCCACTATGAGCTGCCCTAAAAATAGCAAATGTAAAAAATATATTTCACTCATTCATAATCTTATGAAAAAAAAAAATTTACACTTCAATTCCCCAGAGTGCCTTTTCATTTAGGTAAAGTAAAGGTAAAGGTAATCCTCTCATGCCTTAGAGGCACATGGGGATATGGTGTTAGTGCCCATATTTTCCTTGACCTGCAAGCACACTAGAGGGTGATATGGTCAGTATCACACTTGGCCGCCTTTCCTTCCCCAACTCCAGAAGAAGTTGGGTACCCATTTCTACAGCTGGGTGACTGGGGTGCCTCCAGCCGGATTTAAACCCCCAACCTTCACCATAAGAGACCAGTGTACTAACCACTTCGCCACTCAGACACCCTTTCATTTAAACAACATTCAAATAATGAACATTTTTTTTTTTAAAAACAGTTCAGTGCTGCCAAAAGTATTTTTTTTTGTAGAAACTACTAAAACTGTTTTATTTAACTTTACTCAATTAAATTGTGTTATTTGTTCTATAAAGTTCAGACTTATCCTAGTTTTTTTTGTGTGATTCTGTTACATGTAATTTTTTATAAAATCATTAATTAAAAACATTCTATTCAAAGAAGCTTAGAAACAATGAATATAAAGTATTTTAATGAAATAATAAAGAAGAAAAAAAACCTGGCCAAAAAAAGCTGACAGAAATAAAAGCATGGAAAGAATCCAATAAAAAAAAAAAAAGAAATTAAACACAACAAAAGTGGAAACGAAATTCTTCTTCTTCAGCTTTTCAAACCATTAAGGCTCATTGCTGCAGATAAAGTTTGCCTCCATTCCTCTTTATTCCTAATCTTCTCTCTCCATTTGGTGACACCAATTTGCTTTATATCCTCTTCTATGTTGTCTCTCCATCTCTGTCTTGGTCCACCACATGGTCTTGTTTCCTTCATCTCTTGTACACACATCATTCTGTAACATTAATCTTTTTTTGCAGAGATGGGGTCATTGACCCTATGCTCCAACCCCCAACCTGGAGGACCTGAATAAAACGTTGAATACAAGAAACATAACAAATAAAAGGCTAAATACAAGAAATATAACAAATAAAATGTTGAATACAAGAAACATAACAAATAAAACGCTAAATACAAGAAATATAACAAATACAATGCTAAATACAAGAAACATAACAAATAAAACGCTAAATACAAGAAATATTACAAATAAAATGTTGAAGACAAGAAACATAACAAATAAAACGCTAATACAAGAAACATAACAAATAAAATGCTGAATACAAGAAACATAACAAATAAAACACTGAATATAAGATCAAATAATTTACAGAGATAAAATATTTTTTTAAAAATTAAACCCAGAAAGAAATAAAACAAAAATTTAAATCGATGCATATTCATTAAATAAAAATTATAGCCAGTTTTTTCATTACCACATCTGAAAGGACAATTTTCAATTTCCTCTCTCTCCTTGTTCAGTTTGATGCAGTGGGCTATCCGACGGCGGTCAGCCAGACTGATGCTGTTGCTCAAAGGTACGGCACCCTCTCGTCCTAGTTGCTTACAATGAAAAGAAAAGCCAAATCACTGTGTTAATTTATTCATAAAATATACACATTGCATTACAAATAAAGCCTGTGAAAAGTCCTATTACTCTATTCAAATTCTCCACCTTCAGCAACATGACTCCAGCCAATTAGGCTCTTCTTGGTTTTTCTGTCTTCAGTAACAAGACTCCAGCCTTTGAAGTGTCTTGGTTTCTACATCTTCAGTAATATGACTCCAGCCACTTAGGCTATTCTTGGTTTCTCTGTCTTCAGTAATATGACTCCAGCCTTTGAAGTGTCTTGATTTCTCCATCTTCAGTAATGTGACTCCAGCCATTGAGGTGTCTTGGTTTCTACATCTTCAGTAATATGTCTCCAGCCACTTAGGCTAGTCTTTTTTTCTCTGTCTTCAGTAATATGACTCCAGCCTTTGAGGCTAGTCTTAGCTTCTCTATCTTCAGTAACATGACTCCAGCCTTTGAAGTGTCTTGATTTCTCTATCTTCAGTAATGTGACTCCAGCCATTGAGGCGTCTTGGTTTCTATATCTTCAGTAATATGACTCCAGCCACTGAGGCATCTTAGTTTCTACATCTTCAGTAATATGAATCCAGCCACTTAAGCTAGTCCTTTTTTCTCTGTCCTCAGTAATATGACTCCAGCCTTTGAGGCTAGTCTTAGCTTGTCTATCTTCAGTAACATGTTCCCCATGGTGGTGAAAGTTTCCTGTCACACATGTTCCCCATGATGGTGAAAGTTTTCTGTCACACATGTTCCCCAAAGTGGTGGAGCTTCTTGGGATACAGGTTTTGTAAATATTCTATGGGAAAAGAAAACTCTTGCACCCCCTTTATATGGCATCATGTCATTATGACAAGATTTCACTATGAAACACCTACCAAGAGCATCAAGTTTCATCTTTCATAATGTCAGTGTAACAAGATCTTCACTTCATCATCAGATGCCAAGAACTTCAGGTTTTCAGTAAAAGGGAGGCATAATGACAATAAAACATAAAAACTGTATAAGACAAGAATAGTCTTCTGGCTCACAACTGGATAGAACTGAAATTAACACTCATCAGCTCATGTACTGAAACTGAAATAATGAAGCTGGTCTTACAAATATGACACCCTGTCCTGAAATGAAATGGTAGAAAGCTAAAAATAAACAAAATAAAAATGACCTACCATGTATGTAGCACCATCCATGAAACCCTCTTCAGGTATACGAAAATTTTCGTTACTTCCTCCAACCATTTCAGGGTCCGACATCCAGAACAAATATTCTAAAGATTTCTTGTAGGCCATGTTTCTGGTGAGTACAAATGTAGATTTTTTTTTTTTCTGGTTAAAGAAAGTTTTAGATTACCTGGTAAAACTATATAACCTGAATATAAATGTCAAGCTATGGCATTTGACGTTTATTTCCTATGTGCATGACTGATGAAGTATTAACATTAAAAAAAAAAAGTCAGTTTCTTGAAACTGAATCAGTTCTGTGAAATCATTTTGTTTATGTGGACTGACTGCACCTAATTTGACAGAGGCAAATAAAACAATCTATTTTACCTTCTGAAGACCATAAAACAATATTTCTTTTCTTTTATTAATAAAAAAAATGAGAATTGGACTGAACCATATGACAAGGATAAATGTAAATACAATGTGATATTAGGCAATAAGCAATCCCTTATTTTTCATACAGAAATTTTTTTATGATCTATTGCAGGGGTCAGCAACCATTTAGCATTGTTGTGCCGAAGTAACGTTGCAAAAGTCACTCAGTGGGGCAACCTAAGCCCACCATATTTTTTATATACATCAAACACTGAAACACATTAAATAACTGTATTATTCCTTGTTCATTACTCAATAATTTAATATATACAGGGACAAATACAAAAACCATGTTTTGCAAAGTTTAAGTTCTGAACATATTGTTTTGAAAATGAATCCATATTTATTTGCCCAATCAGATATCAAGTTTTTGCTTTTTTGTGTCACTTTAACTCTTTTCCCTGCCATAGTCAATATTGCGACAACTTCCTGTTAGTCTAGTGATTGCCATGTTCGTTATAGCAACTTTGTTTCGTTGCAACGTAAAACTATTGTAAAACTTTTTATTGTACACAATTTATCTCCGCATGTCTGGTGACCTTTCATAGTTCAATCTAAAGCGTAGCTAACAACCGAGCGAAACAGATATTTTACTGGAGAAATTTCAGTATTTATTGTGATTTCGGAGGCATAAGGACATGTCCTATGACCAGACCACTGTTCCTGAATGTACCCCAAGAAAATCTAGACCTATTAAATGGACTAGAGAAGTAGTTAGAGGGTTATTTCAGACATTATTTTAGTGAGAATGCCATCACACGATGAGATCGAACAAAAATTTAAGTAGATCTGGAAATCGCCGATGGTAAACATTGTACATCTAGGCATCGCCGACGGTAAGCACTACACAATTATCAGCAAAATCATCACACTACTTCTTTTTTCCTAAAAAACTCTTCATTTATGAAATCTTCTTACATTTACAACTATTTTCATGCATAATATGTATACTTTTAAAGTGGAAATACTTTGTACATTCAGTTTTACAACTATACCCCCTATACATATCAAGACTCGCGCTTTTTGTGTGGCACGGACGGGAACGTCCGCATTTTTTTCTGCGGCATGGAAGAGTTAAGGGCACCATTGCCATAATACATACTAACAACAGCAAATTTTGTGTTACAGTCCTAGGACTGACTTCACTGGTATGCACTAAATGACAGCTGAGAGGACTCTACAGGTGGTGGTGGGGATGGTCAGGAGAAAGAGAGAGAGAGAGAGAGAGGAAATATAGGATGGAAATAGAACTCAATCAAGGTCAATCACTGTCACTCCACACTCAGTGACTTTGAATCAGATTTTGCAGTCTTACCTCCAATGGCTAATAATTGTCGTTTACAGGGATATAAAAACAGGAACAGCTTAAAAGAATTATATTATTTCATTAAAAATTCAAATGTTTTAGGAGATCATGATTACTGTATTTCAATTCAAACAGCATGCCACTGTAAATTTCCACATGCCACATTTGGCATGTGTGCCACAGGTTACCAACCCCTGCCAAATATTGGGGGGAAAAAAAAATCAGAAACTGGGAATGCAAATTAAACCTACTTGGCTCCTGGGTAGTACTCTCCCTTGTTGCTCTCAGTGAGGGAAACTATAGATTTATCAAACCTAGTTCGAAGCATTCGATTGTGTATGCGAATGATGCGATGGATCTTGATGCCTGCTACCCCCAGGTCACGGTAATCATATGCACAAAATCGAGACAGAACGAGGTCATGGCAGGAGGTGAACCTGGTCAAGCATTTTCGTGATGAAACATTCACATTTAATAGATGCCAGGTGATAATGTCTACACATACATAACTTACTTGTACTAACACATGCATACACACACATAATTTAATTGTACTAACACATGCATATACACATAACTTACTTGTACTAACACATGCATATACACATAACTTACTTGTACTAACACATGCATATACACATAACTTACTTGTACTAACACATGCATACACACACATAATTTACTTGTACTAACACATGCATACACACATAACTTACTTGTACTAATACATGCATATACACATAACTTACTTGTACTAACACATGCATACACACACATAACTTACTTGTACTAACACATGCATACACACACATAATTTACTTGTACTAACACATGCATACACACACATAACTTACTTGTACTAACACATGCATACACACACATAACTTACTTGTACTAACACATGCATACACACACATAATTTACTTGTACATGCATACACACACATAACTTACTTGTACTAACACATGCATACACACACATAACTTACTTGTACTAACACATGCATACACGCACATAACTTAATTGTACTAACACATACATACACACACATAACTTACTTGTACTAACACATGCATACACACATAACTTACTTGTACTAACACATACATACACACACATAACTTACTTGTACTAACACATGCATACACACATAACTTAATTGTACTAACACATGCATACACACACATAACTTACTTGTACTAACACATGCACACACACACATAACTTACTTGTACTAACATGTATACACACACATACATTTTTACAGACAGCACAACAGCTACACAACTTCGCAGATCAACAGAGAAAGCCCAAACCCTCTCCTCAGCAAACATTTAACCTTCCATCACAGTGAAAGTAGCAGCAGCCCCTGAGTCAGGACTCTTATGGGCTTATGAATTGTAGCTATCTAACAAACATTTCTCCTTGCCTCTGATAGCTCACTGCAGCAAGATCTTGACTATGTAACATGTGATAACACAGATATCTGCTGATATAAGCACCTGTCATGCCATGACCTTTCAACAAAATCTCCCATCATCAGATGCTAGTTCAAATACACTGTTGCCTGTTAGCAAGTGATTCCACTCATATCTGAAACTGGTTTGTTTCTATTTTTAAGTGGTTCCATGTAGGTATTACTATATATATATATATATATTATCGGTTTGAATTTGTATTGTGATAGCTGAGTATCCACTTTTATCTAAAGAACTGAATAAACAAGTTCAAAATTCTGTTCCTGCCCAGCTCTGCTGTATACTCCTTCTATCCATCTACAAGGATTCTCAGAACTTTTGATTTTCTGATATATAACCCCTAAAAGTTAAAAAAAAAAAAACATGTACTTACCATGGATCTGATGACTGTCCATCTTCAAAGCGAACATTACCTCCTGTTTCTAGTTCTACAAGTAGTCGGTTAATCATCATGTCTGCCATGAGTTGAATGCGACTTTCAGACATCTTTGCATAGATTTCTATACTAGAAAGGACAAAGTTGTTTACTGAAAATGGTTTCAAATGCATGTAACATGTTATAAACATATCCATGAATGCACACTGTACAAATATTTGATCTTATTAAACATTTAATACATGTTTTTTTCTGATATTAAAAAAAAACAATAATTCTACTGTTAATCATTTTGGCAAATAATTACTGACGATAATCTATAATTGAAAATGTTAACATTAATTATGTTCTCATTCACCTGCTTTTCAACATGGGTGAAATATGATATTCATAACAGTGATATTTATTCTTGCTTACAATGTTTCCAAGAGTTATGGACTTTGTCCTTCTTTTGGAGCTGAACACTATAACTGAGAAAGAATCAGCTAAGCATATTGTCTGTAACTTTATGTTTCTCTATAACTTTATGTTTCTCTGTAACTTTATGTTTATTTATAACTTTATGTTTTTCTGTAACTTTATGTTTCTCTGTAACTTTATGTTTCTCTACAACTTTATCTTCTTCTTCATCATTTGCTTCTACCACCAAGACCACCCCGTGATCCTACTGAATTTACTCCTGTGGTCCCCAAAAGGACCACACGATATCCCTGACATTACCACAAGAGGTTCAGAGTATCACAGGGCTTGAACTTGTATTCTCGGTTGGTCTCAGAAGTAGGATTGCATGACACCGTGGTTTTTGTTGCACCAATTTAATCTAGAGTTGGACTTTCTCACTGGAAAACCTTGAGTTTTGGATATGAGTATACCCCTGCTGGGTGAGAGGTGGTTGCCCATCCAGCCAAGAGTTGGACTTCCTCACTGGAAAACCTCAAGTGTTCTGGGATACCCGTGTATCCCTGCCAGGTGAGAGGTGGCTGCCCATCCAGTCCAGCATTGGACTTTCTCACCAGAAAACCTCAGCATGATTAGGATACGCATATATCCCTGTCAGGTGAGAGGTGGTTGCTTACCTAGACTGCCCTGGTCCAGTGTCTCCGACTTCAGCATTTTGTGGTCGTGGCTGCTCCCTTTCCTAGTTGTGACCAGGACAGAGCTTTTGCCCAGGAGGACGAATCCTCGCCACTAGTAAGTTTCACCCCTGAGTTAAGCCGGTTTAGGCATATTATCCCTGCATGGGCGTATTTAGGACGTGACCAACCTCTAGAGCAGAGGTACCATGTCATGAGTAATCATCAAGTTTCACCCCTGGGTTAAGCCGGTTCAGGCATATTTCACCAGTATGGGTGTATATAGGACGTGGTCGGCCTCCAGAGCAGAGGTGCTGTGGTATGAGTAGCTCTCGCCGCAAGACTACTGGACATACCAATTATTCACTTTATCCTTTCCATCACCTTTTCACAGTGGCGCCGCCTAGCAACCCTAGTCGCATTTTTGCACTTTCTTCTTTGGCCGGGAGGAGTTTTGCTCCACACACGGCAGCTGAAGAATCTCACCAGCAATGTCTCAGTTTAACCCTTGGGTTAAGCTGGTTTAGGCAATCTGCCCCAGTATGTATGTGTATAGGACATGGCCGGTCTCTAGAGCAGAGATGCCGTGATTTGAGTAGTCCTGACCTCGAGGCTACTGGTAACTTCACTTCACCTTTTCCACAACGGCAGTGAGCAGCAACCCTAATCACATTTTCGCAGGGAGGGAGAGAGAGAGAGAGAGAGAGAGAGAGAGAGAGAGAGAATGTGCAGTAACATTTTGATACACAGTGAAAAGGGTGCCTGGGAATAAAAAAAAGGTTGAGAACCACTGAGCTAATATCTGTCTGTTTCAGATCATCTTTTATGACAAGAAAAGCCATTACCATTTAAACACTATGATCTGAACTGCATTTTGGTATGATTCATCTTGCAAGGTGATAATCTATAATTTATAGGCAGTTTTCCCCAACACACTGTGCTAGGTGCCCATTTTTTCAGCTATGTTGGCTAGAATATGACAGCAACAAACTGAAGCTTGTCTATACTTTCACACTCCTTTACTGGTTTAAATGTCTTCTTATTCTTAAGCATTCATCCTCACAAGCGCACTGATTACACTGTGTCTCTGTTATGCACTTTTTTTTGCCCTGATACACTTGACTCCAGATCAGCATATTTTTAGAACCTGATTCACCTTGCAATTTCAATTCCCACTCACTCAGCCAGACAGTTCCCACTCACTCAGCCGGACAGTTCCCACTCACTCAGCCGGACAGTTCCCACTCACTCAGCCAGACAGTTCCCACTCACTCAGCCGGACAGTTCCCACTCACTCAGCCGGACAGTTCCCACTCACTCAGCCGGACAGTTCCCACTCACTCAGCCGGACAGTTCCCACTCACTCAGCCGGACAGTTCCCACTCACTCAGCCGGACAGTTCCCACTCACTCAGTCGGACAGTTCCCACTCACTCAGCCAGACAGTAGGCATCACTGGAAAGTAGAACAGAGTCTTGGTTAGCTACAGTTTGTCAGCCTTAATGCAAATTGTCAGCCACTAGTGACTGACTACTGTCTCATTCAGCATGAATATGGTGTCTTCACCCCACATTAACTGGTTTAAGAAATTTTTCACAGTTAAAGAAAAAAAAAATATCATAAAAGTACTGTATGAGTAAACCTGTCACTACCACAACCTGTCGCTCTACTGTCATCACCTCTTCTACAGAACAAGTTCCTCACCATGACAGAGAGTGACACTCACTTGCTACATTTTGTTTCCCAGTGTTTTTGTCTCTGCCTGAGGACTTCGAGCTTGCTTCGGTAGCTGGGCATTTTCTCCACCGGCTTCTGAAAACCACAGAATTTAACCAGGTTTTGTTACATCAAACACATAATGTACTCACAAGTTTTCAAACTTCACTCTCTCATTATGTGACATGCCTTTAAGTACTGGTGGCCATACTAGTCCATTTCATGCAGTCCTTGGTATTGGTTCTGTTGCCTTTCTTCTACCATGCTACTTGATCAACCTGTCCTTGGTATTAGTTCAGTTGCCTTTCCTCTACCATGCTACTTGATCAACCTGTCCTTGGTATTAGTTCAGTTGCCTTTCCTCTACCATGCTACTTGATCAACCTGTCCTTGGTATTAGTTCAGTTGCCTTTCTTCTACCATGCTACTTGATCAACCTGTCCTTGGTATTAGTTCAGTTGCCTTTCTTCTACCATGCTACTTGATCAACCTGTCCTTGGTATTAGTTCAGTTGCCTTTCTTCTACCATGCTACTTGATCAACCTGTCCTTGGTATTAGTTCAGTTGCCTTTCTTCTACCATGCTACTTGATCAACCTGTCCTTGGTATTGGTTCTGTTGCCTTTCCTCTACCATGCTACTTGATCAACCTGTCCTTGGTATTAGTTCTGTTGCCTTTCTTCTACCATGCTACTTGATCAACCTGTCCTTGGTATTAGTTCAGTTGCCTTTCCTCTACCATGCTACTTGATCAACCTGTCCTTGGTATTAGTTCAGTTGCCTTTCTTCTACCATGCTACTTGATCAACCTGTCCTTGGTATTGGTTCTGTTGCCTTTCTTCTACCATGCTACTTGATCAACCTGTCCTTGGTATTGGTTCTGTTGCCTTTCTTCTACCATGCTACTTGATCAACCTGTCCTTGGTATTAGTTCTGTTGCCTTTTTTCTACCATGCTACTTGATCAACCTGTCCTTGGTATTAGTTCTGTTGCCTTTCTTCTACCATGCTACTTGATCAACCTGTCCTTGGTATTAGTTCTGTTGCCTTTCTTCTACCATGCTACTTGATCAACCTGTCCTTGGTATTAGTTCAGTTGCCTTTCTTCTACCATGCTACTTGATCAACCTGTCCTTGGTATTGGTTCTGTTGCCTTTCTTCTCTCATGTTGCATAATCAGTCCATTCTGATATTTTTATATTTATGTACACTAATCCTTTCAATGATTTAGTTAGAACAGAATCTGAACTACAAGAGTACTCTATAGATCTAGTTGGAAGAAATGGAAGCAGAATGTCCTCTGTAGCCAGTGCAATGAAGATGTTGAGACACAGCATCCTGAAAAAGAAATGCTGAAAAAGCAGGAAAAGACACAATACTTCTTCAGTTGAATATACAGAGCAGAGTTTCTCAACCCAGTTTTTGTGAGACCCTAGTGTTCTGCAACATATCTGCAGGGGTTCTGCTAGAGACTGTGACTGAGAAATACCATAGTACTTCTCACAGAACCTAGGGCTTAGCTACAGACTTTTGTTTTTGTCCAAGATAGGTTGGTTAAGTCATTTGTAGTTCTAAACAAGGGAAAAAAAAACTATTCTTGAGTATGCCATACACAACAGGTCATACCTGACTCACAATTTATATATTATACATTTATTACCCTTCTTTCTGCCAGCATCCCATTGGATAAACTAAAAGGAAAAACAAATATTTTATTTCTCCCTACACTATTCACTTATTAGAATTGGTGTCTTTTATTGGGGGGGGGGGGGGAAATGACATGTAAAGAAAAAAATGAGCACCGGTAAATATTTTAATGCGGGGTTCTGCTGGGATAAAAAAATATCCTAAGGTTTTGCAGGGTCATAATGTTGAGAAAGGCTGCCATAGAGACTATAGCAATCCCTGCCCTTTAGCAAGGCTAAACCTGTTACTGGGAGCACCAACAAAGATGTGGGACAGGATCTTAGTTATATATGGTTGGCCAATCCATAAAGCACACATGGTCAGCTGTGGGTCACTGATCACCGCACCGAACTTCACCCACTTCTGAAACGAACAAAATATTTCTGACACACGGTAAGGTCTAGATCTTTTTTAAATAAAGCATGAAGAATGTACCAGTAATTTGATATCACTGTTAAGTACAAGGAGCACAGCAAATCACATTTAAGCTGAAGAGAAATGTAAAGAGAAAATTATAACTTTCAAAGCTGATGAAAAAAAAAAAACTGAAGTGAACAAGCTATTTCAGTCAGGAAAAAAAAATCTTGCCACGTTAGAAAGGTGAAATAATTTCATACAAAACTGCTTCATAAACTTACCCTAATAATTTCATAAAAAACTGCTTCATAAACTTACCCTAATAATTTCATACAAAACTGCTTCATAAACTTACCCTAATAATTTCATAAAAAACTGCTTCATAAACTTACCCTAATAATTTCATATAAAACTGCTTCATGAGCTTACCCTAACCTCCCTCTCACTCTCTGGGTCACTATCGTTGACATCTGACAAATTTCCTGCATCACTTTCTCTTTCCATCTGAAAATGATATGATTACATTTTTTTCTGTGGCCTCTCCACAAAATTTGACAGCATCAATCTTTCTTTCTTCATGATCAGTCTACTTTCTGAATGCAGTCTCTCACAGCCCACAAATATTCTCTTCAGTGTACCACAAAACATCAGATTTGAAGAAATATTCAACATAGACTGTCATGAAAATCAAGTTCAAAGAAAATGTCACTGAGTCAAAAAAAAATTTTTTAAACTTGTGATTATAAAAGCATCCCACAGTCTGTGATGCTCTTTTTCCAAACTGAACACAAACACTATGTACTTTCAGGAAGTATTAGCATCAAAACAATGTGATAATATACAAAAAAAATCCATACATGTTTTACTGTATAACAGTCAGAAAAATCTCTATGTGTGCCTGCATGAAGATTTCTGCTTCATTACTATTAGGTCAATCCCTTTTTTTTTTCTTTTTCACTTTCAGTGTCCACTTCTTCCTACATCATTTCCTTCCTGTTATTTAGTTCTCACCAATAATTTCTAATTTTTGAGCACACTTGCACCTCTTCTGTTTACCCCTTGACCTGTCATATAAGAAGTCTGCACAAGACAGGTACCCTAAACTTAGTGACATTTTTACTACTTCATACACCAGGGTGGGCTGAAAAGTTTTGCTCTGTTTCAGTTCATAAAAACAACAGGCTGGCATGAATGAATAAAAAGAACAAACAAACAAAAATTTGAGCTTTACCATCTTTACTTATAAATTTACATACCCAGACATAGTCTTCTCTAACCCAGACATAGTCTTCTCTAACCCAGACATAGTCTTCTCTAACCCAGGCATAGTCTTCTCTAACCCAGACATAGTCTTCTCTAACCCAGGCATAGTCTTCTCTAACCCAGACATATTTCTACCAGTGTGTCACTAGTTTGCATGTCTGTCACTACAAAAAAAAAACCAGGATGTTTTAAAATCTGCTGACATTCTGCTGATCCTTCCTGCTACTCAGAGTCCCACTGTACCTACATCAGCACATTGATCTTCACTAACTGCTTGCATTCTTTGATAAATGTCACCTGGAGCCAGTGGTGGCAAATCAACAACATCATGTCACTGGAACTGCTCTGTCTGACAGACAGCCATTTGATCTGTACTCAGCAGAAGCCATGAGAAGTTTTAGATCCTCTTACAGATAGTAGAGAACAGACCAAATGTAATTACCCAAAATCTGTATTAACCAGATATACCACCTTTACTATGAGTATCCCTGAGGAGGAAAACTTTTCAGGCCATGTCTAAAGGTATATATGAACACAAAGTACATAAAAAATATTTATGCTTATAAAGTTCACACAGTTTTTTTTTTAAAGTTTTTAACAATTTTTATATTCAGCTCAGTAATCATGATTAAGTGTGAGTAATTTTATGTTATGTAAAAAAAAAAAAACAATTAAAAATTTAGTGCTTCAAGATTCTGCCACACTCATTTGTGTGTAATACATTAAAATTTATGCAGGATTCACTTACTAACTTCTGTTCAAGTATGACTTTGTAAAATAAATGCCAGGAATGATATCACTTCCCAATTTAAAAAATAAAACAGAGAGATTAGACTTGAAGAAGAAAATTAAATATGAATGCACATAAAAGTCCTACTCGAAAGACAGGACCATTCCTCCATTTCTAATATCAGCATAGAAACATCTCTAAAATGACACCTTGTTTGAAATCATGTAACAACATAATGCAAGCATGTGCATGGTCACACCACAGAAGACTGCTCACAATCAACACTTACTAATCAGACAACAACCACTAAATCTGAAGAATGCACTCTATACTCTGAAGAATGCACTCTATACTCTGCACTCTGTAATCTGAAGAATACACTCTATACCTGAAGAATGACTCTATACTCTGCACTCTGTAATCTGAAGAATGCACTCTATACTCTGCACTCTATAATCTGAAGAATACACTCTTTACTCTGCACTCTGTAATCTGAAGAACGCACTCTATACTCTGCACTCCATGTGCTGCGCTCTTCTTCCTATTCATTCGCTTCTACCACCAGGACCGCCCCGTGATCCTACTGAATTTACTCCTGTGGTCCTCGATAGGTCCACTGGCCCCCCTGTGGTCTCCAAAAGGACCACACGAGATCCACGAGAGGATCACAAGAGGATAAGAGTATCACAGGGCTTGAACTTGTATTCTTGGTGGGTCTCAGAAGGGGGAATGTGTGACACCGTGGTTTTAATTGCATCAGTTTAATCTAGAGTTGGACTTTCTCACCAGAAAACTTCAGTGTCTTTTGAATATGAGTATATCCCCGCTAGGTGAGAGGTGGTTGCCCATCCAGCCTAGAGTTGGACTTTCTCACCAGAAAACGTTGACGTGTTTTGGAATGCCTGTGTATCCCTGCCGGGTGAGATGTGGTTGCCCATACAGTCCAGTGTTGGACTTTATCACCGGAAAACCTAAGCGTGATTAGGATATGCATACATCTCTGCCAGGTGAGAGGTGGTTGCCCATCTAGACTGCACTGGTCCAGTGTTTCCAACTTCAGCATTTTGTGGTTGTGGCCGCTACCCTTCCTAGTTGTGACCAGGACGGAGTTTTTGTCCAGGAGGATGAATCCTCGCCACTAATAAGTTTCACCCCTGGGTTAAGCTGGTTTAGGTATATTATCCCAGTATGGATGTGTTTAGGACGTGACCAACCTCTAGAGCGGAGGTATCGTGACATGAGTTGTCATCAAGTTTCACCCCTGGTTTAAGCCGGTTTAGGCATATTTCACCAGTATGGGTGTATAACGGACGTGGCCAGCCTCTAGAGCACAGGTGCCGTGGTATGAGTAGATCTCGCCACGAGACCACTGGATATACAGAATAAGCTTCACATTATCCTTTTCACATCGGTGCTGCATAGCAACCCTAATTTCTTTTTCGTGTTTTCTTCATTGATCGGGAGGAGTTTCATTCTGCACACAGCATCTGAAGAGTCTCCCCAGCAGTCTGAACTCTATAATCTGAAATATGTACTCTATACGCTGTAATCTGAAGAATGCACTCTATACGCTGTAATCTGAAGAATGCACTCTATACTCTGTAATCTTAAGAATGCACCTTAAGAATGCACTTTATACTCTGAAGAATGCACTCTATACTCTACAATCTGTAATCTGAAAAATGCACTCTATACTCTGCACTCTATAATCTGAAGAATGCACTCTATCCTCTGTAATCTTAAGAATGCACTTTATACTCTGAAGAATGCACTCTATACTCTACAATCTGTAATCTGAAAAATGCACTCTATACTCTGCACTCTATAATCTGAAGAATGCACTCTATCCTCTGTAATCTTAAGAATGCACTTTATACTCTGAAGAATGCACTCTATACTCTACAATCTGTAATCTGAAGAATGCACTCTATACTCTGTAATCTTAAGAATGTACTCTATACTCTGTAATCTGAAGAATGCACACTATACTCTGTAATCTTAAGAATGCATTTTATACTCTGAAGAATGCACTCTATACTCTACAATCTGTAATCTGAAGAATGCACTCTATACTCTGCACTCTATAATCTGAAGAATTCACTCTATACTCTGCACTCTGTAATCTGAAGAATACACTCTATACTCTACACTCTGTAATCTGAAGAATGCACTCTATACTCTGCACTCTATAATCTGAAGAATGCACTCTATACTCTGTAATCTTAAGAATGCACTTTATCTCTGTAATCTTAAGAATGCACTTTATACTCTGAAGAATGCACTCTATACTCTACAATCTGTAATCTGAAAAATGCACTCTATACTCTGCACTCTATAATCTGAAGAACGCACTCTATCCTCTGTAATCTTAAGAATGCACTTTATACTCTGAAAAATGCACTCTATACTCTACAATCTGTAATCTGAAGAATGCACTCTATACTCTGTAATCTTAAGAATGTACTCTATACTCTGTAATCTGAAGAATGCACACTATACTCTGTAATCTTAAGAATGCACTTTATACTCTGAAGAATGCACTCTATACTCTACAATCTGTAATCTGAAGAATGCACTCTATACTCTGCACTCTATAATCTGAAGAATTCACTCTATACTCTGCACTCTGTAATCTGAAGAATACACTCTATACTCTGCACTCTATACTCTGTAATCTGAAGAATGCACTCTATACTCTGTAATCTTAAGAATGCACTCTATACTCTGCACTCTATAATCTGAAGAATGCGCTATATAATCTACACTCTGTAATCTGAAGAATGCACTCTATACTCTGCACTCTATAATCTGAAGAATGCGCTCTATACTCTACACTCTGTAATCTGAAGAATGCACTTTATACTCACTTCTTTGATAACAAAATTCAGAGACTTCAGTCTACTGTATGGCACTTCCAGCCGTTCCTTCTTGGCAGCCTCCAGACGGGACAACAGATTAGACATATTTCTCTGTATAGTTTTTGCTCTCATGTTGTAGAACATCTTTTTCTTGTTCACAGTTCCCTGCATATAAAATACTTCCAAACATCTTTTTCTTGTTCACAGTTCATTACACATAAAATACTTATAAACATCTTTTTCTTGTTCACAGTTCATTACACATAAAATGCTTATAAACATCTTTTTCTTGTTCATAGTTCACTACATATAAAATACATCCAAACTTCTTGTCCACAGTTCAATAAACATAAAATAAATCTAAACATCCTCTTTGTCTTACATGTAAAATAAATCTAAACATCTTCTTCATGTTTCAGGTAAAATAGATCTAAACATCTTCTTTGCATTACATGTAAAATAAATCTAAAATCTTCTTCACGTTACATGTAAAATAAATCTAAACATCTTTTTTGCTATACGTGTAAAATAAATCTAAACATCTTTGCATTACATGTAAAATAAATCCAGACAAACATCTTTTCTGCTCACAGCTCTATACAAGTTTCTAAATCTTAAAGGAAAAGATCACTCTGACTGCTGTTATGCAGCTGATGATCTCCCTTAACACTTTCCATGCGTTTGGTCGATATAGTGACACTTCCGGTGTCCCGAATCTACCATATGGTCATTATAGTGACAATTGTTTGTTTCATTAAAACAAGCGGTGTAACATTTAGATTGTATATATTTCGTCCGCGATTCTGGTGACACTTTCAAAATGGCGAAAGAGTGCCTAGTTACGAGCGATGCCGAGCGAGAAAAAGGACGAGAAGCATGGAAATTTTTCAATTTTTGACGTTGTAGATAGGGGTATAGAATGTTTTCTAAGTAGATCTAGACATATTTAGACGACTGGAGAAGTAGTTAGGAGTAGTTAGGAGGTTAGTTCAGACATTCATTCAGCGAGAATGCAATACGAAATCACAATACGAGATCGACAAGTAGATCTACACATCTCAGATGGTAAGTAGCGGTAAGTAGCGCAGATCTAGACCTAGCCGATGGTGAGCTGGCCACAATCAGTGTCTAAAAACATCACATTACTTCTTTTTTCCTAAAAAACTCTGCATTTATGAAATTTTCATTCATTTAGCTATACTTTGAAATATATTAAGTATATGGAAGTACATGGAAATACTGTTTTCCATTCCATTTTACAACTAGACCCCCTTACAGACCAAGACCCACGTTTTTACTCCCGCACTCCACGACATGTCCGTGTTTCTTCCTAACGCACGGAAAGAGTTAAGTACTAATCTGCGCACTGGAGAAGTGATGGCATGTTCTTGACAAAATGTCATCAAGCTGACCTGATAATACACTATGGTAAATTTCTGAACTAGGTCCAAGAAGCAAGCTCCACCACTATGAGTACACTGCAGGCCTGGCTAAGGTAAAACATTACCAGGAGGACCATTTGGAAGCAGCATAAGGGCTATGTTTTATCATTTGGCCATTTGTGTCTACTCACACAACCATTTTTGCTCTTAACAGTTGCAGTCTTACATCTTACATCTTTCCCGTGCTGCTAAACGTCAAATAGGGCTCGCATGGTAACTTGGCAAGATTTCCTGTTTTTGGCGAGCTTTTCAATCTCATCAATGGATGTTATTCCCACTAAGCTGGCCTCTCTTAACAATGTCCTCTTTAAAGTTTCACGCAGTCAAGCTTTTTTTCTTCAGCCTTTTGTGTTCTACTTGATAGCTTGTTTTGGGATTCTCTGGTTAAACAACCAGCACAAGACCAACATAAGTCCATATTTCTCTGTATAGTTTTTGCTCTCATGTTGTAGAACATCTTTTTCTTGTTCACAGTTCCCTGCATATAAAATACTTCCAAACATCTTTTTCTTGTTCACAGTTCATTACACATAAAATACTTATAAACATCTTTTTCTTGTTCACAGTTCATTACACATAAAATGCTTATAAACATCTTTTTCTTGTTCATAGTTCACTACATATAAAATACATCCAAACTTCTTGTCCACAGTTCAATAAACATAAAATAAATCTAAACATCCTCTTTGTCTTACATGTAAAATAAATCTAAACATCTTCTTCATGTTTCAGGTAAAATAGATCTAAACATCTTCTTTGCATTACATGTAAAATAAATCTAAAATCTTCTTCACGTTACATGTAAAATAAATCTAAACATCTTTTTTGCTATACGTGTAAAATAAATCTAAACATCTTTGCATTACATGTAAAATAAATCCAGACAAACATCTTTTCTGCTCACAGCTCTATACAAGTTTCTAAATCTTAAAGGAAAAGATCACTCTGACTGCTGTTATGCAGCTGATGATCTCCCTTAACACTTTCCATGCGTTTGGTCGATATAGTGACACTTCCGGTGTCCCGAATCTACCATATGGTCATTATAGTGACAATTGTTTGTTTCATTAAAACAAGCGGTGTAACATTTAGATTGTATATATTTCGTCCGCGATTCTGGTGACACTTTCAAAATGGCGAAAGAGTGCCTAGTTACGAGCGATGCCGAGCGAGAAAAAGGACGAGAAGCATGGAAATTTTTCAATTTTTGACGTTGTAGATAGGGGTATAGAATGTTTTCTAAGTAGATCTAGACATATTTAGACGACTGGAGAAGTAGTTAGGAGTAGTTAGGAGGTTAGTTCAGACATTCATTCAGCGAGAATGCAATACGAAATCACAATACGAGATCGACAAGTAGATCTACACATCTCAGATGGTAAGTAGCGGTAAGTAGCGCAGATCTAGACCTAGCCGATGGTGAGCTGGCCACAATCAGTGTCTAAAAACATCACATTACTTCTTTTTTCCTAAAAAACTCTGCATTTATGAAATTTTCATTCATTTAGCTATACTTTGAAATATATTAAGTATATGGAAGTACATGGAAATACTGTTTTCCATTCCATTTTACAACTAGACCCCCTTACAGACCAAGACCCACGTTTTTACTCCCGCACTCCACGACATGTCCGTGTTTCTTCCTAACGCACGGAAAGAGTTAAGTACTAATCTGCGCACTGGAGAAGTGATGGCATGTTCTTGACAAAATGTCATCAAGCTGACCTGATAATACACTATGGTAAATTTCTGAACTAGGTCCAAGAAGCAAGCTCCACCACTATGAGTACACTGCAGGCCTGGCTAAGGTAAAACATTACCAGGAGGACCATTTGGAAGCAGCATAAGGGCTATGTTTTATCATTTGGCCATTTGTGTCTACTCACACAACCATTTTTGCTCTTAACAGTTGCAGTCTTACATCTTACATCTTTCCCGTGCTGCTAAACGTCAAATAGGGCTCGCATGGTAACTTGGCAAGATTTCCTGTTTTTGGCGAGCTTTTCAATCTCATCAATGGATGTTATTCCCACTAAGCTGGCCTCTCTTAACAATGTCCTCTTTAAAGTTTCACGCAGTCAAGCTTTTTTTCTTCAGCCTTTTGTGTTCTACTTGATAGCTTGTTTTGGGATTCTCTGGTTAAACAACCAGCACAAGACCAACATAAGTCCATATGTTGCAGTACAACAGATTATAACATGCCTGGTGCCACAGTCTGAGATATTGCTTTGTTGTAAGACAAAATCAAGGCCCCTTTCTCAAAGTCACCAATATTTGTACTATTCTACAAAATTCAGAACTATTCTTAATAAAAGCTCAAATATCCTGAAAGAATAATGTTGCTAAATGCCAAAAAATTCAGACAGCTAGTGTTGCTAAGTGCCAAATATCCATATAGCTATTGTTGCTAAATGTCAATTATCCAGATAGCTAGTGCTGCTAAATGTCAGATATCCAGACAGCTAGTGTTGATAAATGCCAAAAAAATCCTGACAGCTATTTGTTGCTAAATGTCAAAAACCTTAACAAATACATAAAATTAAATAAAATTTATTTTCAAAAAACAAATAACCAAAACTAACATGGTAGTTCCTTCTTTTTCTTCATTATTCATTCAGACATCAACACCAATTTCTTTAACAAAAACTGCAGTTCATCTCAGGTTTTCAGCATCACCATAGAGTTTCTCTTGTCGGAGGCTGGGGTCTGGCCAGGTCCTTTGCCTGAGTGGGCTGTGTAGCTGGCAACTTTGGAAAATGTGACGTGGTGTCTTGCTCTTTGCTGCAAACATATAGGTCAGCTGGGCCAGTTTTCACCTTCTGGTTTTGACGATGTTTCAGTCTGATGGTACAGATTCTACAGAGAATGCTTGGGATAAGTTCCCTAACTTGTAAAGACCAAAGAGTGGAGATCAGGCATATAGGTCATGCTACATTCCGTCTTCTAGTAAGGTCATCATCTTCATTCTGCTTTTTCAGGAAGGTCACAAATTAAAGTAACTTTTTCTCTATGATCGAGTTCTATGTTATTTTCACTGTATAAATAAAATCAACAGTTTATAAACAGAAACTAATGAGGCTAGAGTACCTCAGCCAGGTCAGCAAGTTGCTTTGTTGTGATGTCCATGGTGTCCAGTGAGACAAGGTTGGGCAGGTGGTACATGATGTGAGTGGAATAGTTGCACAGCTGACTAGCAGGACAAGGATGGTAGAGAGGATCCTTGAGGCTTAGCCTGACCAGCTTCTGTAACTTCACCAGGCAAGTCAAGTCCTGCAGGGGAAAAAAAAAAGGATTTGTATCTAACATGAAAAAATATTTACAAGCAATGCAAACTGGCATACTGGCCAGATATGAAAAAAATCACATTCTTAACTTATCTATAACAATAAGTTATTCTATTACATTTTCTTACTGTGCAATTTCATTTCTCTTTATATGTGGGGGGTTTTTTTCATGAAATACAGTTGTTCTGATATCTTCTCCAATCATTTTTTTTAACATTATTTTTTTTTCACATTTAAAGACTTCCTGGTGTATTGATTAATTTTCCAAAACTATAAATATTCTCTTTGTCATCTTTTGTTCATTACAATGTGGATCCTGCTGTTGCTGTTTGCCTTTCAGTTTCACCATCATCTGATTATGTATTATGTAAAATATATAAATTGTTCTTACTCTTCTGAAAAGCAAAAACAAAAAAAATAAAACATTATATTCACTTTTTAAAATACAGCTATACATGCTTTCTGTATGCACAAAATATATTATTATCTGGGATAGATTATCATCTGACATTTGTCAGCATTGTGAACTTTCCACAGACTGACATTTTTCTAAAGAATATTTCAAATCTAGCCTTTACAAAAATTGTTGATCTGAAGATCAGAAAGTCAACTAAATTTGCTGTATAAGTGTGGAGTGTTGGCTTGACATTAAGTGTGGCAAACAAAGTCTGTTCATACCCTCAAAGACCACAGAGGATTGCCAGAGAGATTTAGGTCCTCCAGCTGAGTATTGTGTGTCAGTGAATTTCCTGAAACAAAAAAACAAATATAAATATACACATTTACCATTTCTTTTTGGCTTATGATCATCCAACTTACAATTTTTCTATCTTATAATGATAGGATTAAAGCACTGCAGCACATAAGTAAGCATTGTATAATCATTACATAAGCTGTTCTGTGTTGCTAAGAATTCAGCAACCCAGACTGCACTCTCTCACTCTCAGCCTGTGTTCTGCTGTTGTTCAGAACTTCACTGAATGAAAAAACTGGGAGAGATTCACACACACAAGAGAAAAAAAAAATGCTTACAATATGGAGTATATTTAATAAAACAATCACTGTTATTTTATGTACATATTACAGGTGAATCACTTGTGTGTGTGTGTTCGGGGGGGGGGGGAAGATGCAGTCAATGTAGAACTTGAGAAGAGATAAAGCATATGCTGCAGATAAAATAAGTTTATCCAAAAGTTGTGAGTCTGTGACCCACTCGTAGCACCCAGCTTTGTGCAACTCAGCTATAAGAATATAATTAGGGTACCCATTACATTTATGCTTAAAAAAAAAAAAAAAAACTCCAAAAACAGAGAATATCTGCCTGCAGGGAAAGGCACACTAGACATCTGTCAGTGAAGACGGGAAATTAGGTGAAAGTCACTTCCACGAAAAATTATCTTAAAGAGTCCACCGTGAGTGAATCCAATCCAAAAAAATATTTTTGTTAATTTATTATGTGCTTTTTTTTGGCAAAAGATAATCCTGTCATTCTTTAGAGGCACATAGAGACATGGTGTTAGTGCCCATATTTTCCTTGACCTGTCAGCACACTAGAGGGCGATATGGTCAGTATCACGCCTGGCTGCCTTTCCTTCCCCAACTCCAGAAGAAGTCGGGTATCCATTTCTACAGCAGTGACTGGGGTGCCTGAAGCCAGATTCGAACCCCCAACCTTTGCCATGAGAGACCAGTGCACTAAGCACTTTGCCACTCTGATACCCTCTTTTTTTGGGTAAAAAAAAAAAAAAGAAAACAATAAAACATCACCAACTGAGGCAATGGAAAATATCAAGGACCAAGATCTATGATGAAGCATGGCTGCAAACAGCCACCGGTATGACACTTGATGATGTTGATGTTGTGTGCTTTCAACACCGGTTTCTCATTCAGTCTAGGTTTTTTTGTTAGGGGCAAAATTTAAAAATGCTTGCACACCCACGGTGGCTGCTCTAAGTAAGGCACAGCCCACAGTGGCTGCTCTAAGCCACATCTCACAGTGACTGTTCTAAGTAAGTCACAGCTCATGGTGACTGATCTAAGTAAGTCACAGCCCACAGTGACTGCTCTAAGTAAGTCACAACTCACGGTGACTGCTCTAAGTAAGTCACAGCCCACAGTGACTGATCTAAGTAAGTCACAGCTCATGGTGACTGCTCTAAGTAAGTCACAGCCCACAGTGACTGATCTAAGTAAGTCACAGCCCACAATGACTGCTCAAAGTAAGTCACAGCCCACAGTGACTGCTCTAAGTAAGTCACAGCCACAGTGACTGATCTAAGTAAGTCACAGCCACAGTGACTGATCTAAGTAAGTCACAGCCACAGTGACTGATCTAAGTAAGTCACAGCCACAGTGACTGATCTAAGTAAGTCACAGCCACAGTGACTGCTCTAAGTAAGTCACAGCTCATGGTGACTGTTCTAAGTAAGTCACAGCCACAGTGACTGTTCTAAGTAAGTCACAGCCACAGTGACTGATCTAAGTAAGTCACAGCCACAGTGACTGATCTAAGTAAGTCACAGCCACAGTGACTGATCTAAGTAAGTCACAGCCACAGTGACTGATCTAAGTAAGTCACAGCCACAGTGACTGATCTAAGTAAGTCACAGCCACAGTGACTGATCTAAGTAAGTCACAGCCACAGTGACTGATCTAAGTAAGTCACAGCCACAGTGACTGCTCTAAGTAAGTCACAGCCACAGTGACTGATCTAAGTAAGTCACAGCTCATGGTGACTGATCTAAGTAAGTCACAGCCCACAGTGACTGCTCTAAGTAAGTCACAACTCACGGTGACTGCTCTAAGTAAGTCACAGCCCACAGTGACTGATCTAAGTAAGTCACAGCTCATGGTGACTGCTCTAAGTAAGTCACAGCCCACAGTGACTGATCTAAGTAAGTCACAGCCCACAATGACTGCTCTAAGTAAGTCACAGCCACAGTGACTGTTCTAAGTAAGTCACAGCTCATGGTGACTGATCTAAGTAAGTCACAGCCACAGTGACTGTTCTAAGTAAGTCACAGCCACAGTGACTGTTCTAAGTAAGTCACAGCCCACAGTGACTGTTCTAAGTAAGTCACAGCCACAGTGACTGTTCTAAGTAAGTCACAGCCCACAGTGACTGTTCTAAGTAAGTCACAGCCCACAGTGACTGCTCTAAGTAAGTCACAGCCACAGTGACTGATCTAAGTAAGTCACAGCCACAGTGACTGATCTAAGTAAGTCACAGCCACAGTGACTGATCTAAGTAAGTCACAGCCCACAGTGACTGTTCTAAGTAAGTCACAGCCCACAGTGACTGTTCTAAGTAAGTCACAGCTCACGGTGACTGATCTAAGTAAGTCACAGCCACAGTGACTGATCTAAGTAAGTCACAGCCACAGTGACTGATCTAAGTAAGTCACAGCCCACAGTGACTGCTCTAAGTAAGTCACAGCTCACGGTGACTGTTCTAAGTAAGTCACAGCCACAGTGACTGTTCTAAGTAAGTCACAGCCACAGTGACTGTTCTAAGTAAGTCACAGCCACAGTGACTGCTCTAAGTAAGTCACAGCCACAGTGACTGTTCTAAGTAAGTCACAGCCACAGTGACTGTTCTAAGTAAGTCACAGCCACAGTGACTGTTCTAAGTAAGTCACAGCTCACGGTGACTGCTTTAAGTAAGTCACAGCCCACAGTGACTGCTCTAAGTAAGTCACAGCTCATGGTGACTGCTCTAAGTAAGTCACAGCCCACAGTGACTGCTCTAAGTAAGTCACAGCTCATGGTGGCTGCTCTAAGTAAGTCACAGCTCATGGTGACTGCTCTAAGTAAGTCACAGCCCACAGTGACTGCTCTAAGTAAGTCACAGCTCATGGTGGCTGCTCTAAGTAAGTCACAGCTCATGGTGACTGCTCTAAGTAAGTCACAGCCCACAGTGACTGCTCTAAGTAAGTCACAGCTCACGGTGACTGCTCTAAGTAAGTCACAGCCCACAGTGACTGCTCTAAGTAAGTCACAGCTCATGGTGGCTGCTCTAAGTAAGTCACAGCTCATGGTGGCTGCTCTAACTAAGTCACAGTTTATGGTGACTGCTCTAAGTAAGTCACAGCCCACAGTGACTGATCTAAGTAAGTCACAGCTCATGGTGACTGCTCTAAGTAAGTCACAGCCCACAGTGACTGATCTAAGTAAGTCACAGCCCACAATGACTGCTCTAAGTAAGTCACAGCCACAGTGACTGTTCTAAGTAAGTCACAGCTCATGGTGACTGATCTAAGTAAGTCACAGCCACAGTGACTGTTCTAAGTAAGTCACAGCCACAGTGACTGTTCTAAGTAAGTCACAGCCCACAGTGACTGTTCTAAGTAAGTCACAGCCACAGTGACTGTTCTAAGTAAGTCACAGCCCACAGTGACTGTTCTAAGTAAGTCACAGCCCACAGTGACTGCTCTAAGTAAGTCACAGCCACAGTGACTGATCTAAGTAAGTCACAGCCACAGTGACTGATCTAAGTAAGTCACAGCCACAGTGACTGATCTAAGTAAGTCACAGCCCACAGTGACTGTTCTAAGTAAGTCACAGCCCACAGTGACTGTTCTAAGTAAGTCACAGCTCACGGTGACTGATCTAAGTAAGTCACAGCCACAGTGACTGATCTAAGTAAGTCACAGCCACAGTGACTGATCTAAGTAAGTCACAGCCCACAGTGACTGCTCTAAGTAAGTCACAGCTCACGGTGACTGTTCTAAGTAAGTCACAGCCACAGTGACTGTTCTAAGTAAGTCACAGCCACAGTGACTGTTCTAAGTAAGTCACAGCCACAGTGACTGCTCTAAGTAAGTCACAGCCACAGTGACTGTTCTAAGTAAGTCACAGCCACAGTGACTGTTCTAAGTAAGTCACAGCCACAGTGACTGTTCTAAGTAAGTCACAGCTCACGGTGACTGCTTTAAGTAAGTCACAGCCCACAGTGACTGCTCTAAGTAAGTCACAGCTCATGGTGACTGCTCTAAGTAAGTCACAGCCCACAGTGACTGCTCTAAGTAAGTCACAGCTCATGGTGGCTGCTCTAAGTAAGTCACAGCTCATGGTGACTGCTCTAAGTAAGTCACAGCCCACAGTGACTGCTCTAAGTAAGTCACAGCTCATGGTGGCTGCTCTAAGTAAGTCACAGCTCATGGTGACTGCTCTAAGTAAGTCACAGCCCACAGTGACTGCTCTAAGTAAGTCACAGCTCACGGTGACTGCTCTAAGTAAGTCACAGCCCACAGTGACTGCTCTAAGTAAGTCACAGCTCATGGTGGCTGCTCTAAGTAAGTCACAGCTCATGGTGGCTGCTCTAACTAAGTCACAGTTTATGGTGGCTGCTCTAAGTAAGTCACAGCTCATGGTGGCTGCTCTAAGTAAGTCACAGTTTATGGTGGCTGCTCTAAGTAAGTCACAGCTCATGGTGGCTGCTCTAAGTAAGTCACAGCCCACAGTGACTGCTCTAAGTAAGTCACAGCCCACAGTGACTGCTCTAAGTAAGTCACAGCTCACGGTGACTGCTCTAAGTAAGTCACAGCCCACAGTGACTGCTCTAAGTAAGTCACAGCTCATGGTGGCTGCTCTAAGTAAGTCACAGCTCATGGTGGCTGCTCTAAGTAAGTCACAGTTTATGGTGGCTGCTCTAAGTAAGTCACAGCTCATGGTGACTGCTCTAAGTAAGTCACAGCTCATGGTGACTGCTCTAAGCAAGCAGCCTTTAATCACTTAACTTCAAATTATCTCCACAGAAAACACTACAAAAACCAATACAGACACTGTAACTGGCAGCATTTTTGTTTCTTTTAATGATGAATATTTTGTTTTTAAATTGCCGTTCCTATTTATGACAATTCTTCTGCCAACAATTTTTAACTGATTTATGACAGGATTTTTTTTTCAAAAATAGGAGAGAAGGGAGATAATAACGTGTTCTTTATTTTAGAGCACTGAATTATTTAAAGATTCAAGAAATTGCTTCATATGAATCTCAAAATGCAATCACATGTGAATGAGTGTGTCACTATTTTGTGAATAAATGCTATTTTTAGTTTCATCTTTGGTGCCCTTTTCACAATCTTTGACCCACATAAGAAAGTGACATGCAACATTATTTTCTCCAGCACAGAGGTTACATCTCTGACTTCCCAAGAAAAAAAGACCAGGGTCCCAAAGCATTCCAGCTGACCTGACCGAAATATTGTACTTTTATTTGTGTTAGGGAACACTAACTGTGAGATTGCTGACAGATATCTCTATCTCTGGAAGATACGTTTTTTTTTTTTTTGTTTTTTTTTTAAAGAAATCTCTAACAAAATCACTACAGAATACTTAAACTTTATGGATTTTTTTAAAAATGCAAGAATATCATAAAGTTAAGCAACATCCATTTTCACTTACATAACAAAAGGCAAGTAATAAAGCTCTGATACTTAATTTATTTTACCCATCTTGTCTCATAGGAATATATCATTCTCTTTAAAACAAAGCAAAGAAACAGGAAGCTACTGCCAATTCATAACTTACCAATCTTCTCTATCAAATTCTCAGCTATATTTAACTCCTTCAATTTTGTCAGAGTATACAAATTCTGTTCACGTGAAAGAAAGGAAAATATATAATATTAATATAACGCTATAAGACAGACGTTAATAATTTTTAAAAAAAGAACATCATTTGGAATGAAATAACACGAAGATGTCCTCAAAATTAAAAATGGTAGGAACAAATTGTTGTAGGACAATAGTTTCATTCTGTGCCCTTTTCACAATCTTTGACCCACATAAGAAAGTGACATGCAACATTATTTTCTCCAGCACAGAGGTTACATCTCTGACTTCCCAAGAAAAAAAGACCAGGGTCCCAAAGCATTCCAGCTGACCTGACCGAAATATTGTACTTTTATTTGTGTTAGGGAACACTAACTGTGAGATTGCTGACAGATATCTCTATCTCTGGAAGATACGTTTTTTTTTTTTTTGTTTTTTTTTTAAAGAAATCTCTAACAAAATCACTACAGAATACTTAAACTTTATGGATTTTTTTAAAAATGCAAGAATATCATAAAGTTAAGCAACATCCATTTTCACTTACATAACAAAAGGCAAGTAATAAAGCTCTGATACTTAATTTATTTTACCCATCTTGTCTCATAGGAATATATCATTCTCTTTAAAACAAAGCAAAGAAACAGGAAGCTACTGCCAATTCATAACTTACCAATCTTCTCTATCAAATTCTCAGCTATATTTAACTCCTTCAATTTTGTCAGAGTATACAAATTCTGTTCACGTGAAAGAAAGGAAAATATATAATATTAATATAACGCTATAAGACAGACGTTAATAATTTTTAAAAAAAGAACATCATTTGGAATGAAATAACACGAAGATGTCCTCAAAATTAAAAATGGTAGGAACAAATTGTTGTAGGACAATAGTTTCATTCTGTACCATCTTCAGATGACAACAACAGAAAACAAGCAGACAGCAAGTGAGATCAGAAAGAATAAAGTAATGAAAGTATGAGTAAACAAAAAAAACCATCACTGGTTGCAACAGAAAAAGTAAATGACAAGTTATGATGTGTATATATTTGCAAATATGCAAACATAAATAGCATACATATATAGTAATGACTGTTGGCATCATAATAATCAATGTTAAACAAATATTATATCTTACAAATTATGTATGAAACAAAAGCCCTTATCTAATTCTTGCCAAATTCTTGTTTCATGTGTATGAAATAAAAGTCCATATCTAATTCTTGCCAAATTATTTATGAAACAAAAGTCCTTATCTAAGTCTTGCCAAATTATGTATGAAATAAAAGTCATTATCTAATTCTTGCCAAATTATTTATGAAACAAAAGCCCTTATCTAATTCTTATCTAATTGTTGCCAGGGCACCACGTACTGACAATGGAATGGATTAGGGGGACACTGCTAAGACTGTATTAGACAGACTGAGGGAAAATGAAGAGTAGGAATGGAAGAACAGTGTGGCTGTGAAGAGAACAGTGTGGCTGTGAAGAGAACAGTGTGGCTGTGAAGAGAACAGTGTGGCTGTGAAGAGACTGCTGGAGCTAGGACAAATTAAAGGTGCTGGCAGGAAATTCGAACTGTGTGGCAGAAAACACATCATAAATAACCAACATTTGACAGGAACTATTAGCAAACATACTCTTGGATGGATGCTGTGGCATACAGCAGAGCATATATGGGGTTGTCCCGAATGCAGTGAAGCTGGAGTCTGAATTTTGAACTTTGCCAGATTATGTAAAAAAGCCCTAGTCTAAATTTTCTCATATATTTGCATATAAATATAAAGTCTTAGTCTAATTCATGTTATATTTTTGCAAGTAAGAATTAGTTTGTTACTGACCTCAATGTTCTCGATTTGGTTGTTGTTCAGCCATAGCACTTTAATATTTGTCAGATGTGAAATATTTTCTATCACAGAAATCTTGTTGCCATAGAGATACAATTTTGTCAGTGCTTTACATTTGTCTAATCCTTCAATTTTCTGCAGAGGTGTTAATATAACAGTTATAATTACCAAAAAGCTGACAAAGATGTTATAAAAACACACAGAATAAACAGTAGCTCTCTGTGATAAACAGCTAATTCAGTTTGTAAGAAGTTTAAGCTCCTTCCAGAACACTGGTTAAATATAAAAATAATATTTCTGTATCATTCATTGATTCACTACATGCCATGTCAGATATTGGAGCTATAGATCATGCTTTTCCATTACTATAGTCTTCAGTATCTCTAAATTCTGCAACAATGGCAATCAGAATGAGGTAAACAAAACAGAGCCAGCAGACTATAGGAAGGGGGTGGGGTGGGGGGGTGGCAGGAATGGATATAATTGAAGCACTCATTGGATTCCTCATCCCAAAGTCAGAATGTTTCTGTGGAACTGTCTCAAAGCCATTGGGCCTAAAGTGAAGAAGAGGCTTAAGCACAGCCACCAGAAGCTGGAAAACAAAGTTTTGGCCAGGCCAGCCTACACCACTGTCTTCATGGTAGTCTGAGCAAGACCACAGTCTGCCCTAGCAAGGAAAGATGCGTGAAGTCAGAGGTACCCAGCCAGAAGGCGCATCACAAAAATCAGGGTACCATGCATTATTGCTAAATGCGTATGAAGATGAAGAAAAAGTATCTCTAAAAGGATTACAGTCCTTTCACGTCACAGAGGGGTTCTAAGGACTGTTATAGCCGGAGGTGGGGTGGGGATACGCTCTCCACTCCAATTAAATTCTCCAAGGCGTGCGTCTCAAATAGCCTCTGACAGTCAAGTCCAGCTCCTGGCCTTCTCGTGGCAGAACTGTTCAAACTGGCAGGAGAAGGGGTGATGGCGAATATCTGGTGCCTAAAAATCAGAAGTTTTCGGGTAGATGAGAGTCATGTTTGGTAGGTCATCTACCGCTGCTGGCAAGATTCTTCAGCTGCCGTGCATGGGGTGAACTCCTCCCAGCCAATGAAGAAAAATGTGATTAGGGTTGCTGTGCAGCACTGTCATAGAAAAGATGAAGGATTAAGTGAAGTGACCAGTAGTCTCAAGGTCAAGACTACTCAAATCACAGCACCTCTGCTGTAGCGGTCAGCCACGTCCTATACACACCCATATTGGAGCAGATTGCCTAAACCGGATTAACCCAGGGCTTAAACTGAGACACTGCTGGAGAGATTCTTTGACTGATGTGTGTATAGCGAAACTCAACCCGGCCAAAGAGGAAAATGCAAAAATGCGACTAGGGTTGCCTGGCAGTGCCGATGTGAAAAGATGATAGAATGGATAAAGTGAAGTTTAATCAGTATGTCCAGTAGTCTCACGGTGAGAATTACTCATACCACAGCACCTCTGCTCTAGAGGCCGGCCACATATGATATACATCCATACTGGTGAAATATGCCTAAACCAGCTTAACCCAGGGGTGAAACCTGATGATCAATTATGACACGGTACCTCCGCTCTAGAGGTCAGTCACGTCCTAAACACACCCATACTGGGATAATATGCCTAAACTGGCTTAACTCAGGGGTAAAACTTACTAGTGGCAAGGATTCGTCCTCCTGGACAAAAGCTCTGTCCTGCTCACAACTAGGAAGGGTAGCGGCCACAACCACAAACTGCTGAAGTCGAAGACACTGGACCAATGCAGTCTAGACAGGCAACAACATCTCACCCGACAGGGATGTATGTGTATCCTAATCATGCTGATGTTTTCCAGTGATAAAGTCCAATGCTGGACTGGATGGGCAACCACCTCTCACCCGGCGGGGGATACACGAGTATCCCAAAACACGTCAAGATTTTCCGGTGAGAAAGCCCAACTCTAGATTAAACTAATGCAATGAAAACCACAGTCACACAATCCTGCCTCTGCGACCCACCAAGAGTACAGGCTCAAGCCCTGCGATACTCTGAACCTCTTGTGGTCCCTAGGGACCACGGGACCTATCAAGGACTATGGGATTAAATTCAGTAGGATCAAGGGGCAGTCTTGTTGATAGAAGCGAATGAAGAAGAAGATGTCACAGAGGCATTTAAGGACATTTAAGGCATTAGTTCTCATACTTTTCTTGACCAGTCAGCACATTAAAGAGTTATGTGGTCAGCACCATGCCTGTGCCCCTGAAGTTATTTGGATTTTAAAAAATTATTTTTAAAGCTGAAAGACAGATAAATATAAATTACATTATATGTCATTAGTTTTACATGCTCTCATTCTGACAAAAATGAGTTTATAATGTTTGTCATGACTGAAACTTACAGTTAGCTGGCACTCTGCTACCCACAGTTCCTCCAGGTTATAGGATGCTGACAGCCCCTCCAAACAGCAAACACTTTGTCCAATGACTGTGAGCGTTGTCAGATTTGGGAAATAGTGCATGCCTGTTAGTCGAGGGTAGCCCGAAAAGAACATCTCCAGAACCTTTGTTTGAGGGCCTTCAGTGGCCAGTTTCTTGAAGTTAATTCCATTATTTAAGCACTGAAACAGATATCAATGAACTTTGAGAACTGAACCCAAGAAAGAACGTGTCATTTTTATAGTACTTTAGATAACACTCATAATCTAAAATTCTAGTACTTTCCCTGTTTCTAACTGATGAAGACCATATAAGCAAAGTATATAGTTGTAACATTTTCTACTGTTTTTACTCTCCCAAAAACATACAGGATGAAAAAAAAAAAGAGGTAAGGACACCTCTGATATAGCATCATGCACGTCAAAAAATAAGTGATACTTTTCACCCGTACTTATTTGTCACATATCATACATGTAAGTTTAGCCTTCCTCTTCCTTTCCTGTGTGATTCGTTACTGAACAAAGCTGCTCCAACTTTCTTAGAATGTGTCTAATTATTTGTTATCATAACTTTACTGCTTTACAAAAAGCTGAACTCACCTTCTGTCTTTAGAAAAGCCTGCTTCCCTTTTACCATTGTGAAAAAATATCAACGTTTAGCTATATTTATATTATAAATATCCTAAACTTGAACCTTTCACTCCTGTTGACAATTGCATTAAACTGCTACAGTCTTACCACTTCTCTTAGAATCTCCTCGTCGTTGCTTCTAAACGACAGCTGCGGTCTGGACGGATCTTGGTCATTCTCCCCATCGGCTACCTTTGACGAATCTGTCACGACAGTATTAGGGCTTGCTCTACTAATGACCACAGCTTTCATATTTGTGGTTCCATCTTCACGTTTAGATACAACACGCCAACCAACTTCTTTGTTGAAGTTGAAAACTATAAACTAGTATTCCGCCATATTGGAAGCGATGTATACAATTCTCATTGGCGAATGTAGGTCACGTGAGCACAACGTATCCATGGTTATAATTTTAGCACTTTCATCAATAGTTTCATTAATTTCCTCAACGTGGTATACGAACAAGTTTGTTTTTGTTATTTTGTTTTAAATTTTGCTACCTGGGCGGTGCTGACCTCTAATATTCTATGGAAGGTATCAAATGCAAGATATGAATGTGGGAGATGACGGTGAGATGACAAGCGCTCTAAGCGTTACCAAAAAATGACTACACAAATGTCAAGCTAGAAAAACAGAGCTTAGTCAAGGTCTTCTTTATGAAGCTCGGGTAAGAAGACTAACGTGACAGAGCTGTGATCCCCAATATTGGCGGCGTCAGCATAACCTCTTTAAGAAGCTTCCAGTAAGAAGATTTAACGAAATGATCTACATGTTGGCGTCGTCAGCACGAGAAGTTTGTTTGTTTGTTTGAAGAAAGCCATCGTAATTCACACCACGTCGCATACAGTGGCCGTTTCAATATCACAACAGCACCAGCTGCAAAGAACTGAGTTTTGCAGATTCTGGAGGATAATAAAAACTTTGCTGTCTTCTTGCCTGCTAACAAAATTCATCACAATGGAAATGTCTTTCGTAAGAAAGGACATGTTCTGTCAGATGAACTATTTGTGTATAAAATAGCTTTTGAACGTGCATGCTTTGTGTATATGAGCTAAAAAGGTAGTTATTTTTCATTAACGGATACACATTTTGAAAAATTTTGAAAGTCCTTATCAGTATCGTTCAGAGATGTCGAGTTGACTGATTTGGACTCGAATCACTTTAAAGATTCGACTTGAAGAAAAGTGACTCGGAAGTCAGATGTTCCCAGAGTTTTTGCGAACTTCGGTGACATCTATTCCCCTGTGCTCTAGCCCGATAAATTTAATTTGAATCTACCATCTGTGGCTGGATCGCTAAAGACACACTTCAAAGTGCAGTGCCAACTGGAAGATCATGGGTTCAATCCCAGGACGAAAAAAAAAAAAAAGCAACAACTCACAAGACCTCTGGGAGTCATGACCCAGAGGGACCCACCCCACCGCACCCCCCTTTTAGAGTGTCAGGAGTTTAATAGGGCCGAAATACTTATCTGAGGGGGTACTTCCTCTGATGATCTGAAGGAGTTGCTGTTCCGCTCTTT
Organism: Achatina immaculata; assembly: GCA_009760885.1. Classification (NCBI taxonomy): domain Eukaryota; kingdom Metazoa; phylum Mollusca; class Gastropoda; order Stylommatophora; family Achatinidae; genus Lissachatina; species Lissachatina immaculata. The sequence goes on along the minus strand of CM019702.1, from coordinate 43,364,090 downwards.
ACAGTAGAGAGTTTCCTGCATGTTTAGTTTTGTCTCGTGAACATCTACTTATTATGTAATAATCTGTTTCAGACAGAGAAAAGGCTCCAGAGACAATATGGTGGACACAGCACATAACGCAAAGGCAGACGCCACCAAACTGACTCCAGTTCCTGACCCGTCACTTACTATCGCGCGCTTCTTGTAGTGAAAGATAGTTTTAAAGTGATACTTTTAAAAAGTTTTGTTTTTGTGTAAGATTTTCAAAATGTACTGGGATGGCCACGTGCGTCAGTCTTTACACGTATAAGGAAGTGACAGCAAAGAAACTGAACTTGAGTCTACTTGGTATACTAAAGACTAATGTTGATTTCCTAATAGATCTTGTTTAGAATCAAGATGAGTAACTTACTTGAGTCTACTTGGTATACTAAAGACTAATGTTGGTTTCCTGATAGATTTTGTTTAGAATCAAGATGAGTAACTTACTGCTGACATATTTGTTAAAGTAAGAATAAAGTTCGCAAAAGACCGAACCTGTTGGTAAAAGAAATTTGGCAGGTCCATCATGACATCGTACGAACCCATTCTTCACATCTGACTCAGACTTTCCTGGCTAAACAGAACATTCCTCTGGTTCGTCAGACTCCATACTCTCCCGACAGGGATCCTCGCGAATTTTTGGCTGTTCCCCAAACTGAAAATGCAGCTGAAATGACCTGTTTTGAATCACGGGAAGTCATGCAGAGCGCGACTGCCGAACTGTACTCTATAACAAAGGAGCCCTTCATGAAATGCCTCCAACAATGACCGGGCCGCTGGGGGAAGTGCGTGCAGTCCCAATAACACTTTGAAGAGGAATAAGGCTGCTGACCTGCAGTGAGTTATTTTTTTCTGGCCAAAAGGCAGATACTCATCGAACAGACCTCGCATAAATTATTCTTTCTTACAAAAGATGTGGGTCATACAAACACCACAGGCTAGTTAAAAGCTGAAACAATTGATACTTTAGAGAAAAGAAGGTACTCTGTTAAAAATAATAAAAACTATAAGCAGCCAACATACTAATATACTACACCATCATAACTTCTGTAGCTGGTTGGATTCAGCTTCCAACTTGTGTGTAGTTCTTGGTGTCTCCATGTCCTTTTTCTATGCTACATGGTCAGGCTGTCTGAGTATTTCTGTTTCCATTTTCTTTTTGCCTTGAATTTTCCAGTAACTGTCACATTCTCCTAACTGTTATTTCCTCATAGCTTGATCAAATAATATGATGTTTTCTTCTTACCATTTTAATCATTTTGCAGCTACCTGCAACTTCCAAGATTGCTATGAACTTCATATAATGCATATGTTGATAAGGGGTTTTATGTAAATATTTTATCATTTTATGAGTATTTATACTTCCAGCCATCCATGTACTTGGTCAGTGATTGACGAAGCAATCACCACCCAGTCCCCCTGTGGTGTTTGTTTATACTTACACCTGTTATGAATGAAATGTACAAAACTAAACATTTGTGACAGAGTGAATGTTGAAAGATGAGCAGAATAGGTCTGTGCACCCAATTCTCCACCCTTGAAAATAATGGTCATTTGTTTATTTGTTCTAGATTTTCACTTCTTTTTTTCTTTTTTTACTGCTGACCTGTGTGGTGCTGCAACTTTCCCTAAAACCACATCCTTACATTTTGTCATTTCTTTTTAACTGATTTATTTGCTGGCCAAATCTTGTAGAGTAATACAAACTCTGCACTTTTTGTTCCAGCAACAAATAAGCTCAGCTTGTTCAGACATTACTTTCAAAGGTGATAATCATACAGTGTAGATCCTGTATCCACAATCATCTCATGTTCAGCAAGCAAAAGCAACTGCAGGAAGAATAAATGCCCCTTTCTCACTGGGAATATATATATTTCATTATAATATTGTTACTGTGCTCATATCAATGACATAAATAGTCTAAAACATAGTGACATAAACATACAAAATAGGTTGTGGGTTGTGTGTGTGTGTGTGTGTGTGTGTGTGTGTGCAGCTGAATTTAGTATTACAATTTTTCTTGCTAGACCTGGGGTTTTACTCCCAGTCATTCCTGAACAACTTTTTCTTTCTACCATGTCTAATGTGCTTGGTGATTTTCAAGAGTAAACTTGTCTATTCTGCTCTCTCACTCTGCCACCAGACCACGATGCCTCCTCCTCCTCCTCCTCCTGTGTTAAATGGGACTGTCCCATCATGATTGTGACTTTACAATGATATGTTAGGTTCCACAGTGACTAAGCCAAGATTAGCAAAGTAGTTAGTCATGTCACTGATACTGAGGGTGCAATATCTGACTCCAGTCCAAACCAAAACAAAGACACAGCATGTTCTAACCAGCCGACAAAATATACAAATGTAAGAATGTAAGCACCAACACCTTATGCTCTATACACCTCAATGGCATGAGATGCTACTCATTTTTAAAACGATTATCAATAGCATGCAGTAAATATAAGCTTTCAAATGTCTACCATAGAACAAATCAAGAAATCTTTTCAGTTAACAAACGTGACTATTACAGAGGATACTGCGAGGTGAAATGACAGCTTATATGTACACGAGCTGGAATAATATTTCAGATGTAGGTTAAAAAAGTTCTGGTCCATGATCAAAGTTTTAGACCACATCTTGTAATCTCAAATTACACGAGCCAACCGGATGCCAGGTTTCAGCATCCTTGTGGTGTATTTGTCTACAGGTACTAACCATAGTTCCACATCAGCGGAACAATGCCAAGCAGCCTGGATATGTGAAAGTTGATTGATCAGTTTCAATGTCGAAATAAATTATGCAGCTAAAAGTTAGCAGTCCAAACGTTTTCTCTTGTTTCTCAAGATTGTCTCATTTATGTAAAACATCAGAAATCTACACAGTAATAATAATAATAATGAAATTTTTAAAACTATAAAAAAATATGATATCTGATAAAATACGTATATGATGAATGAAAACACACAAGGAAACAAAACATACATGCATATTCTGCTTAAAATCTGTGTATGTCTACAGCACCTATATAAACAACTTCAAAGTTACATTGAAGCAAATATGGCCTTTTGTGAAAAAATCATTTTCTGGTTTCAGTTTAAAATTTACATAATCTAGAAAATATCCATCTGTAAAAACATTAACTGTTACAAAGTCATATACAAGGTCAAGGTTTGACTTACAAAGACATCCTCAAAAATTCTAAAAACCCAACTCATTTCTTTTTTATTCAAAGGTCAATGATTACAGCATTCAAAACTGCCCAATGAAAGTGCATGAAATAGTGACCACGAAGTTTAAAAATTTTCCAACAATCACACAATTTGTACCAAGTCTTAAATGGGTTAATTTCTTTATAACTATGTAAAAGCTTTGGATATTTTTCTCACAAATACCAAATGTAGTTCTTAAAGAATGACAAAAGTTACTTGGGATTATCAAATGATGAAGTTCAGAATCAAAAGAAACATTTTTCACAAATGAAACAACTCACAGGTATCAGTACTATTATTAACACTCAGACACCACGCCACTTTGTAAAGTCACCTCCAGTTACCAGTTTTTTGTTTTTTTTTTTGTTCTCTCAGATTAAGGGTGTAATATAAGTAAAACCCACACATAAAAAAATATATGTAACAATCAGCAGTTTTGTGTGCAATCCAAGATTCATGGAATGGAGATTATGGAGTCACGATCTCTGCCAACACCAACCCATCGAACTGAAAAAAAAAAAAACCAACAAAACAGTCAAATCACTGCTAAGTTAATGTTCCTGAAATAAGTCACCGAGTAAGAAAGTGGTTCATGGTGGCTTGTTGTGACAGGCTCCATCACTATCACGGAGGTACACTGCTCTCCTTAAACCACAAACCAGGCTGCGACAAAGATAGTCTGTTCTCAAGATAGTAAGATGGTAGCCCTGACAACTGCATCTTCTTTATTCTAGCATAGCCAGCAGGCAACTGTTAGTGTGACACTCCAGCAAACCAAAGCTGGTGAAGACCCTGTTCCATCTCTTCACCAGTGCTCTTAGAATGGGCTCACCTTGACTGATGGGGATGTGCTCCCCTGGGGTAAGAGAGGGAAAACAAAGGGAAAAAACCCTGAATGGGCTCAAGCTGTGTCATAAATGGAATATAAGTTTGATTTTTATATCAATAATTATTTCTCCCTTAATTCACAGACAAAAAAACTCTTTGGTGATGTGTTCACACTGCTGGCATTTGTCATCTTCAGTTACTCCATCAGGTCTCACAGCACAGGCAATAAGAAGGGGCACTGATGTCATCAAGCTATCCACAGATGTTTGAAACAATCCCTGATTAGACGAATATCAAAACCGCTTGGATACTCGCTCGTTACAGAATTATGAAAATGGATACAATTTTCTTGAAAGAAGTGAAAGAGTTTCTTTGTCTGAACACGTGTCTGATTACAAATGAAGGTGAAATGACTTTCTGTTATTATAACATACAGAAATATTGCACTTATAAACAGCATAGGCCTGCTGACTCAAATCAAGCAATAACATGTTTTTATGGCTAAAGAGCAAGGGAAGAAGTTTTAACACTGACAAGACCGCTGTCAGAACAGTCATGTATAGGACTTTTGGAAGAAAAAAAAAAGTGAGGCTGACTTAGGGCAACCTGGTGATGATTCATTACACGGCTTGCAACATATGGAGTATCATACAAAAGCTGGCTACTGACTGTTAGAAGTTGAAAGAATTTTGTTGCTGCCTTGTAAGTACATATGCCATATAAGGAACTAAAAGATGGAGTTCATTTCATATATATGGAACGACAAATCAAATGCTTGAGGCCAGTAAAAACCACTGCACGAACGTTGTAAATTAAAATTTGCCAGTACCTGGTACGCCTATAAAGCTTTCAATTTTACGAATATACTTCTGGGCGTTGACTGGCAGATCTGCAAATTTTCTTGCACATTCAGTTGACTTCTTCCAGCCAGGCAAAACCTCATATTCCACTTTTACTTTCCTGAGGTCATCATCAGATGCTGAAACAACATGTAAATGCCATCAGTATAAATCAATACTTCACTTGAATAAAATGCACTTGAAATTCTTATGTGAACTGGCAGTTTTCCAGCAAAACAAGTATGTTCTGTATTTCATCTGGGTTTGACTGTCATCAAATTAAGACAGCAAGTTTCTACACCACAACCTTCTCATGAGAAGAGAATTCTCTATTGACTGTGCTACTCTAATCAACTACACATTTCAAACACCACAAATAATTATGCCCCCTCCCTGACATAAAATACTGGACAATATACACACATTTCTAAAACAAGTAACATTTATCTCTTGTGGTTTCAATGAACCTGGCTGAACCAGAACTAGATTTCATACAAATGCTGCAACACTCTTCCAACAATATTTAGAACTATTTATTCTGTTTATTTAGTATCAGCATCATCAAAATGTTTATTAACATCAATTTAACAGTTCAATTCAGATTGCCTGTAAAGTCATACAATTTCTTTCTTAAATGTTTAAGCACTGTGGGCTATATTCTTTTTTTGGAGACAATGCTCATGCATCAGATTTATTACTATTACCTGTAATGTGCACATCTCTTTTTATTCCACATATCTCTATCTAAAAAATTTGCTTTAAGGCAGGGTTTCTCATAGTGTGGTCCACAAGACTTCTGCAAGATTTCTGTACTCTTATTATTCTAATAAACAGGAAGGTGTGTGAACATTTTACCATCATGGGGTTGTTATTCAATTCCTAGTAACAGAATTGTCATTCTGACACACCTGTGTTATTTCAGTGTAATTTAACACTTTCATGCCACTCTGTCATCTCCGTTTCAGTTTATTAATGCCTTGTCCGGTGATGAAAAATATTTCCTGGGGTCTGCCATACTAGCTTTCACTGAAAAAAAGGCTCCATGGTCCAAAATGTTTGAGAACCACCGCTTTAAAGCAGGTAAATGTTAGCTTTATGTGGAAGCTGCAGACTTTATTTAAAAACAGTTCAAGATAATATTTGTTGTTTACTAAATAAGTAAACCTTTACCTGGGAAAGTATTCAGTTTCTGTCCATTCAGTAAGTAGGCAACGCCAATTTTAATTTCATCAAACTCGTCTAGGACATCTAGCTTTGTTACAGCCAGACTGAAAAGTTAAATAAGGAAGTCAGCCCACACCCCAACATCATCCTTCACAAATTTCACTTCTTCTGTGTAAGAAGTCATAAGTCAATATAAGTATTTCCAGCATCAGGTTACCTTTGTATTCTAGCTGTAACCCATCACATTATTATCTAAACATCATACAGTTATACATTATATAGTTACAACTAGTGGGGGGGAGAAGAGAAGAAAAAATGTATGTTTTTTTTACATAAAATTATTCTGTAAAATAATTCTCCTAATAATTTATCCACCATGACCTGAATAAAGTCCCTCTGACTTATTCAGGAATAAAATGTCCCCCATGCTTGTGAAATAATCCCACTGACACCTGTAACAGCATGTCAACACTTCTAAAACCACAAATACTTTTTAAATCTAAGTTGAACTGATTAACTTGTATCAGTCAAGCAGAAATCCTGTTAAGTAGCAGTAAGCTATAAATGAGCACAAATAATTATCTTTGCACAAAGAGCAGAGAACTGAATGTGCCTGATGTGACATAACTATTGTGACAGAATGGGTGAACAACCTGGGTTGATAACAGAGACTGAAGTTTCCATACAATCTGTTTTCGGATAGGCACTTGATGCTGGCTGAATGAGTTTTCGGTTGTTCTCACTGCAGAACTGTCATGCAATGTTTCTTATATCAGAAAAAAAAATCAGCAGGTGCAATTTTAAACTACTTGTAGAGGTGATAGATTTAATAGTTTTCTGAGTTTTATTATCTGTCCTCTGTCAAGATCCACAACACTTTACTCATGTCTCAAACACTTATCATCCATGCCCTTGGTCAGTGATCAACTAAGTGCCCAGTATGCTTTCTGCCATCTTGCAGGGCAGCATCAAGTTCTCTCCACCTCTCACAGTCTATGGCCAGTCTTTTCTGCCCCAGCTGTGCTGCATGTTACTCATTTCTGCTTCTACAGTTCTCTGCCAGGTAGCCTTTGGTCTGCCTCTTTTTCCCTCGGTGTCCATCATGTGGATGTGTTAGCGATGATGCTGGGTCTCTGAACCATATGACCTATCATTTCCAGTGGTTTTTTTTTTTGTTATTATGACAGACATATTTTCTAGTTTACATTGGGCAAGTAGGTCAGACACCTGCACATTTTCTTTGAACAACTACAATGTTTTATGCGCTCCTAGATTTATCTTCTCTGTAAGAGATTCAGAAATATTTTTTTTTTAAAATCTGAAATATCTAATTTACCTATTATTTATTTCAAAAACAGAAAATAACTAGCGAGATTTCAATGCCAAAGATTGTCACAGGGTATATAAGATTTAGAGTCTCACTTGAATTCTACATCATGATGGCACCCATTTGCTGTGTTGCTGCTTCATGAATGCAATCAAGACCAACACTGCATTTTATAAGAGCACATGATGTCTTCATATAGGAGGTCTGTCTTTTCTCAGATGTTTTAATGTGTACTAATTTTACATCCTGAGATAAGACAGATGACTGAATAACAACCTGTCTCATGGGTGATCAGGAAAAGGAGAAGGACATATGTTGGTCACATGAGGAGAAGAAACGATCAGAGAATCTTAAAACAAGCTATCAAGTGGAACACAACAGGCCGAAGAAAAAGAGGCAGACCATGTGAAACTCTAAAGAGGACACTGTTAAGAGAGGCCAAATTAATAGGCATAAAATACCTTGATGAGGTTGAAAAGCTCGCCGAAAACAGGATAAATTGGTGAACTACCTTGCAAGCCCTATGTGACATTTAACAGCACGGGAAGGATATAAGTATATATAAGTAAGTAATTTTATATCCATTATTTAACTTGTCTTGTGCTATATCCCTGTAACTGATGTTCTTTGCAGCCAATGCTGTGGAGGTGTTGAGGCACAACATCACATCGGCTAGGGAGCGGGTTATGGCAGCTATTTTTTCAGTCCCGGAGCACAGCTAAAAAGCAGGGGGCGTGCAATACTTCTTTAGCAGACTCCACCACCATGGGGACTGGTGATCCCTGCCCCATTAGCCAGGCTAGGCTTGTTATTGGAGATACCAATGGAAAGGTGGGACAGGGTCTTGGTCAGCTTTGGTCTGCTAAGCCTCATGCTAGCATATCAGCTATGAGGTGCCGATCGCCTAATCGGTCAGCACATTCACCCCCTCACATACTCTCATACAAGCATTACTTACATGTGGTTATGAAATGAAACTATTCATACCTCATGTTTTGACAAACCATATTCTACTTCAGCAGGGTGTCTCATTCATTCTGCTCATGACCCCTTTCTTCCACTAAAATTCTCTTTTTACCCTCTATTACTTTTGAAAAACATTAGATACTTCAGCAATGGCCTTGACAATTCCATTGAGAAACCTTATTCTAAAATATCTAGTAAGCTTGTGGCTTTACCCTGTGAAACCATTAATCATGTTGGAATATTTCAACATGGTCAGGTCCAACCAACCACACCGTCTTGGTCTGCCAGTAGTTACACCAACTTCTCTTCCTCTTGTCTGTAAGAGCTGTCCATTCACCTGTAAGTTTATATATTCATAACACACCTGTTAGTTTATATATTCATAACATGGTAAGAAATCTCAGAATAAACTATGGAGCTGCAATTTGTCAGTGAAGTCCACTGGTAGATCTTATTTTGTCCAGTTTTTAAATAAACTGCAGCTTCCACAAAACAGCTAACATTTTAAATCAGTGGTTCTCAAACATGAATATAATATAATAATGAAACTATTCTTTATCTACAGCCAGAAGAAGTGATCTCACAGGTCAAACTGATTTCAAACATACTGTCTTCTGTTTCAACTCTCCTCTTCCCAAAAACACTAGTACGGTTGGTAGATCTTGTATGTCTGTGTAAACCAATATTCATAGCAGTATTTAGGAAAAGTCTAAATAAAATGAAAAATACGTTTCTAACCCAACCTATATTTTAAAATTATAGAATGACTTCCTTCTAGTTTCTTTCTACACAAATTTTCTCAACAAAATTTCTTCTAGCATAGCATGGAAAGTAAATCAAGAGTGAAGGAGTTGAAAGAGTTAAGTCACTTAGTAATTTCCAGCAAAGCAAGTTAAAATCTCTTCAAGTTATCATGACAACTGACTTGAAGGTAATTTAGCTCTTTAACTATAAAATAAAACTTCCAAAAACACACAACAAATTTGTAACAAATACAACCATTCGTTCATTCGCAAGACCTTGCGGAACTTTGCCTCCTTAACAGCTCTCTTGTAGGCCTATCGGTTGTGAGCAGGTTAAAAACTTGCTATTCAGCTACACCTAACATTCTCCTCTTCAACAATTATAATCCCTCTCCACTGGGCTCCATTCCCTTCTTATTTGTTACACATAGTTCAGAACCTCACAGCATCATATTACAACCCTTCTACCCTAACTATAATCATCTATTTCACCTTATCCTGGCTAGGTTAACACTGTACCACTCTCTCACCCCTCCATGGTTCCCCACCCACCACCCCCAGTTACAACCCACCGATCACACATCACAGGTCTCCATTTAAACAGTCTCTGTGCCCTACCATGCTCATTTACGACACACAGTGTCAGACAAGCCACATCTTACAGTTACAGCTAAGTGCTCTATTCATTAGTAATTAATTTTTTTAATAGCATTCATGTGAATCTATACTTCTCCTCTCTATTTCTTCATCCTGTATGTTTTTGTATGATTAAGGCTCACATCGAAACGTCACAACTTTGTAATCGTTAAGTAATAAAGCTGCTCCTACTTTTTTTCCTAGTTTATACATTTAGATGTGACATCGGTGTGACCACTCCATAAGGCTGATGGAATGAGTGATGATAGTTCTAGATTTCTATTTCACATATTTTTACACTATTTTTAACCCTTTTCTGTAATTAAAATGTTCCATTTGCATATTATTTCTGTTGTGATTAGTAATGTAAAGATTATATTTAGAAAAAAATTCAGGAGAGGAAGAAAAAAAAAAACCAGACAAACAACACTTCATTCATTGCTCTAAAGGTTTGACTAACTTTAAAATGATGCTGCATAATTTATCACCTCTCTTCCTGCAATGTTCCCAGATAATCACTGCACTTGTCTAAGTAGAACAAATTCGAATAATTTTTTTTTTTTTCTAAGTTTAAAATGTGTTTGAAATTTGATGTCCATTCATACTTTCCTCATAGAGGCAGTTTCAATTGCTCAAGCAGCATTCCGTTGTTCATATTTGAGTTCTACAATTCTGTCCTTTGGATAACTTAGATGTTTCTTGTAGGTCCTTCATAGAAAAATGGAGCTTTTTTTATTTCTTAATACTCAGAACTGATTTAACCTATTCAAAAGAGAACAGGAGGTGATATGCTGAAAACAAATGTTTTGGACTTGTGGAAAAATTCGGTCACCTTCTATCATTGTTTTCCTTTTTTGTGGTAAAATTCAACCAACTTCTATCATTCTGTTTTCCAAACCAGTCTCATTGCTGACAGCCCTTATAATGAGAGTTTCCAGCATTTCTAACTGGGTATGCACTGATATCCGAGCATTTCTGACTGGATGATGCAATATCACAGCATTTCTGATTGGATGTTACAAGTGAATTCTCAGGATTTATACCTGGGTGGTATAAAAACATTCCTATCCCACTCAAAGAAATATCTATGAAGAAACAGAAAAATGATGGTGAAATGAAGATTCTTACATCAGTTAGCTCAGTAGGAAAGCCTCCAGATCCAACGCGGGTCAAGTATGCCTTCACTACACCATATACCTCACCAACAACACGTGGAGGGATACCAAGACCAGTACATACACCACCCACAGAACAGTTGGATGAAGTTACATAGGGGTACAGACCTGTTGTGTTGAAGAGAAATAATTAATTTAAAATTCTGTACGTGTACGATAATTTGTCACAGATATCAGACAGAAAGATATATTACTTGCTGAAAGTTTATATTTAGACACAACTTGCTAAAAGCTGAGAGAGTAAGGTAAACTTTAAAACACATGCAGGATGATTAAACTAAAACAACATGAAGCAAGCCATTAACCAAAATTACAATCACCAGCTATGAATTCTCTTACCATTAACCAAAGTTATATAAAATTACTGCCAAAAGTGTTCACTGAATAACCACTAACCACAATCTATAATACCACTTCATTCATTCATTCATTTGCATGTCCCTTGCGGAATTTTGCCTCCCAAACAGCACTCCTGTAGGCCTCTTGGTTGTGAGCAAGATGGCCTGCTGCTGATGCATCCATTTGCAGATCATCAATGATGTCTTGCAGCCATCTTTGCCTTGGTCTTCCTCTCTTTCTTTTTCCCATTATGTACCCCTCCAAGATGGTCTTCTCTAGACTATCATGATGTTTAATGTGTCCAAAATATTTAAGTTTTCTCTCCCTAATCCTCTTCACTAGCCAGCCTTCTTCAATATTAAGTTCTTGTAGTATAGATATATTTGTTCTTTTTTGTGTCCATGATATTTGAAGAACTCTTCTGTACCATTTACACTCAAAGGCATTTATGTGTTTCTCAGCACTACCACTTGCTAATCTTAACTCTACGACCACTAACCAAAATCTATGTCCAGTATAGTTGACTGAGCACACTCCACCAAGATACGTTTGCCTTCAATGATAGCACTGTGGAGATAACTCACTGTTTCCTCCACCATTGGTTTTACTCGTTCACTCAGCTCCTGAGAATATAGGCAAGTAGAAGTTAAAAAAAAGACCTAAAATAGCGGTTTTCACACTAGTTTCTAGAAACAAAGTCTCGAGTCCAAGTTAAGTCAACTACTTACTCCAGTAAGTACGGACAAAACATTCTGCATAGTCTTAATCCACTATTTATGGATACAACTGGATATTATAACGGGTATGATTTCAAAAGTTAGACCTTTAACAATTTCAGTTTCACAAAAGCCTGTCAGAATTAGCTGGTGATATATGAACAGTAATAGTAAATTAGCACATTTTCTTTTGTCCTGTCATCAAAAGGCTGTGGACTGGAAACCAATGTTCCCTCTAAGGGTTTGCAGTCTGTGTGCAAAATGTTCAGCTCATGTGCAAAAAAATATTGTGCAAATTGTACATTTAAGAACAAGCTGTACTTTGGAGTTACTGGTATTTAGTTAATTGCAATGATGATTTCTTTGTTTACTTATTCAGTGACAGTAGTTATTTATTTAAATAGCTGTTTATCCTGTCATATTCGACTTACTATGGGTTCATTGAAACATAATCCCACCATATGTCGAGAAGCAAGTAAATGACCTCAGTTTACCAAACAATAGAAGATAAAATTAGGGTGATAGTAGGGCAGACCTAATATCCCAGTCCCACTTTGCTGTCTGGCCATCTAATTATGGGTTAGAACAGAGTTACTTTCACTTTTAAAGGGGACATTCTAATTAAAACCTCTAGCCACCAAATTTATGCTTGAAAACTAGGGCAAAGGATACAGGAGTCTTTACCGGTTTGAACACTACAAAAACACATACTCGAGTTTCACACAATTTTGCACGTTTCCAAAGCAATATTAAATCTACTGCTATTCAAAAAAAAAAAAAAAACAGGACAGCTCTAATGTTGGTGGTTGCAACATCTGGTGTTAGTTACCAACATCAATTTGCATACCAGAGCAGCTCAAAGGACATTCTCCTTTCCCACGAAACTGAACACAGTGGAAATTAATCTGCCCATTTATTTTAATTACCCTCTATTCTCTGTACGCCCACTTGACTCGTCACGATTCTGCTTCAGTACTACTGAAACTAAGCAATAAAAGACCACCTGAAACATCCGATCTAAAAGTCATATCTCAACAAGAAAGAAACAGTAAAGGAAAAACATGTACCATCACTGTATTTTACTTGATTGCAATTATAGCATGGAGTAACATCTGGAAACTGAAAAATAAAACTAGCGGTTTCTTTTTTCTTTTTGCGTGGCTCCAAAAATTTTGTGCACTGTATGATTTTTTTTCTGTGTGGCCACACAGCTTAGAGAGAACAGTGCTGGAGACCCTTATCTGTATTCCCCAATCAGCTTTGTTGTAAAAAAAAAAAATGGGACACCTGAAACAACTGTGATGAGGAAACTGCCTTTGGAAAAATGGAGAATATGTCTGTAAGGCTGGAATATACTGTACATCTTAATGTCAGTATATGTAGGAAAATCAGAACACTCATTAACTCTTCAACTACCATTGTCAATATCACAATAACTTCCTGTTAGTCTAGTGACTGCCATTGTTGTTATAGCGATTTTGTTTCGATGCAACGTAAAACTATTGTAAAATTTTTTATTGTACACAATTTATCTGCGCATGTCTGGTGACCTCTCATAGTTCAAATCAAAGTGTGGCTAACAACCAAGCGAAATCTATGTGTTACAGAGAAATTTCAGTATTTATTGTGATTTCTGAGGCATAAGGATATATCCTATGACCCGACCACTGTTCCTGAATGTACTCCAAGTACATCTAGACCTATTAAATGGACTGGAGAAGTAGTCAGAGGGTTATTTCAGACATTATTTTAGTGAGAATGCCACCACAAGACGAGATTGGATGAAAATTTAAGTAGATCTGGAAATCGCCGATGGTGAACATTGTACATCTAGGCATCACCGATGGTAAGCGCTACACAATTATCATCTAAAATCATCACATTACTTCTTTTTTCCTAAAAAAACTCTTCATTTATGAAATCTTTTTACATTTACAACTATTTTCATGCATAATATGTATACTTTTAAAGTGGAAATACTTTGTACATTCACTTTTACAACTATACCCCCTATACATATCAAGACCTGTGCTTTTTGTGTGGCATGGACGGGAACATCCGTGTTTTTTTCTGGGGCACGGGAAGAGTTAAAATCAGTCATCTGAATATAGGACTATGCACAAGCTCACAGGAAGAAAAAAAAAAATTTTTTTTAAACAAAACCAGGAAACAATGGAGTTTGTGAGATTTTAATGATACTAAGGTGGTTAATGCCTGGATACAGGTGCTCCTGTCACCCATCTGTAGAAAATGGTACCTGGCTGTCAGGCATGATGCTGACCACATCACCCTCTATGTGCCAAGGGACTTGAATCAAAGGAAAGAGGGCCCATTAATTTAAATTTTAAAATAACCATTAGGCTGGACATTATAGAAGACTTGCATTAACATACAACAGCGTGCCTCATCTTCTACGGAGGACTTCTAGCCTAGGTTTGATTGAATGCCGTCCCTTGTGATTCCTCATTGCTGTAAAAAGGTCAGAAGGATTAGAGTGAGCGAGGACCTCATGCTGCCACAAAAACTTGAAGACAACTGGAGACCATACTTTCGATGATTACCAAACTAGCATGGCCAATATTTGGCCACTTGATAAGAAAACCAGACAAACCCCAACAGAATAACTGGTACAATGCACTTTTAATAACACTGTACAATGAACAAGCAAGGACTAATGACAAAACAGAGATAGTCATCAAGCACAGACAACATGACTTTGACTTTTCCAATTCCTGTTTTCAGTGTTTCCCTTGTGCCAGACAGTGGAATGTACAAGTCTTTTCTGAGCTGAGCACAGATGATACAGAATTACATATTCTAGGTCAAGCACTGCCTGAAAATTTTTAAAAAAAATTTTTTTTTTTAAATGGACATCAACGAAAATGATAAGTCCATACCTTGTAAAGTTGTAGCTCACTATCTATGTCCACACTCAGATCAGGATACATCTGTTTGTAATGCTCCACCAGGTGTCTAAATCTGATTTAAGAACAGGTAATAAAGTTTTTTTTTAAAAAGGTGAGAATAAACTAGCAGTCAAAAAATATCGAAAAATGTAAAATGACAACTGTTATACACAGCAAACTATAGTGTGTTTCATAAATCTTTGTGCATGCAATTCTGAACTTCTAATAACTTAGACATATAAATGTTACAAATTTATCTGAAAGTTTCATTATAAATTACTGAAACTATTTTCAATATTAACTCTTTCAGGGCCTTTGGTGCTGTATCGACATTTCCAGTTTCCCGATGCTTGCCATGGTCGACATAGCAACATTGGTTTGTTTCAATAAAACCGGTGTAACATTTAGATTGTACATATTTCGTCCACGATTCCGGTGAAACTTTTCATAATGGCGAAAGAGTGCCTAGTTACGAGCGATGCCGAGTGAGAAAAAAGGAAGAGAAAGACCGAAAATTTTCAATTTTTGATGATGTAGATAGGGGTATGGACATGGCCTGTGACCACCCCGCTGCTCTTGAATGTATCCCAAGTAGATCTAGACATATTAGACGACGGGAGAAGTAGTTAGAAGGTATATCAGACATTAATTTAGCGAGAATGCAACATAGAATCACAATACGAGATCGACAAGTAGATCTAGACATCTCAGATGGTAAGTAGTGCAGATCTAGACCTAGCCGACGGTGAGCTGGGCACAATCATTGTCTAAAAATATCACATTACTTCTTTTTTCCTAAAAAATTCTGCATTTATGAAATTTTCATACATTTAGTTATATTTTGAAACATAATAAGTACACGGAGGTACATGGAAATACTGTTTTCCATTCCATTTTACAACTATACCCCCCTATACATATCAAGGCCCACGCTTTTATTCCGGCACCCAACTGAACATCCGCGTTTCTTCCTGTGGCACGGGAAGAGTTAACTAGTTGCATGAATTTGGAAAGACTTTTTTATTACATTTTTTAAAATTCTATGAATTAATTGAAAATGACAAAGGAAAAAAAATCCTCATTGGGAAAGAAGAGAGGAAGGCCAGGGAGATTGTGTGCCCACATCACTGATATTCTGAACACTATGATCTCAGAAGAAGCCATCCTGGCTAGACAATGAAGCATCTAAATATAGCCTTTCATAAGATCGGTGTTCAATAACGGAAATGTCACTTGAATAAATGAATTATGGAAAGGGCTCCACTTAGAAATTCAATTAACAAGGGATGATAAAATCAACGCAAAATCTTGCATTTTTTGCTACAGTCAATACAGAGTCTTATTTGATAACACTTCAGAATTTCTTTATTTATGAACTTAAACTTTGCAAAACACAAGTTTCAAGCATGATCTGGCGCCCTGTCAGTATGTCCTGCTTGTACAGCAGTCCCTGAATGACACTTTCTCAGACTGCGAGTCACAAGATGACCCCTTGCTTGCTCTGCTGGCCTCAGTCAACTGTGTGTCATAACTTCTCTTTTTTCATTTGGTTTCATCAAAACTGCTGTTTATGAATCAAAACTCCAGTCTTTGAATAATCTTAGGGCTAGAATAACCATTACAATCTTTTCAGTTGCTTTGCAGGAACTGATGTTTTCACTGGATTTGAAAATCTATCATCATGGAATGTAAGGGGGGAAAAAAATCTGCAGTTTTATCACAATTTCAACAATTAAGCTTCCAAACATCATCATTATGTGTTTGTAACATTCATACTTTTAGAACTATTAAGCCTGAAACCACACTAAGACTTTCGGAACAGTCGTATAGTCAAAAACGAGTAATAAGGGCTCTTTTGATAAACAGAAATTACAAAGAAAAAAAAAAAAATTCTAAAATGCAGGTTGTTTTTATCATTAACAATACCTAAATGCTGGGTCAATAAAATGACAATTACTGAATGGTATTTATGCTTATAATTTATAAATATTGCTGGCCAGCACACAAAGCAACACAATCTATACATTGTATACATTAAAACAAGCAATCACCAACTCCATTTCCATATAACCACTATTCACAATCTCTACAATACACAAGCTGCGTTCTTACTTTTCATCGAACTTGCTGAAATCTCCAATGAGATCACAAATCCGCAGGCCGTTCCGGTTAGCCTGTGCAAGAGGTCTTTGTTAGAAAACAATTCAACATCTTGCATTGCAAACATTCACACACACAAAAACTCAAGCAAACATACTCTATATATCTAAACTATGTGCACACATCAAATTCAAAGCTTGCTACTAAAGCATAATATTTCATTAATTCATAATGCAGGCATATTATGCCATTTAAAGATGAAGTGTAAACCTCTGAAGACCTTGCAAGCTGTTAAAACATTTCTTTCACTGAATTCAGCACGTAAAAAAAAATATATTTCATCATTTTCTACACATTAAAAAAAATAAAACAAAAAACAAACCAAGCATAGCACATACATCCTACAGAATGGAAAGTTAAAATTCTTCTTCACTAGCACTGATCCTCAAAAAAGCATTAGTTGCTGTTACACTACCTTTGACCTGAGACACCCAGCTTTGGACTGGTTTCAAAAACTAAATGAGAACGACCGAGTGTTGAACCTTTTGCTTTGATAGGATATACACACACACTTAGCCACAAGAGGACAACAGACCAACCATTCAGCCTTGAACATCCATAAGACAACATTCTGTGTGTTACATGATGAGAAAGTAACGTCAGCCACTTTATTCAATGAGCATCGTTTTTTAGAGATACCTCAAAGCTAGTTGGTTATAGCACCGATCCCCAATCCCTAGGCAGTTTAACCGGGTTCAACTCTGGGCATTCTTCTGCATCTCTTCTTTCTATAATACCTTCATGCTATATCAAGATTCCACCACCATATTTTCTGTCTCTATTCATCCTGCATTAAGTCTCAAAGTTTCCAACAACCAAATATCAATCTATAATGATGTAATGATGAAGCTGACTGTTTTAACATGTAACATTATGGAATCTCTATAATTAAAAAAAACCTCATTCTTACCTTTGATGAATAGGTTGGACCAATTCCTTTTTTAGTTGTACCAATCCTATAAAGCAGATAATACAGATGAAATGTAAATGAAGTGAAATTACTAAGCCATGAAAAAAAAATGCTATTGCTTCCTAAAGTGCTAGTTTTAGTAGAAGGCTGAGCTTTACAGATGAAAACATAAGGCAGGCCCAGTGACAAATGATGATGTAAACACTTCTGATGGAACTGCAAAATTTAAGAAAGGATGGCAAGTTCAAAGACAGACAAGCTTGTGTGTCTCAGAGTGCAAATAATATTGCCTTTTCTTATAAATATTAGGATAAACTCCTTGTGTGCTTTCAAACAAACATTTATCATGGATAAAACTGTTACAAATACACGGCATTTTCTCCCCTGGGAACAACTGTGTTAAGAGCACACTTATCTTAACATAGTGTTTGTGAGACAGGGAACATAGATCTGTTTGCTTAAAAACTCTGACCTACCTCTGTAGCCCAGAAACTTGTAGCAATCAACACTAATTGTAATTGTAATTGTTATTTTTGCAAAATGTAATGTCAGGTTGGTGGACGGATGGGGACATGGAGATCTCTGGCGGGGATGAGGGAAGTCTGGTGTGAAACCAATGAATCCAGGACGTGACAAGCCTATGGGTCTTTACAACAATGGCTATCAGAATGATGTAAACAAAACAGAGCCAGTAGACTATAGGTGGCGGGGAATGGATATCGTTGAAGCACTCATCAGATTCCTCATCTCAGAGTCGGAGTGTCTTTGTGGAACTGTCTCAAACCATCTGACATGGAGAAGGGGTTTAAGTACAGCCACCAGAGGCTGGAAAACAAAGTTTTGGCCAGGCCAGCCACACTGTCTTCATGGCAGTCCGAGCAAGACCACAGTCTGCCCTAGCAAGGAAAGGTGCTGAAGTCGGAGTTACCCAGCCAAAAGGCGCATCGCAAAAATCAGGGTAACACGCATTATCGCTAATGAAATGACACGGCATTTGTCTGAATATTCAGAGGGTACCTGAAGTTAAGATATGACAAGGACAGATGTGTCACTGACAAAAGTCCTCAAAAAGGGCATATTTACTAAAAATAAACTGGTCGCTTGCTACGTTTTGTTGCATTTCTTAAAACTGTTCCCCTCAGATCTTACTGGCTTTCTTACAACTAGAATATAAATTTTCATCCCGACCTCACATCCAAAATAGACATTTCTTACATATGCTTCAAAGAATCTGAACATACAGCGCAGGGAACCTGTGCCAATGCTGATAGGTATCAGTAGAATATTTCTACTTTTTATTACATCCACAGAGAAATGTGGCTATCTTCATGACTTCATATTGCAAAATGCACCGCAGGACATCACTAACTTTACATACCAGAAAACTTCTGTTCTATAGCTTATTAAATTTTTTCAAAATCCGTTCATAATTTTGAATCTTCTTGAATTTTACCCCATCTGGCAGTGTCTTCCTCTGGGCATACTTACAA
Source organism: Achatina immaculata (assembly GCA_009760885.1). Classification (NCBI taxonomy): domain Eukaryota; kingdom Metazoa; phylum Mollusca; class Gastropoda; order Stylommatophora; family Achatinidae; genus Lissachatina; species Lissachatina immaculata. Next base: position 43,344,667 of record CM019702.1, on the reverse strand, counting down.
CTTTTCTCCTCGCTGAGATTCCAGAACTCCATCCACTTCCTGATGAAGACTAAACACTGAGAAGAAAGAAAAAAAAAAACAAAATAAAAACACAAGATACATAGTACACAGACATATGTTAAATTCAGTGTATTTTTCTTGTTTTAAGTTTTAGACATGAGTACATGCATAGTTTCCCTGACCACTTACTGTGTACTAATAAAGTATTATATACATATGACTGACTTGGAAGCAGTGTTATTAATAAGTGATTTACTCAAGAATCGTGCCATAAACATGTGACATGTAATTTTTTTCATGTCATTTGCTTAATCTCTAATAGCTGTGTACAGTGTGATCAAGAATAAGTCACTCTGCAGGTATGTATTCTCCATTTTCAGGTGCCATTCCCTAACATAACTATGTAAGGTATCAACTTTTACAGCCAAGTTAACACTGGTAACTCCAACTTGTAATCTTTACATGAAAAGGGAGCTCACTGTCATCCATAACAGCATGAGAGTTCAAAGAGAGCTGCAAACTTCATCCTAGTGATAGTGCTTACAGAAGGAGGAGGAGGAGGAGGATGAGGAGGCGAAATGTACAGTCTTAGGTTCAGTTTTCCTGCATACAAACCTAAATGAGCTCTATCAGAGATGATGAGACGCTTCTCCAAGTTCTCAATGGCATTCTTCTCCACCTCTTTGAACAGTTCTGGCAAATTTATCACAACTCCATTTCCTGTTAAAGAAACAGCACAGTTAGCATGGGAGATAATCATCACATCATACCAGCATAAAATATTGTATGAACCAAATTTACAAAGAAAAAAAAAACATTGTAGGCAAAACAGAACTGAGAAATAAGCAAAAATGAACTACAAGACTAAATGGACAAGTGGTTTTCCTTTTCCACTTTGTCATGTTGTCTTTCTTTTATTGTCTATGAAGACACTCTGGATCCTGCTTGGATATCTGTTTCTTGTCTTCAATTTTATGTTATCATTTTTATATTATTTCCTGACCCTTATTTTCTTTCACTTTCTACTCTCTTACTTTGTAAAACTTCTTACTTTCTTTTCCTGCATTCTACCTTTTGTAAAACTAACTCTTTCTTTCTACTTTCTAATTTTTGTAAAACTATAATTACACCTTCATTTACATACTAGTGTTTCCCTATCTGACCACAGTTAAGAGGGTGAATTTATTGGTACATTAACTTGAAAATATACACTTTTCTTTTTAAAAATATACCTTTTTTTTTTTAAATTTCAAAATAAAACTAAAATGTGTTTATGTCCTTTCTAAGTGCTTAAAAAGCTCATAATCTATTTACAAGTTATTATACTCACACAACTAATTTTGGTCAAATATTTCTAGAGTGAAAGTTTGAGATCCTCTCACAAACTAGACTTCTTAAAAATTACCTATAACACCCTTGCATGATGGGTAAATCACTCCACTTGGTATCAGATGAAATGCATAATGATTGTCCTGAACATGAACAGAGTGACCCGCATTGTTGCCTCCCTGCAAAATTTAACATGTAACAAATATTTTCCTTAAAAATATTATGCTTCAACAGAATAGGCCAAGCAAAGACTGCATTTCAGAGAATGAGAAACATATTATCCAACACATCCTTATCAATGAATGTTAGAAAACGAGTCCAAAAATGCAATATTGAACCTATCTTATTATATGGAAGTGAATCATGGACAATAGGCAAGTCTGCATAAAAATCATTGGAAGCAGCAGAAATATGGTTTATTAGAAGAATGTTGCAAATCCCCTGGACAGCAAAAATAACTAATGAAGAATGTATGAGAAGAGCTGGAGAGACAAAAAAATCTTGTCAAAAAAATAAGAGAGAGACAATGTACTTTCATAGGACATGTAATAAGAAGAGGGGGCACTGAAAACATTATAACAACAATAGAGGGAAAAAAGATCAAGAGGAAGACCAAGAGAAATGATACTGGACAGTCTGACGGGATGGTGTGAGAGGAGATCACCCAACTGAGCTGATGGCCTGCATGAAGGATTGTGTACTCTGGAGAAGCATAATAGCCAACGCCAGTTGGCATGGCACCTAATGATGATGATGATTCAACGGAAGAAAATGTACATGATTCGGAACAGATAATCAGTTTCCAATATGAGGTAACTCAATTCTTAAATCTAGATGGCTGCAGTTTAACAAGATATTGTTTATACACACATATTTCTAACCCAGCACTAACAAGCAGATGCAAATAAAAATACACAGAGCAAAAGTGAACCAACTTAAACATGAATAATGCAAACCTTGAGACTTCACATGTTCTTAATTTACTGATGAATTGCTAATTACCAAAATCTACCACATGATATTATTACAAAATGTATTTATTTCTGGATAAACCAGCCATACACAACTGGAATATTTAACAAAAATAAAAGAGGAAAAAAAAAAAAAGAAGCAATGACATAGTTTTCAAAAGACAAGCTACATAAAGAGAAAAAAAAAAAAAAACGTTCAACCGTAAGATCAATTACAAAAACAAAAAATATTCAAAACCCTGTACTGTAATTACAACAATCAGAAGACAACGACAATGCCTATCCATTCCTCTTGTTCTATGTCCCAAAACTGCAAGTGGGATGTTCTCAGCATTGTATCAAAATGGGGGTGAGTAAGATAGCAATCTTGAGTAAGACCTAAAGTAGACTCAATAAGCAAGACTTTTCAGCAGACTATCACCATGGGGTGGACATCTATCACTCTTCAGAAAGTAAAACAACTAAAGAATCTGTGGAGAGGAGCAGACAGAACTACAAAAATAGATTTTTAAGGGCATGCATCTTTCTCATCGCAACATACGCCTGTGAGACCTGGACACTTCACAAAACAGCTGAGAAACACATAAATGCCTTTGAATGTAAATGCTACAAAGAGTTCTTCAAATATCGTGAACACAAAAAAGAACAAATATTTCTATATTACAAGTGCTTAATATTGAAGAAAGCTGGCTAGTAAAGAGGATTAAAGAGAGAAAACTTAAATATTTTGGACACATTAAACATCATGATAATCTAGAGAAGACCATCTTGGAAGAGTGCATAATGGGAAAAAGAAAGAGAGGAAGACCAAGGCAAAGATGGCTGCAAGACATTGTTGATGATCTGCAAATGGATGCATCAGTGGTATGCCATCTTGCTTACAACCGAGAGGCCTACAAAAGTGCTGTTTGGGAGGCAAAGTTCCGCAAGGGACATGCAAATGAATGAATGAATGAATGAATCACCATGGGGGACCAACAATGGACATATGGGACAAGATCTTGTTCACTGAACCAGATAACTGTATCATCGTTCTAGCAGCCATCTCTGTTTCCTTGCCATCCGTTAGGATTATTAAGTAGATTTACAAAAACTGTTTATTACGTAGATTTTACAAAAACTGTCTATATACAGATGTCAAAATGTCAGTGCTACACCCTCCTCCCCCCCTTTCTTTGAATATATAATCTGTTCACTAGTAGATACTATCTTTCATCCTGAAATATGTGAAATAATTATTGCATTATGAAATGATTTATTTTGACTGATGTGTCACCCAGCAAATGACCTACAGCACTTTACAACAGAAAACTGTTCTACAGTTTCATATCTGTACAAGACAGATGCCTCATGGATTAACAGAATGGTTAAAAATGATTAGGACACTGTCCACAACAGAAGTCTTATGTGACAAGTGAATCAACCCTCAAGATTATGCCACACGCGAATCAACCCTCAAGATTATGTGACAAGTGAATCAACCCTCAAGATTATGTGATAAGCGAATCAACCCTCAAGACTATGTGACAAGTGAATCAACCTTCAAGATTATGTGACAAGTGAGTCAACCCTCAAGACTATGTGACAAGTGAATCAACCTTCAAGATTATGTGACAAGTGAATCAACCTTCAAGATTATGTGACAAGTGAATCAACCTTCAAGATTATGTGACAAGTGAATCAACCTTCAAGATTATGTGACAAGTGAATCAACCTTCAAGATTATGTGACAAGTGAATCAACCTTCAAGATTATGTGACAAGTGAGTCAACCCTCAAGATTATGTTGGGAACAAAAATTAGTGAATCACTGACTCTCATCCAAAAGTCTCAGCAGCATGGCCATAGTGCCAGCAAAAATGTTGCTGGAGAGAAGGTAAACTATACTCATCAGTTCTGACAATTAAAAATACCTTTTTTTTAATGGAACACCTGATAAAATGAGTTAGGAAAATGCTCTCTGCCTTTAATCACAAAAAAGGGGAAAATAAGATATAACAGATATGAAAGATCAACATACCAACAGTCAAAAATGACCAGAACATTGGAGCTTGTAACAAAATATTGATGGAGACTTTTTAAGAAGGTTGACTTATAATAAATATCTACGATGGCTGAGGATCACTCTAAGTCTGGGAGTAAGGAGCATGGCCAGTTTTCTTCTGGTATGTCATAACATCAATATGGCAGAATACAAAAAGTGACTCAACACTGCTTCGTTATCCATGTCGCTCTATTCTGACTTCAGACCCGTGATAGATCAAAATCTCAGCATCTGTTTTGAGTTTTTTCCGTTTAAATAAAACTGTGGTATTTTCACAATAAATGCAAAACACTAAGCAAATGTCAGTTGTAAATGTGACATAACAGTAAAACTATCTTACATCCTTCCCGTGCCGCTAAATGTCACATAGGACCCGCAATGATAGTTCGCCATGATGTCCTGGCTTCGGCGAGTTTTTCAATCTCATCAATGGATGAACAATGTACACTAGAGTTTCAATATTGAGTAAAACTATACAGTGATATATTTGTGAAAATGTGAGAAAACTCCTTGACAATAAAGCTGTGGTTTGATCTCTCCTATCAGATATCCTAATTAAACGGAGAAAACCATACGAAACGATGAATTAGTATATAGACAGGCCGTACTGACGTTCACAACATATTTCATTACCTGACATCGACAGCACAGATCAGCATCTACAGCGAGCATGTCAACGATTTTCCCCTTTCCTTCATCTCCCCACTGTGTTCCTATAACTACTGTCACAGGACGTTGTTCATCTGCTCTTTTCATTTTCTTAGGAACTTCTCCATTTTCACAGTAACCTGACATTGTTCCCTGTCGGAGAGAACTCACGAATGCAATAGTGCGCGAATGTGACCGGTAACAGGTTTACAAGAGTAGCATCGATACTTGGTAATACTCGAACACGGTACTTGTTCGACGTTGGTCACACGATCTTTATTTTTGTAGCATTGCGCAATACACATTAGGCTAATTCTACTCTAATATTACCAGTTTTACATCTTACATCCTTCCCGTGCCGTTAAATGTCACATAGAACTGTTTTCGGTGAGCTTTTCAACCTCGTCAATTTTATGCTTACTACTTTGGCTTCTCAGTGTCCTCTTTAGAGTTTCCCGTGGTCGACATCTTTCTTTGGCCTGTGGTGCTCCACTTGATAGCTTGTTTTGGGATTCTCTGATTGTTCTCATCACGTGATCGATATATGCCTATATCCTTTTTCTGATCACCAATGAGACATGTTGATGTTCGCTCATCTGCCTTATCTTTGCGTTGGGCTTGAATTCGTTCCACATTATACATAGTTTTTTTTTCTTAGGCATTTGTTTTCAAAAGAGTCTAATTTATTTTCTACTTCTTTATTTGTTTTCCAGCGTTCGCATGCATAAATAGGGTGGATATTACATTTGAATCGAAAAATATTTGTTTTATTCTTGTGCTTTATTTTTATTATTTATTGTTATTGACTGAAGGTCAATGCTGCTTTTGCAATTCTAACTTCCTTTCTGGTGTCACCATCCTGGTCTATGTAGCTGCCGAGGTTTGCAGATTCGTTTACTTCTTCAATAGCTATTCCTTCTATGTGTATTTTTTTTCCTTCTTGACTAGTGGAAGGTTCATTATTTTCGTTTTTTCCTTGTTATTTTCAAGTTCTATTTTATTAGCCAGTGAATCCAAAGGCGTACGTCTGATATAGCCTCTGACAGTCAAGTCCAGCTACTGGCCTTCTCGTGGCAGAACTGTTCAAACTGACAGGAGAAGGGGCGAAGGTGAATATCTGGCGCCTGAAAACCAGGCTCTTCGGGTTGATGAGAGTCATGTTTGGTAGCTCATCTACCGCTGCTGGTGAGATCCTTCAGCTGCCGTGCGTGGAGTGGGGCTCATCCCGGCCAGTGAAGAAAGGTGCGAATGGGGTTGCCGCGCGGCACCACTGTGGAAAAGGTGAAAGAAAGGATTAAGCGAAGTAAACAGTAATCAAATCACGGCACCTCTGGTCTGGAGGTCGACCATGTCCTATGTGCACTCATATCGGGCGAAATGCCTGAACCGGCTTAACCCAGGGGTTAAGATTCTTCGGATGGCGCGCGTGGCGTGAAACTCCTCCCGGCCAATGAAGAAAATGCGAAAAAGAAATTAGGGTTGCCGTGTGGCGCCAATGTGAAAAGGTGATGGAAAGGATAACGTGAAGCCTAGTCGATATGTCCAGTGGTCTCGCGGCAAGAGCTACTCATACCACGGCGCCTCTGCTCTAGAGACCGGCCACGTCCAATATACAACCATACTGGTGAAATATGCCTAAACCGGCTTAAACCAGAGGTGAAACTTGCTGGCTACCCATGTCATGGCACCTCCGCTCTAGAGGTCGTTCACGTCCTAAACGCCCTTACTGGGATAATATGCTTAAACCGGCTCAATCCAGAGGTGAAACTTACTAGTGGCGAGGATTCATCCTCCTGGACAAAAGCTCCGTCCTAGTCACAACTAGGAAGGGTAGCGGCCACGACCACAAAATGCTGAAGTCAGAGACACTGGACTGGTGCAGTCTAGATAGGCAACCATCTCTCAACCGGCGGGGATATACTGATATCCAAAACACGTCGAGGTTTTCCGGTAAGAAAGTCCAACTCTAGACTAAACTGGTGCAATGAAAACCACGGTGTCACGCATTCCCGCTTCCGAGACCCACCAAGAATACAGGCTCAAGCCCTGCGATATTCTGAACCTCTTGTGGTCCTCTCGTGAATCTCGTGTGGTCCTTTCGGGGGGCCACAGGGGGACCACGTGACCTATCGAGTACCACAGGAGTAAATTTAGGAGGATCACGGGGCGGTCTTGGTGATAGAAGCAAACGAAGAAGGAGGAGAAGAAGATTAGCCAGTGAAGACAGGGTATCTGTTTTTTCCCCCTTGCATCGAATTCACGTTTTCACTGATAAGAGTTGTGCATCTACAAAACCAAGGTCTTCTAGTTGAGTCCCATGTGCTCAGTCACTGCCCGATTTACCTGTGCAACATTTTTTTCATTATCAAGTCTAGGGCAATTCCAGAAACCAAGGGAGATAGTATTCAACCAGTTTTGGAGAGGAGATATGGAACTTACCTTGGTTAGACTAGGTATTGAAAAGTTCTATAGAAATTCATCTAGTAAGAAACATAGATGACAGTACTAGGTGAAGGCGCAGTTTTGGGACCAGCAAACCAAACCTGGCGTGGCTCCGTCATGCTGCATTTGTAGTGTTTCTTGTCTCGATTTTTTTTAAGCTTTGAGTAATGCTCGTGACCTCGGTTTTGTTGGAGTCGGCCGAAAAATCTGCCTGTTGGAGCCTTTCACGTCTTCAAGCAAGCCGCTGCAATCCACTTCTCTGCTTCAGTATCGTAATTGCGTTCATCTGCAAAGAACAGTTTTAAGAAGAACATGAAGATATTTAGGAATACTGAAATGAAAAATTTTTTCGGGTGCAGAAATAAAGGCCCATCCCACACACTCTGAAGCGACTACTCGGGGAAAGTGACCTTACACCGCTCGCCTCAGAGTATCCCCTCGCGATGGACACTATGGGAACTTATTTATACGATATAATCGAATCCTTTCATGAATGTGTGTGCTATTTAGAGAACCCCATGCTGCTGTATTGGACAGTTAACAAAAAGATGACAAAGAAATTGGAAACTACAAAGACGTCCGTTTTCGAGAAATATGCAAGAAAATACTTCGGACAGACATAAAAATAAGTGAAGAGGTCTTCAAAGAAGTTTCAGAACAGCGGAAACCAGTTCAGTTGAAAGACTGCCAAAACTTCTTAGATATGTCACGAGAAGACAAAAAGTTGGAAAACTTAATGATGACTGGAACATTCAAGGAAAAAAAAAGGGTGAGAAGAAGGAGGCCTAGAGAAAAATGTCTCAGTGGGCTGGCCAAGTGGGAAAGCATTTGAACTGATCAGAAACATCAAGGATCACACGATATACAGAAACATGATCTCCAACGCACACCAACACATAATAATAATGTGTTTATAACTGGTCTTGGAAGATACAAGCAAAATCATCATCATCATCAGGTGCCGTGCCGACTGGCGTTGGCTATTATGCTTCACCAGAGTACACGATCCTTCATGCAGGCCATCAGCTCACTTCGTGATCTCCTCTCACACCATCCCGTCAGACTGTCCAGTATCATTTCTCTTGGTCTTCCTCTTGATCTTCTTCTTTCTATTTTTCCTGTTGTTATAATATTTTAAGTGACCCCTCTTCTCATTGCATGTCCTATGAAAGTACATTGTCTCTCTCTTATCTTTTTGACAAGATTGTTTGTCTCTCCAGTTCTTCTCATACATTCTTCATTAGTTATTTTTGGTGTCCAGGGGATTCGCAACATTCTTCTAATAAACCCCATTTCTGCTGCTTCTAATGATTTTTGTGCAGACTTGCCTATTGTCCATGATTCACTTCTATGTAATAAAATAGGTTCAATATTGCATTTTAGGACTCGTTTTCTAACATTCATTGATAAGGATGTGTTGGATAATATGTTTATCATTCTCTGAAATGCAGTCTTTGCTTGACCTATTCTGTTCCTAATTTCTGTTCTGCATTTCCCATCTGAATTTATTACTGCTCCAAGGTATTTGAATTTCTGCACCTACTTTAGAATAGTTCCGTTTAATTTTATACTGCATGCTGGTGGATTCTGTTCCTTGGATATAACTATAGTCTCTGTCTTTTTGATGTTCAAAGTAAGGCCTTTTTGCAAAATAAGGATATTTATTTAAAAGACTTTGAAAAGCAACGTCGAAGAATCCTCAAAATCTGATGGAAACCTCATATGATAGTCAAGATAGTTGGTGCAGAGTTGATGACAGCAACGTTAGTTTTAAATAAAAGGTCATTTTGCAGGTCTATTGAAAGTTTCAAGTCACACATATGTTATGATGATGTCATAGTGGTAGTGATAGCAGTGGTCAATATATTTATAGCCAAGAAGCCCCAATAGCGTGGATAAAGCAGTTGTTTTGTTTTTGGTTTGGTTTGTATAATTATATAAAGCTAAATATATAAATATACACAAAGCCACTACGGTGAAACAGTGATAACAAAATATTAGACTGTTTAAAAAGGCAAGAACAGCCTTATTCATTACCAAGCACACACTTGTAACGTTTCGGACATGTTTGTGCCCATCTTTCTTACAAGGATACCAAAGAAGCTAAGTGTAAAGTTTTTAAAAATCTATTTGTGTGTCTTTATTTGTCACGTGTTGTTGTTTTTTTTTTTTTTCAATGTGATTCAATAAAACATTTGCCGAAATATGTATTTGTTGTATGTTCTTCATTTATGCGTACTTATTTTCTGCCACTCTTATTCCTGTCTACTTTCCACACTCTTTATGTGTGTGTGTGTGTGTGTGTGTGTGAGAGAGAGAGAGAGAGAGAGAGAGAGATTGAAACTGAGGCATACATATTCATTTGAAATGAAATAGCTACGAGAGAAATAGCTAAACTCTATTCAAACATTGTAATTCAGTTCTCTAAAAACACTGAAGGACATCCTGGTGTCAAAGCATGCCCTAAGCTCCATACGACAAGCAATACAGCTAGATCCAGTTTACGTATACAGTTTTTCATTGCTGGTCGGCTGCTTGTGCTTTTGAATTCCGGGATTCGATTCTGTCATTCCATTACTATTTTTATTTCTCTTACATGTAAAGTGCTTTAATCTACAGTCAAACATTCAAAGTCAGTTATACACCCAAGGTCATTCACTCAAAGTTAATCATACATACTTTAACAGTTTGCTGTGCTGTTAGCCTCAGTTAGCAACTGTACCTAAAAATGGTAGTTGTGATAGTCTAGTTCAGTAATTTCTCAGCACAGACACACACAGGACAAGACCAGTATTTATCACATACTATGTCTGGCCACTGCCATTATAAGAAAATGTTTGACTGTAGCAATTTTTCAAAGCGAGGCAGCCCAATACATTGGATGGTTTCTTCTTCTTGTCTGTTGCAGTTATTTTAAGCTGAAGAAAGAAGCAGAAGTAATTGAACAGAAAAAAAAAACGAAGATTTAGTATCTGTGTTCATTTCTGAATCTCTTGTGGTAAAGTCAGACAACTGGCAGTGTAAAAATTAAAAATCTGGATAGAGCCGAAATAACTTCATCATTATAAAGATCATCTAGGAACAACGCAAAAAACTAGAACAAATATCAAATATTTTCATCATGCAAAGAGCACAAGAACAATTTTACATCAGCCCATAACTGATGTCCTCAGCTGCTGTGGTGTCATGATAATATTGTGGTAGATATCGAAGTACTAATGGACACTCATTTGTCTGAAATGATCATTTTCTAACGTACACAGTATATAGGAACTACAAGAAGAACCTGTAAGCTGGTGCAGGACTATTTCTCCCCGTCATACACTTATCTTATTGATTAGACATTCCGTTTGCATCCACTGCTTGTCCCCCCTCCCCCCAGTGAGAAAGTCCTATGTCCGCACCACCCACCCCCCCCCCCCCCCCCAAATTAAACATGTGAAGCCATCTGGGCACAGGAACAATAAACCGGCTTGACCCTCTACCATTAGGGCCTCTAACTGGCCAAGTGGTTAGTGCACTAGTCTCTCATGGCGAAGGTTGGCGGTTCGAACCGGAGGCACCCCAGTCACTCGGCTGTAGAAATGGGACCCGACTTCTTCTGGAACTGGGGAAAGAATGACGGCCAGGCGTGATACTGACAACATCATCCTCTAGTGTGCCGACATATCAAGGAAAATATTAGCTCTAACACCATATCATATGCCCTCTATGGCATGGCAGTGTTACATTTACCTGCCTCTACCATTAAGTACGATAGTATTGTGTCATTTCTCTTTATGCATATGAACGAAATCTAGGTTATATAGCGCTGATAGCTTCCACTGGATACCCTGTTTTTAAGCTATTTTTTTCTGTTATTGACAAACACACAAGAGATGTTGAGATTTTTAAATATATTTTTTTTTTAGTTCCCGTTGGTTTGGACTCTGATGAGATGACAGTGTATTGGTAAGGAGGATTCCAAGGAATGACCCAAGTTACACTGCCATGCTCAGTATCACTTCCACCCTGGAGAAGAAGGGAACAGGAGTGGCCGAATCTATATCGACTCGGCCTGAAGGTGGTGGGCTATGATTCCACCATCATTATCGCTTCCATTCATCAGATTTTTCGTCAGTACTGAGGAGTATTTGCGCCATGCCAAGAGCCTTTTTCACTGGAGGAAATCGAAGCACGTCTGGACTTGTCTATAATGATTATAACATTTATGATAGGATGTCAATTTCTAAAGTGCTACATTCACCCTATTTTGCGCTAAGGAAATGTTGAAGAATAAAAAATAATACAAAGATCACTGGAAGCAACAGAGATAAATTCCTAGCAGAATTCAAGCGTCCGCTGGGCAATTCAGAAGAGGAGCATATGACAAAACCCGATGAAAACGAAAAGGGAAGTGCTTGAAAACATAACATAACATAACACAACAACAACAAAGCAAAAAAAAAAAAAAAGAAACATGAAAAAGCAGATAATGGTCAGCCTGACACGATCGTAAATCACCAAAGAAGTTGTTGGAAGCATCACAGATTACAACCTGTTATGAAACATAATAATCATCGGTTATATCGGCAGGGCAATAGATGATGATGATGCTCACCACAAACACTAGTGTGAATATAACCATCTGAGATCCATAAGGTAAAAAAAAAAAAGCATGACACCTGCTTGAAAATAAATAAAGTGCTAAAGGGTTGCGTGGTTTCTGTAGTATTGAAGTTGGACTCGAATCCACACAAAAAATGAGAAGCGATATTTTTGGTATTGCGTACATACCGCCATATCTTGCGTGACCTTCAAGCCATGTGCTCGCATCATATCGAGCTGGTGTAATATCAATGTTGATGTTTCTCGATCCACGACACTTCGGGTAATTAGACCAATATAAGAGCCACGTGATGCTGAGTCTTAAAATAAATGTCATGTTTCGAGAGTTTGCGCTGCTTGGGAGAATGATATGAATGTCTGACGATTGGTACAAACATTACAGACCTACATGGTTACTTAGGTTTTTACAGTTTAACATTGCTGCATACTGTTTCATTTCCGGCAGCTGTAAATTATGTGGTAATGTAGGCATCTTTTGATGAAGACATTCGACTTGAAACGCAGCTAGTACGGGCACAACATCGAACTGTTGTCATCATCATGTACCCTTTTCAGAACGTTGGTTGGCGGTATTGAATCTCCAGTTTCCTCACCTTGATGATGCAGCCAGCTAGGCAATGTACTGTCCATTCTCGTATGTTATCTTCCTGTCTACATCTCTCTCTCTCTCTCTATCTACCTCTTGCTCTTGTTTCCTTTCACATTTCCTTAAAGTGTGGTCTTCAGTATATTGTTATGTCTTGATATGGCCAAAGTATTTTGTTTTCTTGATCCTTATTTCTTTGAAAAGTTCACATTGCACATGGAGTTGTTCTGTTATTTGTGCGTTTGTTCTTTTTTATTCACCATCATATATGATCTAATTTTCAGCAGCATTTAACGTTCTTTTTGCTTAGAGTGCAGGTTTCTGGTCCATACAATGAAACAAAATAGATATAGACTTTTACATATCCCAGACTTTTGTAGACAGATCAAAACTTGTCAGGTCTCAGTAAAACAGTCCTGGGGGCAAAAATTTGATAATCAACAATCACACTTTAACATTTGAATCAAACTCAACTTAAAACTCTGCGCAAGGACTTCAGACTTGCCTTAATGGATTTGAATTTTATATACATAAATCTTGGCTACATCTGTATCATCGCCAACTTGTCCTTAATTTTTAAATCTTTATTTCCAAGATATCAAAGATATATTTGCCAGATTACCTCAGAGTTACTTGACTTTAATGCATGGCAGTGATCCTTTGAGTTCTATGGAAAGGAAGTATTTCCCCTTTTTCTGGATATCCATTTTTTAAAAATTACTCTTTGTCTTTTTGAGAATAAGATTCTGAAACAGAAAGATTTTATCTTTTAGTGAAACATACAGAGCATTATTTTGCCAAACATTTTCTTATGATTGCCAGCATGCAGAGTATCATTAGCCCAAGGACACTAAACATGGTGGCACATAAGAGTGTACAGGAACTAACAGCCATCAAAGACAGGGTAAAAGGTAAGGCAAATAACAGCAAAAGAGCTAATGCCCGGCCTAAGTACTTTGTAGGTGCTGGAATGACATCAGATATTGAAATCATGGTTGTTCCTTTACCATCAGTGCTAGATGGTACAGACGACTGGGATGTGATAGCGGATCTACCAGGAAGTAGAGAATACCCAGCTGTCATCAAGAACACAGGAATATGAATGGATATTGAAGTGTACTCCAAGGCAAAACAGGAAATTATAGTGATCGAGCTTATGGTTCCAAATGAAACAAGAATAGAGGAGCAGCATATATTCAGCATATATTGGACATATGTCGATCGTGTTATGAGAAGAAACAGTCAGAGATTCCCCAAACAAGCTATCAAGTAGAACACAACAGGCCGAAGAAAAAGAGGTCAACCATGTGAAACTCTAAAGAGGACATTGTTAAGAGAGGCCAGTTCAGTGAGCATAAAATTCCTTGATGAGATTGAAAAACTCGCTGAAGACAAGAAATCTTGGTGAAATACCATGCAGACCCTATGTGATGTTTAGCGGCACAGGAAGGATGTAAGATATATTCAAGAGTGAGAAGTACAACAATCTGGTCAAGCAACTAAGGCAAATGGCAGGAGTCAAGGCAAAGGTATTAGCTGTAGAAGTAGGGGTAGGAGAATTCGTAGCAACACTGACATAAGACCTAGATAAGCAAATGGGCATAAAAGAACAAGCGAGAGCAAGGACATTGAAAAGCCTTTCAGAAACGGCAGAAAAGGCCTCAGGGAACATGTGAAATAAAAATATTGAGAATTTAAATAATTTCAGTTGTCACATCTAATACCACTCTCTGCAGCTTAGATGCACTCCAAGGTGCAGTGTCTCTTGGAAGACTATGGTTCAGTCCCGAATGGGACAGTTGGAAGAAAAAGATGGACAAATGTATCGTTCAGTTTTACAAAATGACAGGGGGACACAAGTGGCAGAAAGTATGGAAGTAATATGAGAATGTATAAATGGAAAACATACAACATCCAATATTTTGGCATCAGCTTTTTCAAGGATTACATACAAGAACAACACAACACATAAATAAAAAGAAGAAAAATGAAAAACTTAGCTTTGTGGCAACCTCCTAGTTCAGAATATGGCCAAAAAAAAAAGGAAACAACAACTCATAGGCCCCTGGAAGCCCACCCCCCTTAGAGTGTCAGGAGTTTAATAGGCTGAAACATTTGCCTGTAGGGGAAGTGCTGACAATCTGGGGAGTTGTGTTGTTGTTGTTGTTCCACTCTCTGCTTCATTACTGGTTGAATTAATCACAGTAACAGTGGTATGTAGTAACAATAGCTGTTTGCATTTCAAAGCACAGTCTTTCTGCGTTTGCATCTTGTCTTCAAGTTGCACCCAAACCACCAAAGAAACCAGCTAAACAAAGAACAAGTCATCATCCCTAGACTATGTGCCGGGCACAACAAGATACCATCTGTACAACAGATTCAAGACAAGACCAACTGACGAATGTGCATATGGCAGCAGCAAGATGACAGCAGACCACTACTGAGAAGGCAGATAGGCCAACTACCACACCAATCCATAACAGACTGAATGGGCATGTCCACGCCCTCCAGATGACTACTAACTACTTTAGAAATATACAAATCGACATCTGAAACTTTTCAAATAAGAAGTAGTTTTCAAGTTTAGCCCTCATTTTCTTTTCAGACAGTGCATTCATATACAGAATTTCTCAGCAGAACACAGCCAATGTAGACAACAGCCATTATTTTTTTTTCAGCAGGAAATAAGTGCAATTCAAGTGGCAGAACATGTTCTGTGTGAGAGCCCAGTTCACACTCTCAGGCCTATAGGAAGGAGTGGACCTGAAACAAAAGCAGTGGAGCTCCTTTAAAACAAAAACTGAAAAAGCAGTGCACTTCATATTATGATAGGGTTTCAGATTAGCTACAAGAAGAAACCTGACTAATAACATAGTAACTTATAGTAACCTACTCTGTAGGTGATTAAAATTTATTCCACACCTGAAAAACAGCAGCAGAAACACACAAATGTATTAATTAAAATGTGTGAGAAATATGTGTGATTAGCTCGTCAAAACTATGTTAGTGGCACTTTTCCTGTTTGAATTCAGGCTGAAAGCAGATATTTGTTAGCTGTTGTGGCACTTTCAGAATTCAGTTTTGAAGAGGTGTTTGTTGGCTGTTGTGGAACTTGCTCAGCATCATTTTGCTGAATAGTTTGTCTTGATTGATTCCATCAAAACCATGTTTGCAGTTTAAATGTGATGGTCTGGTCCTCCCTTTTCAAATTCCTCTTATGATCCATTGAGGACCTGTCCAGACTTCAGGTTCCCACAAAAGAAGCTTTATAATGATGCTAAAAACCTGGGATGAACTGCTGAATTTGTGAAAGAGACTGATGTCAACGTCTGAACGAATGATGAAAAAGAAGAAGACTTGTCATATACAGTATTGAAAGCCTCTTTTTTACTGTTTTTTTTCAGTAGCTTGTCTGTTCATCCAGTTCTCAGTTACTTGTTTCATTTGCTTGGGTTTAATCATAGTTACAGCATGTGTATCTGCTCTTGTCTGGTTTAGCTGAGATACAGGATCAAAGTTTACCATGAACGAAGAATGGTCCACTGGTTAACTATAGCTGGCAGGGAGTCTGCCTTGCTTTCTCTCATGCTCATAGAAACTGTCTGTTGCATTTGTTCATTTTCTGATGGGTAGCAATCCTAAGATGAGGGAGCCTTCACAGTGGCCTGTTTCTTGGAATTAAAGCAAGACACAGTCAACTCTTCCTCATCTTCAGATCATCAGCTCAGCTTTAACTGCAAAGTCTTAAGTTACAAGGAAGTGCAGCAACACATAAACTGTTTAGACACACAGTTTTTAGTTACAAGGAGGTGCAGCAGTGCATAAACTGTTAGACACAATTTTCAGTTACAAGGAATTGCAGCAATACATAAACTGTTTAGACACAATTTTCAGTTAAAGGAAGTGCAGCAATACATAAACTGTTTGGGCACATAATTTTCAGTTACAAGGAAGTGCAGCAATACATAAACTGTTTAGGCACACAATTTTAAGTTACAAGGAAATGCAGCAATACATAAACTGTTTTGACACACAATTTTCAGTTACAAGGAAGTGCAGCAATACATAAACTGTTTTGACACACAATTTTCAGTTACAAGGAAATGCAGCAATACATAAACTGTTTTGACACACAATTTTCAGTTACAAGGAAATGCAGCAATACATAAACTGTTTTGACACACAATTTTCAGTTACAAGGAAATGCAGCAATACATAAACTGTTTTGACACACAATTTTCAGTTACAAGGAAGTACAGCAGGGTTGCAGACTTTTTTTCCACCAAAATATCTAGAATTGCCGCAGAGTACATCTGGAATTATCTAGATTTTTTAAAAGCATTTATCTAAAAAAATATCTAAGAAATATTTTGTCTTTTAAAACACCTTTTAAAACAATGTATAAGTGAAAATTAATATGGGAAGTGTTATTGAAAGTAATGCTAATATGTTATTAATACTAATATGTCATTAATGTTAATAATTACCTTGACATTGTCACAGAAAATGAAGATCATTATCATGAGCTTCAGCATTGAATGACCCACTTGGCAAGATATGAAAAAGCTTCATCTTGTGCAGAATTTCTTTCTGATATGCTGCCATTGTTAAGCTGTTCCTGTAGCTTTTGGAACTTCAGGAGGAAGTTGATATGTGCCAAAATAACATCTTGATAAGCTGAATCTGACCATTAAAGCAGCATGAAGATGTTCCAGCTTCATTTTGTTGCAGTTTTAATGTCAGCAATGTAGACCTTTCACAAATCAACAAGATGGTCATAGTTTACAGTAGCACAGTGGTATCTCATAAACATAGTAACTGATCCCACAAGACTGGATGATTCATTATAAGCACATATAAAAGTCAAAGATGCTCGAGTTTTAAAGGGCACTGCACTTGTGTGTTTTCTGAGATTTCCATTGCATTTTCAAATCATGCCATTTTGCTTTGTCACACTTGCAAAATTTACAGTAGGCTTTGATATCATTCCTGGCAACCACCATTATCCATTTCACAAGCAATTCATCTTTTAACCATTCTTTTCTAAATTTTTGCTTGTATTTCTTGAATTTTGACATTTTCAGAGAGATATTAAGAAGAAATAATTCCAGTAAATATATTCGCACACAGTTTGCATTGAGAGCTATGGAACTGTTGAAGAAAGTTTCCAGAATTTTGGGTTATCCTAACTAGAATAATTTTGTGGCTGTACTTCAGTGATTCATTCTCCAGAATACTAACTAGACAGTGGAAAGTCAAGACTAAGACTGGTGTCCATATAAAATAGTGAGCCCAGCTAAAAGTGAATGCCTCCTAAAGTCTGGTGATTTAATTATGCATCGAAACAAAGCTGCCCTCACTAGCAGAGATGACATTCCATCCCTAAACCTATGACTTTTGAGTTGCTACTCTCTCTTAATTAATTAATAACATCTCTCACTGAGCTGATATATTGACTGTCATTCCAGGGCTAGGCAATTCACAGGGACTCATTTTATTGACCTAGTTAGTTTTTACTTGTTATTTATGACAGCTAACTACTTGCATTGCAAACAGGTGCAGAACTTAGTAAAGCATTGATTTCATATACTGAGAAAGAGCTGCTTTTGGCAGATTTACAAAATAATTGTACTTTTTAAAAAAAATTCTAAAAAAATGATCTACATTTAATGTAAAAATATATAGATTTATTGCTAACATCTAGATGACTGTTTTCATTATCTAGGTAGGATCAAAATTATCTAGATAAAAAAAATCTAAGTTGGCAACCCTGAAGTGCAGCAATACATAAACTGTTAGAATTTTCAGTTACCAGGAAGTGCAGCAACACACAACCTCTTTAAATTCAGGTATAAACAACAGTTTACAGAATTAGAATTTCTGTATGGATATTTTACATTGTCTTTTAAATATTACACTGGATGTGGCTCTAACACACAACATGATTACCATTACCTTTTACCTTTATTGAAAAACAGCAAGTGACTGTTTGGATCAAGATAACACGAAAACAAAACTACAGACGTTACTGCATTAATGGCACAGCAGTACAGATATCAATAACAAGACAGATACAGTTAACCAGATAGCCAAAGAAATAAGTTTAAATAATAATGTAAACAAAGGTAAAACTATGGAAAACCAGGAACTTACGAAAATACGGGAAGCTGATGTAATATTGGACGATTTAAGTAACTTTTACTTCTTGGAATCTAACAATAGCAAAGAGATAAGCGCTCCTAGTGTCGCTTTTAATATAGAGTAGAAAGGAGGACCGAGTTCCGGGCATCATGGGTACTAAAACCGGTTTGTACTAAGGTTTTTTTTTTATTATTATCTCCCTTCCTTATGTATTTTGTTCTTGTCTCTGGTCCAAACGCCATGAAATTAAATGTTATCATGATTTACCTCTAGCACAGAGGCATGCACCAGAAGATGAAAATTACGCGATTGAAGTGTTGTGATGCCACATTTCGTATTCATGTTCTGATCTTCCAAGAAAGACGATAGGTAAAATATCAGGCCTAAAAAAAGCCCACAGAATATAGTGACGCAATAAAAGAAAAAGAACGGATTAGAAATAAATATCAGAAAGAAATATCATGGTAATCAGCAGAGAAGTAAAGCTAGCCGTAAATACACAAATAAATGAAGAATTGCTTGAACGGGTGAAAAACTTCGGGTATTTGAGGCAAATGATAACAGAGGATGGAAATTAACACAATAGGAATGGCAAAAAAAAAAAAAAAAACCATCAGAATGAGGAAGATCCTTACATCAAAACAAATACCACAGCAACTGATAAATTCTTATCGTAAAATGCTACATATACTCAATATTCTTTTTTGTGTGTAGAAGCCTGGATCTTGAATAAGACAACAGAAAATTGAGGCGCTTGAAATGTGGATATATAGGACGTGTCCCGTGGACAGAAAGGAAAAAAAAAATAAAAACAAGACAACTAAGACATTTTGGGTATGTTAAACGATAAAATGCTATACTGAAGACCCTTCTTGAGGGCAATATCGAAGGGAGGTGGACGACAGCGACACAGATGGGTGGACACCATCAAGAGAATAAAGTTGACAGAGTGCACTATGAAGATAAGAAACAGAGCAGGGTGGAGATTCATTGTAACCAACCTTCCATGGGAAAACTCCACGAGATGATGATGAAAATGTCAGGCAAATTTCATTAATAATAAATGTAATATCACCACATCCCTCTTTGGCCCCACTCAATTTGTATATATAAAAAAAATAAATTATACTCCTTCCTACAACTACAAACTTTCCCAATATCTATTTTATGTCGATTACATGCCTTCATGAATCATAAAACTTAAAAAGTTATCTTAGCTTGCTCTTACAGCAACCGAATACAGTCAAATGTTTATTCTGAATAGTCTCGAAATTGTTGTTTAGTAGATAGTCATTTATATATGTATGTAGTTACTTCTGTACTGAGTGAATGGATAAGAGCGAAACGTAAATGTTATATTTTACTTTATGTCTCTCGGCTTCAATGTTAATTATGCTTGTTACATGAACAGCATATTTGTAGAATGTCTGGAATAAAGATGTATGATAAAGGGCAGAATGTAAGGCGGGTCTGCGTGCCCAATTCTTAACCCTTTTGAAATAAAGATAAATCAATCAGTCAATCAATCTAGATATCAATCACCCTCTCCCTCTCTCACACACGCACGCATCCCATCCACCCATCTCTACCTATGCGAAACAGTTATTAAAGTCAGAGATTATAGAGTGCAGGAAATTACTCTTAAATACAACAGAAACATGCTGGTTCTCCCACAAGAGAATGTGCCATCATACATTGTCTTCCGAACTATGTGATCTGTTCTTATTTTTTTAACTGAAATTACATCTCTATATGTTTTTAAAAAAAGCAACTAAGAACAACTAAACTCCATCTTACGAGGGAAACTGTCATGGTTGTTTGAATGTCTGTTGGGAGGGGGGGGGGTAGTCGGTTATTACATTTTATTCTAATTTGGCGTGGTTAAGGTCAATGCCATGGGAACGAGTGATTAATTCTTTTGCCTAGCATCGACCGTCGGAGTCTGTAAATCACGCCTTCTAGGTCAGTGGTTCTTCAACTGGGGTCCACAGACAAGGTATGATTTTATGGGTCCATGGACCAGCAAATTGACTGGCTCGATTTAAAAATCCTAGCATCATCTGGGTTCTGTTAATTCTTTTATTTTTAACGAGGTGTCCACAGAGGTTCTCAGGTCGGAAAGGACATCACGACCAACAAAAACTTAAGAACCGCTGTTCTAGTTGATCAATGAGAGTGACGTATTTGATATCGTATTTCAGTAAAGTCACATCGAGGTCAACTTTTAACTACCAAAACAAACCAAATCTTACACATGGACCGTACTCAAAAGGGCAGAAACTAATTCTTTATAGCGTCTACAGCTAAAACCAAGCGTTCTGTTATCCCTTGCAGGTGTGTACTTGATAAAACACATAACCCTTGTTCCTCTAACTCTCCATTAGGCGATAGTTTGCAGCAGCCATCTTGTCTTGATCAATAAACTGCAGTCTTGCTTCGTTTTATCTGCAATATCGAAAATATTAGTAATAAAATATTTCAGTGTTATTTCATTGACAGAGTTCACTCATTTTGTGGAATCCGTGGCAATGTGTGTGTTAAAAGTGTCATGTGTACGGCGATGTTTTTTTTTTTATTCGTCCATTATTTTTTGATGATGTGGGGAAAAATGGAGAGAGAGAGAGAGAGAGAGCTAGGAAAAGCTATATTGTGACATTCCCCCCTCCCCCATCACACGTTTATGTGCATTAATGCAGTCGCATTCTTTGTATCAGTGAATTAGACGGTGACCTATTTCCAGCCATATCTAAAATCAATTCACTCCATTGTCTGGGGGAAAGCATACAAACATTTTTTTTTCTTTATCTGTGGACTACCTGCACTGTGGGCTGTGTCTGGCGAGACGGCTTAGTCTGCGATAAAAGCGACATATCCTCAGATATCTTCAAAGTTTTCTGAACTTCGGGCCACGAAGCAAACTGTTGTGAGTTCTGCAGTAATACTAAAATGAAAACCATTCTTGAAGGAAAATTTGACGAGAAAAAAAACAGGAGGTGACAACGATGAAAGACGAACGAGCATAATGGGACGGAGATAAATCCACATGGTTGAGTGCACTGTGATCCAAACTTCTCTGCCAATACGGCTGATGATAATAATATAAAATTAACACTTTTTTGTTTTGTTTTTAAAACACCAAGTCACCACCCAGAAAAACACTTTGCCGTGTTGGAAAGTCAAACAGGGGAATCGTAGAGACGACAAAACCCAGATATTCATTTTAGGTTCGACGTTTCCTGTCTCACACACAGAGAAATCCTGTATATAGACAAAGTAAGGGGGTACACATACACACAAATCCTCTATATAGACAGAGTAATGGGTAAACATATACACAAATCCTCTATATAGACAGAGTAATGGGTAAACATATACACAAATCCTCTATATAGACAGAGTAAATGGGTACACACACACACCCTCTATATAGATAAAAGTAAGGGGGTACACACATACACGCAAAATTCTGTATATAGACATAATAAGGAGGTGGTTTGGAAGAATAAACGAATTTTATTTGATAGCGCTAAGAACCTGGTACTGACATGGAATCCTCAATGAAATAGAAAACGAGGAAGGCCTAGACTTACTTGGAAAAGAGAAATTATGACAGTGCTCAGAGACAAGGGATACATATGGAAGGAAGCAGAGAATAATTCCAAGAACAGAGATGACTGGAGAGCCTTTATCCGTGGCCTATGCTCTCAAGGGAGTGAAAGGCGATGATGATGATGATGAACTGGGCTTGCATTCATGTTTGACATTTTGTCTTTCATCTCTCAGCTTTCACTCTATTATAAACATTCAGTTCAATACAAGCATACTGTGCTCATAACGAGATTAATTAAAACTTAAAATGACAAAAGTTTTACATTCAACATCTTCTTTACGCACGGAATAATCCTAGGAAATACGAGTACCACTAATCACAAAAAAAAAAGTGAAGGCAGCATACCCTTTAACACCGGTAACCCTGAGCAAATAACGCTTATTTATTCACATAGTCCGGTAACTCTGAGCAAATAACGCTTATTTATTCACATAGTCCGGTAACTCTGAGCAAATAACGCTTATTTATTCACATAGTCCGGTAACCCTGAGCAAATAACGCTTATTTATTCACATAGTCCGGTAACTCTGAGCAAATAACGCTTATTTATTCACATAGTCCGGTAACCCTGAGCAAATAACGCTTATTTATTCACATAGTCCGGTAACTCTGAGCAAATAACGCTTATTTATTCACATTGTCCGGTAACTCTGAGCGAAATAACGCTTATTTATTCACATAGTCCGGTAACTCTGAGCGAAATAACGCTTATTTATTCACATAGTCCGGTAACTCTGAGCGAAATAACGCTTATTTATTCACATAGTCCGGTAACTCTGAGCAAATAACGCTTATTTATTCACATTGTCCGGTAACTCTGAGCGAAATAACGCTTATTTATTCACATAGTCCGGTAACTCTGAGCGAAATAACGCTTATTTATCCATATAGTTCTGCAGGACCATGCAGTTCTTGCATTGTTCCACTAACTTCTTCACTCCTTGGAAGAAGAAGCTTTTCAGCTGCTCCGAGTCCAAGTCTCCACCGCTTCCTTAACTTCATCGTCAGAGGCGAGCCTGCGACCACGTAGAACACAAGTGGACCGAATACGTGATACTGGCATGGCGTGGGACTAAAGCTTACGTGGGTTGAGGAAGATGCCCAAACTTCAGCTCTTGCACTGTCCCCACTGTTGTGGCCACTGCATAGGAACGTAAATTGTTATGATGTAGCAATATCTTTTTATTCCCGCTTTAAAACTGTTCCCATTCATAAATTTTTCACGTAGTTTTCACTTCTGAACTGAGGCAACATCATATGCTGAAATAAGCGCCTGACAAGCCACATCTTCGTATAAGTTACAGCTAAGTGCTCTATTCATTTTATTTCCTTTTTTTTTAAACACATCATTCATGTGAATCTATAGTTTATCTCCTCTCTCTATTTCTTCGTACTGTGTGTTTTTGTATGATTCAGGCTTACGCCAAAAGCCACAACTTTGTAGTCGTAATAATCTTCCTACTTTCCCCCTAGTTTATACACATGCTGAAACGACCTTTGCTCAACAGAGATCCAGTCTGGCAGGAGTGTCCAAGCTTTTTTTTTTTTTTACCTTGGCTTCATCTACGCTAAAGGAAGAGCGATATGCTGTGGAGTCTCAACTACCAATCAGCCATTGCCAACGTATTGTACTGCCTCAGTTTTTACATGTTCTATCTGCGTAAATTTCAGATTGCCTTTACTTTTATCTTTTATATCATTTGTTCATGAGGTACAGTTAATTTCATTTCTTGGGGTTTTTTAAAGGCCTAAACTTAGAATGTCAGAAAGTGAACACTCGACAGAAGACAGGACGCATTATTTCTCATCTAGAAACAGCCAGGACTTTCCATGCCAGACGTCGGATATCTGACGCTTCCGGTTTCTCACGTGGATGCCAGACGTCAAAAATTTTACAGTTGGTTTGTTTCATTAAAAAAAATCCGGCATAACTTTTCTTATTTTATATCCTTCCCGTGCCGTTAAACGTCACATAGGGCTCGCAAAGTAGTTCACCAATTTTTCCTATCTTCGGCGAGTCTTTCAACCTCATCAAGGGACTTTATGCCTGTTAATTTGGCTTCTCTTAACAATGACCTCTTCAGAGTTTCACGCGGTCTGCCTCTTTTTCTTTGGCCTGTTGTGTTCCACTTGATAGCGTAACGTTTAGATTGTACATATACCGCTGCTGGCGAGATTCTTCAGCTTCCGTGCGTGGAACGGTGCTCCTCCCGCCCAATGAAGAAAGGTGCAAATGGATAAAGCGAAGCAAACAGTCAAATCACGGCACCTCTGGTCTGGAGGTCGGCCACATCCTGAGTACAGTCATATCGGGTGAAATGCATGAACCGGCTTAACCAAGAGGTTAAGACACTGCTGGCGAGACTCTCCGAGTGCCGCGCGTGGAGTGAAGCTCCTCCCGGTCAAGGAAGAAAATGCGGAAAAGAAATAAAGGTTGCTGTGCGGCGCTGATGTGAAAAGGTGAAGGAAAGGATAAAGTGAAATTTAATCAGTATGTCCAGTAGCATCGCTACGAGAGCTACAGATACCACGCCACTTCCGCTCTAGAGGTCGGTCACGCCCAGTATACACCCATATTGGTCAAATATGCCTAAACCGGCTCATACCAGGGGTGAAACTTGAAGGCTAAGCATGTCGAGGTACCTCTGCTCTAGAGGTCGGTCACGTCCCAAACACGCCCATACTGGGATAATATGCCTAAACCGGCTCAACCCAGGGATGGAAGTCACTAGTGGCGAGGACTTGTCCTTCTGGACAAAAGCTCTATCCTGGTCACAACTAGGAAGGGTAGCGGCCACGACCACAAAATGCTGAAGTGGGAGACACTGGACCAGGGCAGTCTAGATAGGCTACCACCTCTCACCCGGCGGGGATACACGGGTATCTCAAAACACGTCGAGGTTTTCCGGTAAGAAAGTCCAACTCTAGATTAAACTAGTGCAACGAAAACCACGGTGTCACGCAATCCCGCCCCTGAGACCCACCAAGAATACAGGCTCAAGCCCTGAGATACTCTGAACCTCTTGTGGTCCTCTCGGGGATCTCGTGTGGTCCTTTCGGGGACCACACGGGGGACCACGGGACCTAACGAGGACCACAGGAGTAAATTCAGAAGGATCACAGGGCGGTCTTGGTGGTAGAAGCGAACGAAGAAGAAGAAGAAGAAGATTGTACACAATTCGTGCGCGTGCCCAGTGACACTTTTCAAAATGACGAAAGAGTGCTTAGTTACAAGCGATGTCGAGCAAGAAAAACGAAGAGAAACATCGAGAAATTTCAATTTTTGGTGATGTAGATAGTGGTATGGACATGGCCTGTGACCAGGCCACTGTTCTTGAATGTATCCCATGTAGATCTATACATATTAGACGACTGGAGAAGTAGTTAGAAGGTTACTTCAGACATTATTCTACCGATAATGCAACACTGAATCACAATACGGTGTCAACAGCTATACATCTCAGATATTGTATTGTACCTCTAGGCCTTTCCGATGGTAAGTTGGACACAATCAATGTCTAAAAACATGGCATTACTTCTTGTTTTCCTATAAAAAAAAACTCTGCATTTATGAAATCTTCATACATTTAGTCATATTTTGAAACATAATAAGTACACGGAAGTACAAGGAAATACTGTTTTCATTCAATTTTAGAACTTTACCCCCTATACATATCAAGACCCACGCTTTTACTCCGGCATCCAACTGAACGTCAGCGTTTCTTGCTGTGGCACGAAAAGAGTTAAACTCGGGATGCCGTAGGACTGCGCACTCTGCTCATCTGTCAGACGGTAGCGCTGATGACAGACAGCACTGAAAGCTGATCGTCAAGCTTACCTTATCCTGCGGCGTCCTTGAAATGCAATACCTGTGCCCATCTGGCGAGCTACAGATAAGAAATGGCTGGAGGTGCTTGCAGAATTAATAACTGCAGGGAAGCTGTGGTAGGGACAGCTGTAGATTAGCGCTATTTGCAGGTGATGCTGTGGTGCAGGGAAGCTGTGGTAGAGACAGCTGTAGATAAGCGCTATTTGCAGATGATGCTGTGGTACATGAGTTGATCCAGTGTGGGATAAAAAATATGAAAAATATTTTGAGAGCTAATGTTCTAGCTTTCAGACTCGTGACGGTATTTCTCATAACGCTTCACCGACTGCACAGAACTGTACCAGTCTATGGCAACCGCTTGTTTTCAGAAGCATAGTTCCCAGCTGAAACAAGGCCCGCAGGAAACGTAATTCGGGTCTTGAAGACAAAGTTTTCTTGGCTCATTATATGGCTAAAAGTGTACTTATCATCGGCGTTAGAGGGACAGCCATGTTTGTAAAAATCGTGTAGCTGAAGGTGTGAGCCTCAGCAAACACGTTCACCATGCTTGCCTCTAACACAAATAAACATCTTCTAAAGGAAACCGTTGTCAACCCTCATCCACAAAGCTGATATAAGTAACAAGCACGTTTTGTGAACAGAAACGCGGATGCCTAGATTCACGAGTTGTGTGTATCGTATTTACTTGAGATATGCATTTTAAAAACAGACTCAGCAATTGTTTATTCAGTCAGATTCTCGTAAACGTTGACACGGTCTGCGTATTTGTTTATTCAGAAGCGACAGAAATATTCTACTTATATATATATATATATAAAGTTAAAATGCGAAGTTTTACAACGACGCAGACCCCCCCCCCCAACACACACACACATATACACGAGAATCTTAATTCCGTTTTGTCCAAAATAAGGAGAAGACTGAATTATTGCCACTATTAATAAACGCTGTGCATATTTATTCAGGATAAAGACAATCTAAGCGTTAACTTCGTAACAGAAGTCCAGATACTCACATTAGAGGAAAAATAAAATGCTTGTAATTATCAGTTGGAGCACCGTCAAAAAATGAAACTTAAACCTTCAAAATCAAAAGTACAAAAAATCATATCCCACTGTCAGCTGACAAATATGTCGCCGGTTCTCTGTGGGCAAAGATCCGTCGGTGTAGAGAGCCAGACTGGTCGAATCATTATCGCCTCGTCTTCTCAGATCGGTTGTCGTGAGTTCCTTCCCCTCTACCGCTGGGATATCAGGTCGTCGAGGTACCGAAATAGTTCTAACGGACCTTTAACGTTTTCAAGTAGGGCCTAGAGCTAGTTTTTTTTTTTTCTAAATTTTAGGAACGGGCTCATGGAACCAATACATCGGGTTATTCAAGTAACTTCTGAGTACAGTAAACCATCTATGGAAGTGGTGTTCGTTAAATTGAATGCAAACGGGAAAAGGGGTGGGGGTGGGGAATTTAACAAATATTATAGACAGTACTATACCATATAAAATGATTAAATTTTAAAAAAAAAGTATATGTGATATTTACTAACCCTTTTTTAAACAGTATAGTTGAAGAGAATTTTATGTGTTCTTAGTGATAGGGTGTCTGAGTGGCGAAGTGGTTAGAGCACTGGTCTCTCATGGCGAAGGTCAGGGGTTCGAATCCAGCCGGAGGCCAAACGGCATTCCCCCCCCCCCCCCCAGTTACCCAGCTGTATAAATGGGTACCCGAGTTGGGGAAAATATGAACACTAAAGCATATCCCTATGTGCCTCATTACTTTTACCTTTAGTGACAGTAGTACAGTATCTGAAGGTGGAGGTGCTTAGCTTCAGATTCGTCTCAAAAGTGGGTGGTCTGTGATGTAATGGAGATAACGGTGTCGTCTGTTTGATTGTAGACAGTTGTGATGTAATAGAGATAACGGTGTCGTCTGTTTGATCGTAGACGGTTGTAATGTATCAGCAGCTGGAGTGAAACTGACGTAGGAGTCGGTGAAGTTCGCTTGAAGTTCTAAGGACTGTTATAGCCGGAGGAGGGGTAGGGTAGCCTCAAATAGCCTCTGACAGTCAAGTCCAGCTCCTGGCCTTCTCTTGGCAAAACTATTCAAACTGACAGGAGAAGGGCGAAGGTGAATATCTGGCGCCTGAAAACCAGGGTAGATGAGAGTCATGTTTGGTTGTTCATCTACCGCATCTGGCGAGATTCTTCAGCTGCGGTGCGTGGAGTGGGGGTCCTCCTGGCCAGTGAAGAAAGGTGCAAATGGGGTTGCCGAGCCACGTCCTATGTGCGCTCATACCGGGCGAATTGCCGGAACCAACTTAACCCAGGAGTTAAGACACTGCTGGTGAGATTCTTAGGATGCCGCGCGTGGATTGAAATTCCTCCTGGCCAATGAAGAAAATGCGGAAAACAATTAGGGTTGCCGTGCGGCACCGATGTGAAAAGGTAATGGAAAGGATAAAGTGAAACTTAATCGGTATGTCCAGTAGTCTCGCGGCGAGAGCTACTCATACCACGGCACCTCTGCTCTAGAGGCCGGCCACGTCCGATATACATCCATACTGGTGAAATATGCCTAAACTAGCTTAAACCAGGGGTGAAACTTGATGGTTAATCATGACACGGTACCTCCGTTCTAGAGGTCGGTCACGTCCTAAACACGCTCATACTGGGATAATACGCCTAAACCGGCTCAATCCAGGGGTGAAACTCACTAGTGGCGAGGATTCGTCCTCCTGGACAAAAGCTCTATCCTGGTCACAACTAGGAAGGGTAGCTGCCACGACCACAAAATGCTGAAGTCGGAAACACTGGACCAGTGCAGTCTAGATAGGCAACCACCTCTCACCCGGCGGGGATGTATGCATATCCTAATCACGCTTAGGTTGTCAGGTGAGAAAGTCCAACGCTGGACTGGATGGGCAACCACTTCTCACCTGGCGAGAATACCCAGGTATCTTAAAATACGTCGAGGTTTTCCGGTGAGGAGGTCCAACTCTAGGCTGGATGGGCAACGGGCAACTACCTCTCACCCAGCGGGGATATACTGATATTCAAAACACGCCGAGGTTTTCCGGTGAGAAAGTCCAACTCTAGATTAAACTGGTGCAACGAAAACCACGGTGTCACGCAATCCCGCTTCTGCGACCCACCGAGAATACAGGCTCAAGCCCTGCGATACTCTGAACCTCTAGTGGTCCTCTCGGGGATCTCGTGTGGGCCTTTCGGGGACCAAAGGAGTAAATTCAGTAGGATCACGGGGCGATCTTGGTGGTAGAAGCGAACGAAGAAGAAGAAGAACTTGTGTGCTACTCTTATATTGTTTCATAATTATGACCGCCTGAACTGCCGAAAAAGTTCACAGTAGCACTTTCGGGGTTAGCCTAAGTAGTGGGTGATTCCATGAGAGTCTATTCACAACCTGACCGCGTGACAGCTTGTCTACTCCACACTGTCCAAAACAAGTGCGACAAGGTATGCAGGATGCCATGTTTAACATTTTTATAGTATTTTATTTTTAAGTGTCGGGTCCGTTAATCTAAAATCCGTTTTATCGGAGTTCGTTAAATCGATGATTTACTGCGTATCCAAGGTTTGCCGCCACATTCGTCATGGCGCTAATATTCTGATGCCTTGAACGTCTAGCAAAACCTCCCGCCACAGACCGCCAGTCCGTCTACACTGTTGCTGTTAACAATTTGGTATCCGGAATCGGCTTGAGGGGACCGGGTACTCGCCTTTACCGTAAGAATTTAAAGAACCGGTTCCTAATTCGGTTCCTACCTGGCTCTATTAGGGCGTGCTATGGATAAGTAGAGAAATAATAGCATATTTCATTATCTTTCACTTATTTCTCTTGGTCAGGAGGATACAGAAGAGTTTTATAGAAACCATGAAATTGCAATAAATGACTTACACAAAATCATACGTTTTCACGATAACGGGAAATAGTATTTTCTAGGCGAAATAACATTATATTGCTTAATCGATTCGTCAGAACAGCGCCTACACCAAACACTAACAAAATTATATCATAAAGTGACCAACAGCCGTGTATTATACGCGACAATCCCGTATTTTAAGCAGCTGTCCCGTGAATCGTATTACTTCGATCGGGGCGTCAAAATGTTCCCTATTTTAACGTGTTCCATATTGTCCCGTATCTTTGATGGCGCCTGTTCGGAAATACACCGAATTTTAGTGAAAATGTTGCTAATTTTTTTTAAAAAATCACTCTGTTAAAAAGTACATCAAGCAGGCCTGACTGGTACACAATGTAAGTAAAGTTATAAACCTGGCATTTGTAAGTAAAGTTATAAACCCAGCATTTATATATAACGTTCTAAATTTAGCACTTGTAAGTAAACTTATAAATATGGCATTTGTAAGTAAACTTATAAGCCTGACATTTGTAAGTAGATTTTTTTATACCTAGCTTTTATATGCAAAGTTAGAAACCTAGCATTTGTAAGTAGACTTATAAACCTAGTATTCGTAACTAGATTTATACACCTAGCATTTGTAAGTAGACTTATAAACATAGCATTTGTAAGTACGGTGTAAACCTAGCTCTTTCCGTGCCGGAGGAAGAAACACGGACGTGTCGTGGAGTGCCAGAGTAAAAGCGCGGGTCTTGATATGTTAGGGGGTATAGCTATAAAATGGAATGGGTATAGTTATAAAATGGAATGGAAAACAGTATTTCCATGTACTTCTGTATACTCATTATGTTTCAAAGTATAACTAAATGAATGAAAATTTCATAAATGCAGAGTTTTTTTAGGAAAAAAGAAGTAATGTGATGTTTTTAGACACCGATTGTGCCCAGCTCACCATCGGCTAGGTCTAGATATGCACTACTTACCATCTGAGGTGTTTAGATCTACTTGTCGATCTCATATTATGATTCTATGTTGCATTCTCGCTAAATTAATGTCTGAAATAACCTTCTAACTACTTTTCCCGTCGTCTAAATATGTCTAGATCTACTTGGGATACATTCAAGAGCAGTGGGGTGGTCACAGGCCATGTCTATACCCCTATCTACATCATCAAAAATTGAAAATTTTCGTTCTTTCTCTTCCTTTTTCTCGTTCGGCATCGCTCGTAACTAGGCACTCTTTCGCCATTATGAAAAGTGTCACCGGAATCGCGGACGAAATATGTACAATCTAAATGTTACACCGGTTGTTTTATTGAAACAAACCAGTGATCACTAAAGTGACCATTGGTAAGCATCGGGAAACCGGAAGAGTCATAAAGGTGACCGAAGGCGGCTACTAACATTTCGGGTTAAAAATAAATTTAACTTTACCCAACCTCACCCTCCTCTTTTTATTAGGTGGCTTATACATGTCCTCCCCTTTTGATCAACAGATCTAGTATAGTCTCTACTTAAACGCAACCTAGATCTTTACATCTCCAACTATCCTCCATTTCTTTTCTCCTTTGCGCTTTCATCTAGTGATCCATATATCATACTTGTAGCAGATCTCGGAACCCGAGCCACGCCCCCCTTCCACCTCCCCCCAGCCTGCACATGTTTGTCATACACCTCGCTATCATAACACTGCACTCTGTTTAGCCCTCAGTGCACTGTTAAGATCATCAGTCAACATCATTTCACCTCCACCCGCCCACTCCTGCACAGGCACGCCCAGTAATTCTATGACTGTCCCTGCTTTCCCAAATCGTTGGCAACACATTCTGGCACAGGGCGTTTCAAATTATTGGACGGCTAAGGGGCTTTGGCATAGCAATGGATAAACAGAGATTTACATTTAAAAACATTGAAACCAGCTTTCATAATTATTATCTAGAACAGTGGTTCTTAATCTTTCCTTAGCTGTGGATTCATTTTCCGGCCTAAGAACAGCTGTGGATCCATTTTCCGGCCTAAGAACAGCTGTGGATCCATTTACCGGCCTAAGAACAGCTGTGGTCTTCGTTTCCTGCCCGAGAACAGCTGTGGACCCTTTCATAAAAATAAATAAAGCAATAAATATAACTCTAATAATGCTAAGATTTTTTTTAACTGAGCTGATCCATTTGCTGGCCGTTGGCCCATAAAAAGCCTTCTATGAACCCACTAGTGTCCACGGACGCTATGTTTTAACCACTGGCACAGAATATAACAACGATGTTTACAAAAAAAAGTAAAATTATAACTAATATCTTCAAGTCATGTGCTTTTTATGTCGACACCTCGGTTACAAATTTGATACATAATGATATTACATAAAACTCATCATAAAGAAAGTATGGACTACACGTTGCTGCAAGTTTCAGTCCCAGTTTTAAACAAGAACGGCTGTTGTCTTTTAAAATGGCACTCACTGAGCGCTTCGCTCGGCTACAAACCTTGCATGGTGTATACTCAGGAAAACATGAAACCTAGAGCTACAAACCTTGCACGGTGTACACTCAGGAAAACATGAAACCTAGAGCTACAAACCTTGCATGGTGTACACTCAGGAAAACATGAAACCTAGAGCTACAAACCTTGCATGGTGTACACTCAGGAAAACATGAAACCTAGAGCTGCAAATCAGGCTGTTCTGCAGCACAGATGAGACTAGCTGATCTGTTGAGAGCAGTGCTACGCAGAGGCCAGGATGGACTGTGGTAAAACTCTTTCTACTTAACAGTGCTACTCGAACCTGTACAGTAAATGATAAAACAGGTGAAATGGTTTGGGTTGTTGTTTTTCACAATCTTCTTTTTATTCTACTTTTTCTTCGTTCCCACTCAAAAAGGGCTTTGGTTTTCGTTGTGTCGTAATTGTGCGCCTTTCGATCCAAAAATCTGATTTCGACTTGACATATTTTTTGGAACATGCTTCGTTTTGTTTCACTGTTATCATTATTCGCTAGGAAGACAACTCTGTTTCCAAGGGGCATCACTATGAGATAGAACAGGGTTTTGGATGGCCATGGTTCGGCAGTCTTGACGCAAGCGGTCAACCATAGGGTCAGTGACTGCCGTCTCAGTCAGCCTGAACAGTGGGTTTTCTCCCCTCCCTTTCTCGCAATAATTTCACTGTTCTTATCTTCTACTCTTAATTTATCTCTCTTTTTATCTTCTATTGTTAAATTATCTCTCTTTTTATCTTCTATTGTTAAATTATCTCTCCTTTTATCTTCGATTGTTAATTTATCTCCCTTTTATCTTCTATTTTTTAATTTATCTCTCTTTTGATTTTCTACTGTTAATTTATCTCTCCTTTTATATTCTATTGTTAATTTATCTATCCTTTTATCTTCTATTGTTAATTAAATTATCTATCCCTTTATCTTATGTTGTAATGTATCTCTCCCCTTTCCGTCTTCAAATGCCAGTACTATGCTTTAGAGTGTCATCTAACAGTACAGTAAAGCAAAATATGAACAGCGCTGATTAGAGTACTGCAAAATGTAGAGCTGCTGTCACTTGAAATGTTTAAACTAAGCTTTGGTTATCTGCATACTTGAGAAACCCCAGTCTTGTTCACAATCACCAAACTTTGGTTGTCTATGCATGCTTGAGAAACCCAAGTCTTGTTCATCCACACCAAACTTTGGTTGTCTATGCATGCTTGAGAAACCCCAGTCTTGTTCATCCACACCAAACTTTGGTTATCTATGCATGCTTGAGAAACCCCAGTCTTGTTCACAATCACCAAACTTTGGTTATCTGCATACTTGAGAAACCCCAGTCTTGTTCACAATCACCAAACTTTGGTTATCTGCATACTTGAGAAACCCCAGTCTTGTTCACAATCACCAAACTTTGGTTATCTGCATACTTGAGAAACCCCAGTCTTGTTCACAATCACCAAACTTTGGTTATCTATGCATGCTTGAGAAACCCCAATCTTGTTCACAATCACCAAACTTTAGTTGTCTGCACGTTGAGAAATTCCAGTCAAATTCAAAAGATCCAGCACTTGCAATGGAAATATCAATCACTTTCTTTTTTTTTTCTTCTTCTTCGTTATTAAAAAAACCAGCCGCAGACCCTGTTCTTCACATCGTAATTAAGTCTTATGTTGTGGTCATATTTTAAAAATGTTTTCTCTCTCCCCCTTTTTCTGGTATATTTTTTTCTCTCCTTCTTTCTTTCTGGCTTTTTTGCTGTCACTTTTACTTTTAGTTACATCACTTTAGGTTCCAGTATGATGCCTTAGCTCGCAAATATCTGTAAGTCGAAGCAATGCCATGTTTCAAGAAGTTAATCACAGAACGTAGCACAATAATATATGCAAGATAAACTATTTGTAAACAAACTAAAGACAATAACATCGACATCTACAACGTAGGAACATCAAACCACAAAAGAGCCGTAACTCCAAAACAAGCGCAGCAACTTCGCATAAAATAGCAAAATAAAATGTCTTTACGTTAAGGTGCCGTAACTCAGGATAACCATGGATTTAAAAATAACAGTAAACAAAACAAGTTTTTAAAAAAACAACCGTTCGCCCACAGTATCATGTTGTTTCTGACGCACATCTAAACATAAATGTGTTACATACAAGACACAACACGAGAGTCTAGCACTGATTATCGATGTATCAGTTCAGGACTTGTTGGAGTGCAAAGATTTTCTCAAAACGTGCTCTCCTAGCTGCCTGGTCCAAGGTGTCAGAATAAATGCAGCTTCTAACCAGGTCATCTGTGCCAGGTGCCGTCATACCTAAGTATCCTGCCCCATTCCTATACGTTTTAGATTACGTTTAGCTCCACCTAACATATCTGCAGCTTTAGCCTAGTTCTCTCGAACAAATTAGTTCTCTCCGCTTTACACCAACCACTTAACCCCAATAGCACTGCCAAGTTCAGGCAAAAGTATCGGGGTCGACCAGCTAGCTACAAGTATTAGTGGGCCGAATACAGTGTGATGGGACACGCCCGACCACAATGAGTCGGTCTGCCCAGTTTTGGCGTCTCTGTTCCCCTTCCCCCCCCCCTCTCTCTCTCTCTCTCTCTCTCGCGGGTCCATTTTACTGTTTCTAACACTCCACTCTCCACATTTATAAGTGAATGTCGTAAAATATCTTTTTTTAAAATTCTGCTGAAGGGAAGTAAAGCTAAAGGCTTCACTGTTTTAGTCTCAACAATCTTCTTGCTGGTCACCTTTTCTTCCTTATGTTAATGTCAGGAAGCCCAGTTTTATGTCAGTGTCAAACTACCCAGTTTTATGTCAGTGTCAAACCACTAGGTTTTATGTCAGTGTCAAGCTACCCAGTTTTATGTCTGTGTCAAACCACTAGGTTTTATGTCAGTGTCAAGCTACCCAGTTTTATGTCAGTGTCAAGCTACCAAGTTTTATGTCAGTGTCAAGCTACCCAGTTTTATGTCAGTGTCAAGCTACCCAGTTTTATATCAGTGTCAAGCTACCCAGTTTTATGTCAGTGTCAAGCTACCCAGTTTTATGTCAGTGTCAAGCTACCCAGTGCTATGTTAATGCCTAGTATCAAGTTTTATGCCAGTGTCAGGCCACCCAGTTTTACGTCACTATTATCTCATCTAGGTTTACGTCAGTGTAAACCACTCAGTTTTACGCAGTGTCAAACCACCACGTCTATGTCAGCGTCAAGGGCCCAGTTTTATGTCAGCGTCAAAGGCTCAGTTTTATGTTAGCGTCAAGAACCCAGTATTCATCTTAATCCTGGAGCGAGTTTTCGACGGTGTTCTATCTCCCAGAAACTGCCACCAGAGTGTTGCTGGCCGCGGTTGTCGTGAAGTTGTTAAAACACACGTATCATGCTGAATCAGTGGTTTGCTGGAATACATAGAGTGATATAGAAACAAAAACACGAGCTTCTCTGCTGGCTCAGTGGGAACCAATGAGTCTTATCCTGATAGCCAGGTTGAGCTTTTTACTGGAGGCACTTACACAGATGTGAGAAGCAGCTTGGTCTTGGAGGCACTTACACAGATGTGAGAAGTAGCATGGTCTTGGAGGCACTTACACAGATGTGAGAAGTAGCATGGTCTTGGAGGCACTTACACAGATGTGAGAAGTAGCATGGTCTTGGAGGCACTTACACAGATGTGAGAAGTAGCATGGTCTTGGAGGCACTTACACAGATGTGAGAAGTAGCATGGTCTTGGCGGCACTTACACAGATGTGAGAAGTAGCATGGTCTTGGCGGCACTTACACAGATGTGAGAAGTAGCATGGTCTTGGCGGCACTTACACAGATGTGAGAAGTAGCATGGTCTTGGCGGCACTTACACAGATGTGAGAAGTAGCATGGTCTTGGAGGCACTTACACAGACGTGAGAAGTAGCATGGTCTTGGAGGCACTTACACAGATGTGAGAAGTAGCATGGTCTTGGAGGCACTTACACAGATGTGAGAAGTAGCATGGTCTTGGAGGCACTTACACAGATGTGAGAAGTAGCATGGTCTTGGAGGCACTTACACAGATGTGAGAAGTAGCATGGTCTTGGAGGCACTTACACAGATGTGAGAAGTAGCATGGTCTTGGAGGCACTTACACAGACGTGAGAAGTAGCATGGTCTTGGCCAGCTTAGTTTCGCAGAGGCTGTTACCATGCCATTACAGTATGCAGGAAGCTCTCTACTGTAGAGAGCGGAACTCCTTCAGATTATCAGAGGAAGTACCCCTCCCCCCCCCCTCAGACAAGTGTTTCGGCCCTATTAAACTCCTGACACTCTAAGGGAGGTGGGGGTGGGTCCCTCTGGGTCATGCCTCCCAGAGGTCTTGTGAGTTGTTGCCATTACAGCAGCATAGTCGCTTTTGAAGTGCACCAGTAACCAATTCCTTCACGAGCTGGAATCCAACTACTGCGCTCACTAACAAAATAGACGCTATTCGATTTACTAACAGCTGTTTTATTGTCTTTCTGTTCTCTTTCTGCTTATCGAGCTGTCCATTGTGGACAAAGTGGCAAACTTGTGTGTATGTGTCTTGTCTGTGAATGTAGTGTTAAATAAAAATCCTTCTTGATCTTTGTTTCTTTGTTATGTTAATTAGCTATGACAGGAGAGAAACTTGTGTTGTTCTTTTATCTTTTCATTTATTTGTCTTTGCATGTACAGTACGAAGCTAAACGCAGTGGGAAAGCATTTTGAACATATTAGCATCGTCTGTCTGTGGCATTATAAACCATCGCTATGACATGTAGCCCACCTACACGGCGAAAACTTGCGAATCTGTACACTTCAAGCTTTGACTGCAGGTAAAGACAGATAGAATGACAGCATCTAACAGATAGAATGACAGCATCTAACAGATAAAATGACAGCATCCAACAGATAGAATGACAGCATCTAACAGATAGAATGACAGCATCTAACAGATAGAATGACAGCATCCAATAGATAGAATGACAGCATCCAACAGATAGAATGACAACATCTAACAGATAGAACGACAGCATCTAACAGATAGAATGACAGCATCTAACAGATAGAATAACAGCATGTAACTTTCCAGAACCGCCCAGAATGTTGTATGCAAATGTAAGTTGCGCTTTGTGATGGGAAAGATACACTGTAAACAAATTAAGAAAACTAAGATGTTTGTACCAGAAGCTTTGGTAAAAGAGCTGGCTAAGACTTCTTCTTCCTCTTCTACAGCGTTCGAAGAAGTTTGGTCATGCTAAATCTACAGCCCTGTCGTCCTGGCGAAGTCCGCTGTCTTCTCCATGACTTCTCTTTCAGTTCCTCTCCCTCGAGCCAGATCCGTGCTCAGAGGTTTGAGTAGCCTGGTCAGGTTTGTAGGATAGGTTCTGGTGTTTGGATACTAAAACCACAGGGACATTCATTGTTGTGCGATATTTTGAGGCGAAAGAGATTGCTTAGGAGTCTGCAGTGTCCCGTTCTTAGGCGAAAGACTGATTCGCTGGCATCTCTGCAATTGATGGATGGTGCCAAAACCTTAACCTTCTTCCCATGAAGGCTACCAGAAATAGCTACTCCACTTCTTCGGTGTGATCGACGAGTTGCCATCGACACATTACCACTACGGTGGCCATTTCCCCATGTCCAAAAGGAGGACATCGAAATTTCAAACGCGTAGAAAAAGGAGAACATTGAAGTTTCAAATGTACAGAAAATGAAGACATTGAAGTTTCAAATGTCCAGAAAAGGAAGACATTGAAGTTTCATATGTTCAGAACATGAGGACATCAAAGTTTCAAATGTCCAGAAAAGGAGGGCATTTATCATATAGGTCATAACTTTATCTTGCTCCTTGATGTCCATTATTCTGCGAAGGCAGCCATGATGGAAACTATTAAATGTTTCTCATGCTATGCATGTGTTATCCACTTTTCAGATCCACACATAACAGTGCTAAGCTCAAAGGTATTGTGTTTTCAAAGTTATATTTAAAAAATAAATGTTAAAGCATACTGCACATACAACATATGCATACAGACGATCACTTTAGTTATATTATTAAATAAAACCTCTAACATATTTTTGCGAAGTTTGTATACACACAAATCAAGCACAGACTAAAATAAGACTACCACAAACTGTAAGATATGGTTGTCAAGTTTTCTTTCTTTGTTTCTGTTATTTTCTTGCAATTTCTATGCGTTTTCTTACAGCTAGAAACTGTACATGCCTAAATTTGGAGCCGTGCCTTCGAGGGGCTCATTTACAGACGATTTCTCGGATTCCTCCAAGCTGAGGTCATCATTGAAGAAACTGGTCTGTGTGAGCATTGCTACACGAATGGAGAAGATGCAAGCACTGACCTTTTTCAGGTGTGTCAAAGAGACCTCACATTTACTGAACAGCTTAAGACAACCTTCCTTACTGTGGCTGACACCATCTCAGGAATACTGATAATTGTTTCCACAATCCTTTACTCTCTATATAATTCATCTATATCGTCAATGATGTTTCTCTGTGGCAGTTTGTCTTCAAATGCACATTTTTCCTTACGTCACCCCCCCCCCCCAAAAAAAAAAACCAT
Organism: Achatina immaculata; assembly: GCA_009760885.1. Taxonomy (NCBI): domain Eukaryota; kingdom Metazoa; phylum Mollusca; class Gastropoda; order Stylommatophora; family Achatinidae; genus Lissachatina; species Lissachatina immaculata. The sequence continues at coordinate 43,305,527 of CM019702.1, read as the reverse complement.
AATAGTGACGTGGTATACAAAAAAAAATGCTTTTAGCAAAATCTCGGCTTCTATGCCATTATGTTGGGGATACAGTGATAGGCGTGTATTTCAAGACCATGCACATGAGAGTGTGATGTGGTCAGTATCACTCCTGGCTGTATTTACCTCCTTAGATTTTTCTGGTATCCATTTTTAGATACTGGGTGGACCCTGGGGCTTTTTGTTGTTGTTGTTGTTGTGGTTGTTGTTGTCGTGGTTGTTGTTGTTTTTGTTGTGGTTGTGGTTGTTGTGATTGTTGTTGTGGTTGTTGTTGTGGTTGTTGTTGTTGTTGTGGTGGTGGTGCTATCAGAAAAAAATCCCCACTGTTGGGACTTGAACCCGGTACCACCGGATTCGTAGACGGAGGACAGTGCGCTAAAACGATGCACCAAACGCGGACGAAGACCAGACGTCTTGCCACCATAGTTGTAGAATCTGCAGAGACACTGCTTCTTGGCTCCTCTACAGAAATTTAAGGGAACTCTCCTCTAATCCGATTCATTTGTTGTACTTCAAGATCTCCACCATGTGGTCAGTTGCAAAGAGCTACGTCTGGAGAAGCATATAAATATACTGAGTAATCGCTCAGAAGATTATATACCTTTCATGTTCATGTGGAAGTGGATATATTTATAGTTTGTTTGATAGCTTTTTTCATTCATACATTCCACTTTCGTCTCTGAATCTTTAGTTTTCATTGACAATGTTTTACCAGAGAAGATCTAGACAAATTTGTCCCGGTTTCGTGCAAACAATTTCGGTGCGTGTTGATTAATTTTACGACTTTCGGTAAGCAAACATTTCACAATGGTGCGCCTTCCTGTCCGCATTGTATTTTTAGGCAACCCCAGTGTTTTTTTTTCAGCAGGTTGTGGACTCGTTAGAAATAAAATCTTTGAATTATTTTCTTAACGTCATAGTTTTGTTTAAACTGCCAAGCAGACTTTGCAGCTTTGTTCTCATTTTTTTTTTCAATCTGCTCTTTTCTACCAGACTTATTACACAATGAAAGAGTCATCAGTAGAGCGCTCTTGTGACAACGGAATCCTTCTTACTTGAAGTCTTCTGAGGTTTGTCCTTTATTTCATCACTTAATTTACGTCCGTTATGGCAGAACACATAAAAGAGTTAAACAGGAAATGTGAGGGTCGCCATTAATCAACTGAGAAGCTACAACTTATGGTCCAGAAATACAACAAATGAATCGGATTAGAAGAGGCTTCCCCTGAATTTCGATAGATGAGCCAAGAAGCAGTCTCTCTGCAGATTCTTCAAAAGTTGAGGCTAGGCTGGCCAGACGTCCGGACTTTTGGTCAGACAGTACAGCCTTTAAGCGCACTGTCCTCCATTCGGCACCATCTCAAACCGGGCGTTGATTTGTCTTCCATCTGGGGGTTTGGGAGGCTTAGGGAACTGAACGATAGAACACTCCACTGATGTACTGACGTAAAGCTGAATAAATCATTTTGATCACGCAAAGGTCAGGCATTTGTTGATTATGATCTTTCATAACAAAAGCGTTGATGTTTCTCACTAGTTTTCAAGCCCTGCTCACTCGCAAAAGCTCACAACACTGGTCTGATCACGGTTACTGGCATAACAAACAAACAAAAAGTATCGTTCTTTTGAAAATATGAAATGAAGGAAAAGATCCACTTCAATTTACTGGGTATCTCCCTCTCTCTCTCTCCCGATGGTAATATATGAATGAATGAAAATGTTTGGATGGAGACAGACAGACAGACAGACAGACAGACGGACGGACGGACGGACGGACGGACGGACGGACAGACAGACAGACAGACAGAGGAATTAGAAGGAACAAAACATTTTTAAGAATAGCATTTTTGATAAACTGTATATATTCTCCCCCTCCCCCTCCAAATGGTAAGCCTTTTGCTATTCGTATGTCCGGGACTGCATTCTGGCATTTCATGGCAAAGTCTAAGTAAGATGGTAAGTCACTACCTTCAAGCAGCCAGTCGAGTCAGTCTATCAGATGGTAAGTCACTACCTTCAAGCAGCCAGTCGAGTCAATCTATCAGATGGTAAGTCACTACCTTCAAGCAGCCAGTCGAGTCAGTCTATCAGATGGTAAGTCACTACCTCCAAGCAGCCAATCGAGTCAGTCTATCAGATGGTAAGTCACTACCTCCAAGCAGCCAGTCGAGTCAGTCTATCAGATGGTAAGTCACTACCTTCAAGCAGCCAGTCGAGTCAGTCTATCAGATGGTAAGTCACTACCTTCAAGCAGCCAGTCGAGTCAGTCTATCAGATGGTAAGTCACTACCTTCAAGCAGCCAGTCGAGTCAGTCTATCAGATGGTAAGTCACTACCTTCAAGCAGCCAGTCGAGTCAGTCTATCAGATGGTAAGTCACTACCTTCAAGCAGCCAGTCGAGTCAGTCTATCAGATGGTAAGTCACTACCTTCAAGCAGCCAGTCGAGTCAGTCTATCAGATGGTAAGTCACTACCTTCAAGCAGCCAGTCGAGTCAGTCTATCAGATGGTAAGTCACTACCTTCAAGCAGCCAGTCGAATCAGTCTATCAGATGGTAAGTCACTACCTTCAAGCAGCCAGTCGAGTCAGTCTATCAGATGGTAAGTCACTACCTCCAAGCAGCCAGTCGAATCAGTCTATCAGATGGTAAGTCACTACCTTCAAGCAGCCAGTCGAGTCAGTCTATCAGATGGTAAGTCACTACCTCAAAGCAGCTAGTCGAGTCAGTCTCGATACCACCAAGTCGAGTCTAATATGGTTTGAATGATACCGCCTGGCCGCCCATATTTAGAGGGAGAAAAAATGCTCAGTTTTATGCACCAAAATAGCAAGAAGGTGCTACCTTCACACATAAGAAAGGAAAAGATAGATATCATGAAAGAAAGTATAGAGAAACATGCAACTGTTCTAAGACTGCATATTTTGCACAATGGAGGAACTCATTACCCTTCCTCCAGTCTCATGTTCTCTTATCACACACACACAATACATAGTTCCTCGCTGCGAGTGTGAAAGGCTCAAACAGAATGTGAGCTTGTAAACCGCTGGTAAATATTTACGTTTGTCAGCTTCGTTCACGAAGACGTGCTGCCATTATCCTCTGTGTTACGTTATTCTTTACACAGTCAAGGTATATAAACAATACGAGCACGGCTGATAGAAAGCTAAAGGGAAAATGGCACCATCAGGATGCGCATTAATGTTAATTACGCGTTGTTATACATTAAACTGTTTCATTTTTCTAGAAGACATTACTAGGATTACTATGGAAATGATTGCCAGGCCCGACAAAGCGAAAGGGGAGGGGATCGCGAGAAAGAGAGAGAGAGAGAGAGAGAGAGAGAGAGAGAGAGAGAGAGAGAGAGAACGGGGCTGTACCTCTGGGTTGTTCTCCTCCACCCCCCCACCCCCACCCAATTTTCTTATAGAGACAAAGGAAAACACTACAACGTTCCGTCTACAGTTCGGAAAGGGACCCAGATACCGACTTCTTCCTCAACGTCCGCTCAAACGTTGACACCAATCTCTCTGACAAATGCGGCAGCAGCTCGTGTCAGGTTTTCAGCATCACCGTAGAGCTTCTCTTGTAGGGGTCTGGGCAGGTCATTTGCCTGGGTGACGTGTGGGCAGGTCATTTGCCTGGGTGACTTGTGTGATGTAATGTCATTCGAGCGAGAGTTGGGCCGTGCTGTAATTCTTGGCATGTCTGCGTCACTTCGCGCCCTGTCTGCGTCACTTCGCGCCCTGTCTGCGTCACTTCGCGCCCTGTCTGCGTCACTTCGCGCCCTGTCCCCCAGTACCTCCGTCTTCAGTACGCATTTGTTTTAGGTTTGCTTCTGTAGCCTGCAAGAAAGCAGGGTTTGAGTTGTGCTTTGTCTGGCCCCTACCCTCAGATTTGCCTGGCTTAGGCGACCCTTCCATGAGCTGTTGCTCTCGCAAGCATAGCTTTTTTGGGTCATGGGGACACACCTACTCCCTCACCACGGCAAAGTAACAACTCACGAGAGAGCAGTAGCGACTGATCTCGGAGCCCTATCAGACTCTACTCGGCCGTGACAATGTCTCAGTTATGAGAACCACCAAGAAGGTAAGACTCACAGTTCAGAGTGAGTCTTGACCTAAGTGGGTGCACACAATTTAGAGTGAGTCTTGACCTAAGTGGGTGCACACAATTTAGAGTGAGTCTTGACCTAAGTGGGTGCACACAATTTAGAGCGAGTCTTGACCTAAGAGGGTGCACACAATTCAGGAAATGCCAGAGCTAATAGGACCCAAACAATTTTCTGGCAGATTAAGTATTTATGTAACCGTTTCAACTTTTCTAGAGTCCGCTGTTTATCTCATATGTAGATAAACAACTGTTCATATTTATGCCATGACTAAGGCAGCAAGTCCATCCGGAGAGAGAGAGAAAAAAACTGAGGAAGTGATTCTAAAGCAAGAATATTTCCTGCTCATCTTCTGGTTTCTCGTACAACTCTGTTATATCTCAGGACAGAATGACTTTTTTCTTTCTTTGGAACTTCTAGCACAACATGTGCAAAACACCTTTTCCTGCCTACACGAAACAAAGAACAAACTCAAATAACTTGGTAACTTTTACAAACATCCAAAACTTACTGCAAAACTGTTTTCCTCCCGGAAAACAGCCTCTGTTTTTTTATGCTATTGGTGTATCCTCCCGTCCATCGCCAGCAGGTCCTCAGATAAAACAAAACAAAACAAACAAGAACAAAACAAACAAGAACAACGTTCAGTCAAACTTTGCCTGGAAACCAAGAAACTATAGGGTGTTACTAGCGGTGATAGGAAACTTAGAACAACTTTTACTGTTGTTGTATGAACTTCTTGTGAGACAGAAGATCTTAATCTGTAATTAAAAGAAAGTTCTATTGCAATATTTTTCCCTGCTGTCTACATCATCATCGCCTTTCATTCCCTTGAGAGCATAGGCCATAGATAAAGGCTCTCCAGTCATCCCTGTTCTTGGAATTATTCTCTGCTTCCTTTCATGTGTACCCCTTGTCTCTGAGCACTGTCATAATTTCTCTTTTCCAAGTCTTCCTCGTTTTCTATTTCCTTGAGGGTTCCATGTCAGTGCCTGTCTTGCTATGCTGGTGTCGGGTTTGTGGCCAATCCACCTTCACTTCCTTGACATGATTTGTACGTTCACAGGTTCTTGTCCAGCCCTTTCCCAGACCTCGTTGTATTTGATCTTGCGGTCTACAGCTAATCTAAAATGAAGAGCCCCTGATCACATCGGTCCGTGCACTGTAAGTCAAGCTGTCGTGTCACTACAGCGTAAGACTGTGAAGTTCACTCTGAGAAATGTTTCGGCCTTGACCTTTTTCGTCTCTCATTTCTTCAGGATTAATTTCTAGCTATCCCACAGTCACCCGCGGTGACTCACTGCATGCAGTCTTGAAGACCAGCACTTCACATAATGTTGTCTCCTTTATTTGATCCATGATTATGGATGCCCAGCTTTTTTTTTTTTTGTTGTTGAGAGTATTCTACTTGCTGGTAAAAATATCTTCAGAAATGCGTTGTTCTTCTATTTTGATGTACATGACTATGACAGTGAAACTTCCGGTTCTATGCAGAGAATGGTGTCTGAATCGTTAGAATCTAGGATGTTACAGGTGTCTGAAGATTCAGAATCTGTTACAGGTGAATGAAGAGTTAGAATCTGGAATGTTACAGGTGTTATCAAATATGGTGGAGTATGTACATCTACTGCATTTTGATGAAAAGTTAATATGGTAACCTTCGTTAGGGTATAGAAGCCATGTTTCTGATAATTTATGTTAAAAACACAGAAACCATGTTTCTGACAGTTTCTGTTAATGGTACGGTAGTCATACCGTATATGTATGATAATTTCTATTAGTTATATAGAATTCATGTTTCTGATACTTTCTGTTATTGGCACTGAAGTCGCACACTTTGTGTGTGTGTGTGTGTGTTTGCGTGCGTGCGTATGCGCGCGCGTGTGTGTGGTATAGATAAAGGCTGCTGCATTCCTTGTAATTTAAGAAGATGGGAACTACTACTACATGGTAATAGACACGCCCTCGGCAGCAAAAACACAAGACCAAACTGCAACATAATTCCAGTTATAGGCGTTGTCTCAAACTGAGGATAGTTGGTCTGATAAACACTCGAAAGGGACTGATCATACACACTGGAGTGCTCTCCTCGGCTTCTTCGCGTGGCCAAGTGAAGTATAGTGCTCTCCTCTTGAATGAAGCAAAACGTCCGAAAACATTAGCTTATTGATGAGGTTACACAAAAAAAAAAGTTACTTGATCATAAAGTGCTTGTGGAAACATAATCAATTACAACAGGTTAAATTTCATATTGATAATATATTGTCCGCATAATTATTGCTAAGAAACCTGACATGCCCAATTTGAAGACGGCATAAAGATCTGGTGGTGGATCCCCACTGGACAGACACGAACTGGTGAAGAGGACGGTGCCAGCGCGAGTACTGGTAAACGCAGATGGACTCAGAACATCATGAAAAGTCTGAATATGTCAATGCGAGATACTGGCAAACTTGCTCGAGACCGCACTGCATTCAGGGAAACAGTGAGAGAGACAAGATCAAGGAAGGACACGTCACATGACAAGCAAACAAACAAACAAACACGCAGTTGGTGAAGTCTTTTTACAACGACTTCTACAACATATGACCCTGATATAAGAAAACACGATTAACTGCAACAGCCTTCTTAAAATCATCAAATCAGTGTTAATAATTCATGCTGTTTTTTAGAACGACTTCCACAATATGTGGCCCTGATATAAGAAAACAAAATTAATTACTGCAACACTCTTCTTCAAATTATTGAACCAGTGTTAATAATAAACAAAATTAATTACTGGAACACCCTTCTTAAAATCCTTGAACCAGTGTTAATAATTCATGTTGTTACATTTTAAACAGTTTCAAAACAGCTGCATCGACCTGAACTTAGATGCGGTGCAGGCTGTGGAGAATAATAATCATGGGCCGTACTCAAGAATTTACCTCATGCTACATGGGCATATGCGTTTGACATTCCTTGATAAGATGATTGTTGTTTCGATGACTGTTGAGTTTTCATGGCGCTGCGCACTTCAGTTCTTTGCTGGCAACCTCGCATTGAAGGTCATGAAACACAGGCATCGATGTGGAAAGTGAATGGGCTATGGTTGTTTGTCACCAACGGACCCGTGTAGTTGGTTTCTCAGCAGATTCCATTCCATTACTGGACATGTCGATCTCTATCGCTGACCAAGATGGACAGTTTCATTTCCAGGGACGCTACAAAGAGATGGGATACAGTCACGACCAGTTTTATTCCATGTCTCACAACGGCGCCATATCCCTAGCCTTGATGATACAGAGGATAACTCAACGTGTAGTATGGAGGTACATAATCTGAAATAGAGGCAGGAAGAAATTTTAAAAAAAGATTATTCCTCGAAGAGAAGGTCATTATCACGCATTCACTGCTGAGAGTGTTTTGAAGATAAATGGGCATCTCATCATCATCATTCCTCTATACTCAAAATGGAGCATAGGACATCAGCAAAGGTTCTCCTGGAAGTCCTGTCATGAGATTCATCAAACCATGTCTTCCAGCATCCTTTAGTTTTTCCAGTATTGTGCGCCTCCATGTCCCCAATGGCTTGCCCTATTCTTTGCTATTGAGGTGTCCAAGTCAAGGCGGTATAGGGGTGTCTTATTTTTTTTCCATTCGTAGTATGTTGCATATCTTTTTTTAAGGGGGGGGGGGGCTTTTTAGTAATGTTCTCAATGCCATTCATTCAGTCATTTCCTCGTTTGTCACGCGTTCTTCCCAGTGTATTTAAAAATTTTTTTCTGGGGCATCTTCCTTCAAATCCTCTCAGTCTGCTTTCGATTCTCTGACTGGTTCTCCATGTTTCGGCTGCGTATAACAGAATGGAGCAAACATTGGATTTATAGATTCTGAGCTTGAGGTTCGTATGAAGAATAGATTTTCATATGTTTGCTTATTTGTTATGGACCTGAGATGCCTGTCCAATTCTTGTGGATATTTCCTTCTCAACACTGCTATCTGCTGAAATGTCTGTACAAAGCCCATGCGACCATAAACCCATCTAAGCAGCTGGCTTGGACGTAGATTTATGAGGAGCGCAATAATGACCGTTGATGGACAGCTTTATCTTATTTTATCTTATCTTATATCTTATATCATTCCCGTGCTGTTAAACGTCACATAGGGCTCACAAGGTAGTTCGCCAATTTTTCCTGTCTTCGGCGAGTCTTTCAACCTCATCAAGGGATTTTATGCCCATTAATTTGGCCTCTCTTAGCAAGTCCTCTTCAGCGTTTCACGCGGTCTGCCTCTTTTTCTTTGGCCTGTTGTGTTCCATTTTATAGCTTGTTTTGGGATTCTCTGACTGTTTCTTCTCATCACCTGACCAATATATGTCCATCTCCTTTTCCTGACTGGTTGTTGTTCAGTCATCTGTCTTATCTCTGCATTGTTCTTGAATTCGTTCCACTTGATGCCGAGTATTTTCCTGATCACCCTGATTTTCCTTAGGCATTTGTTTTCAAAAGAGTCTAATTTCTTGTCTATTTCTTTAGTTGTTTTCCAGCTTTCGGATGCATAAATGAGGGTGGATATTACATTTGAATTGAATAGTCTTAACTTGGTTTTTGTGCTTATAACTTTTGAATGCCATATGTTCTCAAGATTCTTGAAGATCGATGCTGCTTTTGCAATTCTAATTTTAACTTTAACAGCTTTATACAGATTAGTAAACCGTTCAAGAGGCTTGAAGTAAGTCACGAGCACCACCTTTATGCCAGTTTTAACTTACAGGGTTTTTTACACTACGTACCTCCTACGGTACTGAAAGACGAGCCTGCTGTGAGAAGACTGAAGTCATCTACACAAACTCAGTACAAAGCAATGCTTCGTCTCCTTTATGTCATGTATCCCCTCAAGGAGTATGATGATATAATAGTCAGACCTCTTTGCGGAGGAAACAAAATCTGAACAAAGTAAATGAAACTGTAGGAAGTAAAAATGTTTAAATACAAGTAAAATTTCCATTTCCATGCCATTAAGGCATACTGAGGAATACGGTGTTAGGCCTGTATTTTCCGTGACCTTTGGCACATGAAAGTGTAATGTGGTCAGTATCACGCCTGGCCATTTTACCGGGGCCTTTTTATGTGTACCAGAAAAAAAAAAATCCCACTGCTGAGACTGAACCCGGTACCAACGGATTAGTAAACAGAGCGCCTAACCAGTCAGCTAACCAGGCAAATGTTTAAATGGTTTCAAAATATTTTAAAATAACAACTAGGCATTATATGAAAAATATATACTTCACAAAACTAAACGCGTTCAAGTTTTATTTTCTACGGTCACAATAAATTTTGATTGTTTTAAAAACAGCAGTAACAACTCTATAACATGATATGCTAACCTTCTTTCCCTCTATAATTCTGGAAATCAGAGACTTTAATTTATGTTGCCTGCTTACAACTTCATGAAGACTAACTTTTTAAATATCCAAGTTACACAGGCCCTGTATTATCCATCTACAAACTCCAGCTTGAGAACCGCTGGTGTAATGAATACTATAAACTTACCATTAGTTAACTGATATAGGTTCTGGAGCACAACCTCTCACATTTGCCAGATACCAACTTTGTCTGCATCTGTCAATAATAGAGTTAGATAAAACCCGTAGGTCACAAGCATTTTCAGTGACACACAAATATGTTTTGGTACAAATATATATGAAACTAAATATATAAATATCCGCAAAGATGTGATAACAAGATGTTAAGACTTCTTAAAACAAAACTAGGAACAGCCTTATTAATTAACGTTTTTGTTTGATTAATGTGTAAACTGAAACGTTACAACTCTGTTCCTGTTTCTTTTAAAGAGACTTAAACAAGCATTTTCAAAGTGCATAGTTTATGCAAGCGTTTCTTTGTTATATTTCATCTCCCTGGAACTCCAAAGTGGCGTCACGATAATCTCGAAAGAAGTACACACGTCGCCCCGTTTGTGGAATGGTCACTTTTTCTGAAAGACATGAGCCGAACCCCCCCCCCCCCCCCCCCCCCGATCATCGGCAAGCTTCACCAATATGGGAACCGCAACGAGCCCAACGATATAAGCTACAGTGAAGCAATGCATTAGGCTGTTGATAGAGTGCCATGGGTTATGTGAGACAGGCTCTTGAGCAGCAATAAGTTCCTGTCCTGGATAACCCTTTTTGAGCTCATCTTTGCCATCAAGCCTACCCTGCAAGTGTAAAGACAATTGTTGCTAAGTCCAACAGTGAAAGCCTGCAAACGAAGTTCCAGTTATGAGATCATGTTCAAATGCTAATTAATATAACAAAGATTAAAAAAAAAACAATACAGCGTTCGTATTAATGCAATGTTTGAAAGTGACCTTGCGAAACGGAGAAAGCCAACAGCTAAGTACTGTATTACGCTTAGCTAAGTCTTGTCGGGGAAAAGTCAATGCATTATTCATCGAGGGTGTAAACAGGCCGGGTAGGAAAATAATGTTATGAAGTCTCATGTTATTCATACGCGACAGAGATAAACATTAAATATAGCTTTTATTTTTCGCATAAATTTCATTTATATACTAAACCGTCAATGTGATGCCATTTAATGTATTATTACTTGGAAAAAATGCATATCTGTAAAAATTATATGAGTCGAACTATGGAACTATTTTATTTTCTTGCTGATTAACCAATTCACTGTGCTTCGAATTCGCGTCTGCTCCAGCAAGCTTCTACCTTACCGGTTGTTTAATCTAGTGAAACTTACAGAAAGAATTGTAGGTGGCTGCAGCAAACGGTGGATATTGTGTGGATTTTACAAGCGGTCCGCTCCCGCAGGTAAAGTTAATTACAACGACTGTTGCTTCTGATGATTTTAGCAACCTGATGCTCGCTGGCAATAAAATTATGCCCTTCAAAATGGCGATCCGGGTCTGAATCATCTTGTATTGTCTCTCAACTCTGTGAATGTGATTTTCACAATTAGGATATGCATTTGAAATTGTGTCGTAGTTCTCTTTACAGGTAGAAGGAACTAAAGAAAAAAGGGATAAAACAAATACGTTTACAATTGAACTCCGAAAAGGGGTAGATAGGAAAGCGTCCATAGATTGTTAGCCAAATTAAATACCCAACCGCTTCCGCATTCATCATCGTACGATGAAAGTTTAGGCACAGTATGGCAGGCTGCAAGTTATGAAGGACTACTGTTGTATTAGAAACATATTTTTCGGTTAATGCTATGCAGTGTATAGTTCTTTCGTTTTGTTTTCAAAAGTAAAGTTTAACAGCAGATTTGTGGACTGGAAATCTTTTTCTTTCCAAGGTAAACGTTCACTATGAAAAGCGTATTGCTTTACAAGAGAATTGCTTTATAAATGTTTTGACAGCCTCCTTAGCCACGATAGAATTTTGCAGACCCTTTTTTAAAGTGAAATATTTGAATTTTGAAACTGTTGAAGATGGTTTTTATTTTTGAAATAAAGTACTTAAAAATGTATTCTGGAGAGGTAAGGACAGTGGGAAAAGTAGAACATAACATGAGCTGGAAAACTGTGATATGACAAGGGAAGAAAACTACCATCGGTGTAGCAGAGCCTAAAAAAGTTATATGTGATACAGCAGAATCATAACAACTATCTACCCTCCATGCTTTTTTGAAACCAGTTCACATGGGAATGCGATAAAATACTTTGTACCTTTAAGAAGTGGCTATCCAACCACAGTAACATTCAAGGAAAGGAAGAGGCAGACAGACTGGCAAAAGAGGAAAGAAGAGTGCAACAGATTGATAGAAGCATAGCATAGGAATAAATACAAAAAAGCAGACTAAAATCCATATATAAAGACAAATGGGCAAAACACACCCCACACCAAAAAATAGTTGATGAATACTACAAACTCTTAAGAAATGACCAAGTGATAATCTTTCGACTGAGAACAGGACATTGCAGGCTAAAACACCATCTGTACCAGAAGCAGAAAATTGGTACAACAGATCTGTGCGCCAGCAGCAAAGAACAACAGACACCATCTCACATCCTCGAGAGTTGCCAACTACATGACTCACTCAAACAAATGACCTGGCCAGACACTAGCCCTCTACAAGAGAAGCTCTACTGTGATGGTGAAAATCTTGAGATGAGCTGCTGTATTTGTGAGAGAGATTGGTGTCACTGTCTGGGCAAACGACGATTAAGAAGTAGCTTTGGTAAAGTGTTCCATAATATATAATATTAGCATTTAAATCATCTTTATTATGTGGCACAAAGTACTGTGAATGGCAGACCTCAGGAATAGATGCACCATTTCTTACTGTTTAATGTAATGGTCCAGTGTTCATAATTGTAGGTGGTGTTTGGTGCTGTTTCACAAAAGCTTACACCATATGAGGAAGGGCAAGAAGAAGTAAAATGCGATCAAAGGTAATAAACAATAAAAATGATATCAAAATGACTTCTTCAAGGACAGAATAAAAATACAAATAAGAAATAAATGTAAAAAAAGAAAGATCACTTTGTAATGCCTCAGTAGATGAACAATATTGAATGCTTTTCGACTCCCTTCTTTTTTTCTTTCTCATTTCTGCCTTTTTTTTTTTTTCCATTTTCAGTAATTTTTATGCTCTGACATACATATTCATCCAGGTTTACCTTGTAATACCAGTTTTACTACAGTCATGGTAGCACTTATTTTACTGCTTAGTAAGGTGTATGAGCTGAAAGTTACACGCAAGACAATGACCTTGAAGACCTACAGCAGATTGCTCATTATAGTTAAACAGTTACTACTTCATGAAACTTAAATTTAGCAACAGAGATGAGTGCACTTATGACTTTTTCCCACAAAGATAAAAGATCTTGTCAGGTCGCCATGAATTAGCTAGAGTGGGAATACCCTCAGTTACAGGAAGTGAAGTCTTACTATTTTTGGTCAGCTGAAGTGGGTGTTGTCATGTAAATCTGTTGTATTTCTTGCTTGCATCATTTTTGTTACGTTAATTTCAACTTTTGGCATCAGTTTTGTTGTTGTTGTTTGAGTTCTCTCTGTCATATCATTTAAATTGTATTGGGCAGTTGAAACTGAAAATAGAAATAACAGAAAAAAAACCCCCAATATAGCAAGCAGTAAAGCCTTTTGTTCAAATTAATATAATTAAAATCATGCTGAAAGTAAAAGTTAAAGACAGAAGAGGATAGGATAACAGTCATGTAGACAAATGAACAACATTAAGCTGATTCAAGTTGAAAACACATTTGATTGCTCACTGACACTGTATAAAACTTAGGTTTTGAAACTGTGAAGACTTTCTGTTTGTGTATTATAATGCTAGTTGTGATTTTAATTAGTTAATATAAGAATTGTGCATTACACCACACAATATATGTTAGCAGTGAATGCTATGTATGATATACTCTCAATTTCTTCTAAATGGTGATGAATATCTGTGAAACAAGTTATGGTTAATACATAAATGTTAAAGCAGCATGATACACCAGTGTTAGAGCTATCTTGATATACTAAATGTTATAGAAGCAGCATGATATACCAGTGTTAGTTAGCTTCAAGGTATTTGGTGGAAAACTGAAGTAGTAAAGAAGAAAAGCAGAAATGTGGCAGTAAAAGAGACATCTGTTTTTACTTTTATTGAGAGTAAGACACTTTGTAACTGGAAAAAAAAAAGCATTCATCAGTTTTCTTTTGTATTGTATATTAGCTGTGGTTGGTTGCACTTAGTCACATCCTGAAGATGTGTCACTTTAATATTATTTTGTGAAAAAGTTCTCACTCCTCAGTGTTCTTGTTGCTGTTCAGTGTACATGATTATATTCACACCACTATCACCATGGCTTCATTGATGATTGTTATTGAGCATTGCTTCTTTATGCTGAAGAGAGTAATGAACTACATTAGGATTCTGGGTAGTGATTAATGTGCCCCTATGGTGATGGAGCCTGAAGGGAAGCCCAGTTCTTAGCTATGCTTTTAGAATTCAGAAAACCACCAGAGCCTAATTTGTTCCTGTATCTAAAGAGTCTTGCCATGGCATCAGCTACTAAGAACTCATATTCACAATCACACTGAGAAACAAAGAACATTAACAATGCTACTCTCAAAATTTGACATTTTTCTATAAACAGTTAAATTAATACTTCCATAGATTCTGACTTGAGGAAACATGATTGTTGAACTTATTCTGCAGTTATAATGTTTATACTTCTAATTCTTCTGCTGTTGTCTGCCTGTAGATTTTTGGCAAATAAAAAAAAAAAACTCAGTCCTGCAAATATATTTCAGTAGTATCCTTCTGCATTAATGTTAAAGTTATTTGCTATTTTTTTGTTTTTAACTGACAAGAACACTTCATTGCCTCTCTGTAGAAAACATGAAAAGTTGTTTAAAAACAATCTTATTTTAAAGAGCATATGTAGAAAGGCAGTATGTGAAAATATTACCTACTTTGATTTTAGTTACATGTTTCAGGTCTCTATAACATTCATAGAGATTTACTGATAGAGTAAAATGGTTCTGTTTAGATTCAAATTTTATTGTCAGCAGATAAGACTGAACAAGGGGAAAGGGAGAGGTGGGTGTGAGAAGAGTGTAGTGGCATCAAGTTCCCAGTATTTTTCCTGACATTCTGACATTTTGTTATCTGCCTGGGAATATGGTAAATGCCAAATGTGCAGGATATGTGGTCTGAGCTATGAACAAACAGGCTGGACTGAGTTGCTGTGCCTTCTGATGTATGGTTTTGTTCAAGGCTGTGTATTTTTGGTGTTCCTGGCTTATTGTTTTATTACATATCATAGGCAGACATTGGTTGATATGAATGCTATCAGTCTCCAGCTTGTTTCACAAAGTGTGCTTTCTGATTTTACTGTGTGTAATTGGCTTCTGTGTAATAAGTATTCAAATATAGAATGTTACATTGAATAACTGCTTGTATTGAGCTGTGGGAACAGGGTCGTGAAACAATAGGCATTAATTATTTTTTCTTTCGTAATCTTACAAGATTTAGATGTGTTAAAATCAGATATTCTGTGTTTGTTTCCTGGAGTTTTTTTGTTGTAATCATAGAACATTTGATGTTCTGGTGATGTTTCTGGTGATAAAAATCAGACATATTTTAAAAAAAGAAAAAAAAAAGATACACTGTATGATGATGTTGATAATATGATACTCCTACTGTGCATGTGCAATGATGTCCATAATGTTAAGCTATTCATTGCAAGCATTAAGTTAGGTTTCTTCTCTAGAGGTCTCCTGTGCACACAAAATTGATAATGTAATTAGTGTCATGCCTTTTTGCCTTACCTTCAACGCTCCTGTGAGAGTCGGGTACCAATTTTTACTGCTGGTTAACTGGGGCATCACTGGATGGAATTGAAGCACCAACCATCCACTTGAGAGATAAATGCACTAGCCTTTTTCCTTCTCAAATATTATAAGGTTAAATGAGGCACTTTGACTCACTGCGATGAGTTGCAAGAGTGGTGTTTAAGTTGTAGCTTCATTTTTTAAATTTATGTGTAAGAAACGTATGAAACATGACTTATAGGTTTAAAATATCATGGGGCTAGTTATTATGAAGTCCCATTTGAGAGCAAAGTGGTTAATAGTAAAATATGACAAAAACATACATATATTGGGAATTCATGATACAGGAGTCTGATTTCCTGTTTTATTTTGTTAAAGTGTCGTGCTGGAGACTGAATGTGTGAGGCCAGACTTGTAAGGAACAGAATTCACCATGACTGAAATAGAGTCGCTGGTAAACAATGTCCGGTGGGACACTTCAGCAGCTGATGATGACTTCGATGCAAGCAACAACTCCTCAAAACTTTTTGAAAGATCAAGAATAAAGGCCCTTGCAGGTGAGTTATCTCTCTGTCTCTGTTGTGTTGTAATTTATTAATTTCGTATAATATCAGAGTACAGGGTGTCCCTAAAATCTGGACACATAAGAAATCTCATTAACTATAATTATGGTGTGGTGTGGTTTGTGGAACGCTTGTGTGTTGGGATCATTCTTCTTCGATGAACATATATCTGGTGAGACTTGTCTAGCCAAGCTGAGAGATCAGTTAGTGCCCCAGCTTGAAAGTTTAGGTGAAGGACTTCTTCAGTGGTTCCAACAGGATGGCACCCTTGCCCATTTCGCCACGGTGGTAAGAGATTGGCTGAATGACAATTTCCCTAACTGGATTGGAAGACGTCATGTGGAGTGGTCTCCTCATTCACCTGCCCTTAGCCCTCTTGACTTCTTTTTCTGAGATATGTTAAAGGAGAAGGTGTACTCAATGAAAATCACAGATGTAACACACTTGATTGAATGCATAAAGAGTTATTGTGCTAAAATTGATGGCATTGTGGATTTAGTACATCAAGTTCAAGTGATTTTTGCAAACGTATCAACCTTTGCATCACAAATGATGGAAATCATATTGAAGACGTTATTTAATATTCCAATTGAATAAAATGTTAATAACTTTCATTTCTTGAAAATATGTATTTTTGCGTATGTGTCCAGACTTGTGTAATGCCTCTCTTACTTCATGCAACATGCAGTTTTTATATGGTGTCTAAGATCTGGACTGCATTCCATGGAGAAGGTAAAGAGCTTCTCTCTGTGGTCTTGTTGTAAGCAAGGCTGTGGAGTCACCACACTAAACTTTCAACTTTGCCTTTGGCTCATATTTGTTACACCCTTTGACCTCTTCATAAATGATACATTTCTGGCAATTCTGACATTGACCAAAATTGTTTCTGACTTGGATGCCACAGCCCTGTTGTAATAGATGCCAAAGGATTTACTTTGTGTTCTCACATGCTGAGAATCTAGTGGTGTTGGTGGGAGAGTTTGTGGGAGAGGCGTGAGAACTTCACCTGGGAATAGGATTAAAATTTGTAGTGCCTCTTCAGTGGCTTGTAGGGGAGGACAACAGAAACTGCTGGATTTATGCTTTATAACACAAGATATGTACATGGATTTTTCCTTCATGGTGTTTTGTGAAAAAAGACAATGTCAGCAATCCTGTTAAGTAACAGAAGAAGCATTCTTAAAGTGCATCTTGCAGACACACATAAATACTTATAACATAAGTATTTATCTTAGCTTACATTCATGCATTCATGGACTTGACTGGAGTTCAGTGATGATGATTCTAAAAACATTAAAATGATTGTTAAGAACATGTGGTAGCACATTGCTAAAGTCAAGCATATGATCACAGAAGAAAGCTGTAAACCTAGTTAATGACATTTGAAAAAAAAAGCCTGTTAAAGCTGACTGAAAATAGATTGCTGTCTGCTAGCTACTTGAATTCTGGCATGAGCTTGGCCGGTAGCCTTGTGCTAGTTTTTGCTTTTAGACAGCTTAGAGATGGGAGAAAAAAATGTTTTGACAGTCACTTGTATTTAGACACCATGTTTCAAGTGTCAGTAAAATGCAGGCTCGTTTTTAGACCACACAGTTTAATTGAAAACTATTGTGGATGCTTTAAGCCTGGTTTTGGTTTTCTCCTCAAAGTGTTCCCATTTCTGTGTCTGTTGCCAAGATACCATAATTAAAACAAATTGTTGGATGTGTAAGTCTGTGATAGCCTGTCAGTGTCTTGGTGTCATTGAGCTTTCTATAACATGCATAAGTACGATTCTTTACGTTATTTTTGTTTTAAAACCCGCGCCACTTCTCTTCGTTTTGGGAGATAATAGCAAAAGTTGCAAGCGCTTTGTGAACACCTGGCTTTGCTTTCTTCTTTTGTTTAGAACAGGAAATTCTCACCCTACTACCCTCTTCTCCCCCCCCCCCCCCCCCCCCCCCCGGACCCTGGATTATTTCTTGGCTGGTTTAAAGGTTAAGAGAATGTCAGCGTGCACCTTTCGTTGTCTCTGTACATTCATTGAGAGGGGTTTTTATGGGTGAGAGAATGGATGTCTTTAATTATAAGCGACGGGTTTTTGTTGTCCTTCTAATGCTTAGCCAGCTTGTTCAGTCTGTGTAATGGGAAAGTTTGAGAGAAAATTTGGTATGGTTAGCTAGGAAAAATTTTACACAGAGATTGCTCATGCTCGACGGAGAAAACTCCCAAGTGGTTGCCTGAAAATCGATCTTGGGAATCCAGCAAGATGAGCAATCGTCTAGTCACGTTAGGGCGACGCAGTAACCTACTAGGGTCTGGGTTTGATTCTCACTCACTCTCTGACTAATTTTCTTTCTCTCACTTCTTGTCTTTTTATTTGCTTTTAAATCTAATGTAATTTCACACGTCACTGTTCCAACTGTTGCTCACTACATTATATTCTCTTTCGAGGTGCATTTAGCCTAGTTGATTCACGTAATTTCGTGATACCATCCACATATCTCCACCCTTGTTTGTACCTCATGATTTCCCTTTAGTCGTTTCATCATGCAGTCCAAACGATATTTTAATTATCAGGTTTTTATGTGTTTCATTATTTCTTGTCAGTTTTACTTGCTGAAGTACTTGTTTCTTTGTGTTCTTTGCTCTTCTGTTAATGAGATACGCCAAGTTTCTATACTGTCATTTCATGGTCTTCAGTTTTCTTTTCTTTTTAGTTGTCAGCTTTTCTCCACCACTTACTAGGGAGTATGCTTAATACTTTGCAGTGTCTACTATTACCGGTAATTGCTGAACTTTGTTGGAGGCGAGGATTTTGTTCTGTTGAAGGTGTATCTAGCCTTTCCTAGTCTGTTAAGTTTCCTTTTACGATTTGATTTTAGTCACACTAGAGATTAAAAGTCACGTAAATTTTTTGTGTTTCGATAAGTGAGCAAAGACGTTGAGAATGGGAAAAAATAGCAAAAACTTGTTGATTTCTTTCCCAAGTCATACATTCTTGGGTTTTCCGTGTATGGCTACAGCGGCTGTAGCTAGGCGAGTAGTCGATATATTGGCTGCTACGTGTTGAGTGAGTCATTCATTGCTGGCCTGCATTGATTATCTTGTTTCAGCTTCCCCAAGCTCGTCCAGCACACGCAGGCGCATCATTTGTGGCCACTGTGTCAGATGAATGCCGCTGCTTAGCATGGCTTGAGCGCATTCAGATATTTTATTCATTTACTTTCATTAGTACTCTATTTGCTGCAAGACAAGATAACCTGTGCCTGGGGTATTCACATTCTTATATAAGAAATAAACAAAAGGATCTCATTTCTCTCTCCTCCTGATTAAACACGTGACATAACTTTGCCTTACAGACTTTTGCAGACTTCTGCATTTGCAGAGGCAAGTTTTTCAGAATACATGTCAAACTCTTACCTACCCCTCCCCCTTTTTTTTTCCTTTGGTAAAATGGGTGTAGGAAAAGTTGATGGAGGCCTTGTGTAGACTAGTCGAGGTCATTGCATTAAGTGCAGTCATAATTTGTACATTAACTTATTTAATAATGGGGTGAGGGAACATATATGAGCATGCTACTACAGGGAACAAATATCCACGTGTCCAGATCGGAGCTTGCTATAAGTTATAGTCTCTGTCTGGTACATCTAGTAACAGCTGGGATAACAGGTATATAACACAGCGGACAGGGGAAACAATGAAAGTAGACTTGAATTGGCCAGTTTTTTTGTGTGTCTAGGAAAGAAATGGAAGCCACTTTTTTCATCTTTCACATGAGTCTGTATTAACCAACCATATTTCCTTAATGTTACATAATATTAGTTAATGTTAACGCTTATAACAGTAAGTTTGATTTTGAGCTAAAACTTCACTCGGATAGAGGGGTAAAATATATATGAAATTCACTTCTGCAAGAATGATTTAAATAGGTTTTATCATGTGTTTGTGTCTGATAAATTGTGATAGTATATCAGTGGAGAAAAATAAAGTGATACATGATAAAAGCAAGAATAAGAGAAAATTAGATTATCTTAGAGCGTACCATAGGTAAAACTCCTGACAGGGGAGCCTGCAGAGAAGCTTGCGTCTTGGATTCATTTGGGTTCTCAACAAAGCCACTTTAACTACTCTTCATGGCACTTGATGTTCGCGTGTGAAGTTGGCAACGTATAGTTAACAGACAGTCATACTTTGTTCTGTAGATAGATATAAAAACTCAGTTGAAAAAATGTTACTGTCAAAATTTTTAAAAAATTGATGATTAAAGAAACTTCTGAATGACTTGCTATCAGTAGCGGGCGTGACCTCCGGCAGCCAGCCTGAGTACAGGCTTCATGTACAGCGTCTAACTGATGTAATAAGTCTGTTGAGGTCTCTAACTGATGTAATAAGCCTGTTGAGGTCTTTTTTGTGGGATTGTCATCCACTGAACGAGCAGGGCGTTCACCAAACTAACAAGTGTCCCAGGTTGTTCAGGGATGTTATAATTCGCTGTCCCAGGCTTGTTCAATTGTTTCTTGAGGTCAAGAGGAGGAGTAGGCTAAGGAAGACTTATGATATTATTGACGTCCAGTACTCTACTTACTACATCCTTTGCCCTGTGGCAGAGTGTGTTATCGTGCATAGAAATAATTTTTTTTACAGATAGGAAACGACGAGGCTTCACACAATAAAGGAACAGAACACATTGTTGTATGGTTAGCCCTAGAAAAAAAAATTATAAACAAAGCACTTATAGACGTGAGAGAAAGAAAAATGACAAGGTGTGTGCAAAATAGCCACGTTTATTAATGTGGTGTTCTCTTGTGGCGAGACGGCTGCTCGTCCTACCAGAGTCTGTGGTTCAAGTCTCAGATAATTCTCGTGTCATTTTTTTCCCTTCACATCTAAAAGTGCTTTGTTTATGATTTTTTGTTTTTGTTTTGAGGTCTAACCATACGACGATGTGTTCTATAAAATAAATTAAGCACCAGACTGTCTCATTTGGGAATACTGAGGGGTCTGATGACCTCGTCCAAATATCTGGACATTCAGTCATCGTCCTAAAGACGTGCGTATCAGTACGTCCACTTGTCCAGATGCCGGCCCAGACCACCAAACTGCCCCCCCCCCCTCCGTATCAGTCATGTTCTACAGAAGCATAGTCAGCAAACCTCTCTCCAGCTTCTCTGCAAACTCGTCGACGACCACCGTGAAAGTCCAAACAAAATCAAGGTTCATCAAAGAAGACAACACGGCGTCATCGATTTGCAGTCTACGTGTTGTTGCGCTATCTTGCCAGGTTCAGCCGAGCTTGTCGCTGACGGTGATTGAGAGGGACCAGAATGCTGCGAGTATTCTTGATTGAAAGCCAGCTTGGTGTAGATTCCTGATGGTTTGATTGGAAACTGGCAACCCATTCGTCACTTGCAATCGTTTTGTAACGTTCGTGTAACAAATCGTCTTCTTGCGGGGAGAGGGGGGGGGGGTAGTCTCTCTGGGTAGGTGACAAGTGGTCAACCAGTCTTTGGTAAAACAGACTGGCTGTTTTCCTGAAATCATCTCAGGGCTCTAGGGATACACTTCTGCTGCCTTCAGAGTGTCAAGCAACATGTTGTGAAGCTCCAGCTTGTAGCATTTCTATGGCATGGGCAACTCAAACGACGTTAGAACATCTTTAGACAGCAAATCTTTACCGTCAAGATTCACCGTAGGCACATTTTTCTATACTGATCTGTATCAGAAAACTGAGTGGAAAATTACAGTGACACCACGGACCTGTTAAATTCTCGTTTTCCACATGCAAGTTGGAAGCATGCTTCGGTGAAATGTGTTCACGAAATATCGCACTTTCATTTGAGCTGGGGGGGGGGGGGGGGGGAGAGAGAGAGAGAGAAAGTTGCATTTTGTAAAAAAATTGAATTGAAAAATAAAAAGCATCAAACATTTGTCGCTTAATTTTGTGTGTGTGTGTGTGAGTGAGGATATACTTAACCGAGAATGAAACGAATGAGTTTGAGAATGAACAGGGCAGATGGTAGGAGTCGTCCAGCGTACCACGTGAACGCGTCACCAGCAAATATTAATCTGGTTTCTTTTATATGAGAGTTTCTTGAAGGGAGCCGAACGTACCTCATTGGAGGGAGGGAAGGGGGACGACTGAAGGGTGCACATAAGCTATTCTCGTTGATAACAGGCTTGGAGATGGGCCGCAGAGAAAACTTTCATTTAAAATGTAAGGATCATGAGCTGAAAATGGTTGAGAAATCTTGTTTTGGACAGCACCGTGTAGGAGCTGGACTAACAGCATTATACTTTGTTACCAGGTCCAGCTGTGTTCACCTTATCGATTTTTTGCTTTTCTTGCCACGAGTACAATCTTTGATGGGTCGTTACAGACGAGATGTGTTTCACAACAAGCCACTATGAGCTCACTGGAAATTCATGAAGCGTCCCTCTCTCTCTCTCCCTCCCTCTCTCTCTCTCACAGCTCACTGTCGACATATATACTCTCAGCTTCGCTTTACATCATCTGGCTGAGTATCATGTGTCACTTTCTCCAAACACAAATATCACGTACCCACTTTTCTAGTGATGGAATTTAATGGAACGTGACGGAGTATACATGAAGCACACTACCGTGTGTGCTTAAGATTTCGCTATCTGTTGAGCAACAGGGCAACACTTGTGCACACAAAATAAATACACAGGATTATTTCACGAAACCAGTTCTAGTTTAACATCAAGGACTACTTGTCACATGAAACAAGATGGAATAGCAAGCCCTGGACAGAAATAGTCTCATCCCGAACGATTTAAAAAAAGCATGCAGTGATATCTAGTTTTTTGTGACGGGTGACCTGAACATGATTGCTGTAATTTATGCTGGCCTATGTGGTGCTGCATATCCCAGACAGTTCCTCGGTCCATATCCCCGTTCCTTCACTCATACTTCCAAAACTCTTCCCTCGCAGTCCCCTTCGCTCTTACATTATTTTCTCTGTAACGCTGTCTGATGCCTTTCCCCACGTGTACATTACAGCCCGTCTCTCACGTCTCTCTTGACGATCGATCAGGTCTAGCTATTGATTAATTCCTGCCATGCACTACCAGAAAGGAATTTTTACTCGGTAAATTCTGGTAGGAATTCATTTTACTTTTTATCCTACGCTTTTTTTTTTTTACATTGGTCTTGACATACAGATGTGATTTACTGCACATCTTTTTCTTGACTTACAGATGTGATTTACTGCACATCTTTTTCTTGACTTACAGATGTGATTTACTGCACATCTTTTTCTTGACTTACAGATGTGATTTACTGCACATCTTTTTCTTGGCTTACAGATGTGATTTACTGCACATCTTTTTCTTGGCTTACAGATGTGATTTATTGCACATCTTTTTCTTGGCTTACAGATGTGATTTAATGCACATTCTTTCTTGATCAGCTACTTCCCGTAACTTTGTGTTGTGTTTAAGTTTCACGTGATTTAGTCATTATTTAAGCACCCGTCCTTCACTGTCGCCAACCTTATTCTAACTAGAATCCATTTCATTGACTTTTTCGCATAACGCAGAATGATCATAATCATGTTATCTGTCAAGAAATCCACCTTTATCATCTTGACTCATCACCTTAAAATTCCGTGTTCTCAGGCACTCAATTCCGAACATCACAAACCCACACTTAACTCCACGGCCACGAAATGGACTTGACACCAGTTACAGAAAACGGCATTCCTATTTGCCATGTGCTGTCATAAAATAGGGCCGAACCGCAGTACCAAAACGGAATGAGATAGTAATTAGCGGCACATGGTGCACTGCTTGCATTAAGGTTAGCGAACTACAGCAGACTAAGTCCCTGGTAACGAACTAGTCTGACCTAAGTCAATAGGGATCGAATGTGAAGACAAAGCTAAAGCTGATCTTATAATTAATCCTTGTCAAACTCTAGTGTTTTTTTTTTTGGCAAAAAGGCACATATATAGCAGGCTAACAACAGACTGTCACACAGCGCAACCAGCCTCCTTTTGAAGGCGGATGCAGAATAAGAAAAAGATGGCATTAACTTTCTTCTCCTTGCCTTTCCTCTCTCAAAGATGATAACTACGTAACCAGTGGATCCTCTCAGGAAGTTATAGGTAATGATTGATTCCCCACAAGAAGATGACATACGTGTAGGATCTGTTTTACCGACTGCCTTTCTTGTTAAATCCATATTCACCTAAACGAGTTAGCACTTCGTCACTTACCACACAACTATCAAACCATTTTTGAAGCTTCTCTCGCTCCCATATACTTTCCCTTTCAAAGATGCTAGCCTTGTAGATGATATAATGTCTCTTCAAAGATGACACTGCTTCATGCCCGCCTTCATAAATCTATTTTTATCTCTCAAGAAGTTTGTTTTTTTTTCATCATGTACTCGACAATCTGTAAACCCAGTTTGCTCCTCTAAAATTCACAGTTACCAGTTCTCATAAGTCCTTTGTAATTTAGTTGTTATATGTTTAGTACTTGGAATATAAAACCGGTTGTTATGTTAACTCACATCTTAAGCTATCGTGTCATGTAAGCAGAGATCGTAGAGAAGGTTCAGAAAATGTAGTGTAATCTAATGATGAATAATTGTATTTGTCAGCAAACAGCACAGTCATAAAGAGATTATTTCAACACATGCAAATTAGTCTCCGAGAACAAACTGCGCAAAAAATTGCTGTGTGTAGAGTAATGGAGTGGGGCGACTTTAGCTTTATTTTACCAATACGTGCCTCCTCTGTTGCCACTGGTAGGTAAACAGGTATGTGTCGAGCTTTCCTGTCACAGGACGATGAAGGTTGACATGAAATGTCATAGACGGAGGCCATTTTACCAGTCACCATTCACAAGAAGGCCTGCATTCGCGGGATATTGACAGCTTTAGAGCCTTTTAAGATTAGGACATTCCCTGAATAATAATTCATAGATTTTATGCCACAGAAAAGGGGGCTTGTATGCACGAATAAGAATCTGTTAAGACTTTGCTGATCCCATCGTGGCATTAACACAGGTTAAATATGTACATTACAGCGCCGTACTAGGCGTGTAAATAGAACAATAAAGTATATTTTTCAATCGCTTGTTCAGCAAAGTTATATTATTTCACAGCGTGCGTGTGTGTTAGCCCACCCAAGCATGCAGCCCATGGTGATGTGTTTGTAATAAAAAGGTGGTCTCTCTCAGCTGACGCAGACTTAAAAATAGGTACATTGAGCACAGGTTGGGGGGGGGGGGTTCTGATACAGAAAATATCACTCTATAGGGACTAGGTAGGCCAGATTGAACTGTGCACAAGGCCCGAAGTGCGCTGAAGACGTAGAAATCAGTCTCCACAACTTTAGACTACGCCCAAGTTACGGCGTGTGAGCTGAGATATACTGACACGAACAGAGTTGTTTCCCCCCAAACATAGTCACCACATTCTGCAAAGATGACTTTGGCCTGAATATCCCGTATATCTTCGTATAGCACAAAGCGATGTGCTTCGTTTTGATGAGATATCTTTGTAGCAGGCATTTTACTTAACGCTAAAAACATGTAACCATTTATGTCGCTAACATACGAGTATATTTCTTATTGACAAACCTTCAGAGTTTTTTTTGTTTTTGTTTTAAGAAAGGGAAAGCTTTCTACTTGCGTGGCTTTTAAGTTGATGGTTAAATCTATACTTAAACAGACCAGATATAAAATGGTGCCATCACATTTGTTAGTTTACAGTAACTTTAGCACTACATACCTCCTGCAGTAACTTTAGCACTACATACCTCCCACAAGATCCCCACACAATGGCCACATTTGGAAAGGTCGGGCTCGGAAATCTCTCATTTGTCTTGACCGAAGTAATTGAGGAAACGGGCAATTGTAGGGCACTTGAAGAAGGCTCCTCGCGACCTTGTTCGCGTTTAAACATAGAGGGTGAGGTTCGCGATATCACTTTCTCTCTCTGTGTATGTGTGTGTATATATATATGTATATATGTTTGTTCATTACCCCCCCCCCCCAAAAAAAAAACAAAAACTCTTCCTTCTCTGCTATTCATTCGTTCCAACAGCTAGATTCAGCATATCCCAGACTAGTACTTTTGATAGGTACGGAAAAAAGACGAGACAACAAACGTGCAGCTTTATCATACATCAAAAGAGAGGGCAATCAATGCGCTGGTTGATACAGAAGAGGCAGTTAAAGCTGGAGCACACACGAAACTGAAGTCTGTGTAAGAATAAATAGGCATTAGACGTGTAGAGACACACAAAAAATAGCATAAAAATAATTACCATTAATGTCAACAATGTTAGAAGCACAATAATGTAATCACTGCATATGACAGTATGTCGAGATTAGGAGTGACATAATCTATGGTGAAGCGGTCACTTTGGTAGTCTTTGAGTAATGGCAGTCATTTACTGACTCTAGTTGCTGTGAAATGGGTACTATGCAAGCGATGTTGAGGACAAGTTGTCGTCGAAGAGGATAATACGCTGCAAATCATACTGGATTACACACGCAGCTAGATGTGGATGAAAGAAAAAAATGGGATATCACGCACAATTCTTCCATAGAATTTGAAACTTGGGGTCAGTAACGACGGCTGATAAACAATTTCACACTCAGTTGTAATTTTAAGTTAATATTGAAGAGAGAAATATAGACTGTCATCATCACATTAAATGGCAGTCTAGTCACGAGTCAGTATTGATTGATCTAACCTTATGTGACAGTATGGCACTTTGTTGTGACGGTACCAGTGAAACGGATAGACTGATATTCAGATCTGTCACCTACTTATTCTCCCTCCCTGTCCATGTTTATAATAGTTGTTGGGAGATGGTGGTGAAGTTGTCAGTCAAGACTAACCCCCTCTCATGGTAGCAAATACTAATGCTGTCCTTCAGCCTTAACGTTATAACTGGGCAGGCAAGACAGCTCTGGTCTGCATAGCTATGAAGATTTTCTCTCTCGCGTCCATCTACGTCTTTTGTCAAGCTGTTGTAAGCCACTCCCTATTCCACATGGAAGTGTGTGATTGAGCATCATCACTGCAGCAACTGCACGGACCAACAGTTTATAGTTCACGGAGGATAAGACAGTGTACGTTCCGAAATAATAAAGCCGATCGGAGGAATTTGTTCAATCTCTTGAGTCAGCACATTCTCTTTGCATAGTGCTGGAAGTTGTAGCGAGTGCGAGGATAGCTCAAGGGCAGCTAGTACAACATACTTCTCCTACCCTAGCCTCTCACCTCTCTTCTTTCCCGGACAGACCTGACCAACAAATGTTAACATCTTTTTTTTATACAAGGCTTTACTCAAGTACACGTATGACACACTGGGTTTCAATCTTAATTACAATTTCATAATAGTCAAGACGGGAGTTAGAAAAGTGAGACAATCATAAACCGAACTACTGTCATTTACTTTTATATAGCGTTCTGTATATAGTTCTGATTGCTAAAAGTGAAGGGGAGCTACAAGCCCTTCTGGACATCGTGGTTCGTGAAAGTAAAGGTCTCCATCATCATCAGGTGCCGTGCCGACGCGTTGGCTATTATGCTTCTCCAGAGTACACGATCCTTCATGCAGGCCATCAGTTTAGTTGGTGATCTCCTCTCACACCATCCTGTCAGACTGTCCAGTATAATTTCTCTTGGTATTCCTCTTGATCTTCTTCCTTCTATTTTTCCTGTTGTTATAATATTTTCTCCGCCTGAATAAAAAGAAGACGGAAGTGATGGTCATCTCAAAGAAAAGAACGCCACCAAAATGTAGCATTACCATCGATGGCACAGAACTGAAACAAGTTGATAGATTCAAGTACTTAGGAACGATTATAACAGCTGATAGGAAATGTCACAACGAAATAAAAAGCGGACGTGCTCGGGCCAAGTCAGCATTCCAGAAAATGAGAAACATCTTGTGCAACAGATCCATATCAATGGAAACAAGATTCCGAGTACTTAAATGTTACATCGAGCCAATTTTGTTTTATGGTTGTGAAGATAGTTCAGTGAGATTTTGTTCTAGTTCGCACCAAAAAGGCCCCGGGGTTCACCCAGCTTCTAAAAATGGGTACCGTAGAAATCTGTGAAGGTAATGCGGCCAGGCGTAATACTAACCACCTCACACTTTTATGTGTCGAAGGTCATGGAAAATGCGGGTCTAACACCGTATTCTTCAACATGCCTTAATGACACGGAAACGGGAATTTTACGCGCGCGCGTGCTCGTGTGTGCGAGAGAGAGAGAGAGAGAGAGATCATACATAGCATAATACAATGGCAGATCCTCTCTCTCTCTCTCTCCTTAAAAAAAAAAGTATTTCAGAAATCCAAAAATTATTCTCCTCACTCTGTCTCACCATTTTATTTTATTTTTATTTATTTCTTCTTCATGGCTGCCACTCTCCACTCTCTCCCCTTTCACGTGCTTGTGCTTGCGTGCCCTCATAATTCGCCATGTTTTACTTGACAGTGTATGCTTATAGCATTAGACGTTTAAAAAAATACAATTGCAGTTCTTTTCGCACCAGAAATATTGTTTCTGATTCAAGATCATGTGTTTGTGAATGCAGACTTTTTTTTTTTCTTAATGCAGAGAGCATGTTGATTTAGTAAAATTGTTGTGAGCTCATCATTGTCGTATACCTTTCCGCCTATCACGCTTTTCGCATTTTGTGCGGTTCTTTGTGCCTCAGATCTTATCTGTTTCATTTCTTTTCTCACGGCATTTGCTCAGCTCATCTATATTTTTCTCTCTCTCTGTGTCTTCCTCTTATTTTCTCTCTTGTGATGCATGAATCCAGAACAACCATCTGCACGCGCAAACAACTCGAAAACTTCTGGATATAGGATGCAAGGACGACCGAGGAAAAAGTGGATAGATGGGGTGAAAGATGGGGTTAAGGAAACATAACGGCTACCTAAGACTATCGCCTTGCTCTGGACGGATGTCTTAAACCCCATGTGACGCTAATGGCATTAAGCAGACTGATAAGGTGGAGGAGAACAAATAAGAATAATACAGAATACATTTGATTATTTTTCGTATATCTGGATAAATTGTTTATGAATTGGTAGTAAAGCATAATAATTTTATTGCCAACTTACCTCTACTGAAGGCTTGCTAATGCGTCCACTGTATTAATTAGGCACGCATTTAAGCGGAGATCGTTGTATCCAGATTAGATTGTATACTGAGAAGTTCATTTAAGATATGCATCCAGTGTTGGACCAGTTTTCCAGCACACATGGCTGGCTACAATGCTATCTGAGACAAAAATGCTTGTTAACATTAGTCAGTACAAGTACTCTTTGAAACACGCAGCATACAGTCATGAAACACATACTAACTTCAGTGACACTTGAGATGAGTGGTCCACGCAGCGTGTAATTGATACAAATCTGCTGGCTTCTATTTTTGTATGAATAAGTATTTAAGAAACTGCACATGCTGGTAAACCACGTGACCATGTAATGTACTGAGATAACAGATCTGAAGGTTATCACCAATCTTCTGTAGATCTTGCACTTATGTAAACTGGCGAAGTGATCTGACACACAGTGGCATACTGTTTGCATGCTGTGTGGTGACTTTGCTGGCCCGGTAGTTAAGTTCTGGTGTCATAGTTATGTCCGGCAGATTATTAAAAATACGCTAATAACATTTCTCTTGTCAGATGAGATATTTGTGAGACATTGTGGTTTGGATACATTTCTGGTGCATTCAACAGTAGTGAATTTTAAATGAATACTAAAAGGAGTTCATTTCAAAAAGTTGCTTGGACTGCGTGTAATGTTTTACTATAAGAGGCATCTAATCATTGCTAATGACATAGAAATTCGGTATATAGGACAGCCTTTCTCTGAGTGTGACGCATACACTCTCAGCAAACCTCATAGAGCTAAACGTCATGTAAGAGGTTCTCGGGTGTGGCCTTCTGTACTGGGGATCTCTTTGCTTCATTAATCACTCCATAAGTGATAGGTTGTGACCACATTTGTTCTCAGTGAAATTTCTTGAGTAAATATTTGGTTTTATTCTTGAGTGAGAAATACACTTTTTCCCGAGAGCTGTGGATTGTATACATTTTCTAGCATCACGAAACGCTTCATTAAATAGTGGAACGGATTATTACGTTATTGCAATTGTACGAAAAAAACCCCAGATTGATGATACAGACAACTAGTAGCATGTGAGTTAGTTCTTTTTCCTGCTGCTTGCTGTGTCATAATTGGACGTCCAAAGTAATTACAGACAAAGCAAGTGGAAAACAGTTTAATTATACATATGGATTCACTAGATGAGCTTTCCAACTCTCCGCAGTATCAGGAGCGGTTCATTAAATCCAAGATCAAACAACTGTCCGGTACGTGGCTGATAACATAAATTATTTGCTCTTCGGTATCAGTGCAGCATTATTAAAAGTCAGTATCTGCAGAAACCTGAATTTATTATTTTTGTTTATACAACTGTTGAGATGTAACTTCCAACGATACCCCATTTGGGGGACATAAAAGAATAGTCAATAGTGAGTTGTTGTGAGATGCGTCCTCCAGTTGATTTACTGTAAAAATGAGTACCTGAAATGGAAGGAAAAACTGCATGCAGGAAAATAGAGAGAGAGAGAGAGAGTAGGATATGACAAAGCCCCACCTGTGTGAGCCTAGGCCCAGAGGTCACTGTGACAGAATGAAGTAGTGTCACTTATTGATCTTGGTCTTCAGGTAAAGCTGGGTCAGAGTACAGTTAGGAAAGTCTTGTCACAGTCACGTCATTCAGCCATACTGGTGGCGCTAGTGCTGGTGTGGTGTGGTTGTAGATTGGGCATAGCTTGAGCTATAGACAGACTCTCTCCTGCCCACCCCAATCCATGTTATAAGTAGGCGTTTTACTGGTTCTTGTTTGCCAGTGGTGAACAGAGTCATTCTGCAAGTGAAAAGGAACAAAGTTCAGCACTGAATCTAGACTTGGATTATCTCTCATAATTTCTTTTTGATTAAGGACATAATGTAGAGATAGGCCTGCTTTTCAGTTCTTTGCCCTTGGAAATAACTTGGTACTTTATTACTCTGGTGCCCACTATTATATTAGGGCTGAAAGCCTAATGATGAGCAAGACCCTACTTTTCCTACTCAACAACCCTCCACAGATAGCAGCAACAGCCCAGTAAATGAAATAAGAGTTAGTCTGGTCTTCATGGCATTATCTCTTTATCTTGTGTATGTCCAGTCTGCTATCATCATCATGAGAGAAAAAAACTAACTACTTGGTCCTATATATCACTTGTAGCAACAGTAGCTGACTCTCATGTGTGTGTGTGTGTGCATGCCTGCATCTCTTTCTGTTTTTGACGAAGGACTCGCTGATATCTGGTTTACTTATCTTAGCCATGTTTATTTTTGAACTTAGCTATGCTACACAAGTTTGAGAACCATTCAGTTCCAAGTTTGCTCAAAGCAAGTGTTACATTTTCCTCCACATCGTCATTGTAGCCAAGCAGTATCTTGTCAGTTATGGTTATCATTCCACAAATAATTGTAACACTTTAGACTGACAATAAACCTTGCACAAATACTACAGTAGCTAATTAACATGGTTGTTAGAGTGTGGGCTGAGTCAAGTCCTGTCTTGTGAAAACTGATCAGATGAACAAATACAGTATTGTTTAAGTGAAACCTCAAGGATTCAGAGTTCTCAAAACAAGGAACAAAATGTGTGTTAAATATATTCACACATGGATATTATGTTCACTGTCCTGATACTTATGTTTGAATTATTTCTTATATATTAAAGCCCATCATCTTGCTCAGTTTACCTGTAATCCAGAATAATATGTTGACCAACTGGTAATACGACCCAAACAAGCAGAAATACTTCCATTTTATTACCTGTAGTTACTAATGCCATCTAAATATGAAGCTGTTTTATCTCCACACAGAGGTCTGTGGACTTCATAGTATTATAGTGACCAAAATATTAATTTTAAGGATTATAAACTAAAGATTGAGAAATAAGATAAAGGCAGAAAGTAACTTTCTATAGCAAAAAACCACCTCAAATGTAATTTTTATAGTAAGTACCAGTATAGCCAAGTTATTGTAGGAATAAAATTCTTGTGTATTTTTATGGTGTCTGATTTCAACATTTTCTGTTTGTAGATGAGCGTGAGTTGGTGCAAAAGAAAACTTTCCAGAAATGGGTCAACTCACATTTGATTCGTGTCAACCACAAAATTCAAGACTTGTATGTGGATCTCCGTGATGGCAAAATACTCATCAAGTTGCTTGAGGTGCTGTCTGGGGAGAGGCTGGTAAGACACAGTTTTTATATGTAGATTTATTTGGAGTCCAGATGTCAGTACAGTATATGGATATGTACTTATGTGCATTCAGTGTGTGCAACCAGATTTGACAACAGGATCTTGATATGAGGAAGAAGCTAGGGGGGTGCCACCAGAAACTGGAGAAAACTATGAACTTAATCATGGTGGGAGAACTCTAGAATTAGCATGACCAACCACATGTGAAGAGCAAGGAGCTAAAATGATACATGAATCAACTGTGATTTATAGTATACTGGAAGTATAGTATATCCTTTTTTTTTCTTTTCCAGTTAGCAGCTTAAAATCTGAGCCATTTCTTATTCTGTATTGTTGCATCATTAAAGTGAAATCTCAGATTCAGATGCTGTATGTGTAAATGCCAGCATGTGAAAGAATGTTGTGAGATGTATATGAAAGATCTACAGAACTCTGTAGCATGCATTCTAGGCATTATCTCTTTGCATTTAACATTTAATATCGGTTTGTTTTACTGACACTAAAATTAAGGACAGTTTTAAAACTTCTACTAATAAAATATTAGTAAATTGTTGGCCTGAATGAATATTATGAACTTGAATGAGGTGGTTGATGGATAAATTAGGACATGGCTTTGTCATATTAGACCTAGACAACTTTTTGTCAGTGCTAGAGTTCTGATTTAGTTTTTAGTTGAAATGGAAGTGTTACTGTTGCCAGTGAGGGGCAATGTAGAACTACTGTACTATCATTCACAAGTAGAAACATGGTGGAAGGGAAAAAGGAAGAGAGACTGAGAGAAAAATAAGTGAGAAAGATATTTGTACAAGGCCAGTTCATTTTCTTTTCTAGCAAGGTTTAAAAAAGAACATGAACACCCACACACTCAAGGAGTCATGCGATAGACAGGTTTATATTGGTTGACCTCATCACATAAACTAATGTTCTAACAATAGAAAATTGATTTTGACTTTATGTTAGCTTTAAAATTAATCAAGTTTGAAGTTGTTCAATCTAAATTTGACATACTGTGAATTGATTAATGAATGTTCTATATATGTCATTTACAATTTTGTATCTTCCTTTAGACCTGACCTGATTCAGTATGAAAAGCTTCAGAAATCCAATGCAATGCACAACCTGAACAACGCATTCACTGTAGCAGAGGAGAAGCTGGGACTTACAAGTCTTCTGGATCCAGAGGGTAAATGTTCAGATCTCAAATATATGGCCCTGTTTTATTTTTTGTATTCTCAAAAATATTAAAAAATAACAACAGAAGCATAGAAATATAAACTTATCATTGGCTTAAGAAACTTTGAAGTAGAGGGAAGTGCAACAGTGTTGTGGTGGCTTCTCACACCAAGGATCTGACTTCAGTCAAATCAGCAGTAAAAATGAGTACTTAAGAGGCATCCTGTGTAGGTAAAGGATATCTAATGTGAAGAGAGCACTGTACATGTGACGTAAGTGCAATTAAGAAAAGCAGATTGTTCATATAAAATTCAGTCCTGTTGAATGCAAAGCTGTACAATTGTTATGTCATTTTTCTGATGTAAACTAGCTTTTCCTGTGAGACTGTAATTAGCTGTCAGCATTCTTATGTTGTGGAAATAACTCAGAAACAGATGGATAATACAGACAATCCCTGGGTTACAAATGTCAAACTTTTATACAACCCATAGTCACGATTGACCCCAGTAAAACCTATTATAATAAAAGTTACAACAAACAATAGTTCTTAATAACAAACGGACACTACTTTGCACATATACAGTGGGATATGCATTTTTAAAAAACTATATACTAACACAAACATTTATCTAACGTTGGATATGAACATTGCCTAGCTGTTCTATGTACAGTTAATGAACAGACTTACATAATAGAACTTGTTCTTAACCCAAGAACAGCCTGTACTGTCAGAATTGAAGCATTATGTGCTAACATATGTTTGAATATGATCTTTGATATGGGTTTATATTGCCAATGAAACAATAATAGAAAGTATTGCTGCGAGGTTTCAGTATTGCTTTGGTAAATGTAGAATATAACTTTTACTTAATACTATTGTAATTTTCATGCATTTGATTTTTATAGTAAAATTTAAATTATATTTCACTGAACAAATGTTTTATTGTTTGTTTCGATAAGGATAGACCACCATAAGCAGACATTGAGATTAACTGACTCCAGATTTAATCATTTTTAAAATATTGACAAGAATAAAGTAATAGTGACTTCTAATATGTTCAGTTTTGGCTGCTGGGCTTGAGATTGTATATTGTTATGTTGTAGATGTGAATGTGGAGTACCCTGATGAGAAGTCAATCATCACATATGTGGTGACATACTACCATTACTTCTCCAAGATGAAGGCAGATTCTGTTCAAGGAAAGCGTATTGGAAAGGTAAACATTTGTTTGTGGTGCTGAATATGCAAGTTTTCTACAGGAGCTACAAAGAAACAGTCCAGTTTATCTAGACAGCAGAATGGTAGGTAAGACTAAATGCTTATGGAAATTGAAAAAGAGCTCAGTTGGAAATTTAAGTTGTTTGTAGTGCATTATGCAAAAGGAAAAGAAAGGGGTATAATTGTGAGTGGTTCAAATAATTAAATTTTCTGTGGATCTAAAACCAGTAGTCATTAATATGCTGTGGTTGTAGGAGCACGTCTAGCTGGTCAAGAACTGACTCCACATTCTGACACCTGTCCTTAAAAGGATAGTCAGCCAGGCAGGAGAGGAGGAGAGGTAGAAATTGATATGATTTTCATTGGGTGGAGAATAATTAAGATTTTGGCATCACAGTTCTTTAGTAGGGGCATTTTTCAGTCTCCCCTCTTCAGAGTGCATATGAAATCTGTAAGCTTCACCTCTGACTCCTTTTTTTTTACTGCCAAACTCCAGCTCTTGACTCATTCATAAGTGGCATATCAACTCTTTTAACTCAGTCATAGATGGTATATTTCTGTCAACTCTTTTAACTCAGTCATAGATGATATATTTCTATCAACTCTTTTAACTCAGTCATGGATGGTATATTTCTGTCAACTCTTTTAACTCAGTCATAGATGGTATATTTCTGTCAACTCTTAACTCAGTCATAGATGGTATATTTCTGTCAACTCTTAACTCAGTCATAGATGGTATATTTCTGTCAACTCTTAACTCAGTCATAAATTGTGCATTTCTGCTGACTCAGACTCCACTAAAAATTATCTGCAACTCCAAATCCCCAGCGTCCACCTGAGATGTGACAGTTACCGTTGTTTATCGCCTTTCTCATCATTACTGGGGAGAAGACAAGAACATTGGTCCTGCAGCATTCATAACAACAGAGTATTAGGTTTTTCTTGTTTCTAATCAATTTTGTATGCAGTAAGAATGAATGCATTGTCTTTGTACTCAGGTCATTGACAATGCCATCAACACAGAAAACATGATTGATCAGTATGAGAGCATGACCTCAGACTTGCTTGAGTGGATTGAGCAGACCATTGTCATACTGAATGATCGTCAGTTTGCCAACTCCCTGACTGGAGTGCAGCAGCAGCTAGCCGCTTTCAGCACCTACCGTATTGTGGAGAAACCACCAAAGTGAGTGGAATTTTGCTTCCTGCGAATTTTGAATCTTCAGCATTACATTGCATACCAAGAACTGACAGAATTTAATGCGCAGGTCACTCTTAGAATTGTTGACCATGCTCCATTGAAGTAAGAGAGACAGCTGAAAGAGGAGCTGTGTGTTTTAGTTTCCTTTGTTTAATCTAGTTGCTGTGGTTTGTTCCTTGATATTGAGAAACATGTAATGCATATAATTTTCTGGTGTGTGTTTTAGTTTCCTTTGTTTCATCTAGTTGCTGTGGTTTGTTCCTTGATATTGAGAAACATGTAATGCATATAATTTTCTGGTGTGTGTTTTAGTTTCCTTTGTTTCATCTAGTTACTGTGGTTTGTTCCTTGATATTGAGAAACATGTAATGCATATAATTTTCTGGTGTGTGTTTTAGTTTCCTTTGTTTCATCTAGTTACTGTGGTTTGTTCCTTGATATTGAGAAACATGTAATGCATATAATTTTCTGGTGTGTGTTTTAGTTTCCTTTGTTTCATCTAGTTACTGTGGTTTGTTCCTTGATATTGAGAAACATGTAATGTATATAATTTTCTGGTGTGTGTTTTAGTTTCCTTTGTTTCATCTAGTTGCTGTGGTTTGTTCCTTGATATTGAGAAACATGTAATGCATATAATTTTCTGGTGTGTGTTTTAGTTTCCTTTGTTTCATCTAGTTGCTGTGGTTTGTTTCTTGATGTTAAGAAACATGTTGTAATGTATATAATTTTCTGATGTGTGTGTTGTTTAATTTCCTTTGTTTCATCTAGTTGCTGTGGTTTGTTTCTTGATATTAAGAAACATGTTGTAATGTATTATATAACAATAGAAGAAATAGAGGCACTAGAGGAGACAGGAATAAAAATAATAACCAAGTTACTGAATGATATTTACAACAGTGGTTTATTCCCAGTGACCTGATTAAATCCACGTTTATAGCACTACCAAAGAAACCAGGTGCAAAGGAATGTGACGACCACCGGACTATCAGCCTCTCATGTCACATAACGAAGCTACTTCTGAGAATCATTATGAGAAGAACAAGGAAAAAGATAAAAATGGAAATAGCAGATGAACAGTTTGGATTTGTTGAAGGAAGGGGAACACACAATGCCATTTATGCTTTACGAACACTAACAAAAAGAGCTTTAGAAGTACAGAAAGATCTCTACTTATGCTTCATTGATTACACCAAGGC
The DNA here is from genome assembly GCA_009760885.1 of Achatina immaculata. Classification (NCBI taxonomy): domain Eukaryota; kingdom Metazoa; phylum Mollusca; class Gastropoda; order Stylommatophora; family Achatinidae; genus Lissachatina; species Lissachatina immaculata. Next base: position 43,268,430 of record CM019702.1, on the reverse strand, counting down.
ATTTGACAAGGTGAAACATAGTGAAATTATTAAAATGCTTGAAGACATCAATATAGACGGCAAAGACTTGAGGATTGTAAAACATCTATACTGGCAGCAAGAAGCAGCAGTTCGAGTTGAAAATAGAATTGGAAAATACCAACCTATAAAACAAGGGGTGTGACAAGGATGTGTACTATCTCCAGACCTTTTTTCTCTGTACAGTGAGAATACTCTAAGAACAATCATCACAGAACCAGGCATAAAAATTGGAGGATACAATATTAACAATCTTCGGTATGCTGACGACACAGTACTGATAGCTGAGAACCAACAAGACCTGCAAAATCTCTTGGATAAAGTCGCCAAAGAAAGTGAACAGAAAGGCCTTACTTTGAACATCAAAAAGACAGAGACTATGGTTATATCTAAGAAACAGAATCCACCAGCATGCAGTATTAAATTAAACGGAACCATTCTAAAGCAGGTGCAGAAATTCAAATACCTTGGAGCAGTAATAACTTCAGATGGGAAATGCAGAACAGAAATTAGGAACAGAATAGGTCAAGCAAAGACTGCATTTCAGAGAATGAGAAACATATTAGCTAACACATCTTTATCAATGAATGTTAAAAAACGAGTCCTAAAATGCTATATTGAACCTATCTTGCTATATGGAAGTGAATCATGGACAATAGGCAAGTCTGCACAAAAATAATTGGAAGCAGCAGAAATGTGGTTTATTAGAAGAATGTTGCGAATCCCCTGGACAGCAAAAATAACTAATGAAGAATGTAGGAGAAGAACTGGAAAGACAAAACACCTTGTCAGAAAGATAAGAGAGAGACAATGTACTTTCATAGGACATGCAATGAGAAGAGGGGGCATTGAAAATATTATAACAACAGGAAAAATAGAAGGAAGAAGATCCAGAGGAAGACCAAGAGAAATGATACTGGACAGTCTGACGGGATGGTGTGAGAGGAGATCACCAACTGAACTGATGGCCTGCATGAAGGATCAGGTACTCTGGAGAAGCATAATAGCCAACGCCAGTCGGCATGGCACCTGATGATGATGATGATGTTGATGTTGTAATGTATATAATTTTCTGGTGTGTGTGTTGTTTAATTTCCTTTGTTTCATCTAGTTGCTGTGGTTTGTTTCTTGATGTTGAGAAACATGTTGTAATGTATATAATTTTCTGGTGTGTATGTTGTTTAATTTCCTTTGTTTCATCTAGTTGCTGTGGTTTGTTTCTTGATGTTGAGAAACATGTTGTAATGTATATAATTTTCTGGTGTGTGTGTTGTTTAATTTCCTTTGTTTCATCTAATTGCTGTGGTTTGTTTCTTGATGTTGAGAAACATGTTGTAATGTATATAATTTTCTGGTGTGTGTGTTGTTTAATTTCCTTTGTTTCATCTAGTTGCTGTAGTTTGTTTCTTGATGTTGAGAAACATGTTGTAATGTATATAATTTTCTGTTGTGTGTGTTGTTTAATTTCCTTTGTTTCATCTAGTTGCTGTAGTTTGTTGCTTGATGCTGAGAAACATGTTGTAATGCATATAATTTTTTAAAAAATTATTCTGTTTAACCTGCAGGTTTTTCTTTAACAGTGTGTTACTTGTTTTTTTGTCTGAGATTTCAGCAAATTTTGTCAATAAATATCAGTGTTTTCTTAGAGACCAGAAAAAAAAAAAGATCCAGTTCACAGAGAAAGTTGCAGGACATTTCAGACTAAAAAGAACCAATACAAAAAATGAAAAGACTGTCAAAATATTTTTAGACATATCCTGCAAAGGTATAGCAAGAGAATATAAAAATCAAACTGAGGGCAAAAGAAAATGAGGAGAAATACCTGGACAAGTTACATATTAAAAGAAAGATTGTATATATTATTAGAAATACTAAGAACTACATAATGAAGCCTTTATAATGATGAAGTTGTTTAGATAAGAAAACTCATGATTATTAGTATATTAGTACACATTACAATAAAGCACATGAAGGAAAAGGTAGTCTTATTTATGGCATGGAGGCACTTAGAAGAGATATGATATTAGTGCTCCTATTTTCCTTGACCTGTCAGCACACTAGAGGGTGATGCCAACTGCATCAAGCCTGGCTACTTTTCTTTCCTCAGCTCCTAAAGAAGCCAGGTATTCATTTCTACAGTTAGGTGACTGGGCATTTTCAGCTAGATTTGAACCCAGACCTTTGCCATTAGAGACTAGTGCACTGACCACTTAGCCACTCAGGTGCCTAGAAATGTGTGTGACGTAAGACTTTTCTGAGTTTACTATCAGGACCTTTTTTTTCATCTTTAGGTTTGATGAGAAGGGAAACCTGGAGATTCTTTTGTTCACAATCCAGAGCAAGATGCGTGCCAACAATCAGCGCCCATACTTACCCAAAGAAGGAAAGCTACTGTCGGACATCAACAAGGCCTGGGAGAGACTGGACAAGGCTGAGCATGAAAGGGAGCTTTCTTTGAGAGAGGAGCTTATCAGGTCTGCATGGCTTTTGTTTATTTTTTTTTTCTCCCACAGGACAAGAAATCTGATTTAAAATAACTTTGATGTTTATTAGAACTACAAGGTCTTCCAGATGTTTTCCTGCACTGTGTAATGTGTGTGACATTAGAAGAAAAAGTAATAACTTCTCATGTATGGTTTATGAGTGTCATTCTTTTCTGTTTATACTTACGTAGTGGGGTGTGCAGGCTTCATTGTCACTTGTTCAATATCTCTATTCAGTATGTTAGTGATGGAAGAGCTTGATGGTAGCTGATGTTTTCAAAGATACAGAGTTCATAGATGGTCTTGTTCAAAACTATATATCATGTACATACTGGACATGTAAATTCTATTTCTTATGCAACTGTTTATAAGTGCCTATATGAGTTATATTGCGTGATATGAAATGGTGTTATACTAGAAATATCAACATAAGAATGTTATTGGTTATTATGTGAGTGTGTGTAGCATACTTGAGAACACCAATACAAACCAGCCTTATGCCTGTTTGATGTTACAAAAAGCAGACAAGTAGAAGAAATTGGTTTATAGGCTGAAGGTTAGTGTCTACCTAGCAGACTAGCTTTCCAGGCCTCTATGTAAGCTCCACCACAGTGAGAACTGGGTGCAGTGTTCGTGAACTTAGGTTGCTGTGACACAATTATAATATTTTGCTGTGTGAAGTATAAATGATTATCATATTGTTAGGCAGTTTAAATATAGGTGATCTCAGATGTCTGTATTGATAAGAAAATAAAGGAGTGAAAAAAATATAGAGCATAACACAGGCAAGACGGAGGGAAAATAAAAGAACTTAAGCATTTGTGATGACACTTAGAAGTATTGTTGATGATAGTACTTGATGCATCAGTTTCTGGAGTGACAGAATTTCTGGTATATAAGAGTGATATTTAAAAATACAGGTTTCGTTTTTGACACTTACATCAGTATCCATGGTTGACATTTTACAAGCATTAGTATTCATGGTGACACTTACAAAAATCAGTATTCTTGGTTGACACTACAAACATCGGTATTCATGTTCGATGATTACAAACAGTAGTATTTAGAATTTCACGTACAGACACAGGCATTCAGAGAGATAATGTAATTATAAACATCAGCATTCATTCTCATAAATATCAGTATTCAGAATGACAACTGGAAATATGAAAAGACAAATCCTATTGGCTGTTAAATAATGATAACATATTACTAACAGTAGAAAACAGGTTTTGCTTATAGTGATCTGTGAAAACTTTTCAGACAAGAGAAGCTGGAGCAGCTTGCAGCCCGTTTCGGTCGCAAGGCTGGGATGCGTGAAGAGTGGCTGAGTGAGAACCAGCGTTTGGTGGCTCAGGATAATTTTGGCAGCGACTTGGCTGCCGTTGAGGCTGCCACCAAGAAGCATGAGGCTATTGAGACAGACATCAATGCATACGAGGAACGTGTGCTTGCTGTTGTGGCAGTTGCTAATGAGCTGGAGCAGGAGAACTACCATGACATTGACCGCATTAATGCCAGGTAGGTAGAGTGTTTGTTTTGCCAGTTGTAGTGTTACAGAATTGTGAAGCAGAGGTTTCTGGCACTGATGCCTTGGTGAAAATGTGACTGTAAGGACATATTGTTGAAATATACTCTGCTTACTGCCTGAAGTGTACTCAGCAAACATCTTCACTATGAGGAACATATTTGCTCCCTGTCACATTATCCCACACTGTAGCATTACATCAGCTTGTTACCATAAGTGCTGTAGCATCATATAAACATATTATCAGGAGCACTGTGTATCACATCAGCATTTTAGCAGGAGCTATGTAGAATTACATCAGCATATTACCAGGAGTACTGTAGAATCATCAGTATATTACCAGGAGCACTGTAGTATCATATCAGTATATTACCAGGAGCACTGTAGTATCATGTCAGTATATTACCAGGAGCACTGTAGTATCATATCAGTATATTACCAGAAGCACTGTAGTATCATATCAGTATATTACCAGGAGCACTGTAGTATCATATCAGTATATTACAAGGTGCACTGTAGTATCAGTATATTACCAGGAGCACTGTAGTATCATATCAGTATATTACCAGGAGCACTGTAGAATCATATCAGTATATTACCAGGAGCACTGTAGTATCATATCAGTATATTACTAGGAGCACTGTAGAATCATATCAGTATATTACCAGGAGCACTGTAGAATCATATCAGTATATTACCAGGAGCACAAAATATATATCAGGGAGATGATTTTCACATGTCATGCCTTGAATTTTGTTCTCATCATAGCCAGACTGGAACCGTCACATTTTCTTATAAAAAATCCAATGAGTGTTGTGCTGACAGTGTCGGTGGTATTCAGGGCCCTGTTGTCTTCTTTACCACCCCATGTTCTTGTTTCCCAGTAACTATACACTCCATTATATTGAGAAGTGGTTATAAAATATTGTTCAGACATTTTATTTACTTCCATCAAAATACACCATTTTTAATAACAAAACATTTGATAAATCTGTTCAGAAAGGACAATGTCTTGCGTCTGTGGAACTACTTGCTGGAGCTGCTGCAAGCTCGACGCATGCGCCTGGAGCTTACCCTCAGCCTCTACAGAGTCTTCAAGGAGATGCTGTATATTCTTGACTGGATGGAAGAAATTAAGGTGGGACATTGTGATTGTAACATTGATGCTGTAATATTGATTGTAAAATTGATATGTAATAGTAGCTATAAGACTGTAAAATTGACATGTAATAGTAACTGTAAGATTGATTGTAGTAACATTGGGTCCAGGGCTGCTTGTTTGAGTATTTGCCAGATAACCTCTATATATGGAAACCATCCCACTGTAATACTTTGTTAGACTTTCATGTTTTCATAATTGCAGGTGTTAATAAGACAGGTTTATCTGTTTAGGCTCGTCTCTTGTCAGAAGACTATGGCAAACATCTGATGGGAGTTGAGGATTTGCTCCAGAAACATAGCCTCTTGGAGGCAGATGTGAGTGTGGTTGGTGAACGTGTGTCCACAGTGAACTCACAAGCCCAGAGATTTGTTGATGATGACTTTTCAGAGATAGGAGGTAAGAATGATTATCTTGTGTCACGCCTTGCATAACTCTTTCATAATCTTATGTCGTCAATGTTTTACAGCACCTAAACATTGTGTCTTATGTGTATCAGACAGTGGGAAAGCAGAACTTTGGAAAGGGTGGAAGCAAGATTTATCTGGTAACAAAACATGACATTTTTTGCTTGTGCCTTTACATGGTGCTATAAATACAGATATCATGATTTATAGACATCATCCTGTACTGCGTCCATAATGAAAGTTGGCTGCAGAGGATCTGAGATATATTGTGTAGATTTTGAACTGTATAGCAGTAGTAGAATGTTAATGTAGGGGCATGAGCTGTACAATATGTGAACAAGAATTTTAGTTCTTCTGTTCTTTTTTACCATTTTTTTTTTACTGGATGTCTCTTATATTGTTGACTTATCACTGTCATATTTGTACCTTGGAGGATTCCGATGGGAAAAATAATATAAGCTGTTGTATAATTTTCAGGGTACAGACCATGCAGCCCAGACATGATTCGTGAGAGGATGACCATGCTTGAAAGTGCTTATGACGAGCTACGTCAGCTGGCAGCAGACAGACGTCGCCGGCTGGAAGAGTCACGCAAACTCTGGCAGTTCTACTGGGACATGGCTGATGAGGAGGGCTGGATCAGAGAAAAGGAGCAGCTCATGTCATCACCTGATCTGGGTCATGACCTCACAAGTGTCAATTTGTTGCTCAGTAAACACAAGGTAATATACTCATAAATATAAAGTCAAGTAGTGAGAGAATGGCTTATAATAGTCTGGTCTAGTATGGGAAAATTGGAGGATTAAACAGTTTTAAGTTTGAAAACAACCACAGTGGAGGAATATTGAAAAAAAAAATGAGTTGAAGGATTCAAAACTTCATTCATTGAGCATTTCTGGTCAGAGTGTTTGTGTACTGTCAGTCTTAATTAGTTGTTTATAAAATTGAAAACACTTCAGGATTTTTGAGAAAGTGTTTAAAAGAAAGCTTGAATATAAATGAGAATTCTGTGTTGTTTGTGCTTTATACAATATGTCAGTCATTCATAGTTTTTATTCTTATTCTGCTCTCATTAGCTACTTGTGCTCATATTTAGTTAAAGATCACAGATAAAACACTTGCCTTGTTAAACAAATCTTTAGCATTATTCATGTCCTGTATTTTTTCTCCATTCCATTCATAAGCAGAAGTATAGTTAAAGGGAGTGATGTGAACAAGACATTTAAATGTGGAAATTGGCGCACTATTTTATTAGATCTTACCATTCCTTGTATGCAGGCCATGGAGGATGAGATGACTCATCGTCATATCCACCTTCAAGAGGTACAGCTTGCCAGCAATGAGCTCATTGAAGCTGGTAATTTTGGTGCCGACCAAATTGAGCAGAGGAACAATGAGATTTCATCACAGTGGGAGAGCCTGATTGACTTAGCCACCTATCGTAAGAAGAGACTCAACGAGGCAGTGGACTTTTACCAGGTAGGGTTTCACAGCGCTCACTTGTGTTATTATAGATTCTGTGACAGAATGTTCTTGTTTCAGAGATGTTTTTTGGTTAAAAATCTTTCTTAAAAAATCTTGAAAGCCGTGACATTCATTCATTCATTCATTCATTTGCCTGTCCCTTGTGGAACTTTGCTTCCCAAACAGCACTCCTGTAGGCCTCTCGGTTGTGAGTAAGATGGCTTGCCGCTGCTGCATCCATTTGGAGATCGTCAACGATGTCTTGCAGCCATCTTCGTTTTGGTCTTCCTCTCTTTCTTCTTCCCATTATGTACCTTTCCAAGACGGTCTTTTCTAAATTATCGTGACATTTAATGTGTCCAAAATATTTAAGTTTTCTCTCTTTAATCCTCTTTACTAGCCAGCTTTCTGCAGTATTAAGCTCTTGTAGTATAGATATATTTGTTTTTTTTGTGTCCACGATATTTGGATAACTCTTCTGTAGCATTTACATTCAAAGGCATTTATGTGTTTCTCAGCTGTTTTGTTAAGTGTCCAGGTCTCACAGCCATATGTTGCGATGGGAAAGATGCATGCCCTTAAAAATCTTATTTTTGTGGTTCTGTCTGCTCCTCTCCACAGATTCTTTAATTTCCCTCATTGTATCTCCATTATTAGTTAGTAGTGATCCAAGATATTCAAAACTCTCCACTTCTTCCAGTTTTTCCTCATTGATACATATTTCAACTGCCTTGTTTGTTTTGCCGTGACAGTAAACAAAAATCTGGTAATTTGTCATTGTCTGTTTCAGTTTTTCGCTGATGCAGACGATGTTGATACTTGGCTCATGGACACGCTTCGTATTGTGTCCAGTGAGGATGTGGGCAAGGATGAAGCTAGCGTACAGTCACTGCTTAAAAAGCACAGGGTAAGTGCACTCACTGTATTTATTTGCTGACCATGTGTTTGCTTACTTTAAATCCAACAGCCATTTAAATGGCTTTTTAAAAATTTCAAAATAAATTAATTCATATGGTTTTGTTCTGTCTTGGAAGTTCATAGTATGAATCTGCCACAAACATTCAGAATAGGCATTGTGTTATAAAGTGTATGTGGTAGGATTATAGTTAAATTATAAACTCAGTGAGCCTGGCTACATTAAATTATAATTATACATGGGTTTACATCAGTGCATTGTGAGAGCATGATTAATTTAGTTAACAGTGAACTGTCTTTTCATGCTAAGGTTGCAGGTTGAGAATCAGTGGCAGAAATGGGTATCTGACAAACTGATGATGAGAAAAATGTTTAAAAAAAACCAGAGAATACCTCTGTGTTGAATACATTCTGCACATTTCTAAGTACATTGAGGGGAAAAATAAGAGTCTTAGCCTGAGTCCATAGTGAATGTGAGAGAGAAATAGAGACACACCACACACACAGAATTATAAAGACTTGTCTCCTCTAATATGACAGTATAATTTAGTTTAATAGTTGATCATACAGGATTGTGTATATAGTGTAGGGTCACACTATAAGAGGAGTTAACATTTGGGAACTTTTTTGCTTGCAGGAGGTGACAGAAGAGCTGAAGAGTTACCATTCTGTCATTGAAGGTCTCCATGAACAAGCTGCCAGCCTTGGGGAGCAGGTCAGACAAACCTTTCATTAGTCACCCATTTGTGTATCATCATTTGTCATATTGTATGAGAAGGCAGTCATAGCTCTCTAGAGATCTCAGCCTCTGATACTTTCCACAGCTCAGATTGTGATTTTCTCCTTATGATATTTTCTATAGCAGTGACCCTTTGTTAAGTATTTTTCTACCTGTGTATGGTCATGATATCTGATGATAATGGCATGTATGTCATTTCTTACGTCTAATGATAAATACATGTTTTAAATCAGTTCCTAATTTGATGAATAATTAGGTTCTTAATTTGATTATAAAGACATGCTTAAGTCAGTTCATATCTTAATTTTATTATAAAGACATACATAAGTCCATTCATATAGATCTGGTTTCATTGACCAGTTTTATCTGTTAATAAATCTTACAGTTGTGATATTTCAGTAAAGCAGGATTCACAGATTACAAAGATGATATAAGATTTTATATGTCAAATAATAGTGCATTTAAAATTACTTTTATGCAGTTAGTTGAATGTGATCTTTCACATGGAATTTTATATAAAACTGTTCTGTTTGTAAATATGATTATATAAAGACTGTTGTGCTGGATTGAATTTTTGTGGTGTTTTTCAGGATCGTGAATCTGAAGATGTCCAGGCTCGTTTGAGTTCAATTGACCGTCGCTACAATGAGCTTCTTGAGTTCTCTAAACTCCGCAAACAAAGACTCATTGACGCACTTTCGCTGTATAAGCTTTTCAATGAGTCTGATGGAGTGGAAACATGGATCGATGAAAAGGTTTGTATTTTTGTTAAGACAGAAAAAAAGTTAATTTGCAACACTGAGTTCTTCTTACCAGAACCATTAACTCTGTTTTGTGTTTTCTGTAAAAGAAAATATAAAACTTAAGCTTTCTCTAGAACATAAACCAGAACAAAAATCCCACCTATTTTTTACCGCAAAGATGTCAGGTGATTCACAGTTGTTTCCTTCTAGATAGTGGGCCTGGGCCAGGTCACTTGTTTCCTTCTAGATAGTGGGCCTGGGCCAGGTCATTTGTTTCCTTCTAGATAGTGGGCCTGGGCCAGGTCACTTGTTTCCTTCTAGATAGTGGGCCTGAGCCAGGTCACTTGTTTCCTTCTAGATAGTGGGCCTGGGCCAGGTCATTTGTTTCCTTCTAGATAGTGGGACTGGGCCAGGTCACTTGTTTCCTTCTAGATAGTGGGCCTGGGCCAGGTCACTTGTTTCCTTCTAGATAGTGGGCCTGGGCCAGGTCACTTGTTTCCTTCTAGATAGTGGGCCTGGGCCAGGTCATTTGTTTCCTTCTAGATAGTGGGCCTGGGCCAGGTCACTTGTTTCCTTCTAGATAGTGGGCCTGAGCCAGGTCACTTGTTTCCTTCTAGATAGTGGGCCTGGGCCAGGTCATTTGTTTCCTTCTAGATAGTGGGACTGGGCCAGGTCACTTGTTTCCTTCTAGATAGTGGGCCTGGGCCAGGTCACTTGTTTCCTTCTAGATAGTGGGCCTGGGCCAGGTCATTTGTTTCCTTCTAGATAGTGGGACTGGGCCAGGTCATTTGTTTCCTTCTAGATAGTGAGCCTGGGCCAAGTCATTTGTTTCCTTCTAGATAGTGGGCCTGAGCCAGGTCACTTGTTTCCTTCTAGATAGTGAGCCTGGGCCAGGTCACTTGTTTCCTTCTAGATTGTGGGCTAGGTCACTTGTTTCCTTCTAGATAGTGAGCCTGAGCCAGGTCACTTGTTTCCTTCTAGATAGTGAGTGTGGGCCAGGTCACTTGTTTCCTTCTAGATAGTGGGACAGGGCCAGGTCATTTGTTTCCTTCTAGATAGTGAGCCTGGGCCAGGTCACTTGTTTCCTTCTAGATAGTGGGCCTGAGCCAGGTCACTTGTTTCCTTCTAGATAGTGAGCCTGGGCCAGGTCATTTGTTTCCTTCTAGATAATGGGCCTGGGCCAGGTCATTTGTTTCCTTCTAGATAGTGGGCCTGAGCCAGGTCACTTGTTTCCTTCTAGATAGTGAGCCTGGGCCAGGTCATTTGTTTCCTTCTAGATAGTGAGCCTGGGCCAGGTCACTTGTTTCCTTCTAGATAGTCAGTGTGGGCCAGGTCACTTGTTTCCTTCTAGATAGTGGGCCTGGGCCAGGTCACTTGTTTCCTTCTAGAGTGGGCCTGAGCTGGGCCCTCACAGCATGGACAGGAGGAAGTATAGATTGTCTGTGGATATACATCCTTGAAAAAGTTTTAATTTTACGTTATAAAGCACTCTTTTATTAATGATAATGACAGCCTGTAAATCATAAGTGTGTTCTCGTTTCTGTGTTACTTTCAGGTGCCTAAAATGATGAATCATCAGCATTAGGTTTGAATTAGATGGGAAATTTCTAAGCTAAATAACTGAACTATCAGTATGCATAACCTTTACACAGAAATATAAAGAGATAAATACATTGTATAAATTTGATAATTTTAGCCAGTTGTTGCTGATGCTAGTGTTTTTTTTTTGTACAGATAAAATCTGTTTTGGCAATTTCAGGAGAAGTTCCTGACCACCATCATTGTGACTGATGATGTGGAAGAGCTGGCTATCATGAAGCACCGTTTCGACAGTTTCGAACATGAGATGAATGCCACAGCATCTAAGGTCGCCGTTGTGAACCAGCTAGCGCGCCAGCTCATGCAGGCTGAGCATCCAAATGCTGAAGATGTGGTGCAGCGGCAAAATCAGCTGAATGCTACGTAAGTTGGCCAGTGTTGGAACAGTACAGGTGTCAGTTCTTAAAGAGCTCACTATGTGTCACCATCATAGAGTTAGTGATACATCATTGATCGCTGACTACTAGAAAACTGCCTGACTAACAGAGTTGTTAGTATACTCATCTCATGGGATGGGAAGAGGACTGGCTTCTGATCTGGTTGGAAATATGCCCTAGCACCCAGCTTTAGGAGTGGGTTCCTGACATCATTTGGAGCAGGGGCGAGGAAAGGCAGTCAGGTGTGAGGCTGACTGTATCACCCTGTAGTGTGCTGGCAAATCAGGGAAAATAAGAATTCTACAACCATATTCCTCTAAGTGCCTGCATGGCATGGTGGTGCTGTATTTAACTTTGCCATGCTGGAACATTAAAGTGCTTTGTTATATTAAAACCTGGAACTGTAACTTATTTTTCTATTGCTGAATGAGCCTTGTTAAAAAGCTTCAGACTCAGCAGTTACCAAGAAGAGTGTTGATGAGTTTCCAGAAGCTTAATGTGCAGCCTGTGTATTCTCTGTTTTAACATTAATGCTACCTAATGCCACCCACAACCCACAGGGATTTTATATAATCAAACATCACGGCTGCCATGTTTTACAATGCTTACTGCAGTTTAAAATTACAAACTCTAGAGTTCAGAACAAAACTCTATGACTGCAGTTTAATTTTTTAAAATGGTTTATAGTTGGTTCAGATAGTCATTCAACATCATAATTCAGTAACAGAGTTGGAAAATGAGGTTTGTACACAGCCTGGATTACCTTTTGAAAGTTTTAGATAAAAGTAATTTATACATTTGTATGGTTAATTTATTATTATTATGTCTCATGTTTTAGGTGGAACAATCTGCGTGAGATGGTTGACCAGAAGAGAGATGACATCAATGTTGCTCATAGCTTCCAGAACTTTAACATTGAATGCAATGAAACAATTGTAAGTTGAATTTCTAGTAGCAGAAAACAAGATGAAATAATATAATAATAGAATTTTTTTATGTGGATTTGAACTGAAAGAGATCTGATTATTTGATGCGAAATTTAGCTGATATCATTTGATTATTTTTAGTCCAAAAGTAGTTTAGTTTAATTAATTTGAAAATTTGTTTCAATTCTGATTTGCGTTAGAAGTGCAAGGGTCTGACATATATTTGGTTAGTGAAATCTATTGAAGAGTGGTCAGATTTCTGTAGCCATATAGAAAGTAAGTTGTTTGCATAATTGGAACCTAAATGTGACTATACTAAGAGTAAGATGATGTGGCTATAGTGGTTAACAAGAATGAACTTGTGCTACTTTCTGTTGTCGTGGTGCAGATTTTCTCATTTAAAGATGAGATAGTTAATTTATAGATCTGACAGTAGCATCTCTGATTGAGACATGGGCTATGGTAAAGCTTGTTAATAAAATCTGAGTAAGGCATAAAATGTAGTAAAGCTTATTACTGAACTCAGAGCGAGGCATAGAACATAGTAAAGCTCATTGCTAAACTCGGAGTGAGGCATAGAACGTAGTAAAGCTCATTGCTAAACTTGGAGTGAGGCATAGAGCATAGTAAAGCTTATTACTAAACTCAAGGCTAGGCATAGAGCATAGTAAAGCTCATTGCTAAACTCGGAGTGAGGCATAGAGCGTAGTAAAGCTTATTACTAAAATCAGAGTGAGGCATAGAGTGTAGTAAAGCTTATTACTAAACTCAGAGCGAGGCATAGAGCATAGTAAAGCTCATTGCTAAACTTGGAGCAAGGCATAGAGCATAGTAAAGCTCATTGCTAAACTCAGAGTGAGGCTTAGGAAATTGTGTGAGCTAAGAGACAAAAGGCAGTCAGGCACTAAACTCTGAATGAGGAATTAAAGACACTGGGATTATTAGATTTTTTTTTTTCAATATGGCTGGAATTTGTAATCTTTTTTGAACACAGTTGCTTGTTATTGTTTTGTGCTGTATGTTCTATCATTGATAACGTTTTGCAGAGCTGGATTCATGAGAAGGCTAAAGTGATAGAGTCTACAGATGAGCTAGGCAATGATTTGGCAGGTGTGATGACATTACAGCGCAGGCTCAGTACCATGGAGAGAGATCTTGCTGCCATTCAAGCTAAGGTGGGTGTCTCTTCCCATTCCTGATCTTCAAGTATTTCTGAGTATATTTTGATGTCTTTTCCCAATCTGTCAGTCTCTACAAATTTTTTAATTTATAACTCCATACGTGGTATAACTGCTGTCATATTCTCATTGCATGAGAAAAATATTTTGGCCAAACACCATAAGAAATAACATCTTGTTGGCAGAAATGCAGATGAAGCCACTGACAGCAATTATTGAGGAAAGACGCTGGCGATGGTTGGGACATGTGCTCCGAATGACTGACAACTGACTACCAAAAATACCACTAAGATGGACACCTCAGGGGAACAGAAGTAAGGGTAGACCAAAAGAGACATGGAGAAGAACAGCAGAAAGGATGTTGAGCAATAGAGGGCTCACCTGGGCAAGAGCAGAAAAAAAGGCAAAGGACAGGCATTTGTGGAAAACCCTTGCGGAAGCCCCATGCGCCCTGGGCACTTAAGGTTCAAAGAGAGAGAGAGAGATATTCTCATTGCACAAGAAGTTTGGAATTCTTGATAGAAGATTTCTCAGTTGTCTCCCCATTTGTTCTTGTATGTTGTCATACAGAATTAAGCAAGTTTTCTCATTCATAAAAATTCCATTGTGAATGCATAGAATGAATAGGATCAAAGATCCTACTTCCTCATGGTTCTTCAGGTTCCAGGCTGTTGTGCTCATTCACCTTGGCTAATGACGTAAGGGTTGATGTGACTCCCATGTTGGTGAAGTGTGCAGGGAAGAACAGTGTTTCTTGGATCTACTCAAAGAGTGAAAATGAGTGCCAGTAGCCTACCCCAGACCTGACATCATGCCTGTGTCTGAGGATTTTCTTGATTCCATTGTCTGCAATGATTTCAATTTGACAGCCACACCGAGTGTAACATCCTAATGGGACTTGTGCTTGTCATCATTTCGTAACAGTGCTTGTCATCATTTCGTAACAGCTGTAAGAATGTTGTGTAATTTGATGATAATTTTTCCTTGTCATCATCCAACAGCTTGAGTCCCTGCAGAATGAGGCCGAGAGGCTTGAGGAGCAAAAACCAGAGGAAGCTCAGGCCATCAAGGACAAGATTGCAGAGATTAACAATGTCTGGCTGGACCTTAAAGACATGGTGAGTTTTTAAAGGTAGAAATGTAAATAGACTATCCTGTTTAGTTGAGGATACTGTCATAGACTTTCTTGTTATTTATACTAATTGAAGATATCCCATACAAAATTAAGATGCTCATGTTGGTGTTAGTGTTCAGACTGGATTATTTAGAGCAGTGGTTCCCAGTGTATGGTAGCTGTGTGCTTTAAACGCAAAAGAGTTCTTTTTCAGAAAATATGGGTAATCTTTAATTAATAAACGCTAGGCTACACGAAAAAAACACATTATACACCTGGTGAATTTCAAAATGACAACAGTGATGTTAAGAAAAAATACCATTTAACATTCCCACTTGTACTGACAATGGCCAGGCGTGATGCTGACCACATCACACTTTCATATACTGAAGGTTATGGAAATACAGGCCTAACACCGTATCCTCAAATATGCCTTGATGGAAATGGGAATTTTACCTTTTAGCTTCCTTGTTCTGACAGATGAACAGCATGTGAAATGTGTGACAGCTAACCAACCTAAATATGGTGAGAGAAATAATGCCTCTTTTTGTGTGTGTGTAAATTGCTTCAATATCTGGTTCCACATTGGTTATTAAACATTTTACAGTGAAAGTTTTTTTTTAACAGGACTTTTTTGAGTTTTTTGTCATGGACTCCCCATGGTAGATTCCATGGACCATTAATTGGGAACCACTGATTTAGAGGGTTATGAGTGCACAAAATTAATACTACATAACCTGGCTGGAGCAGATCTGGATCTGTTGATCAACTTCCATTGAGGAGACAGGGCATTAGATTTAGCATATCCCAGTATTTGAATGCCTAAGGAAAATACTTGGTATAAAGTGGAACAAATTAAGAACAATGCAGAGATAAGACAGATGAGCAAACAACCTGTCTCATGGGTGATCAGAAAAAGAAGATGGACATATGTAGGCCATGTGATGAGAAGAAACAATCAGAGAATATCAAAACAGCTATAAGTGGAGCACAACAGGCTGAAGAAAAAAGAGGTTGACCGTGTGAAACTCTAAAAGAGGACATTGTTAAGAGAAGCCAGTTTAGTGGGCATAAAATCCCTTGATGAAGTTGAAAGACTCGCCAAGAACAGGAAAACTTGGCAAACAACTATGTGAGCCCTATGTGGCGTTTAACGGCACAGGAAGAATGTAAGATGTAAGAAGCATTTGAAGTCTGAAATGGATATATATACAATATTATCAATAGGCTGGCTAGTAAAGAGGATTAAACAGAGAAAACTTAAATATTTTGACACATTTAACGTCATGATAATTTAGAGAAGACCATATTGGAAGGATACATAATGGGAAAGAGGAAGACCAAGGTGAAGATGGCTGCAAGACATTGTTGATAATCTCCAAATGGATGTATCAGCAGCAGGCCATCTTGCTTACAACCAAGAGGCCTACAGGAGAGCTGTTAGGGAGGCAAAGTTCCACAAGGGACATGCAGATGACTGACTGACTGAGGATTATAAATTCTGAAGACTAGCATTTTTTTTTATAAAAAAAGTAAAAATGAGATTCTGTAAAATGGTTATGTCAGCATGTGTAAAGTTTTGTAATTTTAAAGTACAATTCTTAAAATGGTTGTTTTAATTGAAATAAAAGTGTGGTTTTGTATATATCTATCGAAATCCTACCTCCAAATAAACGACATGCTAAACAGGGGTGGATAACAGAGGAAATTTTGCAACTAATGGATCGGAGAAGAAGCCTTAAGGAAGATAAAGATGAATATGACAAAATAAATAAAGAAATAAGACACAAATGCAGTAAAGCTAAAGAAGAGTGGCTAAATAAGAAGTGTAATGAAATAGAGACACACCATCATGGAAACACAAGAGATATGTGCAAACAAATAAAAGGGCAGACCGCAAGACTAGTTGCCTGAAATCAAAGGACAGTAATGGACAGATGAAATAATGGCACGATGGTGTGAATACATTAGAGAACTCTATGAGGACAATAGAAGTGAAATAGATATACAAAATAATAATGAAGGGCCTCTCATATTAAAAGCAGAAGTGAAAGAAGCCATCAAACACATGAAGAACAACAAAGCACCAGGACCAGATAAAATCACCAAGGAAGAATTGGAAGCATTAGGAGAGCTTGGCATAGAAATAATTAGCAGATTGCTGAGTGACATCTATAACAGTAACTATGTCCCATCAGACCTTTTGCAATCAGTTTTTATTGGTCTACCAAAGAAACATGGTGCAGTTGAATGTGAAGACCATCGAACATTAGTCTTATGAGCCATGTGACCAAAATCCTGCTTTGTATTGCCATGAGAAGAGTCACGGGCAAAATAAAACCAGAAATTGCTGGAGAAAAGTGTGGCTTTGTCGAAGGAAAAGGCACAAGTAATGCCATATATATATATATTGAGAACATTGATGGAAAGATCAACAGAAATAAAGACGGACCTATACTTATGCTTCATAGACTACTTTAAAGCATTTGATCTTCTTCTTCTTCGTTCGCATTGTCTGTCTATATCTGCAGTCCTGTCTCTTGGATAAATTTCACTGTTTTTTGTAACTCATGTATGGAACCGTAGAGCTTATCTTCTTTAGTGGTTTCATTGGGCCAGTAATTATTTCTCAGTGTCTCGTAGTTGATGCAGTTCTGGAGGATATGTTCCACAGTTTGGGGCACCTGGGCACATGTACATAGATTAGTAGTACCAACCTTAAACTTTGTATACATATGACTTCGGAGTCGGCTGTGTCCTGTTCGGAGATGGAAGATGGTGACTTGTTCCTTTCTGTTTAGCATGTGATAGTCATCATGTGGTGGTGTTTGTGGCTTCCTGTAGGTTTTTATCATGCTTTTCTTCTGATTATAGGTTATTGGTATGTCTGGTTGCTCCATTTCAGTGCCCTCTTTAGCCAGATGGTCAGCTTTCTCATTGCCTGGTATCCCACAGTGGGAGGGAATCCATTGCAAAGTGACTCCATGTTGTAAGCCAATTTTTGACAAGGCATCTTTAAGGTCTGGTAGTTTGTTGCACTGAAGAGCTTCCAGTACTGATCTTGCATCTGTGAGAATTACTACAGGACATGTATCAATTCTGAAGTCTGATAGTTTTTCAACTGCAGCAATAATTGCCCTAATTTCTGTATCAAAGTTGTTGCAGTATTTACCAGTGGGTATGGAAATCTTGTCAATGGTGTTGTTTGGATATTCAATATATGCTCCTGCCCCTCCATTCTTTATGGCATTATGTGCAGATCCATCTGTATACACACGTATCCAGGTGTCACATGGATATTTGTCATCTAGAACACTAAGTGTGGCTGTTGATCTTACAGGACTGCTCTGCATCTCACCATTCTGCACACCTTTCACTTCAGTCTGAATAGTTATTTGTGTATAATCTGCTTCTTTCCATGGTGTATGCTCTGGTACAGATGATAATGGAGCGACTACAGTTGGAAGGTCAGGTATCAGCTTACGCATACGCTTGGCCTGATGAATGAAGCTGCTTCTTTTAAGCTGTCCTAATACCATGTTATTGAATCTCTCCTTCAGGGGATGGCTTACAGAGCTAAGGAATTTTTCTCCCATGGTCATGACCTTTGTGTCTCTACATTCCTTTAGCGGTTGAACACCAACTATTTTCTGCATTTCTGCTATTGGTGTGGACCTCATGGCACCTGTGATAATCCATAGTGACTGATTTTGAACCTTGTCTAGATTATGCAGCGTAGTGTTTGATGCTGTGCACCAAGATGTTGAGCCATATTCTAAATGTGGTAGAATACTTTGTTGATATACATTCTTGAGGATTCTTTCACTAGCTCCCCATGTGGTTCCACTCAATTTTCTTAATATGGCTAGTTTTCTTCTGGCTTTTGCTTCTGCACTGTTGATGTGTTGCTTCCACGTCAGTTTTGAGTCAAGAGTCACTCCTAAGTAAGTGGGTTGGTTGTCCATCCTTAAGGGTATTTCATTTACAAAGATCTTACCTGCTTTCTGTTTAGATGAGAGGGTGAACAGAGTGATACTTGATTTCTCTGTGTTGATACTTACACACCATTTGTTTGTCCATGATGTCAAGATGTCTGCTGCTCTTTGGAGTCTCTGTGTAGCAACTGTCGCATATTCATCTGTACACCACATGACCAGATCATCTGCATACAGTGCCGCTTTGATTCCATAGGGAAGTTCCTTGACCAGGTCATTAATGAATACAAGGAATAGTGTAGGCGAAAGGACTCCTCCTTGTGGTACACCGTGTCGCAGAAGTACTTTCTGGCTTTTGTGTCCATCCATTACTACTCTAGCTCTTCTATTGTGTAAATAGGACTTTATCCAGTTGTACAGTCTTCCATTCACATTGCAGTTTCTTAGTTTCCACAGCAGACCTTTTTTCCATACTTTATCAAAGGCTTTCTTCAGGTCTATCCACGTTGCTAGTACAAGGTTTTTCTCTTGGAAAAGCATTTGATAAAGTGAGACACACAGAAATTATAAGAATGCTGGAAGACATCAACATAGATGGGAAAGATCTGAAACTCATCAAAAACATATACTGGCAGCAATCAGCAGCAATGAAGGTTGAGATCCAAATAGGAGCATTCCAAGACATAAAATTGGGAGTGAGACAAGGATATGTTCTATCTCCTGACCTCATCTCCGTATACAGCGAAAACATAATGAGGAATATAGAGGGCTTGCCAGGAATATCAATTGGTGGGTACAACCTTAACAACTTAAGATATGCAGACAACACAGTTCTGATTGCTAAAAGTGAAGGGGAGCTACAGGCTCTTCTGGATATCATGGTTTGTGAAAGTAAAAGTAAAGGTCTCAGCCTGAATAAAAAGAAGATTGAAGTGATGGTCATCTCGAAGAAAAGAATACCACCAAAATGTAGCATTACCATCGATGGCACAAATCTGAAACAAGTTGATAGATTCAAGTATTTTAGAACGATTATAACAACTGATGGTAAATGTCACAATAAAATAAAAAGCAGACGTGCTAAGTCAAGTTAGCATTCCAGGCACATTTTGTGCAACAGATCCATATCAATGGAAACAAGATTCTGAGTACTTAAATGTTATATTGAGCCAATGGATGTGAAGCATGGTCCATGAATAAGAGAGTACAGCAAGAAATGGAGGCCATCTTAATGTGGTTCATAAGAACGATGTTGAAAGTACCATGGACAGCTAAGAAAACTAATGAAAAAGTCATGAGAGAGGCTGGAGTTAAAAGGCAAATTACAGCAAAGATCAGAGGCACACAAGCGAGATTTATAGGACATTTTCTGAGAAGAGGAAAATTGGAACACATTGTGGCAACTGGAAAAATTGAGGGAAGAAGAAACAGAGGAAGACAGAGAGAGGTTACTGGATGGGGTGTCAGCGTGGCTGGGAAGAAAGTCACCGGCAGATCTCATAATCAAGTCTAAAGACAGGGAATTGTGGAGAGAAATGATCGCCTACGCCACGCGGCATGGAATTTGATTGATTGATTTGTATATACACAGTGTTGAAATTGTGGTCATTTTTATGTATTGCTTATATGGTGTGTTTATTTTTATATATAGAGGGTTAAAGAGTGTGATTATTATTTATACTTAGCTGAAAGAGCGTGATGAGAAACTTGGAGAAGCTGGAGAACTGCAGCGTTTCTTGGGCAGCTTGGATCACTTCCAGTCCTGGCTCTCTCGCACACAGACAACAGTAGCTTCCGAAGACATCCCCAACTCTCTGGCAGATGCTGAAAAGCTTCTCAACCAACACCAGCAGCTGCGTGATGAAATTGACACTTATGCTCCAGAATATGCCAAGATCAAAGAGTTTGGTGACAAAGTCACAGAAGGAGAGGAAGATCCTCAGTACATGTTCCTTAGACAGGTAAGCTTTTCTTCAAAATATTTCTTTACAGGATGAAAGGAGGTGCTCCTGCAGGCTTTTCTTTGGATGTTATGGAGAAGATACAAGAGGCAGAGAAGGGCTGTTAAAAAAAAAATTATAAATTTTGACCAAAGGTCAAAGGTATTCAGTAGAGTAAATGGTGTGAAAGCACAAAGAATCTATAAATGAAATGAAAAAATTGTTATTAAACATGAGGTATATCTGACATTATTGAAATATATTGCATGGAAATGCTGTATTTATCTGGCCGCTTACTAAGAAGTGTGAATATTTCTCTCAACAGACAAATGTTAGTAAAAAAAAGATTCCAATGTTTGTCTTCATAATTTCAGAGGCTGCAAGCTCTTGATGATGGTTGGCATGAGCTTCTACAGATGTGGGAGAACAGGCAACAGCTGCTGTCACAGTCTCTTAGTCTGCAGGTAAAGATTTATGTTTTAGAAATCTGTTCGGTGCCCTGTCTGGTCACCAGAAACAACACAGGCATTCTTGATGATGATGTTATTGTTTCTACATGCATGCAGTCCTTGCAGTTCATTCTTGGTGAAGATCGTGAAATGTGGCTATTGAGCCAGATTGGATTTGGATTTCAGGAATTACTATCACTGGGAACATGTGAGCAGGCATTTTGGTAGACTCACGCGGATAATGTTGATCATGTTTCTTTTAGCCTTGTCAGAATAAAAACATTTTATTTGTCTTACATGTGAAGCATGGTCCATGAATAAGAGAGTACAGCAAGAAATGGAGGCCATCTTAATGTGGTTCATAAGAACGATGTTGAAAGTACCATGGACAGCTAAGAAAACTAATGAAAAAGTCATGAGAGAGGCTGGAGTTAAAAGGCAAATTACAGCAAAGATCAGAGGCACACAAGCGAGATTTATAGGACATTTTCTGAGAAGAGGAAAATTGGAACACATTGTGGCAACTGGAAAAATTGAGGGAAGAAGAAACAGAGGAAGACAGAGAGAGGTTACTGGATGGGGTGTCAGCGTGGCTGGGAAGAAAGTCACCGGCAGATCTCATAATCAAGTCTAAAGACAGGGAATTGTGGAGAGAAATGATCGCCTACGCCACGCGGCATGGAATTTGATTGATTGATTTGTATATACACAGTGTTGAAATTGTGGTCATTTTTATGTATTGCTTATATGGTGTGTTTATTTTTATATATAGAGGGTTAAAGAGTGTGATTATTATTTATACTTAGCTGAAAGAGCGTGATGAGAAACTTGGAGAAGCTGGAGAACTGCAGCGTTTCTTGGGCAGCTTGGATCACTTCCAGTCCTGGCTCTCTCGCACACAGACAACAGTAGCTTCCGAAGACATCCCCAACTCTCTGGCAGATGCTGAAAAGCTTCTCAACCAACACCAGCAGCTGCGTGATGAAATTGACACTTATGCTCCAGAATATGCCAAGATCAAAGAGTTTGGTGACAAAGTCACAGAAGGAGAGGAAGATCCTCAGTACATGTTCCTTAGACAGGTAAGCTTTTCTTCAAAATATTTCTTTACAGGATGAAAGGAGGTGCTCCTGCAGGCTTTTCTTTGGATGTTATGGAGAAGATACAAGAGGCAGAGAAGGGCTGTTAAAAAAAAAATTATAAATTTTGACCAAAGGTCAAAGGTATTCAGTAGAGTAAATGGTGTGAAAGCACAAAGAATCTATAAATGAAATGAAAAAATTGTTATTAAACATGAGGTATATCTGACATTATTGAAATATATTGCATGGAAATGCTGTATTTATCTGGCCGCTTACTAAGAAGTGTGAATATTTCTCTCAACAGACAAATGTTAGTAAAAAAAAGATTCCAATGTTTGTCTTCATAATTTCAGAGGCTGCAAGCTCTTGATGATGGTTGGCATGAGCTTCTACAGATGTGGGAGAACAGGCAACAGCTGCTGTCACAGTCTCTTAGTCTGCAGGTAAAGATTTATGTTTTAGAAATCTGTTCGGTGCCCTGTCTGGTCACCAGAAACAACACAGGCATTCTTGATGATGATGTTATTGTTTCTACATGCATGCAGTCCTTGCAGTTCATTCTTGGTGAAGATCGTGAAATGTGGCTATTGAGCCAGATTGGATTTGGATTTCAGGAATTACTATCACTGGGAACATGTGAGCAGGCATTTTGGTAGACTCACGCGGATAATGTTGATCATGTTTCTTTTAGCCTTGTCAGAATAAAAACATTTTATTTGTCTTACATGTCAAACTTCTTGAAGTAAAAACAACAGCTTACTTCTGTATAGAGGTAGGATAATGTCTGTCTAGTCAGATTTGATATATTGGTCCCTGATAAATAGGTCATCTCGACTTCCAGATCTCAAATAAAAAGGGGACCTCAAGTCAGATAGGAGCTGTCCTGTTCATCAGAAACAGAGAGCAAGTTATGGTTAGGAAACCTGAGTAATATGTGATGACCATAGAAAACTGTATGAGCTTAATGTTAACAATGTTCATAACTTGTTGCCAGATGTTCTTGCGTGATGCCAAGCAGGCAGAGGTTCTGCTCAGTCAGCAGGAGAACTTCTTGTCCAAGGAAGATGTGCCGGTAAGTATGAGCATTTGTGTAGGTTACAGCAGTTAGTGGTGAGTCTTTATCCATGGTGTTTCAGTTTACTGGCATTTTGGTTGTAAACATAAGTTTATCATCATATCAGCTCTCCGTGTGGTGACAGGCACTGGCATTTTGGTTGTAAACATAAGTTTATCATCATATCAGCTCTCCGTGTGGTGACAGGCACATAAAGCAGACTCAGACGTTCCTTGTTTGACTTCCTCTTTCATCTCGAAACTTTTCTTCTGTCCTGTTTATGCACTTGAATCTCTGCCTTTCTCCTTGTAGATTGCAAACTTTTTGCTTGTCTTAGTTACCATGAGTGTCAGCAAGTGTTTTAGTTTGCATCATCGTCATTGCCTATCACTCCCCTTGGGATAAAGTCTCTTCAGTCATCCTTGTTCTTGGATTTATTCCATGTGTATCTGTTGTCTCTGAGCACTTTCATAATTTCCCTTCACCAATAGTGCCATCCTTAACTCTTTGTATACTGGGGGTGTTTCCCTCAAAAGACCAAGGGGGGTAAATTTCACACGTGGAATGGGATGGTTGCCACATTTAAAAGAATGACAAAGGCATAATCTGATTTATAGTATCATATATTATATGTTATTTTGAAGAAGAAAAAATGTATTTTGTTTTTCTAATGAAATTTTTAACATTTTGTTAGTATACAACAAAAAAAAAAGCTAAGAACTGAGAAGAAGGAATGGAAAATGAAGGAATTTAATTAATTTTTTTTCACTTACCCATCAAGTTAATCCACTGTAGTTGGTCATATAATTCCATAATGACTAAAAATGTACACAAGCACCTTTTCTTCACATATCCTCCAAAATTTACATGAAAATATACACTAATTATGCAATTACAGTAAACTAAAAACACCAAGTGGGTAGGTAATATTTACATGAGAACAAGTGGGCGGGCGGTGACTAATATTTACCAGAAAACAGACCTTTGTGTTTTTTTTTTTTAATTTGAAGCATTCTACAACATTTAATTTTTTAAATTACACAATCTCCAGCATTGCTTACTGTGATATTACAGCTAGTACTAGCAAAAAGCTGAGAAGTAGTGTCACCAGCTACCTTTCTAGCACATTTTGCTGCTGGACCAAAAACAAAAAAAAACATCCTAATCCTTTGAATCAGTACCACGTGGGTCCGAAAATTCAAAATCTCTACTACTGCATTCTCTTCACCACAGTCTGGACATTTTTAAATTAAATTCTGAGCTTGTAATGCAGAAATACACTGCTCTGGACGAAATAAACTACCACTGGAAGCCATATTTGTTGATAAACAAAAACCTAGTGAGATAAACTTCAACAGAAATGCATTAGATTAACACAAAACCGCTCTGTTCTCAGCTCAGACACGCACCTCGTGTGAACAAACGGATAGCCGAAGGAATTAAACTGCTGGTTTTAAGTATACTTTGATTATTTTCAAAATTAGAGAGCTACAAACCATCATCGCACTGCGTGGAGATTGGGGTACTGGGGGGGGGGGACACACAGGACACGTCCCAAAGGAACAAAAGAGTTAATTTAATTTTCCCCAGGGAGTTCCATATCAGTGCCTGCCTTGTTATGCTGGTGTCTGATTTCCTCAATGTGTGGCCAGTCTACCTCCATTTTCTAGATATGATTTGCAGATTCATAGGAGCTTATCCTCTTTTCCAGACCTTGTTGTTCCTTGTCTTGTCCTGCCATTTAATGTTTAGAATCCTTCTCTGGCATCAGTTCATGAATGTTTGTATCCTCCGTTGTATTGTCTTAGTCATCACCTATGTCTCTTAATCATAGATAAATGCTCTCCTGGGCTTGGTTATTCTAGATTTTATGTCCTTTCCTGATCTACTGGATTTACCAGCTGTGCTGCTTAAATATGTGAAACAGTCTACTTCCTCATTGGCACTCCCTCAATTTCCACGGGGTTATTTCTTGTGATGTAGCTTTTCATTATCAGTGTTTTTTGTCTGCTTACGTGCAGTCCTAGTTTAGCTGAATTCTTGCTAAGGATCTGAAGCTCCTCCAGCATTTGTGTGTACCAGAAGTGCCACATCATCTGCCAAGTCAAGGTCTTCCAGTTGGTTCCGTTATGTTCATTGTATTCCATTTCTTTTCCTTGATTTAGTTACAGATTTACGTCATTTGTTTAGGAAAACTTTTGGATGTCCGTGTTTCTGCAGCTGTTGTCATCAGGTTATAAAAATATTCTTAGTTCTTTGCCATCATAACCCATACATAATTCAGTAACTTGGCAAGCATTTAGAATTTTTAGTAAACACAAATGTAGTTTTTAAATTTTTTTTTAAAATCAGCTTGTGGGGCATTATATTAATAGAGTTGTTCTGTCTTTTTTTTTTTTTTTTTTTGGATTTGTAGAAACATGCTTCTCCTGACTAAAATGTTTCTAACTGTCAACAAAATCAACTTTAATTCTTTACTTGCTGGCTGCAAATTGTGAATATTATTTGTTTGAATAATTGCTTCAAATTAAATTTGTTTTGTGCAAATAATCATTTTTATACTAACTTATTAATTTTTTTACTCACAAGGTGGTCCTTGATTTCTGCCATAAAATTATAACTTTCCTTTTTATTGCTAGATGATGCTGTGAAGCAGAATAGTACATCAACTTATTACAAATAGTGAGACATGCTCCCGTCATGTTTACTTTATCAGTGACTGTTTATCTGCACTTTTGTAAACATCTTATGCTCTGACTAACAGTGAATTGTGCAGCATTCTTTTAGAAAAAGTAAAAGAATTAGCAGCATCTCAACTCTTGATATATTTTTTAATGAAACATTCAGGCAGTCCAGAAAGCTGCTATGCTTTGTAAAACTGCAGTAGTTTTTTAAGTTGTGCATGTGATGCATACAATTTTAGAAAATGGCTTTAACATTTAATTGCTGCTTTTTATGTTTGTAAATGATAACATTACCAAGGTTCAGATAAGCTCCGTCAAGGCCATACTCAGTATACTTTAAATTATTTTGGGAGTACATTGTTTAGACAAAGGGAAAAAAAAAGACAAGCAGAATTTTAAAATAACTTATTTTGTTTCCTGTGTAACTGTAAGAAATGATCAGAGCAGTGTACTTTGAAAGAATTTTATTATATAGTGCAAGTTTGTTATTATTTTTTAAATAATCCAGCGTTCGTGGACCCACCTTTGTATATCTGTTTTAAGTCATTCACTTTCTATGATGGTAAAATTGTTTGATAGAAATACATTCCACCTATTGTACTCACACCAATATCAAATCATTCTTCTTTTTCCTGCAAATACTTCTGTACTGTTTACCCTTGTTGATTTATGGATCCCCTCTTAGGTGTGTCATCCTGTTTATATCAGGCCCACAGATTCTATGTTTACTTCTTGTGTGTGATCCATGTCAGTCTAAGTCAGATTATCAGTGGGCAATGTCACTTGTCAGTCACATCTGTAAAATACATTTATTGTTTGTCCTTTGCACTAATGACTGACAAAGTTTTGTATCTGTGGGACAGATATTATACATGGTCCCTATGGACAGATTTTACACATGGTCTGTTTTTTTTCTTTATGTGCTGACTGCCTATTTCCTATGGACAAACGTTACACATGGTCTGTTTTCTGTTTTTTTCTTTATGTGCTGACTGTCCGTGTTCTGTTCCCCATGGACAGATTTTATTATGTGCTGTGCTGACTGCCTGTGCTCTGTTCCCCATGGACAGATTTTATTATGTGCTGTGCTGACTGCCTGTACTCTGTTCCCCATGGACAGATTTTATTATGTGCTGTGCTGACTGCCTGTGCTCTGTTCCCCATGGACAGATTTTATTATGTGCTGTGCTGACTGCCTGTGCTCTGTTCCCCATGGACAGATTTTATTATGTGCTGTGCTGACTGCCTGTGTTCTGTTCCCCATGGACAGATATTATGTGCTGTGCTGACTGCCTGTGCTCTGTTACCCATGGACAGATATTATTATGTGCTGTGCTGACTGCCTGTGCTGTGTTCCCCATGGACAGATATTATTATGTGCTGTGCTGACTGCCTGTGTTCTGTTCCCCATGGACAGATATTATTATGTGCTGTGCTGACTGCCTGTGCTCTGTTCCCCATGGACAAATATTATTATGTGCTGTGCTGACTGCCTGTGTTCTGTTCCCCATGGACAGATATTATTATGTGCTGTGCTGTGCTGACTGCCTGTGCTGTGTTCCCCATGGACAGATATTATGTGCTGTGCTGACTGCCTGTGCTCTGTTCCCCATGGATAGATATTATTATGTGCTGTGCTGACTGCCTGTGTTCTGTTCCCCATGGACAAATATTATTATGTGCTGTGCTGGATAGCAGTGGCCATCATGCTTCTCTATCTTGTGCAGTCCTTAGTGTTTCCAATCAGTTCAGATGCCTTTCTTTTTTTCCACTTGGTCAGTGCAATATTTTTCTCATGTGGGCAGAGAAGCGTCTGCTTTTTCCTCAACACTAGTGTATCATATGTCCTTTTTTTTTTTCACAACTGTGAATGAATGGCACCAGCTGCGGCTTACAAATCCTCATGTTTTTGAGGACCAAAAAAAAAGCTTACTGTTAGGAAACCTACTCATGTCTCTGTATAAAAATAATGCAGAGTAGAACAACACATTGTTGTTTCATTTTAAGAGACTAGCATTTTAGAAGAGATATGTAGCAGTGTACAATGTTGTTCTGCTTTGTGTGTTTATATTAATATATGCTACTTACTGTGATCTGTTAACATTTATTGTGATCATTTATGAAAAACTAATTTTTATAGTTTAACTCTCTTTTTTCCCCCGATGTTTGTCACTAATTTTTTTGTGAGCAAATTAATGAGACAGAGTATTTTTTTTTTGTGTTGCGGCTTCTTCTGACAGATTGCTCCCATAGATAAACAGGTAACTTTACTAGAGGCCATGTATGCTGCCATATGATTGTTTGAATGATTCTTATAGTTGTGCTGCTCTCATTTCATTCTTTGTTGTGAAATTCCCTCATACATTTGCTTGATTATTTAACTCATTATCTTTCAGCGGAAAGTTTCACATATCTTCGTGTTTAGTGTTTGAAACATTCAATGTATGAATTGTTGTGAGTACATTTTCATTTCAGTATATTCACATTCACTTTGAATGTTCTTATCTAAGGGAAATGTCCACATCCTGCACAAAGTTAATGGCAAACCATATTTTCATAGCGGGTAAAGAAATGAAGAATAAACTGGATGAACACTTGAAAAAGCCCATGGGCTGTCAGTTGTAAATTCATGAGAATGTACTCACTAAGCAAAATCAAACACGTGAAAACTCTGGAACTTTTTTTTTTTGTTGTATGTTTCCCACTTTGAGGACATTAACAAAGCCTGCATGTCTGTGTTTTTCTTTGTTTTATTGTGCTGTGGACATTTAAAGTATTACAAAGGTGAGAGTTACATATCTCTCACTTGTTTCTTGTTCATGGATCCCAGAAGCTGATTTGTAATCTTTTCCTTTTTTTTTTTTTAAACTGGATCACAACATTAAAAAAAAAAAAGCTTAATTTTGGTAGTTTCATTTCTTTTGGCTTTTTCAAACTTTCTTTGCTTTCTGATTGTTACTTTAAAAAATATATATAAATAATCATATAATTAAAAACTTTTCTTTTCCTTTCATCCAGTTTAATTTTTAAAAAACTGCCAAATAAAACTTCTATGCTAGATTAGAATGCTGACAATTTTTTGTGACAGACTGCAAGAGAAAGTTCAGCTCTTTTTATTGGCATGTTCTTTTTCCTCATATAGGTCATCGGTGGAGCTTTTCTAGCAATCAGCTTTGTAAATATTTTAAGTTATCTATCCACTCTTGTCTTTAGATGGTGTTGAACTAAACAGTCAGTGCACAGCTCTTATCATAGAGCAGCAACAAATTCTCTTTGGTTTTGTTGATCTTCATCTGTCCATCCCTCCATTCATCTGTCCACTCTTGTCCTTATATGGTGATAAACTGATGAGATAAGCAATTGCTTCACAGCTCTTACTGCAGGAAAGAACAAATTCCCTCTGCTTCTGATGGTCTTTAGACATTTTATACTATACTGCCATCATATTCAGACCCTCATATTTTGTGGCAAACTTTCAGGACCTGGCAGTGTTCTAGCAGACAAGAATCAACTTTATATGTATATCAATGAAGCCACACCAGTTCCTTTTTTTCTTCACATCTTCTTGGATGTGTCATTTTGCAGAGTTGGACATGCACTGTGAAATTTGATCAGGGCTGGCTTTTATTTCATGTAACTATTTTATTGTGCAGGAGTTTGAGAAACTGTGATTTTTTAAAAATGTGTTGAGTATTAGAAATGGATCATTTTATGTTAGGAATGGATCATTTTGTGTTGTGATCTGTGTTGTTTATATTGTTTTAATGCTTGAACACTGCATATCAGATACATGCTCTCTGTCACTTGTTTCTGAATTGATTTCTTCTTAATCTCTGCTTTTTATGTCATGTCAAATTATATGGATATTGGTGGAGTGTTGGATATAGCAGAGATGGACATGTTTCTTTAGTTTCAGTCACTAGTATATGTGAAGGAACAGTTGCAGAAGTAGAGCAGCTCCACTGTTGAATCTATATCAGAAGCACTGTCTGAATCAGTTTGATGTGAATATGCTGCTATTGTTTACATATATAAAGATATGTGAAAAATCCCACTCATTGTTGTACAGGTTTCATTAGTAGTAAAGCTTAATGTTTTTACAGGTTTCATTACATTGGACATTTTTATGTGGAATTAAATATAGATTCTGTCTAGAGCATTAGCCTGACGAGCAAATGGTCTTCAGCAGCATGCTTGCTTGATTGCGTTTCTTATACCATGTATACCCTCCACCAATCTCCTAGTTAATAAAATCTAATACTTTGTGTTTGCAAGTGATTAAAACTGATCTGCAGTGTGAGTTACACCAGGGTAGGCTACACAGTGCCATTGGTGTGGTAAAGGAAAACTTTATGCTTGTAAAGAAATAGATATTTATGTATATAAAGTTACATTATGTCCAAAATTGATTGTAGGTAAGAACATTTGGCCTTCATATTTAAAAAGAAAAAACTTTGTTTGAAAAAAAAAAAAGGGCAGAGTTTGCCAGCATCTTTTTTATTCGTGTATCACTTGTACTGTATTTACTTTGTTCATTGTGCATTGTATCACTGTTTTGAATTAGTTGTTTTTTTCCCCCTGTACTTTGTTATTTCAGTTTCTAAAATAACTCAACCACAAGCAGTTTTTCGTTGAATTGCGCATAGGAAAATCAATAGGATGTAGTAAAAAAATTATTTCATATTTTATTCACACAAATGCAGAACCAATGTCCATTTGAAATATTTTCTTTTAAGAGCTGGGCATTTCAGTTTATATCATTAATTTTCTTGCAATAATAATCGCTTTTCAAAATTTTTTTCAAACATCTTTTTCAATTTTTTGGTCGTGAATTGAATATTTTTATGCCTGGTCTGTTAACACATGTACAGTTCCAAACTAAAGAGCATGTGTATGTGTGATGTTTTATTTTTGTTTTGTTTCTGCTTCAGACATCGGTCCAGGCGGCAGAAAACCTCATTAAACGTCATGAGGCCTTCATCACCACCATGGATGCCAATGATGAGAAAATCAATGCAGTTCTACAGTTTGCTAACAGACTTATTGATGAGAATCATTATGACCGTGATAAGATCCACAAGAAGGCTGAATCCATCAATGAAAGGTCAGCAACATATGATAATGACTTCCATGCCCTGGTCTTGTATATAGAGAGTGGATTAGTTAAATTTCCACTCAAAACTTTCTTATCTGAGGGTATATTTAGCTGGTATTGGAAGTATTGTATAAGTTCTTTAATGCCTTTTCTTTAGTAAGGTAAAGGTAAATGAAGCCCTGTTATGGTATTGATGTCTATATTTTCTTTGACCTCTTGGCACACCATAGGTTGATGTGATAGCATCATGCCTGGCCTCCTTCTGTAGCATCAGAAGTAGGTCAGGTACCTTTTTCTACAGCTGGGTGACTGGAGTGCCTCTGGCTTGATTAATGACCTTCACCATGAGAGACTAGTGCACTAACCACTTTGGTACTCAGGCGCCTGCCTTTTCATTGCAGTATTGGATATAATAGTGAAATAAAGGGGACAAAAATAAGGACTTGTTCTCACTAATGAGAAAATAGAAACATTGATCATGTTTTAGAGGAAGAAACCACCAAAATCTAGAAACAGAAGAAAGTTGAAGTGAATAGATAACCTAAGCGTAAAGTATTTGCATGTGAGTATTGGCTTTTTGATAATTTAATTACATAGAAAATACATCTATTAAATCAAGATGAGAAGGTGAAGCTGAAATTTCATTCAAGACAATGAAAGATATTCAGCAAACTTAATTTTCATGATTGAGTATCAGAAAATGGATACAAAAGGAACCTTTAAGATAATATGTGATGAAAGCCAATGAAATAAAGAGTAATTTTAACTCAATACAAAATTTTTTTAAAATTCCACGACACACAAAATAATATTTGTAATAAACACACTCTGTGAATCATCATGATCAACCACACCTATAGTCATGGACTGTTCAGACTATAAGTCAGAATGTAACCTCAGATCCATGTTTGAGTATAAAGTGAAATCTACTGCTACTGTTGTTATTTAGAGTAAGGGAATGTTTTTAAAAATGAGGCAACAGATTTTACTGCAAGTGCTGTATAAAGTCTGTTAATTTACAATTAAAAGATATAGAGAAGAAATAGAAATTATAAACAACATTGATGCAGTTTTCAGAAGATTGTAAAAACAAGCTCAACAGTTACAGAAGCTAGTTACAACCATTAAGAAAAACTTTGGGCTTGTCCTGAGAGGATATGAATTAGAGAATATGATAATCACTGGAAAAAATCAAGGTAAAAGGAGAGGGAGTAGGGAGTAAAGAGGCCAGCAACACACCTCATAAATGAATGAAATCTTTACACAGGAGGGACCAGAACAGACAGCGATCTGAGGAACAGCTTGAGAGACTTAAAGACCAACTGACATTACAACAGTTCCTGCAGGAATGTGATGAGGTTAGTCATTGTGTTAGAATAATGTGATGAGGTTAGTCATTGTGTTAGAATAATGTGATGAGGTTAGTCATTGTATTAGAATAATGTGATGAGGCTAGTCATTGTATTAGAATAATGTGATGAGGTTAGTCATTGTATTAGAATAATGTGATGAGGTTAGTCATTGTATTAGAATAATGTGATGAGGTTAGTCATTGTTTGAGAAGTGTATTAGATATTAGAATAATTTGATGAGGTTAGTCATTGTTTGAAAAGTAAAGTCATTCATATGCAAGTATCTGTTTATTTTTTGGTACTTTCTTTATCTTTCAGTGCTTTTTTTTTTCCCAGGGATGATGAAGATGTATATTTCAGTTTTACTGAAGATCATAAAATCATACAAAAAAGAAATTAAAAGCAATGCAGAAAGCAACAAATACAACTAAAATTTTAGTATTCGTAATATTAGTATTTTAGTATTTTTAATATTCTTTAGCAACTCAGGGTAGAGAGAGAGAGAAACAGATCACTTATGTCAAACTGTTCAGTTTTTATACAGATTAAGTATGGCTAAAATAGTACCAGAAAAAAAAAAAAACCGCTCATCCATTCATTCTTCATTTGCATGGTATCAAGATTGTTTGTGCCTGTTTCAGAGAGTTGTTCTTAATGCAATGTGCAGAGGAGGCTTTTGTCTCAGTTTTTAATATCAAGAGTTTGTTAGTGGCACAGTTTTTTGTGTAACAAGGTTCAGTTTTGTGTATGTAACATTTTCACAGCTTAGGGACTGGCTGCAAGACAAGATGGCAGCTGCTCAGGATGAAACTTACAGGGATGCCAAGAACCTCCACAGCAAATATGTCCGACACAAAGCTTTTGAGTCTGAGATAGCAGCAAACAAAGACAGACTTAGTAGAATTGTAGAGGTAAGGAAGTGATAAAAGTGTTTACTCTTTTGTCTAAACGATTAGCAGAATTCTTTCTGCAGACATCACTTTTAGTGTTTGTGTTCTTGAGCTTGTAACAGTTATTATTTGAAATATTTTTTTTTATGGAGAGAACTGTAACAACTACTGCTGGTGCTACATTTACCACCACGACCACCTTCTTCTACTCTCGTTACTCTAACTTTTGATGTTTAGTTAGCCAAACAGACAAGAAAAAATGTAACTGTAGGAATCAGCATGGTATGCTGTTGTCTTATTTACTAGCAGGTCACTTTTGGAACTCAGGGGCAACAGAAACCAGAAGAAAAATTCTTACCAGAAGCATAAAGTATGTAAAAAGCAATGGCGTGGTAGTCTTGTTTCCATGGAGGGAGATTTATTCAGTCTCCTTGGAACTGCATGCAGGTGTTCTTTTCAGTGAAGATGTTGAGGCGCAACATCCTGTCAGGCTGGGAGCAGGTTACAACAGCTATTTCTTTCAGTCCTTGACTGGAGCTGAAAAAGCAAGGGGTGTGCACTGCTTCTTTAACAGACTCCACTCCATGCCCAGTTGGCCAGGGGGTAGCAGTGGAGAGCTGGGATAGGGTCTTGTTTAAGCTATGGTTTGGCAAACCTGATGTCAGCTTTGAGTTGCTGGCTACTGGATCAGACAGTGTTGTCACCCCCAAGGAGGGAGATTACTCATCCTGTTATTTACATTGGAATCTTAATTTCATTTTTTACTAGATTCATTGTGTCAGCAACCGTACATTTGTCTTGTGATTACAGGAAGGTGAAGCTATCATGCAAGACAAGCCAGAGACACGTGAACAGATTGAGCCCATGTTGGCAGATCTGTCTAGCCAGTGGCAAGACTTGGAAACTACCACCAAGGAAAAAGGTGAACGCCTCTTCGATGCCAACAGATCTGTGCTGTATCAGCAGAGTTGTGATGATGTGGATGGCTGGGTCAATTCTCTGGAGTCTCAGATTATTACCTCTGAAGATTTTGGTAAAGACCTTACCACTGTCAACCTTCAAGTACAGAAACAGAACGTAAGTTATGCACACAAAGTCAGTTTACATACTCTCTGTATAGTCTCTAGATTTTGAAGAAAAACTGAAAGATTTCTGTTTTTCATGATATATGGTTGAGATTTCAGTTTCTTTGTTACATAAGCACTTTACAAAACATGTTAGAACACCCTTCTGGCTGGATTTGAGACACTTTAAAGAGATACAAGAGAACAGACTTCTGTGTGGATTTAAGATATTTTAAAGCTGATAATATAATATGGAGGTTTGGTGATTAGAGGCTACATCTGAGATTTTGTTTTATTTTATCTAGCAACTGGAGAGTCAGCTGAGAATGAAAGAACAACAAGTCCAGGAGCTTCAATCACAGAGTGAACATCTGCGCAGGCTGGAGCCTGATAAAGAGGAAGAGATTGAGGCTAGAAGGGCTTTAGTGGCAGAGAGGTGAGAATTGAAATGTGGCATAGTATGAGTCACTTTAAAGCTCATTAGAAACAGGCCTTGCATCCATTCTGAGAATTTACCTGTTTTATAATCTTTTATGAAATATGCCAGCATGAAATCATATAAAGGTAGAACCATTTGACCAGAATATTTGTAAATATTAGTTCTTACCGCATTTTGTAAATTATATTTAAGTTTGACTGATAATGGTTTTATCATTACTTAATAAAAAGATTTGCCAAGATTCAAGGCCCGCTAATGATGCGTCGTTCCAACTTGGAGAAAGTGAAACGCATCCACCAGTTCATGCGCGACGTGGAAGATGAGAAACTTTGGATTGAGGAGATGATGCCAAGAGCAACAAACCAAGAATACGGCAACAGTCTGCTCTCTGTTCAGCTCCTCATTAAGAAGAACCACGTAAGAGAATTGCTTTAATTAACTGTTGTTGTTGTGTCCTATAAGGTGGTTCATTGTTGTTGGTTATTTCATTCTGATGTGTCCTTTCCAGAATGTTGTCCCTCTCATAGCCTCCCTGAATGCAATATGGTCTTGCGCAAGCTGAGTGGCATCTCACAGTGACACATTCAGACTTTTTGTGATGTCCTGAGTCCATCTGCGGTGAGATCGTCCCTTTTCTCTTTTGCTGGGCACTGTGCCTTCTACTTTTGATCTCTCCAAGCTATTGTGTCTCTTGATGTGGCCAAAATATCTCAGGTTTCTAGTTTTTATAGTGTTGACGAGTCAGTTTTCTGTGACACCAAATCCCATTAGTATCTCTTCATTTTATTTTTGTTCTAACCATGATATTCTAAGTGCCCTTTTGTAACATTTCATTTCAAAGGCTGTTATTCTCTTTTCTAGTGGTTTGTTAAGTGTCCATGTTTCACATCCATATGTTGCCACTGGAAATATGTCAGCTCGTAGTAAACATAACTTTGTGTCTAATTTCAGTTATTCTTTGGTCTTTGTGCTTATGATCCACAGTCATTACATCAAGTGAGAGGTGGTTTACTGTGGTTAAGTCATAGACTGGGCACTTAGAACAGACTGTACTAACATGTGGACTACTGTAAACCTTATTTTGTTAGTTTCTTCATTAGACTTGTTAACCTGCACCTGTTTTAGTTACATACCAGGGGCCCTCAGATAGTAATGCACCACATTATTTCTTTTTCAGCTAATAATGAAGATAGAAGCATGAAATTTTGCACACTTTAAATATGGCATGTGCTGATTGTGTGAACCAAATTGTACCGCAACCGGCCAAAGAATATGACTGCCATAACCATTGAAATGGAGCGTGTTAGCAACTTGCGGCATAAATAGCGAATTGTGATAGAATTTCTCATTGTAGAGATGGAAACTGTTGTGAACATTCACAAGCATCTATGTGGTGTGTATGGAAGTTTTGCGTCAACAGAAGTAGAATCAGTTGCTGGGTTCAGAGAATTAAAGAATCAATAAGTGAAGATACGGAGTTGCGTGATCGGCCATGCTGTGGATGTCCTGCCACATCCACCAAGGCAGAAATGTTGAAGTGCCCTGAGGGCATTATTCTTACTGATAAGTTTATCACTGCTCAACAGTTGGCCTTAAAGCTGTCAGTCAGCAGTGGTAGTGCAAATGCAGTTATAAAAGCTCTCAGATTTTCTAAGGTTTGCACAAGATGGGTTCCTCAAAGTCGATTAACCATCGATTGCAAAGGAAAGCAATTTCTTCTAAATTGTTGGAGCATAATAATGCTGAGGGAGAGAACGTTTTGGCTAAAATCATAACAGGTGATGAAACCTGGGCACATCATTTTGAACCTGAGACAAAAAGACAGTCAGTGGAGTGGCATCATCCGCTATCACCACGAAGAAGAAAGAAATTTAAGACAACTCCTTCGGCCGAAAAGGTCATGATCACTGTCTTTTGGAACATTGAAGGTGTGATTCTTGTGGATGTTATGCCAAGAGGAGAGACAATCAGTTCGCAAGTTTACATTAAGACATTGAAAAAACTCGATCAACATTTTCACAGAGTTCAGCCACACAAGAATCCAGTAGACCTGCTTCTCCTTCACGACAGCAATGCTCGCCCTCACACAAGTCTGGCAACATGGAAAGCAATCAACAAATTGAGTTGGACTGTACTACCCCATCCACCGTATAGTCCAGATTTGGCACTCTCTAATTTCCATCTGTTTGGTCCACTTAAAGATGCACTCTGAGTGGTAAGATTTGAAGATGACGAAGGAGTGATTCATGCAACAAAGAAATAGCTAGACAATAAAGAGAAAATCTGATATTGGCTAGGAATATGTGCACTTGTTTTGTGCTGGCATAAAGCCATACAAGTTGATACCGATGTTTACATGACATATCCATGTATATTGTGTATAAATTTCATGCTTTTTGAATAAACAGCTCCTGAGAAAACGATGCGCATTACTTTCTGAACACCCCTCGTATATTACATTCTCAGAATGCTCTAACGTTTCTGGATACATATATATATGTGTAAATTTTGCAGTGTTAGAATTTTTATTCCTGTCATTGAAAGGTTTATATATATTTCCTTTCGTCAGTCACTGCAAGTGGAAATTGATAACCATGAACCTCGCATTAATTCGGTGGTACAAGTAGGGGAGGAGTTGATTGATGCAGGCCACTCTCAGTCATCAGAGTTCCAGACTCTTATAGATGATCTACGGCGTCGCTGGCAGGAACTGAAAGATGCTGTTGATGCTCGCAACCAGAGACTCAAGCTATCGGAGATCGCACAGCAGGTATATTTGTTTTTTTCTTCTTGAGCATGATAAGCATTTATTAACTTTTGTCCAGTATTTATTTGGTAAAATTCAGTCAGTCTGACACATTGGACAGACCCAGAGTAATGGTATTTTCTTACCTTCTGCAATGAGCAGTTATTTCTGTGTGTTTTAAACCAGCTTACCACCAATGTCTGTGTACATCGTGCAGTCAGAGCCTGGTGTTTTTTTGTTTGTCAAAAATTGTCTTTCAACAGGAGAGAGAATATCTAAAACGTCAAGGCTTCATGTAGCAGGAAGACTCAAAATACTTTTAGAAATACATCTTGGTTTTAAGGTGTTTATAATGCATTTTTTCACATAATTTTAAAGAATATATTTTGGGTTTTAAGTTATTTGTCTTCAGCTTTGTCACAACAATATAGTCTTATTTTCAAGGTACCAGATTTCATTCTTGTCCCTTTTTTTTACTTTATTTTCTTCATATTACAAGGTTAGGAGCATTTGAGTTCTATTACACTACTTTTGTTCTGTATGAATAACTGGCTGAGATAAGGAAATTGACAGATTGTTTGGAATGTGTATTACATAACTGATCTGCTATAAAGAATGACAGAGTTGTTGCTGATATAGGTGTACTTGCATGTCACTGTTAGAAATTGAGACACTTATCTCCATCTCCTTAGATGGAAACAAAATATATGTATATATACACTTAGTATAGTTACTGTTTCACATATGTATTTCTTTTTATTTTAGTATTATGTCGATGCATCTGAGGCTGAAGCTTGGATGAGTGAGCAGGAGTTGTACATGATGGGTGAGGAGAGAGCAAAGGATGAGATTGGTGCTCAGAACATGATGAAGAAGCACCAGATTCTGGAAAACAACGTGGAGGACTATGCTGAGGTTGTCAGACAGCTAGGAGAGAGAAGCAGAGAGCTTATTGAGGAAGAGCATCCAGAAAGGTTAGAGTATTTTGTTCATGTTCTTTGCTGGAATTAAATTATGTTATGGGAAATGGGAAATTTAAAATTGTTTTTCAGAGCTTCCATAAAATGAGAAGTTTTTGCTTTTGTATGTCTGAAACCACTTTTCCAGGTCAGTAGTTGATCTCTTTCTCTGTGAAAAAAATTTCTCAGATTTTAAATAATCCAGAGCATGAAAAAAAAAATATCATTACATCTTGTTTTAAACATGTCTTACATCTTGTTTTAAACACTTCTTGCAGGTTACATTTTTGTGATATATTTTTATATAAACTAACACACAGTCACAAATCCATGTTCCTTCTTAGTTTTGCTAGATTGTGTACAAAACTGCAAGTTTATCCACAAAACCTGTGTCTGATGAAAGTTTTGCATAAACTTAAACAACAAGGAAACTATTCTATCCATAATCAGCTTTTAGTTTTCTTATCAGGGGCCTCAGAAATACTTCATAGTAAAAATAGCTGGGCTTCCTGTACATGAGATGTCATTCTAACATATTTATATCAGATCCCACGGCCCTTCTATTTATTTTCAATTGTTTTGTACATCTTAAGTTAGATTGAGACAAAGCCCCATATATGTGAGGCTGGCCTGCATATATCATATTTTCCTTATGTTCACTGACAGCTGTGCTGCAGATTGGTGTGCCTCATTCTGCAGGAGATAATTTCTGTATTCAGAGGGTGTTTCCCCCTGCACCAGTGTGTTGGGTACCTATTTTTACAGCTGTATCAGAGGGTTCCAGTAGTGGGTTCATGAACCCATGATCTGTCAAGTGAGAGAAAACAGGTCCCTATCATCTAACCTGCACCCTTCTTCCCCCCACAAAAAAAAACAGCCCATATTCTAAGTCTTGTGTATGCATTGTTCAGTTATATGACAGAAAAATCGCCTTTTGTTGTGTACGGTATTGTGTAATGCACAGTTTTATATGATCTATTTGTAGTGATCAGATAGCACTGAGACAGTCTCAGGTAGATAAGCTGTATGCAGGCTTGAAAGACTTGGCTGGGGAGAGACGGGGTAAGCTGGAGGAGGTCTTCAAGCTCTACACTTTACATAGAGAGATTGATGACCTGCTGGAGTGGATTGCAGAAAAGTCAGTTGTGGCTGGTTCTAATGAACCAGGACAAGATTATGAACATGTCTGTGTAAGTTTGATCTCTTCATTTTTGTAGCTTATGGTTGGTGAATCATAAACAGATAAAAACCAAAGCATCATTTTAAGACTATGGACAAACTATACCACATTAAACAAATATGTAAACAAGTAAAAAAATGGTCACAGACCAGATTGCAGATGCTGTCATGATGAGGGGGGAAACAGTTGAGCAGTTCCTACTTAAAAATCCCAGACTAGATGAGCTACAAATAAAATTGCTTCCAGTTCAAAAGGCCTATATTTCAAGGCTGAACAGTTACAAAGAGCAGCTGAGCTCTTTACTGTAGCATCAGCTACCAGGAGCTTAGCCACAAAGAGATCCACCAGCACTAAATCTTATGATGTAGATTACCTCATAATGCATCTGTGACCTTGGACAGTGGTTGACTAAACAGTCACCATCCACAGTGTCTTGAGGAGTAGCAACACATTTTTTCCATTTCTCAGTCTCTAGCCATGCTTCATATGGTGCCCTAGCTGTGTTACATAATGTTTGTCTCAGCTTATTCTTTGCTGGAAGTTTGTGGCCATCTTGTTTCCATTGATATTAATTGCATGACTGTTTTAGCAGTAGTGTTGGTGTCTTTTAGGAGCACATTTCCAGTATCATTTTGCTATAATTATGTGTGTGTCTTCTAGTTCACATTGGGAAAGTTGATCTTATCCATTTATTTCCTTTTTTTTTTAATTGCTCCATTCTTCCTTGTGAAATTCTATTTCAGGAACATTATGAAGTTACTTTGAAGATTTTTGTTTTGGTAATAATTATTTCAGATGCATTGACTTGTTTTTTTTTGTTTTTTTTTTACATTTGGTATATAAGTGTATTAAGTTTTCTTGCAAATTCTCACTAATAAAGTCTGCCTGATTCTTGTAACAGATGCTGAAGGAACGTTTCAAGGAATTTGCTCGTGACACAGAGAATATAGGACAGGAACGTGTTGCCTCAGCTAATGAGATCTGTGATGCTTTGATTGCATCTGAACATTCAGATGCTGCCACTATTGCAGAGTGGAAGGATAATGTGAATGATGCTTGGGCTGACCTTCTTGAACTGATAGACACTCGTACAGAGCTCCTGCAGACATCATGGGAGCTGCATAAATTCTTCTATGACTGCAAAGATACTCTAGAAAGAATTATAGTGAGTTCACTTTTGTTGTTTGTTTAGTGTATCAGAGTATAAATATTGCTGTGTTTAATTTTAATTATTCATTTAATTTTAGTATTAAGTTTAAATTTAATTCTCTTTGTTATGGCTTAACATTGGTTATTATCCCAACTTGTTTTTACGAGTGAGGAATATTTTGGATTGCTGGCTCCTCTAACGTGAGATTAAGGTTCAATCCGAACTCTGTCCTGTCGAAAATAGTTTTCTAGCACTTGTATCAGGGCACAGAAACAGATACCTCTCCCTTTGAAGCCTAGCCTTTTAAAATAGTAATGATTCCAACATTTCACTAGCCAAAAACATACATGTTTTGTTTTGTTTTTCAAATGAATTGTGAGCATAGTATATTTATTTTTCATTTTTCTCATGTTCTGTGTGTTGTGTATTTTTCATATTTCTGTGTATTAATAAATTTTCTCACTGCAATTTCAGGAGAAACAGAATTATATCCCTGAAGAACTTGGTCGTGATGCCCAGAGTGTTGCAACTCTGCAGAGAAAGCATGCCAATTTTGAACATGATCTTGTTGCGCTAGGTACTCAGGTAGGTAAAGTCTTTGCAACAAATATGTTGTTGGGAGCATCCTACCTGTTGGAAATCCATTAAGTGTAGTCATGCTGAGTTTAGAATTTCTGAAGACAACTGTCTTGAGATGTCTTTATTCTTTTATATATGACTTGATTTTCAGAAGCAAAGGTCCATACTTTGCATCCAGATGGGTCTAGTTGATCTTCTAAATTTTGTCAGTCTTATCTAGCCTTTGTTGAAAAATCTTGTTTTTTTTTTTCCATTTCTAGATGTTTTATTTTGTCACCATCCCTATTTTCTTCCATTCTCACCATCTGGTAATGCAGTTCGTAGTGGAATGTATTCTCACTTGTACAGTGTAAGGTACAGCTGTAAAAATTGAAAATAACTGCATACAGGGTTAAGTCAACCAGATTACATCTGTGTTCACAGTTGTCTGTATATAATTAGAAGTGCAATATCACATAAAGATCAGCTCAGTGAATATGGGACTACACACAGTACCACTGTGGGTTAACTTCTTCTTTGTTCGCTTCTGC
The DNA here is from genome assembly GCA_009760885.1 of Achatina immaculata. Classification (NCBI taxonomy): domain Eukaryota; kingdom Metazoa; phylum Mollusca; class Gastropoda; order Stylommatophora; family Achatinidae; genus Lissachatina; species Lissachatina immaculata. The sequence continues at coordinate 43,226,652 of CM019702.1, read as the reverse complement.
CACCAAGACCGCCCCGCGATCCTACTGAATTTACTCCCATGGTCCTCATAAGGACCACACAAGATCCCCAAGAAGATCACAAGAGGTTCAGAGTATTGTAGGGCTTGAGCCAGTATTCTTGGTGGGTCTCAGAAGCGGGCTTGCGTGACACCATGGTTTTCGTTGCATCAGTTTAATCTAGAGTTGGACTTTCTCACCAGAAAACCTCGACGTGTTTTGGATATGAGTGTATCCCCACTGGGTGAGAGGTAGTTGCCCATCTAGCCAAGAGTTGGACTTTCTCACCAGAAAACTTCGACGTGTTTTGATATACCTGTGTATCCCCACTGGGTGAGAGGTGGTTGCCTAATCAGTCCAGTTTTGGACTTTCTCAGTGGAAAACCTCAGTGTGATTAGGATATGCATACATCCCCGCCGGGTGAGAGGTGGTTGCCTATCTAGACTGCCCTGATCCAATGCCTCTGACTTCAGCATTTTGTGGTCGTGGCCGCTACTTTTCCTAGTTGTGACCAGGATGGAGCTTTTGTCCAGGATGACGAATCCTCGCCACAAGTGACTTCCACCCCTGGGTTGAGCCAGTTTAGGCATATTATCCCAGTATGGGCATGTTTAGGTCACCTCTAGAGCAGAGGTACTGTGACTTGAGTAGCCATCAAATTTCACCACTGGTTTAAGCCGGTTTGGGCATATTTCACCAGTATGGGTTTAGAACAGATGTGGCCGGCCTATAGAGCAGAGGTGCCATGGTATAAGTAGCTCTCACCGCAAAACTACTGAACAAACTGATTAAGCTTCGCTTTAGCCTTTCCATCACCTTTTCACATTGGCACCACACGGCAACTCTGATTGCTTTTCCTCATCTTCTTCATTGGCCGGGAGGAGTTTCACTCCACGCACGGCATCCAAAGAGTCTCGGTTAAGCCGGTTCAGGCAATTCGCCCAGTATGAGTGTACATGGGACGTGGCTGACCTCCAGAGCAGAGGTGCCATGACATGAGCAGTCCTGACCTCGAGACTACTGATTACTTCACTTACTCCTTTCTTTCACCTTTTCCACAGTGCCACATGGCAACCCATAATTGCACCTTTCTTCACTGGCCAGGAGGAGCCCCACTCCACACATGGCAGCTGAAGAATCTTGGCAGCAGCTGTAGATGAGCGTACCAAACATGACTCTCATCTACCCGAAACGTCTGGTTTTCAGGCATCATTTATTCGCCTTCGCCCCTTCTCCTGTCAGTTTAAACAGTTCTGCTGTGAGAAGACCAGGAGCTGGACTTGAAGGTCAGAGGCTATTTGAGATGCACGCCATTGGAGTGGAGAGCGTATCCTCCGCCCCACCTCCAGCAATAACAGTCCTTAGAACCACTGTGGGTTAACAAAAAAGACCCTGAATTATTAGTACATTGAAAATGTTTTTAAAATATCTAGTCACGTCATTGTTATCCCCAGGTTAGTTTGATATTTTACTGCTTCATGTCATGCAGCTTTCAGTAATATTTCAGTTTAATTTCATCTCTTCTATAAAAAAAATGATTGTTGTATACAAGTTGTACAGCCATGTGATCTTTTTTTTTTTTCCTAAATGCCAGGTTGAGGCCATTCAGACTGAATCTGTAAGACTACAAGCAGGGTATGCAGGGGAGAATGCTCAGGCCATTGTAGACAGAGAGAGAGAAGTATTGGATGCTTGGAGGAACTTGCATATACTAGTAGAGAGAAGGCGACTCACGCTGGCAGATGCCTCAGACTACTACAGGTTTATGCTTATGGCTAAAGACTTGCTGCTGTGGATTGATGACATAAGCAGACAGATGAACACACAAGAGAAGCCAAGGTGTGTTAAAGTATAGGGCACATAAAGTCTAGAAAATAAAATCTTGATTTCTAAACAAATGAAAGTTTATGTGCTAGTTCTTACTGAAATCAAAACTGTAAATGAATTCCAGTTTCATTGTCCAGACATTGCTATTATTTCAGCCACTGAACTTCCTCAACAGCCTACGAGTACAGCTTGTTGTGTGGAAGAACACAGTGGTTGGAAAACACGTTGTAGAGGTCACACATATCTGCTCAAAGACTAAGGGCTTATGAGCAGTGTGATCTGTAGGTGCAACCAGCATATGGCCGTTCTCACCATACTGAACATTTCATTGATGATTGACCAAACAGTGGCAAAAATATGTTTAAAATGTGAAGTATTGTCCCATATGATGAAAGATTATAATTAATGAGTGATTGTTTCATGATGAATTTCTGTAGTGATTCATGTCATTGGCAAGTTATGGTAATATGAAGTTGATTTTGGTGGTGTCCAGTTAACAGCGCTCACTGTGGCAGAATAACTAAGGCTAACAACAAGCACTGCGTTTAAATTTGCAGGGACGTGTCAGGTGTGGAGCTGTTAATGAACAACCACCAGAGCTTGAAAGCTGAAATTGATGCTAGGGAAGAGAACTTTGCTATCTGTATCAACCTTGGTCGAGATCTCCTAAATCGGCAGCATTACAAACAGGAACAGGTCTGTGGTTTGATATGTGAGGTAGCAGCTTCAGTTGAGTTTAACAGATTGTCCAGTACAGCATATTGCTCAGATTTTTAAATATATCAATTTCATAATCCTTAACTTTTCCCATGCCGCATGAAGAAATGTGGGCGTTCAATTGGGTACCTGAGTAAAAGTGCGAATCTTGATGTGAATAGGGGTATATTGGTAAAAGTGAATGAAACAGTATTTCCGTGTTAAAAGTGTACTTATTATATTTCGTATTATGTTTCAAAATAACTAAGTGTATGAAGATTTCATAAATGCAGAGTTTTTTAGGAAAAAGGAAGTAATGTGATGTTTTTAGACAGTAATCATGTCCTTCTCACCATTGGCTAGGTCTAGATGTACACTACTTACCATTGAGATGTCTAAATCTACTTGTTGATCTCGTCTTGTGATGATATGTGGCATACTCGGTAAAATAATGTCTGAAATAACCTTCTAACTCCTTCTTCAGCCCATCTAATATGTCTAGATCTACTTGGGATACATTCAAGAATAGTGGTGTGGTCACAGGCCATGTCCATGTCCCTATCTACATCACCAAAAATTGAAAATTCTCCATCAAAACTTCTATTTTCACGCTCATTACTAACCACGCTTTGGGCATGATGAAAAGGGTCACTGGACATGTGCACTAAATGTTTGCAATCAAAATGTTACACCGGTTTTTTAATGAAACGAACCAACCATCGCTATATTGATGATGGCATGCACTTGACTAACTGGAAGTCATCGCTATATCTCCGATGGCAGGGGAAGAGTTAAAGCATGTTTCTTACAGAAAAATGAATTTTGTGACTGCATTCATAATATTAACTTTACTGATTATCTGCTTGATAAATGCTGGCTCATCTTTTTGTCACGTGGCAGGTGAGAGAAAAGCTGATACAGCTAACACTGCAGAGACTAGATATGACAGACTTGTGGAAGGAAAGATGGGAACACTTGCAGCTCAGTGAGTGATGTCTATCAATGTTCTTGTTGAGTGCAAAGCTTCATATGATTTTTTTCCTTCCGTTTCAGATTTCTCCATCTTCGCTTTGTATTCTGCATTTCCCCATACAACTTTCAGTGGATCTCTTGGATCCTTTCTTATTTCTTGTTCCATGGAAGAAAAAAAACTCTTTAACCGTTAGCTTATCTGTATTATACTTTTATATATATATGTACTTTTATATCTGGCTACTTTTATACATGAAGTATTTTGTTTTCAATTTTGTAGAAGGCAGAGATGACTGAAGCTCAAGTAGAAATCTGTAGTGTTAGAAATGTACTTATTGGAGTACTTATTGAAGTAAGATTTTAAACTTATGCTTAGTCTCATGTGTGTTTTAGTCAGCTGAAGCAAACAAGCAAGGACTAATGTAAAGCAATTTTTCACTCATCTCACAGTTCTGGAGGTGTATCAGTTTGCCAGAGACGCTGCTGTGGCTGAAGCTTGGCTCATTGCCCAGGAGCCATACTTGTCTAATCAAGACTTGGGAGTAAGTCTCTTTTTCACCGACATTTGTCCATGTAATGAAAATGTTTGCATTAAAGAGAGCACTAATCATACGGGCAAGTGAATTTTTTTTTTTTTTATTTTATTTTTTTTTTAATCAGACTCAGTGACTGGTCTGTCAAGACCTTACACTGTGCAACTTGGAAACCTCGTGTGAGTGATCCCTGTTGCTGTCATCATGTTGTTCCCTTTTTTTTTTTTTTTGGTTTTTTTTTTTTTTATTTTTGGGAACTTTTTTTTTTTTTTAAACCGAATTCAAATGAAAAGGGGTTTTAATATTTCTCTAATTGTCAGAGATTCTTTTTATACTCTCTCTCTCCCTTTTTAACTCACTATCTCCCATAGTCATCTTTCTCTCTGTTGATGTACATAATCCGTTTTTGGCAAAGCCTTCTCTTTCACTCTTGGGATGTACATGAGTTCTTGAATTTAAATTTTACTCTCTCTTACTTCCTTGTTTCTCCCTCTCTCTCATTCCATTATTTTGCTCGATCTTTGCTGGACCAGTCCCGAAAATGTGGCAGGACTAAACGTGCAGAAATGAAAACGAGCCCTGTTTCTGCATGTCCACACCAAATACCTGAAATCCGCGAGCAGGACCAGTAACTTGGTGTGTGTGTCCGCTTGAGTTTTAGGGATTGTGTTCAACATTATGGCTCTATAGATGTCTGCTTGTTGTGCTGTGTGTGTTTCTATCGTATTCTGTATTGTTCTTATGGTGGCTGCCACTGTTTTGCATTCGTAGAAAATGTGTTCTTCTGTTTCTAGTACGTTTCTCCTGCACAGGTAACATCGTCTTGTGTTTCTGTGTTTTTCTCCGTGTCTCGTGGGTGTCATATTGTATATGAGCCTGAAAGTGATTTCTCGAGCTTTTGGTGTAATGTTTTTGATATGGAGGTTTTTGAACGTGTCGGTGTAGTCTAATATGGGGTATCTAAGTCCCCTCTTGATCCTAAGGTGTAATGGTGGTGCTTGCTCTCTGACCAAATGTTTGTATATGTAGTTTGTTTTGTGTTGGATGAGTGTCTCATGTCCTTGAATTGCTTGTATGCAAATCTTGTAGAAGGGTGGTAGTGTACCAAAATGGTGTGCCTGCGAGTTGTTTGGTCTGACTAGGTTTGATAGTCTCAGTCCTATGTAGTAGTGAGCTAGCGGGTGTTGGTTTGGGTGTTTGATGATGCGGCCTACATGGCTTATGATTTTCTACAGGCAAGTGAATTTCTAGACACTTAACATGGGTTTGTTATGAATAGTGTGTTTCTGTATTCTCCACCTTAATCATTTCACAAAGTAATTTATGCACAAATTAACATATTCATTTATATGTTTTCCTTAGAAAAAGACATTGGCTATTGTGCTTCATATCTTACATTAAAGAATTTTGAAAATTTAAAAAAATGTTTTTAAAAACTATATTAAATGGTTTAAGATAATTTTTTTAAAAACAATGCTATTTGGTAATTTTCATATATGTACTTAATTTTCATAAGGGTGTATATTATCTCCCTTGCTTTTTGGATTTGCCAAAGACTTCATAATGAAAAAATGCTGCACAGGTAAAACAGGCATTGATTGGGTACATTAGACCCAACTGAAAGATCTTGTTTTTGTAAATGACATAACTGTGAAATCAGTGCAAGAAAAAACAGATACCCTGTCTTCAATGGCTAGTAAAATAGGACTTGAAATTAACAAGGATAAAAAAAAATAATGAAACTTCTCATTAACCATAAAGGAAAAATATATGTCTCGGCAGCTCATAGACCAGAATGGTGACATCAGAAAGGAAGTTAGAATTCAAATTGCAAAAGCAGCACTGACCTTCAAGAATCTCGAGAACATATGGAATTGAAAAGTTATAAGCACAAAAACCAAGTTAAGATTGCTCACTTCAAATTCAAATGTAATATCAACCCACATTTATGCATGTGAAAGCTGGAAAACAACTAAAGAAATAGACAAGAAATTAGACTCTTTCAAAAACAAATGCCTAAGGAAAATACTCTGTATAAACTAGAACGAATTCAAGAACAACGCAGAGATAAGACAGATGAGCAAACAACAACCTGTCTCATGGGTGATCAGAAAAAAAAGATGGACATATGTCGGTCATATGGTGAGAGAAAAAAAATCAGAGAATCCCCAAACAAGCTAACACATGGAACACAATAGGCTGAAGAAAAAGATGTCGACCATGTGAAACTAGAACATTGTTAAGAGAGCCCAGTTCATTGGGCATAAAATCGATGAGATTGAAAAACTAGCCGAAGACTGAAAGTCTTGGTGATCTACCATGCGGGCCCTATGTGACGTTTAGCGGCACGGGAAGATGTAAGACTTAAGCTTCTTCTTCTTCTTAAGCTTTCCTTTCCGAGCCATTAAGGCTCATTGCTGCAGATAAAGTTGCCTTCATTCATCTCTTTTTCTAATCTTCTCTCTCCAGTTGGTGACACCAATTTCTTTTATATCATCTTCTATGTTGTCTTTCCATCCCTGTTGTGGTCTACCCCTTGGTCTTGTTTCCTTCATCTCATGTGCATACATCATTTTCGTTTGTCTGTTCTCTTTTATTCCTTCTACATGTCCCAGCCAGCGTAGTCTGTTCAGTCTCAAGACATTTATAACTCGTTGGGATTTAAATAAGCTGTTCAGTTAAGTGTTCGTTCTAGCTCTCCATACTCTACTGTTGGTATCATTTGTGGGCCCAAAGATTCTTCTTAGGATCTTGTTCTCAAAGATCTGCAATTGTTGTTCATCTTTCTTTGTTGTACTCCATGTATCTGATCCATACATGACGGCTGGTCTTATTATAGTTTTGTAGATTGTTATTTTGGTATTTTGGGACAGGATTTTGGATTTTGCAAGGCAAAGTATATATTTTATTCCCTATCTTTACTCTTGATTTTAATTTACTTCCTTTACTGTGTTGTGTCTGTTGAAGGTTGTGCCTAGATATTTGGTAAGACTTAAACACTTATTATAATTATAAGCCATTAAACAAATGGTTGAGCTTATGAAGTTTGAATAAGAATCATTTTCTCCATTACTTTTCAGTTATTATTCCAGTTCAGTACATTATTCTGAAGCATTTATTTATACTCTGATATTATTTGAAATATTTTGATATCGGCACAGGTAGAAAAAATATTAACTGATTAGTTGGGGATAACTAATTATCTGACTGATAAGTAAGGCATGGCATTGAACAAAGTGGACTATTGTATTCTGTACAACTCATTCCAGGACACGCTAGATGCGGTAGAAAACTTGCTGAAGAAACACGAAGCATTTGAAAAGTCTGCTGCAACACAAGAAGAGAGATTCGCTGTTTTAGAGAAACCAACCACAGTAAGTAGACCATGCAGTAGTTAGTAGTGGTTAGAATGTGGTTCTTAATTGAATCCAAGATGTCTGTGCTGTAAATATAATGCAGTTTTCTGTGCTAGTGAACTAATGCTGACTGAAGTCCTATCCTGCTGACCTGTGGTGCTTCAGGAAATTGATTGTTGTTAAACTCAAGTCAGGATGGACTGATTGGAGGGAGGGGCTTGTTTTTTGAGTCCATGCTAGCAGTGAAGTAAAGCTACTGTAGCCCACTCTCTGTCTACCTCAGAGCCTGTGTTACAGCAAGATCATTTACCAATTCATTGACTAGGAAGAAGTGTTGAAGTTTGATTTTACATTGAGTTAACTTTTTTTTTTTTTAAATTCTCCTTTAAATTGCACTTATCATCCATAAAGTCACTGTGTGGTATACACCATACAAACCCTCTTTTCATGTGTCACCTGTTTTAACTTTTTCCCCCTCCATCTTTTTAATTGTGTCCATGAGGTTAACAAATGTCATTATTGTGAATTAACACTTTGTTTGCCACCGTCTGTTACATTCAGTTTGAAATTAAAGACAGACAGAAGAAGGAGGCAGAAGAGTACGGCAGGAGTCTTCCAGATGAGATAGCAAGACAGAAAGAGGAGAGGAGACATCGTTACATTCAGGAGTTCCTGCCACCTCCACCACCAGAGTAAGTGATTTCCTCTTTTACATGCATTAGTTTACATTCAGATTTCTTTAGCTTTGGGATATATGTATATATATATATCTCTCTCTCTCTGTGCATGTGCGCGCGCACGAGTGAAACACCAGCACCATATGTCATTTGGATGTGTTCAGTTTAAGATTGTATTTGTGGAAATGACAATAATTTTTTTTTTACAGTTCTGTCAATTTTATTTTTTTACTGTGTTGTAACATTCTTGTCATATTTAATTTGTTTATTTAATGCCATGGATCCTAGTGAAACAGATTTTGTTGCTTGTTATTACGTTACGTGCTGAAACATGTGTTTGATGGGTCACAGTGTAGTGACTAAAGTTGCTGATGTACAAACGCAAGACGACGAAACACTCTCTGCAGTAATATACTCTTTACAGGACACCCAGGATGATCATAAACTGGCACATTAGATAATCTATCAAGACTGCATTACCCTTGGCACTCACATCCATTTATTATGTGAACATGATGATTATGGTGGTGGTTGATGATGAAAATATATCAGAGGACGATTCCAACATGCATACTCCAGCACAGTATAATTCCAGGCATCTATCTAGCAAAGTTACTGAGATAGCGCCATAGGATTTCAAGCAGACTAACAACTATAACATTAACACAACTACTATCATGACTACATTTTAACACTTACAAGACAGCACTACATTCTCATTCAACAGTCAAACTACGAATGGTCTGAGCTGAAACTTCACACCCAGACCATGAAACATACTTTCCACGAGCAATGAATGATTTGAAAATTATGGACTTTAATATTATGAATATTAACAACACAGTATAACACTAAACACTAAAATATGAAGAGATACTAGGTTGGATATATGAGATTACTACTTTATTCTACTGGTCTCTACAAAAATTGAAACAGATAATAAGGCTGGACATGAGCTAAATGGTATTTGGTCAAGGGTATCTGACGCTTGATATAACTCTAAATTATTGTTTCAGAGTTAGACCCATGATAGTTGTTTTCCTGTGTGTGAAGATTGTGTTGTTAACATCCCTGTCATATTTGGTATCAGATTGTGATGTTAACACTTTGTGGACCACAGTTTTTTCTGAAAAATGAACTTTTTTGAGTGGGCTTAGAAAAACATGCATATCTCTACTCATCATTGAGATAATTTAATCCAACTTGGTAGCTAGACTTCAAAAACCCTTTAGTACTTTTTGAATATGTGATATCTTTAGAAACAATTATCTGGATGCACTGGGACTTGACAACTTTTACATTAAATCTTGTTTCATTTCTTTTCTTGTTGACCAAGCACTCTTGACCCTTCCTGGATGGTTCCTTTTTAGTGCCTTGACCTTCAAGCTTCACCAGGACATGCTCCTTTACTATTCCAGATAATCTTCCTGGAGGATCCTTGCTTGGAGCCTTTTGAGCTGTTTGGGGTGGGGGGGGGGGGTCATTCTCATTGACGGCTTTCAAGTTTTCTTGAACAGTAGAGTTTGTTTCAGAGAGCCAGAATCTTGCTACTTTCAGCCAAATACTGCTTGTAGGTCTTCTTGTTCTTGTTTAATGCTCTGTAGACTATGTATTAGTTAAATAATGCATAATTGATGAGATAGAATCCTACTTTTTTGTTCCATTTCACTGTCTTCATTAAGATGTTGTAGTATGAGAGATACTGATCAGCCCTGTCTACTCCCTTCATGTGATTGTTGTAATCAACTATGCAAATTGGTTTCATCAGTGGCTGTCCGGTTTTCCTATGTCTTCCCAGCAGCAACTATTTTTTAATTGTGCATTGTTGATATCATGTGGACAAGTCTTTTGTCTTTCCAGACCTGAAGAAGTGTTTAGTCTTTCTGATAAAATATGGTTTCACTTTTCTTTATTCCTTTGGAAGCAGCTTTCAAACTCTTTGGCAGTCCTTTGTTTTTCCTAATTGTTCCGCAAACTCTAGTTTTATTTTGCACCAGAACTTCAGCCACTGACACACTGTTGTAATAGTTGTTTTGATATACGTGGTGCCACATTCCAAGATACAAACTCAGAACTGACAAGACTGTTTCTTCTAGCTTCTTTCCTCCTGTGTATCTCCATGTGTATCTCTCACACACCTGTCTGACAAGGATCCCATGCTTTGTTAGCTTGGAAGAATTCTTACATCTTACAACCTTCCCATGCCATTAAACGTCACATAGAGCTCGCATAGTTGTTTGCCAAGTTTTCCTGTTCTCGGCAAGTCTTTCAAATTCTTCTATTTGGGTCCCATCTACCCAATCAATGCCAGTTTTACCTGTGCAGCATCTTTTCATTATAAAGTCTATGGCAATTCCAAAAAGCAATCGAGATAATATACATCCTTGTTTCATGCCCGTTTCAATCTGAAACCATTCGGTCATTCCTTCTTCTGTCTTGACCGCACATATATATCCGTTGGTGAGATCTCTAATAATGTTGACAATTTTAGATGGTATTCCATATAGTCTTAAAATTCTCCTCAGTGAATCTCTGTGTATGCTATCAAATGCTTTTTTAAAGTCTATGAAGTTCAGGATTAATGGTTTCTGTTTTTCAATATGTTCTTCAAGTATTATTCTTAGAGTAAAGATCTGGTTGAGACAGCTTCTCCCTTTTTTGAAATCCTGCCTGTTCTTCTCTCATTGAAGTATCCACTACATCCTTAATTCTAATCAGAATCACTTTACAAAACACCTTTGATACAACTAATAGTTGGTTACACCCCTCCAGTTATTGCAATCACTGAGGTTGCCTTTTTGGAAGGATTATGTGTCCTAAATTTCAATCTTCTTTTCTGAGGAATCATTTCTTCATCAAGTGAAATCTGCTGTTTCGGTTTATACAACTCCTGAAACGTAGGCAAAAAATAATCCAACAGAGGTTTTATTTTGTTAAATCTGCTTGTTTCTGGAAGTGTGAGAGGTGTCAGAGAAATGCAGAAATGTCAGAAGATGCTCAAATTTAGCTCCGCTCATTATTTTTGAAAATATTGGTGTTTCCAGAAGAGGGTCTGTTGTCCAGTACTCTTTCCAAGTGTGGTGGTGATCATCAAAATGATCAATCCAGAGAATTTTTTCATGTCTGCAGGTGTTATATTTTCTGACAAAAAGGCAATAGGTTTGTTCATATGTTGGGTCTGTGCAGGGTATAAATTTTCATGATGAGCTAACAGTTAAAAAAAATCATTGCCAAACATTAATACTGCAAATTTTTTCTGTGCTGTTTGGTTTGTTTACATTTAATGCAACACAGGATTTCCTAGAAATTTTTCAAGAACTGGTGTAGAATCAGTGTGACTCCACACACCTACATCACTGCCAATTATATCACATGAAGAATGTGAAATACTTGCTGTTGGAGCATCGTATCTCGACACTGAGTCACAATCACTGTACGTGAACTTTCTGACACGATGCCTAGTAAACGTAGGTCTAACCCGATCGCAGTCATAGGACTCACTTCAAACACATCAATTTCATTGCTAGAATCATTAAACAGTGATTTTTCATCATCACTAGAGCAGTCTGACAAAAAAAAATCCGAGCATAATTCAGCATCATATTTTGTTATATTAACTTTGCAATAAAAATACAGACAACAAAAAAATTCCTCTAAATAACAAGCTTAGAAATGCCATGATTAAGACGACCATTGAAAGCGGCAAATCTCGCTTTCAGCCAACAGTGTATAGAAGACGGATTTTCTGTATTTGGCTCACGAAGTGTTAACAATCATCATATTTAGTATCAGATTTTGATGTTTTTATCTCTGTTATCAGAGTAAACTGTCAGATACAAACTGCCATTGCTTTTAAAAGCAGCTAGAAATTTCTTTTGCCAAATATATGTTCATTTTCATCTGTTAAAAGAGATTTGAGTTTTACAAAAAAAAAAAAGAAAGAATGTTTCCCCAAAAACCTTCCATTTTATTCTGTTATTGATAAACAGTAGTAGATAAATGAGGTAGACGACTTGGAAGAGTTTGAAATTGTTTTCTTGATCATTGTAGACCTGAACCAGTAGTAGAACCAGAACAACCAGTTCAAGATGTTGTTGTCAGTCATGCAGCCCCTGATGTATTAGAGGAAACTACAGCCCAGGCAGTAAGCACAGAGGAACGAGCTGAATTAGATCAAGGTGGTAAGTGATGGATATTCTGTCTTCTTTCAGTCTTAACTTTGTTCAGAAAGTTATTTGTGATGTTAGTTGTACAGTTCTGTGATCTTTCAGTTTGATTGCTTTTTAAGTGTTGAATCTGCTGACATAGCATGCCAACTTTCTGCTGAAACATCGGTGGTAGTTGTCCAATTGTAGCAGTAGTCCTGATTTAATGCTGTAGATGTGTCAGGAAGTAGAATTTAACTTACATAATTCTAGCAGTACTGTGATTTGTAACCATACTAAGAAGATAAAACTCTTTAAATCTTATCATGGGAAAGTTTTATTCCTTTCTTATACTCAAGGCAAGTCAGAAAATGTCATCCCCATCAAAAGCAAGTTTATTTACTTTAAAGACCATATAGAAAGTTTTGTTTATGAAAAGTTGGTTCATTTTTGGCCATAATTTAACTCTTTCTGTGCCTCAGGAAGAAATGCGGACGTTCAATTAGGTGCCGGATTAAAAGCGCAGGTCTTGATATGTATAGGGGGTATAGTTGTATAATTGAATGAAGCACAGTATTGCCATGTACTTCTGTGTACTTATTATGTTTCAAAATGTAACGAAGTGTATGAAGATTTCATAAATGCAGAGTTTTTTTTAGGAAAAAAGAAGTAATGTGATGTTTTTAGACAATTATTGTGTCCAACATACCATTGGATAGGTCTAGATCTACACTACTTACCATCTGATATGTGTGGAATCACCTGTCGATGTTGTATTGTGATTCTGTGTTGCATTATCACTAAAATAATGTCTGAAATAACTTTCTAACTACTTCTCCAGTTGTCTGATATGTCTAAATCTACTTGGGATACATTCAAGAACAGTGGTCTGGTCACAGGGCATATCCATACCTCTATCTACATCACCAAAAATTGAAATTTCTCTATCAAAAACGTTGTTTTTTGATGCTCGACTTCACTCATTACTAGGTACTCTTCCCCCATGATAGAAAAGGTCACAAAGCATGGCACTAAATGCTTACAATCTAAACATTACACCAGTGTTTTAATGAAACAAACCAAATGTCAAATTTTTTATGACTGGCACCATGTGAGAAACCAGAAGCGTCAGAAGTCTGATGACAAGCACGGGAAGAGTTCAAGAGTTTAGCAGACCTAGTGGCTTTCTACATTTTATTTTTCTTGAACCTGACCACTCATTTTCTGAAAAGTTTCTTGTCAGGTCCTGCTCAGTTTAATAGTTTACTTTTCTACAAGGCTACTTTCATTCTTATCTTAATAGTTCCATTTGAGACCTGACTTGATTCATTAACTGTTTAGTTTCGGTGTCGTGAACATCTTAATCTCAGACCCACATTTTATGCCCTTAATTGTACCCTGTAGTCTATTTCACATCTATTTTTACTAACTTTAAATGTTGTTAAATTTCACATGTGAATATATTGTGGCAACCTTGAATGTTGTTAAATTTCACATGTGAATATATTGTGGCAACCTTGAATGTTGTTAAATTTCACATGTGAATATATTGTGGCAACCTTGAATGTTGTTAAATTTCACATGTGAATATTTTGTGGCAGCCTTGAATGTTGTTAATTTCACATGTAAATATATTGTGGCAACATTGATGTTGTTATTTTTACTGTTGAACTTGCATGTTCTTTGTTTATTTCTGTCCCTGATTCTTGGTATATCTCTGAGCATTGCTTTAATTAGTGAATATTTCCAAAAATGCATAAAAATACTTAAGAACCATAGATAAATCTAGTCATAGGAATTATCATCTTTCATTATTAGAGAAGAAAAATTTTATGATCATTTAATGGAGATGTTTGACAACAGTTTAGTTTAGTTCAGTGGAGATTAATGGTAAGATAAAAATCAGTGCATAGATTATTATTAAGATGAAAATCAATGCATAGATTATTAATGATAAGTTAAAAATTAGTGCACAGATTATTTATAGTAAGATAAAAAAAATCAGTGCATAGATTATATTGATATATTGATTATATATTGACTTGGTGAACGACAGATTTTCCTCAGCAATTTGTGAGTGAGTGTTCTTATTTGATGAAGTGGATTACAGTACATTGATATAGATTTAACCAGAAAAAAATTCAAATTGTGATTAAGAGTCATAATAACAGTAGGCATGGGACATCTTTGGTTACAAAAATAAATTCAAGAAAATCTTCCTGTCCAATACTGAATTCTGTTTTCATGGTCTATGATGTTTGCATGAGTAATTTTATGCATTCATGTCCAGTAACCTTGTGCATTTGTTCAATGAAGATATTACAGAGTTGAAAAAAAAGTGCAGAAGAGTTGTGTAATAAAAAAAATATGATAAATAACAATGTGGTGTATTGGTTTGATGAAAAGTCTTTCTTTAAAGTACAAAGCCTGAAATCTACAGCCACATTTCACAGCATGTAATAACAAAACGATTGACAAACACCGCTAACTTCTACTAGATACTATTAAGCTAAGGGACAAGGGTCCATAGGAAGGTGGGTAAAAAAAAAAATTATATATACACATATGTATTTTAGCCTCCTGCAGGATATGCATATATTTAGTGTGTTATGTACTGACATATTGTGAAGATAAATATTTTTTGTATTTGCATAATGTTTTCAACTCTGGAATGTCTTCATTTGCAGTTTCTCACACTCTTTAGCATTTTCATTTTGTTCTGTAACTTTGTGTGTACATGTTTAGTTGTAACTTTGTGCATGCTTCAGAGCGTCAGGCTCAGCAAGAGAGACTGCAGTCACCAGAGAGAGACGCTGGTGGAGATGATACTGCGCATCGCCGCTCTCACACTCGCATTGATGGGGAATCCCCACGCGAGAGTGAACGCTGGCGACCAACACCACCTGCATCTCCAGAAAAGAAGACTTCTAGAGGAAGTAGGTTTCTCTATAAATTGCTTTTTTTTTTTTCACATTAATCAGAATCTACTGCATTCAAATATCACATGAATTTCTTTGTCAAAATTATCCCAGATTGTTAGTTTTAATACATAAGAGGTCTTGAAGGACTGGCAGCTTGAAAATAAATGAAACAATAACAGAAAGACCTGAAACATTATAGATTTGCTACTTGAGAAGATGTAAAGTGTGATATTAATAAAAAACATGTATTAGCTACTTTAAGATACAAATTGTGACAATAGCAAAAAAAATGTTATAGAGAAAAATATTATGGATGGAGAAGATCCAAAATTTGACAGTAATAAAAAGGACTGTAATTTTGTTACTTTAAAAGAAATCGAGAAATGTAACAGTTATGAAGAAGATTATATCCTTACTAGTTGAGAAGAAATAAAAGTGTGACAGAAGTACCTAGAAAGTTGTAAGTCTTAAGTGGATGTGCACGTACTCATTTAAAAAGTAGTGATATTTGCTTATATATGTATATATATATGGGCATGCTAAATAATTATGTTTATGCATCCTTTATAAGGACAGAAATATTTATGTTTACTTTTGATTGTAAATAATCAAGGAAATGTGTATATATGTGCATGCATATGAGTGCATTTTAAAAGTTTGAAATGAACGTATATGAAGGGTTTTGTATGTTTCTGTATTCAGATGAAACCATAAAATTTTTTTTAAAAGAAATTACAGAAGTTTATCTCAGTATAAGTGAAATGTATGTATAAATATGAATATTTATTTCAATATATGCTTACACAGATGATTACTTGTTGTTCTGAGTGCTTCTACATACTGGAAAATAACATGTTACAGTTATATTTTCACATAAAATCTTCATTGATAATTGAACTTGCAACTGGGTCAGATCATTTACAAGTTACACTGATATGTTTGAGTGTAGTTTTCTTCATTGAGATGTAAGTGCTTACATAATTTATTGTGTCCATCATTAAATTGCGTTCACAAAAGAAAGCAAAGAAAATAGCAAGAAAGAGAGTGAGATAGATAGGAATGGCGACAGTTTGTATTTTAACCTAAAGAAACATTTTAACAATTTTTTTATTGTTCTAATAAAGCTGCTTAACATTGTGCATATATTTACTTTGTATACATATACTTGCTGTGCTTTGTGTAGTTTGCTCATTTAGTTATGTGGTGGGGTTTATGGGGTGATGATCGGTTTTAAGTGATACTACATTTTTGCTTTCTCATCACACTTTTCTTTTGAAAGTATATGTCATTTGCTCATAAATTAAATTATTAATGCAAATAATTAATTCTCTCAACCAATATTATAGTGCAGTACTTAATTATGTCAACCAAACTTATGCAGATACTTAATTCTGTCAGTCAACCTTATAGTGCAATACTTAATTCTGTCAGCCAACTTTATAGTGCAGACAGACAGTTAATTCTTAGTAAGAGGCCACTTGATACAAATATTTGTCGGCTAGGCAAAGTTAGGGAAGTGAGGATTTTGTCACAAGAGTGACAAGTTTACTGAGTCAGGACCCCAACAGTGGTCAAGATACTGTCCTGCTATCTTATGTGCTCTAGAAAAAAGTCTGCTCTGTCGCATAGGCCTGGTTATTGAAGTAGAAATCAGTGTATTTCCCACAGTAAATGGAGTTTGCCAAAAAGCTTGTTTCTTTATCCACTCACCATAATCCACCCCCATCCATCTCATTTATGTGTGTCAACATCACCACCACACTTGCAACTTAAAAAAAAAAAAAAGATACAGAAATACAACAACTATTATATAAAAATTGTTTTGTGAACAACAGTCATTGATCTAAGCAAGAATTATAATAAGATCTGCATATAGTCCCTGAAAAGTGAAGAAACTAGAATTTACAAATAATATTTCAACATTTTAAGTAAGAAAATCTGGTAATCAATGGCAGATTCATTTATAGTTATTATAGTTCAATAGTTGCTGAAAATATCTTCAACAATTGGCTTTCAGCTTTCATTTTGGATGTATATTTTCTCCAATATGTTTGTAATGTATGTAGATTTTGTTTTTTTTTAATTTTTGTTTTCTTTTGTTTTACACATTAGTTTATTTTGGTGGTTTGCTCCCAAACCATTTTTTGCACTAGCATTATAAAATTTAGCTTGGCTTGTACTTTTTTTTTTTTAATTGTGCAACATCAGTGTAGTTATTGCCAGTTTTAACCATTGCACACTTCTTTGATATTTACTGTATGGCAGTGTTATTCAATATATTATTACTTCAATTTGTAACAGTTTACATTTACGCTTACCATTGTAAATGTTTCAGCCATATACTACTTTTAAAGTATTTTAAAGGAAACAGGATGATGACTTTGTTATTAATGGCACAGTGAGCAGGGCCAGCAGGTCACATCTATCCAGGGTACTTTCTTGTTCATAACAGGCTGTAGTGTTGCTGTGTCATAGCCAAAAAGAAAAGCTTTGTTACATTCATTAGGATGGAGCTTGTAGGAAAGTTTACATCTTAGATCTTTCTCCGGAAATTAGGAAAGCTGCTGTTGTCCACTCCCAGTGCCATTTGTTTGATATCTTCAGCACAGTATCAGCTAGTGAAGCTTGAACAAAGTAGGAGGGCATTTTAAAACAGCTTTTCAGTTTGTCTATTTTTGTATGATGTTACAGAAACTTGTGAATATCAACGTGGACTGTAAAGCAGATGTTTAAAATACCATATACCAAAGTGTAAATATATGCTCCACATATTAAAAAAAAATTTTTTTGTTAAGTAGATAATGGGGATTAATGTGATATCACCGAGAGTGAAATAATCACACGGGTCTAATATCATAAGAGGAAATGTTCTCAGAAATGAGTGCTCTATGAGTTATTGTTTCTTTACATCCACTGGAGTCAAGTGCTGAAAATTTTGGTTTGTTTTTTCATCTGTCTTGAGTCACTTACATATCTTTCATTAAAGATATTTTCTGGTTTGAGACTCAAGTTCATCAACAAATGTGTCAGGTACCAGTTTAATAGAGCTGATTTGACTGTCACATAATAAAGCTGGTCTGCAGTCCTCATTACAACCTCTGTCCTGCTCATGTAGAATTTCTGACCCTTTTAAAAGAAGGTGATCTGTTCTTTTAATAATCCCTTTATAACTTGGTCTACCCAGGTTTATCCCCCTTTTTATCATTTTCCCTTGATATTTTACGGGGATTTTCAGGTTCTGTAATTATTTTTTTCTCAAAGCATGTTTGAAGAAAGTAAAGTTTTATTTATTTTCCTTATAGTGCTCATTGGGTTGTGTTCCATGTAGGACATGCATTGTCATCCTTCTCCAAAAGTGTATGTTTGCTGCTTCAGATTTTTGCTCTGTTTTATTTATTGTCCATTAATGACTTATTCTTCTTCTGCTTCATCTTCTTCAGCTTTCCAAACATTAAGGCATGTTTTTGCAGATAAAGTTCACTTCTATTCTTCTCTGTTGTCCATTAATTATGAACACAAATAATGTTAGCTGTGCAAAACTCTGTCTAGCATTTTCTCACTTTCCTAGTCACTTTCTTATGTGTTAGCATTTTCTTTGATTTCTTGCAGTTTCCTATTCTTAAGTTTAAGCTGTGAAGTTGCATTTCTGATGTAAGCATCTATAACTGAATTATTTAAGCAGTGTGGCACATAGTTCGCATCACATTGTTTGCTTACATACAGGCACGCTTTTGTTTGAGCTTGTATATAAAAAGCACACACATAGACACTGATTTACAGTATTTTATACTCATTAAAGCCATGATCAGCTTACATTCTCTTGAAGTAAACATACATTTTACAATCTGATAACTTGCCCATATCTTTTTGAACATCAGTGATGATTTCATAATTAAAGAGTAATGTTAATATAAATATTTGCTTATGACACATACTAAACCAAGACTGATGTATTGTGCCATAGATTAATTTCTTTAGTGTCTTTTTTGTATTTTATATCATTTGTCTAAAGGCAAGTACACTCATTATGTGTAAGCAGTTTTGTAATATTTTCCATGTCATGGCTTTAAGAGATCATAAATTCATGTAGAGCTTTTTACCAGTCGCTTTCACCATTTTCATAAATTATCCATATATTTTCCAGCATCTTTTGTGTATTTTTTTCCATTTTGTTTGCTGGGTAAGCACAGGATTTGTACCTGCATATCATGCCTAGATTGCCGCCGTCACCTTTATTCTTGGCTTGAATAATCTAACCCTGGCGGATGAGCATGGGTGGATGAAGGCATTTATTGAGTGCACTGGAGAATGTTAAAAGAGAGTTTCTGCAGATAACTGTTCTCATCAAACTTGATTTGTTAGGCGACAGGAGGAAGAAGAAGGAAGCTCTTAGTCCTCAGCCAGATGAAGCAGAAGACAGGAAGAAATCACCACGTTCTAGGTCTCCTTTTGCTAAGTTCTTCAGCAGCAGGGATAAGGGGCAGAAAACAACCCCTACCGCATCTCCTCAGATTTCATCTCGGACAGAGGAGTCACCAAGTTTAAGGACATCTGGTTGGTCTCTTGGCTATTTTACTACTACCTGTTTACATTCTCAGGGGTGACTTTACATGGAGTTTGGACCCCAAGCATATAATATAGATAGATGTTTTTCTGCAGTAATCATGTTTTTTTCACTACTACACTGTGGTTGTTTACTATTTTTGGTGTATACTTTGTTTTGAAATCATACCATGTTCTTGTGTTTTGTTTGCCTGTTTGCTGCGTCATATATTTAAAATTGTGTGTCTGACTAAAGCCATCTCATCTGTTGCTAGAATAATTCCAGACTGTATGCAGCTTTGTGTGTGCATATTTCTTTATGTTGCCTGTATTTCAGTTTTGTGCTATTTTTTTCATGTATTACATTTTTACAGTTCAACTTTTAAAAAAGTTAGAATTGTCCAAGCTTAAATTTTGTAAATACTAAACCAGGAAAAAATTAGTTCCATTTGAAAATGGTTGTAATGTTCTAAGTTGAAATAAAAATGTTCGTGTGTTAATGATGAGAAGGTTCCCACTGTAAACAAATAATTGGGTTACTACAGACTGAATCTTAGTGCACATTAGTTCAGTTAGAATTGTTATATCAGAATGCTAGAAAGTTTTTGACAGTGCCAACAATTTTCTCTCCACAGAAGCTGCAGCAACATCAGAATCTATTCATGAGGAAGGTCAGTTGTCCAGGAAACATGAACTTGAAGTTGGAGAAAAGAAAGCTGGTAATAGGTAAATTTCTGTGCAGAAACCTTCGTGTAAACAACAAACACAAATTAGCCAGGAATTAGATTGTGTGTTATAAGAAAATGGCAGAAACTCCTTACACGCATTTTACATGTTAGAACTCAATGCAAGGGCTGTTCACAAAGTTCAGGACTGAATGTTTTTTTTCAGGAAACTATTGCACAGCCAAGTAGTGCCAAGGCATGAGCTGAAGTAACCATGTCTAAGTGTACATGCAAAATCAGAACTCATTATCACATATGTTTAGGTTTTGGCACATTTCAACATGAATAATAAGAAAATTCAACAACAATGCATTGATTTTCTGCATTTGCCTCAGGAAAACTGGTTCTGAAACATATGAAATGTATTGTACAGTTGGCTTTTGGTGAGTCCTGCCTAAGTCAGTTGAAGACATTAAGCTGTTTTCCAGCTTCAGAAATGGATGCTGATTGCTTGAAAATGACCATCCACCTCCCACACTAATGAGACTATGGCACATGTGTGAGAGATCATCCATACTGATCAACATCTGATAGTCAGAGAGATGGCAGAGGATATAGGAATAGCAGTTGCTGCTTGCCATGATGCATCATACAGAAACAGTACCTGAAAAAGATTTACCCATCAAACTAGGTGAAGTAGAAACAATACTTGAAATAGATATGCAAACCATCAAACTTGATGGAGTAGAAGCAGCATCAAGGATCACAGATCTTCTGTGTCTTGACTGATTTCAATATGATGAAAAAAAAGTTGTTAAAAAAAAAAAGTAACACCAGAAACAAGTGGATTGGTCTGTAATTCTTTCTCACTCTGTCTTCCTCTCTTTGGGTTTTCCATGTTTTTTATTTTCCAAATAAAGGACTTTTGTGTTGAATATTTGTTCATAACAGTTCTCTTGTTTTATCATTAGTAACAGATATGTTTGATTGTTTTCCATTGATAATAGGTCTTGGGACAAATTGTATGTGGTTCTCCATGGACCTTCACTGTCTTGTTACAAAGATCAGAAACATGCTAAGACAGTAAGTACTACCATGAAATCTGTAAGCTTGTGTTACATTTCCTCAAACTGTAATAAACCCAAGTCTCAGCACACATTGGGATTTTAACATTTGGTGATAAAAGTCTGTGGTAAAATTAGTAGTGGTCATTCTCATCACGAAGTATCTAGTGGACTGACCAGGTGGCATGGAAAAAAGAAAACCATTTGAATTTGTCAAAAATTCTAAGGATCACACAAGATGGAGAAACATGATCACCAATCCAATCTGGCATAAAACATAATGAATGGATTACATTACCAGGGCAGTTTTGAAGACAGTAAGTGCCACGTTTTTATGAAAGTAGTAGAGTATGATTTTCTTGAAACAAAAAAATCTTGACATTTTCTTTCATAAGCATAACTGGCCACATTTATAAGAAAGCAACTTTGTGTTTCAAACTTCAGTCTGTCTCTTCTTTATATCTGACCTTTATTTCCTCCTGTAATGAAGGGGCTCATGGTGTGCTCACTGCCTCCTCAATGACACAGTGGTTAGTGTGCTTTTCTCTTCATGTAGAGATCAGTGGTTCAGGCATGAACAGAAGTCACCAAGCTGTAGAAATGGGGAAGAGATGGCCAGGCATGGTACCACAGCACCCTGTAGCACGCCGTCAAGTCAAGGAAGAGATGGTCAGGTGTGGTACTAACCATGGCACCCTGTAGCATGCCATCAAGTGAAAGAAAACAAGAACTCTTACCACATCATCATGTGGCATGCCATCAAGTCAAGGAAAATACGAGAACTCTTACCACGTCATCATGTGGCATGCCATCAAGTCAAGGAAAATACGAGAACTCTTACCATGTCATCATGTGGCATGCCATCAAGTCAAGGAAAATACGAGAACTCTTACCATGTCATCATGTGGCATGCCATCAAGTCAAGGAAAATACGAGAACTCTTACCATGTCATCATGTGGCATGCCATCAAGTCAAGGAAAATACGAGAACTCTTACCATGTCATCATGTGGCATGCCATCAAGTCAAGGAAAATACGAGAACTCTTACCATGTCATCATGTGGCATGCCATCAAGTCAAGGAAAATACGAGAACTCTTACCATGTCATCATGTGGCATGCCATCAAGTCAAGGAAAGCATAACAACTAACACCTTATCCTTAATTGTCATTATTACCATGATAGGACTACATGCATTTTGTCTTATATACTCACACGCCTTGTTATTATGGTCTTCCATTTGTTGTTTAGCCTTGGGGTGATTTAGAAAATCTAACATCTCTAGCACTTTCAAATTAAAGCTTGAGTTCAAATATTAAGTTATATGAATGTTACAAATTGCAGTAACAGAACCATAAACATAACACATAAAGAAGGTAGATTGTAACAGGAGAATTGTATTTTTAGAAGTCATGATGGCACAAAATATGTAAAGAATTTTTTTATATATTTCTGTTTTACAGTTAAAGTGTACTAGAATTATGTACTTTATGACATAATCAGGGTATGATGTTTTCATATATTCTTTCTGCAGGATCCTAACAGCAGAGTCCATCATGAGCCAGCGCTTGACTTAGTTGGTGCCATCTGCCAGGTGGCTGCAGACTACAATAAGCGGCCATTTGTCTTTGAACTTAGGCTGCTTAATGGCAGCAAATATCTCTTCCAGGCCAAGGATGGGGTAAGAGAAGGGGGGGGGGGGGGAATTGTGCACAATTATGCTCTGCTTTTTTTTTTTCAGTTTAGTTTTTTCAACTTCTCCATCATCTGTTAACATTGTTATCATTCATTGTTTTATCCATAGTTTTCTGTTATTGCTTGGTCCTTACAGCTTTTGCTGTTTCACAGTGTTATAATTAACTCAGGTGTGTGTGTGTGTGTGTATGTGTGTGTTTTTGTTTGTTTGTTTTGGTAGATATAGCTATCATGTTCTTCTTTGATCAGTGTTTCTCAGTTTATATTTATAATGTACTGAAGAAGTATTGCTAAATTTCTACCCTGTCTCCAGATGGAAAGAGATGTGTGGATCAGTCGAATCAACTCTGCCACGGGAGGGGATGGAGCTGCAGTCAGCCAGGCCTACAAGACCCAGTCACTGCCAGCCAGGGTGGAGAAAGAAGAGCCCAAGAAACGAGGCTTCTTCACACTCAAGAAGAAGTAATTGCTGATGTCTGGCTTGGTAATAGGGGCTCATTAATGCTTGTTTGAATTACAGTACTTGATTGTATGGACATTGGCTTCACCACAGGCATATTAGATTGTTTAGCATTTTTCATACATGTGAATCTAGAGATAGTTCATTTTTTTAGATTTTTTTTTTTTTGACTGTCAGGTGAATCTCATGAAAAAAATGCCACTTTTCCTTCAATTTGGCATCATTGTATCATTACTTCATGGCTTGGTTTCAACTGGGAAGCGTTCCCTTACGTTGTAATTATCATTATGTGTGTTAGAATGGATATGAGGTGCATCATCAAGTCATCCTTATATTTTCTCAAAACCAGCATTTAAAAAAAAAAAAAAAAAGAAATAACCACAAATCATACAGAGACATTAAAAGCCTATTTTCATTTTCTATGAGCACATAAGGTTGAGATGTCACACTCTGCAGACACATCAAGTATATGAAGTAGTTTTACGAAAATTATAATACAGCTGTGGTTAGTTGACAGCTTTTATTCTGGACAGAATATTGCCAGAACTACGAACTACGCTAGATCAATTTTCAAGGCTGTGTATTGTCACTTTTTTTCTAGCTGTCTGTTCCTTGTTATTATATATATATATTTGCAGTCAAAATTCTTATCCCATTTTTATTATTAACTCTTGTTATTTCTTTGTTTATAGCCAGTTGTCAGAAGCTGTTTATTATTATAATACAGGTGTCACACAACAGTGCTGTGTTTTGATTCAGTGTTCATGTTCCATATTTTCAGAATACTAAATATTGGTAACTGTTAAAACAGAAAATATCCTGTTGGCTTTAGCATTTACCCCGCTGTGCATAGCAGTAGAATTTTTTTTTGTAATTATGTTCAAGGTAGAAAGAAGTAATTTGAAATGAAACATTCCTAGAAAACATGTTAAAAAGTAACAGAAACATGAAGAATGTTTAGCCAATCTATGAAGGAAATTGCATATATTCTGGCCATAATTCATGAAGGTATAATTATACATTTTCTGTGTTATTATCCACATTGGAACTATTTGACCCTGTAATAAAATTAGTAGTGTAAATCAGTGGACCAATCATCAACATTTAACTTATTCCACCAAAATATTTGTTCATTTAGCATAGTAGTGTACCACAGAATTAGAAAACAAAAATGTGATGATTTTATTCAGGGGATTGTGAATGATGAATATAGTTACCATCTGTGGTGATAGCTCTATGCAAAACTTATACCACTAGTGATTCAAGCATTGTATGTGCCATTGAGAACTTTTAAAAGTTAGGATTTGCTTGTACAGTTTACAGAAGTCATTTCTTTTTTGTGGAAAATGTGAGCTTTACTCTGTGTATTAAGTGTGTACTTTGTGAGGTGTTGCTTTATCCTTGTCTATACCAGACACCCTTTTGTGATGTTGTGATCTTTGTGCAAACAGATGGATTTATAGTCTTGAGCAAAACTATACTTTTTTTTTTAACTCTCAGATATTTTTTCTTCATAAATGTACAAGTTTATTTCATTATTCGATAACACTGACATATGGGAACACAGTGTGTACATTGTTCGCTTCAAAATTTGTGTACAAGACAATGTACAAGAGCAGTTAATTTTGCGAGTCTGTTTTTGTTTTGCTATACAGTCATGTGATAGTTGATAATGGCGGTTCTGTGACGTGAGACATGAAAGTGATGATATTGTGTGATTATGTATAAAATTTGGAGTGATTGTTGTATGTGTTACAATATTGGCTTGTTCTGTAGTTCATATGTTGTATGTACATCTCGGATTTTTTTAAAATTACTTTTGCCTAACTAGGTAGAATCTAGAAAATAACTGGATACTAATTTACCCAGTTTGGTAATTTATTTAAAAATTAATTTAATTTCACTTATACACATGTAACTGCTATGAATTTCATTTACATGAATGTCTTTACTTGTCTGAATTTCACTTAATATAAATGTGACTGCTCTTAGTTTCACTTACACAGATGTGATTGCTTTCTTTTAAAGTCTCCATAATGCTTGTGCTTTTCAGTGAAAGTACAAATTTTTTTCTGGAAAAAAAGTTTTAACATTGAAGCCGTTGATGTGTTCAACAAGCCACTTAACAGAACGGTTCCATGTCGTACAACCACAGGAGCATGCTGGGTACATCTGACACTTTATAGAAAGTGTCAGTAGTTTATTACATTACTTTGAATTTCATATCTTTATACCACATTACTTTGAGCTAGACGAGAAACTAAAATAAGTAATTTAATATGTTTTAAGGTTACTTCTGTGCTGACATGCCAGGTGTTAAAAGCATGTGTACATGTCTTTCTGCTTTATGTGTATGTTAGTGAATAAAGATTTCAGATGCTGTGTTTAAACTGATGTTGACTTTGATAAACCTTATTTGCCATTCTAAATATAGATAGGGTTTTTTTTTAACTGTAGATATGTTTTTTTAAATTATAGATGTATCAGCTTGCATGTTTTTTTTTCTTCATCAGCTTCTTAATATAATACAAAAAAACTGCCTATCAAACCATTAGCATTATTGTTTATCATAGAAAGAGAGAGAGCAAGTGTTCTTGTGTCTAGAAGTTCTGGCTTGTGTCAGATGATGTTCTAGTGCCAGCATTGTCCTCTGTACTGACTAAAGATATCCTAGATATTTGGGAGGGTGGTGCACACAAACCTATACATCTAAACCAGGCCGAAAGGTCTGCAGTATTAGATGAAAGCTGTGAGGCTGGTTCTAGGGCCATCGAGGCTTTAGATATTGCAGGAACATTGGTAGAAGTGCTGTTAGCTACTGTTGCCTTTCTTCTTTTGTTGCTAGGCTGTGGGCATCTTAGTATCGGCTAATAGTTTTTATAGTAGTATGTGAATATACATTGTGTTTGTTTACAGCAGTAGCCTTATACCTTTTGTTTGTCTCAGCACTGCTATAGATTTGTTATTTCTGTAGAGTAGCTATTGTTTGTGTAGTATGAGTGTCAGCATTTAGTAGCCACATCTATGAAGGTTGCTACACTCATCATATTAAACCACACCAGGTGGTTCTTAAGTTTTCATGTGTATAATTTGTCAGAAGTCACAACCAGAGAACACATCATTTTTGGATTCATAAAACCCGTTCTGGCATCAGTAATCTATCCTATTTTGATAAAGAGCTGGTAACTGCAGCATTTTGAGTTTCTTCAACTGGTTCACATAAATGAACTCTCTGGTAAGAGTAGATTATAGGCTCTAGAACATTTGCTCCAAGACGTCTACATTGCAGACCTTCAAAACTGATCACAGAATTCAGCTCTGAGGTAGAAGCAGTGAGGCTGCCACCAGAATGTGGAGATGAACTGCCACAAAGTTCCAGACACAGCATTACCTATGCTAGAATGTGAAAATGTAGAACTGTTAAATGAAGTAATTGTTGACTTGGACATCATCTTTACACAGGAGAAACATGGTACTTTTTCACTAATCCAGATTTCTGACTGGACATTCTTTGCTTTTGCTTCATAATTTTTTTTTTTACAGATTATGTAATTTCACAGTTGTAATATTATTTGGATGATTACTCAGTGAGGACACATGATAATATTATCCCCGGTTTTTTTTTTTAATGCCTGGGCAATTCATTACTGAAACATGTTCAAACCACTCTTTGACGTTTAGCCGCAGCTGTTAGTGT
Source organism: Achatina immaculata (assembly GCA_009760885.1). Classification (NCBI taxonomy): domain Eukaryota; kingdom Metazoa; phylum Mollusca; class Gastropoda; order Stylommatophora; family Achatinidae; genus Lissachatina; species Lissachatina immaculata. The sequence continues at coordinate 43,199,404 of CM019702.1, read as the reverse complement.
TATATGTTTTCATAGATTTCATCCTTGTACACGAGTTGGCTTCTCTCCCCTCATTATATGTCTCCCAGCGTAATGGATGCTTCATACAAGTTTTGTATTCGCTTCAATAAAACAATTAAAGCCAGCGTTCAGTTTTAGTGTAAATTATTTATGGGTGTATTATACACTAATTCTGTTTCGTTGTTATTCAAATGGAATCAATTTTCTTTTCTGCTTATTGTAGTTTTGGGTATAGTCAAGTAATGTGGGACTGATTTTTACATCTTAATTTTTACTCTGCTTCCACAATTTTATACAGTACCAGTGTGTGATGTTAGTCTTTTCACAGCTGGATAGATCCATGTGGTCTTGAACTATGTTAGTTTCTGTGAGAATATAGTTCATTGTTGGTAGCACTGCTTTCACCTCTAACATTTTACTCTGAAAGAAGAGACGCCATCATGTGACTGGATGAAATGGTTTTAGCAAGAGATTGAGAAAACGGCAGTGAGATGTGAATGGAAGAAATAGTGTGATGATAATTCCAAGAATGAGTCTTATAAGCTGACTTTTTTATAAGCTCAACCGCTGCGGTGAATGTATTGCTATATAATTGCAAACTAGGCTGTTGTGCTGAGCAAACTGTCCTTGATAAAATCATCAATGGCTTTAGTTTCTTATTCATGTTGGTTATTCATCTGCAAGGCTTCATAAAATTTCAGAATTTCTTTTTTTAACAATGGGGCTTCAAGCTTTATGCAGCTAAGGGCCCAACCAGGTCCAAATCCGGTGCTGTGACTTGGGGTTTGTAAACATATGAGCATACAATACTGTAGCTTAGGGTTTGTAAACATTATCGTACAGAACTGTAGCTTAGGGTTTGTAAACATTATCGTACAGAACTGTAGCTTAGGGTTTGTAAACATTAGCATACAGAACTGTAGCTTAGGGTTTGTAAATATATGATTGTACAGTACTGCAGCTTAGGGTTTGTAAACATATGAGCATACAGAACTGTAGCTTAGGGTTTGTAAACATGAGCATACAGTACTGTAGCTTAGGGTTTGTAAACATATGAGCAGACAGAACTGCAGCTTAGGGTTTGTAAACATAAGAGCAAACAGAACCGTTAGCTTAGGGTTTGTAAACATAAGAGCATACAGAACTACAGGTTAGGGTTTGTAAACATGATCCTACAGAACTGTAGCTGCAGAATGACAAATGAACTGGCACTGGACCACAGTGTTCACCCAGTTACCACATACAGATAGTGAAGAACTTGATTTGATCAGGATTTATTCTGGTATAAGCCACATAAAAAAGGCCCCATGGTCAACCCAGCCTCTAAAAATGGGTACCAGAGAAATCTGGGAAGGTAAATGCGGCCAGACGTGATACTGACCACATCAGACTTTCATCTGCTGAAGGTCGTGGAAATAACGGGTCTAACACCGTACCACCTACTATGCCTTAATGCCATGGAAACGGGAATTTTACCTTTTACGGTCCAACCAAGCAGTACTGTACTATCAGAACTTACAGCTGCCACAACCACGTACATTTATTATCCTCTTTAGTATTCTCCGTTTGTAAACACTAGCTTATTAATTGAAACAAACTGAAAAACTACAAGTTATCACCGTGACAATATGTAAACCCTTTTTATCAAACTAAGAACTGCAACACGGCCCTGCCGAATCTAACGCGGTTCGCCAGGCCGAAGGCAAAGGAAGGGATCGATGACTGAAACTGCGTATTCATTTCCTATATTTTTAACATCTAAAATCTAAAGAAAAAAATGTTTCGTGTATTTAAAAAATGTTTTTCACTTTAAAAGTCCAAAAATTTTAAAAAAAAAAAGACTTACTTGACGACTACACGGTCAGCTCTTCTGGACTTGGAGAACAGAGTTCATACAGATCATGGCATCAAACTGAATTCAGTGAAACAAACTCAGGAAGTGACAGTGTGGGCATACAGGGAAGGAATCTAAGCAGAGCTTATACACAAATTCACAAACAATTAAATAACACTTGTAAATAAACAACGCACTATAGAGCATAAGGACCATGGGAAGTGCAGAATGAGAAGTTTCTAATATACAATGACAAGCCTCAAAAGTTATGTCAATAATTTGAAAAGGAAGAACCACGCCATAATATTTCAACTATAAAATTGACATACACAGCTGCTTGTTTGAATCATACTTTATTACATAGATGTGAATAGTAGACATCTTGTGGAAGGCTTTTTTGGGTGGGTGAGGGTGAATCTTTTTATATTCACAAAATAAACATCAAGTTTCAAAAAGTAACCACTTCTGAGGTTCTGCGACGTGATTAGCTAAGAAAACTGACAATAATATATCAAATATGACAAGGCCAACTTCTATGCCTGATTGGACCACGAGGCAAACGAAGATTGCGATACAAGAGTTAAATTAAGTCTTCAAAGAGAGACTTTTCCAACCCCACAAGAACTCGAATCTGAACATAAACCATCGTTTGAGAAGAAAACGGTTCAAAACTGTCGTTTGAGAAGAAAACAGTCCAAAACTGTCGTTTGAGAAGAAAACAGTTCAAAACTGAAGACAAATGACCTAGGCGCAGACAGCAGACTGAACCTTGTAACAAACTGTTCGGTGTTGATATTTTAGAATCAATTGTTAGACTTCATGAAAACTATGCTCGGCAAGTCCACGAAAGCAAACATTTACCTACTTCAAAATCAGTTGTTTGTTTTTTTTTAATCCGCAGCTATATCAAGTGTTGAATAAGAACAATGAATTTTAAAACATTACTAATATGTCCTGTCGCGTTTGAAAGCACGAGCATCATTTCATTGAAGATCTTATTTCATGACTGACTACCGAGCATCATTTCACTCAAGATCACAGGTGGGGAATACGGCGATCCCTGCCCATCATTTCACTCAAGAGCACAGGTGGGGAATACGGCGATCCCTGCCCATCATTTCACTCAAGATCATAGGTGGGGAATACGGCGATCCCTGTCCATCATTTCACTCAAGATCTTATTTCATGACTGACTACCGAGCATCATTTCACTCAAGATCACAGGTGGGGAATACAGCGATCCCTGCCCGTCATTTCACTCAAGATCACAGGTGGGGAATACGGCGATCCCTGCCCATCATTTCACTCAAGATCACAGGTGGGGAATACGGCGATCCCTGCCCATCATTTCACTCAAGATCACAGGTGGGGAATACGGCGATCCCTGCCCATCATTTCACTCAAGATCACAGGTGGGGAATACGGCGATCCCTGCCCATCATTTCACTCAAGAGCACAGGTGGGGAATACGGCGATCCATGCCCATCATTTCACTCAAGAGCACAGACGGGGAATACGGCGATCTCTGCCCTGTTGGCCAGGCCAAGCCTGTTGCTTCTGTTTACTAGGACTAACACTGGAATAAGTTCAAAAGCGACAAGACATATTACTAATGTTATAAAATTCATTGTTCTTATTCATCACTTGATATAGCTACGGATTTTAAAAAAAACTGATCTGATTTCCGCTGCTGCTTTCATTAATTGTGATAAACAAAAAATTTGACATCACACAGCATTATATTAGGAGAGATTGACTGGATCAAGAGTCTTTTCTTGATTTGTTTGAATGAAATCATTTTTGTGGCAATAATAACCTATTGGTTTTCGGTATATAACTTCTAGGCATCTGTGTTTGCACTGTAGCTAGTCTAAGTGTTGGAGAAAATTTAAATAGTTTGCTAAGGGGGAAACATTTTTACGAAATCAATAATGCGCGCGCGACCTAACCTAGTAGGCCGGGAAGAAGGGGTATTACCGTATACGTTCTAATAAGTGCTTCCTCGTTTAGAAGTTTATTTGATGACAGTGCTTCAAAATGCTTGGTGCGTAAATCTACGCTTGATGTAACCATTGTATATGTGATAAAGCTACTACTAGGATAAATAAATATCAGGTAAATAACGCGATTTCAAATACAAGGTGTGATTATGTAGATGATAGAAACGAGGAGGAAGCCATATTCGTATGGCAACACGTGCTGACCAAGTGTGCTGTTTATACGAATATGTTTCACAGATTTAAATTTATTGCACTATATTATTATAACTGTCGTATTTCTCATATACACAAATAAGTAAATATAACTGATGTCTAAATTATCCAGACTATTTACTTCTTGTACCATATTTATTATAACGTTTGTTGCATTATGGTAGCCCGCGAGAAACACAAAGTGAGAGATGTAAATTGAAAATCTGTTTCTTATTAAATATTCAAAATACAGTTACAATATGGATTCCTTATTCTACCCTATTCATGGTGTATTACTTTATGCTGACCAAGGATGCGAAATAGCCGTTGGTTTTTAAACAAAAGTATCGATTGAATACGTTAAGCAGAACTGTATTTGCAAAATTAGTACCCAGGACGAGCGCGTATTGCTACATTTAAAGAAAAAAATGAAAACTGAACATGAATTTCGCTAGCATAGTCAATAATTATGAATAACAAATCACATAAATAACGCTAAACGTTGAAAATCAGACGAAATTATGTATTTATTGATATAAAATTAAAGTACGATAAGTCACATTGAGGTCTATATTGTATTTCGGTTGCAGTAGTATGGTGCTGTACTTCGGTTTTGACACCGCTGCTACAGATTGGATCAGTGAGATTGTGTTCACGAAATATTTACATTTTTTCCCCCTTCAAAAACATTTATAGCAGAGGGAAAAAGGTATTCTAGGGTATATATAATAATGACAGACAAGAGCGGCGAGAGTTCTCGAAATGGGCGCCCGTCTAGAGATGTCAGTTCACAATCAGACGATAGTAGCGACGAATCGGACCAGGGTGAGTTGGAAACGGCTGTTAAACATGTACGGTAACGATAGTAGCGCCCAACTTTTTAGATGTGGTCATTCGTGTGTACAATTTCAAACGTATGTTTTAAAAGGGAAAAACATCAAAACGTGTTTGATGGACTGGTTATTGTGTGTACGGAGGTTTTTATGGTACTTGCAGATAATTTAGTGACATTACTACGTGTTTCAGATAGCGGCATGAGGATTGGAGATGAGTACCAAGCACACATACCGGAGTACACCCCAGGTAGGTCTTGGTTATATAGTCTCCTTTAGGTGGAGGGGAGGATTGTGTGTGTGTGGGGGGAGGAGGGAGAAGAGAACGAAGGGGGAGTATGATAAGGTAAGGGAGTAGGGATGGTAGTAATAGTGGTGATGCAGTACTCCCATGAAATGATGACTAGTTTCATAAGATTGAGCCAATAGGAATATACATTTTCATAGATTTATTGATATATCTCCACCCACATCTCCATACGGTGATATAAAATATTTATATTTTCATTTTCTTCAGCTGTTTTGTTAAAAAATATTAACACATCAAGAATCATAAATCAACAGTACTAGAGTTAATAAATAGTTTCCATACATTCAGGAAAGTATACAGATGAGATCAGAGCACATGTGGACTAGTGATTTATGCAAGGATGACATTTTAACTAACTGTCATACAAGATCAGTGAACATTTTCTGCTGAAAAGATACTTGTCTGAATGTGATTCACAAGTTTCTTTACTTCCACATGCTGGCAAGAGAGTGTACTATGATGTTTCAGTACTTTACCTCCAGAAAAAAAAAAAAAAATTTTTTTTAAACACTGTGCAGGAGCCAACCCAACTTTTCAGCATTTGCTAAGTTTGTGGTACATCATGTTATTTCTGTACATTATGCTTGTTCTATTCTTTTGGCTGGGTGCCCACAGCAGCAAAGTTTTATTGTTTGGCCAGCTTTACTGTGCTATATGATAACATAAATATGTTATATTAGGTTTACATTTGCAAGTAATAAAAAAAACTATTTCATTTTTTGTGGCAGTCAGCAGCGTTACCTGCCATACATGCAGGGCAGTACTGTAAGTTACTTTGCTGCTTGCAGTCTACTGTAAAGTAACAGCATTGATGGTGCTAATAAAGCAATAATTCATTTATATATGTGTGTGTGCGTGTGTGTGTGTATATATATATATATTCATTCATTCATTTGCATGTCCCTTGCGGAACTTTGCCTCCCAAACAGCACTCCTGTAGGCCTCTAGGTTGTAAGCAAGATGGCCTGCTGCTGCTGCTGCATCCATTTGCAGATCGTCAACGATGTCTTGCAGCCATCTTCGTTTTGGTCTTCCTCTCTTTCTTTTTCCCATTATGTATCCTTCCAATATGGTCTTCTCTAAATTATCATGACGTTTAATGTGTCCAAAATATTTAAGTTTTCTCTCTTTAATCCTCTGTATTATCTAGCTTATTCTGCTCCAGATTAGCAAATCTTTTCCTGTTAGTTTGTAAGTTTAGTATACTTCTTGGAGTGTCTTCTTCTTCTTTGCCATTCTTCCTCAAAATGGCATTGGTTGCATTGTGCTGCAGATATGTGCCGTCTGACTCAACACATCTGATTTTGACTCTGCAGATTTTTAGAACAAGGTTTGTCTTCCCACTTCAATCTCAACTCACTTGGCCAGCCTGCTGCCGGTTACCAAGAGCGCCATTGTGAGATAGAGTAGGGTCTTGGCCAACCACAATTCACCAAACCCTAAAGCCAGCAGTCAGCTGTGGGTCACTGACTACCGTCTTGTTCAGCTTGAGTCGTGTCCTCACCCCAGGGGATGTAACTTCATGGGTGTGCCATCCCCATGCTGAGTCATCCTTTTCTGAATATACATATCATAGTGCAGTTCTCCAGAAGCATGTTGCTTCCAGTTTCTGCTTCACCTCTTTGGTGTCATGTACTCACAGGTGTAGAGTAGTGCTTTAGAGCACTGTAATATAAAAATAGTTCTCAGAAGAGTTTTGTAGCATTGAATACTACTTACAAAATAAGGAAGCGACAGTCGGGACACGTTATAAAAAAAAAAAGTAGAATTTAGCCTGAAGAATTATAGTGCTGATTTTTAATTATTTGTTAGCTAGTGATAAAGAGTTGTAGTGCTGTGTTAAGAAAATGTCTAATGGTTTGCTGTATGGGCATATATTAGCACTGCTGCAGTATCCCATGCAGCAGCCTCATATACAACTATACGCTAACTCTTCCAAATGCCATTTGGTAATTTTTAAGGCTACACGTGTGACATTTAAGGACCAGGTGCTATAATTTTTTTTTTTTTTAACCGGTCAGATGCCAAATATGAAGGAAAGCCAGAAGCCATGTTGGTGTGGGCTCCTTCTCCTAACTTATCTGATGCTAAAGGTATGCTTTTTTTTTATACCAGGTACCCAGATTTGTGAAAGTAATTATTTCTTTGGTTGACATTTACAAGAAGAAATACGCAGGACTATTGATTGTTGAGGGGACATTTATAAAAGCATCATCTTGTGATAATTAAACTGTTATTTTCATATGCATCAATGTTCTTTTGGCGAAAAAGCGCTCTCGAGTTCCGTGCGTGGGGAGACAGGCTTTCGCTCCCTTCCTGGACAGCGAGAGTTAAGGTGTTTCGATGCAGAAGCAAGTGGTTTGTCCGTCGAGCGAAGCATGTAAACGGCTAGCCAGCCAGGTTCGTGATAACGATGTAGTACGGTTTTGTCGACCGATGGTCTCGAAATTGGCCCATCTCTCGCAAAGAGTATTGGGTCTGCAGTATGTAACGTGTGTTGTTTGCGGGTGGCCAGGCTTTCTTCTCCGCTCGTTAGAGCAGACGCTGTTGGCGAGATTTTTCAGGTGCCGTGCGTGGAGCGGTGCTCTTCCCGGCCAATGAAGAAAGGTACAAATGAGGTTGCCGCACAGCATCACTGCGGAAAAGGTGGTAGAAAGGATAAAGCGAAGCAAACAGTCAAATCATGGCACCTCTGGTTTGGAGGTCGGCCACGTCCTGAGTGCAGTCATGTCGGGTGAAATGCATGAACTGGCTTGTCTCACTGCTGGCGAGACTCTTCAAATGCCGTGCGTGGATTGAAGCTCCTCCCGGTTAAGGAAGTAAATGCGGAAAAGGAATAAAGGTTGCTGTGCGGAGCCGATGGGAAAAGGTGGTGGAAAGTGAAGTTTAACCGGTATGTCCAGTAGTATCGCTATGAGAGCTATACCACGGCACCTCTGCTCTAGAGGCCGCCCACGTCCGAAATACACCTACACTGGTGAAATATGCCTAAACCGGCACACACCAGGGGTGGAACTTGATGGCTAGACATGTCATGCCACCTCCGCTCTAGAGGTGGGTAACGCCTGATAAACACCCATACTGGTGAATTTTGCCTAAACCGGCTCATACCAGGGGTGAATCTTGAAGGCTATGCATGTCACAGTATCTCTGCTCTAGAGGTCGGTCCCGTCCCAAACACGCCCATACTGGGATAATGCCTAAACCGGCTCAACCCAGGGATAGAAGTCACTAGTGGCGAGGATTCGTCCTCCTGGACAAAAGCTCCATCCTGGTCACAACTAGGAAGGGTAGCAGCCACGATCGCAAAATGCTGAAGTCAGAGACACTGGACGAGGGAAGTCTAGATAGGCAACCACCTCTCACCCGGCGGGGATGTTTGCGTATCCTAATCACGCTGAGGTTTTCCGGTGAGAAAGTCCATCCCTGGACTGGATGGGCAACCACCTCTCACCCGGCGGTGATACACGGGTATCTCAAAACACGTCGAGGTTTTCCGGTGAGAAAGTCCAACTCTGGCCTGGGTGGGCTACCACCTCTCACCCAGCGGGGATGCACTGATATCCTAAACACGTCGAGGTCTTCCGGTGAGAAAGTCCAACCCTAGACTAAACTCTCTCTCTCTCTCTCTGGACCTTAAGTGCCCAGGGCACATGGGGCTTCCGCAAGGGTTTTCCACAAATGCCTGTCTTTCGCCTTTTTTTCTGCTCTTGCCCAGGTGAGCCCTCTATTGCTCAACATCCTTTCTGTTGTTCTTCTCCATGTCTCTTTTGGTCTACCCTTACTTCTGCTCCCCTGTGGTGTCCATCTTAGTGCTATTTTTGGTAGTGAGTTGTCAGTCATTCGGAGCACATGTCCCAACCATCGCCAGCGTCTTTCCTCAATAATTGTTGTCAGTGGTTTCATCTGCATTTCTGCTAGACTAAACTGGTGCAATGAAAACCACGGTGTCACGCAATCCCGCTTCCGAGACCCACCAAGAATACAGGCTAAAGCACTGTGACACTCTGAATCTCTTGTGGTCCTTTTGTGGATCTCGTGTGGTCTATTTTGGACCACACAGGGGACCACGGGACCTAACGAGGACCACAGGCATGAATTCAGTAGGTTCACAGTGCGGTTTTTGGTGGTAGAAGTGAACGAAGAAGAAGAAGATATGCATCAATTTTTTAAAAAAAAATACATGCATTATTACGGTGGTCTTTTTTTTCTTTACTCTGCACAACTTTGAAGTTTTGTAAGTTGCTGTTTTGCTCTCTTCAAGGGAGGGAGGCAGAAAGGGAATACACAATGTCATGAACCTGCAGCTGAAAGTTTTATGAGTACATAAGTACTTAGACTTTTAAAATTGTTATTTCCCAGAGAAACATTCTGAAGGGTAATATGTCAAGGAAGTTTTTAACGTTTCTGGCAGGAATTAACAAAAAAAAAAAAAAAAAAAAGTTTCTCTTGCTGTTGAGAAAAAATTTTTAAAAGGCTGGTTTTCTTGCTTTACATAGATTAGGGCTGTAGTTTGGTGATCTCATCAGATGTTTGATGTCAGTCAGGTCATGTCATCAAATATTTGATGTCAGTATGTGCACATCTTTTCTTAGTATTTTTAGAAACAAATGAAAGTTTAAAATTTGTGAAATATTAATTACCTGTTAAGCTGCTACATTCACCATCATATTTATCTTGTTGCAGTGGATGAGTATATTCGAATAGCCAAAGATCTTCATGATTATAATATGGAACAGGTAAGATCTTATCACTTTACTGTTTGTAAATACTACATTTTGAAATATGTGCCGTCTTTAGGCATTTAAAAAAAATTAAGATGGGATTTCTGGTGCCAATTTTTTTTTTAGTGGAAACAAGTATACATTTTGAATGCAAGTAAGCAGAGCTTGGTCTTCTTGTTAATCTGTCTTTGGAACTGTGGGCAGGATGTTCCTTGCAGCTGGCAGGGTGAAGCTGATGTGGCACAGCATCAAGGGAGGGGAGGGTGTTGTTGTCTTTTACAGACCTGGCTTGTAGTTGAAAAGCAAATACAATGCTTCTTTAGTGTTAGTGAAGCCACTTCCATGGAGACCATGTGATCTTGTCCTGTTAATCAAGCTGGGCCTGTTACCTGTTACTGTGGGTTTGCCAACTCTGAGGTAAGTAAGTAGTCAGCTGTGTGTCTCAGACTGCTGGTTTGAGCTGTGTCTTCACACATGCACTCCCTGGAATTGGGTGTTCTGAAGCTTAGACTCAAAACTCCGATTCCACAGCCCTGGTGGGAAGACATAAAACTTGTTCAGATGTACACCCACAGCCCTGATGTCAAGACATAAAACTTGTTCAGATGTACAAAATTGTTACCACAGGCACTCGGAATGTTGTTCTGGCACAAACACAACATTGAACGTGCACTCTCTGACCTGCCAAACTTCACCCCCTTCCCAGACGAGTGGTCTGTTGAAGACAAGGTCCTCTTTGAGCAGGCATTTGGTTTTCATGGCAAAAGTTTCCACCGCATCAAGCAAATGGTATGTAGGAGTTTGGGTTTTTAGTCTGTATTATTACCTCTACTTCTGTGAACCTTAACTTTTTCATTCTTAGTTTACTTATGCATTATATTCATTATTCGTTGTTTTTTTGTTGTTTTTTTTTTCATGATTCTTAGTTGAAATTAATAACAAATTGTTATTAGCTGGGATCATCACATCCATAGATGCTCCAGTCTCCTTAATGTATCTTTCAGTATATAGTAGCTGATAGTACCAGTTACATGTTGATTTTCAACAAAATGTATTCTACCTCAAAACAAAATGACAGTAAAAATAGTCCCATCATGCCATGAAATCCAGTTAGAGCAGTGGTTCTTAAACTTTTGTTCTTTTTTTTTATGTGAACCCCCTTACCAGCCTGAGATCAGCTGTGAGAACCTGTCATTAAAAATAAAGTAATAAACAACTCAGGTGATGCTGATAGTTTTTTAATCGAGTCATTATATTTGCTGGTTCATGCCCCCCCCCCCCCCCCCAAAAAAAAAAAAATCATTCCATAGTGTCCCAGAGGGTGTCCATAGACCCTAGGTTAAGAACCACTGACTGTATGAATGCCCCCACCTCTGGGAGAAACCAGGAAACCAGACACTGGGACATCTGACCAGATTGAACAACCAACCTAAGCCTGTAGTGATGTCTGCACTAATCAGTATGCTGCTACTCAAGCTTCTCCTAACAAATAAGACAGCAGTTCAGTTGGAAGCTTATCATTCCACATTATGGTAAATAAACATAAAAATGACACAAGAAATTTAGGCTGTTAAAAGTGGATATATAGAAAAATGAAGGGTGTGTTTCAGAGACAGAGAAGTACAGAGACAACTTAAACTAACGAAAGAAATGGAAGGGCATGGCACAAAAACATAATTGGCTGCAGTAAGAGACATAACATACTTCAGAGAAAAGTTTTCGGAAAAGGATAGATAGGACAGGAGGGTACAGATTGTGTAGACAGCGTCAGGAAATAACAGGAACCACTCTAGAAAAGCACAGCTTGAAAGAAAAAGGCTTAGCAAGTTGGAGATTCGTTGCAGTCAACTTTTTCCAGAGAGGTGGCACAGGATGATGATGATGATAAAAAAAAACCTAGCTTATAATAATGGTATGATAATGATTTTGTTCTCCTGGGGCAAATTTAAGCAAACTACGAGTAAGTTCTCTGTTTTGCACGACCTCTAGCTGCCAGATAAGCCAATCTCAGCCCTCGTCAAATACTTCTACTCCTGGAAGAGGACGCGGTCAAGATCAAGCGTGATGGACAGGCAGGCAAAGAGATTAGGAACTGCTGGGGACAGGTATTTTTTGGTGTTAAAATGCTTTAAGAGATTTTTGTTTTTTGTATGGGTTAGCCATGATTTGTGGTTCAGTATTACTTGAAACTCTGTCAAACAGGGGAATCAGTAGCAGGTTGGGAAAAGGTGGTTATTCCTGATCCACTTTGGTGCCGTCTGCTTGATGTGTAGCTATAAAGATGGGTATCATGGCTCACTGGTGCTAGAAAGAACAGTCAGAAATGGAGTTTGTCCCTGGATTTGTACTAAACACATGGATGTTATGTCATAATGAAGGGAAAAAAAACAGAACACCTGAAGATCAGTTTAAAAAAAACTGCCCTAGATCAGAGATGGTGTGAAACAGGTGTTTGTTACAAAAAATGTGTTCTTCAACTGAGGAGGATTGAACCAGCACCTGTTTTGTGGGCTTAGTGTGTGTAGCACTGTGGTTAGGGTATTAGATCATCACTGGGCAGAGGGCTGGAAGCTCAGATTCACAGGGGTCCAGGATTGGTTAGCCTCGGGGGTAACTTAGTGTTGTCATTTTTTGATTTCCCAGGGAGTGAGGCTGGGTATCACTTTCTGAACATGGGCTTGAAGAGTGAGACACCAGAAAGTGCAGTACAGATGTGGCTGTCAGTATATTAGAATAATCTTGTGTTGGCATGAAACTCTGTCCAGTTTGTATTAGAACACATCAAAGTGATAGTGGATGAAAGAAAAATATACTGGTTTTTTTTTGTTTTTACTTGAGATTTCGTGCAGATTTTTTTATAAGGCAGATGTTATCAGCTTTAAAGATACTAATTTAGTTCTGCTTCAGTGCTAGTTACTGATAATAAAGTTTTATAATCTGAGCTTTAGATAAAATAGGTTCTTGTTTCACCATGAGATAAAAGTAGTAGATTTTCTGTTTCATCATTAGATGGTGATAGTAATTTTTTTTCCTTGTTTTTTTTTTTTTTTTGCGCTAGTTAGAATAAAATATGACAGTTTTAGCATCACAGTAGATAATGGCAGAAAACTTTTCCTATTCAGTGATGATGGATCAGAAAATACTTCTAACTCGGATGAAGAGGACAAGAACAAAGACAGTGTGAGATATTTCTCTTGTTTTCTTTAAATGTGTGCAGTAATGGAGAGGATATTTACACTTTTATTTTCTCTACACATGCTCATGTGAGTAATTAAGTGATAGAGTGCAGTTAAAACCATCGTGTTATATCTCGTTATTGCGTGTAAGCTTCATTGCATCTTATTATGTAATGACATGCTCATTTATAAGAGAGGCAAACTGCTGTCCTAAAAAAAAAAGGCACAGATATGCCAGTGAACTAGAGTTGTGCTGTACTCATTGTAATGCTTCTCAAAACAGGCTGTTGTGTTCCACCTGCCTAACGTACAGTCCAGAGAATGTGTTCATTTAGTTGATAGTGGACTTTGCTAAGAAGCCATATTATGAACCTGCTCTAGATATTCAAACAAGATAGTATATCCCACATTATGAACCTGCTCTAGATATTCAAACAAGATAGTATATCCCACATTATGAACCTGCTCTAGATATTCAAACAAGATAGTATATCCCACATTATGAACCTGCTCTAGATATTCAAACAAGATAGTATATCCCACATTATGAACCTGCTCTAGATATTCAAACAAGATAGTATATCCCACATTATGAACCTGCTCTAGATATTCAAACAAGATAGTATATCCCACATTACAAACCCGCTCAAGATATTCAAACAAGATAGTATATCCCGCATTACAAACCCACTCAAGATATTCAAACAAGATAGTATATCCCACATTACAAACCCACTCAAGATATTCAAACAAGATAGTATATCCCACATTACAAACCCACTCAAGATATTCAAACAAGATAGTATATCCTACATTATGAACCTGCTCTAGACATTCAAGCAGGTCAATATACTCCACATTTGATCAAAATCAGTGCTCATTGATTACTGCCTTGGCTGCCAAAACAGTGAGATACATGGTTACATCAATGTCCTACATCCCCTGGGAACAACTGTGTTAAGAACACACTTATCATAACATAGTGTTTGTGAAACAAACAACATCACATTGATTGCTTAAAAAACTGACCTACTCCTGTATCCCAGAAACCTGTAGCAACCAACACTATTTGTTATTGTCATAAAGTATAATGTCATCCTCTTATAAGGCAGAATTTTTAGGAAACAGAACTTTCTGTAAAAGAAAGAGGGAACATAGAATTGAGAAATCAGCTGGTAGCCTCCTGTCTGTTATAGGAGTGTCAGATAACTCAGAAAAAATACTCTGCACGCTAAGAAAACCCAGGAAAAATGACAGGCACAAAATACCCCTCCTAAGATAGAAGGCCCTCCAGCTTTTGGCATTTCACACCCATCAGTAGATGTAGCTGAGACCTTGGCTTGGGCCACGCTGGGCTGGTTGGGATGGTGGATGGATGGGGACACAGATCACCTGCAGGTATGAGGAATGTCTGGAAATTGATGAGTCCAGGGTGTGACAAGCATATGGGCCTCTACAACAATGGCTATCAGAATGAGGCAAACAAAGCAGTCAGCAGACTATAGGTAGCTATAAAGTTGGAGTGTCTCTGTGAAACATACCTCAAAGCCGTCAGGCGGGCCAGTGTTGCATTCGGGGCCAGATCTCGGCTTCTCACTGGAAAATCCTCATGGGCATGAAAGAAAGACTTAAGACAAAAACCCCAATTTGAAAATGTCAGAAACAAAAATAAACCATAAGAGCCTGGACGTTGCCTTATAAAAGGTCCATGCCAGTTGGTTCCTCTCCCCGCCCCACCCCCACCCCCTACCCAGAGCGAAAAATCAGCTACAGCGGGCACTGTAAATATTCTTCAAATCAACATTTCTGGACTTAGGCCAAAGGCCTCAGAATTAAGCAGACAGCTGGAAAAAAAAAAAGTCAACATCCATATTGTGATCATACAAGAAACCCTTCTATATGGAAAGAATCACTCAGTACCTGGATATACCATGTACAAATGTGAATGTGGTAAATGTGGGGGTATTGCCACACTCTTGAGAAATGACATCCAAGAAGTTAAAAACAGAAAATGCAATGAGAATGATATCCGAGAGGTAACAGTATGGCATGATGGACTGCGGTACACTCTGTATAGTGTTTATTGTCCCCCAGCTTCTAAAAACCAAATCAACATACACTGCACAGACATGCAGAAAACTATAATTGAAGGTGGTTTTAATGCACATCTACCATCACTAGGATACAAAGACCGAAATCCTATGGAAAACAACATTAAAGAGCTATGCAACACCGCCAACATGATAATATTGCAAGACTTCTCTGGAAACTCTTAGATAACATGTCAGGAAAAAACTAACTAACCAACCCTAAGCCAGTGCGAATCTCTGGTTGAGTTCTCTCTAGTGACTCAGACAAAGCCAGTACTTTTAACAAATTTTTTGCTGTCACCAATAAATCCTTCAACAGGAACGTACTTGACAAGGCACTGGGACAAGTTCTGAGAAGTAAAGAGAAATCTAGGTTAGCAAACATTTCACTTTTTGAGGAAAACTTTGCGATCCATGAACTCCAGAGTGCTATGCATTATTTTCCTGAATCATTTCAGAAAGAGAAAAACCAGTGCGTGAACTGTGGTGTTGTAACTTCACAGCTGCATGTAACTCCCAAAGGTTCTTTGTGTCACAGTTGTTACCAGTACTGGAGGTTGGTCATGTTCTGTGTGAATTTAAATCTGAAGTAGCCATCTTAGCTAGTCACTATTTGTCATGTTCAAATCCTGAACTCCAAAATTTTTGCATAATAGAAAATAAAAGCATTTTAAAAAATAGACTTGTATAATAGTGGTTTTAGTAATGGTGGCCATATCTTCTGTCACCTGTTGGCGCACACCAGTATGATATGTCCATTATCACATTTAAGATGCCTTTCTTTACCCAGCGTCAGATAGAGCTAAATCTAAATCTGTGCTGCATGGCATTTGCTTGCCATAGGTGTGTGAGGTGTTATTGCCTTCACACTTCTAGGCTGCTGCAGCATTTGAGGTCAGGATGCCGGCATCTGTCCTCACTGACTTTGTTTTCCTAGGGGTGTCCCAGGTACCCATTTCTTGAGGTTGGGTAGACCCCAGTGCCAATTAAGACTTTTTCCTCCCTCCGGATTTATTTCTTGTGATTGTAAAAGTGTATAAACTAGCATCTCTTGATCACTAGATGAACTGTATTATAGTTGTCCCTGGCTTTTTCATTAGTTTGATCTTTCAGCAGTTTAAAAATTTCCACATTTGGAATTTTTCAGAAGAACTGGAGTCATGAGGTCGGCAGGACCCAAACGACATGATTCCCAGAGCACAGGTCGCCACAATCCTATCAAGCATAAGCATAAACCACCAAAAGGAATGTATCTAGATCAGAATGACCTCCTGGCCATGGTTTCAGGACCAGCCAATCAACCAGAGGCAATACTTAAGTCTCTCGACTCAGAGCTGGTTTCTCTTAAGAGAATGGTACAAAATAATAAGCAGATGTTGAGCCAGCAGAAGCACAAAATCTGCTCTGGTGTTGATGACTTCAGGCCTCCAGAGGTAAGATTATTTTCTTTCAGTTATCATCATCCTCATTGTTGATTTTTTTAATGGAAACAAGCTTCACATGTTACTGTAAGTTATTTTGAAGTTACTGTAAAACCTGCACATTCTACTACCTGGACAATGGAGAACAAGGGGAGGAAACCCATAAACCTGGAAAAAATCAGAGTCACTGCATTAAGTTAAATATTGCTACTATAAGTAAAGCTTGATTCTAGTTTTTTTTTTTTTTTGTAATGTCCATAGCATCACAGCAGGATGGTACACTTGTGAATATAACTGTATCCCATTCACATCTCTTGCAGATCATGTAAAAAGCAGCTCTGTTTTGTTTAGAGAAATATTGTAAGAGTTAAAAGATTTTTAAATGGCCCATAAGATAGGACCAGCATGCATTCTGATGATTGTAGGTGACACTGCACAGCATTTTTGTTGGGATAAACATTATTTTGTAAGAAGTTCTTGGCGTATTTTACACCATATCTCATCCCATGCCGCAGAAAAAAATGTGGACATTCCGTTTTGTGCCAAATTAAAAGCATGGGTCTTGATCTGTATTGGGGGTATAGTTGTAAAATCAAATGTAACAGAGTATTCCACATTAGAAATATGCGTTTTATATATAGAAATAGCTGTAAATATATGAAGATTTCATAAATGCAAAATATCTTAGGGAAAAAAAAAATAATGTGATGTTTTTAGACAATAATTGTGACCTACTTATCATTGGCTAGGTCGAGATATACTTACATATACTTACCATCTGAGATTTCTAGATGGACTTGTCGACGTCATCTTGTACTAGTCTCACTAAAATAATGTCTGAACCTTCTAACTACTTCTTCAGTCTGTTTTATAGGTCAAAATCTGCTTGGGGCACATTCAAGAACAGTGGCCTGGTCGTAGGGCTTGTCCGTATGCTTCAGAAATCACAAAAAATATTGAAATTTCTAAAAAAAAAAACACCCATTTTCACTTGGTTGTTAGGCACGCTTCGGACTGAACTATGAAAGTTCACTGGACATGCACAAATAAAACGTGTACAATTTTAAAAATTACACCGTTTATTTAGAAACGAAACAAGTGGTAAAATTGTACCCACAAGCATAGAATGAGATATAAGATCCTGACATTTGCTGTAAAATACACCTACAGTTTGACAGAGAATATTTTGAAATAGAAATGAAAACCTCCACATTTTCCATGAACAATATGGCAGTGATAGCGCTCTTTGTTTTTATTGTAATACTTGTCCACATTTTTTTAAGCAGTAGTGTGCCATTCCATTTACTTTTAATGAGAATTTTATTACACATAACATCACCTTTAGTTTTCTCTCTCTCTCTCTCTTTTAAAGAAATTTGCCAAGGATTTTATTTAAAAAAAAAAAAAAGAGCTATGGTATATTTGTGCTGCATGTTTGAAACATTTTAGCAAGGGTTTATAAGCTTTACTTTTTACCACTGAAAACTCGTACAGTATACATGGGAGGTTAACGATCAGAGCCCCTGTTTAGGTGTAACTTGGGGCTGTCACCCAATTTTTCATTGTTTGAAAATAGTTTGTTCATTCATTCATTCCTTGTTCAGTATTTTAATATTATTTTGTATGCTATTATAATTTAGTAATTTATAATCATATATATATATATATCATTCTGGTGTTTCCAGGAGATTTGTGTGTTTAAACATGGGTGTTTTTAGTTGTTAGTCTAGAACTGGTAGCCTCTGTCTCAGTGCTTACCCGGAGCTAACATTGAGATATAGAACACAGGGTGATCTGTGGAGAATTTGTATTTTTTTTATGCGTGTCTTATATGGCACAAAATACAGCATTTTGTTGTTTAGAACATATAAAATTATATAACTTGTGCATGTCAATTTCACTTTGATATTTTTCACAGGGAAAAAAAAATTTGCTTGAAGAAGAGCAGGTGAAAATAACTTTACAGTAATTGAAATGTTAAATGACCGTTGACAATTTACTAGTGGAAGAAAGTAAACACTTGAGCATTGTTTATTTGTAGACCACCCTCCGAATCAACGCCCGCTGGACAAATGAGGAGCTTCTTCTTGCAGTCCAAGGTAGGACTTTCAGTGCTTGGGCTGTTCTCTTCTTTTTTTTTCATTCTTTTTTTTTTAAAATGAGCTTTATAACGAAATTTTTTATAACACAGTTTGGCATGTTTTATGTTTTCAGAGGCAGTGTTTAGATGTTTGTAAATTTATGCCTGTAGCTTATTGATGTCTCTCTTTCCTGTGATTATAAATGTTTTTAAAACGATATATAAATATTGCTGGTAAAGGTTGAAAAATGATTTTTGTTTTTTTTAAAATTATTTATTGAAAACAAAGAGTAGTAAAAAGGGGAGAGAACTGAGTGAGGAGATTCAGATAAATAAAACCAGTATCCTCTCATGTGTATTTTCTCACTGACTAGCTTGACCTAATTTTTTGTTTTCTAAAGCAACATGCTGTTATGGAGTGTGGTTATAAGTGAAGGGTCAGAGATGACAGTAAAAGGAGGAGGGTTTGACAACTTGGTTAAGTTCATAAATCTTAAATGTGAACGACATTCTACAAATATTCAAGGCAGGAAACACATGAAAAAGCAGATAAAAAAAAATTATAATGATAAATAACTAGGAATCTTAGTTGCATCTTGGCTGTAATATCTAGGTCTTTCATTATGGAACAACCATCTTCAGCACTTTCTTATTTTTTAGATGGGTTCTGCTGTTCCATTCAATCCCTGTTCATTCAGCTAATTGTTACCAGGGATGCCATGTAGGGGAGAATGGAGATTGCTAACTCTGATACAGGCAGATGGCTGTGTGTCACAGAAGTTGTCTCATTCAACTTGAATATTGTGTCTTCCCCTTATTACTCGCTTACACTGTCACCATTGACAACAACAAAAATTACTTATGAATACCCATAGAAAGTTTTTGATGTCGGCTACTTTATGCATTAGGAAGCTGCACTGTGGGCAAGTGTAAATTGTCTTTACTTTTAATTCATTCAGGTGTTCGGAAATATGGAAAAGATTTCAAAGCTATTGCAGAAGTTATTGGCAACAAAACTGAGGCTCATGTTCGAAGTTTTTTCATCAACTTTCGTCGTCGCTATAACTTGGATGAGGTCTTGGGAGAGTATGAGACAGAGCACGGCAAGTCAGAGTGGTCAACTTCTGAGACAAAGGATGAAGAAGACAGTGTCAAGGAAGCAGAAACTAAGGTCTGCACCAGCAGGATTGTCTGTCTTGACAGCGTTTAAATCTGCTCTAGTCTTAAGAAGTCTGTACCATTTTGTGTAACTTTTTCATAATCTTTTGAAAAATCATAGTTTGGTACTGGATAATCAGTGTGGCACTAACAAATCTTTCCATAAGATATTTCTTTTTGGGAAAAAAAAAACTGAAACAAAACACAAAAAGAGAATTGTTTTCTTCGATGCCATAATTCATACAGGTGCCTTTCTTTGACAAACTTAATTGAGGACATATATACAGGGTGTCTCACTACACTTTCTGAGAAAACAAAAATTGAAAAATGAAGTAAATGACATGATCACAAAATGTGCTTTAAAAAAAGCCATTTCATTAGTTACAATAGTGACTGCAATGATACAATGCTGTTTTGGGTTAGCTGGAATGTACCACTGAAATATTCATTATAACAGGTGTTGGAAATGTCCACCACGGGCTTCAAGACATGACTGTACACATCTCTTCATATTGTCAGATACCTTGTGCAATGTGTCTGTTGTTATTTCTTGAATAGTAATTCTGATTGCTTCTTTCAGGTCCTCACTTGTTTGTACATTATTTTTGTAAACATTTCCTTTCAAGAAACCCCATAGGTAATAGTCTAATGGATTTAGATCTGGAGAACGAACAGACCAAATTCCACGAGATATGTGATTTGCGAAAATTTCTTCCAAAAAACCGTGTGTTGTTCTAGCTATATGTGCAGTTGGAACCACGCTTCTTCAATTTCACGTTCATTCAGCTGTTCTAAAAAAAAAGGTTCCAGAATGTCAGTACGGTACTGATAGGCATTTATAGTGTTGTTGAAGAAAATTGGTCCAATTAAATGTTTTCTACTTATGGCACACCATACCCCAATTTTTGCATATGTAGTGGTGCTTCATGAAATGCATTGGGATTAACACTGCTCCAAATACGATTATTTTGGCTATTAACGTATCCAGAAAGATGAAACCATGCCCCATCAGAGAAGAATGTTAAATTGCGAATTGACTCATCTTCTTCAGCTAAAAATGCTTGAAACCACGTGGAGTAGTTGACTCTGGATTGACTGTCACACTCTTTTAGTTCAGACACAACAGAACTCTTGTATGGATGAAAATTTAACTGATATTTAAGAATTTTGTGCACTGTGCTCAGTGATACGTTCACTTCTTGCGATATTTTCCTTAAGGACTTGCATGGACTTTTCAGGATTCTGTCTTGGATATCTAGACATTTTTCTTCAGATACAGCAGGCCTTCCAGATCACAGAGCATCTTCCACAGTTCCTGTATCACGAAACTTATTCAACAAATTTCTAACCGTAGTGCAGTGAGGAGGTTGTTTGTCAAGAAATTCTTTCTTCAGTTGATAACACTATTCTGTTTTGAGTGCAAAAAATTACTCCAGCAGATGGCAACCATTCACTGCATTTTTCTTCACGATTTACTGTACAGGACATTTTTTATGATGTCATTTTCTTCATTTTTACATTGTTAAAAAACACCCTGTGTGTGTGTGTATATATATGGGAAATGGAATTTCCAACACATTTGATATAATTAACATCACTGCTGTATCTAGACCAACAAGCAGCAGTAAGAATAAATGTTGAAACATCTTGGTTTGACATAAAACAAGGGTTCCGTCAGGGGTGCATATTGTCACCTTACTTATTTAACTTGTATACTGAAAATATAATGAGGAATGTTACGATGCCATAACAATTGGAGGTTATGAAATACCAGAGATTAGATATACTGATGACACAGTATTACTATCCACAGCACAAAAAGGAATGGAAAAACTAATTATGTTAGTCCGTAAAAATAATGCAAAGAGAACTAAATTGATGACAACAGACAAAACAAACAAGGCAGCTGATATATGTATCAATAAGGAAAAAACTGGAAGAAGTGGAGAGTTTTGAATATCTTGGATCCCTGCTAAGTAATAATGGAGATACAATGAGGGAAAATAGAAGTAGGACATCTATCGCTCTTCAGAAAGTAAAACAACTAAAGAATCTGTGGAGAGGAACAGACAGAACTACAAAAATAAGATTTTTAAGGGCATGTATTTTTCCCATTGCAACATATGCCTGTGAGACCTGTACACTTAACAAAACAGCTGAGAAACACATAAATGCCTTTGAATGTAAATGCTACAGAAGAGTTCTTCAAATATCATGGACACAAAAAAAAAGAACAAATATATCCATACTACAAGAACTTAATAATGAAGAAGGCTGGCTCGTAAAGAGTATTAAACAGAGAAAACTTAAATATTTTGGACACATTAAACATGATAATCTAGAGAAAACCGTCTTGGAAGGGTACATAATGGGAAAAAGAAAGAGAGGAAGACCAAAGCGAAGATGGCTGCAAGACATTGTTGATGATCTGCAAATGCATCAGCAGCAAGCCATCTTGTTCACAACCTAGAGGCCTACAGGAGTGCTGTTAGGGAAACAGAGTTCCACAAGGGACATGCAAATGAATGAGATATATATAAATATATATATATATACATACACACATACATATATACACATATTCATACATATACATATGTATACACATATATGTATATATACACACACATATACATAGATATACATATATATATACACACACACAGCATAACTACTGATAGTTCCTTGCATCTTTGTGGCAAGAATTTGTTAGTCCCAGGGATTATCAAGTTAGTATGGTGTGTGGCCTCCACTTGCATCGATCAGCGACTGGCATCTCCTGGGCAGCTATGCGATCAGATGTCTGATGTGTGCCTATGGGATGGCTGCCCAGTCTTCCTGGAGTGCCTGCCACAGATCATGACGATTGGCTGGAGAAACATTTCGGCAACAAACACGTCTTTGCAGCTCATCCCATAGGTGCTCGATCGGATTCATGTCTGCAGACAGAGATGGGCAGGGAAGGGTGAGAATGTTGTTAGCGTCAGGGACTGCGTGGTGAACCGTGCAGAATGGAGTCTGGCGTCCTGTTGAAACACAGACCTTTGTGCAGCCAAAAATGGAAACACATGGGGTCAAAGAATTTCATTGATGTATCATTGTACATTCAACCCTCCTTCAATCTACACCAATGGACTCCTTCCGTTGAAATTGATCATTCCCCATACCATTACACCTCCACCACCATGCGGTGAAGCTTCATCAACACAATTTTGGGCAAAACGTTCATTTGGCCTACAGTAGACCCTTCTCCACATATCATGGTAGTGCAACAAAAAGGAAGATTTGTCACTAAACCAGACATGTCTCCATTGATTGTCAGTTGTCCAGGGCCGATGCTGGTTGGCCCAATCAAGTCAGTTTTGCTGATGACATCTTGTTAAGACAGGACCTCAGTGAAATTGTCGTGCCACCAGTCTAGCTTCATGCAGTCTATTCTGGACAGTTTGATTAGACGCACATTGTCCTGCAAGCAATGACTAGGCACTTGAGGAAGCTGTTGTAAACCTGTTTCTGAGGTGATGAACCAGAATAAAGCCATCATCAGCTGCAGTTGTCACCCTGGGTCATACACTGTGGTGCCAGTTTTCAGCTGAGCCAGTGGCTTGGAAACAGTGCTAAAGTTGACTGATGATACTCTGCTGCATGTTTAAATGCCTGGCAACCTGATTTTGACTTTTGCATGTGACCAGTAGCAATGTTTTGTAAATTTTGCGATAGACACGCCATAATTGTCTGCTTGAAAATTAACTGAATTTGTTTGTGTAGCCTCTTCCTTTTATGGGGTTTCATTTGCATGGGAAGTGAGTTGTGTTTACCACAAAAATCATGACTTTTCCATAAACGCAACGTCAGTTATGGTAAATAAAAATGCGTGATTAGCAAGGGCAGCTACTGCATTCTGACTATACATGAGGATACCAAAGTTCACGCTAAATCATGGACCTATCTTGGTGACAATTTTTGGTTTGGTTTGAGATACCTGGAAAAAAATGTTTGCCATAACATATAAAAAAAATAAGTTATGCGTTTCTTTCTTTCTTTTATATATATATATATATGTTTATTCATATTGATGATTAAAATTGTAAATGAAAGAATGAAGAAGATTCTTCAATTTTTCTAGAGCAACTTATGGCATGTAAAATGCATCAGTTTACCTATTTCTGTAACATGTCTAAGGTTAGCAGCCTCTTGCTACCTCAGATTTTCGCTCCAATGTTGTAAATCTAGATCAGAACTAAACTTACAGTAAACTTGTAGCAGTATTAAAAGGAGTTTCTGTTTTCATCTTGTTTTGTTTCCAGATGGATGTGGACTCTGCAGAAACCACAATCAATGGGAAGGCCAACACTCCACCCAACAGCAGCAGGCTAGCAGAGAATACAAGCGTTCTCAAGCCATTGAACACAGCAGCTAAAGATTCTGGCAGCTTTACCACATCCCAAGCAGTCACACTGCAGCCCTCAGCCTCCAAGTAAGTTGTGGCATGGTCTGTACATCATCAGATGGGTTTCATATTGCAAAACCAAAACTGAATCTGCTCAGTTTGGATGTTTTCTCTCTGTGTTTAGATCTGCTTGGCCTGAATGGTTTGTCCCTACATCCTCCAAGGATTTATGTCTTCTGGATGTTTTCTGCTAGAAAGATTTGGCTCTACTTGCCTGTAGGTCTGCTGTGCTAGAAAGGCTTGTCTCTACTTGCCTGTAGGTCTGCTGTGCTAGAAAGGTTTGTCTCTACTTGCCTGTAGGTCTGATCTGCTACAAAGGTTTGTCTCCTCTTATCTGTTTCTGTTCTGTCAGAAAAATTTGTCTCTTCTTGTCTTTCAGTATATTCTGTTAGAAAGATTTTACTCTGTGACCTCTGGGTCAGCCTTGTCTTATTCTTCCAGATCACAGCCCCACTACAGAAAGATAACGAAACAGAGCTACAGTTTAGAACTGTTAAATTATTCAGCAGGTTTACTGTTAAGATGATTTGTGTGGTAGGATAATTGATGTGATCATCATCATCATGTCGTTGGGGGGGGGGGAGGGAACAGCATATTGCAGGATCATATTTGCCTGCACTGCACATTCTAAAACTGGTTCTCATAAAACTTGATGCTCCAAACATCTCTTGCAGGAACCACAAAACACAAAAGTTATAAGAAAGATTTACTTTGACAATTTTTTTTTTTTTAATAACATATTTTGGAAAATTGTATGTGACTTGACAGTGAAAATTGCTAGGATCTTTGGAGGAAATTTATACATGGGGGAAAAAAAATGGCATTTGCTAAGCATTTTAACACTTTCGTTTGTTAACAGTATCATCTAGTAACATTTAGCACTTTTGTTTGTTATCAAGATCATCTAGTAGCAGGCAAGTGTGATTTAGGAGTAAAAAACTTGATAAAATTGATGTATACAGCTTGTTTGAAGTGTCTAGTCCAGAAATTTGGACATTTGTTGTAACATGCTCTGAAATCCCTCATCAGAATTCTTTGTTCACTTGATTTTCAGAGCACTCTCAGACCAACCTGACACAGTCGTGTTACCAGTACTTGCTGCAGCTTCGGCCTCTGTGGTGTCGCCAGCACCGGTAACTGTTGGCAGCGGAACTGAAAATTAACCATATCTTGCTTGCCTTAGTTCTTCATTCTCTTCAGATTATTATGTATTTACAAAAAAAAAAAAAAAAAGGCGAGAGACAACATTTGTACCTCTTTGGCTCCAGTTTTCCTGCTTATTCTCGGTAGCCAATTGGCTTTATATAAATTTCCTTCATCTTGTAGAAGTTAGTTGTTTAAAAAAAAAATTAAGAACGACTATTGTAGTTATAAAATAAATTTCCACTACATTTCAACTTTCCATTTCTTTGAGCAGAATGTACAACACAGTGAAGAACAAAAATAAAAGTGTTGGATATATGAATTGATGAAAAAAAAAAAAATTCATAAGTTAAATGTAGATAAAAGAGCTGATGTCAGTGTAAGTTCATGGCTTGAGTGGCATACTGCAGCTATAAGACATGCAAGGCCAGCAAGCTGTTCCATAGAAATACGTGGTTGCTCCTTGTTTAGGACTTTTCAAGTAGGTGTTGTCATGAAGGTATTTTCATCAATCAGCAGTTGAAAAAGTATCATGATCTTTGATGAAACAACTTGTTCATGTGTATCATCAGTCAATAGTTGAAAGAGTATAGGAGTCTTTTGAAGATAGAACTTATAAAAGTGCATCATTTGCCAACATTTGGAAAAAATGTTCCCAGTGATTAATGCATAGCATTTTTCTGTTAGCTGACATTAGATTTCGTGAGCCGACAGATCTGAGCATCTGAAGATGTCAAGGCCACTTCATACAGAACATAAAGGGAAGAAAAAAGAATTGCTGACCACATACCTGACATTTTATATTAAAATTGCAGCATGGCCTGGCATCTGAACTTTTTTGTGGTGGATCTGTTGCTCATTTTAATCCAGTTCAGTTTCAACTTTTCTGATTTTTTTTTTCTTCCTGTTTTTTTTTTTTTTCTTTTTAAATCAATGTCTTAACTATATTTTAATGTTGTTTTAAGTTTATCTTATTTTTATCATTGTAAAGATGATATTTTAGCACTGTTCCACCATAAATTTGCTTTGTTAATGTAGGGTTTTAACTTGATTTGTTTTTATTTAGTGCGAAGTGATCAAAATGATAGTGTTTGATAATAGAAAGGAAAAAAAACTTCTAATTCTAAGCATTAAATGTTTGAAGGACCTGATTGCACAATATTTTTTAAATATTTTATGTTTAAAAACAAAAAACATCAGTGTTCAGTTTCATTCATGCCATGAATGTGAACTTCGCTCCTGGGTAGTACATCTATAGAATTTTTTTTTTTTCTTCCAACCATCTCAGTAGCGTTTGGTACCATACCCCAAAGAAAGTGGTGGGAGGGTAATGGAACAGTAACATGATTTTTTTTGTTTCGTTAAATACCTATTCTTTTTCCATGATTATAAATGGCAGAAATGAGATTTAAAAAACAAACAAAAAACTGCAGCCACGATAACTGACACGATTAACTGTCATTTGTTAAATTTTATGTTACTAAGGCTGCAGCAGATGATGGAATTCAGGTAACTTGTGTGCCACACTAAGACAAAGACTCTCCGTAATTGCTCAAAACTCCTTGTCAGATTGCAACAATTATATTTTATTTCTTTGTCACAGATTTGTGCCTTTGTTTCAGACTTCATCCATCTTGTTTTCATGATTACAAAAAAGTAGTTGAAATACTTGGGTTTGAAATTGTGCAGAATGTGTCATTGTACAGTTTAAAATGTTTTTGACTTTTTTTTTTTTTTTGCTACTGATAATTTTTTTATCTGTAAATTTGTACAAATTGCTGCATTACTAAAGTTACATGGAATTTATAAGCTACTGTGGTTCTGTAATTTAGCAGTCATGTTAGTTTGTGTATTTGAGAGAAAAAAGCATTATTGTAGTCTCTTGGGTAAGCTGTGGTGGAGGAGAGTTGAATATAAGAAATTTTGGGTTTTTTTTCAACATTCTGTGTTGTTCTAGGGTTTTGTTTTTCATACAGTGACAAATTGTTGATTCTTGGGTATTTTTTTTTTCTTTCTGAAACTGTATGCATATTTCTCATGTTTGATCACAGTTAAACTGCAAACTTGCCCTTGCAGCTGATGATCATGTTAGATCGTGGGCGGCTTCTTCAGGTCTTGAAGGTGGACTCAAGAAATGGTGATGACCACATCTGCTTTACTGTTTGCCAACTTGAAGAAAACAAATCAAAGATTGATGGAATAGGGTTTTGGTTTGCCATCCCTCTAACATAGTTACTTTTGTTCTGCATCAGCAGACTAGATGTTTAAATACCAGTGGTCAACTTCAGATTATCCCAAGGAGAAATTGGGGGTGAGTGTTTATTCCTTGACCAGGACACTCATACACATACAGGAAGTTCTCACTTTGTGCTGTGTTCCATGAATATTATTTGGCTGATTTTCTTTTCTTTCACTATTTTTGTAAAAGAAAAGATTGTCCATTTTTTTTCTGGGGACAGTTGTGTAACAAGTGTGGTAGAAAGCTGTCCTCTATGATTGTTTTTGTGCTACAGTTAATTCTTCCATGACTTCATGCCTAATCTTGTGGTTGCCCTTGTCATTTTTCCATGTAGGTGGCGCCGTTTGACCGTGTTATTTGTCTATGTTGCAGAGATTATAGAACTTTGTGTAGTCATGGGACATGAATCTGCAGTCATGTTTGGAGCACTGATGACTTT
This sequence comes from Achatina immaculata, assembly GCA_009760885.1. Classification (NCBI taxonomy): domain Eukaryota; kingdom Metazoa; phylum Mollusca; class Gastropoda; order Stylommatophora; family Achatinidae; genus Lissachatina; species Lissachatina immaculata. The sequence goes on along the minus strand of CM019702.1, from coordinate 43,171,315 downwards.
CACATCAATAAACAGTATGTGAGGAACCACATAGCATCAACTACAAACATATGTGGCTAAAACCCAGTGCACCGGTTTGTTTCATCATTTAAAAAGTGATTCTATGACACTGAAAGGTAAATCGCACATAAACTTTGTAACATTTTGCTCATGGTGGATGTGATTTTCTGTCTACAAGTTTATGAATTTTTACCCTCGGGCCAGGTCGAGGAATTTACCAGTCTGTGACATAGAGGTGGTGGTAGTAGGCATTTCATGAGGGCTTCTAGGGCAGTCCACCAGGGTCACTGTGCTTGTAGTACGGTGTGTCTCATCAGTGTGTTTTTTTTCTGTGTGCGGGCCCTGTAGATTGTGCGCTGACCTCTGTGTCATAGGTTGTTGGTATCATCTGCAAGATTAGATTCTGGTGAATATGTATATGCTACACTTTATTTGTCAATGGCCCAACATCCATTGCTGCTAGTGATTTTTGATATTTTTTTGTTTCTAGGTTGGGGAGAATATCACATAGTTATATATGTGATTCTGATTGCTAGACCACAATTACAATCTCCTGTAGTGTTATGTCACATAAAGATCAGGAATTTAATATGGACAGAGTTAAATTTTCTTGGTAAAATTGTTTATATTTTTTGGAAGCTAATTGTATAGTTTCAGTTCTTCATCTTGTCATCGCAGCACTGATTATGTATATTTGAAATGATTTACTGAAAGCCAGTAAATACTTGTAGAGTATGTTGAAAGAATCTTATGATTGTCACATGACTTGTCAGTGCTTGCATGTACTCATTTTATCCAGGTATTTTGTGGAATCAGGCATGTCCCAATCAAGATTCTCAAGTTTATTAGTCCATTCCCTAAGTTTTCCTCCAATTTTTGTCACATTTTATTTTGTCAGAATGTTTAATTGTTCCATATTTATTTGTTTTCTGTTGTTTTTAGTTCTAAAACAGTGAAGGATGAAATATGTGATGTTTATGTGAAAACTGAAATATAATTGTATTTATCATTATTTGTATGTCTGGTGCTTCATTGATCTGGTGTCGTGTTTTATCTTGCTTTGTTGGATCCATTTGCTGCTTGTAGATATCTCATTTCTTGTGCCATGGTGGGTGAGGAAAGAACATTGTCCATGAAATTTGTACTTTTATGTTTTGTTGTCGAACTGTCCAGTTGTTTTTCATTGTTTTCATCTTTTTCTTTACTTGTGCGTGTATTCAAAAGCTTTCCCTCTTTATTCTCTTCTGAAAACAAATCTTTCTTCTTTGCTAACTCTGACATGTTCATGTTAATTTTCTCAGATAACCTTCCGTATCTTTCTTCAGAAACCATATCTGTTTGTCCCATTTCTCATTTATTGGTTCATTGTCAAAAATTCAATTTATACAATAAAACTGATATCACATATTTGATCTTTATTGTCTTCATTTCTATGACATGATGTAAAAATTCTTATTTTTCCAGATTTGTTTTTTTGCTTTTTAATCCTGTGCACTTTGTTCATAAAGGTAGCCCCGTCATGCCATAGAGGCAATCTTGGATGTATTGTGATGTGGTCAGCTTTCCTTCCTACAGCTATGGGTGTCAGGTACTCATGTCTACAGCTGGGTTACTAAAGCATCACCTTAATACGAGACAAATGCATTAATCTCTTCACAACTTTGATGTATTCTCAACATGCCGCTTTTTTTTGTTGTTGTTGTCCAGTCTAAGGTTTTGATTAAGCTTATGTATTTGAAAAAATCAATCACTTTTCAAGGCTGCTGTTATTTGTATGCAGAATTTGTTGTGCAAATAGCAGGATATGGTTAACTGCTCATGATAAGTGTGGATATTGCTTACATCTTTAAGAGTAGATCTGAAAATAGTGGCTTCATTTCATGGTGGTACGTTCTGTTGATCCAGCAAAACACACAGTAGTACAGCCCACAGAAATGTGCAAATTCTTTATTTGAAAGAATATAAAGGTAAATGTTAAGTTTCAAATTTACAGTTGTCAGCAAAAATTAACAAAGGTATAAACATTCAACATTCACAACTGAAGGTTAACTTAACATATGTAAGAACCAACACTGAAGTCAGCAACTGTTAAACCTGGGAGGCTAATCAAACCAGTGCGGGAAGGACGGTCATTATGTGATGGAAGACTGCAATATAATTTATACTTTTGACTTTCCAATCTCTGAGTTAACAAGTTTAAAATTTTTCCCTCATGTCATATTTTAACTCTTATTAAAAAAAAAAAAAAACTTGTGCTGTCATAAGTGATAAACTAAGGCTTGGAATAAAAACTGAAACCAAGGCAAGGATTCAATTCTGTATAGATTATGTTATGAAGTTTTGTTAAAAATGTTTCCAGACTGGCTTCATCTCCTAAACTTGATGTTTTGGTTGGTTTCTCTCTTCCATTTTCCTTAATGGTCCATCACAAGTCTGTTCTAGCTAGTTCTGAATTACTTTTCAAGTACTAAAGACTATATACAGTATATAGCATTAGAATTTTAAGCACTTTCTCTATTTTCTTGTCTGCTCTAGCTTACATTTTGAATACTTTTCAGCAAGAAAGAAGTGACTGATATGAAATCTCCATAGGCTCTTGTAATTTCACTTCTAGTAAAAATGGAATCAAGCCCAATGTATGTGTGTGTGTGCTTCAAAAACTAACATTAGACCCACAAATATTCTGCAAGCGCCTGAAAGCTCACTGCAAGCCACCGAGTGAAATGGCCTGACCTAGTCTCTTATTGCAGATCCTGGATGGCTGAGGCTATGATAATGTCAGTGTGCAATTTAGATGAGGTGCCTAAAGGTGATGACTGGTTACGGGTACAGGTCCAACTTCAGCTAACAAAGGTTATTATACAGAAGGCCGTGAATTTCAAATCTGGGCACATGGGGAAGTTGAACTTTGGGTTCAAGATCTTATTCAGCATCACTGTGGGTCTTCCGACACTAATACATACAGATGGGCCAGAGTCTCAGAACAGCAGAAGTGGTTGGGGTTTTGTTGTCTACTGCAATGGAAGAGTAGTGCCACATGGTTCGGGAGCCTTTGAAGTCATCACATGAATTATGCGAATGGAAATTGAGGCTGTATCAGCAGCAACATAATGGCTAGTCACCTATGATGTAGTTCACAGTATCACTGTGATGGATTCACAAAGTATGCTTCGTAAGATTGAGAAAAAAACTGCTTCAAAAAGAATGGGTTCATCTGTTAAGCCAGTCAACTGTGATAAGCTTAATATGGCTTTATTGTCCACGTTAAGATGGGAGTACATGGCAGTGGTGTAACAGACTGGCTGGACAGGCCAACAAATGACAGGCTGAAAACAGCCAAGGGTGACATTGCTAAAGCTGTATTGGAAAGACTGCAGGAAAATGAGGGAATATAAGAATGATGTAAATGTGAAGCGACTGCTGGAGCTAGGACAAATTAAATGTGCTGGTAGGAGATCTAAACTGTGCATCGTACAGAACCAACACTTGGTGGAGACTATTTGCAAACATACTCTTGGATGGATGTTGTGGCAACGCATATATGGGGTTTTCCTGAATGCAATGATGCTGATTTTGAACCTTTATAGATAAATCTTCATAACTTTATCTGGAGAAGCCACTAGTGCACACTTGTATTTCAAGGACTATAATGATTCTATTGTTTTCATTGCAAAAAATATGCCAGTTTTATTTTGACAGCAACATATAAGCTGATACAGTTACTAATATTCTCACAGCAACTACTGTTTTTTTGTTCCCTGCTGTAACTTGGGGCATAATCTCATAGTGATTTCACATGAACATCATTCTTTCTGCGGTAAACCAGCAGCCAAATACAGTGTCTTTACACACTGGCAGATTTTTTTTTTTTTTTAAATCTGTTTCTAAAGGCATTGATCTAATCTCTTCAATCAGATTCGATGAATGTCAATTCTACTAAAGGAAAACTGTTCTCATGAAAACAAAATCCTAGGCATTTGGTGGGACTTAAACTTGGGACCCTTGATCAGTGGGTAGAACCACAGGTGGACACATCCTCCATTCCCCCCAGTGACAAAGGGTAGGTGAAGGTCAATGCCAGACAGCTTGCAGTGGCATAAACTGTAAACAAAGCTCAAAGTTGTTATAATTTCCAACATATATCTGCACTGTTTCAATAAACCATGGGAGTAATCATCCCTGACTGTACAATTAGAAATGTATCTTGCTTTATAATTATATATACATTATTACATCTTGCACATAAGAGAATTTTACAATGGTGGACGGAGGTGGCTTTATAAATAATCTTGGAAATGTACACCATTTTGTTGAATTTATGTACACTTTTACACTGAAACATGTACATATTTTACAGTGGATGATTTACAGTTGAAATTTTTTTATTACACATTCATCATCTGAGATTACACTGTGCTGCTAGCAACATGACCATACACATATATACATAGATTAGCTGAATCTTTCAAGCTCAGCTGGTCTCCTGCTTTGACATCTGCACACAGTCAAGCTGATCCTTCTCCAACATCTTATGCTCTCTCTCTATCTGTCTCCATCTACAGTTCTCAAGCTTCCTTTTCTCTTCTACATTACCTTTCATCCTGATATGGTCAAAATAATCTGCTTGCCTCTCAATATTTTCATTATTTCTCTCTTCAGTTTCATTCACTCTGGTGCTTCATTTTCTTTGTCTGTCAGTGAAAAGTGCTCAAATCTCCAAGAAATGTTCTTTGAGAGACAAAAATACTTCAGACATGAATGTCATCCATTTATACAAGTTCCTACTAACTCCACTCTGTTCTATGCTACACTGTTTATATTGTTTCCCTTCTTGTTCTGCAGAAGACATGTCAAAACATAACATTTCCATTTGTTTAGTTACTAAATACAGCTAATCCAGATTCTAGGGGGGAAAAAATCAGTAAGGAACAGCAGCAACCCATTTTATATGAGCCATGGTAGTTACATACACAAGTAATAAATATATGTACAGTTAGTACCCCTTGTTCTGATATACCCCCAACCCCCCATACCATCTGCTAAAAACTTGGGCCACTGACTTCAATACATTTTTTTTTAAAAACCAGAACATGCAACAGGATAAATTAGTTAAAACCAAATTTAGAAAAATCTGAACTCGTTAAAACAAAAACATGTCTCAACAGTACAAATCTGGAAAAGCATGCTCAAAGGCAATGGAAGAAAACAAGTGGGTAGAAGACGCATCACTCTGCCTGCTCTCCTCCACCTGTGGTACCGCCAGCTCCTCCAACTGTGCCACCGACATAAATGGACCACCAGGAAAGAGGAGAAAATCACCAGGAGGTGTAACTGTGTTCAAATCATCCAGGTCTGGAACAGTGTGGTCGCTGGGACTTCTAGCAGCTGGTGGGGTCAGTGACTCCCAATCTATGTCGGATCCTGTAGAGTCCGAGTCAGCATTGGCCATGCTTTCATCTCGAACAATAAGAACATTTGGGCTGTGTGGTGACTCTTGATCCACTGTCTTTCCACTTTCCTGTTCAAGAGCTTTTTCTTTCTGGCAAACAAGGCTCTTCTGCTTTGGTGGACTAACATGGGTCTTGCAAACATTATCTAGCTCACTGCAATGACTGTAAGAATCCATCACAGGACTAGAACTAGGTGGCTTGTGGCTGAACTCTTGCAAGAGTCCCAGTGTATACTTTTTACGATTTCCAATGAACTTGTCATTATCCAAGTCTGATACCATAAGAAGATCTCTGATAGAGTAAACATCACACCCTTCTGTAGTACTGATCTGTGGTTCTCCAGTGTCACCTGAATCAAGTTTGTCATTATGAGCATTTACTGTCTCAAGTCTGAGAAAAAGTCTGTCAGAGGCTAGTGGCCTGTTTCTGCTTTCTGTCACTGAATGTTTAAATCTGGAGTCATTGTTCTTCTGTTCTGGAGCCCCCCAGCCATCATCAAGCTCAGACAGGGTCTCTGTACAATACAGACTGTGCCGTCTTTTCTTTGCTTTAGGCACTTTAAACACAAACTCATTTACCTGCATTGTTGTTGGCAGTTGTGGTCAATGCGCACACAGTGAGCAGCTGTTGGCATGAAAGAAAAAATTTAGGAACTTAAAATTTTATCACAAAAGAAATAAAACATATCAGCTTCATGTTGGAACAAAATGTGAATGCCTTTTTTTTTCCCTAAAGAGAAGTTAAAAAAAAAAAGAATAAATTAACGTTATAAATAAGGCTCTGGTTTCCTGATATTTTCATAACATATCAGTGGACATTTTTTTTCATTCACTCTTTCCTGAATGCCATATTCTTCACACCTCACCTTTCCCATTTGTCTGACTTGGGTGCATTTCAGATAATATATATAATATTCCTACCTGTGTGGTACCAGGATCTGCAAAGAATAGGACCACTCTACCCTACCACGCATGATCAGAAAAGGTGACTAAGGAGGGTTCGGCATAGGGCCAGCAACCCTATCTAGTAAAAAAAACCATCAGACTGCTACAGAAACAGAAGCAAGGGAAAAAACAAATGCAGGTGAAAGGAGAAATGCTTATCAGGAAAATAAGCCCATCAATGTTGTGGATGAAAGCCAACCACTGGAAGTCCCCAGCCCAAATGCAGACCTCCTGGAACCTAAACACAATATGCAAATAGGCAGCTGGAATGTAAGAACACTTAATCAGATTGGAAAACTAGCACAAACCATCAAGGAAATGCACAGATACAAACTAGACATATCAGGAATACAAGAGGCAAGATGGACAGGACAAGACAGATGGAAATTGACAACATAGCACACAGAAGATACAATAATATGGTCAGGTAAAGAAGATCATCATGGAGGAGTATTGATTATAACAAAAGAAGCATCAAGAGTATTGTTGAAATGGATCCCTATAAATGAGAGATTATTATATGCACGTTCAACTCAAGATTCACAAAACTGTCTATTATAGTTTGTTATGCACCAACAGAAGCAGCGAAAGAGGAATTAAAAGAAGATTTTTACAACAGCCTCCAAGCCACAGCAGAAACAATACTCAAGCACGATATGCCACTCATCTTGGGCGACTTCAGTGCAAAAGAAGAGAAGGAATCGAAGAAATAAATGAAAATGGAGAAAGACTGCAGTTCTGTGAAGAAAACATGATGACCATCGGAGGGACAATTTTCCAACATAAAAACATCCATAAAGTGACTTGGAGGTCCCCAGATAAAACCACAGAAAACCAAATCGATCACATACTAATAAACAACAAGCGGAAAAGGTCAATACAAGATGTGAGAGCAAGGAAAGGAGCAGATGTAGGAAATGATCACAACCTTCTGGTAGCAAAAATAAAACTAAAATTAAAGAAAGCCAAAATTGGAGAACACAGAAAGGCATGTTTTGATAAGCAAAACTGAAAGACCAGCAAACAAGGAATGAATTCCCAATAGCACTTAAGAACCACTTCAGCATCCTACAAGACGAAGCAGAAATGTCCATACTAGAGTTCAATAAACCACTACAGGAAACAGCAAAAGAGGTGCTGGGATATCGGAAACGGAGAAAAGAGAATGAATAACCAAGACCACATGGGAAAAGATAGAGCAAAGAAAGGAAATCAAGAAAAAATTACTGAACACCAAATCACAAAGGCTTAAAGAACAAGTTTTTGAGTAATTATGCACAAAAAGGCAAAGAAGTGAAGGAATCATGCCGTCAAGATAAACATCAATACTATGACAACTTAGCAGAAGCAGCAGAGAAAGCAGCATATGCAAATGACATGAAAACCATATACAAAATCACAAAGCAGTGACAGGTAACTTCAACACAAGATGTGAGAGTTCAATAAGGACACATAAGGGACAACTGGTCAGTGGAGAAAGAAAAAAATTGAAAGATGGATGGAACACTTTAACACCCTACTAAACAGAACACAAGCAGCACAAACAATAAACATACCTGTAGCAGAAACGGAGCTAAACATCAATACAGGGCCAATAACAATAAGTGAAGTATAGGAGGCAATAAATAAGCTAAAATTAGACAGGGCACCAGGTGAAGATGAAGTGACTGCTGAGATGTTCAAAGCAGAAGAAACAGAAACACCAAAACAACTGCCGGATATTACAACAAATCTGGGATCTAGAAAAAGCCCCAGAGGAGTGGAAAACTGGGCTTATAGTAAAACTACCAAAGAAGAGTGACCTCAGAGATTGTGGGAACTGGAGAGGCATTACCCCACTGCCACTCATCAGTAAGGTATTTTGCAGAATAATCATCAACAGAATTGTACCAACACTTGAGGAAAAACTTCGGAAAGAGCAGGCAGGATTTAGGAAAGGAAGATCATGCATAGACCACATATTTGTACTTAGACAAATATTAGAACAGGCAAATGAGTGGCATAGCACAACATATGCAATATTCATAGATTTTGAGAAAGCCTTTGACAGTGTCAACAGAGATGCACTGTGGAAAATCCTAAGATGGCATGGCCTCCCCCATAAGATAGTTAATGTAATCAAAGCCCTATACGAGGGTTTTCAGTGCAAAGTTATCTGTGGAGAACATACCTCCAGCTGCTTTAGGGTACAAACAGGAGTGAAGCAGGGATGTGTACTATCACCAACGTTATTTATCTTGGCAGTAGACTGGTTAATGAAGGAGGCAACATCAGACAAACGCAGAGGATTACAGTAGACCCTTGACACATTGCTAGAGGACACTGACTTTGTGGATGACATTTGTCTACTATCAAGCAGCCACAAAGATATGCAAGATAAAATAAACAAGCTAACTCAGAATGCAAACAACATAGGACTAAAGATCAACATAGGAAAGACAAAGTTAATGAAGCAAAATGTGAACAACAGAAATGTACTCAGAATAGACAGCAAGTTAGTGAAGGAGGTCAACAAAGTTGTATATCTTGGCAGTAGAGTAGTAGAAAATGGAGACAGCAAAGAGGATATTAACAGCAGACTTACTAGAGCAAACCAGGCTTGTGCAATGCTACAGACTATATGGAAATCTAAAAAACTAAGCATGAATACGAAAATCAGGATATTTAAGAGCAATGTTTTAAGTGTAGTACTCAGTGGAGGTGAATGCTGGAAAATCACCAAAACCATAGAAAACAAGTTGAATTCTTTCCAGGCTAAATGTTTACAAAGAATTAGAAAAATATTTTGGCCAAACACCATAAGAAATAACATCTTATTGGCAGAAATGCAGATAAAACCACTGACAGCAATAATTGAGAAAAGACGCTGGCGATGGTTGGGACATGTGCTCCGAATGACTGACAACTCACTACCAAAAATAGCACTAAGATGGACACCACAGGGGAGCAGAAGTAAGGGTAGACCAAAAGAGACATGGAGAAGAACAACAGAAAGGATGTTGAGCAATAGAGGGTTCACCTGGGCAAGAGCAGAAAAAAAAGGCGAAGGACAGGCATTTGTGGAAAACCGTTTCGGAAGCCCCATGTGCCCTGGGCACTTAAGGTTCAGAGAGAGAGAGAGATAATATTCCAACGAACAGTTCGGGTCCGTGAATCTGTGATCCAAAATATTCCCCTAATGAAACTCCCCGCTTGTTGAAAAACCCCTTTATCACAGCCTTTCAATTCTAATGGTCCAGAAGAATCATACAAGCAACCTTCTGCGTTTTACATTTAGGAAAAGTGCTAGTGAGGCGGACCTGAAAATGCAATTCTTTAATACTGTAAACTATCACGAACCAATGTGTTAACTCGAGGTTTATAAAATATGACTGAATCATTCAACTCTCTCCCTTTAATTACAAAAACAAGAGGTAGAAGAATACAGAACAGAGAGTTTAACTACGTGAACTATGGTACAGAGCAGGACCGAAATTATGAAACTATCAACCGTTGTTGGGCATTTTTGTGTTAATGATTTTGACAACTTTTAAGAGTCATTTTAAAGTGTCTCCACCTCTTCTAACGAAGTGGAGAACCAGAAGAGATGATATGTTGGTTATCCTAAATAAACAAAACAAGCCCATCCCATTTTGAGGAAATTCAGAACCTGCGCTTAAACTAATATGTGTTTATTAACTTAAAACGTACTTTATGTGAATGGGTGGACTTTGTTTCATAAACGTACTGTGTCTTGTCGAAAAAAAGATTATGCTTTGGACATGCAAGATTGGCAGACATTAGCTAGGTGAAAAAAAATGACACGTCGAAGTGCATGATGGTACCAAATTTTGCCGCCTTGCCAAACTCTGGCGCCAAGATCGCAATGCATTCTGGGCTCAATATGTGGAATCAATGGAACTGAGGACATTATATATGACAATTTTGGGCAAAATGTCTGCACTGCGTCAAAGCTTGTTCCCACAATAGAAAATACCTTGGATCACTGATTTTAAAAAGTCAGGCAACGTGTGACTGTGTACGACTATTTTGGGATGGCTCCTGTAAAAGCGTTGATGATCTGCAAATAGATGCATCAGCAGCAGGCCATCTTGCTCACAACCGAAAGGCCTACAGGATTGCTGTTAGGGAGGCAAAGTTCCGCGAGGAACATGCAAATGAATAAATGAATGAACCTGAGTATGCTATGGAAATTTGTTTTTACAAGGAAACAAGGGGGGGAATGGGGACACACACACACCACACACACCTGCACGTCTTTCATACGAAAGAGAAAACTGAGGGTGGAGTGCAGAAAAATATTAATTACTTTGGATTATTATTAATGTCCCTTTTGTAGCATTGCTAAAAATATGTGTGTGTGTTGGGGGGGGGGGGGGGGGACATACACTACATTATACGCAATTATTCATATCTTTAAGAATATCAGCTTCGTGAAATCAGATACCACAGAAAAGATGAATTCATAACTGAATATGCCAGTTACAGAGAACTAATTTTGTAATTTTGTTTAGGAATTGTGCTTCAAACATTCTTCTCTATTTTTGTAGGCCGTGCTGTTTTGGTTGGCTTTCAGTTGAGGCACGATTCAAGAGGTCCACAGACCAGCAAATAGACTGGCTCGACTAAACAAAAATCTTAGCATCATTAGGGTTCTACTTTTTGCTCTGTTCGTAATGAAACACGTACAACTAAATGCATGAACATACACAAAGCCACTCCAGTAAAGTTGCGATAATAAAAATGAAAAAGTATTTAAAATAAAATTAGAGAATGCCTTCCACACGCAGCTTCTTGCAAGTTACATCTAAATGCTTCCTTTTTTAAAATGTTATTTTATCCACTTTGTTGTATGTCATTAACGTGAATCTATTCTTTTCCTATATCTTTGTCCGTTATGTTTGTGTACGATTAAGATTAATGAGGCCCCACAGCTGTTCCCAGGCCGAAAAAGCGATCCATAAAAAAGTTCAGAATCACAGCTTTATACTATTAAAATCACGTGCAATTCTACTGGTTAAACTCAGTTAAAACGTATTTGTGAAATCAACAGATTTAGAGGCACTATCAATACACAGCCGTGGGAAGTGTCGGCTTGGCTATGCAGAACTAAAGTGGTGCTAGAAATCAGTTTGATAATCATCATCATCATCATTTCCTTTCACTCCCTTGGGAGCATAGGCCTCGGATCTTCTTCTTCTTCTTCGTTCGCTTCTACCACCAAAAACCGCACTGTGATCCTACTGAATTTACGCCTGTGGTCCTCGTTAGGTCCCGTGGTCTCCTGTGTGGTCCCCGAAAGGACCACACGAGATCCACGTGAGGACCACACGGGGTTCAGAGTATCACAGGGCTTTAGCCTGTATTCTTGGTGGGTCTCAGAAGCGGGATTGCGTGACACCGTGGTTTTCATTGCACCAGTTTAGTCTAGGGTTGGACTTTCTCACCGGAAGACCTCGACGTGTTTAGGATATCAGTGCATCCCCGCTGGGTGAGAGGTGGTAGCCCACCCTGGCCAGAGTTGGACCTTCTCACCGGAAAACCTCGACGTGTTTTGAGATACCCGTGTATCACCGCCGGGTGAGAGGTGGTTGCCCATCCAGTCCAGAGTTGGACTTTCTCACCGGAAAACCTCAGCGTGATTAAGATACGCAAACATCCCTGCCGGGTGAGAGGTGGTTGCCTACTGCCCTGGTCCAGTGTCTCCGACTTCAGTATTTTGCAGTCGTGGCCGCTACCCTTCCTAGTTGTGACCAGGATGGAGCTTTTGTCCAGGAGGACGAATCCTCGCCACTAGTGACTTCCACCCCTGGGTTGAGCCGGTTTAGGCATATTATCCCAGTATGGGCGTGTTTGGGACGTGACAGACCTCTAGAGCAGAGGTACTGTGACATGCATAGCCTTCAAGATTCACCCCTGGTGTGAGCCGGTTTAGGCAAAATTCACCAGTATGGGTGTATATCAGGCGTGACCGACCTCTAGAGCGGAGGTGGCATGACATGTCTAGCCATCAAGTTCCACCCCTGGTGTGTGCCGGTTTAGGCATATTTCACCAGTGTAGGTGTATTTCGGACGTGGCTGGCCTCTAGAGCAGAGGTGCCGTGGTATGTATAGCTATCGTAGCGATACTACTGGACATACCGATTAAACTTCACTTTATCCTTTCCACCACTTATCCCATCGGCAACGCACAGCAACCTTTATTTCTTTTCCGCATTTTTTCATTGACCGGGAGGAGCTTCACTCCACGCGCGGCATTTGAAGAGTCTCGCCAGCAGTGTCTTAACCTCTGGGACAAGCCGGTTCATGCATTTCACCCGATATGACTGCACTCAGGACGTGGCCGACCTCCAGACCAGAGGTGCCATGATTTGACTGTTTGCTTCGCTTTATCCTTTCTACCACCTTTTCCGCAGTGATGCTGCGCGGCAACCTCATTTGCACCTTTCTTCATTGGCCGGGAGGAGCACCGCTCCACGCACGGTAACTGAAAAATCTCGCCAACAGCGGCAGATGAGCTACCAAACGTGCCACTCATCTACCCTAAGTATCTGGTTTTCAGGCGCCAGATATTCGCCCTCGCCCCTTCTCCTGTCAGTTTAAACAGTTCTGCCACGGGAAGGCCAGGAGCTGGACTTGACTGCCAGAGGCTGTTTGAGACGCATTTACAGTCCTTAGAACCTATAGGCCTCGGATAAAGGCTCACCACTCATCCTTGCTCTTATAATTATTCTCTGCTTCCTTCCATGTGTATCCCTTGTCTCTGAGCACTGTCATGCTTTCTCTTCTCCAAGTAAATCTAGGTCTTCCTCTTTTTCTATTTCCTTGAGGATTCCATAGTACCTGTCTTGCTATGCTGGTGTTGGGTTTCCTCAAAGTGAATCGAATCCATCTCCACTTCCTAGACATGATTTGTAGGTTCATAGATTCTTGTCCTGCTCTTTGCCAGACCTTCTCGTTCCTGATCTTGTCCTGCCATTTAATGTTTAAAATCCTCCTCAAACAATGGTTCACTAATGTTTGTATCCTCTGCTGTATTGTCTTGATCATTTATGACTCATAACACATGTCTCCAAACTATATAGCAGGACAGTCTTTAAGTTTGTATTGAAAAGCCTAAGTTTGGTTCTTGTTTTGATGTTCTTAGATGACCATATTTTGTTAAGTTGGATAAATGCTGGCCTGGCCTTGGTTATTCTAGCTTTAACACCAGTTTGGTAAAAATTACATTGTGAGAAAGAATGACAGACCAGATTTCGGCTCTGACGGAAAAGGAGACTTAGCAGTATTATAATACAATCCGACAACAATATGTGAAATCTCATCCAAAATTATTCATTCATTTATTTGCATGCCCTTTACGGAACGTTGCCTCCCTAACAGCACTCCTGTAGGCCTCTTGGTTGTGAGCAAGATGGCCTGCTGCTGAAGCATCCATTTGTAGATCATTAACGATGTCTTGCAGCCATCTTCGCCTTGGTCTTCCTCTCTTTCTTTTTCCCATTATGTACCCTTCCAAGACGGTCTTCTCTAGATTATCATGACGTTTAATGCGTCCAAAATATTTAAGTTTTCTCTCTTTAATCCTCTTTACTAGCCAGCCTTCTTCAATATTAAGTTCTTGTAGTATGGACAGCCCATACTAGAGTTCAATAAAACACTACAGGAAACAGCAAAAGAGGTGCTGGGATATCGGAAACGGAGAAAAGAGGAACAGATAGCCAAGACCACATGGGAAAAGATAGAGAAAAGAAAAGAAATCAAGAAAAAATTACTGAACACCAAATCACAACTGCTTAAAGAACAAGTTTTAAGTAATTATGCACAAAAAGACAAAGAAGTGAAGGAATCATGCCGTCAAGATAAACGTCAATACTATGACACCTTAGCAGAAGCAGCAGAGAAAGCAGCATATATAAATGACATGAAAACCATATACAAAATCACAAAGCAGATGACAGGTAACTTCAACACAAGATGTGAAAGTGCAGTAAGGACACAAAATGGACAACTGGTTAGTGGAGAAAGAAAAAAAATTGAAAGATGGAGGGAACACTTTAGCACTCTACTAAACAGAACACAAGCAGCACAAACAATATACATACCTGAAGCAAAAACGGAACTAAACATCAATACAGGACCAATAACAATAAGTGAAGTAAAGGAGGCGATAAAGAAGCTAAAATCAGACAGGGCACCAGGTGAAGATGAAGTCTTCTTCTTCTTCTTCGTTCGCTTCTACCACCAAGACCGCACTGTGATCCTACTGAATTTACGCCTGTGGTCCTCGTTAGGTCCCGTGGTATCCTGTGTGGTCCCTAAAAGGACCACACGAGATCCCCGAGAGGACTACATGGGGTGCAGAGTATCGCAGTGCTTTAGCCTGTATTCTTGGTGGGTCTCTGAAGCGGATTGCGTGACACCGTGGTTTTCGTTGCACAAGTTTAGTCTAGAGTTGAACTTCGGAAAGAGCAAGCAGGATTTAGGAAAGAAAGATCATGCATAGACATTTGTACTTAGACAAATATTAGAACAGGCAAATGAGTGACACAGCACAAAATATGGATTGTTTAGATTTTGAGAACGCCTTTGACAGTATCAACAGAGATGCACTGTGGAAAATCCTAAGATGGCATGGCCTCCCCCATAGGACAGTGAATGCAATTAAAGCTCTATACGAGGGTTTTCGGTGCAAAGTGATCTGTGGAGAACATACCTCCAGCAGCTTTAGGGTACAAACAGGATTGAAGCAGGGATGTGTACTATCACCAACATTATTTATCTTGGCAGTAGACTGGTTAATGAAGGAAGCAACATCAGACAAACGCAGAGGATTACAATGGACCCTTGACACAGTGCTGGAGGACCTTGACTTTGCGGACGACATTTGTCTATTATTAAGCAGTCATAAAGATATGCAAGATAAAATAAACAAGCTAACTCAGAATGCAAACAAAATAGGACTAAAGATCAACATAGGAAAGACAAAGTTAATGAAGCAAAATGTGAACAACAGAAATGTACTCAGAGTAGATAGCAAGTTAGTGGAGGAGGTCAACGAATTTGTATACCTTGGCAGCAGAGTAGTAGAAAATGGAGACAGCACAGAGGACATCAACAGCAGACTTACTAGAGCAAACCAGGCTTTTGCAATGCTACAGACTATATGGAAATAAAAAAAACTAAGCATAAATATGAAAATCAGGATATTTAAGAGTAATGTTCTAAGTGTACTACTCTATGGAAGTGAATGCTGGAAAATCACCAAAACCATAGAAAACAATCTGAATTCTATCCAGACTAAATGTTTACAAAGAATTAGGAAAATATTTTGGCCAAACACCATAAGAAATAACATCTTATTAGCAGAAATGCAGATGAAGCCACTGACAACAATTATTGAGGAAAGACGCTGGCGATGGTTGGGACATGTGCTCCGAATGACTGACAACTCACTACCAAAAATAGCACTAAGATGGACACCACAGTGGAACAGAAGTAAGGGTAGACCAAGAGAGAGAGAGAGAGTATGGACTAATGAAGAATGTATGAGAAGAGCTGGAGAGACAAAAAATCGTGTAAAAAAATAAGAGAAAGAGACAATGTACTTTCATAGGACATGCAATGAAAAGAGGGGGACATTGAAAATATTATGACAGGAAAAATAGAAGGAAGAAGATCAAGAGAGGTGATACTGGACAGTCTGACAGGATGGTGTGAGAGGAGATCACCAACTGAGCTGATGGCCTGCATGAAGGATCGTGTACTCTGGAGAAGCATAATAGCTATCGCCAGTCGGCACGACACGGTACCTGATGATGATAAGTATGGATATATCTGTTCTTTTCTGTGTCCATGGTATTTGAAGAGCTCTTCTGTAGCATTTACATTCAAATGCATTTATGTGTTTCTCAGCTGTTTTGTTAAGTGTCCAGGTCTCACAGGCATATGCTTCGATGGGAAAGATGCATGCCCTTAAAAATCTTATTTTTGTAGTTCTGTCTGTTCCTCTCCACAGATTCTTTAGTTGTTTAACTTTCTGTTCTCCTTTTAATTTCACTGATTGTATCTCCATTACTAGTTAGTAGTGATACAAGATATTCAAAACTCTCCACTTCTTCCAATTTTTCCTCATACATTGCCGTGTTTGTTTTGGCGGTTGTCATCAATTTAGTTTTCTTCGCATTAATTAAGACAGAGGTTTTGCTCTTCGCTGTTCTTACGGACTGACATAATTAGTTTTTTCATTCCTTTTTGTGTTGTGGACAGTAATACTGTGCCATCAGCATATCTAATAATAAAATTATTGCACGTTAATTATTGGTTAAGAGTTAACAAGTTGGTTGTTGTTTTATTATTACACAAAAAAAATCACACTATAACTTGTCGTATTTCAAAGTAATTTTGCTTGGATTCGGTTTTATGCATGAAATCAGTTAAAATTCTGTTCCCTGCTAAAGCAGAATGTACCACGTGAAAATTCTAATGAAGATTAGTGCAGCCTGAAAATAACTGGCTAGAAACCGGAAGTTACGAAAGTTTGCATACGCAAGGAGGAAAGGTGCAGAGCGATGAAAGTGAAAATATACGTTTTCTGCCACCGGTTCAAAAATTAACAGCAAATCTTGCGTTTATATGACACAGCTTTGCTGTGATGTGATAGAAATTTGCAGCGGTGTAGCGGTGACTTTAGCGTTATTGCAAAAAAATCAGCGGAGAAATTTGATTACCCAGCCTACTTTGCGCGGAGCGTATCGGTTGTGTTTTGTGAAATGAGCAGACCATGATGGTGTGTCTGAAGGGGTGGAAAGCCTGAAGCATATTATTTGCAAACTTGATAAGGTAAATATGACTAACTTGAACATCACTGATGAGTTCAGTCGCGTAGATATCGAGCCAAGTTATTCTGCAAATCTTACCAGATAGCGTCTTCATATTTTACTTTTGAGATCAGGCGAAGACGAGAAGTAATTCTTGTGGAAATCAACTCTTGTAATCATTATGAAAATCATCATTATTTGTAATCCTTATGAAAATTGTCAGCCTGTGTAATCTTGAAAATCGTCACTCTGATCCTTATGAAAGTCACCAATCACTTTAATTATGAAAATCTTCAATCTTTGTTAACTTTTATGAAAATCATCAGTCATTGTAACCTTTATGAAAATTATCAGTCACTGTAATTCTTAATGAAAATCATCATTGTAAAGTTCTTAATAAAAGCCATCAATCTTTGTAATCATTATGAAAATCATTAATCATTGTAATTCTCATGAAAGTTGTTAGTCACATGCTGGGCACAGAAGAAAGACACGTTTGGAAAGCTTCCTCTCCGTATGCGCAGGGACTGCATTGTCATTCTCGTAAGAAAATTAAATCACCATCTAAAAACACCCATTATTGAAATGGACTCCACATAAAAGAAAGAATACAGGGCAAGTCTATAAGCATATAGAAATGGAACCTGTGAAGCAGTTTCCCCCAGTGATTCATGCCTCAATCAAAGGAGCACAGCTCACTAAAATATCCAAGATTGTTTGAGGCATTGGGTGAAAAATGAGATGGGAGATAAACAGATAAAAGACATATAAATAAATAAAAATAAATAGCTTAATACTAGACCAGATGGAGAGTTTTTTTGTCTTTTTTTTTTTTAAAACTATATGTGCTTTTTCACAAAAGGCATGATGTGGTCAAAAGCAGTCTGTGTTTGATAAAAATAAGAACTAAAGTGTTCAGCAGATAGTTTTGTCATTAATCAGCATTTTATGACCTTGTTCATTTTCAGCTGAGCATTATCTAGTGTCCAATAAGCTGCAAAAACAAGAATGTGGCACGAAGCAAGACGACAAGAGAAGAAGATTCGAGGGATTATGGTGGATTACAAAAGGAGAGCTGATCGCAGGAGAGAGTTTTATGAGAAAATTGTATGGCAATCACTCATCTGTATTATCATCTTAATTCCTCCATTTAAAAAAAAATATTTTGTCATTTTCATTTACATGAGAAAATCTTTGACATTTTCTCGTTAACTTTGTTATGATGCAACAAGATATAATTGTAAACCATGCTAGTCTGGGAGTCTCATCTTCTGCATTCCATGATTCTAGCCTCAGACATCTGTATTTATTGTCTGAATAAATTGTCTATTCTAATCTGGGAGTAATTTGGAGTGGATAAGTTAATAGGGCATTGTTTTTGCACACAGAAAGGTAGCGAGTTTGATTCTTACAGGTGTTATGTTGTAGATGACTGACTATAAAAATAAGATACCTAACACACTGTGTTGGGAGGAAAACTGGCATTGAAATCAGAGAATATTTGCAGGGTGAGGCATACCAGAATATGCTGTCTGCTTGACTTTCGTTGCATGAAGGATATAGAATGATGTTTACCAGAATATTGGTTATATACATATGGGGGTTACATCCACTTGTAGTGAATGAAACATACTTAATGAGATACCATGCTTGAACTATGGTCAAGATTTATTTGTTTAATGCGGCATCTTTATTCATATTTGATGCAAGAACTAATAGAAATAGAAGGCTTAACTTTAATAAATTCTTACAAGTCAAAACCATAAATAGCCATAGGCTTTAAAAGAAATGGCAGTATTTATTGAAACTCATTAGTTGCATAAGTAATAATGATGTCCTTTTATCTTACAGTATGTAGGAAATTTAAGAGTATTCTCCTTTATAAATCATTCTATTTATCTAAGAAATGAGTATTATAGTCAGATGATTTTTTCAGATATGCTAGAGCAACTGAGGTTAGCTAAATAGAAAACCAGTAATGCTTTGTTGGTGTAATTTATTTGTGACAGTATTTTTGGTGTCATTTATTTGTGACTATATTTTCTGGGGTCATTTCTAAATGTGCAGCTTGTTTTACTTTCCAGAAGCAAGATCCAGCTCAGTTTTTGCGAATGTATGGACGGCCAGTGAAGATTCATCTTGATCAAACAGTTGCATTGGCAGCTGAAGGACCTCAGAGCATGTATGATAATATGTTTTAGTACATAGAGAGCATGTATGATATGTTTTAGTACATCAGAGAGCATCTTTGATAATAACCTTTAGAGTATAAAGTGTTTATACTTTCATTCAGTGTTTAGAGATAAGAAAAGAAAATAGTGACAGAGAATGATATATGCCCCACATTGACATTAAAATAGGTTTTTACTGCACATGGAGCCGTGCACAGGATTTTAGGACTTCACATACATAGAATTGTTGCAGCATGAATACTATACATAGGTTTTCTTGATATAAGATGTTGTATAATGTTAGTCGTGCTGTATAAGTATTATTTGTTAGGTTTTCTAAGTTTCGAAGTAAAAATTTTTTTTTTTTCTGATCTGATACAGGATGCCATGGCAGGGTGACATAAACAATATGATTGATCGATTTGATGTCCGGGCAAATTTAGATATTATTCCAGAGTATGTTCCTGATAAACGTTCAGCGTGAGTAGTAAACATATGTTTTGTCTGTCACTAGCTGTACTGCATAATAGTTCACATTGTATTATAGATTTCTTCTCACTTCAAGTTGGAGGGAGTTTGTGGATTAACTTTCCACTTCGAGTTGGGGGGGGGGGGAGTTTGTGGATTAACTTCCCACTTCAGATTGGGACTTCTGTGGATTGTCTTATCTCTTTAAGTTTGGGATGTGATGAATTGCTTCCCACCTCAGGTTAGGGAGTGCAGATTGTTTCCTACCTCAGGTTAGGGAATACAGATTGCTTCCCACCACAGGTTAGGGAATACAGATTGTTTCTCACCTCAGGTTAGGGAATGCAGATTGCTTCCCACCTCAGGTTAGGGAATACAGATTGTTTCCCACCTCAGGTTAGGGAGTCTGTGAATTTCTTCCACCTCAGGTTAGAGAGTGCAGATTGTTTCCCACCTCAGGTTAGGGAATACAAATTGTTTCCCACCTCAGGTTAGGGAATACAGATTGTTTCTCACCTCAGGTTAGGGAATACAAATTGTTTCCCACCTCAGGTTAGGGAATACAGATTGTTTCTCACCTCAGGTTAGGGAATACAGATTGTTTCTCAGCTCAGGTTAGGGAATACAGATTGTTTCTCACCTCAGGTTAGGGAATACAGATTTGTTTTCCACCTCAGGTTAGGGAGTCTGTGAATTTCTTCCACCTCAGGTTAGAGAGTGCAGATTGTTTCCCACCTCAGATTGGGGAGTCACTGGATTGTTTTCTTCATCTCAGACTGGAATCTGGTAACTTCCATTGCTTTCTTTGCCTTACCAAGACACACTGAGGTCTTTATTTTCCAACATAATAATACCAGGCCTGAATCAGGCCTCCCTTTTGGTTGCTAAACTAGGTAGGATTCATGGATGTTGAGTTGTCTACCAGCACATTGTTCTAACATGCTTCAGTGTAAATCTTTGTTAGGGTCAGGCCACTGTATTTATGCAGCAGATAGTTTAGCCTATGAGACAAGCTGTGCAGCATGCCACAGGCACTTACTCCTAAACTGCCTTAGAAGACCAAAAAAAAAAAAAAAAGATATTATTATAGTAATGGATGATGTAGAACTTTCTGTGGTAACATGGTTTTGAGCTCACATTTTTGTTCTTGTTTTTTAAAATAGTGTTGGAGTTTTTAGATTGATGTGGTAATGAACATAAAATCTGTTTTGTAGTTTCCCACTTCTGTAACGTCTTTTACAGTTCTGACGTTCTGGATGAAGACGAAAGATTTGCAAACTATGAGCGATACCGGACATTGGTTGAGAATGAGGCTGCTGGATGTATGTAAACAAACTATACAGTTTTCCTTGGTGTTAACATGATTGATTTTTGATCATTTAAATGTCAAATTTAAGAACACAAAGTTTTTGAACTGTGACATAAACCAGCTTTATTTAAAAGACTGAATATAGAATTTCACTTACTGTGGGGGAAGTTCGTATCAGCCATCCTCTCTTACTTTCTTACCCTGATCTTCAAGGTCAGATTTTCACCTGCTGAAAGACTTCTTATTCATGAGAATACATGTATTTTATTTTCCCTTCTTTTACTGACAGCCTAGCATGCAGTGCCATCTCCAGGCATTTTTCATTTTTATAGGCCTTTTTTCTACAGGGCTAAAGTGTCAGGTACATATTTTTGTAGCTGAGTTGATTCAAGGAGGCCGGTAGTGGGTCATGACCTCATAACTTCTCTGGTGAAAAGACAGGTCACAACCAAGCAGCCGGGTATCTCCAGTGAACTTGCACTATCTTGCCTAAGCTCCTTGTTCATCCTGATCGGCTGTTTGTGGTGCCTGATAAGGATGTCCTGTTCTCTTTGGTTCTAGCTGTGGTTGTGATAGTGGAGGCAGAACAATAGGCCAGCATGTTCTATCTGAAGACGGAGCTTTCCTAGGCTGCCATCAGGAAATAAATGAAGCCATTATGGCAAATTTTAAAAAAAAATTTTTTTATTTTATATGCGGTTTTCTTCTCAATGTCCCAGGTTGTCTAGGGCTGCCAGTCTCAGCTGCAACCAGGTTCATGATGTGACAAGACCCTATTATCTAGTGGATGGTTGTGAACATGATGATTCTCCCAGCTGTTGTACTTGAATTGACTTGGTTGTAAAAACTAATCTCTGACACGCCGGGGGGGGGGAACGACAACATTAGCTTTATAATTTGAGAATTTCTGCCCACAGGATGAGGCAAACCAGAGTAGACTGTCCACATGGCTATTGATGCACAAAGGCCATAAACAGGTTTTGTGTTAGACGTTTTACAATTTATTTGCAGCAATATAAGTCTTATAGAACTGAGCGGCAAAGCCACTTGTTGTTAAATGTGTTGATTTACTGTTATTATTCTGCTGCAACCTTCAAGAGTTTCTCTTTCATGTTCCTGTTGCAGTGAGTGAGGAACATTGTTTGCATCAAATCTATCTTGACGAGCACTTTGGAACTATCAGCAAAGGAAATGAAGAAGAAAAGAAAAAGTAAGTCTGAGCTGTTGTCGCAGTAAAAAAAATGCTTATACAGGGTGTTTTTAAAGTCTCACTACACTTTCTGTGTAAAAATGAAGAAAATTATGTCATAAAAAAAATGTGCTGCACAGTCAATCGTGAAGAAAAATGCAGTGAATGGTTGCCATCTGCTGGAGTAATTTTATGCACTCAAAACAGAATAGTGTTATCGAAAGAAGAAAGAATTTTTTGGTTGAACAAGTGCTTCAAAATGGCAGTCGATACACACGGATGGTTGTTCAAAGATTTAAAGCAAAATTTCCTAATAAACAACCTCCTCATCACACTATGGTTAGATATTTGTTGAATAAGTTTTTTGTGATATGAGAACTGTGGAAGATGCTCCGTGATCTGTTAGGCCTGCTGTATCTGAAGAAAAATGTCTAGATATCCGAGACAGAATACTGAAAAGTCCATGCAAGCCCTTAAGGAAAATTTCGCAAGAAGTGAACGTATCACTGAGAACAGTGCTCAAAATTCTTAAACATCGGTTAAATTTTCATCCATACAAGATTTCTGTTGTGTCTGAACTAAAAGAGTGTGACAATCAATCCAGAGTCAACTACTCCATGTGGTTTCAAGCATTTTTAGCTGAAGAAGACAAGTCAATTCTCAATTTAACATTCTTCTCTGATGAGGCATGGCTTCATCTATCTGGATACGTTAATAAACAAAATAATCGTATTTGGAGCAGTGTTAATCCCAGTGCATTTCATGAAGTGCCGCTATATGATGCAAAAATTGAGGTGTGGTGTGCCGTCAGTAGAAGACGTTTAATTGGACCAGTTTTCTTCAACAACACTATAAATGCCTATCAGTACCGTACTGACATTCTGGAACCTTTTTTAGAATAGCTGAATGAACGTGAAAGAAGCACGGTTCCAGCAAGATGGTGCAACTGCACACACAGCTAGAGCAACACACGGTTTTTTTGAAGAAATTTTTGCAAATCACATAATATCTCAGCATACCTTAAAAGCCTGCAAGACTAAAACATTTTTGTTCAGAGCTAAGGAACAAACAGTTAGGTGATTTTAAAAAAAAAATATACAGAATTAATAGCCGTAACCTTTTGTCGCTTTCTGTAGTATACAAGTGTATATAGTATTCCAGTTTCTTCCCATCATTCCTAGCATTCTCATATTTTGTTTTCCCTCTTGTAGCTCTTCAGTGTCCATTTCTGTTATGTCATCTTGTTTTGGACTTAGTTTGTACTGCATTTGTTCCATCAGCATAGTTAGTGCAGTTTGTACTGCATTTGTTCCATCAGCACAGTTAGTGCTGTATTTTGTTCATCAACTTAGTTTGTGCTGTATTTGATTCATCTTCCAAACTGATGCAGCATGTTTCACAAAAAGAATATACTAATTTCAGTTACCATCTTGGAGATGCAGTTTCATGATTGTTTATGGAACATTGACAGTTTTGTTGATACTCTTCAGTTTTTAGGTGTATTTGTTGATAAACTTCTGTTTCTGATATTTTTGTTGATAATCTTTTGTTTCTGGTTTTTTTCCCCTTTGTTTCTGGTGTTTTTATTAAGCTTTTTGTTTCTGGTGTTTTGGTGGTGATCTTTTATTTCTGGTATTTATGCTGATAATCCTTTTGTGTCAGGCTTTTTTAAAAAAATAGTCCTTTGTTTCTGATGTCTTTGTTGATAATATTTTTTTGTTTCTGGTGTTTTTGTTGATCTTTTGTGTCTCTGGTTTTTTAAATTAATAATTCTTTGTTTCTGGTGGTTTTGTTGATAATTCTGTGTTGATAATTATTTATATTGTTTCTGATGTTTTTGTTCATAATTCTTTCTGTGGTTATAATTCTTTGTTTTGAAAAAAAAATTATCTTCTTTCTTTTGTAGAAATGCTGATAAGAAGGCAGCCATTGGATATGTTTATGAAGGCAGTACCACTGTGGAAGGAGAAGATAATGATGACAGTGAAGGAGAGGAGAGTGAGGAAGATTTAGAGACTGCAGATTTAGGTAAGGAACCCAAAGTCTGTTAGAAGTTATCAATGAGAAATGTACTTTTAGTATTGCTGGCATCAGCATTGATTCTGTGCCTTTCAGGCCCCCAGCATTGGGAAGGTTTTTATGCAGAATGTTTCATGTTTTTCCTGCGTCTTCTTCTGTCATTTTTTTTTGTTCTGTCTGGGACGCATTCCGTCTGTACCTTTTTTAATCTTTATATTTTCTTGTGCAAGGTAATTCTAAGCCACAGTTTTTAGCATCATCCACTTTTGTATTGTCTTGGGTAACTCTTGTATCTCATCACATGCCAGTCTTTGATTAGTTCTTCTTACTTGTGATGTTCTGATATTTTGATTGAGCTTTTACCTACATTCATTTTAAAAGTTCATTACATAGTTAAAACTGTATTGTTCATAAGTTTTTGCAGGAACTTGTGAACAAGATTATTGAAGAGAGCAGTATAATAGGCTTGGAGGCAAACAACCACAAGACAGAAACAATGGTAATATCAAAAAATAATAAATATATCAAAGTGCAGCATTGTTTCCAGTGGGAAAATACTCACAAAAGTAAATACATTCAGTTACCATGATCAACAGTAATGGCTGATAGCAAGTGCAAAGATGAATTAAAACTTGAATAGGTAAGGCAACAGCAACTTTTTATTACATGAAGGAGATACTAAGAAGTAAGATGTCCTTAAAAGCGAGGAAAAGCTTATTATAGTGCTATAAAGAACCAGTAATGCTGTATTGTTGTGAAACTTGGATGATTGGCAAACAGGTGATGAAGAAATTGGAAGCAGTAGGGATGTGGTTTTGAAGAAAGATGCAATAAATACTAGGACAGACAGAAAAACAAATAGGTCCTCAAAGAAGAGTGGAAAATTATAAGAAAAGGATAGTCAAAATTTCTTGGCCATGTCATGAGAAGACAGAAGTTAGAGAATGATTGGAAAATTCAGGGGAAAAGGAAGAGAGAAAGGCAGAGATAAAAATATCTCAGTGGACTGAACAAGTGGCATGGAAGAAAAAAACAAGTGAAGTGATTGGAAACAGCAAGGACCATACAAGAGGGAGAAACATGATGATCTACTACAACACTTAGTAATTCTATTGCTTAGTTGTCTGCAAAATGAAGGCTTCAGATGTTGATTAGTGAAGCTGTTATTGTTGTAGAGTGATCAGTGTTGGATGAACTGAACTGGTTTCTTGAGTCTGAGGGATCTGTGTGATGCATTTGCTAAGCTACTGGTCCCCCCCCCCCCCCTCCCCCCATGTAGAATTCTCATAGAAACTGAATGTTTCTCATGTTTTTCTTTATAATCTGGTGTTTTCTTTATAATATTTATAAACTGCTTTTACGTGATGATGATACATGTTTTGTTTGTGTGTGTGTGTGTGAGATTATGTTTTATCATGGACTGAACTATATTGTGCAATAAAGTGTCCCTCACCTCCTGTATGTTTTCAGATGTGACGATTGATGTTGATGTATTAACGCTGGACCAGATGAGAGATGTCAACATGTGTGCGGCACAGTATGGCATGAAAGATGATGATTTTATACGGTAATTCAGTTTTTTCTTCTTTTCATGGCCTCATTTTTTAAATTTTACTTTTGGTGGTTGAGTGAAGAAAGATACATTGTACTTTAATTTGCTGGATCCATTCAGCAAAAGTTTTGCACAAATTTGCTATATTTTACATTTTTCTGTCTAAGTTCTACCAGCAAGATAGCAGCTTACAGTAATTTTTATTTCTATTAGCACAGTATTTAGAGTCAGATTGGTACAATATGAGTTATTTTAGTTACACTGTTGCTTACTTGTTTTGCCTGGATCATCTCAGGTTGCTGAGAAAAGACAAGGAAGAGGTAGAAGCTCTGAGAGCAGCCAAGCAGTTGGAGGAGGCTAAAGCTCAGTTCTCTGTGAGTGCTTGAGAAGTCTTTGTTTTATGTAGTTGTTCTGGATGATTGGTTCGGGTGTGTTCTGCGCAGGTAGGTGCTGGGTGGTCATGATTATTTAATCTGTGCTTTTCTTGCCATTTTCAGTTAGTTCCTGCTCTGTCTAGTCAGCTCACTCAGATGCTCTTGTATTTTGGCCTTCTTTACTTTTTTTTTTTTTTTTTCCCCCATTGAGTTTTTTGATGACCTGTTTTGTTTTTTTTTCTTCTGAGAATTTTGATGGTTTTATTTAGTTTTTATTGTTCTACTTTTCTTAGAACTTCTTTGTTTGTTTTTATTGTTCTACTTCTTTTATAACTTCTTTATTTGTTTTTATTGTTCTACTTCTCTTAGAACTTTCATTTGTTTTTCTGGCTGTCCAGGGCACTTCTGGTGTCCGTCTCCAAAACCACATCTCCGTTTGGATTTTTTGTTTCATCCGTTTGAGATTAACTTGAAATTCATTCGCAGCACGTGAATGCAGTCAGTTACCAGTAGACATGAAGAATTTCTCAGACTCTTCCAAGAGCTGTCCAGTAGTATGTCTCATACAACCATTATTTCTCCCCCCCCCCCCCCCCCCGTTACTCAGTATGTGGTGTTTCATTGCTTATACAAGTCACTGTTTTGTGAAAGATGACAGCATCTGTTAACTGTCTCATTACAAGAGTGCTCAGACTGTTGAACAGGATGGCATTGCATGCAAAGATGCAGGAGCAAACTGGTTTTGATAAACTATACAGTTATATAAAGTAGGTTAGTCCCTTATAGTCTCTTTTTTCCATAGGCCAGAATTTGTTTCTGTACACCCAAAGACCCACATTCTTAACAAACATTATAGACCATAACACTGTAAGAGAAAAAAAAAAGAAGATAACCGTAGAGCCACTTAATGATCAGAAATGTGTTTTCTGTTTTGTGCCACAAAATATTTCTGTTATCTCATTTTCATTATATAAGAACTTTTAAAATGTCTGTAAATGTGGCTTATCAAGGAATAACTTTTTGTTGTGTTTGTCTCTCATCAGGGTCGAAAGTCAAGACGAGAAAGAAGAGCCATAAATGAAAAACGGCAAAACCCTCAAAGATTTAGTAGACCAAGGTAAAGTGACGAAGACTTGTGATCAGCCATCATTGTTTCTGAGTAAAAAAAAAATAACATTGAAATGTGGTCACTGATGATCACATCACCTGGACCAAGAGCTAGTTTGATGGGAGTCTCACTTCAACCAGGTCAGGAATACAAAGCTAGGTTCATCTTTTCTGTATCTCAGGAAGTGAAGGAGACTGCTGTCAGAACCATCATTATTGGTCAGCATTTGGCGTTTGTGTTTCCTGTGCAAACTGAAGATATCTCAAACAAATTAAAGTTCAAATAGGCATGAAGGAAGTACAGCAGGTGGAACACATCCTCCAGGAGAGTCTAGTGTTCATATATCTTCACTACCACACTAGGAAACTAATATCATAGAATAACAGCAAAAAAAAAATACGAGGGCCGTTTAGAAAGTTATGCACCACATTGTTTTTCTCAGGAACTGTTTATTCAAAAAGCATGAAATTTATACACAATGTACATGAATATGTCATATAAACATCGATATCAGAGTGTATCAAGTGGACCAAACAGATGAGAGCTTTATAACTGCATTTGCACTACCATTGCTGACCAACAGCTTCAAAGCCACTTGTTGAATAGTGATATCCCTATCAGTAAGAATAATGCTCTCAAAACATTTCAACATTTCTGCCTTGGTGGCTGTGGCAGGACGTCCACAATGCAGCCGATCATGCAGCTCCTTATCTCCACTTGTTGATTCTCTGATTCTGGCAACTGACTGTACTCCTGTTGACTGAAAAACATCCATACACATCACATAGATGCTTGTGAATGTTCACAACAGTTCCTTCTCTGCAGTGAGAAATTCTATCACAATTCGCTGCTTATACCACAAGGTGCTAACACGCACCATTTCAACAGTTAGGGCAGTCACATTCTTTGGCCGGTTGCGGTGCAATTTGGTTCACACAATTGGCACATGCCATATTTAAAGTGTGCAAAATTTCATGCTTCTGTCTTCGTTATTAGCTGAAAAAAAATGATGTGGTGCATTACTTTCTAAACACCCCTTGTGCGTGTGTGTGTGTTTATATATATATATATATATATATATAATTCAGTACATACGACAGATGAAGATATTTCAGTTTAAATATTAGTTTTAAAATCCAATAGAAAGATCTGAATAGAATATTTCGGCTGTTGTGACGGAAGGTCCTTAGTGACCAAGGCTGGAGTGACATACCAGAACAAATGCTTGCTAATGTTTGAAGCACATAGAAAGATGATGTAAGCCAACAGCTCAAACAACCATGTGAACAAAATTTTTTAAAAATCCTGGATAGTGAAAGTAATTTTGATAAACGCAAGTGATGGAGTGGGTTATGCTATGAGAGTGCGCAGTAACTGGTGAGTTATGCTGTGAGAGTGTGCAGTAACTGGTGGGTTATGCTGTGAGAGTGTGCAGTAACTGAAGTAGGAGAACCAGAGATTCTCTTACGTCTTCATTGTGCCTTTAGTGATCAGCTGATGTGTTCCTTTAGTAAGGTTAATAAAGCAGGGCATGGTAGTGGAGTCTCTCAGGAAACTAACTACTCCAACACGATTCTTGTGTTTCAACATCATGATATTAGTTACACAGAGTGCATAAGTTGGCAGTCATAAGAAGATCACATGCAGTAAAACTTAGGAGATTTCTGGTCCCTAAAAGAAACAGTTCTGTTGATCAATTACATCTTCTCTGTCCAGGAACAATTCTGCATTGATCCATTATACAAGGGTGATTGATAAGTTCTCAGCATAAGGTACAAATACTTGAAACACACAGTTGATATTAGGTGCATTTGTAGATCAGGTTAATGTAAGATTAAACACCAAGTTTCAAGAAATTAACTGCAACCAATTTTTTTTTACAGGCTACTGAAGTGATAAGGGGTGGCAGAAATTGAGAAAATGGATACAATTTCTCATCGAGCAGTCATTTGCTACCTCTGCATCAAGGGTTTATCAAGGGAGATCTATGAGGATATGGTGGAGACTCTAGGGGAGAGTGCCCTTTCTTACAGCACAGTAAAGAAATGGGCAGCTCAGTTCAAACATGAAAGGGAGAGTCTGGAAAATGATCCCTATCCAGGAAGACCAAGAACGATAACCACCGATGAAACCACCGGCAGAATCTATGACATGATAATGGAGGATCGATGACTAACTGAGCGGTATATTGCTAATGAGTTGGATATCTCCCAAGAACGTGTTCATACCATTATTCACAATGATCTTCAAATGACAAAGGTCCCTGCTCGATGGCTCCCAAAACTTCTTGGAGCTGATCACAAACAACAGCGTCTCAACATATCAAGAGACAGTCTTGGCCATTTTTCTGCAGATCCTGGAAAGTTTCTTCAGCAATTTGTGATTATGGATGAGATTTGGGTTCATCATTTTCAACCAGAAACCAAAGAACATTAAAAGCAGTGGAAACATCATGGATCCTCGCCTCCAAAGAACGCAAGTGTGGTTCTGTCTGTAGGCAGTGTGATGGGTTCCATTTTTTGGGATTCAGAAGGTGTGCTATTGGTAGACTATCTTCAAAAGGGCAGAACGGTCACCGGGGCCTATTATACTAATCTTGTGAAGCAACTGTGGGTCAAATTGAAGGAAAAGCGTTGAGGTAAATTGATGAGAGGAGTCATCTTTCATCGAGACAATGCTCCAGTTCACAAGTTGGCAATGGTAATGGCTGCCATTCACGAATGCAGCTTCCAGCTTCTTGAACATCCTCCTTGTTCTCCAGATTTGGCCCCTTTGGACTATTGCCTGTTTACCAAATTCAAAAAGGAGCTCAGTGGTCACATATTTACTTCAGATGATGATGTCATTCATGCTGTAGACCACATTCTACTGGCACAGGATGCTGACTTTTACAAAAACTGGATCTGTATACTCCAGGATCACTGGACTAAGTGCATAAACTTGTTGAGAAATAAACCCAAAAAGTTGTCCACAAATAATCTGTTGTACCTTATGCCAAGAACTTATCAGTCACCCCTCATATCTTCTCTGTCCAGGAACAACAATTCTGCATTGATCTATTACATCTTCTATGTCCAGGAACAACAGTTCTGCATTGATCTATTACATCTTCTCTGTCCAGGAACAACAGCTCTGTTGATCCATTTTTTTCTTCTTGGTCAGAAATAACAGTTCTTCTCTGGCTAGGAAAGTGTGTCAGATTACAGACCCTTAATAGTGGGATTAAAAACCAGAATTATATATAATATACAACCGAAGAATCATTCAATTTAACATTTTGTCACAGAAGATTTTGAATCTTTACATGTAGTAAATATATGCATATTTAATCATGTGTTTATTTTTCCCAGCTATGCTGCAAGAGAAAGTCCGAAATACGACCGTTACAAAAGGTAAGTTTTTATCAAATTATTTCATTTTCCAAAGTCATAGATTTCATTTTTGTCAGTTTATTTTCTCGTAAGCTATGAGCAAGTCATGAGGTAAATGTGGTGAGGTAATTGTGGTGAAGTGATGAGGTAATTGTGGTGAAGTCATGAGGTAATTGTGGTGAAGTCATGAGGTAAATGTGGTGAAGTGAAGATTTAGGAAAATAAAGGAAGCAGTAAAAACAAACATTAAAAAAAAAAAAAAAATTTAAGAGCAGCGAGGAAGGACTGAAGACTAGGAAAGGTTTAAGACTTGCTTCATGCAAGAAGTAGAAAAAAAGACAGTCGTGCTTAATCTTAATGCTAGGAGCTGCTGAGTATGTGTAGGTCAGAATGTATTGATGTCCTTTAAGTATGTTATTTGGAGGACAGTTTTTTTTGGAAGTGGTGAACGGCAAAGTCAGAAATGCAGATGAAGCCACTGACAGCAGTTATTGAGGAAAGACGCTGGCGATGGTTGGGACATGTGCTCCGAATGACTGACAGCTCACTACCAAAAATAGCACTAAGATGGATACCACAGGGGAACAGAAGTAAAGGTAGACCAAAAGAGACATGGAGAAGAACAACAGAAAGGATGTTGAGCAATAGAGGGCTCACCTGGGCAAGAGCAGAAAAAAAGGCAAAGGACAGGCATTTGTGGAAAACCCTTGCGGAAGCCCCATGTATCCTGGGCACTTAAGGTTCAGAGAGAGAGAACGGCAAGGTACGAGTCTAAGCATGAAAATAAAGATGGAGGGTGGGGGGTGGGAGGAACTGTGAGAATTCATAAAATAACGAATGAGAATCAAAGTATATCCTCCAGGAAGGCAGTCTTTCATTCTTGAGAGCAGAGCACTTTCTATTCTGCCATGAAGCAGACATGAAATCCACTGTTTGCTTCTATTACTTTAAACCACCACCATTTTGACTCTAGCTGCTGGTGACATTGCAGTTATTTTTTCTTTGGAAGTGCCAAATTGTTGAAAAATACTTACAGATGCCAACCCGTGTCATGAAACTCAAGAGACAAGGACCTTTAAGTGGTTAGATTGTAATATGAAGTATTTTTTGTTACATTTCATGGGTAAGAACATGAAACATTTAGAAAGCTGCACATAAGTTGGTTTAATTTTAAAAAATAATCTGACCTGCTTTAATATTAGTTTATCATGAATAATACAGGGTCTTTTTAAAGTCTCACTACACTTTCTATTAAAAAAAAAAACTAAAAAAATGAAGTAAATGACATCACAAAATGTGCTAAAAAAAGTCTCTTCTTCTTATTCTTCTTCTTCATTCACTTCTACCACCAAGACCGCCCTGTGATCCTACTGAATTTACACCTGTGGTCCTCGTTAGGTTCCGTGGTCCCCCGTGTGGTCCCCAAAAGGACCACACGAGATCCCCGAGAGGACCACAAGAGGTTCAGAGTATCGTAGGGCTTGAGTCTGTATTCTTGGTGGGTCTCAGAAGCAGGATTGCGTGACACTGTGGTTTTTGTTGCACCAGTTTAGTCTAGAGTTGAACTTTCTCACCGGAAAACCTCGACGTGTTTTGGATATCAGTATATCCCCGCTGGGTGAGAGGTGGTAGCCCACATGGGCCAGAGTTGGACTTTCTCACCGCAAAACCTCGACATGTTTTGAGATACCCGTGTATCGCCGCTGGGTGAGAGGTGGTTGCCCATCCAGTCCAGTGTTGGACTTTCTCATCGGAAAACCTCAGCGTGATTAGGATACACATACATCCCCACCGGGTGAGAGGTGGTTGCCTATCTAGACTGCACTGGTCCAGTGTCTCCGACTTCAGCATTTTGTGGTTGTGGCCGCTACCCTTCCTAGTTGTGACCAGGATGGAGCTTTTGTCCAGGATGAATCCTTGCCACTAGTGACTTCCACCCCTGGGTTGAGCCAGTTTAGGCATATTATCCCAGTATGGGCATGTTTGGGACATGACCGATGTCTAGAGCAGAGGTACTGTGACATGTGTAGCCTTCGAGTTTCACCCCTGGTGTGAGGCGGTTTAGGCATATTTCACCAGTATGGGTGTATATCGGGCGTGACCAACCTCTAGAGCGGAGGTGGCGTGACATGCCTAGCCATCAAGTTCCACCCCTGGTGTATGCCGGTTTAGGCATATTTCACCAGTGTAGGTGTATTTCGGACGTGGCCGGCCTCTAGAGTGGAGGCGCCCTGGTATGTGTAGCTCTCGCAGCGATACTACTGGACATACCAATTAAACTTCACTTTATCCTTTGCTTCACCTTTTCACATCGGCGCCGCACAGCAACCCTTATTTCTTTTCTGCAGTTTCTTCCTTGACCGGGAGGAGCTTCACTCCACGCGCCGCATCCGAAGAATCTCGCCAGCCGTGTCTTAACCTCTGAGTTAAGCCAGTTCAGGCATTTCACCTGATATGAGTGCACTTAGGATGTGGCCGACCTCCAGACCAGAGGTGCCGTGATTTGACTGTTTGCTTCGCTTTATCCTTTCTACCACCTTTTCTGCAGTGGTGCTGCGCGGCAACCCCATTTGCACCTTTCTTCACTGGCTGGGAAGAGCACCGCTCCATGCACGACAGCTGAAGAATCTCGCCAGCAGCAACTAAAAAAAGTCATTTAATTAGTTACAATAGTGACTGCAATGATACAGCGCTGTTTTGGGTTAGCTGGAATGTACCACTGAAATATTCATTATAACAGGTGTTGGAAATGTCCACCACAGGCTTCAAGACGTGACTGTACATGTCTCTTCATATTGTCAAATACCTTGTTCAACGTATCTGTTTCTTCTTCTTTGTACTCACAACGACGATGATGCGTGGTACCCTGATTTTTGCGATGTGCCGTTTGGCCGGATACCTCTGACTTCAGCACCTTTCCTTGCTAGGGCAGACTGTGTCTTGCTCGGACTGCCATGAGGACAGTGGTGTATGCTGGCTTGGCCAAAACTTTGTTTTCCAGCCTCTGGTGACTGTACTTAAGCCACTTCTCCAGTCAGATCCAGCATGCAATGCTGGCTGGCCAGACGGCTTTGAGACAGTTCCACAGAGACATTCCGACTTTGGAATGAGGAGTCCGATGAAAGACTCAACGATATCCATTCTCCGCCAACTATAGTCTGCTGGCTGTTTTGTTTACATCATTCTGATAGCCACTGCTGTAAAGACCCATAGGCTTGTCACATCCCGGATTCATTGGTTTCACACCAGATTTTCCTCATCACCGCCAGTGATCTCCATGTCCTTATCCATCCACCAACCTGACATTGCAGTTTACAAAAATAATAATTGCAATTAGTGTTGATTGCTACAGGTTTCTGGGCTGTAGATGTAGGTCAGAGTTTTTAAGCAAACAGATCTGTTACCTGTCTCACAAAGACTGTTCAGATAACTGTGTTCTTAACACAGTTGTTCCCAGGGGAAACGTGTCTGTTGTTATTTCTTGAATGGTAATTCTGATTGCTTCTTTCGGGTCCTCAGTTGTTTGTACATTATTTTTGTAAACATTTATTTTTAAGAAACCCCATAGATAATAATCTAATGGATTTAGATCTGGAGAAAGAGCAGGCCAAATTCCACGAGATATGCGATTTGCGAAAATTTCTTCCAAAAAACTGTGTGTTGCTCTAGCTGTGTGTGTAGTTGCACCATCTTGCTGGAACCACGCTTCTTCAATTTCATGTTCATTCAGTTGTTCTAAAAAAGGTTCCAGAATGTCAGTACAGCACCGATCGATGTTTAGTGTTGTTGAAGAAAATGGGTCCAATTAAATTTTTTCTACTGACGGCACACCATACCCCAATTTTTTGCATCGTGTAGCGGCACTTCATGAAATGCATTGGGATTAACACTGCTCCAAATGTGATTATTTTGACTATTAACATCCAGATAGATGAAGCCATGCCTCATCAGAGAAGAATGTTAAATTGAGAATTGACTCGTCTTCTTCAGCTAAAAATGCTTGAAACCACGTGTAGTAGTTGACTCTGGATTGATTGTCACACTCTTTTAGTTCAGACACAACAGAAATCTTGTAGGATGAAAATTTAACCGATGTTTAAGAATTTTGTGCACTGTGCTCAGTGATACGTTCACTTCTTGTGAAATTTTCCTTAAGGGCTTACATGGAGTTTTCAGTATTCTGTATTGGATATCTAGACATTTTTCTTCAGACACATCAGGCCTACCAGATTGCAGAGCATCTTCCACAGTTCCCGTATCACGAAATTTATTCAACAAATTTCTTACCGTAATGTGATGAGGAGGTTGTTTATCAGGAAATTTTGCTATAAATCTTTGAACAACCATCTGTGTGTATCGACCGCCATTTTGAAACACTTGTTCAACCAAAAAAATTCTTTCTTCCATTGATAACACTATTCTGTTTTGAGTGCAAAAAATTTCTCCAGCAGATGGCAACCATTCACTGCATTTTTCTTCACGATTGACTGTGCAGCACATTTTTTTATGACGTCATTTTCTTCATTTTTACATTGCAGTGAGACTTTAAAAACACCCTGTATAAACCACTTGCTTAAAAAATATTAGGAAAAAAAATTAGTCATATGGTTTTGTTCCATAGCAGTTAGTTCATAATTTTAAACTGCCGTTAAATGATTAAAAATAATCTCATTATGTCTTGATAAGACATAGTGGTTGTGATCTTTGATAATAATAAAATGTTGACACATTGTGGTTGTTGTTTGATTGGGTTGCAGTTTATGAGCAGTACTATTTTCCACTAAATTCAGAATGCATATAAAGGATTAAATATTTCCATCTTTACTAGATACCTTACTACTTTACTTCTTCATCCGGCTTTGTCATTGTAATTCATGGCTTTTTATTTCAGGCCTGGCTCATCATCTCGTTCACGTTCAAGATCAAGGTCGTCTGAGGCTGCTCCAGTCACATTCATCACCAGCTTTGGAGCAGACAGCGATGATGAAGGTGGTGCGATTCAGGGGCCATCACTGCCATCAGCTCGCAAACCGTCTAAAAAACGGACTTCAACACATCAAGCAACTAAGTGTGAGACACCATGGTCGGTGTTTTCATTTAGTATCTTCTTATGGGTAGCTCAGTATTTTGCTTGCATGGGAGTAACTTAGGGTCTATTTTACCTCCTTGAGCCAAAGATGTGCTGGACATATATTGAACTATCTAAGTCCATGAGTGATGGCTCCAGAGACGGTACTAGTTACAAGAACATACATCGACAGAAGTTCCAGGACATTTGGAAGACACTTCAGAGTGAGAAAGAAAATAATTGTGCAGCTTAAGCCAGGGCTACTGATGTGTGGTTGGAAGAGTTCATAGTTGTCTTTCTTAGTTGTGATACAAATGTGAAGTGATTTCAATGTTGTGCTGTGGGTGTTACTGATTTACTGATACGTGGCAGGTAGAATATACCTTACAGTGTGGTATAATAATAACATTTATCAGTTTGATTCTATCTGAATTTATCTGACACAGTGACGGATGTTAATGAATGATGTATACAGGTGCATCAAGTTAAATCTGGCCAGAGAAGTGATTTACAGATAAATGTATCAAGCTAAATCATTCTAGAGAATTAATTTACTCATGGATGTATCATGCTGGTATGGAATGTGTGAAATATTGATAAATGCAGATAGGAATCGGTAAACGAAGTGTGATAAAAAAAATATCCAGACTGGATTTATTAAAAAAAAAAAAAACTAACAGTTATTGATCAGTAATTTAATTGGCTTCAAAATAGTTCCCTTCCAATGCAACACACCTAGCCAAGTGCTGCTTCCACTGCTTGAAGCATCTTTTGAAGTCATTTTCTGCAAGAACAGCTACCTCGTCACATTCTGTTGTATCTCCTTGACATCCTGAAATCTTTTTCCTTTTAAGTGGTATTTTATTTCTGGAAATAGAAAAAGGTCACAGGGAGTAGTTATGTCAGGTGAATATGGTGGCTGTTGGACTTGTGTAATGCCATGCTCAGCAAGAAGCTGCTGCATAAGTTGCGATGCATAGGAAGACTTGCCATGGTGGAGTTGTCACTTGCCACTCTCATGCACTGGCAGCCTTTTTGTGACAAAGTGCGTGCCTCATATGCTGCAAAACTTCACAGTAGTATTCCTTGTTGGTTGTCCTGATGCAGTGTATTCATGACGCACAGTCCGTTGTAATCGAAAGATAAAACTGTCACATTGTCTTGAAGTTACTGCGGCTGTGTCATGCTTTTTTTTTTTTTTTTGGGAGACATCGGGGTCTTCCGTCGTGAAGACTGAGCCTTAGTCTGTGGGTCATACCGCAGACTCGCAGGTCATCACCAGATGTGATTGTTTTTAAAAAGTGTTTGACAAAATCTGATGCAAGTTCATTGATACAGTTTTTCTGACATGACAGTTGTGATGAACAGATTAGATTCACATATGTAAGAGCAAAGCACTACTGTAAAGAAGCAGACAAGCTGGATAGATGGGACTTGTGCCACGTGTGTGATATATACCAAGCTCAGCCTGTGTCTGTCCGCTTTCAGTTGTGTCAGTCATTTCTGGACTAACGCCCTCGTTTTGGATACTTTAGTTTCACACCTGATATATTGTAATGGTCGAGATATTGACATTCTACTGAAGAACAACATAAAAATTGTTCTGCTCAACTAGATTACATCACAGAATTTCGAAACATGGAGTAGAAAAATGTTCTAGCAAAGTGAATGTGAAGAATAAGATAGAGGTGAAGAAAGTCAGAAAGAAAACTTTGGCAAATGAGTTTGTAAAATACTCCAGAAATGAGATATTCACAAATTAAATATTTCTTTGTTTTCTTAAAAACACAGGCTTACAAGACGCAGTTCAAGTCGCAACAAAAGCAGAAGCAGGTCTGTTAGATCTCCATCACATTCTAGGTCAAGGTCACCCCCCAGAAGAAAGCAGCGCCGTGGTAGTAA
The DNA here is from genome assembly GCA_009760885.1 of Achatina immaculata. Classification (NCBI taxonomy): domain Eukaryota; kingdom Metazoa; phylum Mollusca; class Gastropoda; order Stylommatophora; family Achatinidae; genus Lissachatina; species Lissachatina immaculata. Next base: position 43,133,570 of record CM019702.1, on the reverse strand, counting down.
GTCCAGTGTTTCTTCTAGCAGGTCTCTGTCAAGATCAGAGTCACGATCCAGATCTCGGTCTCGCTCAAAAAATATACGACCATCCTCATTCAGGCAGGGCAATGGACGTAGCAACCCCAGTAGATCAAAGGGAGAGCTCAGATCACAGAGTTCAAGATCATCTCATTCACATAGTAGATCTAGGTCAAGGTCTGGATCTTCACGGGCAAAGTCAGCTAAGAGGTGAGTAATATTTTTACAAGTAACTCCCCGAAAATTGTTAATGTTGCTTCGTGTATCATTGGCTGTAGTGATAGTCTGTGTGTTTGCAGGAGAGTAACTATAGTAATCTTCTTTTACACTAAGAGCAGGGTTCTATAGGTCTGAGAGCCATCTGCATAACAAATAAATAATGTGTTAAAAAATAGTAAACAGTCCAGACAGCCATTACAATGAATGAGAAATGACTGAAACATGTGAGTGCAGGCTGTCTGAGTAGTTGCAGAAACAACAGCGGTCATTGGCCTCAGTGGATGAGAAGTTATAAAGAGACATCATATCCCTGGTAACGATAGCAAAGTTTATATCTGAGATTAAAATCAACTGACAAAAGAGCAATGAAGCAGAACAGCAGTAACAAAAATACATACTTAGAAGATCTGTTGGTCACATGGTCTAGGTAGAGAAGAAGCAAACTGAACTGTGACCTTTACATGTGATTGGCTGTGAGATTCAACATGAAGAAAGATGCTTTATGTGGTTTTAAGTTTACCATTCTCTACTCTTCACTCTAGATATCTTTTCTCAATTCCTGTCTCCTTTTTTTTTTTCTTTTTTTGTTGTTTGAAGAAGCAAAACCTGAAACATTACTTGTTGTCTTGGTACTGAATAGAGCTTTGACAGATCAGTTGATAGGCTGACAGATTGTTACTTCCACTGCTTTATTTTACCAACCTTATGTATAAATATTTATTTATTTTTTAATAGTTGTTATTTCTACAAGGATTGTAGAATTAAAGAGCAGATAAAGAATGCGTGCATGGTGTAAATTTTGTATATGATCACACAGGCAGCATATGACTTATTTCGAAGAGAAAATACTTAGTAGTGTTTTGTCTGTGGAAGCATCCATCATGCCAGAACGTGACAGCAGGCAGTCTATACAGATTCATGTTCTCGTGCTTACAAGAAAGTAAAGACCTTCAGAGCTTGAGACAGCACACTGTCAGGTTTTTGAACAAGCCATGAAGATCTTTTTACCTTCTCCAGCAGATTGTGCAGTTTCTAGAGCAAGTATTTGCTGTGACATGAGCACAGAAAGTTGTAGTGATAGATTTTCCTAAGTATGAAGTGAATATTAACATAAGTGGTCTTTTTTTTTTTTTAAGTTACATTTTAAAAATTCATGCCAGAAACATTCACAAAGATTTGTTAGAAATTTTTGGTTATTTTTGTGCTTGAAAACTTCCATGTCTCTTCCAAATGTAGGTCAGAAAGTCCAGTAAAGAAGGTGGAAGTTAAGCGCTACAGAAGAGAGAGCCTGTCTTCTAGCTCAGAACTTAGCGGTCTGGAGTCCGACGATGACAAGAAGCAATCAAAGACTTTTTCAAAGAGTGAATACAGCACAAAGTAGGAACTGCATGATAAATTGCTTTATTTATATTGAAGTGAGGCTGTAGTCCATACATACACAATTACGTAAGAAAAGTCATGTGTTTTAAATATGACACAGTTGACAGATTCATTTTTACGCCTGCTTTCCTTATTTCTTTCCTTCTCCTTCCCATTTTCTCCCACACAACCCTCCCCCTCCCTAAAAATTATAACTAATAGACTGGCCATGACTTGTCTCTCCCCCACCCCCACCCCCATTGTGGAGCCTGTTGATTAGCCCATTTCCTGGGTCCGTTCTAGGAATTCAAGCAAGTCATTGTTAGTCACTCGTTACCTGATTCATGATCTTCATAGGATTGGTTTTACAGTTAAGAGAGAGCCAACATACGCAGCAGCAGTTCATACTTCACGTGAAGATTTGACTCCACACGCGTCTTCTGTACAGGCTTCTTTGCTGTCCATCTTGAAGGGCATTGGCTGTGTTGTGTGGCAATTTTGTGCCTTTTGGCCCAACATGTCAGACTTTTTAGGTCTGGATTCATCTTCCCACTGTGATCCCTTTTCACTCAACCAGAACGCTGTCTGTTTCCATGGACACTGGCGGGAGATAAAGTAGGGTCTTGGCTGCCAGTAGTTCACCAACCCTGATGCTGTGTCACATTCAGCTTGACTAGTGCATCTTTGCCTCCTTTTGTATGGGCAAATAATTTTCAGAAGATTAACTTCGCATGATGACAAAACTAAGAGTTTCTCTGGAAATTGATAGGGTGACCTGCAGAGCACTAGTTCTCAGATAAAAAAATGATTGCAAGTCAAGGGATGTAACCATTGAAAAGTATATGAAAAGACTTGACCATTGTATCATTTTTTGCTTTGGATGTAGCAGTTACATGACATTATGAAACTGCAGTCTATTGTTGAATTATGTGTAATATCAGAAGAAAATGACAGAGTAAAATTTGTGCAAGATGCAGTTGTAGCAATAAGTTTTTCTAGGGCAAAGGTTGGCTAGAAATGATTGTGTTGTATTCATTTACTTTTTTCAGTGTTTTTGTGAGTATTAAGTAAGAACTGTCTGTTGTAGTTTAATTTTTGAAATTTCTGAACTAACCTGAATAAAGTCTTTATATTCTTTGTGTTCTTTTTTTTTTCCCATGATTTTCTCAGCTTCCTCCAATAAACTAGTCCTGTAACATCGGCGTTGAACTTCCTGAACTTTAATAGTGTATTTTGTTAGACCATAAATCCAGTGCATTGTGGGCAGTGAATGGATGAGGATGTTGCATCCGAGAGACAGAACACAAAATAGCAGCTCTGATTGAGTAGATTACTGAATAACTTTGACATAGTTGCATTACTCAGGTTTTTCATCTTCCTTTATCAAAGAGCAGAGATCTTTCTGATTTTGTGAAACATAACAGCTGTGTTCTTCCTGGTTTTTTGGGTTTTTTTTTTTTTTGCAGTAATTCAAATTGAGAAGTTTGTGGTTATCTTTATCTTGAGAGGTTTTTTTTTTGTGTGTGTTAAATAAACAGTAGCAGCCATATCAATCAGAATACTTATTTGATATTGTTGTTTTCTTTTCTTTTGTCTTTTTTCAGAGTGGAATTATCAAAGGCTGGTAAAATAAGCGGCAAACTCCCACAATTTCAAGTCAGTAAGATCTTTTCTTTGTAGCAGAACATAAGCATAATTCTTGTCAAAGAAGCATAGTTTGTATATTTGAATAAACACACCCACCACCATGTGGGAAGGAAATAATTAATAATTTAATTTTTTTATTTATATCATATTGTTTGCAGGCAGCAGCTGCTGGTGACATCCTTAAATGTTTTAAGATCTTTTACAGATTCAGCAAGTGTGCCATTGTCTGGAAACAGAATAACTGTAAAGTGGTGGTTTATTCCCAGTGTTGTGTTTTAACATTGAAGATGTAGTAACAGTATGCAGGAAAGTCTCTACTGTAGAGAGCGGAACAACGCAACTCCTTCAGATCATCAGAGGAAGTATCCCTCCTCAGACAAGTGTTTCGGCCCTATTAAACTCCTGACACTCTAAGGGGGGTGGGGGGCCCCTCTGGGTCATGACTCCCAGAGGTCTTGTGAGTTGTTACTTTTTTTTTTGTCCTGGGATTGAACTCATGATTTTCCAGTTGGGACTGCACTTTGAAGTGCATCTTTAGTGATTTAGCTATGTAGGACTGGTATTAGCTGTGACAAATGAAATTATTTATGTTCTCAGTGCTTGTTTCGCCTACTCCACAGCCAGCATGAGGCCTTTTCTGCTGTTTCTGAAAGGCTTTTCAATGCCTTTGCTCTTGCTTGTCTCTTTATGCCCAGTTGCTTACATAGGTCGTATGCTGATGTTGCTATGAATCCTCTCGTTCCCACTTCTACAGCTATCACTTTTGCCCTGACTCCTGCCCCCTGCCTCAGTTGCTTGACCAGGTCTTTGTACTTCTCACATTTGAATAGATGCTGCTCCTGTATTCTTGTTTCGTACAGAACTGTAAGCTCGATCATTATTAGTTCATGTTTTTGTAACTTATGAATAAAGCTGTCAGATTTTCAGCCAGCCGGTAGCATCTTTCTGATGAACAGAGTTTAGAATTATATGATAAACAGTTTTTCATTAATGGGAAGAACAGTGTGGACTAGACTCATTCATTCAAAATGCTAGGCTTAGAATTGTTGGTTAGCTCTTGTGCCCAGAGATAATAATGATGATGATGATGGTTTTGATTATAGCGATAGAAGGCATGCTTATTAATATAGGCCAGTGACCAAGCTTAATATTTGCAATGACAGGCTTTTCAATGAGCTCTATGCTATGGATCATGTTGGTTCTGACAGTGCAAAGAAATGTTAATGTGTACACCAGATGGGATTGTGTTGATTCCTACCACGTTAACCAGGTCATTGTTAAACTGCTTGTTTCCTGGAAGCATTTCGTGGAAGTGAGATATTATCTTGACCCCAGTTCAGGCAACAGACTTGACCCTGGGTTTGTGCGACAGACTTGATCCCAGGTTAAGATGACAGAGTAAACCAGAAATGGGTTGTTAACAATGGAGAAAGGAAGGAGTGTTCACTGACATGTACAAGAAGCACAAAAAATGTGAACAGAGAATCTGTAGATCCATGGACGGCTTCTCCCTCTGTTTCCTACCACTCTTAGCATGTATGTTTTCTGTGCTGTACTTTCTGGTGGCAGTCATGTAATTATTTGTTATTTCTTGATGTAGTGTAATACTGTTGTTTCTCCAACTCCTGTCCTGTTGGTGTCATTTCTAAATTTGTCTGTTCATGTTACATTTAATATTTTCCTCAAACATCTCATTTTTGTCATGATGATTTTCCTTTTATTTTGAGCTGTTAGTATTTGTGTTTGACGTTGATAGCAGGGAGTTGGCAGGAAAACTGTTGTTCAGTGTTCTGTTTTGTTTCAGCTGTGTTGTATTTGTCAGTAAGTGTCATTTGTCTGGTGACCTTCTTCAGCGTCCAGGGAAGGTCGGTCATGCTAAATGTGCAGCCTGTACCCCTGACCAAGTCCGCTGTCTTCTCCAGGCTTGAGCGTGAGCCCCGCAGCTTTTCTTTCAGTTCCTGTCCCTTGCACCAGATCTGTGCGCAGAGGTTTGAGTAGGGTGGACAGGTTTGCAGGACGCGTTCTAGTGTATGAATGCCAAAGCCGCAGGGACACTCGTATGTGATATTTTGAGGTGACAGAGCTGGCTTCCGTGACCTGATTCTCATTTATTTTTAGTTTCAGCAAGGATGACGTTGAAATGCTTCACTTGTTTCAAGGACTGATTCTTCAAGATCGTTGTTGGGGGTTGTTCTCTGACACTGCTTGGGACTTCTGTTTTTTTTTTTTCCGGCAGTGATTTTCATTTCATGCTTTTTTACATGGCACTGCTAATTTATCGATACTTTTATTTCTGTTACTCCTTTTCTACTATTGTTTGTATATTTTTGAAGTTTCCTTGCAGTTTCTGTTTCCACACTTAACCTGTACAAGCCTTGATGTTTCATTTTGATGTAAAACAAGTTTGGTTTGTCTGCCTTACAAAGCTGCTGATGTGAAACCATTTTCTTGCTGTTACGATTCAGTGTCATCTCGTAATACTGATTTTTTAAAAAAAAATTTTTTTTCTTTTTACAGATTTCTTCTACAAGTTCGAAGAAAACACCACAAGAACGGCTAAGGAGAAAAATGCAAGCACAGTTGAGTAAACAGTGTAAGTAGCTTGTGAGTTTGACTGATTCAGCATACAGACTGCACAAAGAGTGTTGATACTCTCATTTTTCTTATGACTTAAAGCAAAAAAAAAAAAATACAATGTGGACATATACACTTGTTTGAAGGTTTTCATTTCATGTGATAAATTAACCATGTGTGTCTTATACAAGTAAAAAACAAGAGAATGCTTGCTGCAATGGGGTAAAGATACAGTGCAGCATGACTGTCAGTGAACCATAGCTGATCTGTTAGCATTGGGATTGGTGAAGCATAGCTGATCTGTTAGCATTGGGATTGGTGAAGCATAGCTGACCAAGACCCAGTCCCACCTCTTCTTCGTTGGTAGTCCCAGTGACAGGCCAGCCTGGCTTATGGAGCAAGGCTTGCCCGAGTCCCCATGGTGCTGGAGTCTCTGCGTGCCCCCTGCTCTTTTCTCTCTGTGCAGGGGCTGAGAAAATAGTCACTGTGACCCACTCCTAGTCTGCCTCAACATCTTCACTGCATCAGCCTCAAGGAGCACCAGCTCACAGTTCCAGGGAGGTAGAAGACAAGATGGCAGTAATCACATACAGAAAAGCTGCTTTATGTTTTACACCATAATCATGTAAACCATAATTACACTGAATATTAACTACAGTATGTTTAATAACGAAGTATAAATGGAACTTTGTATGTTTAATAACAGAGTATATATTGACTACTGTATGTTTAATAATTGAGTATATATTGACTGCTGTATGTTTAATAATTGAGTATATATTGACTGCTGTATGTTTAATAACAGAGTATATATTGACTGCTGTATGTTTAATAACAGAGTATATATTGACTAGAGTATATATAGAACTAGAAACCAGATAGACCATTTTTGTATTAGAAAGCAATACAGAACATCTCTCATGGATGTAAGGGCTTATAGGGGTGCAGATGTCAACAGTGATCACAACCTGTGCATAGGGAAAATAAAACTAAAATTGAAAAGTCAACACAAGAAATCAGTACACAGAAAGATAAACAATCACAGCCTACAAGAAGAAAATACTAACATTAATTTCAATCAGGAACTTGCCAATCATTCCAAAACACCCAGTGAAGTTGAGGAGATAGGTATAGATGAGTTATGGAATTCTTACAGCACAGCCATAATCACAGCAGCAAAAAGTAAGTGCTGGATTGGAAAAACCAAATAGAAAAGCATGGATATCAGATAAAACATGGAAGTATATACATGAAAGACGAGCAGTCAAATTAAACATGTTGAATGCAAAAGCAGATCATGAAAGAGATTCGGCAAAAGCAAAATACAAAGACATAGACAAGAAAGTAAAAAGTTCAGCTAGAAGGGATAAAAGAGAATACATAGACAATATGGCGAAAGAGGCATAAAAAGCAGCAAAAACAGGAGACAGCAAAACTTTATATAACATACAAAAGAGGCTAACAGGTACTATTACATCTAAAGAAAGACCAATCCTTAGCAAAACTGGAACACTATTAACATCAAATAAAGACCAAAAGCAAAGATGGGCTGAACACTTCCAAGAAATACTCAATCGACCACACCCAAAAGAATTGTTAAACCTTGAAACTGACTTACCAGCCCCACAACTAAATGTCAATCTAGATGAAATTAAATTGCATGAAATTGAAACAGCAGTGAATTTAATGGCTAACAACAAAGCTGCAGGTGAAGATGAAATAACAGCCGAGATGCTAAAAGCTATCAATAGTGACAACATGAGACAACTACAGAGAATGTTTAACAAGATTTGGAAAGAAGAAAAGGTCCCTTCTAATTGGAAGAAGGGAATCATTGTTAAAATACCAAAAAAGGGCAACCTTAGTGACTGTAACAACTGGAGAGGAGTAACCTTAATATCAGTTGTGTCAAAAGTATTTTGCAAGGTCATTTTGAATAGACTCAAAGATATAGTGGATACTGCAATGAGAGAAGAACAAGCAGGATTTCGAAAAGGGAGAAGCTGTCTCGACCAGATCTTTACTCTCAGAATAATACTTGAAGAACATATTGAAAAGCAGAAACCATTAATACTGAATTTCATAGATTTTAAGAAGGCATTTGATAGCATACACAGAGATTCATTATGGAGAATTTTATGTCTATATAGAATACCATCTAAAATTGTCAACATCATTAAGGACTTATACAATGGATATGGTTGTGCAGTCAAGACAGAAGAAGGGATGAGTGAATGGTTCCAGATTGAAACAGGCGTGAAACAAGGATGTATACTGTCTCCTTTACTTTTTGGGATTACAATAGACTTCATAATGACAAAATGCTGCACAGGTAACACAGGTATTGACTGGGTACATGGGACCCAACTAGAAGATCTTGATTTTGCTGATGACATAACTCTTATCAGTACTAATGTGAATTCCATGCAAGAAAAAACAGATAGCCTATCTTCACTGGCTAGCAAAATAGGACTTGAAATTAACAAGGACAAAACAAAATAATGAAAATTCCCATCAATCAAAATGGAAAAATACACATAGAAGGGACAGATATTGAAGAAGTCAATCAATTTGCATACCTTGGCAGCTACATAGACCAGGATGGTGACACTAGAAAGGAAGTTAGGATCAGAATTGCAAAAGCAGCATCAATCTTCAAGAATCTTGAGAACATATGGAATTCAAAAGTTATAAGCACAAAAACTAAGTTAAGACTATTCAATTCAAATGTAATATCCACCCTCATTTATGCATGCGAAAGCTGGAAAACAACTAAAGAAATAGAAAAGAAATTAGACTCTTTTGAAAACAAATGCCTAAGGAAAATACTCGGCATCAAGTGGAATGAATTCAAGAACAATGCAGAGATAAGACAGATGACTGAACAACAACCAGTCTCACGGGTGATCAGGAAAAGGAGATGGACATATGTTGGTCACTTGATGAGAAGAAATGAGCAGAGAATCCCAAAACAAGCTATCAAGTGGAACACAACAGGCCGAAGAAAAAGGGGCAGACCGCGTGAAACTCTGAAGAGGACATTATTAAGAGAGGCCAAGTTAACAGGCATAAAATCCTTTGTTGAGGTTGAAAGACTCGCCGAAGACAGGAAAAATTGGCAACTACTTTGCGAGCCCTATGTGACGTCTAACGGCACGGGAAGGATATAAGATATAAGATATATTGACTGCTGTATGTTTAATAACAGAGTATATATTGACTGCTGTATGTTTAATAACAGAGTATATATTGACTGCTGTATGTTTAATAACAGAGTATATATTGACTGCTGTATGTTTAATAACAGAGTATATATTGACTGCTGTATGTTTAATAACAGAGTATATATTGACTGCTGTATGTTTAATAACAGAGTATATATTGACTGCTGTATGTTTAATAACAGAGTATATATTGACTGCTGTATGTTTAATAATTGAGTATATATTGACTGCTGTATGTTTAATAATTGAGTATATATTGACTGCTGTATGTTTAATAATTAAGCATATATTGACTGCTGTATGTTTAATAATGATATATATTGACTCCATTTAATAATAGAGTATATATTGACTAACAGCAACCTCTCTCATGGGTGATCAGAAAAAAAGATGGACATATGCAGGCCATGTGATGAGAAGAAACAATCAAAGAATACCAAAACAAGCTATCAAGTGGAGCATAACAGGCCGAAGAAAAAGAAGTCGACCACACGAAACTCTAAAGAGGACATTGTTTAGAGAGGCCAAATTAATAGACATAAAATCCCTTGATGTGGTTGAAAGACTCGCTGAAAACAGGAAAACTTAGCAAACAATTATGTGAGCCCTATGTGACATTCATCAGCACAGAAAAGATGTAAAATATGTAGGATGTAAGATATGTAGGATGTAAGATATATTGCCTGCTGTATGTTTAACAATGGAGTATATATTGATTGCTGTATGTTTAACAATAGTATATTCATCTTCACATGGCACATGATATATGAACTTGTAGTTTAGTTTTGGCCATTATAAAAATGATCATCTTTTACAGTTAAAGCTGACAAGAAGGCTGAAATCACCAAAATTACCAAACAGGAACAAGAAAGACTGGTACATTCTTGTTTGTGAAATGTTTACTCTGATAGTATAGTTAATTCCTCATTGTGATAAGACTTTTTGTGTATGATTATCCAGTTTATGCCAGTTATATCTGTTCACTTTGATTATCCAGTTTGTATCTATAATGTCTTTTCACAAATAAAGTCTTATCCCAGATCAGTTTAGTTCATTTATAGTTGATATCTTTCATTTATCTCATATATAATGTTTATCTTTCATGCTATTTCATTTATAATGTTTATCCTTCATGTTGTTTCTGTTTATGGTGTTTATCTTTCATGTTATTTCTGTTTACAGTGTTTATCTCTCATGTTGTTTCTGTTTACAATGTATCTCTCATGTTATTTCTGTTTACAGTGTTTATCTCTCATGTTATTTGTTTACAATGTTTATCTTTCATCTTTCTGTTTATAATGTTTATCTCTCATGTTATTTGTGTACAGTGTTTATCTGTCATGTTATTTATTTACAGTGTTTATCTTTCATGTTTCTGTTTACATTGTTTATCTCTCATGTTATTTATTTACAGTGTTTATCTCTCATATTTTTTCTTTTTTTTTTTCTCAGGATAGAGAAGAAGAAATTAGAACTTTGGCTCTTGAGATGAGGCGACGTGAAAGAGAGAAAAGACACAAAGAAAGGGAGGAGGAGGAGAAGGAAAGACGAGAACGGAGAAAAAATCGGCACTCGGACAAAGGCAGTGAAGATGAAAGCTATAGTGGCAGCGGCAGTAGCAGTAATGGTTCCGACAATGACAGCCCTGATCGCAGTCAAAGTCCTCTTAGCAGTCCAAAGAAGAAAGATGTTAAGGAGAAACTGGAAAGGAAAGCAGGAGAGAAATATGAAGAGGATAGAAAAGATGAAAAAAGAAGAGGATCCCAGCAGCCTTCACCACCGTCACAACTTGAGAGACGGAAATCAGATGACCGGAAGTGGGAGGGGAGGAGAGAGCACAGTAGATGGGAGGGGGACGATGAAAGAGGCAGGCCAAGAGGAGGATCAAGAAGTGGAAGATGGGATGGACCATCAGGCCCACCTTCCATTAGCCAACGGTGGGAAGATGACTCATATAACAGAAGCTGGGGGCCTGAGCCGAGAAGATGGGAAGAAAGGCCCGGAGATTGGGGAGAAGGACGTAGACAGAGCAGGTAAACTTGTTTGCTTATTTTTTATTTATTTACTTTGACTAGTTTTAGATTACATTCTGTATGCCTCCTCTAATTCTTCAAGCACTTGAAGTAGATTTTTTTTAAAATGACAACTCTGACCTCAGCTGCTGGACCACTTGCACTATATTCTTTAATTTTATAGTTTTCAGTATAATTTCTAATTATAGGATGATGATGATCTTGAATTTCAACCCAATGTTTTTGGAAGTTCTTGTTTCTTTGAATCTTTAGTAAACATCTTTTTTTTTAATGTAAATGACTTCAAGTCTGTAATGAGCTCTGACTAGTTTTAATACTTTCCATAAAACTGATAACAAGAAACAAAAAAAAAACAAAAAACTTACCCTAGTTAGTCATGGGTGTCTCATTCTGGGACAGTAAGTTGTAGACCCATCTTGGGTGTCTCTTTCTGGGACAGTAAGTTATAGACCCATCTTGGGTGTCTCTTTCTGGCACAGTAAATTATAGTCCCATCTTGGGTGTCTCTTTCTGGGACAGTAAGTTATAGACCCATCTTGGGTGTCTCTTTCTGGTGCAGTAAGTTATAAACCCATCTTGGGTGTCTGTTTCTGGTGCAGTAAGTTATAAACCTATCTTGGGTGTCTCTTTCTGGGACAGTAAGTTATAAACCCATCTTGGGTGTCTCTTTCTGGTGCAGTAAGTTATAAACCCATCTTGGGTGTCTCTTTCTGGGACAGTAAGTTATAGACCCATCTTGGGTGTCTCTTTCTGGTGCAGTAAGTTATAAACCCATCTTGGGTGTCTCTTTCTGGCACAGTAAATTATAGACCCATCTTGGGTGTCTCTTTCTGGCATAGTAAATTATAGACCCATCTTGGGTGTCTCATTCTAGCACAGTAAATTATAGACCCATCTTGGGCATGTCTTTCAGAGACATAATTTACAGATTTGTCTTGAATGTCTCTATGAAATAGTAGATTACAGATCCATCTTGGGCATGAGCATCTTTTTTTTTTTTTTTAAGATAGTATTGTCAGATCGTTCAGTCTTGGACACTAACGTCATACATTCCAGTCTTGGGTATTATCCTGTGTCCTGTCTATTTTCACTCTCTTCTCCCTGAAAGTCCTTTGGGTTTATCTTTGATGTTCAGAAATGAGTGTACTTCATATATCTTTACCACACATTTTGTACATGGCCGTGCTAAGTTATCAGTATAGTTTTTGTTTTTATTTGTCTTTTGGTGCAGATTGCCTCCAGCTTCATTTCGCTCACGAGTACCTCGGTCGTTGGTTCCAAGATCAAGATCTCCATTGATGTCAAGGCCAAGGTTACCAAATGATCTCAGTCTGATGGAAGAGCCCTTGAACTTTGATTGACTTTGTTTTCTTGAAGTCAAGACAGAACAGCAGCCACTAATTTCTTGTGATCAAATTTCAAGTTCCGTTGGAGAAGATTAGGATTCTCCATTGTGATGTTGGAGAAGATTAGGATTCTTCATTACGATGTTGATGAGATCTAGATTCTTCATTACGATGTTGGATGAGATCTAGATTCTTCATTACGATGTTGGATGAGGTCAAGATTCTTCATTACAGTGTTGGACGAGATCAGGATTCTTCATTACAATGTTGGATGAGATCAGGATTCTTCATTATGATGTTGGATAAGATCAAGATTCTTCATTACAATGTTGGGCGAGATCAGGATTCTTCATTACGATGTTGGATGAGATCAAGATTCTTCATTACAATGTTGGACGAGATCAGGATTCTTCATTACGATGTTGGATGAGATCAAGATTCTTCATTACAATGTTGGATGAGATCAAGATTCTTCATTACAATGTTGGACGAGATCAGGATTCTTCATTACGATGTTGGACGAGATCAGGATTCTTCATTATGATGTTGGATGAGATCAGGATTCTTCATTATGATACACCAAATTAACGTTAACACAAGAATGGTGTGTTAGATATTCCTTTAGCATGGGAGATATCCAAATTGTCTGTCTGTCATTTGTATAGATTTGAAAATGGCTTTGGCTGTTAAGTGTTGAACATTCCTAAATTGTGAAATGGAACATTTGTGTGAATATAAGAGGAACTGAAGAAACGAAGTCCGCAGAGATCAGTAAAGTCTGCAGAGATGAGCAAAGTCTGCAGAGATGAGTGAAGTCTATAGAGATGAGTAGTCTGTAGAGATAGTAGAGTGCAGAGGTAAGTGGATAAGTGAAGTCTGCAGAGATAAGTGGAGTCTGCAGAGATGAGTGGAGTCTGCAGAGATAAGTGGAACTTTTTTCTTTTTTGTGTGGAAACAGTGAACAGATGATGGACAAGGTTAGATTATGGTGTAGAAAGTCTTGAACTAACACCAAAACGTACTTCATAGTTTGGGAACATCAAAGATGGCAGTTTTAAAAAGAGGTTTAGAATTGTTTATTTTCAAACTTTCTTTTTGCTGCTTTTGTACTCCTTTCTTTTCATCTTCTTGTGGTACCCATGGTTTTTTTGGTCTGAGGAAAGGTTTATTTGCATCAGCATAACTGAGGTGTAGCCCAGATATGTTCTACATTTGAATTCTTTACACTGTCATGGGTTTGGTTTGGCTGTGTTGTCAGTTTAAGAACTTTACCAGCTTTTCTGCATTCTCAGATCAAGTTTTCATTTGTTCAGAGCCATGAGCCTCAGACGAAGAACATTTTGTGTAGGCTGTAGAAGATTCATGTGTGGTTTTTGATTGCTGTTATTGATTAATTTGTGGTGTGGCTGAATTGTAGGATGAGGCTTGTGTCTGTTTGTGAAGCTAGTTTTGAGAGTCGATGAAGTGTGAACTATTTATTTCTGATGTTGATTTGTCAGTTCATGCATCACTTGGCTTGTGGGTTTGGCATTTGCTGATAATTTTTGAAAAATGAGTTTTCTATTTAAAACTTTCTGTATAATGATATCAGAAATATTCTATGAGGAATATCAGTCATAGTAGTGTCTTTGATGTTTATACTGTGATGAAATTTGACTGAAATTTGAATAATAATGAGGAGTTTCAGCGCCTTAAGAGTTAAATAAAAGATGAGCTGCCAAAAAGGCATAGAAGCCATGGAAGTGAGCAGTGTTAGAGAGAATGAGAAGCCATGGAAGTGAGCAGTGTTAGAGAGAATGAGAAGCCATGGAAGTGAGCAGTGTTAGAGAGAATGAGAAGCCATGGAAGTGAGCAGTGTTAGAGAGAATGAGAAGCCATGGAAGTGAGCAGTGTTAGAGAGAATGAGAAGCCATGGAAGTGAGCAGTGTTAGAGAGAATGAGAAGCATTGATTATGTCAATTTTTTGCTTCAAGCCTAGTCTTTAGTGAGAATAGGCCTTGTGTGTTGGTCGGTGTATGTTCTATTTTGGTGAAGTCTTTTCATTCTTCTGGGTTTTTTTATATATTAGACTAGACCAGATAACTAATTTGAGTTTGAAGAGTGTTCCCAGCATTCAAGTGGAAACTTTGGAGAGTGGAGAAGAAGGAGAAGTGGGGGAGAGATGTGTCAGTGCCAGCACTCAGTCTTGACAGATTTAATCATTCTCAGAGATGAAGTTTTGATGTCTCTGTTAGCAATGTACCCCAACCCGTGATCCTCAGACCACAAATCTGCTGCATCACGTTATCAGGTGGTCCACATCACATTATTATGTGATCCACAGCTGCATTTTCAATCTGATATAAAGTGCCATCTGTTGGGGGTAAAAAAAAGGTAAAAGGTAAAATTCCTGTTTCCTTGCCATTAAGGCATATTGGTGAATACAGTGTTAGGCTCATATTTTCCATGACCTTCGACACATGAAAGTGTGATGTGGTCAGTATCACACCTGGCTGCTTTACCTTCCCAGATTTCTCTGGTGCTCATTTTTAAAGGCTGGGTCAACCCCGGGGCTTTTCTGATGCCTACCAGAAAAAATCCCACTGCTGGGACTGAACCTGGTACCGCCGGATTAGCAAACCGAGCACCTAACCACTCGGCTAACCAGCCAAAGTCTGTTGGGTGGGGGAGGGGGAATAAATAAAAGTTTATGGCATTGTGACATAAATAAAATAGTGGTCTGCTAGTGATTCTATGTTAAGTAGACATATGATCTTATATTTAAGCAAGCACTGCTTTGTTAAAAACACATCTGATTTTCTATGAAACATCGTTACAGTAGTTGCAGTCTTGTGAGAGATAAAGAGAAATGAGAACTGTGGTAAAACTGTTGTGGTCTTGTACTGGCTTTCCATTCATCAGCAGCATGAATTAGTTGAAGGAAGTATGACTGGCAGTCTGAGTTTATGCTGGCTTCAGAGAGTTTTTTTTACTGTGGGTGTTGAGCATGTCAAGTTTGTTAGCATTATGAGTTTTTATCAGTTGCAATTACTATGAGCTTGTTAGATTGGTGGAACCTCTGTGTGCTGTGTCCTATGTCTTGTGTCCTGTGTAGAGTCTGAAGTCAGTGGTACCTTTGTGTCTTGTGTCCTGTGTAGAGTCTAAAGTCTGTGGCACCTCTGTTGTCTTATGTCCTATGTAAAGTCAGTGGTACTGCTATGTCTTGTGTCCTATGTAGAGTAAAGTCAGTGGCACCTCTGTGTCTTGTGTCCTATGTAGAGTAAAGTCAGTGGTACTGCTATGTCTTGTGTCCTATGTAAAGTCAGTGGCACCTCTGTGTCTTGTGTCCTATGTAGAGTAAAGTCAGTGGCACCTCTGTGTCTTGTGTCCTGTGTAGAGTCTAATGGCAGGAAACAGGAACATCAAATATCAGCTAACAGGGCACAAGTGAAAAGCTACAGATAAAAATAAAGAAATGATTGTTGTGTCCTTCATGAGAAAAGAGCAATGTTTTTATATGGAAAGTTGCATTATTATTATTATTTTTTTTTTTTTTTAAACTGGATTTATTACAACAGTAGCATAACAAAATAACAAACTTTTCTCCCTGTAACTAGCTGAATCTATAGTAACAATAACAGCGAGCAAACTTTTCTACCTGTAACTAGCTGAATCTATAGTAACAATAACAGCAGAGCAACTTTTCTACCTGTAACTAGCTGAATCTATAGTAACAATAACAGCGAGCAAACTTTTCTACCTGTAACTAGCTGAATCTATAGTAACAATAACAGCAGAGCAAACTTTTCTACCTGTAACTAGCTGAATCTATAACAACAACAATAACACCAGATCAAACTGTTGTACCTTTAAAAATCAGATTCGTGATGAACTGTTATAGCACATTCTGTTATGTTCCGAGTATAACTTTGTTGTATATTGTACAGTGAAAATATGCATCTTACACTCAGTGTTCTTTGTCCATTTTTCACATATCTAAAATAAAGCCAGTGTAAATGTATGTTAACTCTTGTCATATGAAATACTTACTTTGGTCATCATCATGTGACATGTACACTCAAACAAATGTTATTGTAAAGTTTTTTTGTTCATTTTAAAATATATAATATTTGACAAAACCAAATGACTTTGTCAGTTTATGTTGTTCATTCATTGTATTAGTTCAGAATATAAGATGCAGGTGTGTTTGTTATTGCACATCAGTTCAAAATATAAGATGTAGGTGTGTTTGTTATGTCACATCAGTTCAGAATATAAGATGTAGTATAGGTGTGTCTGTTACATCACATCAGTTACATCACATTAGTTCAGAATATAAGATGCTAGTATAGGTGTGTCTGTTACATCACATTAGTTCAGAATATAAGATGCTAGTATAGGTGTGTCTGTTACATCACATTAGTTCAGAATATAAGATGCTAGTATAGGTGTGTCTGTTACATCACATTAGTTCAGAATATAAGATGCTAGTATAGGTGTGTCTGTTACATCACATCAGTTACATCACATCAGTTCAGAATGTAAGATGTAGTATAGGTGTGTCTGTTACATCACATCAGTTCAGAATGTAAGATGTAGTATAGGTGTGTCTGTTACATCAGTTCAGAATGTAAGATGTAGTATAGGTGTGTCTGTTACATCACATCAGTTCAGAATGTAAGATGTAGTATAGGTGTGTCTTACATCACATCAGTTCAGAATGTAAGATGTAGTATAGGTGTGTCTTACATCACATCAGTTCAGAATGTAAGATGTAGTATAGGTGTGTCTGTTACATCATAATAAAAAAATATCTCAGTGGACAAAGTGACATGGAAGAAGGAAAGCATTTGAGCTGATCTGGAACCAAGGATCGTTGAAGATGAAGAAGAGTAATGTGTCCACAGCTAGTATACAGTGTGATGATAACTGTCTTATTACCAGACACAGCTAGTATACAGTGTGATGATAACTATCTGTCTTATTACCAGACACAGCTAGTATACAGTGTGATGATAACTATCTGTCTAATTACCAGACACAGCTAGTATACAGTGTGATGATAACTATCTGTCTTATTACCAGACACAGCTAGTATACAGTGTGATGATAACTATCTGTCTTATTACCAGACACAGCTAGTATACAGTGTGATGATAACTATCTGTCTTATTACCAGACACAGCTAGTATACAGTGTGATGATAACTATCTGTCTTATTACCAGACACAGCTAGTATACAGTGAGATGTCTGTCTTTTTGCCAGATAAGGCATATTTATTCCAATATTTGAAATCATTAAGATACTTAAGCAAATCAAAATAAACGGGATAGGGTATGAGTGGCGAAGCAAATTTTCTGAGCTTGGCACAGTCTAAGAAAAAACCTGACACTTCAAAATACAGTTAAAATGTTAACGGTATAAGAGTTTTTTTCTTTATCAGCTTTTTAACGTACGAACACCAAGATCTTGATTAAAGGCTGAATAAGGAAGGTAAGCCAGGTAATGCTCACCGCATTTTAATTTTTAATGGTTACTTCCCTTACAATATCCTTTCATCTAAGGTTAGAAAAATGAGTCTATGGTACTGAACGTTTTTGTTTTTTATTTTACAATTCCTAATCTTTATCTGTCTGTCAGCTAGGACGACTTAAATTGTAACTCAAGTCTGAAAAAACAAGGGAAGCTACCCCGAAAATGGTATACTGTTACATACATCGCCACAGAAATTAGAGACAGTCATGATTTAAGACATGGTGGAGCTTCATGTGAATCTTGGCATATTGCAAATCATTGAACTTTTTCTTTCCTTGTTTTTTCAGATTTAAGTTACAGTTTAAGTCGTCCTAGCTGATCCCTCCTGGCTCGAGGAGCCTCAAGAAGTTTCTAGTTCTCACGGGTAGGTGACTTATTGCAAGGGACTCTAGTGCGACCTCAGGGACCTCGAGTGCTACCTAAGGACCTTGAGTTCTACCCGAGGGACCTTGAATGCTACCTCAGGGACCTCGAGTTCTACCTAAGGGACCTTGAGTTCTACCTGAGGGACCTTGAATGCTACTTCAGGGACCTCGAGTGCTACCTAAGAGACCTTGAGTGCTACCTAAGGGACCTCGAGTGCTACCTAAGTGACCCTGAGTTCTATCTAATAGACCCTGAGTGCTACCTAAGAGACCTTGAGTGCTACATAAGGGACCTTTTGTGCTACCTCATGAACCTCGAGTGCTACCTCAGGGACTGTTAGTGCGATCTGAGTGGCACAAGAATTGGAAGGGAAAAGTTTCTGGGTTTTTGACTAGTGAGACAGATTTGGCTGTGGTAGCAAGCTGTAGTGTTAGAAATGATTTTAACTCAGAGAGAAAGAGAAATAAAGAGAGAGAGAGAGAAAGAGAGAGAGAGAGAAAAAAGGGAATGCTTCCTATTTTCAAGTTCTTGTGCTTGAACAACTGGCCTAAGTTTCTGTTGCCCATGTATTTGTATTCTCGTGTGTTCGTTCCACCAGTAATTTGAGCTATTGGATGCTGTCATCATCATCATCATCTGCACTCACAGATTCATCGCCAGCATGTCCACCATTAGATACGGTTTGAAAAGTCCAGTGATGTTTTGAGAATCTTGAATGTGGTACCACCGTGGACTTGTAGAACCTAGTTCTTGTGTATCCTACAGTTGTGACATGTTTGTATGTTGATAACACAGCAGGGGGGGGGGGGACAGTTTCATCAGATGAAGCCATACTTTTTTTCTCGCCAGTCTTATGTCGTCATACTATCTCATCTTGGAGCCTGTGACGTCACACTGTCTCATCTTGCAGCCAATGTCTCATATTGTCTCATCTTGGAGCCAATGTCGTCATATTGTCTCATCTTGGAGCCAATATCATCATACTCTCTCATTTTGGAGCCATCTACAAAACTAAGAAGGAATCTCTTCACGTTGCCTGTCTTCCGGGATCTGCTAAGAAGTTCATATTTTCACAGGTTTTGATTATCTACTTCTAGGTTTGAAAGTAGTGTTTTCGGGGGGTCTGATTCTCTACATCTAGATTTAGAAGTAGTGTTTTCGGGGGATTTGGGGGGGGGGGGTTGATTCTCTACATCTAGATTTAGAAGTAGTGTTTTCGGGGGATTTGGGGGGGGGGGGTTGATTCTCTACATCTAGATTTAGAAGTAGTGTTTTCGGGGGATTTGGGGGGGGGGGTTGATTCTCTACATCTAGATTTAGAAGTAGTGTTTTCGGGGGATTTGGGGGGGGGGGGGTTGATTCTCTACATCTAGATTTAGAAGTAGTGTTTTCACAGGGTTTGATTCTATGGCTCTAGATTTAGAAGTAGTGTTTTCACAAGGTTTGCTTCTATGGCTCTAGATTTAGAAGTAGTGTTTTCACAGGGTTTGATTCTATGGCTCTAGATTTAGAAGTAGTGTTTTCACAAGGTTTGCTTCTATGGCTCTAGATTTAGAAGTAGTATTTTCACAGGGTTTGATTCTATGGCTCTAGATTTAGAAGTAGTGTTTTCACAGGGTTTGCTTCTATGGCTCTAGATTTAGAAGTAGTGTTTTCACAGGGTTTGATTCTCTGGCTCTAGATTTAGAAGTAGTGTTTTGGCAGGGTTTGATTCTCTGGCTCTAGATTTAGAAGTAGTGTTTTCACAGGGTTTGATTCTCTGGCTCTAGATTTAGAAGTAGTGTTTTCACAGGGTTTGATTCTCTGGCTCTAGATTTAGAAGTAGTGTTTTCACAGGGTTTGCTTCTATGGCTCTAGATTTAGAAGTAGTGTTTTCACAGGGTTTGATTCTCTGGCTCTAGATTTAGAAGTAGTGTTTTCACAGGGTTTGATTCTCTGGCTCTAGATTTAGAAGTAGTGTTTTGGCAGGGTTTGCTTCTATGGCTCTAGATTTAGAAGTAGTGTTTTCACAGGGTTTGATTCTCTGGCTCTAGATTTAGAAAAAAATTTTTTTTGTTAAAAGAGTAATTCTTTATCGTCATCTGCCGATAATCCAACTCGACTCCGACACTCGTGACATTTTCTCTGATCCACCCCTATTGGCATACAAACGTGAGCCAAACCTTAAGGACATCCTCGTCCACAGCCACTTGAAGCAGAGCCTTACATATGTTGGCACCAGAAAATGTAACCGCCCCCGCTGCGTTACCTGCCCGGTAGTTTGGGAAACGAAAACGATCACCTTTCCCAAAACTATCCTCACTCTTCATGAGGGATTCACATGCGAGTCCCGTAATGTGATATATGTCATCTTTTGCAAAAGATGCAGGATAACATATATCGGTGAGACTGGCCTCAGATTAGGGGACCGCATGCAAAATCATCTGTACGACATCGCCCAGCATGCTTCGAAACCAGTCCCAAATCATTTCAATGGCCCCAACCACAGAGGAAAATCTGATTTTCTGGTAACAGCCATTAAACAATGTCACGCAGATGACACAAGCTGCCTGGCACTTGAGAACCGCTGCATTCAAAATTATGGGACGCTGGAACCACATGGGTTAAACTCGCTGTTTAGTTACACGTAACATCATCTTCTTTATATCATTATAATACCTCTCCACTAAGTCCACCCCTTCTTACTTTTCAAACTTCCTCACAGCATCACTCTGCAACCCCTCTTCCCCAATCATCTGTTTCAATTTCTCCTAGCTAGGTCAATATTGCATCACTCTCTCTCCCCTACCTGGTTCCCCATCCACCACCCCCAGTTACAACCCACCGACCACAGGTCTCTATTTAAACAGTCTCCACGTCCTACTAAATCCATTCCTGACACACACCGCCAGACAAGCCACACCTTACAATTTACAGCTAAATATTCTTTTAAAAAAATTTTTTTTTAAAATAGTATTCACGTGAATCTATACTTTATCTCCTCTCTCTTTTTCTTCGTCCTGTAAGTTTTTGTATGATTGAGGCTCACGCCGAAACGTCAAACTTTGTAATCGTTAAGTAATAAAGCTGCTCCTACTTTTTTCCTATTTTATGCATTTTAGATTTAGAAGTAGTGTTTTGGCAGGGTTTGATTCTCTGGCTCTAGATTTAGAAGTAGTATTTTGGCAGGGTTTGATTCTCTGGCTCTAGATTTAGAAGTAGTGTTTTCGCAGGGTTTGATTCTCTGGCTCTAGATTTAGAAGTAGTGTTTTGGCAGGGTTTGATTCTCTGGCTCTAGATTTAGAAGTAGTGTTTTGGCAGGGTTTGCTTCTCTGGCTCTAGATTTAGAAGTAGTGTTTTGGCAGGGTTTGTTTCTCTGGCTCTAGATTTAGAAGTAGTGTTTTGGCAGGGTTTGCTTCTCTGGCTCTAGATTTAGAAGTAGTGTTTTGGCAGGGTTTGCTTCTCTGGCTCTAGATTTAGAAGTAGTGTTTTGGCAGGGTTTGCTTCTCTGGCTCTAGATTTAGAAATAGTGTTTTGGCAGGGTTTGCTTCTCTGGCTCTAGATTTAGAAGTAGTGTTTTGGCAGGGTTTGCTTCTCTGGCTCTAGATTTAGAAGTAGTGTTTTCACAGGGTTTGTTTCTCTGGCTCTAGATTTAGAAGTAGTGTTTTGGCAGGGTTTGCTTCTCTGGCTCTAGATTTAGAAGTAGTGTTTTGGCAGGGTTTGCTTCTCTGGCTCTAGATTTAGAAGCACCAACAAAAATTTTCTAGAACAAAGATAACTGTGTAGAAGGATGACACTGTGACCAAGGCCATAGGAGCAGTGCTGGTAAAGACACTATCCATGCGAGTAAGGGACAGATTCGCTCCTGCAGTTTGACTAAGGAAAGAAAGTTCAGCATGGTCCTGATACTAGAGGGAGCTGCCTTGATGTCGACTATTTTATCTGGCTTCCAAGTCTTTAGAAAAAAAGAACTGACCTTCTATCACTGGGCATAAATACTTAAAAGATGGTCAAGGCGCTGGCCGCAAGGAACTGATATTTAGTAGTTAAGTGAGATCAGCCAAATATGTAAGATATTCTTATGTAGTTGGCAACAAACATTACAGACCTGACAGGAATATGCTAGATGTCACTTATGGTATTGGCAGTTTAAATCACATGACGTCATACATCAATCATATGTCTGCACTGACACGTGACAGAAAGAACCGCCAGGCCTGGAACGTGGTATGGCAGATCTGAGAAGCTCCAGGGGTTATGCGGTACTTGAAATTACGACTTCTGTATGGATACAGTGTCCACGAATCGATACCACAGGTGAGGAAGAACTGCTGGAGAGAAGAGTGGTTAATGTTTGATGGAGACATAGGCGGATTTGTCATGGGGGCCCCAGGGAGGATTACAGAAGAGCTGGCCGACGGTTCATGTAGACTAAATGATACATTATTTTCTTTGCTTTTACTTGGCTTAGTGTCTCGTGGAGTGTCAGGAACAAATCAGTGATATCTGTCTGTAGGACAGTTCTCGCTCTGTCTCTTTTCACTGTTCATCTTCATGTCTAGATTCTCTGACACCCCTCTCATAAACTGTCTGGGTTCTTACAGACCTCTCCCATAAGCTTTGTCTAGATTCTCTAAGATCTCTCTCATAAACTGTCTGGGTTCTTGCAGACCTCTTTCGTAAGCTTTGTCTAGATTCTCTCATAAACTGTCTGGGTTCTTGCAGAGCTCTTCCATAAGCTTTGTCTAGATTCTCTCTGTCTTTTGAACGTAATGTTAATATAGTATGCCGTGGTCCCTACTTTACAGATAATACAGGAGCTCTACACATCACTAATGTTTGACACATGATTTGAAAGTGATAGAATCTTCCATATCTTTCACACCCCAAGAATAGACGCCTCTTATGTAGGTACGCCCCTGATCAAGATCAGAGTTACAGGCCCACGATTACAAACGGTCAAATGGGACGAAGCCCTAGAAAAAAAGGGGGAAATTTAAGTGGAAGAAAGGAGGAAATAAAAGAGGGAAGTTAATATCCAAGCATCAAAGCATTCACTAGCATAACAAGAAGCTTTCAGCAGTCCACAGGAAATTACATCCACAGCAACATCATCACAGCTATTGATCTGTCCACCGTCCCACACTGTCGGCATAGGCCAGTGTTTCGGCCCAGATGACCTCATCCAATTGTCAAATGGAAGGTGAGGCCAGGTGTGGAATCCAGGCCAGCGGTCCTGAAATTTTTAGAAACATGGGAGAAGCTTTCTTTCTTTCTTTCTTTATTTCTTTCTTTCTCTGAAATAAGGGAGCTGATTAGTTACATGCAATCATACATACATACATACATACTTGTATTTTGTTGTTGTTGTTGTTGTTCTTCTTCTTCTTCAGGTCAAACTAAATCTGACGCCCAGTAAGTCATGGGATGAAACATTTCTCCACATTCTGTCGGCCGCCATGTCTGCTCTCGTAGATTTGTAACACTGGACCAGCTTTGACAGAAGGCGGGAGACTGATGCTTTCAGTGAAGAAGTGACACCTACCTGAGGTTCGCTGAGGTTGTGCTGAGGTTGTGCTGCCAGTCAGGAAAATGTGACTGCCAAAGTTTGTCATGTTTTGGTGATAGAGTTCAAGTCTTGTTCAATGCCCATATGTTCATTGTGTTAGTGCCCATATGTTCATTGTGTTAGTGCCCATATGTTCATTGTGTTAGTGCACATATGTTCATTGTGTTAGCGCACATATGTTCATTGTGTTAGTGCACATATGTTCATTGTGTTAGTGCCCATATGTTCATTGTGTTAGTGCACATATGTTCATTATATGTTCATTGTGTTAGTGCCCATATGTTCATTGTGTTAGTGCACATATATTCATTATATGTTCATTGTGTTAGTGCACATATGTTATTTGTGTTAGTGCACATATGTTCATTGTGTTAGTGCACATATGTTAATTGTGTTAGTGCACATATATTCATTATATGTTCATTGTGTTAGTGCACATATGTTATTTGTGTTAGTGCACATATGTTCATTGTGTTAGTGCACATATGTTAAATGTGTTAGTGCACATATGTTCATTATGTTAGTGCCCATATGTTCATAGTGTTAGTGCACATATGTTCTTTGCGTTAGTGCCCATATTCTCATTGACCAGTCGGCCCGTGGTCAGCATAAGATGTGGCAGTCTTTACATCCCCAGCTCTGAGATGAACCAACGGCCCCCGCCACTACAGATGACTGCGCTAACCATTTCTCTACTCAGTTCTCAGATTGATGACCAAGTGTCACATGGTCTGGCCTTGACAAAATCTTGACACTTCTGCATTCGTCACCACTAAGGGTAAGTTGTGGAGCGGTTTACAGTTGGTCTGTCATGTCCGCGTCTTTCGGCCCGTCCATCGAGTTTTAAAGACCAGGGTTGTCTTCCCATTTCGATCCTTATTCACTAGGCCAGACCAAGGTATGCTATTACGCACTGTTGAACAGGGTCTTTGTCATCTGTCACTGTCATCTGTCATTCATCAAACCTACGTTATTCAACTTGAGCACTCTCGTGGGCAGTAAGTACCTGTGTCAGCTTTGACCACTGCCAGCAATTTTCTGGCGTCTTCCATTCCTGAGTCTTGCCTGCATGAGAATTCCACCGGATTAAAAGAGGTCACCAAGTCACTCAATAGCAGCGGTAAAACTGGATGAGTGAAACTTAAGCGACTGTTACGTGTAACAACAAATGATAGGCCTACTCAAACTGTTTGTAAGAAGGGACAGGAAGCACTGTATGCTCTGTACACAGCGCCATCTAGTGGCGGTCACGTGCTCAGTCTTCTCTCAGATCAGCTGTCACAGCATAAGTGTCTGGAAAATCGGTGGTTTTTTTTACAAGTTTCATACAGAAGGTTTTACAGGTTGAACATACATGATTTACAGGTTGAACACAAATGGTTTACAGGTCGAACACAAATGGTTTTACGGATTGAAACTTGAAGGTTTTACAGGTTGAACATGAACGGCTTTTAAAACAGATAGCTTTACAGATTGAAAATCAGTGGTTTTACAGCTGAACATCGACGGTTTTACAGGATGAATATCAGTGGTTTTACAGGATGAAAATCGTGTAAATAGTCAGACGTGAACATAACATTTGGATTTTGGATGTAACATCTGTGTCTAATGCTCAATGCTAGACACAAGTACCTAGACACAGGTATCTAGAAATAGGTATCTATATACAAGTACCTAGACACAGCTATCTAGACACAGGTATCTAGAAGCAGGTATCTAGACACAGATATCAAGACGCAAGTACCTAGACATAGGTATCTAGATACATGTACCTAGACTATCTACATTCAGGTATCTAGATACAAGTACATAGACACAGTTATTTAGACATAGGTATCTAGACACAAGTACCTAGACATAGGTATCTAGACACAGGTATCTAGACTATCTAGACACAGGTATCTAGATACAAGTACATAGACACAGCTATCTAGACACAGGTATCTTGACACAAGTACATAGATACAGTTATCTAGACACAAGTACCTAGACGCAGGTATCTAGACAGTTACCTAGACACAGGTATCTAGACACAGTTACCTAGACACAGTCACATAGACACAGGTACCTAGACACAGGTATCTAGACACAGGTACCTAGACACAGGTACCTAGACACAGGTATCTAGACATAGGTACCTAGACACAGGTATGAATTGTTCTGACACAGGCACACAATGAACCAGACAGTGAACCAGGTAACCTCCGTCTTCCATGCTTTTCATGGCTTATAAGCACAGTTTAAAAAAACAAAATGTTTATTTCGGTATTCAGTTATTTATTAATCCAAAACCAACTTAAAAACTTAACTTACAACTCTATAACCAGTGTTAAAACCTACAATTCTACAACCAGCACTAAAATATATAACTCCACATCCAGTGTTGGAACTTACAACTCTACATCCAGTGTTGGAACTTACAACTCTACATCCAGTGTTGGAACTTACAACTCTACATCCAGTGTTGGAACTTACAACTCTACATCCGGTGTTAAAACTTACAACTCTACATCCAGTGTTAAAACTTACAACTCTAATCCAGTGTTGGAACTTACAACTCTACATCCAGTGTTAAAACTTACAACTCTAATCCAGTGTTGAAACTTACAACTCTAATCCAGTGTTAAAACTTACAACTCTAATCCAGTGTTGAAACTTACAACTCTAATCCAGTGTTGGAACTTACAACTCTACATCCAGTGTTAAAACTTACAACTCTAATCCAGTGTTGAAACTTACAACTCTAATCCAGTGTTGAAACCTACAACTCTGCGTCCAGTGTTGAAACTCACAATTCCACATTCACTGTGGAACTTATGACTCTACGTCCGCTGTTGAATTTGTCGCCCATTTTGTTTTAAGTCACGTGACGTTCACGTGACACGCATTGTTTTCCTGCCCCGAATGGAGAGAGCTGTTGAATGATTTAGACATAAGAACAAGACAATATAAACACAGAATTTTGGCGTAACATGATCTGGACGTGGGGGTGTGTTGGGACGAGGGGGTCCAATCATGTTGTGAGTAAGGAACCAAGTGATGGAGTGGGGGGGGGGGGAATTCGATCTCTGAACATTTCGTCTTTAAACTGTTGTTAGACTAGAGTTTCCTTTCATCTGTTCTTTTCCTGGCGGTTCGTGTATGTAAAGTAGAACCAAGCTTTTCACAAGTCATACTAGCACCTGATGATGATGATGATGCTGATGATTTCGACAGCCTGTTGTGGAGATACGCTGGTCAACCCTATTACAGGTCTGTTATAACCCAGATGTAAAGTCAAGTGCAAGAATGATTCAATCTTTTGTTTAGAGAGATCTAGATACAGGTGTAGAGATATCAACATGGGAATAGAAAGATCCATGTTTTTAGTGCTGGAAGATTTGTAGGCGCTTAGAGATGAAAAATCTTCTACAATCCAAGTAACTGAGGAAACAAAGATCCTTCTTCTTCTTCTTCTTCATCTTCTTCTTCTTCTTCTTCTGCTCCCCTGCAACTGCTAACTAATTTCTTTGTGGCCGATGCGGTGACAACATTGAGTCACAGCACTGTGTCGGATTGGGAGTGGGTTATGACGACTACTTTTTTCAGGTCCTCAGTGGGGCTAAAAACCAGGATGTATGCAGTACTTCTTTAGCAGGCTCCACCACCATGGGGACCATGGCGATACCTGCCCCGTTAGCCAGGCTAGGCCTGTTACTGGCGGTACCAGAGGAGAGGTGGGACAGGGTCTTGATCAGCCATTCCTGATGCTAGCGTGTCAGCTGTGGGTCGCTGATTTATAGATCAGATGTGTCAGGTTCCTCAGATCTTTACAGGTGTAGAGTTTTAAGTAAATGAAGCGAGAATTATCCAAGAAGACTGGAGAGGTTGGAGGAGAGAAACAGTGAAAGAGAGGCAGGGGACAGCAATGAGAGAGTGACAGTGGGAGAGAGAGAAACAGTGAAAGAGAGACAAGAGACAACAATGAGAGAGAAAGAGAGTGGGAGAAAGAGAGAAGCAGTGAAAGAGAGACAGTGACAACAATGAGTGTGTGTGAGAGAGAGAGAGAGAGAGAGAGAGAGAGGCAGGGAGACAGTAGAAGAAAGAGAGAAACAATGAAAGACAGACAGACGACAACAGTGAGTGAGAGACAGTGGGAGAAAGAGAGAAACAATAAAAGAGATACAGGAAACAACAATGAGAGAGAGAGAGAGAGAGAGAGAGACATTTCCTTTGTCTTTCTGAAATGGAAGAGAGAGAAACAGAGAAAACAGTGTGGAGGCAGAGAGAGAGAGAGAGAGAGAGAGAGAGAGAGGATGAATGAATGAATGAATAATCTTTATTTTTAAAGGGTAAAGAATTTGGCACGCAGGCCCGTCTTACATTATCCCGTCATAGAGAGAGAGAGAGAAAGAAACAGAGAGAGAGAAACTATGAGAGAGAAATAGTAAGGGAGAGAGACAAAGAAAAAAATGAGGCAAGGAGAGAGAGAAACAGTGAGCGAGAGAGAGAGAGAGAGAGAGCAGTGAGAAAGAAACACATTAAAAAAAATTTTTTTGAGAGAGAGAAACAGTATGGGATAGAGCAAGACAGTTCAAGAAAAACAGAAAGAAACAAAGATGAAGAGAGAGAAAAACATGAGAAAAAGAGAGAGAAACAAGTATGGAAAGAGAAATAGTGATGGAGAGAGAGAGGGGGACAGAGAGAAACAGTGAAAGAAAGAAGCAATGAGAGAGAGAGGGACACAGAGAAAATAAACAAGGAGAGATAGAGAGACAAAGAGAGAAGCAATGGGAGAGAGAGAAAGAGAAACAGTGAAAGAAAGAAGCAATGAGAGAGAGAGAGTGAGAGAGTATGGGAGAAAAACAATGAAAGAGACAGAGAGAGGAAAGAGAAAAGCAATGATAGAGAGAGGGAGAAGGAGAGAGAGTATAAGACAAAAGCAATGATAGAGAGAGGGGGAGAGGGATAGAGAGTATGAGAGAGTGAGAATGAAAGGAAATCAATGATAAAGAGAGAGGGGGAGAGGGAGAGAGCTTATGAGAGAAAAGCAGTGATAGAGAGATAGGGGGAGAAGGAGAGAGGGTGTGAGAGAAAAGCAGTGATAGAGAGAGAGGAGAGATAATGTATGGGATAAAAGCAATAATGAGAGAGAGAGGGAGAGAGAGTATGAGAGAAAGGCAATGATAGAGACGCAGAAAGAGAGAAGGAGAAGGATAGAGAGAAAGTATGAAAGAAAAGCAATGATAAAGAGAGAGAGAAAGTATGGGAAAAGAGCAATGACAAAGAGAGAGAGAGAAAGTATGGGAGAAGAGCAATGATAAAGAGAGAGAGAAAGTATAGGAGAAGAGCAATGATAGAGAGAGAGAGAGGGTATGGGAGAAAAGCAGTAATAAAGAGAGAGAGAGAGAGAGAGAAACTATGGAAGAAACCAATGATAGAGACAGGGAGAGAGAGTGAGAAAATATGGGAGAAAAATCATGACAGAGAGAGAGAGAGAGAGAGAAAGATAGAGAGAGAGAAAGTATGGGGAAAAAGCAATGATAAAGAGAGAGGGAGAGAGAGAAACGGTAAGGGAGAGAGAGACAAACGGTGAGAGATAAAGACAGAAAGAGACAGAGAGAAACGGTGAGAGATAGACCCAGAGAAACAGAGACAGAGAGACGAGAGAGAAACAGAGACAGTATTGTATACTTGAAATAAATCACCATTTACTTCCATAAATCTAGGACGCTGTGCCAGACCACTAATCATTCAAGCGTGACTCTGCCTTACCGCTCCCGCCTCGTACAGCCAGTAATAAAGAACCCAAAGCGGAATCGACGTCCACGGACGATCGACTTGTCGACCTTTCAGTTGCAGCCCCCCCCCCCTCTCTCTCTCTCTCTCTCTCTCTCTCTCGGTCTGGAGACAGCATCACCGTAATTATTTTTAATAACTGTGTCAACATTTAAATAATTGACAACTCTCTCTCCAGGCCAGCGAGATTTCAGAAATACCTGAAAGAAAATACCAATTAGAGTAATGAGTGAAGTCTGCAGAAACAGGTCCACTAGTCCGGCCAGCACAGGTAGGCACGCCAAATAGGGAGTCTCACCCGTCTACCAGTCAGTGTTTACCAACTTCCTTGTAATAAATGTCACACAAATGAATTGTGGCTTACCGTATAAGCCCTAAAAAACAACCCCAAATATAATGTAATGATGCTGGTCCCACATTTCACGCTGCGATTTGATGAAAATGCACAGAAAAAAAGTAAAATCCACTAGAGTCTGTGTGATACAGGGTAAATTTTTTTTTCTATATTACCACTGTCCCATATTAGACCTCTTGGTCGAAATGCCCCTTTTGTTATTTGAACACTATATATATGAGGGGTGATTGATAAGTTCTCGGCATAAGATACAACGGATTATTCGTGGACAACTTTTTTGGGTTATTTCTCAACATAGTCCCCTTGCAAGTTTGTGCACTTAGTCCATACGAATCCCTTCTTTGTAGCCAAATCTGGGGAATAAGGAGGATGTTCAAGAAGCTGGAAGCCGCATTCATGAATGGCAGCCATTGCCACCACCGACTTGTGAGACATTGTCTTGGTGAAAGATGACTCCTCTTGTCAATTTTCCAATGCTTTTCGTTCAATTTGACCACAGTTGCTTCACAAGATTAGCGTAATAGGCCCTGGTGACCGTTCTGCCCTTTTGAAGATAGTCTACCAATAGCACAACTTCTGAATCCCAAAAGATAGGAGCTATCACTTTGCCTGCAGACAGAGCCACCGCTTCTTTCTTTGGAGGTGGGGATCCATGATGTTTCCACTGCTTTGACTGTTCTTTGGTTTCTGGTTGAAAATGATGAACTCATGTCTCATCCATAGTCACAAATTGCTGAAGAAACTTTTCAGGATCTGCAGAAAAATGGCCAAGATTGTCTTTTGATATGTTGAGACGCTGTCATTTGTGATCAGCTCCAAGAAGTTTCGGGACACATCGACTAGAGACCTTTGTCATTTGAAGATCATTGTGAATAATGGCATGAGCACGTTCCTGGGAGATGCCCAACTCAGTAGCAATGTTCCGCTCAGTTAGTTGTCGATCCTCCATTATCATGTCATGGATTCTGTCGGTGGTTTCATCGGTGGTTACCGTTCTTGGTCTTCCTGGACGAGTATCATCTTCCAGACTCTCCCTTCCATGTTTGAATTGAGCTGCCCATTTCTTCACTGTGCTGTAAGAAGGGGCACTCTCCCCTAGAGTCTCTACCATATCCTCATGGATCTCCTTTGATGATAAACCCTTGATGCAGAAGCAGTGAATGACTGCTCGATGAGAAATTTTATCTATTTTCTCAATTTCTGCCACTCTTACCGCTTCTGTAGCCTGTAAAAAAATGGTTGCAGTTAATTTCCTGAAACTTGGTGTTTAATCTTACATTAACCTGATCTACAAATGCACCTAATATCAATTGCGTGTTTCATGTATTTGTACATTATGCCAAGAACTTATCATCACCCATCGTGTGTATATATATATATATATATATATATATATATATATATATTATATATATAATCTTTTACCTTTTTAACAGACGAGACCATCAGTTTCACGATTTACTTTTGAAAGGTTTGTCAAACTTATCCGCTTTTCAAGACCTTACAGCAGACCAAATAGAGAGACAGAGAAAGAGAAAGAGAGAGAGAGAAAGAGAGAGAGAGAGAGAGAGAGAGAGAGAAAGGGAGAGACTGATTGATTGATCTTTATTTCAAAAGGGTTAAGAATTGGGCACGCAGGCCCGTCTGACATTCTGCCCTTCATCATGCATCTTTCACTCTATTCCAGACATTCTACAAATATGCTGTTCATGTAACAAACATAACTAACATTGAAGCTGAGAGACATAAAATAAAATATAACATTTACGTTTCGTTCTTAAACATTCACTCAGTACAGAAGTAACTACATACATTATAAATGACTATCTACTAAACAAAAATTTCGGGACTATTCAGAAGAAGCAATTGACTGTATTCGGTTGCTGTAAGAGCAGTTTAAGATAACTTTTAAGTTTTATGATTCATGAAGGCATGTTGTCGACATCAAATAGATATTGGGAAAGTTTGTAGTTATAGGAAGGAGTATAATTTAAATATTTTTTATACAGGATGGGAAGGCATTCCAAAGATGAGCAGCAGAATAACTAAAGCTTTTCTTGTAAAGATCAAGTCTAGGTTTTGGAAGAAATATGTTGTTCAAGCGTTAGCTGTACTTTGGGCTAAATTTAAACAGGTTCCATAGATAAGGCGGGGCATGCCGTGAAAGAATTAACTTTTTACTAACTTGGCTTTGTTGAAGAGGAACCTGTTCTTAAGAGGCAGTATTTTGATACGTGTGTTAGTTGCTTGTGCTTGATCTTTGTCACTAATAAGCTGTACTGCTCGCTTTTGGAGTGATCAAAACCTCTTTGTATTTGACACTGAGCAACCATCCCAGACTGTTGAGCAATAGTCTAAATGTGTTTGTATATGAGATATATAGTAAGTTTTCCTTGTGTCTTGATCGATGAAGTGCTTAATTTTGGCTAACTGGTATACTTTTTGTGCGATGAGTTTTGTTAGACCTTGCACGTGAGAGTTCCAGGTCAGATGTTGGTCAATAATAAGACCTAGTGTTTTGTGCTCGCTAACGTTTTCTATTGGAGGTTATGAAATACCAGAGATTATATATGCTGATGACACAGTGTTACTATCCACAACACAAAAAGGAATGGAAAAACTAATTATGTCAGTCCGTAAGAACAGCGAAGAGCAGAACCTCTATCTTAATGCAAAGAAAACTAAATTGATGACAACTGACAAAACAAACAAGGCACCTGAAATATATATC
Source organism: Achatina immaculata (assembly GCA_009760885.1). Lineage (NCBI taxonomy): Eukaryota > Metazoa > Mollusca > Gastropoda > Stylommatophora > Achatinidae > Lissachatina > Lissachatina immaculata. The sequence continues at coordinate 43,100,863 of CM019702.1, read as the reverse complement.
AATGAGGAAAAATTGGAAGAAGTGGAGAGTTTTGAATATCTTGGATCACTGCTAACTAATATTGGAGATACAATGAGGGAAATTAAAAGGAGGACATCTATTGCTCTTCAGAAAGTAAAACAAATAAAGAATCTGTGGAGAGGAGCAGACAGAACTACAAAAATAAGATTTTTAAGGGCATGCATCTTTCCCATCGCAACATATGCCTGTGAGACGTGGACACTTAACAAAACAGATGAGAAACACATAAATGCCTTTGAATGTAAATGCTACAGAAGAGTTCTTCAGATATCATGGACACAAAAAAGAACAAATATATCTATACTACAAGAGCTTAATATTGAAGAAGGCTGGCTAGTAAAGAGGATTAAAGAGAGAAAACTTAAATATTTTGGACACATTAAACGTCATGATAATTTAGAGAAGACCATATTGGAAGGATACATAATGGGAAAAAGAAAGAGAGGAAGACCTAAACGAAGATGGCTGCAAGAAATCGTTGACGATCTGGAAATGGACGCAGCAGCAGCAGGCCATCTTGCTCACAACCGAGAGGCCTACAGGAGTGCTGTTTGGGAGGCAAAGTTCCGCAAGGAACATGCAAATGAATGAATGAACGTTTTCTATCTGTGATGTTTCCGTGCTGAGCCGAATTGTTGTTTTTGTTGCGTTTTGTAGTTTATGTCTTGTTGTTATGAGAGGGAGAGAGAGGGAGAGAAAGAGATAAAGAGAGAAAGAGAGAGAGAGAGAAAGAGAGAGAGGGAGAGAAAAAGAGAAGAAAGAGAGAGAGGAAGAGAATGAGAGAGAAAAAGAGAGAGAAAGAGAATGAGAGAGAGAAAGAGAAAGAGAGAGAGAGGGAGATAAAAAGAGAAGAAAGAGAGAGAGGAAGAGAATGAGAGAGACAAAGAGAGAGAAAGAGAAAGAGAGAGAGAAAGAGAGAGAAGAAAGAGAGAGAGAAAGAGAGAGAGAAAGAGAGAGAAAGAGATAAAGAGAAAAAGAGAGAAAGAGAGAGAGGTAGAGAGAGAATGAGAGAGAGAGAGAGAGAGGGAGAGGGAGACAGAGGGAGACGGAGACACTTAGATAGAAATAGTCAAGATAAATCCTACAGTCTTGGCTCGAACTCGAAGTTGTGACAGCTTCTGTCATAGACAGGGAGAGAAGGAGAGAGAGAGGGAGAGGGAAAGAGAAGGATAGGGAGAGAAAGAGGGAGAGAGAGAGGGACTGAGAGAGAGAGAGAGGGAGACAGAGAATATACTTGGATAGAAATAGTCAAGATAAATCCTACAGTCTTGGTGCGAACTCAAAGCTCTGGCAGCTTATGTCATAGAGAGGGAGAGAGAGAGGGAGAAAGAGACGGAGAGAGAGAGGGAGAGAGAGAGGGAGAGAGAGGGAGAGAGGGAGAGGGAGAGAGAGGGAGAGAGAGAGGGAGAGAGAGGGAGAGAGAGAGAGCAACATCAAAGTTCTTCAATACTCCTTCAGAGTAAAGGTATGAAACTACAGGCAGCAAGTAGTAGGTGGTAGCAGACAGAAGCAGACTTATAAAGAGGTATAATATTGCTCTCTTGTTTTATACTTTTTATATTCATTTTATTATACTTGTACATTTTTTTGTATATTTGTCCCTTATGATATTAACATTATATTAAGAACTTTTTATACTTTTTGAATGTTTGTCCCTTATGATATTAACATTACATTAAGAACTTTGATACTTTTTGTATGTTTGTCCCTTATGATTTTAACATTATATTAAGATATTTTTTACTTTTTGTATGTGTGTCCCTTGTTATGTTAATATTATATTAAGAACCACCACGTGATGCACTTCTAACTCAACGTAATCTTACAAACATTTGACGTGCTCTCAAAGACATCAAGCACAAAGGAAGTCCGTTCGTAATTTACGGAAATTCCGTGAAAGAAGGCTAACTCATTGCCACATGTCAGGAATCATAACTTTCTAAAAGTCATGTTGATAGTTACGCTTTGTACATTAACTCTGGCAGCTGCTAATATTTCATCTAAATCCGCTTTATCTTTGGTCTCCGTGGTCTTCTCTCGGTGGACTCATTTCTAACTCTTATATATCGTTCTGGTTGTGAGTTTGTGGATACTCATGTAGGCGAACTACTACGTCTGTTCTGCTCGGAATCTCTGTAAAAGTTCTAATCTTCTGGATCTCTCTACCCACGTCCGCCTTGTTGGATGATTGAACGGAACTTTCTCCCTTCACTCTCTTCTGTCTCCTTTCTCTTCACCTTCCGTTCTTCTCGAAGCAGCCTTCCCTCGCTTATACACCGAATACGTCCGTCTTTCATTGGTACAGGTTGTCATCAAAGACCAACCCACAAAGGTAGGTTTTGTCAGCTGGTCATCACTTGTCCGCCTGGCCCATAGTAATACAGGTAAGATACGTAAATCCCGTTGTTAAGTCCTTCCCTCTTCTAGTCACGGGTACTTGCCTTTTGGACGTCAAACAACGGTCACATGTCACCCGTTATGGGTGATTACACAGGGAGTCCAGCAATTGTCGCTTTGTGAGACCATAGGCGGCGTTGTTAGCCATTCCTTGTTCTAATTGAAACCTAGCGCTTGAGATCCGTTACATTCAGGAGTAAAATCGAATTTCAGCTGTACTTAACATTTCCTTTTTGCGCGGTCCTATTCCCTCTGCACTAAATCCTCACCTGCAGACATATTTCAGAACCACCTCACTGCATTAGATTACTAGCACTGTACCCCAACCACATTCACCTACTCCACCCACCCTTCTCCTGGCTAGGTTACCACTGTATCTTCTCTCCTTCCTGTAACCACAACTCCCCCTCCCCTTTTTTTTAACCACTAACCATCACACATCTCAAGCCTCCATTTAAACATTCAAAACACGACCACACGCACTCCTGGACACTACTTCTTACAAGTCACAGTTAGTTGCACCATTTTTTTTCAACAGTACTGTTTGTTGTATAACATTCATGTGAATTTGTAGTCTATCTACTTTCCATCTTTCCTGTATGTCTTTGTATGATTAAGGTGCAAGATGAAACTTCACAACTCTGTCCTATTTAATTAATGAAAATGTTCCTACTTTTTTCTTGAATAGTTTTAAAATTATGTTAATATAGCTTTACTACAGTGGCTTCGTGTATAGTTATATACTTAGTTTTATATACTTATTCACTAACGATTCGTGTATTTTTATATACTTAATTTTATATACTTATCAGAATTTATAGATAGAGAAATTATAAATGTATCACATTAACTACATAATTTTCTTCACTTTTCAAAATTATCTCCATTTCCCTGCACACATTTTTCCCCATCGCTCTGCAAGATTTAAAATACCCTCCTGGTAGAATTCCGTTCCAGCTGACCGAAGGCACAGACGCACTGCTTTCTGGACGTTCTCTCCTGTGTCGTAGTGATGGCCTCGCTTTTGTTCTTTCACAAAACCGAAAAGATGGTAATCACTGGGTGGCCAGGTCGGGGCTATAGGCAGGGTGTGGAAGAACTTCCCAACCTATTTTCTGAATGTCCTCAGCTGAGTGATGGTTTTTCTCACAGCTTTGTGATCTTCGGCCAACAACGTGGTACCCAGCGGGCACAAACTTTTCTACAGCCTAGGGTTTCAATCATTTCTTGTACTGCATTTTGTCCTATTCCAAGATTTACAGCGATTTCAGATACCGTGAGACGTCTGTCTTCTTTAATGATGTCGTCAACCCTTTCCACGTTGTGATCAGTGGAGGCAGTTCGAGGGCGACCGCTGCGAGGCATATCTTTGATGCTCATGTTTCCATCTTTGAAATGTTTTACCCACCTCCTAACACTGCTAGCACCCATATACACATCTTCATAAGCAAGCTGAAGTCTTTTGTGAATTTCAGCAGCAGGGATTTCCTCTTTAACGAGGAACTCAATAACAGCACGTTGAAGAAACGAAACTTCACCACTCGCCATTTTGTTTCTGCTCCGCGTGGTCACGTGACATATGATGGTGACGTCAAGTGACCTCTACATGAAGTGCAAAGGATGCAGATAAGGTGATACATTTATATATTTTTTTGAACCTATAAATTCTGATTTTTAAAAACTTTTGCTCACGACTTTCGGTATGACCCTCGTATATATTTAGTTTCATAAATGTATTTACACTAACTATGAAACTATTCAGTCTGTCAGCCGACATTCTTCTTCTACTGGATGGACTCGACATCGTGTCCTTTGACCTTACTGATCAATGCTCATAGGGGACGTCCTTGGCGGCTGTGACACTGAATTCTTGGCCCTTCTGAGAGGACTTTCTGGTAAAGACCATTGGAAAGCTTACCTACTCTTCTTTTGGTCAGAAATTGTCTTAGGCGATAGCGAGATTATACATTTGTCTCAGATCGTCAACTCTTTTCTGCGCCATATTGTTATAGCAGACATATAGTTACCGTCTATTATCATGAAAGCAGACATATAATTATAGTCTATTATCATAGAAGGAGATATATAGTTACAGTCTATTATCATGAAAGCAGACATATAGTTACAGTCTATTATCATGGAAGGAGACATATAGCTACAGTCTATTATCATGGAATGAGACATATAGCTACAGTCTATTATCATGGAAGGAGACATATAGTTACATTGTATTATCATGAAAGCAGACATATAGTTACAGTCTATTGTCATAGAAGGATATATATAGTTACAGTCTATTGTCATAGAAGGATATATATATATAGTTACAATCTATTATCATGGAATGAGACACATAGTTACCTTCTATTATCATGTAAAGAAACACATAGTTACCTTCTATTATCATGTAAAGAAACACATAGGTATCGTCTATTATCATGAAAGCAGACATATAGTTACAGTTATTTTCATGAAAGCAGACATATAGTTACAGTCTATTATCATGAAAGCAGACATATAGTTACAGTCTATTATCATGAAAGCAGACATATAGTTACAGTATGTTATCGTGAATGCAGACATATAGTTACAGTCTATTATCATGGGAGCCCCTTTTCATCATGGGTTCCCAACTTTCTCTAAATTCTGAGATTTGGGAGTTTAAAAAAATCTATTTCAAACCATTTTCTTCAGTATAAATTCTATTTAAAAATAATGGTACCATAATTACAAGGGACTATGCAACAGTGGCTCCATCACTAAGGAACAGTAAAGATCTACCTCATAGTCAGGTCATATTAACCCGACTTTCTCCTAAGTACATACCTGGGACCCGTGGTCAAGAATGGGTCTTGACAACTTTAGACGTTCAAATGTTCTTATGTTCTTAGCCACAGGATGGGAGACCTAGACAACATAGCAAACACAAAGACAGTGTCACAGTTAGAGTGACAGATAAACAATGATAAACATATACGCACTGCCTGGTATAGAATGCCACAGACAGAGTGACAAACATAAGATGTCACAGACAGAGTGACAAACATAGAATGTCAGAGACAGAATGACACACATAGAATATCACAGACAGAATGACTAGAACGTCACAGACAGAATAACAAACATAGGATGCCACAGACAGAATGACACACATAGAATATCACAGAGAGAATGACAAACATAGAATGTCACAGACAGAATAACAAACATAGAATGTCACAGACAGAATGACTAACACAGAATGATAAACATAAGAGAATAGTAAGCATAGAATGTCACAGACAGACAAATGCAGAAATAATGACCGGACATAGACAGAATGGTAAACAGAGACAGAATTATCAAGCATAGACAGAGTGACGAACACAACTTCTGAGTGGCGAGACACAGAGCGGCTAGACATAAACAGAATAGCAAAGACAGAGACTGCACATAAACAGAATAGCAAAGACAGAGACTAGACATAAACAGAATAACAAAGACAGAGACTAGACATAAACAGAATAACAAAGACAGAGACTAGACATAAACAGAATAACAAAGACAGAGACTACACATAAACAGAATAACAAAGACAGAGATTATACATAAACAGAATAACAAAGACAGAGACTAGACATAAACAGAATAACAAAGACAGAGACTACACATAAACAGAATAACAAAGACAAAGACTACACATAAACAGAATAACAAAGACAGAGACTACACATAAACAGAATAGCAAAGACAGAGACTAGACATAAACAGAATAGCGAAGACAGAAACTACACATAAACAGAATAACAAAGACAGAGACTATACATAAACAGAATAGCAAAGACAGAGACTAGACATAAATAGAATAACAAAGACAGAGACTACACATAAACAGAATAACAAAGACAGAGACTAGACATAAACAGCATAACAAAGACAGCGACTAGACATAAACAGAACAGCAAAGACAGAGACTAGACATAAACAGAATAGCAAAGAGAGCAACTAGACATATACAGAATAGCAAAGACATCGACTAGACATAAATAGAATGGCAAAGACAACGACTAGATATAAACAGAATAACAAAGAGAGCAACTAGATAGAATAGCAAAGACAGAGACTAGACATAAACAGAATAGCAAACAGACAGAATAACGAGACGCAGTCACAAAGGAAAAATACTCACAAAATTGCAGAAATAGACAGAATTACAACAGATTCAAGGTAGATTACATATTCAGAAAGTCACCTGTCCAAGATTATCTAGAGACAATACAGTATAACAAAGTAAATTATTCATGTAAATGACTGAAATACATTTCTATGCATCTATATTTGTAAATATGAACATATAACATATAGGCATTATTATATTTGTATATATGAACATATAGGCATTATCATATTTGTGTATATGAACATATAGCCATTATTATATTTGTGTATATGAACATATAGCCATTATTATACAGGGTCCGGCATAAAGCATAGCTCTGTTTTAAAAATTGAAAATAAATAAGAGCTATACAAGTTTTTGGTAAGAAAAGTGAAATGAAACTCAGAAAAGTGGGTATTTTTATTATTACTGACAATCATATTTAGGTTTTGAAAATTACGCCGGTTAGATGACCGCCATTACATTTGATACATTCAGCCAGGCGTCTGGAAAATTCCTGCATAACACCATTTAACATGTTCAAAGGGGTATTTTGAATGCAGCGTCAGATTTGATCTTTTAGGTCTGCAATTGACTGTGGTCAGCTAGCATACACCGTGTTCTTGAGGTACCCACACAAAGAGAAGAATGCGGCCGATAAAACCGGTGACCTTGCCGGCCAACGAATATCCCCAAATCTGGAAATAAGACGATTGGGAAATGCTTGTTGCAGCATGGCCATGGACTGACGGACTGTGTGGGTAGTTGCTCCATCTTGTTGAAACCATATTAGTCTCTTATTTCTATTGTCCAAGTCTGGAATGAAGTATTCAGTTAGCATCTGCACATAGTGTTCGCTATTAACAGTAAGAGAACGCTCGTCTTCGTCTTCATAAAATAACGCCGAATGATGCAAGGCCACAGCACATTGTTACTCGGTCACTATGGAGCGGTTTCTCTTGCAGTACTTGTGGATTTTCAGCTGACCAGTATCTGACATTCTGCTTGTTCACACTTCCTGACAACTCAAAATCTGCTTCATCAGACATTATGAGGTTATTGAGCAAAATTTGGATTTTCTTCAATGCGTGCTAGAAAATCGGTAGCAAAGTCAAGTCTGTTAATTTTATCCAGATCATTCAGTTGCTGCACAACTTGCAACTTGTAAGGCTGGACATGCAGATGATCATGAATGATGCGACGTAGCGAGCGATCCGACATACCAAGTGCCAAAGCGTTCCTAACAGCTTATCGCCGAGGGCTACGAAGCAATGCAATGCGGACTTCTTAAATTCATTCAGGTGTCTATTGAGTTCCTGGACGACCAGTAGACTTGTTATTAAGGCAATTAGCAGTTTCCTTAAATTGTTTAATCCACATCAAAACTGTTCTTCGATTCAGAGCATTATCACGGGAATGCAACTCAAAATGGCGATGAAACTTTCATTGTACAGTAACAGACGGTTCTCCACTTTTAAAATAACTTTCAACTTTGAATGCGCGATGTTGTGTTTGCCAAGAAGCCATTATTTAAAATAACCGTTTGTCTGCTGCATCTCTGACATTATGTTTTTTTTCACACGTATTCAGTTTCTGCACACTACGTCAGTTAAATCCAGCCATGCTTTATGCCGGACTCTGTATTTGTATATATTAACATATAGCCATTATTATGTGCCAGTTCTTGAGATTATCTTATATCTTAAATCCTTCCCGTGCCGTTAAACGTCACATTCGGCCCGCATGGTAGTTCACCAAGATGTCCTGTCTCCGGCGAGTTTTTCAATCTCATCATGAGATGTTATGCCCACTGAATTGGCTTTTCTGAACAATGTTTTCTTTAGAATTTCACGTGGTCGATCTCTTTTTCTTCAGCCTGTTGTGTTCCATTTGATAGCTTGTTTGGGGATTCTCTGTTTCTTCTTATCACATGACCGACATATATCCATCTTCTTTTTTCTGATCAACCATGAGGCAGGTTGTTGTTTGCTAATCTGTCTGATCTCTGCGTTGTTCTTGAATTCATTCCACTTTATATCGAGTATTTTCCTTAGGTATTTGTTTTCAAAAGAGTCTAATTTCTTGTCTGTGTCTTTAGTTGTTTTCCAGCTTTCACATACATAAATGAAGATGGATATTACATTTGAACTGAATAATTTTAACTTGGTTTTTGTGCTTAAAACTTTTGGATGCCATATGTTCTCAAGATTCTTGAAGGTCAATGCTGCTTTCTTGGGATTTATACGTCATTAAAAACATTTCTAAAATGAATGTTACCTTTCTTTTCTACAACCAGTCTACCGTCCCTTCAGATATTTTCTCTCTCCACCTTTCTCCATCTCTCTCACTCTCTCATTCTCTCTCTCTCCCCCTCTTTCCCTTCCATCTCTCTCGCTCTCTTATTCTCTCTCTCCCCCTCTTTCCCTTCCATCTCTCTCGCCTCCTACTTTCCCTCCTCTCTCTCTATTTCTGTCACTCTCTTTCTTTACTACTCCCCTCCTTATCCTCCCTCTCTAAATCTGTATTTCTCTCTCCCCCTTTCTTTCCCTTTCTCTCTCTCTCTCTTTCATCTCCTTCCCTCCTCTTCCTACTGTTTCTCTCTCCCTCTCATCTTCCACTCCTCTCCTCCTGCTTTCTTTCTCTCCCTCTAAATCTATTTCTCTCTCCTTCTTTACTTGCCTCCTCCTTCTCTCTTTCTCTGTAAATCTCTCTCTCTCTCTCTCACCATCATTTCGTGACTGCAAGTGGCTGACAGTTCTTTATACAAATGTAAAGACTGTCCTACTACATGGTTCGGAGACATGGGTTATGACCAAGACAGTACAACAGAGGATACAAACATTCATGAACTACAGCTTGAGGAGGATTTTAAACATTAAATGGCAGGACAAGATCAGGAACGAGGAGGTCTAGGAAAAGGCAGGACAAGAACCTGTGAACCTACAAATTATGTCTAGGAAATGGAGGTGGATTGGCCACACACTGAGGAAACCCGACACCAACATAGCAAGCCAGGCACTGACATGGAATCCTCAAGGAAATAGAAAACACGGAAGACCTAGACTTACTTGAAGAAGAGAAATTATGACAGTGCTCAGAGACAAGGGATACACATGGAAGGAAGCAGATAATAAATCCAAGAACAGGGATGAATGCAGAGAGAGAGAGAGAGAGAGTGACAGAAGATGATGATATACAAAGTATGCAAATATAAAATACGTTTATAAGCAAAAGTATATTCATGTCAGAAGTAAAATGTATAGCAAGCTGAAACTCATACAAAAAGTATATAGTTTGCATATAGTTATACTGAAACTTGTGAAAATGACCAACTTTTAGAAACAGCGGACTGTCCACATTTTTAACACAGACAGTCAAAAAAATCCGTGTCCAAATTCCACTTCTTGTGAGTCCATCTGCGAACATTTAGGCAACATACGTACATAAACTAAACAGGCGAGTTTCACTTCACACATCGTGCAAGAATGAAAGCAGGGAAAGAACAATTCTAGTCCAGTTTTCATGTAATCGGCACGGAATGTCAGAGATATATATGTACTCTGTGGCGATGGAAAGCCAATCTACGTTTCTTTTGGGGGTGCAAATCCTGGGGCAGAAACAACGTGCACGAAAACTGTCTGGACGGGACGAGACCGTCCAGGCAATAACCAGGATTTGGAGCTATTCGACCGAAGCTTCACTTTGAGAGTGAAAGGAAACCAAAGCAATGCAAAGATTACTGACACTTTGATTTCTTTCGTCTCCCTATCAGAATTATAAATTTTGTTGGAGATGATTTACTGGATTCTGTTTCTTGTGAACAAATATGTTATATTTAATTTGTGCTATTTCTTGCCAATTGGTTTCATTTGTTTGGGTTGACTAGTAAGATTTACTTTGATCCAGTTTGTGTTTTAAAAATATTTTTGCTACATTTTCTTCGTTAATCTGCTTGTTTTGATGTGTTTTTGTTTTAATGTTGTTGTTTTAATGTGTGCTTGTTTTAATGTTGTTGTTTTAATGTGTGCTTGTTTTAATATTGTTGTTTTAATGTTGTTGTTTTAATGTGTACTTATTTTAATGTGTGCTTATTTTAATGTGTGCTTATTTTAATGTGTGCTTATTTTAATGTGTGCTACTCTTAATTCGATTTTTTTGTATTGTTTTTTGTTTGTATGGTCAGTATAATTAATTATGAAACATTCTGTACACTGTCAAGTCTTGTCTTGTCTTCTTGTCTTGTCTTGTCCCCTTCCTCATATACTTTTCGATGTTGAGGGGAGAAACAGACGTCTAGTTAGGGCCCCGCCCGGCTATTCTTCCTGTGTTTTCTATGCGGCGTAAAGAGATCCACCGTCGGCTTGCTGGGCCAGACGCGGTTTGAGGACAGAATTTAACCCAAGTGGACCCATCTCCTTGAGAGAGAGAGAGAGAGAGAGAGAGAGACATAAATGTCAGCTTGGACATTTTATGCTGTGGCATGTACTGTCAACACTTGTTGAATCTTACAAAGCGCCATTTTGTGAAATATTCTTTTCGACTAAAACTTTCCAGAAATGAGACCAGAGAAAAAAATGTAGAGTTATCTTTCTTGTTTCAATGTTTAGAGAAAGTCGAATATCCTCTCACCGGATGAGCAATAAGTAGACTCAGCTTATCTTTCTATTTCGGGTGATCCCGAATAATAAAAATGATTAAAATGATTAAATTATTAAAAATAATTAAATCTACAGATCAGAAGAGGCAGTAAGTTGTAGACCTCATGATCCAATAACAGACGACAATATTCTTTTGAGTTTTAAAAAAAAAAACGGATATTTTTCTGCGTAGCCCTGCATAAACACGTTATTATTTATATCAGGAAAATCCTAGCCATCTCTAGCGAAAGCCTAGTGTTCTGTGAAACTCAGATTGATATATGCCAGTATAACCACACAACTGAACTCCAAATAATTGAACAAATATTCCACTGTCCGGTGCACGTTCGGGTCCATGTTGGTTGTAATGGTGCACACGTCACGCTCGAAGAGTCACGCTCGAAGAGTCACGCTCGAAGAGTCACGAGGTGGAGATCTGTAGCGAAGGGAAACAATGGCTGCAAAATGCTAAAGTGGCGATGAACTTAAACCGGGATACAGATACAAGCATATATCACAGCTGGGACATCATACAGAGACAAACATATATCACAGCTGGGACATCATACAGAGACAAGCATATATCACAGCTGGGACATCATACAGAGACAAGCATATATCATATCTTGGACATTCACAAAGAGACAAGCATATATCACAGCTGCAACATCATACAGAGACAAGCATATATCACAGCTGGGACATCATACAGAGACAAGCATATATCACAGCTGGGACATTATACAGAGACAAGCATATATCACAACTGGGCCGTCATAAAGAGACTTGACTGATGAATGAGAAAAACTGTGAGAATCTGTTGCTGTCCTGCAAAATGCCACGAAACATAGTGGACAGTAGCAGTTCCACCAACTCCCGTCCGTGTAGACGAATGGATGATGAGCAAATACCAAACACGAAACAAAGAGTTAATATAACGGCTGAGGTTTAAAGAGTTAAGTACTTATTAAAAACTATAAAAAGATTGCAATAATTTGAACAGAAATTAATAACGTGAATACATTTTTATGATATTGAAATCTGAGACATACTTGCTCACCCATCAGTCGGAGATAACGCAGAAAGTATGGCGATTTAGTGCTCAGCTTTTGACTGCGCCCAGAAATAAGTCTTCAAAAACTCCAGGCACGCAAATATGGGCTACCTATCGTCAAGGTCGCCAGGTTTATAACGGAGTATCGACTCGGTTCTTAAGCTTGAGAGATGTGACACAGAAATGACAAGAAAATGTATAATAGCTAATGTGCTGGAGGGAATTTCAAACATCAATTTACTAATGGTACATTCTCTACTAATTTCCCCAATCTTGACGTGTATATTGCTCATTATCTTTGTTTACAGTTAATTTACCATCAGTGTCTTTTGCTATTTTGTGAAAGAGTTACTTTATTTGAAATAAAGTATTTATATAAAAAAAGAGAAGTATTGCAAATGTTTTTTTTTCCTTTGTTAGCGACGAGGAAATATACTTCAAGTCCGACTCCAGCCCTTCTTCAGTCAACCAGGCTGAATTCTGGGTATGTGGCACTCCTATCTGGCAATAAAAAAGCGGGCCAGAGAGTGGGCAGTGAATCTGACCAGGTAAAAGTTGAACATGCTGTGGGTGCAGTAAAATAGTTTACTGTCACATTAAACATGTTGTTAGTGTAGTTAAACAATTTACTGTCACATTAAACATGCTGTTAGTGCAGTTAAATAGTTTACTGTCACATTAAACATGCTGTTAGTGCAGTTAAATAGTTTACTGTCACATTAAACATGCTGTCAGTGCAGTTAAATAGTTTACTGTCACATTAAACATGCTGTTAGTGCAGTTACACAGTTTACTGTCACATTAAACATGCTGCGAGTGCAGTTAAACAGTTTACTGTTACATTAAACATGCTGTTAGTGCAGTTAAACAGTTTACTGTCACATTAAACATGCTGTTAGTGCAGGTAAACAATTTACTGTCACGTTTAAAGGAGCTTTTTTATTTAAAAGAGTTTTTTTTTAAGGAAAAGATATAAAATAATTTGCATGATCAAGCAACCTCGCGGGCCACCAGCTGGGCATCTCTGTGTTATGTTGGTTGGAAGGAGAGAGAGAGAGAGAGAGAGAGAGAGAGAGAGATAATAAAAGCATCATTTACATACTAACTTGCATTGCTTCATTCATGTAGTTCACTCCTAGAATGGCATTGAAAATCTTTGGTTTGAAAACAGAATAAAAGAGCAAACAAAAAACAAAAAAATATCGGCTTTTGTATGGGATATCGAGTCTGTACATTCTTCAAAAATGATGTTAATGGTAAGACAGATGCGGGTTAGAAAACTGACAAACAAGAGAGTTGGCAAGCAAGGTAATAATTATAATTGAGACAGGAAGGATGGGCAGTTGCTTGTGTAAGACGTAGGAGTGCAAGAAAAGTGTTAACAGATCTACATTTTGAAAATTGACGCAGGACTCTCCTTCGCCCACATCAAAATCAATGAAGATGGTAAGATAAACTGTGTTACTGGGTGAGATTTTGAAATCACATATTATGTGATATGGGTTAGAAAATGGTCCGTAGTTGTGCAGAGCACGGACGATAGGGCGCACCTTCAAGGTCTACTTTGTCCATATCATCGAGGATGTAGATGAGAAAAACATCAACTTCCTGGCAGGTCATGTTTGTCGTGGTCGCAACCTGCTTTAGATATGAATCGATTGCTACATAAAAGAAAATTCTGTGCTTGGACTAACACTGAGTATACTGTGTTACTTCACAGTACAGTGTAATTTTATGTTAGCTAGTTCTTTCGTGGTGGCTGTTTGGTAGCCATTAAACATTTGGGTGACCTAATTGTAGAAAAGTGGGCTAATGTGTCTTACTTTCCAGAAAAAAAAAACACAAAAAGGCAGTGTTTTTGATGGTCTTTTTTATGTTGTTTCATTTGCTTAAGTCCAAGATTTCACCCTAATCATACAGAACATGGGAGATTAATTGCCTGCAGGTATTCTTTACCTTCTGTTGTCTGCACTGATTGGAGTAATGAAAGATAATTGCGTGAATAGCTTCACATCTTACATGTGAATGTAATATTTCTGGTGGCGTTTATGCACGTCGCAGAACAGTAATTACATAACACTGTAATTTGACTGAAGATGAAAATAGTGCAGGTTATCTGAAACTGTGTGACAGGGCGCAGCAAGGGACGCAGTCCCGTTTTTTTTTTTTTTTTGGAGATCAGAAACTGAGTGCAAACTTGAGCAGCAATTACGGGCTTCTGGCAGTGATTTAGACTAGTCCCGTGTTCCAAACTGTACAGGACGTCCGGTTTTTTTTTTTTTTTTGAGAAAGGGATAAGTGAATTTAGATGAGGGGAAGAAAGTAGGACAGGGTGGGCAAAAAAAATTATGCGTGTGACCTCGTAAAAAATATGATCAATGAAAGTAATATTTTAACACTGAACGCCCACGATGAAGGTGGATGGAGGAGATAACAGAAAACTTAAATATCTTTTATACTAGGCGAACTGCTGAGCCCTATCATGAAGTTTATCTGTCCCCTCAATACTGTAATGAAGGAGACAAGACGGAAACAAATAGAGGGAGAAAAGAAGAAAGAGACAAGAAGAAGGAGACAAGGAGAAGGAGACATGAAGAAGGAGACAAGGAGAAGGAGACATGAAGAAGGAGACAAGAAGAGGGAGACAAGAAGAAGGAGACAAGAAGAAGGGAAAAAAGAAGAAAGAGACACGAAAAGGGAGACAAGAAGAGGGAGACAAGAAGAAGGGGACAAGGAGAAGGAGACATGAAGAAGGAGACAAGAAGAGGGAGACAAGAATAAAGAGACAAGGAGAAGGAGACATGAAGAAGGAGACAAGAAGAGGGAGACAAGAATAAAGAGACAAGGAGAAGGAGACATGAAGAAGGAGACAAGGAGAAGGAGACATGAAGAAGGAGACAAGAAGAAGGAGACAAGAAGAGGAGACAAGAAGAGGGAGACAAGAAGAAGGAGACAAGAAGAAGGGGAAAAAGAAGAAAGAGACACGAAGAGGGAGACAAGAAGAGGGAGACAAGAAGAAAGAGACAAGGAGAAGGAGACATGAAGAAGGAGACAAGAAGAGGGAGACAAGAAAAAGGAGACAAGAAGGAGACAGGGAGACAAGAAGAAGGAGACAGAGAGACAAGAAGAAAGGGACAAGAAGAAAGAGACAAGGAGACAAAAAGAAAGAGACAAGAAGAAGGAGACAAGAAGAAGGAGACAGGGAGACAAGAAGAATGAGAGAAGAAGAAGGAGACAGAGAGACAAGAAGAATGACACAAGAAGAGGAAGGCAAGAAGAAAGAGACAAGAAAAAGGAGACAAGACAAGACTCAATATTTAACATTTCCTATAATCTACATCTATCTGGGTAGATGTGATAGTTTATCTCTTTCTTCGTCTAGACGAAACTTGTCAAATATCTACTACGCTTGTTTATGAGTAAAGTAACACAGGGCACTTTTGTACGTTTAGACCTTGATAAAAATCATAAACAAAGCACTTTTAGACATGAGAGAAAGAAAAATGACAAGAGAATTACCTGGGACTTGAACCTTGGACTCTGGTAGAACGAGCAACCGCCTAGCCACGGGAGAACATTTGTAAAAATGTGTATCTGAAACCATAAACTGAAACTACCTTTATGTAAAAAAGTATTTCTTTGTTTGTTGTTATTGTTGTCTAGTATCTACTAGACATTTGCAGGAGATCACGTGGACATGTTTGTGTCTGAAAAAGCTAGTAGCCGTGAGAGACTGAATCTAGGCGACGATATTTCAGTGTCTTAGCCTCGTTTTCTTTCCAGGTGTCATGATTTTCCGTTAGACAGCCACTGGTATCTTAACTATCAACCCTCCCCCACCCCCTTATTTTTTTTTTGGGGGGGGTGGAGTGCTAGATGGCTAAGTTTATTAATGCGCTGTTTTTTCGAGGCTGGACGGTTGCTTGCCCTACCAGAGTCCACGGTTCAAATCCCAGGTAATTCTCTTGTCATTTTTCTTTGTCTCACATTAAAAAGTGCTTTGTCTACGATCTTTTTGAGGTCTAAACACCTAATATTATGCTCTGTTACTTTACTGTGCGATAGGCTTGTTGTTTCATATTTGTAGACATTTGTTTATCAGACAGGGAAGATTATACCGTGTACACATGTGTGGAAATCTGTGATTATTTAGTGAATATATTAAAAAATTATACCGTGTACACATGTGTGGAAAACTGTGATTATTTAGTGAATATATTAAAAAATTATACCGTGTACACATGTGTGCAAATCTGTGATTATTTAGTGAATATATTAAAAAATTATACCGTGTACACATGTGTGGAAAACTGTGATTATTTAGTGAATATATTAAAAAATTATACCGTGTACACATGTGTGCAAATCTGTGATTATTTAGTGAATATATTCAGCGTTTGTAAAGGTTTAATCTGACTGCATGGTTCATCTGAGAGAAATTATTACTCAAAGTAGAATGTAGGCGCGACCAGCCTTGTTCTTTCATGGCTAGTCGTAGAAATAACAGGTCCTTCATTTCTAGAAATAACAGGTCCTTCATTTCTAGAAATAACAGGTCCTTCATTAATGATGAAAAAAAAAACTATACACTGAAAAATTTTCGTGTTGTTATTTCTATCCTTATGGGTAGGCTGCCTCGAGAATGTTGTCCACTTGTCTTGGATCCGCGCCTAACATGGAGGACATATGAGACAGCTGACGCGGAAGGTCTGGGAACAATATGATGCCGCGCCACAGTATGATGCCACGTTCTTTCACTGAAGTCACGTTGCCTCGTCTTTCTCCGCTCAACGTGACCTCTCCGGGGTATATTGGGCACGCGTGACTATGTAACATGCTTGGAACTTCCTGTCTGGACCTGAGCGTCCTTCCACCTGTCTCACACCTCTTTGTTGTCTTTTATCGTGGGCGTGGGTCAGTGAGGCCAGATTTGCTGACAGTTCACGGTAGCTGAAACAGAAAAGGCTCCACCAGAAACAAACAATGGCCACTAACACTTGTACCACTGACCTATATGGAACATGATTATAGCCCTGGGCCAGGCCACACCCCCCCCCCCCCCCCACTAAAGAACAGGCCTAGAAAAGATGGTTCTCTGGTAGTTATCTGGCACTCACAACAGAAGGTCTAGATTCAGAGGAAAAGCTTTCGCGGCAACAAAATGCAAGATCCAAATAGAGACCCTAATGTTGCCTTGTGAGTTCTCAGGCAAAATTTCTGCTTTAGTTTGCTATCATAGAATAAATAAGCATTTTCTTCAAGAGCACTTTATTTACGTTTAAAATAAATTTATTATTTATCTTCAGTGGTTTTCATGGGACTGATGGTCACTTTATGTCCTATTTATTTCCGTGTTCTGACATGCGCACATATAACCAGTGTGCCTCTTAGTGCAGTGTGTCTTCTTCGTTTTCATGGCCGTGTTTCCTCAAACTTAAAGTGTCTGGTAGACACACGTGGAGGTGACTGAAGGACCCTTGTAATATAATTCGAGTCACAACTTGGGATGAGTTTACAGTCACAACTTGGGATGAGTTTACAGTCACAACTTGGGATGAGTTTACAGTCACAACTTGGGATGAGTTTGCAGTCACAACTTGGGATGAGTTTATAGTTCGTTGTTAACTACGGTGCTCCTCGTTGAATAAATTGTTGTTCCTCTTTCTTCCATACACATACACATGTTCCTTTCTTCCCTCCACACACACACACCATCCACACACGCTATTCCCCCTCCCCTTCATACACACACTGTTACCCCTAATCTGCACACACACACTTATCCCCTCCCCTATAAACACACTGTTCCCCTCCCCTATAAACACACTGTTCCCCTCCCCTATAAACACACTGTTCCCCTCCCTTCCACACATACATTGTTCCCCTCCCCTATAAACACACTGTTCCCCTACCATATAAACACACTGTTCCCCTCCCCTATAAACACACTGTTCTCCTTCCCCTTCATACACACACACTGTTCTCCCTCCCCTCCATACACACACTGTTCCCCCTCCCCTTCATATACACACACTATCCCCCTCACCTTCATACACACACACTGTTCCCCCTCCCCTCCATACACACACTGTTCCCCCTCCCCTTCATATACACACACTGTTCCCCCTCCCCTCCATACACACACTGTTCCCCCTATCCTACATACACACACACTGTTCTCCCTCCCTTATATACACATACTGTTCCCCCTCTCCTACATACACACACACTGTTCTCCCTTCCTTACATACACACATTGTTCCCTTCACCTACATACACAGACACTGTTCCCGCTCTACACACACACTGTTCCCCCTCCCTTACACAAATACACTTTTACCCCTCCCTTACATACACACACACACACCTTTCCTCCTCCCCTACATACACACACTGTTCCCCCTCCCCTACACAAACACACTTTTATCCCTCCCTTACATACACACACACTGTTCCTCTCCCCTACATACACACACACTGTTCCCCATCCCCTCTATATAAACACACTGTTCCCCTCCCTTCATACACACACTGTTCCCCCTCCTCTCTATATAAACACACTGTTCCCTTCCCCTACATAAACACACACTTCCCCCTCCCTTACATACACACACACACTTCCCCCTCCCTTACATACACACAAACTTTTCCTTCCTCCCCCACATACACACACACACTTTTCCCCTTCCCTACATACATACACACTTTCCCCCCTCCCCTACATACACACATACTTTTCCCCCCCCCTACATACACATACTTTTCCCCCTCCCCTACATACACACATACTTTTCCCCTCCCCTAAATACACACTTTTCCCCCTCCCCTACATACACACATACTTTTCCCCCTCCCCTACATACCACATACTTTCCCCCCTCCCCTACATACACACACTTTTCCTCCTTCCCTACATACACACATACTTTTCTCCCCTCCCCTACATACACATACTTTCCCCCCTCCTCTACATACAGACATACTTTTCCCCCCTCCTCTACATACACACATACTTTCCCCCCTCCTCTACATACACACATACTTTCCCCCCTCCTCTACATACACACATACTTTCCCCCCTCCTCTACATATAGACATACTTTTCCCCCTCCCCTACATACACACCACATACTTTCCCCCCTCCTCTACATACACACATACTTTCCCCCCTCCTCTACATACAGACATACTTTCCCCCCTCCCCTACATACAGACATACTTTTCCCCCTCCCCTACATACAGACATACTTTTCCCCCTCCCCTACCTACATACATTTTCCCCCCTCCCCTACATACAGACATACTTTCCCCCCTCCTCTACATACACACATACTTTCCCCCCTCCTCTACATACAGACATACTTTTCCCCCCCCCTACATACAGACATACTTTTCCCCCTCCCCTACATACAGACATACTTTTCCCCCTCCCCTACCTACATACATTTTCCCCCCTCCTCTACATACACACATACTTTCCCCCCTCCTCTACATACACACATACTTTCCCCCCTCCTCTACATATAGACATACTTTTCCCCCCCCCTACATACACACCACATACTTTCCCCCCTCCTCTACATACACACATACTTTCCCCCCTCCTCTACATACAGACATACTTTCCCCCCCCCTACATACAGACATACTTTTCCCCTCCCCTACATACAGACATACTTTTCCCCCTCCCCTACCTACATACATTTTCCCCCCTCCCCTACATACAGACATACTTTTCCCCCTCCCCTACATACAGACATACTTTTCCCCCTCCCCTACATACAGACATACTTTTCCCCCTCCCCTACATACAGACATACTTTTCCCCCTCCCCTACATACAGACATACTTTTCCCCCTCCCCTACATACAGACATACTTTTCCCCCTCCCCTACATACAGACATACTTTTCCCCCCTCCTCTACATACAGACATACTTTTCCCCCTCCCATACATACACACATACTTTCCCCCCTCCCCTACATACACACATACTTTTCCCCCTCCCCTACATACACACATATATTTCCCCCTCCCTTACATACGCACACTTTTCCCCCTCCCATACATACACACACTTTTCCCCCCTCCCCTACATACACACATATTTCCCCCTCCCTTACATACGCACACTTTTCCCCCTCCCCTACATACACACATACGTTTCCCCCCTCCCCTACATACACACATACTTTTCCCCCTCCCCTACATACACACACACTTTGCCCCCCTCCCCTACATACACATACTTTTCCCCTCCCCTACATATACACACACTTTGTCTCCCTCCCCTACATACACACACACTTTTCCCCCCTTCCCTACATACTTACTTTTCCCCTCCCCTACACGCACACATACTGTTCTCCTCCCCTCCACACATACACATTGTTCCCCCTCCCCTAAACACACACTGTTCCCCCCCCCCCCACACACACACACATACATTGCTGTGTTAAAAAAAGAACAATAATAATAGCTTATATGCACATAATTTCATGTCTTCATTTACATGTTCATTATTCATCATGAGACCGCTTTCCTTTTCTCTGTTCGCTTTGTAGTTTTCTTTTCCTTTTCTTTAAAAAAAAAAGTTTATTATTACATTTTTCTTCGACAAAGTCCTTTAGTTCGAAATATTGAAAGATTTATCCCCACATTTCAGCGAGACGGCCCTTATGTACATATTTTGTCTATCCCTGTTTTTGAAGCGTGATTGACAGTACAGAAATTTTATGATTAGAATGCACTGAGTTGTACATAATATAGAGATAAGAAAATATAGGACCCGAAAAGATGATAGCACAGTGACGTCACAGGGGTTTTCAAACTGGGTACATCAGGCGGCAAATACCAAAACGGTGTGCAGTCTCTGGAATGCACGCTGAAACACTTGCTCTGTTTGTAGAGAAACTTATGATGAGAGTCCAAACTTGAGCCCGTGAAAACAGCGTGTATGGAAAACTGTGGGGCACAAGTGGGAAAACATCTACTGATGTTGGGATCTTTGGGGGCTACCCATTTCTGTTGTTTATGTGTACGAGAAGAAGAAGAAGAAGAAGCAGAAGAAGAAGAAGAAGAAGAAGAAGGAGGAGGAGGAGGAGGAGGAGGAGAAGAAGAATGAATGAATGAATGATCTTTATTTTTAATTGAAGAAGAAGAAGAAGAAGAAGAAGAATGAAGGAATGAATAAATGATCTTTATTTTTAAATGAAGAAGAAGAATGAATGAATAAATAAATAAATGATCTTTATTTTTAAATGAAGAAGAAGAATGAATGAATGAATGAATGAATAAATAAATGATCTTTACTTTTAATTAAAGAAGAAGAAGAATGAATGAATAAATAAATGATCTTTATTTTTAAATGAAGAAGAAGAAGAATGAATGAATGAATGAATGAATAAATAAATGATCTTTATTTTTAAATGAAGAAGAAGAAGAATGAATGAATGAATGAATAAATAAATGATCTTTACTTTTAATTGAAGAAGAAGAATGAATGAATAAATGAATAAATAAATGATCTTTATTTTTAATTGAAGAAGAAGAAGAAGAAGAAGAAGAAGAGGAGGAGGAGGAGGATGAGGATGAGAAGCTGGAGGAGGAGACAGATGAGGAGGAAAAGAAACAATTTTAATTTATCAGCGTCATATCTCCTCTTCTACCCCACACATTGCACTTCTAATTTATCTTCCAGGAATAAACGTTGTGTGCATGTTTTCTCTCTCTTCTCTCTCTCTCTCTTCCCCCCCCCCCCCCCCCCCCAATCTCTCTCTGTCTATTTCTCCCATGCACAGACAAACAACACATGCACACAACCGAAGATAAAAATGAAACTAGTGGCCCCTACCAACTGTAAATATAAACTGTAAAGATTTAGCTTCCCTACTAAAGTTCCATTGGCTCGAGGTGATAAACTAATATAAACAGTTCTGAATGTGCATACGTCTCATCATTTGTTTACATTCATCGTCACACCATCTTCAGTTATTTGACTGAAATAAAACTTTACAAATATTACATTCACGTAAGAATTTGTGAGTAAATTTATTTTAAAGTGTAGTCCTACTACAATTTGTGATTCAGCCTCGTTGCCAAGAATGAGTTAATTAGAAACTGTCAAGAATGAATGACTTAGAAACTTGCTGTGGGTATACATTCTTTGAAAGGCTTATAATCTTTAATGGATGCCAAACTGACTGGGTAGAGAAAGCGAAGATTGCCGTAGTCTGTGTGCTAGACCTGGTATAGCCAGTAAGAGACCTTCACTTTGTGATACTTGTCCACAACTCAGAGACAACTCTGCCTGCTCAAAATTCCAAATGTGGAATTTCTCCATGGTGGTGGAGCCATGGCTTGGAGGCAGTAACTTTGTGAGAAGGCAAAGACAGAGAAAAACTGAGATTAACATTATCAGCAGCAATCAGCAACCTTAATAACTTGCAAAGTTGAGGAACAAAAAAGAGGAATCTAACCCCCCCCCCCCCCCTCCTCCTTCCAGTTCAGTAGGATGATTATAAAGATGATTGCGTAGGTGATTGTGTACCTGTGTGTGTGTAAATGCTTGTGTGGATGACTGCGCTGATACTTACGAGTATGTGGATGTTTGTATAAAATATTAGTGTGGATGTTTGTATAAAATATTAGTGTAGGTGCTTGTATAAAATATTAGTGTAGAAGCTTGTATAAAATATTAGTGTAGAAGCTTGTATAAAATATTAGTGTAGGTGCTTGTATAAAATATTAGTGTAGAAGCTTGTATAAAATATTAGTGTAGAAGCTTGTATAAAATATTAGTGTAGGTGCTTGTATAAAATATTAGTGTAGAAGCTTGTATAAAATATTAGTGTAGATGCTTGTATAAAATATTAGTGTAGAAGCTTGTATAAAATATTAGTGTAGATGCTTGTATAAAATATTAGTGTAGGTGCTTGTATAAAATATTAGTGTAGATGCTTGTATAAAATATTAGTGTAGATGCTTGTATAAAATATTAGTGTAGATGCTTGTATAAAATATTAATGTAGATGCTTGTATAAAATATTAGTGTAGATGCTTGTATAAAATATTAGTGTAGATGCTTGTATAAAATATTAGTGTAGATGCTTGTATAAAATATTAATGTAGATGCTTGTATAAAATATTAGTGTAGATGCTTGTATAAAATATTAGTGTAGATGCTTGTATAAAATATTAATGTAGATGTTTGTATAAAATATTAGCGTAGATGCTTGTATAAAATATTAGCGTAGATGCTTGTATAAAATATTAGTGTAAATGCTTGTATAAAATGCTTATGTCACACCATGGCATCAGTTGACAAGAATTTCCTGTTGCAGCTCAAGGGAGATAAAAACAAAGACAAAAGTCGGAGTTAAAGTTCCTTATTACAGAGAAACAGCAAAAAAGCGTGTAGCTAAATTCCTTATTACAGAGAAACAGTAAGAAAGCGTGTAGCTAAATTCCTTATTACAGAGAAACAGTAAGAAAGCGTGTAGCTAAATTCCTTATTACACAGAAACAGTAAGAAAGCGTGTAGCTAAATTCCTTATTACATAGAAACAGTAAGAAAGCGTGTAGCTAAATTCCTTATTACAGAGAAACAGTAAGAAAGCGTGTAGCTAAGTTCCTTATTACAGAAAAACAGCAATGAAGCGTGTAGATAAGTTCCTTATTACAGAGAAACAGTAAGGAAGCATGTAGTTCCTTATTACAATGAAACAGTAAGGAAGCGTGTAACTAAGTTCCTTTTACAGAAAAACAGTAAGGGAGCGTGTAGCTAAGTTCTTTATTACAGATAAATAGTAAGGAAGCGTGTAGCCAAGTTCCTTCGTACAGAGAAACAGTAAGGAAGGATGTAGCTAAGTTCCTTCGTACAGAGAAACACTAAGTCCAGCAAATGACCACCAACACACAAGCAATGATGGCCATATTCAATATGACCAGTGTACTATTGATACACAGATCTATGTCTGAAAATGGCTGCATAAAGATGTGGTAGAGGGAAAAGAAACTCGAATCAAAATGTCTGAATGTTACAACAGACAAACGTTCTCCAAGCACACACCAATCACGAACCTGTCACGGCACCAGGGCACGTTAAGATGCCAGTGTTGCGAACAGTGCTACAGGGACATCACCCACACTTCTCACTGTCGCAATAATCTCCCTTTATGAACTTTATGGAAGAAAGAGCCAATGAAGGTCTTGCTGTTCTACAGCAAAAACACTGGGCCCACAGTTTGAACTAGACGTCTAGTCTACCCTTCCAACAAAGTTAATGGCTTTTGGCTATAATATTTCTCACGACCACATCCTGAAGAAAGCACAAAATAAAGGTAATACGGAGAAGAAAAGTATTCCGTGGGTACATTCGAATCTGAAGCTCAAATGTCGTATAGCTGGTGTAATAAGTTGGGGAAAGATATTAGAAAATGGCTTTGAGTATTGACTTTGGTATAGATCCTCGACTACTACACGGAAATTGCTGAGACAGTACAGACGGAATCTGCTCATAAAATTTCGTTTCTCATGTTCTCATCTGCACTGTCTCCAGGATCTCAGATTCCACTTCTATCACTTTCTGTATTTTTCCTTCTTCTCATTTTCATCAAAACAGCCATATCTCTGACACTACCTTTTTTTTTTCAAGTTCTGTATTGTACGTTCTATATCCTTTTTTCTCTCTTCCTGCTCACACACATTTCTTTCTTTCTTTCTTTCTTTTTTTCTGAGCTGATAAGCTAACGTCAGGGTTAGCGAACCATAGACGACCAAGACCCTGTCCCACCTCTCCGTGGTACCCCCAGTAACAGGCCTAGCCTGACTAAGGGGGCAGGGATTGCCATAGTTCTCATGGTGCATGGTGGTGGAGCCTACTAAAGAAGCATTGCACACCCCCTGTTTTTAGCTGTACTCTGCGACTGAAAAAGTAGCTGCCATAGCCCGCTCCCACGCCGATACGATGCTGTGCCTCAACACCTCTACAGCATCAGCTGCAAAGAACAACAGCTCGCAGTTACAGGGAGTTTGTACAAGTTCTTCCTTTCTTTCTTTCTTTCTTTCTTTCTTTCTTTCTTTCTTTCTTTCTTTCTCTCCTTCTTTCTTTCTTTGTCTCTTTCTTTGTCCGTTGCCTCTTTAAATTCTAGTTTAATTCATTTTCTTTCTTTCATTCTTTCTTTCCTTGTCCGTTGCCTCTTTAAGCTCTAGTTTAATTCACTTTCTTTCTTTCTTACTTTCTTTCTTTCTTTCTCTCTCTTTTTCTTTCTTTTTCTCTTTCTTTGTCCGTTGCCTCATTAAATTCTAGTTTAATTAATTTTCTTTCTTTCTTTCTTTGCCTCTTTAAGTTGTAGTTTAATTCACTTTCTGTTTTAGATATTATTCATGTTATACTTCATGCTAGCTCCACCAAATTTTATCTTATGCTTTTTTGTCGCATTTTTCTGCAGTTGTTTTTACGAATTCTCTACTTTTCCTTTATATCTCCACAACTTTCTCTAATTCTCTACTTTTCCTTTATATCTCCACAGCTTTCTCTAATTCTCTACTTTTCCGTTATATCTTCACAGCATTTTCTAATTCTCTACTTCTCAATTATATATTCACAGCTTTTTCTAATTCTCTACTTCTCAATTATATATTCACAGCTTTTTCTAATTCTCTAGTTTTCCTTTATATCTCCACAGTTTTCTCTAATTCTCTACTTTTCCTTTATATCTTTACAGCTTTCTCTAATTCTCTACTACTCCATTATATCTCTTCAGCTTGCTTTAATTAATTTTCTACTTCTCCTTTTTACATTCACAGCTTTCTCTAATTCTCTCTTCGTTTCAGTTTTTCTTATTTTAAATTCCACATCTTTATTCTCCTTTATTCCCTGAAACCTTTTTTTCATCGTAATTCTCTCTCTCTCTCTCTCTCTTAACCCTTATTTAATTATTTATTAAATACATTAATCTTAATCCTTTTGAAATAAAGATCAATCAATCAATCAATCAATCTCTCTCTCTCTCTTAACCCTTATTTAATTATTTAATACATTAATTCTTAACCCTTTTGAAATAAAGATCAATCAATCAATCTCTCTCTCTCTCTCTCTTAACCCTTATTTAATTATTTATTTAATACATTAATTCTTAACCCTTTTGAAATAAAGATCAATCAATCAATCAATCAATCAGTCAATCTCTCTCTCTCTCTCTCTCTCTCATTATTTACTTGCTTGTAATTATATATCTCCATAGAATAACCAGCACTCTCTCAACCCATGACTCGCCAACCATCAAGTACTAAAATGACATAGTTCGAAAAGTAACTTGTTAGATATTGTTAGAAATTATTTTAGTGTTTGTTAAAAAAACATATGCTAGAAGATCTTGTACTGAAAACGTATTTTTGTTTATGTATATGTCTGTGTGTGTGCGTGTATGCGTGTGTGAGAG
Organism: Achatina immaculata; assembly: GCA_009760885.1. Taxonomy (NCBI): domain Eukaryota; kingdom Metazoa; phylum Mollusca; class Gastropoda; order Stylommatophora; family Achatinidae; genus Lissachatina; species Lissachatina immaculata. The sequence goes on along the minus strand of CM019702.1, from coordinate 43,074,172 downwards.
CTATTTTATTAAGTCAATTACTTCTTCTCTTTTACTTTGAATGTAATGGTTTAATCTTACACTCTTTTGATATATTTCTTTTCCTAATGTAATGTGTATACTTGTATTAACTCGAGTGTGTGGGAAGAATGAAAGATGGAGTGATGAAGGGCAGAATGTAGTCCGGCCTGGGTGTCCAATTCTTTACCTTTTAAAAATAAAGATCATTCATTCATTCATTCAGTCATTCATTCTCTCTCTCTCTCCTTTCTGTCTCCGTCCTCCCTCTCTCTCCCTTCTCCCTCTTTCTCCTTCTCTCTCTCTCTCTCTCTCTCTCTCTCAAACTCTTCATAGCTCTTTATGTTTCTTCAGTACAAATGACGTTATTTTATTTCTCAAAACTTTATTCATTGTTTTTGCCTCCTCCTCTTTCTTGATTACTTGTTCTTACACTTTGCTTACATCCCTCCTACATATTTTAAAGTTGATACTAGAAAGGATGGAACATTTCACCCTCTACACCCCCAACCTAATCCACCTGCCAGGAAAAACATTTTTTTAAATGTTAAATATTTTAATAGAACACTTGATTTATTCATCAGTTCTTTCCTAAAGTTTTCTTGTCAACATTCTTTTGTTCTGTTCATCAATTCTGCTTGATGCTAATCGTCCATTCCAATGTCCTACTCCGCGACTGTTTAAAAACCATCTCTGGTGTTATTGTACACATCGTGGTCACGAATGGTCGCCATTGTTTCCTTGATGAGAGCAGCACCCATGGCTTCAACCTCATACCGATTCAGAAGGCCCTGAACATTTCACCTGCTGGACATACCGGAAGCGCCATGTGCCGTGAATTGTGGGATCTAATCCTGGACCTTTTTTTGTGTGGATTCGCCTCACATCTCATCAGTTCGTGGCCACAGAAGCCAGGAAAAAACAATCAAATCTACTGACGCGGATTTGACAAGTGGTGTCCGTCGACCTGGGTTGCTGTTCTCCGTAAAGGACCAGAGTTCGTGTCCTGATTAGCGCTCCAGACAAAGCCACGCTGACCTCGCACAGAAGTTCTGGCATAATTGGGAGATGGTGTTTCACTGATAAGCGTGATGTGAGTGAGTGAAAGATTTTATTGTCTAAACATGTTGTGATTGGGAGGTCCCCCCACCCCAAGTTTGTTGTTCAAGAAAAGGCAGGAACCTATTAGTTTATGTTTGTGTTTTATTTATAGATCAGAGTTTGTTAGTGAGGTTTTTTTTTAAATAAACTGAAATGCTTGCTCTTTCAGGCTTTACAAAATTACCTGAGGAGAGAATAAAATAAAGACACAGAGAGAGAGAGAGAGAGAGAGAGAGAGAATAAATAAAGATACACACACGAGAGAGAGAATAAAATAAAGACACACACAAAGAGAGAGAGAGAGAGAATAAATAAAGATACACACACGAGAGAGAGAGAGAGAGAATAAGTGAAGACACACAGAGAAAGAGAGAGAATAAAATAAATACACACACAGAGAAAGAGAGAGAGAATAAAATAAAAACACACAGACAGAAAGAGAGAGAGAATAAAATAAAGACACACACAAAGAGAGAGAGAGAGAATAAATAAAGATACACACGAGAGAGAGAGAGAGAGAATAAGTGAAGACACACACAGAAAGAGAGAGAATAAAATAAATACACACACAGAGAAAGAGAGAGAGAATAAAATAAATACATACACACATGAAGAGAGAGAATAAAATAAAGACACACACAGAGAAAGAGAGAGAATAAAATAAAAACACACAGACAGAAAGAGAGAGAGAGAATAAAATAAAGACACACAGAGAGAGAGAGAGAGAGAGAGAGAGAGAGAGAGAGCGCACGAAAGTCTGCAAGAAAAGTAAAGAAATATATTCCGCAAATTTATCTGCTGCTATCTCACAACATGACATGTGTCATTAAAGTTCTCTAGCACTGGTATCTCACGACATGACATGTGTCATTAAAGTTCTATAGCACTGGTATCTCACGACATGACATGTGTCATTAAAGTTCTCTAGCACTGGTATCTCACGACATGACATGTCCTCATTAAAGTTCTCTAGCACTGGTATCTCACGACATGACATGTGTCAGTAAAGTTCTCTAGCACTGGTATCTCACAACATGACATGTGTCATTAAAGTTCTTTAGCACTGGTATCTCACAACGTGACATGTGCCATTAAAGTTCTCTAGCACTGGTTCCTAACATCAGGTCATGACCTAAATTAGGTCACGAGGTGTCTGATGGTCGCCAGAAAATATTATTAAAAATGTTTTTTAAAACATGATAAATTAAAAAAAGCTATAACCATGCTACTTCGTGTCTTAGAACCTAAACAGCAACAAAAGTCACAACAGCTACTATTTACTGAAAGAATTTTTGGTGAATTTTAATATTTTAAAAGTCTTTTTCTTGGGTCGCTGGCTTTTTTTGGATTGGGTTCGAGCCTGCGTACAGAGTGACAGGAAAAATTCCTTGCCTGAATGTCCCGTGTTTGTAATTATATGCATGTATGTCTTGTGTTTGTAATTATATGTCTGAATGTCTTGTGTTTGTAATTATATGCATGTATGTCTTGTGTTTGTAATTATATGTCTGAATGTCTTGTGTTTGTAAATTATATGTCTGAATGTCTTGTGTTTGTAATTATATGCATGTATGTCTTGTGTTTGTAATTATATGTCTGAATGTCTTGTGTTTGTAAATTATATGTCTGAATGTCTTGTGTTTGTAATTATATGTCCGAATGTCTTGTGTTTGTAAATTATATGTCTGAATGTCTTGTGTTTGTAATTATATGTCCGAATGTCTTGTGTTTGTAATTATATGTCTGTATGTCTTGTGTTTGTAATTATATGCCTGTATGTCTTGTGAGTGTAATTATATGCCTGTATGTCTTGTGGTTGTAATTATATGCATGTACGTCTTGTGTTTGTAATTATATGTCTGAAAGTCTTGTAATTATAATTGCCTGTCTGGATGTCTTGTGTTTATAATAGAACTTTTTATTTATATAGGACAAGAGACGTTCTGGCCATGAGAACCTGTTATCGTTAAGTACTGCTAGATGGTGGAAGTGATTGGGATGTGATAGCGGACCGTGCAGGAAGAAGAGAATACCCGACTGCCATCATGAACACAGGAATGCGACCGGACATTGTAGTGTACTCGATAGAAAAACAGGAACTAATAATGATCGAGCTTACGGTTCCGTACGAAAAAAGAATAAAGGAGCAGCATCTATTCAAATGTGAGAACTACAAAGACCTGGTCAAGCAACTGAGGCAGGGGGCAGGAGTCAGGGCAAAAGTGATAGCTGTAGAAGTGGGAGCGAGAGGATTCGTAGCAACATCAGCATACGACCTATGTAAGCAACTGGGCATAAAGCAAGAGCAAGGGCATTGAAAAGCCTTTCAGAAACAGCAGAAAAGGCCTCATGCTGGCTGTGGAGTAGACGAAACAAGCATTGAGAATATAAATAATTTCGTTTGTCACAACCAATACTAGTCCTCCGTAGCTAAATGGTTAAAGACGCACTTCAAAGTGCAGTCCCAACTGGAAGGTCATGGGTTCAATCCCAGGACGGAAAAGAAGCAACTCACAAGACCTCTGTCCACCCCCGCGCGCCCCCCCCCCCCCAGAGTGTCAGGAGTTTAATAGGGCCGAAACACTTGTTTGGGAGGGAGGTTACTACCTCTGATGATCTGAAGAAGTTGTATTGTTGTTCCGCTCTCTGCAGGAGTTTCCTGCATGCATACAATTCTGTCATAGTGTAATACTTCACATCTTCTTCACAGCCTGCGGAGACATACACTCGTCTTTACTAAACCAGCAGATCGACCGCTGCACCACTAACCCCAGCTGACCTTCCGCAGAAAGAAATAATTACATCTACTGTCTCTGAATATCCATCATTCCGAGTGAAGCTGAGGAAAGGTCACACAGTCTCCTCTTTTTAAAAGAGGTCAGAGCAACTGCCGAGTGTTCTAAACCAGATCTTTGAATCTTTCTGTTTTAAATAAGGATTAGAGTAAAGTGCTCCTTATCTATAATTTTGACTGAAGCGAAGAGATATCTCTGAACGTCCTTATATTAAATGAAGCCAAGAACAAAGTGTTGCTTGTCATTGTTTAGACTGAAGCTAAGACAGTCCTTCCTTTCATTGTGTCATTGTTTAGACTGAAGCTAAGACAGACCTTCCTTTCATTGTGTCATTGTTTAGACTGATGCTAAGACATACCTTCCTTTCATTGTGTCATTGTTTAGACTGAAGCTAAGATAGACCTTCCTTTCATTGTGTCATTGTTTAGACTGAAGCTAAGATAGACCTTCCTTTCATTGTGTCATTGTTTAGACTGAAGCTAAGATAGACCTTCCTTTCATTGTGTCATTGTTTAGACTGAAGCTAAGATAGACCTTCCTTTCATTGTGTCATTGTTTAGACTGAAGCTAAGATAGACCTTCCTTTCACTGAAGTCAAGGAGAACATTAACATAGAGACAGAGGCAGGCCACGCCTGAACTGTACATCAAATATACTCCAGAATCTGCAAAAAATTGAGACCTCCCTGGTCATATACGGGCGGAAACATCAGAAATACAACAGTCGCTGTCAAGTAGCAATCGTCTGCCTGACATTCTGTACTTTATTTCTTAAAGGTCATTTTAGCCCAGTGATTCAACAACAGTTTAGTGCAAGGATACAAAGAACAACAATAAAGATGACACGAAGTGAACAATCTTTAGATATAATCTCTTACCAAGAGAGGGATGTAAAGACTAGCACAATCCGGCAGTAGGTCAGACCTGACCAAGCCCTGGGTGCTCTCAGTGAACTTAACATGTCGTGCTACTGAAGTGTGACCACCTAAAATGAAATCCACATGTTTCTATTAGTGGTGGAGGCTTCACAAAAGCAGCATGGAATTGCCAATCACTTTACTCAGTACGCACAGGAAGATCAGAAGAACGACATAAATCTATCACATCTCAATAGAAAAGAGACAGATTCCTAGAGCAACATCCGAATCAAAGAGACATACAAGCATTATAGAGAAATAAAGAAAGCACAACATATCTTCCACTATACAGGAGCCTTCACGCAAGCTGTTGAAGAGGTGTACCTTGAGCGAGGCACGAAGAAAAGAATGAAAATGAGAAGGGGTGGAAGGACAGTGGCGCATGGCTGAAGGCGTGATGATATTGTAAACGATGTATAATATTTTGGTCACGTACAAAAGTCAATGACTAATCTTGTTATCGTAGGCTAAGGAGTGGAAAGTTTCGGGGGGTGTTTAGTATATAAAGCTCAACAAAATAAGGTTATTCAGTCATGGGTCCACGGCAGCGCTGAGCTGGCGGTTGTCCAGTGAAGATAGAATATTTTCGTGCGTGGAACAATCCTCAGTCTAGTAAGTAACTTTTGAGTTGTTGTAAGAAAGAAGTATGGTTCCAAAGAGCTGTGATCTCACCTGTATGTGTGTAGTTTATATCTGTCAGTACAGAATTAATGATATTTTATGTTTTGTTGCACATGTAACTTGCAGCCTAGTGAGGCTAGAGCGCGTTAAGTACAGATAAATGAAGAAGTAAAGTCGAGAGAAAAGAGAAAATTTAGTATATGCATACGGTAAAGTTTCCCCTTCCATGCCATTGAGGCATATAGTGGAATGCGGTGTTGGTTAGGTCCGTATTTTCCATGACCTTCGGCACATGAAAGCGTGATGTGGTCAGTATCACGCCTGGCCGCTGTACCTTCCAAGATTTTTCTGGTACCAATTTTTGGAGGCTATATATATATGTGTTATTGGCAGAAATGCAGATGAAACCACTGACAACAATTATTGAGGAAAGACGCTGGCGATGGTTGGGACATGTGCTCCGAATGACTGACAACTCACTACCAAAAATAGCACTAAGATGGACACCACAGGGGAACAGAAGTAAGGGTAGACCAAAAGAGACATGGAGAAGAACAACAGAAAGGATGTTGAGTAATAGAGGGCTCACCTGGGCAAGAGCAGAAAAAAAGGCGAAAGACAGGCATTTGTGGAAAACCCTTGCGGAAGCCCCATGTGCCCTGGGCACTTGAGGTTCAGATATATATATATATATATATATATATATATATATATATATATATATATAAACATAAAACATATATCCCAAAAAAGAAGTACTCTTTAAAAAAGTATACAATACTTCCTACTTTGTTGTTATTGCAAAACTGAACAAAGACAGAACGATTTTTTTTTTTTTGGAGGAGTACACTCGATAGTAACATAGCTGTTTCTTATCTGAAAAGTTAGGGGTTAGTGACACGCGTCTGACACCTTCCAATAGATCCTGCTGCAGAAATAGGTATCTGACACAAAAGTGTTGAGAAAAACAGTCATTGAAAACTCCGGCGATCCAGGCACACCGAGTACACAAGGTTGTTAGTAAACTAAAACAGGATATCACCAGAAGATGAGTCCTGAGAATAAGGGACTTCACCCGAGCTCGGAGTGAACAGCGGAAAATAAGGGACTTTTCCGGAACCTGACGTGAATGAACAGCGGAAATAAGGGACTTCTCCTTAACCTGACGTGAGTGAACAGCGGAAAATAAGGGACTTCACAACCTGACGTGAGTGAACATCGGAAAATAAGGGACTTCTCCTTAACCTGAAGTTAGTGAGCAGCGGAAAATAAGGGACTTCTCCCTAACCTGAAGTTAGTGAGCATCAGAAAATAAGGGACTTCTCCTTAACCTGAAGTTAGTGAACAGCGGAAAATAAAGGACTTCTCCTTAACCTGAAGTTAGTGAACAGCGGAAAATAAGGGACTTCTTCTTAACCTGAAGTTAGTGAACAGCGGAAAATAAGGGACTTCTCCTTAACCTGACGTGAGTTAGCAGCGGAGAATAAGGGACTTCTCCTTAACCTGAAGTTAGTGAACAGCGGAAAATAAGAGACTTCTCCTTAACCTGAAGTTAGTGAACAGCGGAAAATAAGGGACTTCTCCCTAACCTGAAGTTAGTGAACAGCGGAAAATAAGGGACTTCTCCCTAACCTGAAGTTAGTGAGCAGCGGAAAATAAGGGACTTCTCCCTAACCTGACGTGAGTTAGCAGTGGAAAAAAAGAAGACTAAGTTTTTTTTTTTCAATTTTAAAGAGCAACCGAACAAAATGTCCTTGGAAACATACAGTCCTTGCTTCTTTCAGTAACAGTGGACATATTTCCTTGGTGTGATTTAAGACACAGAAGCTATGCCCGCCATTACCACACTAGCTCCTTCCAACTTTTCTTGCTGATGATTTTTTGCCCCCTTAAAGTTTAAAAGCATCGACCCCCCTCCCCTCCCCTTAGACCCTCCCCGCAACTTCCCCTACACGTGGTACCGTCCAATGTAGGGGAGATAACTACAGATTAGAGGTCACGTCAATATGCAAATGACGCAGACTAAATGAAGATAAAAAAAAAGAATTGCCCTCCTTATCGACTGTCCACACTCTCGTGATTTACATCTTCGTTTTCCTCCTTATCAACGCTTTTCTGTCTCAATCCCCTCTCTGAGGTGGAGCTTGAGTCTTAAATCAGCCCCTCCATGACTGTCAATGTTCTCCTCCTTTCATCCCGGGAAGTTCTAGTCACTAGTCCAAGTTTCAATCTTTTCATAGTTCACGTCCAACTAGTTCTGGTCACGACGTGACATGTGTCACGTGAATGCTAGTTCTGTAATGTGAGTCAACGAGTGAATCAAGTGGCTCGGCAGTTAAGGCATTCGCTTTGTGAGCCGAAGGTTCAAGGTTTAAACCCCATGACTTGGATGGATCTTGTGTTTTCCCTTGTGACTTCCACATTTGTGTTAAGTTATTCTTTAGTTAAATAGTGGAATATGTCCATCTCTAATCTGAGAACTTATTTCTTATAACACGAGGTATACTCGATCAGACTTTACAGTGAATGTGTACAATAAAAAGTGTAATATGATCATAAATGTGTACAATAAGAAGTGTAATATGGCCATAATGTGTACAATAAAAAATATAATATGACCATACATTTGTACAATGTGTAAATGTGATATTTACGTAAAAATCCGTCCTCCACACATAATATCTATGACAGCATATTATTCCCTTTCTCTCTCTCTTTCTCTCTCTCTCTCTCTCTTTCTCTCTCAATCTTGCTGAAAAAAGGTGACAAATAATCAGCTCATTATTTGTAAACAAAGAAAAGAAAGAGCCAGTCAGAGAAGTTTTAAACATAATATGTACGAGTATGTTACTGTACAGTACACATTTAACAGTTCTTGTTCTTAATGAAAACAGTCTGATGTCTAAGACTGAACATAATAAAGTGAGTACTGAAACACATCATAGCTAGATTTTGTTTAGAAATGAATGGGACAAAGAGCAGTCATATCAAAATTAGGGGTGAGACAAAGAGCAGTCATAACAAAATTATGGGTGAGACAAAGAGCAGTCATATTAAAATTAGGGGTTAGACAAAGAGCAGTCATATCAAAATTAGGGGTGAAACAAAGAGCAGTCATATCAAAATTAGGAGTGAGACTAAGAGCAGTCATATCAAAATTAGGAGTGAGACAAAGAGCAGTCATATCAAAATTAGGAGTGAGACAAAGAGCAGTCATATAAAATTAGGGGTGAGATAAAGAGCAATCATATAAAAAATAGGGGTGAGACAAAGAGCAGTCATATCAAAATTAGGGGTGAGGCAAAGAGCAGTCATATCAAAATTAGGGATAAGGCAAAGAGCAGTCATATAAAAATAGAGTTGAGGCAAAGAGCAGTCATATAAAACTAGGGTAAAGGCAAAGAGCAGTCATATAAAAAATAGGGGTGAGGCAAAGAGCAGTCATATAAAAGCTAGGGAAGGAAGCAGGGAAGTATTTAGAAACATTGATTTGATACAAGATTGTAGTGAACATCATGGAGTCTAAAATGAAGAACGTCGATATTTTTAGATGTTTCTACAAATTTGACCTTTTATGTGGCGGAGGATGAAAGGACAAAGTTTATTTTCAAAATTTGAAGAATTGGACACGCAAACCAGTCTGAATTATAGTTCTTGTTCTTCTTTTTCTTGTTCTTACTTTTCTTGTTCTTCTTATTTTTGCGAGAGGGAGAGAGAAAGAGACATACTGACAGAGAGACAGACAGACGAGAGACATGTAGACAGAAACTGACAGACAAGAGACAGGCAGACAGAGATTGGCAGACAAGAGACAGGCAGACAGAGACTGGCAGACAAGAGACAGGCAGACAGAGACTGGCAGACAGGACACAGGCAGACAAGAGACAGGCAGACAGAGACTGGCAGACAAGATACGGGCAGACAGAGACTGGCAGACAAGATACAGGCAGACAGAGACTGGCAGACAAGAGACAGGCAGACAGAGACTGGCAGACAAGAGACAGGCAGACAAGAGACAGGCAGACAAAGAGTGGCAGACAAGACACAAGCAGACAGAGTCTGGCATACACAGATAGACAGATATATATATATATATATAGAGAGAGAGAATAATATGCAGAGTGCTACACAAGCATGTTTATTCAGTCATCAGATAACGTGTCGGTAAGCTTTGACAAATCTTATATCTCACTTTGAACGATTCATGACGCGTCCAATCAGATCACTTTTTGCGCACCACGTGGCCTGCCCCTTCACACATTTTATCTCTCGGCACATCACAGCTAAAACAGCCGAGAGAGGAGCACAGAAATAATGATGTCAGCTGAGAGAGGAGCACAGAAATAATGATGTCAGCTGAGAGAGGAGCACAGAAACAATGATGTCAGCTGAGAGAGGAGCACAGAAATAATGATGTCAGCCGAGAGAGGAGCACAGAAATAATGATGTCAGCTGAGAGAGGAGCACAGAAACAATGATGTCAGCTGAGAGAGGAGCACAGAAATAATGATGTCAGCCGAGAGAGGAGCACAGAAATAATGATGTCAGCTGAGAGAGGAGCACAGAAATAATGATGTCAGCTGAGAGAGGAGCACAGAAATAATGATGTCAGCTGAGAGAGGAGCACAGAAACAATGATGTCAGCTGAGAGAGGAGCACAGAAATAATGATGTCAGCCGAGAGAGGAGCACAGAAATAATGATGTCAGCTGAGAGAGGAGCACAGAAACAATGATGTCAGCTGAGAGAGGAGCACAGAAATAATGATGTCAGCCGAGAGAGGAGCACAGAAACAATGATGTCAGCTGAGAGAGGAGCACAGAAACAATGATGTCAGCCGAGAGAGGAGCACAGAAACAATGATGTCAGCTGAGAGAGGAGCACAGAAACAATGATGTCAGCTGAGAGAGGAGCACAGAAATAATGATGTCAGCTGAGAGAGGAGCACAGAAACAATGATGTCAGCTGAGAGAGGAGCACAGAAATAATGATGTCAGCTGAGAGAGGAGCACAGAAACAATGATGTCAGCTGAGAGAGGAGCACAGAAACAATGATGTCAGCTGAGAGAGGAGCACAGAAACAATGATGTCAGCTGAGAGAGGAGCACAGAAACAATGATGTCAGCTGAGAGAGGAGCACAGAAATAATGATTTCAGCTGAGAGAGGAGCACAGAAACAATGATGTCAGCTGAGAGAGGAGCACAGAAACAATGATTTCAGCTGAGAGAGGAGCACAGAAACAATGATGTCAGCTGAGAGAGGAGCACAGAAACAATGATTTCAGCTGAGAGAGCAGAACAGAAACAATTATGTCAGCTGAGAGAGGAGCACAGAAACAATGATGTCTATAGAGAGAACACAGAAACAATGATATCTGTAGAGAGAGAACAGAAACAATGATGTCTGTAGAGAGATGACAGAAACAATGATGTCTGTAGAGAGATGACAGAAACATTGATGTCTGTAGAGAGAATAGAAACAATGATGTCTGTAGAGAGAACAGAAACAATGATGTCTGTTGAGAGAACAGAAACAATGATGTCTGTAGAGAGATGACAGAAACAATGATGTCTGTAGAGATAATAGAAACAATGATGTCTGTAGAGAGATGACAGAAACAATGATGTCTGTAGAGAGAATAGATACAATGATGTCTGTAGAGAGATGACAGAAACATTGATGTCTGTAGAGAGAATAGAAACAATGATGTCTGTAGAGAGATGACAGAAACAATGATGTCTGTAGAGAGATGACAGAAACAATGATGTCTGTAAAGAGATGACAGAAACAATGATGTCTGTAGAGAGAACAGAAACATTGATGTCTGTAGAGAGAATAGAAACAATGATGTCTGTAGAGAGAATAGAAACAATGATGTCTGTAGAGAGATGACAGAAACAATGATGTCTGAGAGAGATGACAGAAACAATGATGTCTGTAGAGAGAACAGAAACAATGATGTCTATAGAGAGAACAGAAACACTGATGTCTATAGAGAGATGACAGAAACAATGATGTCTGTACAAGTACACACTCCCGTCACCTGTTAATATTGATTGTGTAGGTGGTAGTTTGGTTGTATGAGATGTGTGGTTGTTTCTAACTGTGTGATAAGAAGCTTGATTGATACTTATATTTTGCGATAATTAAAATATATATGCACTACGGCTCCCTCTAATTATGTCAGTCCGTAAATATAGCGGAGAGCAAAACCTCTATCTTAATGCGAAGAAAACGAAATTGATGACAACTGACAAAACAAACAAGGCAGCTGAAATATGCATCAATGAGGAAAAACTGGAAGAAGTGGAGAGTTTTGAATATTTTGTTTCATTACTAACTAATAATGGAGATACAATGAGGTTAATTAAAAGGAGGACATCTATCGCTCTTCAGAAAGTAAAACAACTAAAGAAGCTGGAGAGAGACCTGTGAGACCTGGACACTTAACATATGCCTGTGAGACCTGGACACTTAACATATGCCTGTGAGACCTGGAACTTAACATATGCTTGTGAGACCTGGACACTTAACATATGCCTGTGAGACCTGGACACTTAACATATGCCTGTGAGACCTGGACACTTAACATATGCCTGTGAGACCTGGAACTTAACATATGCTTGTGAGACCTGGACACTTAACATATGCCTGTGAGACCTGGACACTTAACATATGCTTGTGAGACCTGGACACTTAACATATGCCTGTGAGACCTGGACACTTAACATATGCCTGTGAGACCTGGACACTTAACTTATGCCTGTGAGACCTGGACGCTTAACATATGCCTGTGAGACCTGGACACTTAACATATGCCCGTTAGACCTGGGCAATTAACAAAACAGCTGAGAAACACATAAATGCCTGTGAATGTAAATGCTACAAAAGAGTTCTTCAAATATCATTGGCATAAAAAGGAACAAATATATCCATACTACAAGAACTTAATATTGAAGGTTGGTTAGTAAGGAAGATTAAACAGAGAAAACTGAAATGTTTTGGACAATTTAAACGTTATGAGAATTTAGAGAAGACAGTCCTGGAAGGGTCATCATCATCATCATCATGTGCCGTGCCGACTGGCGTTGGCTGTTATGCTTCTCCAGAGTACCCGATCCTTCATGCAGGCCATCCTCTCACACCATCCCGTCAGACTGCCAGTATCATTTCTCTTGTCTTCCTCTTGATCTTCTTCCTTCTATTTTTCCTGTTGTTATAATATTTTCAGTGCCCCCTCTTCTCATTGCATGTCCTATGAAAGTACATTGTCTCTCTTTCTTATCTTTTTGACAAGGTTTTTTGTCTTTCCAGCTCTTCTCATACATTCTTCATTAGTTATTTTTGCTGTCCAGGGGATTCGCAACATTCTTCTAATAAACCACATTTCTGCTGCTTCCAATGATTTTTGTGCAGACTTGCCTATTGTCCATGATTCACTTCCATATAACAAGATAGGTTCAATATAGCATTTTAGGACTCGTTTTCTAACATTCATTGATAAAGATGTGTTAGCTAATATGTTTCTCATTCTCTGAAATGCAGTCTTTGCTTGGCCTATTCTGTTCCTAATTTCTGTTCTGCATTTCCCATCTGAAGTTATTAATGCTCCAAGGTATTTGAATTTCTGCACCTGCTTTAGAATAGTTCCGTTTAATTTAATACTGCATGCTGGTGGATTCTGTTTCTTAGATATAACCATAGTCTCTGTCTTTTTGATGTTCACAGTAAGGCCTTTCTGTTCACTTCCTTTGGCGACTTTATCCAAGAGATTTTGCAGGTATTGTTGGTTCTCAGCTATCAGTACTGTGTATCAGCATACCGAAGGAAGGGTACGTAATGGGAAAAAGAAACAGAGGAAAACCAAGGCAACGATGGCTGCAAGACATCGTTGATGTTCTGCGAATGAACGCATCAGCAGCAAGGCATTTTCTTACAACCGAGAGGCCTAAAGGAGAACTGTTAGGGAGGTAAAGTTCTGCAACGGACATACAAATGACTGACTGACTGACTTCAAAATGCATAAATTTGGGAACAACTACCACATGGTAGCGTAGATGTTACCATCAGCTTCTATAGTAAATATATACAGACTGATTTGAAGAAAAAAACTGAAATGTCCAGACAAGAACCCAGGTCTCAGTGTTTATTAAACAGCCAAGTTTTAAAGAACGACTTTTCGGCCTGGGATAAACGCGATGAATTTTAACCAAGGGCGAGAAATTCTTGACTTGAAATCATTAACCCATAATGGCCCGAGTTTTGAGTGAGAGACTGAAGCAGTAAACAGGGTTATAAATTTATGGATTGGACTCCAGATTTTCTGAGTTAACTTTATGACTTGATATTCATGAGATCGTGGTGGTTCCTAAGTTGTTCTTCCTGGATTCATGGTTGCTCTTGGTCTTCCCGTAAGCGTGTTAGTTTTCTAACTTGTTCTTCTCGAGACTGTGGTAGTTTTTAACTTGGTCTTCCTCAGATAGTGGTAGTTTCTAACTTGATCTTTCTAGATTTGCTTTAGTTTCTAACTTGATCTGTCTAGATTTGCTTTAGTTTCTAATTTGCTATTCCTGAGATCGTAATAGTTTCTAACTTGATCTTCCTAAGTCTGTGTTAGTTTCTATCTTGTTTTTCCTAGGTTTGTGCTAGTATTTAGCTTGATCCTCCAAGACATCCAGTGACACCAATGAAGACAGCATATTCAGACAACACATAATGGGAAAATGGTTATTGTGTCTGATCTTGACACAGAAAAATATGATGGTCTCTGACATACAAACCGTGAAACAGAACACACTCTTGTAGATGTGGCCAACCCAGTGTTATCTGCAGTGCCAAGGAAAGCTGGAGATATCGTATGTGACCAACATGTCATATTTACCTTGATAAGACCCACCACACAAAGATCATGAACTTCGTACCACAGAAAAGACACACAAACTACAGGAGGAGAACGAGCTGACAGTGTTGTAGAAAAAAAAAGATGGTAAACATAACTTTTACGTTAGAACAAAACTATAACAATCACTAGGTGAAATCTGTGCTGTTATAACAATCACTGGGTGACATCTGTGCTGTTATAACAATCACTGGGTGACATCTGTGCTGTTATAACAATCACTGGGTGACATCTGTGTTGTTATAACAATCACAGGGTGACATATGTGTTGTTATAACAATCACAGGGTGAAGTCTGTGCTGTTATAGCAATCACTGGGTGAAGTCTGTGCTGTTATAGCAATCACTGGATGAAGTCTGTGCTGTTACAACAATCACTGGGTGAAGTCTGCGCTGTTATAACAATCACTGGGTGAAGTCTATGTTGTTATAGCAATCACTGGGTGATATCTGTGCTGTTATAGCAATCACTGGGTGACATCTGTGCTATTATAGCAATCACTGGGTGAAGTCTGTGCTGTAGAAGAGACCTACTACCAAAGACGGAGCCTAAGAAAGTTAATGAACTGCTTGGAAGACTACACTTGAGCGCGAAAGAGCAAAGAATTATTGTAAAATGTTACACTAACTAAAAACCAGCGCAATGAGCTGAAACCGCGAACAAGACAAGGAAGTGGTGTTCAGACTGCAGCCATTGGTTCAGCAGAGGTTTGTTTAATTAGCCAGATTCTTAACGTTAACACTTGGGTTACCTCCCCTCGGACGTGAAAGTCTACTTTATTCTATTTTTTGTTCTGTTTATTATATTCAATTCTATTTTATTTCAGGTTGGAGAGTCAGTTAAAGTTCATGATGTAAAAACTGAATGGATAATTTTGTTACATCAAACTGTTGATAAAAATGGAGACCGATTAGTCGACATGTAACTAAATTGTGCTGGTTTATTAAAAGCTACTGTCAAAAAGAAATGAATAGTCTGTTTGCTCCTACAATTCTTAATGCTGACTCTAGTGATAGACTATGAAAGTGTGCCCAGCCCTGCGGATCTACGTAGCCAAATCTGGCCGGGGAAACGGAACCGGACACTAAAACTGTGGGACTCAAACCAGCACTTTAATATAAAAAAAACGAAACGTCACAAATTTGTAGCCGTTAAGTAACAAAGCTGTTCCTACCTTTTTCCTAGTTTATACATTTTTGGTATCACAGATTTGCCGCAGCGCTTTGTATATGGTTGTATAAAAAAAAGGTAAACGTAAAGGTAATCTTGTCATGCCTTAGAGGCACATAGGGATATGGTGTTAGTGCCCATAATTTCCACTAATTATTGTGTGTTAAAAAGCTTCAACAATACCATATCGTTAAAAGACATAACGGCTTAGACAATACCACATCACTAAAAGACATAAAAGCTTAGACAATACCACATCACTAAAAGACATAAAAGCTTAGACAATACCACATCGCTAAAAGACATAAAAGCTTAGACAATCTTATCTTATAT
Source organism: Achatina immaculata (assembly GCA_009760885.1). Classification (NCBI taxonomy): domain Eukaryota; kingdom Metazoa; phylum Mollusca; class Gastropoda; order Stylommatophora; family Achatinidae; genus Lissachatina; species Lissachatina immaculata. The sequence goes on along the minus strand of CM019702.1, from coordinate 43,058,340 downwards.
CTTATATCCTTCCCGTGCCGTTAAACGTCACATAAGGCTTGCAAAGTAGTTCGCCAATTTTTCCTGTCTTCAGCGAGTCTTTCAACCTCATCAAGGGATTTTATGCCTGTTAATTTGGCCTCTCTTAACAATGTCCTCTTCAGAGTTTCCGCGGTCTGTCTCTTTTTCTTTGGCCTGTTGTGTTCCACTTGATAGCTTGTTTTGGGATTCTCTGATCATTTCTTCTCATCAAGTGACCAACATATGTCCATCTCCTTTTCCTGATCACCCATAAGTCTAGTTGGTGTTCAGTCATCTGTCTTATCTCTGCATTGTTCTTAAATTCGTTCCACTTGATGCCGAGTATTTTCCTTAGGCATTTGTTTTCAAAAGAGTCTAATTTCTTTTCTATTTCTTTAGTTGTTTTCCAGCTTTCGCATGCATAAATGAGTGTGGATATTACATTTGAATTGAATAGTCTTAACTTGGTTTTTGTGCTTATAACTTTTGAATTCCATATGTTCTCAAGATTCTTGAAGATCGATGCTGCTTTTGCAATTCTGTTTCTAACTTCCTTTCTAGTGTCACCATCCTGGTCTATGTAGCAGCCAAGGTATGCACATTGATTGACTTCTTCAATATCTGTTCCTTCTATGTGTACTTTTCCATTTTGATTAAGGGGAATTTTTATTATTTTTGTTTTGTCCTTGTTAATTTCAAGTCCTATTTTGCTAGCCAGTGAAAACATGCTATCTGTTTTTTCTTGCATGGAATTCACATTATTACTGATAAGAGTTATGTCATCAGCAAAATCAAGTTCTTCTAGTTGGGTCTCATGTACCCAGTCAATACCTGTGTTACCTGTGCAGCATTTTTCATTATGAAGTCTATTGTAATCCCAAAAAGTAAAGGAGACAGCATACATCCTTGTTTCACACCTGTTTCAATCTGGAACCACTCACTCATCCCTTCTTCTGTCTTGACTGCTCAAACATACCCATTGAAGAAAAGTCCTTAATGATGTTGACAATTTTAGATGGTATTCCATATAGACTTAAAATTCTCCATAATGAATCTCTGTGTATGCTATCAAATGCATTTTTAAAGTCTGTGAAGTTCAGTATTAATGGTTTGTGCTTTTCAGTATGTTCTTCAAGTATTATTCTGAGAGTAAAGATCTGATCGAGACAGCTTCGCCCTTTTCGAAATCCTGCTTGTTCTTCTCTCATTGCAGTATCCACTATATCTTTAAGTCTTTTCAAAATGACCTTGCAAAATACTTTTGACATAACTGATATTAAGGTTACTCCTCTCCAATTGTTACAGTCACTAAGGTTGCCTTTTTTTTTTTGGTATTTTAACAATGATTCCTTTCTTCCAATTAGAAGGGACCTTTTCTTCTTTCCAAATCTTGTTAAACATTCTCTGTAGTTGTCTCATGTTGTCACTATTGATAGCTTTTAGCATTTCGGGTGTTATTTCATCTTCACCTGCAGTTTTGTTGTTAGCCATTAAATTCACTGCTGTTTCAATTTCATGCAATTTAATTTTATCTAGGTTGACATTTAGTTGTGGGGCTGGTAAGTCGGTTTCAAGGTTTAACAATTCTTTTGGGTGTGGTCGATTAAGTATTTCTTGGAAGTGTTCAGCCCATCTTTGCTTTTGGTTTTTATTTGATGTTAATAGTGTTCCAGTTTTGCTAAGGATTGATCTTTCTTTAGATGTAATAGTACCTGTTAGCCTCTTTTGTATGTTATATAAAGTTTTGCTGTCTCCTGTTGTTGTTGCTTTTTCTATCTCTTTCGCCATATTGTCTATGTATTCTCTTTTATCCCCTCTAGCTGAACTTTTTACTTTCTTGTCTATTTCTCTGTATGTTGCTTTCGCCAGATCTTTGCCAAGATCTGTTTTTGCATTCAACATGTCTAATTTGAATGCTCGTCTTTCATGTATATACTTCCATGTTTTTTTTTTCTGATATCCATGCTTTTCTATGTGTTTTTTTTCAGTCCAGCACTTACTTTTGCTGCTGTGATTATGGCTGTGCTGTAAGAATTCCATAATTCATCTACACCTATCTTCTCATCTTCACAATTAGACAATACCATATCGTTAAAAGATAAAAAGAACTTTGACAAACAAATTGCTGAAGAAACATAACAGCTCAGACAACGAAATATCGTTAAGAAACGTGATGTTTTATACTCTAACATATCACTAACTGTCATTATTTTCTATTTACACTGCGATAAATATGAGGTATTTTATACACAGCTGTATTCATAGCACTATGGATTGTAGTTACATCTATTTTTAGAGCGAAAAGAACTTTTGTTTCTCCATCAGTGAAGAGCTCATCTACCAACACGGAATCTGCGGGTAATGAAAATCGTCTTAGATAATAATCAGAATAAAATCAAGCTGACCAAATCATAGATCTAAATATCAATAGAAAAATCTCTGTAACTCTTATCAGCCCGTCCTTGTACCCTGACGTCCATACTGAAGAGATACAGTGGACATAGGGACGCCGGTGCTTTCAGGGGAAGATAACAGCGCTCTCTGGTGGGTCGCCAGTGATTGCCCCTTGTCACTTTCCATCGGAGCTGAGACGCGTGTTTTAGGAAACTTAGCGCGGAGTAATATTAGAATATCGATAAGTTTTATTACTGCTCACGAAGGATGAAATTCTGGCCTCTACAGGACAGTAATATTTGGAAGAATTTCATGTCATTAAACAAATGAATTTTTGACTTTCTCTTTTTAAGAGTAACATTTAGCCATCAAACAGTGGTGAGTGTTACAGTCGTCTGGAGATATTAATTCTAGAAGCCACTTGTTGTAGAGGTCGCAAGTAGTATAATCGATAGAGAATTATGCTGTCATGCGAGGGCTGATACCTGCACATTCTAATCGATCCAGCTGTAAAAAAGTGCATTAAAATTGTTGGGGCGAAAGCTGCAAAGCTGGATAATGTGTGCATGCAGGGTGAGGTACACTACACCGCATTGAGCTTAGAAATCTAAGTGCATGAAGGGAAGCTATGATGCAACGCAGAAATCATTTCCATGAATATAAGCCCACGTAGGACTCCAGGCAACAGCGGTGAGCGAGTCACTGCGAGAGTTTTGTCTTGTTGGAAGTTGAGTGGAAGTTTATTTTGTGGTGTGTGGATTCAAGGTTTGTTTTATGGTGTGTGGGTTCAAGGTTTGTTTTATGGTGTGTGGGTTCAAGGTTTGTTTTCTGGTGTGTGGGTTCAAGGTTTGTTTTATGGTGTGTGAGTTCAAGGTTTGTTTTGTTTTGTGTGAGTTCAAGGTTTGTTTTGTGGTATGTGAGTTGAAGGTTTGTTTTGTGGTGTGTGAGTTCAAGGTTTGTTTTGTGGTGTGTGGGTTCAAGGTTTGTTTTGTGGTATGTGAGTTCAAGGTTTGTTTTGTGATGTGCGAGTTCAAGGTTTGTTTTGTGGTGTGTGAGTTCCAGGTTTGTTTTGTGGTGTGTGAGTTCCAGGTTTGTTTTATGGTGTGTGAGTTCAAGGTTTGTTTTGTAGTGTGTGAGTTCAAAGTAAAGACTAAATGGACCTTATCTCCATTTCTTGAAGCAGTCCATCCATGTCTTGATGTCCATTCATCTCTTATTGTTCTTCATCAATCTCTTGATGTCCATTAATCTCTTGATATTGTACATCCATCTCCTATTGTTTATTCATTGATTGATGATGTCCATCTCTTGATCCCATCTTTCTCGTGATGCTTCCATTCACCTCTAGATGCTGTCCATCCAGTCTTTGAAATTGTCCAGCAATCTCTTGATCTTGTCCATATTCATGACATGTTCTTGTTCACTATTTACTGATTTCCTTTCGGTTCTTGCTACTGCTAGCTTTTGGTGTTACCCCTCCCCCCCCAACCTCGTGATGTTTTCCACCCCCCTATTTATGTTGTACATGAATCTCTTACTGGTGCTCATCCATATTTACCGGTGCTAACCTCTTAACTTTAGGCCTTAACTCTTTTTTTTTTCCCAGCGGTGCCTGCATGTCTCTTAACAAAAGCAGCACATTCTCTTCTTCTCGTGTTTCTTGTAAGCGATGAATGATATGCTCCCACAGTTACTTTTCTTCTCGGTGTCTAGATATCATCTCCCACAGTTACTTTTCTTCTTGGTGTCTAGATATCATCTCCCACAGTTACTTTTCTTCTTGGTGTCTAGATATCATCTCCCACAGTTACTTTTCTTCTTGGTGTTTAGATATCATCTCCTACAGTTACTTTTCTTCTTGGTGTCTAGATATCATCTCCCACAGTTATTTTTCTTCTTGGTGTCTAGATATCATCTCCCACAGTTACTTTTCTTCTTGGTGTCTAGATATCATCTCCTGTAGTTACTTTTCTTCTCGGTGTCTAGATATCATCTCCTGCAGTTACTTTTTTTCTCGGTGTCTAGATATCATCTCCTAGTTACTTTTCTTCTCGGTGTCTAGATATCATCTCCTAGTTACTTTTCTTCTCGGTGTCTAGATATCATCTCCCACAGTTACTTTTCTTCTCGGTGTCTATATATCATCTCCTACAGTTACTTTTCTTCTCGGTGTCTAGATATCATCTCCTAGTTACTTTTCTTCTCGGTGTCTAGATATCATCTCCGACAGTTACTTTTCTTCTTGGTGTCTAGATATCATCTCCCACAGTTACTTTTCTTCTCGGTGTCTAGATATCATCTCCTAGTTACTTTTCTTCTCGGTGTCTAGATATCATCTCCCACAGTTACTTTTCTTCTCGGTGTCTAGATATCATCTCCCACAGTTACTTTTCTTCTCGGTGTCTAGATATCATCTTCCACAGTTACTTTTCTTCTCGGTGTCTAGATATCATCTCCCACAGTTACTTTTCTTCTCGGTGTCTAGATATCATCTCCCACAGTTACTTTTCTTCTCGGTGTCTAGATATCATCTCCCACAGTTACTTTTCTTCTCGGTGTCTAGATATCATCTCCCACAGTTACTTTTCTTCTCGGTGTCTAGATATCATCTCCTAGTTACTTTTTCTTCTCGGTGTCTAGATATCATCTCCCACAGTTACTTTTTCTTCTCGGTGTCTAGATATCATCTCCTAGTTACTTTTTCTTCTCGGTGTCTAGATATCATCTCCTAGTTACTTTTTCTTCTCGGTGTCTATATCACGGTCTGCAGAACTAGTGCCACAGTGCCCTGTGTGACGAAATAAGGCTCAGCAACAGCACTTAGTTTTGGGTCATCTTATAACCTAGGGCCTGTAGGGGGTGGAAGCGTTGCCTAACTGACAGCTGCCAGGTCAGACTTCCTTATAAGCTCCGTCACATTCGGGACCAGCCCCTGTTCGACACAGTTACGAGTGATGTGGTCAGTGTCATGCCTGACTGTCCTTCCCTTCCCAGCCCCAGAAGAAGCTCAGCACCTACAACAGGATTGACCTGGAAGCTTTCGTCCAGGTCCAACACCTAGCATCCTCCATGAGAAGTCAGTACACTGATCACTTCGCTACTCAGCGTTCGGTATGTCTAAAATATTTCAGTATTTCTCTCTTCACTTCAAGCTGTTAGAAACATTCCTTACTTTCTATATATATTTTTTCCCCTAGAAATTATCCATCATGTTTTAAACCTACAGGTCACAATCTTATATACATCTAGACACAATCATATTTCTAAGTACTCAATCTTGTTTTTTTCACATATTTCTTTCTATAAGTTTCTATAGAATTATTTCTCCTTACAGAAAACTATTTTGCTAATGGTTTTATCAACGACTCTTCTGTGAGGCTTCCTCATATGGAAGGAATTTGCTGTATTTTGTAACAAACTTTGTTAACATTACTCACAACGTTACGCCATGTACTGTCATATGCTACATAAAAATAACATTGTTAACTCCCTTTTCTGTTAAAATGACTGCACTAACAAGAGCAAAGCGTGGGCTACGATTGGTGATTCTTGGTACTCTGTATATACTGTAGCTATGATTTTGGTATCTATTCATTTTCCAGCTCTGGGGAAGATTGCAGGAATCTATAACTGAATCAAATATGCATGCTATCCACCACGGTTCACTGGTTCCATTAAAACATGTCAGCTCGATATTCTGGGAAAGAAACTGAAGCGAAGATGGCTTTTGACGGGTCAGTTTAGTTGAGTGACAGTGGCCACGTCTGGGCTCCATGACAACAGACAGGGGGGATTTTTAGGAACTGGTTACATCTATCTATCTATCTATCTATCTATCTATCTATCTATCTATCTATCTATCTATCTATCTATCTATCTATCTATCTATCTATCTATCTATCTATCTATCTATCTATCTATCTATCTATCTATCTATCTGTCTGACTGTCTGTCTGTCTGACTGTCTGACTGACTGTCTGTCTGACTGACTGTCTGTCTGTCTGTCTGACTGTCTGACTGACTGTCTGTCTGACTGACTGTCTGTCTGACTGACTATCTGTTTGTCTGACTGTCTGTCTGTCTGTCTGCCTGTCTTTGTATTACGCACTGCCACCCGATGCCCCTCTGCTCCGTGTACCCCTCCCCATCAAACCTGTTACCCCCTATGTCCAGTCACTTCCACCAAAGTCTGCCTGAGTCTGGTTTTTCTGGGTAAATCTCATCTCCTGCTGCCTGAGCCTTAAGTCTGCAGGAGATCAGAGAAAAGAATTAGATCACATAGGACATGATTAAGTTCTCAATCTCACAACCACCTCCCCTCCTCCTCCTCCCTCTCTCCATCTCCAGTTCTTCAATTCCCCCAGACTTGTTGCCGACAGAGATCACATCTCTGGGGATTTTGTGTCAGTCCTTTATCCTTTCCTCTTTTGTCCATTTCCCCCTTTATTTTGTATCATTTTCTGTCGTCATTTGTGTCCCTTACTTCAGCAGACTCACTTTTGTAGCTACGCTACTTTAAGTCAACATTTTCCTGGCTGTACTTAACGTCCCCATGTGGTGACTGTAGCCTGAGTTAAAGTCCAGGGAAAAAAGTTCCCTGTGAGCACCCTCTTGTGGAAGGAGGGTAGTGTTTCTACTTGAGTAGGCAGGATGAAATCTATGTAAAATATGGCAAGATAGACACGACAGTTGCAGTAAGGGAGCCAAGACAGATACAATAATTGCAGAATAGGAGCCAAGACAGATACAATAATTGCAGAATAGGAGCCAAGATATAACTACATCATGGGAGCCATGAAAGATACGATAGTTGCATTATGGGAGCCAAGATAGATACGACAGTTGCAGTACGGGAGCCAAGACAGATACGATGGCTGCAGTATGGAGGTTAAGATAGCTTAGATAATCACAGTTTTGGTAGACATTAAACTTAGTAATGCATGGATTTAATCATTTAGCCATTTAATTTCACTGATCCCAGTACTGTCGGCACATTACCTTCATTGACCCCAGTAGTGTCATCACATTACCTTCATTGACTTCAGTACTGTCATCACATTACCTTCATTGACCCCAGTTCTGTCAGCATATTACCTTCATTGACCCCAGTACTGTCATCACATTACCTTCATTGACCACAGTACTGTCATCACATTACCTTCATTCATCCCAACATTATCACCACATTACCTGCTTCTTGCTCTGAGATTTGATGAGAAGGCAAAGAGCCAGAACGTCTCCGAGAAGAACACAAAGTATAAAAGAAAGATGATGATTAGAAAAAAAAAGGCAAGAGTAGCTAAAACTAAGATCAAGAGGAAGACCAAGAGAAATGATACTGGACAGTCTGACGGGATGGTGTGAGAGGAGATCACCAACTGAGCTGATGGCCTGCATGAAGGATCGTCTACTCTGGAGGAGCATAATAGCCAACTCCAGTCGGAACGGCACCTGATGATGATGATGAGCTAAAACCTGGCTCAAGATATGTCTAAGTAGAGGAATTTTTTTTTCTGTACCACTTGTGACTTGAGTATTGTCTCATATTCTTGAAACTGGATTTTCCGTTGTGTCCCTTTTATTCAAGCCGTAACAAGGGTCTTAAGTGTGGCCCGTTCTGCAGCTCGACGTTTTCCTTCTTTTCATAAGCAGTTTTAATAATAACTGAGTCCTCGAATGTACATCTGAGTCCATTATAGTGTGGCGGGAAAAGGTCTTCAGTCCAAACAATCGACAGAGAAGACAGTCGACAGAGAAGACAGTCGACTATCGATTGAACTAGTCTTGCCTCCTGCGGAAGCTGTACTCCGTGGGGAAACTTAAGAGTATAGGGGGAACTAAGAGTATAGGAGAAACTAAGAGTATAGGGGAAACTAAGAGTATATAGGAAACTATAGAGGAAACTAAGAGTATAGGGGAAACTAAGAGTATAGGGTGAACTAAGAGTATAGAGGAAACTAAGAGTATAGGGGAAACTAAGAGTATAGGGTGAACTAAGAGTATATGGGAAACTAAGAGTATAGGGGAAAATAAGAGTATAGAGGAAACTAAGAGTATAGGGGAAACTAAGAGTATAAAGGAAACTAAGAGTATAGGGGAAACCAAGAGTATAGGGGAAACTAAGAGTATAGGGTGAACTAAGAGTATATGGGAAACTAAGAGTATAGGGGAAAATAAGAGTATAGAGGAAACTAAGAGTATAGGGGAAACTAAGAGTATAAAGGAAACTAAGAGTATAGGGGAAACCAAGAGTATAGGGAAAACTAAGAGTATAGGGTGAACTAAGAGTATATGGGAAACTAAGAGTATAGAGGAAACTAAGAGTATAGGGTGAACTAAGAGTATAGAGGAAACTAAGAGTATAGGGGAAACTAAGAGTATAAAGGAAACTAAGAGTATAGGGGAAACTAAGAGTATAAAGGAAACTAAGAGTATAGGGGAAACTAAGAGTATAAAGGAAACTAAGAGTATAGAGGAAACTAAGAGTATAAAGGAAACTAAGAGTATAGAGGAAACTAAGAGTATAGGGGAAACTAAGAGTATAAAGGAAACTAAGAGTATAGGGGAAACCAAGAGTATAGAGGAAACTAAGAGTATAGGGGAAACTAAGAGTATAAAGGAAACTAAGAGTATAGGGGAAACTAAGAGTATAGAGGAAACTAAGAGTATAGGGGAAACTAAGAGTATAGAGGAAACTAAGAGTATAGGGGAAACGCTGTATGTTCTGTTTCCGTTTTGCAGTTGGTTCAGATTATTCTCATATATATTATATATATATATATATATTTCGTATGTTTTTATAGGAGAATGTATGTTTATGTGCTGTCAGTGTATAAATTTATATGTGTTAGATTATATGTGAACACACTGAGAGAAACAGAGACTTGAATGTTTACGTTAGTTGTTTTTCATGAAATTCATTGATGTCTGATCTGTCTTCAGTTCTCTTTCAAGTTGTGTCTTCAAATTAGCCATTACTCTTACGCAGCGTAAAGCTGTGTGTATTTACGTCCCCTCTGTCTTATCTGCACCTTTTAAAAAATCATTTTTCTTATCTGTACCACGTTTTTTTTAGTTTCCTTTTCTGGTGTAGTACCATCCTTGTTTAGATCTCTCTCTCTCTCTCTCTCTCTCTCTCTCTTTCTCTCTCTGCTTACCTCTACTGGAAGCTATTTTAACACCGCTTTTCCAATTTTATAAACTCTAAAACAGACTTCCTCTATCATTGTTGCACAATACATCTGGAAGATCAATACATAATAAATCACATAACACTAGCTGATCCTTCCTATTTCGGACACATCATTAAAAATAGTTCACCCTATGACCCGGAATTACTAGCTTACAGAAGAAAATGTAGCTTTTCTTTCCTTATTTTAAACAAGTTAAGAAAGTCCACCCCAACATTTTAATTACGGTGAAAGTCAATTAATTTCTGTGCGACGGTACAAACGTTTCCTGTGTTCAAATCACGTGCTGTCCGTACGCTTTATTATACTGAAACTTGTGACTTTTTTAATATACTTGGTTAATTTTTAACATTTTTCTTTTTAATAATCGCAAACTTCGTTAAAGTTCCACAGAAAGCCGTGAACATGTTTCTATTTGTACAACTGACGGAGCTTTCCTGGCTGCGAGTGGCCAAGGCTTTGATTGAATATTTGATTTTTTGTTTGTTTTTGTTTCCACGTTATATTGTCAGGAATTTGTCATCAAAATGTGACAGTATTTCATGATTTGTTCAGTTGTTCACGTGGTGCTGAGTGGTCACACGTTGGTGATCATGCGCTGGTTCTGTTGTTTTTCATCACTTGACTATCGTGGATGTTCTCGTGTATGAAGGCTCATCTACAGGCCACCGGCAGAACATGGCTGTTCTTCTAGTTCAAGGGTGTTCTTCTTTTCTGTTCACATGGATGCTCTCGGCTTCCGTTCATGTTCCTTGACTTCTGCTCACATGGATGTTCTTGACTTCTGTTTACGTGGATGTTTTTGACTTCTGTTCACGCTGATGTTTTTAGCTTCTGTTCACATGGATATTATTGGCTTCTGTTCACATTGATGTTCTTGATTTCTGTTCACATGGATATCCTTGGCTTCTGTTCACACTGATGTTCTTGACTTCTGTTCACATAGATTTCTTGACTTCTGCTCATATGAATGTTCTTGGCTTATGTTCATATGAATGTTCTTGGCTTCTGTTCATATGGATGTTTTTGGCTTCTGTTCACATGGATGTTCTTGACTTCTGTTCACATGGCTCTGTTCTTTTGAGTGTTATTGGCTTCTGTTCACATGGGTGTTCTTGGCTTCTGTTGACATGGATGTTTTTGGTTTCTAGTCACATGGATGTTTTTGGTTTCTAGTCACATGGATGTTTTTACTTCTGTTTACGTTAGTTGTTTTTCATGAAATTCATTGATGTCTGATCTGTCTTCAGTTCTCTTTCAAGTTGTGTCTTCAAATTAGCCATTACTCTTACGCAGCGTAAAGCTGTGTGTATTTACGTCCCCTCTGTCTTATCTGCACCTTTTAAAAAATCATTTTTCTTATCTGTACCACGTTTTTTTTAGTTTCCTTTTCTGGTGTAGTACCATCCTTGTTTAGATCTCTCTCTCTCTCTCTCTCTCTCTCTCTCTTTCTCTCTCTGCTTACCTCTACTGGAAGCTATTTTAACACCGCTTTTCCAATTTTATAAACTCTAAAACAGACTTCCTCTATCATTGTTGCACAATACATCTGGAAGATCAATACATAATAAATCACATAACACTAGCTGATCCTTCCTATTTCGGACACATCATTAAAAATAGTTCACCCTATGACCCGGAATTACTAGCTTACAGAAGAAAATGTAGCTTTTCTTTCCTTATTTTAAACAAGTTAAGAAAGTCCACCCCAACATTTTAATTACGGTGAAAGTCAATTAATTTCTGTGCGACGGTACAAACGTTTCCTGTGTTCAAATCACGTGCTGTCCGTACGCTTTATTATACTGAAACTTGTGACTTTTTTAATATACTTGGTTAATTTTTAACATTTTTCTTTTTAATAATCGCAAACTTCGTTAAAGTTCCACAGAAAGCCGTGAACATGTTTCTATTTGTACAACTGACGGAGCTTTCCTGGCTGCGAGTGGCCAAGGCTTTGATTGAATATTTGATTTTTGTTTGTTTTTGTTTCCACGTTATATTGTCAGGAATTTGTCATCAAAATGTGACAGTATTTCATGATTTGTTCAGTTGTTCACGTGGTGCTGAGTGGTCACACGTTGGTGATCATGCGCTGGTTCTGTTGTTTTTCATCACTTGACTATCGTGGATGTTCTCGTGTATGAAGGCTCATCTACAGGCCACCGGCAGAACATGGCTGTTCTTCTAGTTCAAGGGTGTTCTTCTTTTCTGTTCACATGGATGCTCTCGGCTTCCGTTCATGTTCCTTGACTTCTGCTCACATGGATGTTCTTGACTTCTGTTTACGTGGATGTTTTTGACTTCTGTTCACGCTGATGTTTTTAGCTTCTGTTCACATGGATATTATTGGCTTCTGTTCACATTGATGTTCTTGATTTCTGTTCACATGGATATCCTTGGCTTCTGTTCACACTGATGTTCTTGACTTCTGTTCACATAGATTTCTTGACTTCTGCTCATATGAATGTTCTTGGCTTATGTTCATATGAATGTTCTTGGCTTCTGTTCATATGGATGTTTTTGGCTTCTGTTCACATGGATGTTCTTGACTTCTGTTCACATGGCTCTGTTCTTTTGAGTGTTATTGGCTTCTGTTCACATGGGTGTTCTTGGCTTCTGTTGACATGGATGTTTTTGGTTTCTAGTCACATGGATGTTTTTGGTTTCTAGTCACATGGATGTTTTTACTTCTGTTCACATGGATGTTTTTTTTACCTCTGTTCATATGGATGTTCTTGACTTCTTTTCACATGGATGTTCTTGGTCTCTGTTCAATGGATGTTGTTAGTGGTTGGTGGAAACAAGAATCAACTTCCTGTCAGCGTATTTTCAGTTTTGATTTTTGTTGTTACTGACATGATGTATATAGAAGTATTAGATCATATACTGAACCAGCAGATCTCATAGTGAATCCCCACAGCTAGTGAATTTCACAGCTCGTGAATATCACAGCTTGTGAATCTCACGGATTGTGAATCCCATAGCTGGCGAATCCCACAGCTAGTGAATCTAAAAATATGGCTTTTATTATCATTACTTTCATACTCTGATTAACGCGTTTGACCTCCAGTGCTTTCTAAGACACGTGCTTAGTTTAGTTTAATATTTTAAATGTACAAAATTATATTAACACGGCAGCGGTTCCCCAAACTGGGGTTGGCAAGAAAGTCCTTTGAAAGTTGTTGATATTGTAAGTCTGAATTATGTACAGAACTTGAAAGAAGTTTAATTTACTACAAAAAGACCCCGAAAGGAAAGATGCACAAAAAAAAGAGGTGGAGGCAGGGGGGAGTTATGAAATTTATCACTGATTTCAGAGATCCATTATCTGACAAAGTTTTTGGGAACCACTGCGCTGCAAATCTCAGCTGATCATATGTAAAATGCTACAGCGTGAATGCAGAAATTCTAGTAACAAAAAGTAAGGTTATTTATGTATTAGTTATCTTGCTAGCAAGTGTTAGAAGTTTAGGTTCTACATTTTGAGCAGTCCTTGATATTTGCCATCAGACTGACTGCCTGTGAGTACTTCTGGCTACTGGTCAGTGGACTCCTCTCCTTACTGATTGCCTGTGAGTACTTCTGACACTTGGTCAGTGGACTCCACTCCTTACTGATTGTCCGTGAGTAGTTCTAACACTTGGTCAGTGGTCTCCTCTCCTTACTGATTGCCTGTGAGTACTTCTGACACTTGGTCAGTGGACTCCTCTCCTTACTGATTGCCTGTGAGGACTTCTGACACTTGGTCAGTGGACTCCTCTCCTTACTGATTGCCTGTGAGGACTTCTGACACTTGGTCAGTGGACTCCTCTCCTTACTGATTGCCTGTGAGTACTTCTGACACTTGGTCAGTGGACTCCACTCCTTACTGATTGCCTGTGAGTACTTCTGACACTTGGTCAGTGAACTCCTCTCCTTAATGATTGCCTGTGAGTACTTCTGACACTTGGTCAGTGGACTCCACTCCTTATTTCCTTTGAGATTTCCAGTGATTGCTGGATGCTCTAGCTTCTGCCTTCAGATCACTTCTCCCTAGAATTTTGCTAGTCTTCTCCTGCTGGTTTTAACCAGTTATCGTTTTTCTACAACATCTCCGAGAAGTTGGTTTTTTTTTTTTTTATTGTTGTTGTTCAGGCAGAAACCTGTTCCTTCTAGTTTCTGCCGGTTTGTTGGCCACAGCTCAAATCTTACAAGCAGAAAGCCATGTCTGCTCCACACATCTCTTGGCATATAAGGCCAACATTCTCTTATTTGCTATTTCTCTGTGTTTGTCAGTCATCAGATGATCTTCTATTTCCTGTCTGTATTGACGCTGTTAGCCTCATTTTATAACTGTTTATATTTTTTTATTTATTTATTTATTTTTTTTTTTGTTGCAAGATGGTGAGTTTGTCTTCCTATCTTTGATTTGATTCCAGCTGCGTATTTACTGTCTGCTATTATTCCAAATTTACATATTTCTATCAGTGCTTTTCCTCTTGCCTATTTATTGCATTAAAACTATTTTTGGTATTTTAAAATGATCATTTAGGAGGTAGTACTTGTCAAATCAGAAATCTAAAAAACTAAGCATGAATACGAAAATCAGGATATTTAAGAGTAATGTTCTAAGTGTACTATTCTATGGAAGTGAATGCTGGAAAATCACCAAAAACCATAGAAAACAAGTTGAATTCTTTCCAGACTAAATGTTTAAGAAAAATTTGAAAAATATTTTGGCCAAACACCATAAGAAATAACATCTTGTTCGCAGAAATGCAGATGAAGCCACTGACAGCAATTATGGAGGAAAGACGCTGGCGATGGTTGGGACATGTGCTCCGAATGACTGACAACTCACTACCAAAAATAGCACTAAGATGGACACCACAGGGGAGCAGAAGTAAGGGTAGACCAAAGGAGACATGGAGAAGAACAAAAGAGAGGAAGTTGAGCAATAGAGGGCTCACCTGGGCAAGAGCGGAAAAAAAAAGACAAGGGACAGGCATTTGTGGAAAACCTTTGCGGAAGCCCCATGTACCCTGGGCATTTAAAGTTCAGAGAGAGAGAAAGAGAGAGAGAGAAAGAGAGAGAATGAGAGAGAGATTTGTCAAATCGACAGACACGCGGCTTCTTGCTCAATTTGGAGTGTGAGATCTAATCCTACTCTTCACTTCTAATTCGTCATGAACCTCGCTGGTGCTATGGAGTACCTGTACTCTGCTGACATCCTCCTTCACGGGAGCGCTTATGGACTTATCAGACGAGGAGGGATGATAGCTATTTAACATTTCAACACTTTTCTTAACGTTATCATTGCCTCTCTCCTCTTGCTATTTGCTGATTTTATGTGATTAAAACGTTTGTACTTGACTGTATCATGTGATTAATACGTTCAGAACTGTCGTGTATCATGTGATTAATACGTTCAGAACTGTCGTGTATCATGTGATTAATACGTTCAGAACTGTCGTGTATCATGTGATTAATACGTTCAGAACTGTCGTGTATCATGTGATTAATACGTTCAGAACTGTCGTGTATCATGTGATTAATACGTTCAGAACTGTCGTGTATCATGTGATTAATACGTTCAGAACAGTCGTGTATCATGTGATTAATACGTTCAGAACTGTCGTGTATCATGTGATTAATACGTTCAGAACTGTCGTGTATCATGTGATTAATACGTTCAGAACTGTCGTGTATCATGTGATTAATACGTTCAGAACTGTCGTGTATCATGTGATTAATACGTTCAGAACTGTCGTGTATCATGTGATTAATACGTTCAGAACTGTCGTGTATCATGTGATTAATACGTTCAGAACTGTCGTGTATCATGTGATTAATACGTTCAGAACTGTCGTGTATCATGTGATTAATACGTTCAGAACTGTCGTGTATCATGTGATTAATACGTTCAGAACTGTCGTGTATCATGTGATTAATACGTTCAGAACTGTCGTGTATCATGTGATTAATACGTTCAGAACTGTCGTGTATCATGTGATTAATACGTTCAGAACAGTCGTGTATCATGTGATTAATACGTTCAGAACTGTCGTGTATCATGTGATTAATACGTTCAGAACTGTCGTGTATCATGTGATTAATACGTTCAGAACTGTCGTGTATCATGTGATTAATACGTTCAGAACTGTCGTGTATCATGTGATTAATACGTTCAGAACTGTCGTGTATCATGTGATTAATACGTTCAGAACTGTCGTGTATCATGTGATTAATACGTTCAGAACTGTCGTGTATCATGTGATTAATACGTTCAGAACTGTCGTATATCATGTGATTAATACGTTCAGAACAGTCGTGTATCATGTGATTAATACGTTCAGAACTGTCGTGTATCATGTGATTAATACGTTCAGAACTGTCGTGTATCATGTGATTAACACGTTCAGAACTGTCGTGTATCATGTGATTAATACGTTTAGAACAGTCGTGTATCATGTGATTAATACGTTCAGAACTGTCGTGTATCATGTGATTAATATGTTTAAAACAGTCATGTATCATGTGATTAATACGTTCAGAACTGTCGTGTATCATGTGATTAATACGTTCAGAACTGTCGTGTATCATGTGATTAACACGTTCAGAACAGTCGTGTATCATGTGATTAATACGTTCAGAACTGTCGTGTATCATGTGATTAATACGTTCAGAACTGTCGTGTATCATGTGATTAATACGTTCAGAACTGTCGTGTATCATGTGATTAATACGTTCAGAACTGTCGTGTATCATGTGATTAACACGTTCAGAACTGTCGTGTATCATGTGATTAATACGTTCAGAACAGTCGTGTATCATGTGATTAACACGTTCAGAACTGTCGTGTATCATGTGATTAATACGTTTAGAACTGTCGTGTATCATGTGATTAATATGTTTAAAACAGTCATGTATCATGTGATTAATAAGTTTGGACTGTCCTGTATCATGTGATTAATACATTTGATCTATATTTAGTAACATCGTGTTATTGAAACCTTTGGATGACTATTACCGTCTTTATAAATTTAAACACTTTCAGTATATGAGCAGTACAATATACGAAGTTAATGTTGATTCTCTCTCTCTCTCTTGCTGGCTCTCTCTGAACCTTAAGTGCCCAAGGCATATGTAACTTTCACAAAAGTTTTCTACAAACGCCTGCCCTCCGCCTTTTATTTCCACTCCTGCCCAGGTGAGCCTTCTATTGCTCAGCATCCTCTCTGTTGTTCTTCTCCATGTCGTCTTTAGTACACTTTACTTCTGTTCCCCTGTGGTGTCCATCTCAGTGCTGTTTTTTTTTTAATCAGTCGTCAGTCATCCGGAACACATGTCCCAATCATGGCCAGCGTCTTTCCTCAATAATCGCTGCCAGCGGCTTCATCTGCATTTCTGCCAACAAGGTGTTACTTAATGTTGAATGTTAGGCTAAAAAATAAATGGCGGAATGGGAAATGACCCAGAGTTTTAACCGTCAAGTTCTGTCGTTCTAGTTATATCAAATGACGAATTATCAAACATAGATCCGTGTTTGTGACAACGCGATGGCTCTCTTGATACTCTCATAATGTATTTCCGCCTGCAAACACTCAAAAACTGGATTGTCCAGTCTATTTTATCCAGTTTGCTTGAAGATAGCTTGGATGATACTTGTGTCATCGCAACATAAGAAAGCTAGCACGAAACATGAGCGATTGGGCAGGACGATAGTGGACCTGATCTTACCAGTGACTGTAATTACTCGGAACTCTTTCTCTCGTAGCAGAGTCCGCGATTCTCCTCAAAGTGAATCAATTTTAAAGATTTTTGTAGCGAGAAGAGGAGATGTTTGAAGTGGGGCGGGAATGTAAAAAGAGGGAGGACTATTCGAAAGAGGATGAAGAACTGACTAAAAAGGTTTTTTTTTTTTTTACAGACTTCAAGTTTGAGAAGAGATTTTTAAAAAAATGCCAAGATGGCGGCAGTCTGGGACAAAACTTACCACGTCTAGATAGAGATGCAAATTCGTTTTTTTTGCTTTCATTTATATTATCGTTGTCGCTGTTATTGTTGTCACGATAACATTCATAAAAAGATCGATACACATCTGATGATCACAAATAACGTTATTTTTATGATAACTTTATTATTACTTGTGTTATAAATATCATCATCATCATCATCATTGTATTTTTCATCTTTCTTATAATCCTAAAGAGAACGTTTTCATTAGCCCCATTTCTCGTTTCCTTAAAAAATGCGATTGTGCCACTCTGGCACATGATAAATGTGAAAGAAATGGTAACAAAAATTAACAGATTTTTGTGTATTAAAATCTGTATGGAACAACAACAGCAACAACAACAACAACAGCAGAGATCTCTGCGCTTATCATTTCAACGGAACATATGTTAACTTTATTATCAAAAGAAAAGGACAAGGAAATGAGGAAATGATAACATGTAGCGACGTGGCTTCTCCGACTATAAACAATGGGTTCTGTCCTCGCCTCAAAGCCTCCCAGTCGATAAAAATACTCGATGGCGCTACAGGATGCGTACAGTTTCTCTGAAATGGTCCTTTTAAAGAAGAGATAGGACCACATGTGGGTTTGTCTGGACAGCAAATATGATTTTAGCATGTACTGAATGAAGCACACCAAGAGAACAATGATTGCTAAACGAGCAATTTTTTTAACAAAATATTCTGGCAATTTCTTTTAAAAAGTCATTTTTATCTTTTTTCTTCTTTATATTTTTTTCTTTTGCAGGTTTCAATTTTGTGTGTGTGTGTGTGTGTTCTGTGATCAAGGCGAAGTTTATTTCTAGTCCTGTAACCAAGGAGAAGTTTATTTCTAGTTCTGTAACCAGGGATAAGTTTATTTCTAGTTCTGTAACCAGGGAGAAGTTTATTTCTAGTTCTGTAACCAGGCAGAAGTTTTTTTCTAGTTCTGTAACCAGGGAGAAGTTTATTTCTAGTTTTGTGACGAAGGAGAAGTTTATTTCTTTTTATGTAACCATGGAGAAGTTTATTTCTAGTTCTCTAAGCAGAGAAAAGTATATTTCTACATGTGTAACCAAAATAATTTTATTTCCAGTTTTGTGACCAGAGAGAAGGTTATTTCTAATTCCAGATAGAATTTTTTATTTGTAGTTCTGTAACAAGGGAGAAGCTTATTTCTAGTTCTGTAACCAGGGAAAAGTTTATTTCTAGTTCTGTAAGCAGAGAAAAGTGTAACCAAGGAGAGTTTTATTTCTAGTTTTGTGACCAGAGAGAAGCTTATTTCTAATCCTATAACCAGAGAGGTTTGTTTCTAGTTCTGCAAGCAAAGAGACGTTAATATCTGGTTCTGTAACCAGAGCGAAGTTTATTTCTAGGTCTTTGGCTATGATGGTGTTCATTACTCGCTGTAACCAAGGCAAAGTTTATTTTGAAGTTTTGTTCTCTATTTCTGTAAATAAAGTGAAGTTTATTTCTAGTTCTGTAACCAGGAAGAAGTTTATTTCTAGTTCTGCAAACAGGGAGAAATTTATTTATATTTCTGTAACCAAAGAAAAGTTTATTTCTAGTTCTGCAAAGATTTTTTTTTCTTAACATTTACTGCCTGAGACAAATATATCACAAAGTAAACATTTGTACATAACTGTACCTCAATCTACAACATTCGAGAACCACTGATTTATTTCGATGATGTAAACGTATCGTTGAGCTGATCCGTAATGAGTAGGTCACGATGTACATACAAATTACATTTTTCTAAGGTTAAGTTATAAATTCACCTTCGCCTGAAATGAAGGACTGAAAGATTTTGCCTCAGTAAAGGTACCACGGAAGATGAAGCGTTGGGAAACCTCAGACAATCTGTAGATTGTCACAAAATACAAACATTTGTTGGAACAAGATTCCCGTGAAGTAGGGGGTTTGGGGGAGAGGTTCTCGTGCTAGTGAGAAAGATGTGGTTATCAGACTCACAGAAATCAGAGCCATCAAAGATCCTAAATCTACTTCCGTCATGCGCTTCTATCAAAAGGGTGTTGTACCTCCTTCTCCTGTCTAACGGGTATAGCTTGGCTATGAGGCCTTAGGAACTGATTCCTTCTACAACAGCGGTTCTTAACCTGTGGTCCATGGACTCTAAAGGGGGCCAAGGAAGGATTTTTGGGGGTCTACATAGCAAATGGACTGGGTTTATTATTTTTTTTTGAAGTCAGCATTAATAGCGCTTTGTTTATTGCTTTACTTCCAGTGAGTTATACACGAGTGAATGTTCTTAGACCGGAAAGACGGTCCAAGGCAGGAAAAAAAAATGTAAAGAATTACTTTTCTACAAACTTTTATAGGCTCCACTATACAAATTTAAACAAGTCACAGCAACTCCTTATCCGACACGATATCAATGCTTTAAAATCTTCATGGCCAGAGTTGTAAATTGGGAGTTTCTGATAGATGAAAGAAGACCAGAAAATAGGACATCTCTCTGAAGTTATTTACTGACTGCTCTTCTTTTAGACATTTCGCCTCTCATTTCTTCCACCTTTATATCATTCATTGATCAAATCATTCTAAAATGTTGTGAAGGAATGTTATACTATCTATACGTGTTTAATTTTCGGAAGAAATTTTGTATCTTCTCTATATTTTTATTTTTTGTAAAGAAATATTGTATGTTCTCCGTGTATTTCCTTTCGTAAGGAAATGTTGTATCTCCCCCAGTATGTCTGTGAAAATTTTTGTGATGGAATGATGCACATTCTTTGTTTGTCAGTCTAAAGATTTCATTAAGGAATGTTGCATCTTCTACGTATGTCTATGTCAAATTTTGTTAAGGAATGTCATATCTTCTACGTATGTCTGTGTCAAATTTTGTTAAAGAATGTCACATCTTCTACGTATGTCTATGTCAAATTTTGTTAAGGAATGTCGCATCTTCTACGAATGTCTGTCAAATTTTTGTTATGGAATGTTTGTATCTTCTACGTATGTCTGTGTCACATTTGTAGTAAAGAATGTTGTATTTTTTTCCCTGGCATCTGTCTAGAGTTTCTGTTAGAGGACTTTGCAGCAGCCAGCCTGGAAGTCACATCTCACTGTGCTCCAGTCCTGTGGGGTCTCTCCGAGGATATTAACGAGACAGAGGCGGAAGCTCTGTAATTTATAGGGCCCCCGCCGACGTCAGGATAAGAAATGAGCCGCTGTGCTCTTATCCTGATCCTTTCCTTCCGTCTTACAACACAATCTTTAGTTGCTATCCTCTGCCAGTTTCAACGAATTCTATTAAATAATTTTTTGCTGGACAAAGTTAAAATTTGGCATTGAATGAAGGAAATGTTTACAACGGCTTGTTTGGATGGAAATATGAAAAATGCATACATTAATTTGTTGATTGGCAAAAATGGTACGCAGTGGAAAATGGAATGAAGAATAAATAAGAGAATACGAGAATAAGAGAATACGAGAATAAGATGCGAGGAGGCGGGTTTGGAGCGGGGAATCTGTTGGTCATATTGTGTTAAAATTTTCCTTCGAAGATTGTACATTATACGGCCAATAAAGAGAAAAAGGGAAGTTATGTTGGATGATCTGGTGAATAAAGAGAAAAGGGAGGCTATGTTAGATGATCTGGTGAATAAAGAGAAAGAGGAGGCTTTGTTAGATGATCTGGTGAATAAAGAGAAAGGGGAGGCTATGTTAGATGATCTGGTGAATAAAGAGAAAGGGGAATCTATGTTAGATGATCTGGTGAATAAAGAGAAAGAGGAGGCTATGTTAGATGATCTTGTGAATAAAGAGAAAGAGGAGGCTTTGTTAGATGATCTGGTGAATAAAGATAAAGGGGAAGTTATGTTAGATTATTTGGTGAATAAAGAGAAAGGGAAGGCTATGTTAGATGATCTGGTGAATAAAAAGAAAGGGGAAGTTATGTTAGATGATCTGGTGAATAAAGAGAAAGGAGAGGTTATGTTAGATTATCTGGTGAATAAAGAGAAATGGGAAATTATGTTAGAATATCTAGTGAATAAAGAGAAAGGAGAAGTTATGTTAGATTATTTGGTGAATAAAGAGAAAGTGAGAATATGTAATGAATAAAGAGAAAGTGAGAATATCTGATGAATAAAGATAAAGGAGACGCTATATTAGATTATCTGATGAATAAAGAGGAAGGGAAAGTTACTTTGCCTCATGAAATTCGAATATAAATTTTATTTTGAAATATCATTTTCTTTCATTGGTCTTTGTTGCCTTATTTTCTAACGAAGGCAGCAGAATTCAAAATATTGGTTGCTTTTGCCGTAATCTCTCTCTCTCTCTCTCTCTCTCTCTCTCTCTCTCATTGTTATACGCACAGCATATTTGTAGAATGTCTGGAACAGATTGAAAATTGTATGACAAAGGGCGGAATGTCAGACGGCCCTGTGTGCCAAATTTTTAACCCTCTGGAAATAAAGATCAATCAATCAATCAATCTTGTGCGCCTTAATTGCGAAGTGGTTAATGCAGTAGCCTCTTATGGTGAAAGCTAGTGATTCGAACCCAGCTAGAGCATCTCAGTCACCCGGTCGTAAAAATGGGTACCTGACTTCTTCTGGAGTTGTGGAAGGACAGGTGGCCTGGGCGTGATGATTGTGTGTCGACAGGTCAAGGTAAATATGGACAGAAAAATTATGCCTTCTTGGTGCCTCCATGGCGTATTTGGGCCACTATAACAATGTAATTGCGCGTGCTATCATATTATTGATGACGACTGAAAATGATCAAGTTTTTCTTTGATCATAACACCTCGAGGTCTCACACGCATTGCCACATTCATTAAATCAAGTCCGATGAAGTGTTCACTGAATTATTTAATCCTGACAATTAAGGTATCAGATTCAACAGTTGGTAACATCACTTGTACTAAGATATGATATGGCATAACCTTCGTTAGTTTCGTCGTTGAAGCACATAATCATTTGTTCACAATATCATACCCTATCATATTCTACATGCAGCATTTCTCAATGTTCTCAACTTCACAATATTCTACATTTGATACGAGAACATTTCATAACTCAGTATTATATCAGATCTGCAACAAGTGGTCAATAAGTTTCTCGTCTAAAATCACTTTACTTGAAGTTCCAAAAGTATCAAATCTTCTCACTTGAATCACTTGAAACACATTTTCATCTATTACTACTTCTGATTCTATAGCGTCTCGTTCTCTTTCTTGTTCTTCTGTGTTTTTGTTCTCTCCGCTCTACTGTTATTCTGTTCATTTTCTGATCTGTCTTCCGTCTGCTGTTCTTCTCTTCTCTGTCTACTTCTGACGATCTCCTTCACTTGTCCGCTTGCCTCTGGACTTCTTCTTCTTCTTGAGGGCTCCTACCTTCTCGTGCTGCTTCCTTCCGACGTCTGGACAGGTCTCTATTCACTGACCGCCATTGCTCCTCCGTCTTCGGCCCCCTCCTCTATCTTCTCTCTCCTGTACTTCCGTACTTCTTCGTCTTCCCCTGTCTCTCCACTCGCCTTTTTATCTTCAAGTCCAGCTTGGTGAATTAACCAATAAGTCCATTCTTCAGATGTCCACTTGTTCCCATGAGCGTTCTGACTGTCCGTCATTCAAACTACCCAGTGACTTATATGTCGTAAGTCAATTGTCCAATAGGCCACGCCTCTAAATATTTAATTGGTTAGCTGGCCAAGTTGTCTACTCTTTTATTTAAAAACCGTGTGCAATAGCGTCCTAACGCTACTAGTTGTCATGTGTGTCACTCTGCATCAATTCCGTCTATACAATTGTCGTTTACCTAAGTCATTATCTTGCTCTTTTATGTCGGAGGCTTTATTGTGTCCTCGCTTTTCATTGTGTCTGCCTTTTCTATTTGTCTTTTCTATTTTGTTTACTCGTGTCAACGTCCAGTCACCGCTTTGTTATCACTGGACCATCCTACTTTCTGGCGTCCTTCATTTATGTTCCCAATATCTCAGTGTCACTGAGTCTCGTCTTTGTCTATTCACTATTTCCACTGTTTACTTTTGTCCGCGTCTTGTTCTAGTGTCATGGAAGTTTTATACCTTTCTCTTCCTTTTCCTACCTACTTTTCTCTGTCGCTATTCGATGTTACTGTTTTGTTTACAGTATATTTTCATAATCAGTAATAATAATAATAATAATAACAACAACTATAATCATTCACTGATTACAAGGCCATGCCAGACCACCTGTACCCTCACTATGTCTCACTCACATATACATCTTTTCTCTCTCTCTCCCTCTCCCTACCTCCCTCCCTCCCTCTCTCTCTCTCTCTCACTCACGTTCATTTTTCCATACGTGTTAAATCTTGTTTTCTCCGTTATGCATTTACCAAACTCTCGTTAATTTCTCGTTAAAAATATCATTTTACATATTTTGTGTTGTCTTCCCTTTTCTTTTTTCTCTTTTCACATCTCTCTTTCCTGTTTAGAAATCGTTCAGTCCGTCATTTGTTCTCTATCTAGCTTTCTCATGTGTGTGTGTGTGTGTGTGTGTGTGTGTGTGTGTGTGTGGAAAGTCTAATCTCTCATCTCTTCTCCGAGTTTGTCACGCTATATTGTCTTGTCCAGTGCTCAGAAAGTTTCTCCTCTAGCGGCCCTAATAAATGAATATTCTCCCTTGCTAGTGCTTACTTCTGGTCCAATCAAGCGACTCTAGGGTTCTTGACAAGCGAACGTAACTCTGCATAGTGCCAGGCGCCAGATTTCCCTCCCTTTTCTCTACTTATCAGAAGATAGCTCGCGGTCACTCCAGAATTCTGCCAAGTGACCTTGGCCTTTGAAGAAAACTTGGAGACCAATATTGAGTTATTGACGACCAGAGCTGGGAGGAGATTGTGGTGGGGACATCTTTACTGCAGTGAAATTAGTTTTTTTTTTCTTTTCTTTCTCCTTCGATTTTCCCCATTTTTCTGGTTTCCGAGAGTTGAAAAAAAGTTCCTGGACAGCAAAGATGGTCTCAAGTTGTTGCTGACCAAGGCAGCATTTTGAACGTGCGGTTTCAGACAACACCGGCTTTCTCAGTAAACTGCTGTAGTTTTATTTCCTTCATTCAGGAAACAAGAGGTGTATTTCTTTCCTTGCATCAGTCGACTTGACTTTACCTCAACATAACAGTAATGGACGGTATGGCTATGGGAGACTGAAAAGGGACGACCGAAGAGACGATGGGCCTTAGATATCACTGATACTTTCAGCACTATTTTCACTGAAGCAGACATTCTGAGCATAAAGCTAGAAATACTAATGTTGGCCTTCTTCTTCTTCTTCTTTTTCTTCTTCTTCTTCTGTCTCCCTGGAACTGCGAGCTGGTGTTCTTTGCAGTCGATGAGGTGAAGATGTTGAGGTACAACATCGTGTCGGCTTAGGGGCGGGTTATGGCAGCCAGTTTTTCAGTCCCGGAGTGCAGCTAAAAAGCAGGGGTTGTGCAATGCTTCTTTAGCAGTTAGCCTGCCCCGTTAGCCAGATTAGATCTATAGAGGTGGGACAGGGTCTTGGTCGGCTATGGTTCGGCAACCCTGGCGCTGAAATGTCAGCTATGGGTCGCTGATTGCCAAAACAGACAGGGTCTTCACCAATGTTCCCTCTAAGGTTTGCGGTCCGTGTTCAAAATGCTCAGCTCGTGCGCAAAAATATTGTGTGTGTGTGCAAATGTGCGTTAAAAAAGGTACAGGTAAAGGTAAACTTGTCGTACCTTAGGGGCACTTAGGGACATGGTGTTAGTACCCATATTATCCTTGACCTGTCAGCACAATAGAGGGTGATATGGTCAGTATCACGCCTGGCTGCCTTTCCTTCCCCAACTCCAGAAGAAGTTGGGTACCCATTTCTACAGCTGGGTGACTGGGGCGCCTCCGGCCGGATTCGAACCCCCGACCTTCGCCATGAGAGACCAGTGCACTAACCACTTCGCCACTCAGACACCCAAAATGTGCGTAGTAGCGTATATAAAATATATTATGTACACATGTATATACAGTAAATTCCTGTACATTTAATAACAGGATAAACCTGCTGTAGTTTTCAGTTACTGGTATTTAGTTGGTTGCAATGATGATTTCTTTGTTTACTTATTCAGTGACAGTAGTTATTTATTTACATAGCTGTTTATCCTGTCATATTCGACTTACTACGGGTTCATTGAAACAAACATAATCCCACCATATGTCGAGAAGCAAGTAAATGACCCCAGTTTACCAAACAATAGACGATTAAATTAGGATGATGGTAGGACAGACCTAATATCTCAGTCCCACACTTTGCTGTCTGGCCATCTAATTATGGGTTAGAACAGAGTTACTTTCACTTTTAAAGGGGACATCCTCATTAAAGCCTCTAGCCACCAAGTTTATGATTGAAAAATTACAGGGCAAAGGATACATGAGTCTTTGTCAGTACCGGTTTGAAGACTACAAAAACACATACTCGAGTTTCACACAGTTTTGCACGTTTCCACCGGGGTAGTAAATCTACTGCTAATAAGTTTTTAAAAAAAAGGACGGCTCTAATGTTGGTGGTCACAACGTCTGGTGTTAGTTTCCAAGATCAATCTGCGTAACTGAGCAGCTCAAAGGACACTCTCCTTTTCCAAGCCCCGGTGAAAATGTATCTACCCGTTTATTTTAATGACCCTCTGTTCTCTGTGTACCCACTTGCCTCGTCACTGTCCTGCTATGGTACTACCAAAACTACGAGATAAAAGACCAGCTGAAACATCCGATCCGAAAGTCATTTCTCAACAAGAATGAACCAGTCACGGAAAAAATGTACCATCATTGTATTTTACTTGATCGCAATTATAGCAGGCAGTAGCATCTTATATCTTATATCCTTCCCGTGCAGTTAAACGTCACATAGGGCTTGCAAGGTAGTTCGCCAATTTTTCTTGTCTTCGGCGAGTCTTTCAACCTCATCAAAGGATTTTATGCCTGTTAATTTGGCCTCTCTTAACAATGTCCTCTTTAGAGTTTCATGCGGTCTGCCTCTTTTTCTTTGGCCTGTTGTGTTGCACTTGATAGCTTGTTTTGTGATTCTCTGATCATTTCTTCTCATCACGTGACCAACATATGTCCATCTCCTTTTCCTGATCAACCATGAGACTGGTTGTTGTTCAGTTATCTGTCTTATCTCTGCATTGTTCTTGAATTCGTTCCACTTGATGGCAGGTATTTTCCTTAGCACCTGGAAACTGGAAAGTAAAAGAAGCAGTTTTCTTTCTGCGCGGCTCCAAAAATTTTGTGCGCCGTATGATTTTTTTCTGTGGGCGGCCCCGCAGCTCAGAGGGAACAGTAGTCTTCACCCCCGAGATTGGCTGTCAAGATAAGCATCGTTTTCCGACGGATGTGTTACATTCTCGGAGAGGCCTACAAAAGTAGGCTCCACCACCATTGAGACACATCGACCCTGTATCTTTTCTGGCAAGGGGAAATAACTTTGTACTGTGTACTGAGGAACAGCTGAACGAGGTTCATGATTAGCTTCCGTTTTCTGACTCCACAAACTCCACTGTGACTCGAGCACAGTCCTAACCTTCTGGACTGCTTGATGAAAGTATTCCTTGCACAGGAAGGTTTTCTGATTTATCTGTTTTAAAATCTAGTTTTTCTCGTTACTCATTCACTGCCCCCCCCTCTCTCTCTCCATCCCCTTCTCTCTCTTTTTTTTAGAAATCTAATGTGTGTGTGTTTTTTTCTTGGATCACTTAGCATCGAGTAATGGTTGATTCTAGTAATGTAATAATATTACATTATTTTATGCTGAAAAAGATATGTAAAATCCTGAGTAATGTTAGCGGGTACTTTAGTTTGTAGGTTTTTTTTTATTGAAAATCTGATTTGTATTGATGTAGTACTTCTTTCTCTTAAGTAAAAATGTTGCTTTGTTACTTTAATCAATGTAATAGCTACTTCTGCAGTTTTTTTTTTTTTACCGCTTTATAATACTGGTGATCTAAAGAGTACTCACTCAGTTCGACAGCCGTTAAGTTCGCACAAGCAGAAGCTACACCGCAAGAGGAGAATGTCGCCTCAACAAAATGCAGTTAAATCAGCCGCGCAGTGCTGAGGTAACCAACAACGACGTGACGCAGTCCAAGCAGTTAAAAAAAAATCTTTACAGGATCAGGTCAAAGAGGGAGAAAACACTGTACTTCTCGCCCTAAGGAGGATTTGATGAGGGGCTATAAGAAGAGGAGA
Source organism: Achatina immaculata (assembly GCA_009760885.1). Lineage (NCBI taxonomy): Eukaryota > Metazoa > Mollusca > Gastropoda > Stylommatophora > Achatinidae > Lissachatina > Lissachatina immaculata. The sequence goes on along the minus strand of CM019702.1, from coordinate 43,030,571 downwards.
GGATATGAAGCGAGGGAAGGGAGGTGGATTTTGTAGAAGTCATGCTAAAGAGAACGTTGCCAGCTAAGAAAGATACTACTGGTTTGGTTGTTATTTTTTCCATACTGGCAAGTAAAAAATGGCATTGTGGATGGGAAGTAGTATTTTTCGACGGACCAAGGAAAGGCTATTGCATTCTAATGTCCAATCGATAGCGGTTTTTTTTTCTTTTAAGTTTTGCTTTGGTCTTCCTTCTTCGATTACCCTGGCCAAAATCTGTGCATTAGATTGATCTCTCGGGTCTTAGTGCTTAGTGATTTGCCGAATTGGACTTGGTAGTCTCAGCACAGAAAGACGGAGCCTTAGGGGAAAAAAAGGGGGGGGGGGCGGGTGTCATGATGGCGGACGCATCAAAAACTACGAGCAGGGGAAACGTTTGGGGAGGGGGGGGGGGAGATTTTTTGAATAAGATGAGAAAGTGACGACAACAAATAGTTTAGGTCAGTCAGAAAATAAAACTACGAGGACAACAAACAGTTTAGGTCAGTCAGAAAATAAAACTGTGAGGACAGCAAATAGTTTAGGTCAGTCAGAAAATAAAACTGTGAGGACAGCAAATAGTTCAGGTCAGTCAGAAAATAAAACTACGAGGACAGCAAATAGTTTAGGTCAGTCAGAAAATAAAACTACGAGGACAACAAATAGTTTAGGTCAGTCAGAAAATAAAACTGTGAGGACAGCAAATAGTTTAGGTCAGTCAGAAAATAAAACTGTGAGGACAGCAAATAGTTCAGGTCAGTCAGAAAATAAAACTACGAGGACAGCAAATAGTTTAGGTCAGTCAGAAAATAAAACTGTGAGGACAGCACATAGTTTAGGTCAGTCAGAAAATAAAACTACGAGGATAGCAAATAGTTTAGGTCAGTCAGAAAATAAAACTACGAGGACAACAAATAGTTTAGGTCAGTCAGAAAATAAAACTACGAGGACAACAAATAGTTTAGGTCAGTCAGAAAATAAAACTACGAGGACAACAAATAGTTTAGGTCAGTCAGAAAATAAAACTACGAGGACAACAAATAGTTTAGGTCAGTCAGAAAATAAAACTACGAGGACAGCAAATAGTTTAGGTCAGTCAGAAAATAAAACTACGAGGACAGCAAATAGTTTAGGTCAGTCAGAAAATAAAACTACGAGGACAGCAAATAGTTTAGGTCAGTCAGAAAATAAAACTACAAGGACAACAAATAGTTTAGGTCAGTCAGAAAATAAAACTACGAGGACAGCAAATAGTTTAGGTCAGTCAGAAAATAAAACTGTGAGGACAGCAAATAGTTTAGGTCAGTCAGAAAATAAAACTACGAGGACAGCAAATAGTTTAGGTCAGTCAGAAAATAAAACTACGAGGACAGCAAATAGTTTAGGTCAGTCAGAAAATAAAACTACGAGGACAACAAATAGTTTAGGTCAGTCAGAAAATAAAACTACGAGGACAGCAAATAGTTTAGGTCATTCAAAAAATAAAACTGTGAGGACAGCAAATAGTTTAGGTCAGTCAGAAAATAAAACTACGAGGACAGCAAATAGTTTAGGTCAGTCAGAAAAAAAACTGTGAGGACAGCAAATAGTTTAGGTCAGTCAGAAAATAAAACTGTGAGGACAGCAAATAGTTTAGGTCAGTCAGAAAATAAAACTACGAGGACAGCAAATAGTTTAGGTCAGTCAGAAAATAAAACTGTGAGGACAGCAAATAGTTTAGGCCAATCAGAAAATAAAACTACGAGGACAGCAAATAGTTTAGGTCAGTCAGAAAATAAAACTGTGAGGACAGCAAATAGTTTAGGTCAGTCAGAAAATAAAACTGTGAGGACAGCAAATAGTTTAGGTCAGTCAGAAAATAAAACTATTTTTCTCACTCATTGTTTGCTTCTTCTTCCTCTTGTGCTAACTTCTGAAGAGTGATCTTTGAAAACATTTTGTCCAGCTCTTTTTTCATTCATAATCCAGTGAATCTGTTGCTTCAGAGAATCGTACAGGAACTCTCCAAGTCAACCATCAGACTTCCTCAAAATCTAGTCCATTTTCCTCCAACATCCAATCCCTTTTTCTCTAACATCCAATCCCTTTTCTTCCAACATCCAATCCCTTTTTCTCTAACATCTAATCCCTTTTCTTCCAAATGCCCTTTCTCTCTCTCTCTCTCTCTAGCTCCCCCTTATTTCTCGTTTAGAACCACCCACGCCACCCGACATGAAGTTGTTACTGGTTACTCTTCTGTTCACAGTTTTATTACATGGTTAACCAGGCTGTTGTGGTGCGGAGATCGAACAGGTTCCTGTTGTCAGGGTTATCAGTTAGAGCACCCATGAATTTAAGCTTGCTGAGATCCTATCCACCCCTCTCAAGATGATCCTGGTAGTGTGTGACATCTCAGCCACACTATCAAAGTTATGATGGTAGTGGAATCTGAATCTACTTCTTGAATCCTTCAGGAAACAGACTATAGATTATAGCACTTTGTAGTTTATAGCACATTAGAAACCAGATCTGATGCCTTTATGAACAGTTATATATTATGTCATCATTTCTTAAAGAGCTAGTTCACATCTGCACATAGATCTTACAACCAGGACTGATTACCAAAGAACAGAATAAATGATACTATACTTGTCAGTAGATACACTAGAATAGAGACCCTACTATACTTGTCAGTAGATACACTAGAATAGAGACCCTACTATACTTGTCAGTAGATACACTAGAAGAGAGATCCTACTATACTTGTCAGTAGATACACTAGAAGAGAGATCCTACTATACTTGTCAGTAGATACACTAGAATAGAGACCCTATTATACTTGTCAGTAGATACACACTAGAATAGAGCGCTTACTATACTTGTCACTAGATACACTAGAAGAGAGATCCTACTATACTTGTCAGTAGATACACTAGAAGAGAGATCCTACTATTCTTGTCAGTAGATACATTAGAAGAGAGATCCTACTATACTTGTCAGTAGATACACTAGAAGAGAGATCCTACTATACTTGTCAGTAGATACACTAGAAGAGAGATCCTAATATATTTGTCAGTAGATGCATTAGCAGAGAGATCTTACTATACTTGTCACTAGATACACTAGAAGAGAGATCCTAATATACTTGTCAGTAGATATACTAGAAGAGAGATCCTACTATACTTGTCAGTAGATACACTAGAAGAGAGATCCTACTATACTTGTCAGTAGACACACTAGAAGACAGGTCCTACGATACTTGTCAGTAGATGCACTAGAAGACAGGCCCTACCATACTTGTCAATAGATGCACTAGAAAACAGGTCCTACCATATTTGTCAGTAGATGCACTAGAAGAGAGATCCTACTATACTTGTCAGTAGATGCACTAGAAGAGAGATCCTACCATACTTGTCAGTAGATGCAGTAGAAGAGAGATCCTACCATACTTGTCAGTAGATACACTAGAAGAGAGATCCTACTATACTTGTCAGTAGATGCACTAGAAGAGAGATCCTACCATACTTGTCAGTAGATGCAGTAGAAGAGAGGTCCTACTATACTTGTCAGTAGATGCACTAGAAGAGAGGTCCTACTATACTTGTCAGTAGATGCACTAGAAGAGAGGTCCTACTATACTTGTCAGTAGATGCACTAGAAAACAGGTCCTACCATACTTGTCAATAGATGCAGTAGAAGACAGGTCCTACTATACTTGTCAGTAGATGCACTAGAAGACAGGTCCTACCATACTTGTCAGTAGATGCACTAGAAGAGAGGTCCTGCTATACTTGTCAGTAGATGCACTAGAAGAGAGGTCCTACTATATTTGTCAGTAGATGCACTAGAAGAGAGGTCCTACTATACTTGTCAGTAGATGCACTAGAAGAGAGGTCCTACTATACTTGTCAGTAGATGCACTAGAAGAGAGATCCTACTATACTTGTCAGTAGATGCACTAGAAGAGAGGTCCTACCATATTTGTCAGTAGATGCACTAGAAAACAGGTCCTACCATACTTGTCAGTAGATACACTAGAAGACAGGTCCTACCATACTTGTTAGTAGATGCGCTAGAAAACAGGTCCTACCATACTTGTCAGTAGATACACTAGAAGACAGGTCCTACCATACTTGTCAGTAGATACACTAGAAGACAGGTCCTACCATACTTGTTAGTAGATGCGCTAGAAAACAGGTCCTACCATACTTGTCAGTAGATACACTAGAAGAGAGGTCCTCCTCGGCCACATATGCATGTCCGGTGCAGATCTAGGGGAAAGCATTCTTTCGCGTGACTTCTGATTTGTAGTTGTGGACGCCATTACTTGATATTTCTACAAGATTGAATGTTTCTTCGCTTTAATTTCTTTCTAAATCACCATCGACTTTCTAAGGGATTCTTCGCTGGAAGAATACAGAGCAGGGAGGGGTGGGAGATGACATCCAAGATAGACAATGATTCTGTCCGCAGGGCCTCATCTGACAGTCGGGCGTGAAAGTAATAACTTCATCTTAAGACACTGTATGATAGTAATTGCTTCTGTCATGCGCACCAAGACCAGTGCGCAACAAGTTGCACTAGTGAGCCTCAGAAATGCAGCTCCTGGCCACAGACTGGAGTAAGATGATGAGATAAGAAACGGAAGAGAACGAACTGTGATTAAATTTTTCATGAGTGTCACCGCAGCGGGTCTCTGCACGGCCGGAGACCGGCAGCCGGCTTCCGCGGCTCGGAAATAAGATTTCTGGTGATGGGGCCGGGGAACTGGTGTATACGGCGGAGAGGACACAAAGCTAATTTATTATATAATCAGACTAGTCGTCTACAGGATCCCTTAAAACATTCAATCTCACTCAGTGTCCGATATAGGAGGACATCCAAGAAGGGGAACACTATCAGACGGTGGCCTTTAGTTTGGTCCAAGAACCGCTGGGTTCCAGGATATAAGAGAGGAAAAAAAAAATTGCAGCAAAAATGCTAGAAAATAGACGGTTGACGTTGAACACGCTGCCATTTTCTATAACTGCATTCTTATCTTAGCTCTTCGTAATTTCTATATAATTTCTACTTTATTATTTGCAGCCTTGGTTCGTTTCTTCTTTCCTTGGGAGAGAGAGAGATAGAGAGAGAGAGAGAGAGAAGGAGAAAGAGAAGAAGAGGAGAGAAAGAGAATAAGAGAGGAGAAATAATAGGTATAAGAAGAAGGAAGATACATTTCTTTTGAAATGGCCTTAGACTTAAGATGCCAGACATCAGGCAACCTACCCCCTCTCCCACCTTCTCCCCACCCCCCACAAACAAATGAAAGGAGTATCCTGGACGCCAATTTTCTAAAATTGAAATTGCAGTAACATTCTCTTGGTCCCTTGCCTGGCCTTTATAGTGACCTCGTTCTAACTATAGTTTTAATCTGGCTTCAAATCATCATCATCATCATCATCATCATCATCATCATCATCATCACCACCTGGCGCACTGGTTTCCCCTCTTTTACCATAACTGTATATTTAGGAGATAGAAAACTGTTCTTTACTGTCAGTGTAAATTTCTGCTATTGTTATTTTGCTGTTCCATCTTTTTACTGTTTTATCAGAGGATTATTTATTACACATCTTACCGAGTTTAGCTGTAGTGACACCCTCATTTGTTACAGTGAATTATTACACATCTTACCGAGTTTAGCTGTAGTAACACCCTCATTTGTTACAGTGAATTATTACACATCTTACCGAGTTTAGCTGTAGTAACACCCTCATTTGTTACAGTGAATTATTACACATCTTACCGAGTTTAGCTGTAGTGACACCCTCATTTGTTACAGTGAATTATTACACATCTTACCGAGTTTAGCTGTAGTGACACCCTCATTTGTTACAGTGAATTATTACACATCTTACCAAGTATAGCTGTAGTGACACCCTCATTTGTTACAGTGAATTATTACACATCTTACCAAGTATAGCTGTAGTGACACCCTCATTTGTTACAGTGAATTATTACACATCTTACCAAGTATAGCTGTAGTGACACCCTCATTTGTTACAGTGAATTATTACACATCTTACCAAGTATAGCTGTAGTGACACCCTCATTTGTTACAGTGAATTATTACACATCTTACCAAGTATAGCTGTAGTGACACCCTCATTTGTTACAGTGAATTATTACACATCTTACCAAGTATAGCTCTGTTGTTACTGTCATCTGTTGCCGTACTTCTTCATGTGTCTTCTTCTCTGTCCATTATATACGGTACAAAATACCCTGCTTCCCGTTTACAAAACATTTCAGGCTGAGAAGCTTGGAGGAGCAGGACCACGTAAGCCGACAGGCGAGACAGCGGACGTTGGTGACGATAATGATGACGATAATGATGACGATAATGATGATGATAATGATGACGATAATGATGACGATAATGATGATGATGTTGTTGTATTTCCACCAACAGGAAACAATATGCCTTTCTCTGTGCCCTTTATATATCTGTTACCATGTGTACAAAGTTTAACGTTACAGAGTGAAAGTTGAATGTTTGTTACAGAGTGAAAGTTGAATGTTTGTTACAGAGTGAAAGTTGAATGTTTGTTACAGAGTGAAAGTTGAATGTTTGTTACAGAGTGAAAGTTGAATGTTTGTTACAGAGTGAAAGTTGAGTATTTGTTACAGAGTGAAAGGTGAATGATGAAGGGCAGAATATCAGACAAGACTGAGTTCCCAATTCTTCACCCTTTGAAGCTAAAGTCCGGTTACTCGTTAATTCCCGCCTCACACCACCCACCCACCCACACACACCCACACACTCACAGTCTCTTAATGTCAGGCGGTAAGTCTCTCATTTTCCATCTACAAATCCTGGAAAAATGACAGCGAATATCTATATTTTCTGATTAATCCTCCAGTGTTGTAGTGTAAACTTTATGTATCACAAACTTTGACCACGTGGAAACAGGCACAAAGTGCGTAGATGCTCCGCTCGATCAGATGCTTAAGTGCGATAGCCATGCTGGTTCAGTGTTAGAAGTAGTTGTTTAACAAAAGACAACTCCTTTCTCATTTGGGCAGTGGTCACATGAACATTCTTGAAGGAGTGCCAGACTTCTTGTCCACTCTTGTTGGTCAGTCTGGGATCGATAAAGACGTGGGAGCCGGATGAAAGGAAGGACAGGCCGGAGAAGAGAACAGACGGCTGTGACTTTCCCCTCTCCTAGAACCCCAAAACTTCCCCTGGCCGACCAGTAAATTCGACAGCGCCAATACTAGGGCAGTATCGACTGGGTCGGTACTCGGTTTGTATGGGCCTTTAGTGGTCACAGAAGCCCGATCGATAAATGTGCGGAGATGCTGACCATGAGAATAGTCGATTTCTTCCGTATTAACCAGAGAAAACCATTCAGTTGTTGTCCTACGAGAGATCCATCTAGTCCATGCACACTAGACGATAGAGAAGAGCTGAAAGTATATGCAGTTTTATATGAGTTTACTTGTACATTCTCAAATGATATAAACTTCTGTGTCTTTTGTATCATATTTACTTCCATATCCCCATCATTCATTTGCATGTCTCTTGCGGAACTTTGCCTCCCTAACAGCTCTCCTGTAGGCCTCTTGGTTGTGAGCAAGATGGCCTGCTGCTGATGTATCCGTTTGCAGATTATCAACGATGTCTTGCAGCCATCTTCGCCTTGGTCTTCCCCTCTTTTTTTTTTTCTCTCATTATGTACCCTTCTAAGATGGTCTTCTCTAGATTACCATGACGTTTAATGTGTTAAAAATATTTAAGTTTTCTGTTTACTCCTCTTTACTAGTCAGCCTTCTTCAATATTAAGTTCTTATAGTATGGATATATTTGTTCTTTTTTTGTGTCCATGATATTTGAAGAACACTTCTGTAGCATTTACATTCAAAGGCATTTCTCAGCTATTTTGTTAAGTGGCCCCATATAACATTTATATCTATACCCCCATATGAGATTTAAATCCACATCCCAATATGAGATTTATATCTACACTCTCACATTAGATTTACGTCTACAATCCCAAATGAGATTTTACATCTATACTAACACAGTTTACTTCAACATTCGAGTATAGTTTACACTTCCATACGAGGTTTACATTTGCGCTTTCATATGTAGATTGCTTCTATAGTCTGATATGAGATTTACTTCTACTGTCTGATTTGCTTCTTTGGTCTTATATGACATTTGTGTCTACTGTGTCATATGCCATTTACTTCTGCCCTCTCATGTGACATTTGCTTCTACTGTCTCATATGACATTTGCTTTTACTGTCTCGTATGACATTTATTTCTACCGTCTCATGTGAGATTTAACTTCTACATTACATGTAAATTCTATCAGTGAGAAATATTAAAAATATAAATGTTTAGGAATAAAATAAAAGCTGGTATTGTTATAAATGTTCTTTCATTATTTTTTTTTTTACTTTTTGGCATTTTAATTAAAATCTGATAGCTGTTGACGAATGTGGTGAAATGTTGTTTGTAGTGTCACTCTCCACCACACATAGACATCACACACACAAACCACACACACGCAACACACATTACACATAAGAATGTTGAGATGTTTATGGTATAAATCAGAATTTCTTTTGATTGACCACAGATATCAGCAGATGAAATGAACTGCCACCGGTAGTTTCATGAGAGCTCCCTCCATCACAGACTTCTCTCTACCTGGTCCTGGGCCAGAGTCTAGAGAGGGAAATCTATGTTAGAAAAGCGAGGGTTGGATCTCTTCGTGTCACTCATCATTTGATCAAAGAATGATTTCTCTGTGCTGGGGGAACATATTATACATTATATCATATCATATATCACATCATATATCATCATCTATAATTCTCTCTTTGTCTCCGTCTCTCATTCTCCGTCTCTTTTCTCTCTCTCTCTCTCTTTTACTATCGTCGTTCTCTCTCTCTCTTTCTTACTTTCTCTTTCTCTCTTCTCTTTCTATTCTTTCACGCTTTTACTCTCTGTCATTCTCTCTCTCTCTCCCTCTTCTCACTCAACTTCTCTCTCTCTCCCTCTTTTTCTTACCTCTCTCATTATTTCTGAAAATTGCATGATAGAGAGCAGAATGTCAGACTAACCTGCTTACTCATTTATTCACTCATCTAAAGAGAAGGTTTATGCGTTCCTTCACTCCTTCATTCGTCTCATCCCGACCAGCCCGAAACATCAGTGCCCTCATTTCTTGGTTCTCCACCACACAATCTCGTCCCACCCCAAACTGAATGGTCCTTCCATGGCTATTTGAGTCCATACGAGAAGTATTGGTCAGTGGTCAGATCGATGAAGACTGGGGTGTGGATGAAAGCGAAAATACGAAAACTGGCTATCCCGTCAGTCCTCCGGCCCCTCTCCTGGCCACGATGGTCAATGGGCGACCGAAGACGCGAAGTCCAAGAAATAGTCGAGATTGGTCCAGGAAGTCTGACACTGGCCAATCAAAGCTCAGACATAGAAGGAAAGAATTCTTACCCACGTGGACTTTACTGGCGCAGCAGAAAGAAACCGACGGTAAGAAATGAGAGAATCTAAACATTTTAAACATCGTAAATGAGAAGAAACATATTTAAATAGCGCAGATAACAAAGAAGATAGCCAGGAAGGAGGTGATGAGAGTGTATTTAAAAATAATAACAGTAAATGACAATGCTGTTTTCTGGACGAAGAGTCAAAACTGTTATCAGTGAGTGGTCATTTACAGTTCTCAAACAGGCCAGAAAAAGTACTAAGACAACAGAAAGAGTACGAGACAACAGAAAGAGTACTAGACAACAGAAAGAGTACGATACTAGACAACAGAAAGAGTATTAGACAACAGAAAGAGTACTAGACAAACACGGACGTGGTGTGTCTTCAGGTAGACATATTGCAGACATATCTGGTCACAATGCTTCAGATTGATTTCTGAAGCACCGTTCTTCTTCTTCTTCTTCTTTCAAAATACTGTGCAAGATCATGATATATTTAGAGTCATGCCATTTAGTAAAGTCATCAGTTTCTTTCAGGTTAGAGTGACAAATTCGTAACTTCAGATACAATATTTAGGTCAGGTCTGACAGCTACATATAGCTCCCCCTCTCCCCCTCTCCCCCTCCCCCTTCCTTCCTCCTCTTCTCCCCTCCCCCTCCAATAATATATTGGTAAGTGTGGTCTCATATAAGCACAAGAAGGTTTAGCACTTCTGTATTCTAAGGACATAGAAAAAACATTACATGAAACAGTATAGTTTTCCCTGTCTATACACTATACACATAAACTGTATGTACTTTGGCAGAAGCCATCAGATTGTGTCCCAGGCGATGTGCCATGTTTTTTCAGACCATTAAAATAAATGAACTGTCAGCTACTTTTAAATCTGACACTTTCAAGAGGACGAAACAAAACGTGAATCTCCGGATTCTTAAAAGAGTTAAAAGAAAAATAACTTGAATCTGGACGATGGTAATCACTGACAATAATCACTGTCTGAAGCTCCATCAGCATGTTCAACACTGAACCATATCACTACAGATGTCGGATTAATACAAATCTAGGGGAAAGAAAAAGGGAATATATGTTCCATATCAGTGTTCCAAAGAGCAACAGAGTAGTACAGTCGCATGTAAACTTGCCTTCACTCTTGAAGACTGCGGCTTAGATAACTCTATCATAGCACAGCAAAAGAAGATTCCTAGAATTCTTTTGTTTGGCGGACCCCTGGTAAGAGAGAATATCTCACATGCACGGCGAGGCATACTAGAGAATAAGAAGATATTCTCTTAAAAAAAATAATAACTCTCATGAATATGAAAATATACCAGTTCACATCAAATAAGTTTAGATGAAGAAACAAACTTCCGTCAATACCGTTAATCTGCTCCATCTTTAACGTTACTGTCTCAGTTTTAACGTTACTGTCTCATCATTAACGTTACTGTCTTTGTTATTCAACGCATTCCCAGATTAGTTTTACAAAATGTGCTTGAGTCTGTTCAGTTGCAGGGTTGTTTTTTCTACAGTTTAGGACAGTTAATTTTGTTATGGTACTATCTCCAGCGGTTCTAAAACTTTTCAAGACTGCTTGTATCTCTCAATGCACATTTATGTCCACGTATCATTACTGCTGGACTGTCTTGTAGGTAACTGTAAATCTGTAGTATTTTTATAGCTTAAATTACACTGATTGTCTTCAAAATGTATTACAATATAGTCAGACACGACACAGTGAAATATATGAGAGAGATTAAAGTTTTATTACTTGAGTGTCTTGTGTTTTTTTTTTCATGTGAAATATTTCGTTGTTCGGAAGACCGAGATATTCTTATTAATATTTATAGAATATTTGGGGAAACATATTTAATTTACGTTCCCTAAAATATTGTGTTTTACACAAATATAAATTTAGTAGCAGACAAAGACGATCTATCTATCTATCTATCTATCTATCTATCTATCTATCTATCTATCTATCTATCTATCTATCTATCTATCTATCTATCTATCTATCTATCTATCTATCTATCTATCTATCTATCTATCTATCTATCTATCTATCTATCTATCTATCTATCTATCTATCTGTCAATCTGTCTATCTGTCTATCTGTCTGTCTATTCATTTGTCTTTACGTCTGAATGTTTATCTGTCTGTTTATATGTCTATCTGTCCGGATTTCTGTCTGTCCATCTATCTGTCTATCTGTCTGCCTGTCAGTCTGTTACAGACAAAATCTAAGGAAGGAAAAAAAAAGAACTCCCTGGCCGTCTTGCGGCACACCAGCGCTCACAGTATGAGAAACACTGCTGTAGTGTGTTTAACGGAGAAGGAAAACGGACCAGAGACTTGTTCCTGGAGCCCAAAGTGAAAGCCAAAATAATATTAAACTTGCCAGTTTTCAGGACTGCCACTAACGCATGAAGACATAATGCAGACCAAAATAGGAGAATTATAATTCCGTTTTGTTCACATTTATGGTGGTTCTTGCTTAATGTTTTTTTTTTTAATATGAAATGTCCTGAAAGTGCACACCAAACCATCTTTTTTTTTTAATTTGTTTTTTTCGCCAAAAACATTAATAACACAGAAATAATGATAGTTGAACAATATCTAGTATAATTTTTTTCAGTTGATCATTATGCAAAGCCAAATATGTAAAGCTAGAGAATTGTTGTTAAGTTCCATGTAAAGAGAGAGAGAGAGAGAGAGTCATTGCTAAGTTTTATGTAAAGAGAGAAAAAGAGAGAGAGAGTCATTGTTAAGTTCTATGTAAAGAGAGAGAGAGAGAGTCATTGTTAAGTTCTGTGTAATAAAAGAGAGTCAGTGTTAAATTCTATGTAAAGAGAGAGAGAGAGAGAGAGAGAGAGAGTCATTGTTAAGTTCTAAGTAAAAAGAGAGAGAATCATTGTTAAGTTATATGTAAAGAGATCATTGTTAAGTTCTATGTAAAGAGAGAGAGAATCATTGTTAAGTTCTATGTAAAGAGAGAGAGAGAGAGAGAGAGAGAAAGAGAGGCATTGTAAGTTCTGTGTAATAAAATAGAGTCATTGTTAAGTTCTATGTAAAGAAAGAGAGAGAGAGAAAGAGAGAGATAGAGAGAGATTGATTGATTGATTGATCTTTATTTCAAAAGGGTTAAGAATTGGGCAGGCAGGCCCGTCTGACATTCTGCCCTTTATCATACATCTTTCACTCTATTCCAGACATTCTACAAATATGCTGTTCATGTAACAAACATAATTAACATTGAAGCTGAGAGACATAAAATATAACATTTGCATTTCGCTCTTATCCATTCACTCAGTACAGAAGTAACTACATACATATATAAATGACTATCTACTAAACAGAAATTTCGGGACTATTCAGAATAAACAACTAACTATATTCGGTGTCTGTAAGAGCAGAGAGAGAGAGAGAGAGAGAGGGGGGGGGAAGAGAAATAATCATTGTAAAGTTCTTTGTGAAGAGAGAGAGAGAGAGAGGGAGAGAAAGAATCATTGTAAAGTTCTATGTGAAGAGAGAGAGAGAGAATCATTGTTAAGTTCTATGTGAAGAGAGAGAGAGAGAGAGAGAGGGAGAGAGAGAATCATTGTTAAGTTCTATGTAAAAAGAGAGAGAGAGAGAGGGAGTGAGAGAATCATTGTTAAGTTCTATGTGAAGAGAGAGAGAATCACTGTTAAGTTCTATATAAAGAGAGAGAGAAAAAGAGAGTAGTTGTTGAGTTCTGTGTAATGCTAGAATCGTTGGTAAGTTCTAAAATGTTTTACGTGCACTACATGTACGATTTTCACTTTGTTATTTTTAATCAAATTAGTGTTTTTCTAAAATTCAGAAGTCGAATTTTCTAAAGTGGTGGTAGGGAGAAAGTTAAAAAAGAGTGAGTGAGAGAGAGAGAGAGAAAGAGAGAGAGAGAGAGAGAGAAAGAGAGAGAGAGAAACCAGGAGACTTCATGTTACAGACTAGCCTGCTGTACAGAACTTCACTTATTGTGTGGTTCCAGACCTGCTGTGTGGTCCCTGACATGCTACTTTCTCCCTGACTCCCTACATGCTCCATGACTAGCTGTGTGGTCCCTGACTTACTTGGTGGTCTCCGGTTTGCTGTGTAGTCCCTGACATGCCACGTCCTCCCTGACTCGCTGTGTGGTCTCCGATGTGCTGTAGTCTAATACCTCCTGTATGGACTGTGACTTGCTGTATGGTCTAGGACTTGCTGTGGGCAACGACTTACCGTCTGCTCTCTGTTTTGTCATGTGTACCACAGCAACCTGCAGGGACTGTCATCTCCTGCATGGTCCATGACTTGCTGTGTACTCTATTAATTCCAAGGACGAATCTCAAAGTAAAGATAAGTAGAAAATTACGCAGTGCACCAAAACGGATAAAATATGATGCAATAGAGTACATTTGAAATGACTGATGGGTGTTAGAACACGCACAGCGCAGAGCTTTTTCTTTAATCTAATTGAAGCCAAGGTCAAATAAACAAGGACCTTCCGCTGAGAGATAGCACCAGCGTTGAGCAATGCGACGTAGAGGACTTTTTTGAGGAGAGAGAGAATGAAACCTTTTAAAAACCCGAAGATGTTGGCTCAGGTCGGAGATGACCAGCGCAGCATACTGTGCTATGCTTAAAGAGAAACCAAAACCTGCAATTTGTTGCAAAAAGAATAGGAATGCTGTTAAAAAAGAGTCTTGCTGCATCACGACAATGACCGTCAACATGCAGAGGTACCAACAGCTAAGGCAACGCAACAGCTGCGGTCTGAATGCCTTCCTCACCCGCCGTACAACCCTGATCTGGGGGCCAGAGACTCTACTCTGTCGCAGGTTCACCTCTGATGATGAGGATAAAGAAACACTGTAGCATTGTAGGCCTGGATTCTGGAACAGCTGAGAAGCGTTTTCTCACAAGGAATGACGAAGGTGGTGGTGGAGCGGCACAAGAAATGCTTCCAGCTGCGGGGGGACTATGTTGGAGAAGTGATATAACCGTTAGGTTAAAGCATATAGTTACCAATATTAAAGGGTATGTTGCCTTTTAAAAAATTATTCCTCGTCCCAACTAGCTTGTGATGTTCTATGGTTCTGAAGAAGCTGCTTGGTCATTGAGCTCAGCTGTTAGTACTGGCGTTCTCATCATGGATAATATTTGGTATCTTTTATGAACTTTTTCTATACAGGAACATTAATATATAAACTGTGCCCGAACTTCATTTTTCTTCATTGACTTTTTTTTTCCTCTGAACCATTTATAAGAATTGACCTCACATTTTGGGATTCTCCGTCTATCTGTCTGTCTGTCTGTGTGTCTGCCTATCTGTCTGTCTGTGTGTCTGAAACGTTTTAAATCTCCCGACCCGAATCTCCGGGCTTCGACCAAGTCGATGACTAAAGATAGAAGAGTGCGAGTTGAAGCAAATCGGAAGGGGATTTAATTTAAAAACAAAAACAAAAAACGAAAGAAAATATCGGGGACAGGATTACAGTCCATGATATCCAGAGAGAGAGAGAGAGAGAGAGAGAGAGAGAGAGAGAGAAGCAAAGACTATGCAAAAGTCGGATTTAGTATCAGGAACGATACCCGAAGCTCCGTATCCACGGAACAAATTCCCATTAGTTGGGCTGGCACCTTAGTCCTTACGTAACCCAGTCTCCGGCCGCAGATACCAGTTCTTATAGTCTAATCCAGGGAGAAAAGGGAGAGAGGAGAAGAAAATCTGGACGGAGATTAAGGAGACGGTGGCAATGTGGGAAAAGTCCACTGGGAAAGTCCAAAATGGAATGATGCCAACCCTTCTATGGTTGCCATGACAATTGATGTTTCCTTTCTTGGTTTTGTGACCATAGGTGACAATAGTTGTCGGAAAATTTTTTTTTCTTGTAGAAATAAGTTATTGGACCAACTGTTTATGTGTTTAGTTTTTGTTTACTTTTACTTTTGTTTCTGTTTCACAGGAAAATAAAAGTTTGGGTATCTATCTATCTATCTATCTATCTATCTATCTATCTATCTATCTATCTATCTATCTATCTATCTATCTATCTATCTATCTATCTATCTATCTATCTATCTATCTATCTATCTATATATCTATCTATCTATCTGTCTGTCTGTCTGTCTGTCTGTCTGTCTATCTACCTAATTCATATGCCTACCTACCTACTTACATACATATACATACCTACCTACCTATCTACCTACCTACATTATTACCTAACTACCTACTTACCTACCTGTCTGCCCAACTGCCTATTTGCTGCATGTATGTCTGTCTGTCTTCCATCCATCCGTCCATCCGTCCGTCCATCTGTCTGTCTGTCTGTCTGTCTGTCTACGTATATCAGCTAATCTAACCTTTGTCCGTGCACACTTTTAACCTTACTCATCATATAAAAATGTCACTTGTATAGATCGGCAACAATATCACAAATGTGCGCATAAATACCACACAGTATTGCACAGAAAATCACAAAACTAGAATAAAGAAAAAGATAAAGCTCTCAAGAATTGATAGCACAAAAAAGTGCGTGGGGATTTGAACTAGGGAGTGGGGGATGCGGGGGATGTGAAAGTCGAAGGAAAACAGAAAACAAGTGGGACAGAGTTAGCCTGCAAAAAGAGAACAAAATACAACAAAAAGTTGAACTAAAGGAACAATAAAATACGAAACAATATTTCTAAATAACGGAAGCTCGGATTTAGAAAGAAGAAAACGATGAACAGACACAAGAAAATTCAAATCATAAACAAAGAAAAAGAAAAATACATGATAAACTCTTGCTTCCCGCGGAGTATTTCTGGAAACGATTCCGAGATGTAAAATAGTCCCGCTGTCGAATGAAGGATTGTACAAGGTTAAGTCCACATGTAGAACTATTGCATTATGCAGGAAGAAAGTAGCTCAAAGGTTGACAGAAAAAAAATGGTAGAAATAAACTCTACTTAAATTGGCAGGGTTTAAATAATGCAATATTTCAATTGTAATCCTCTCAGACATTGAGAACAAGAAAGACGCCAAAGACTCAATACTTCCAGCCAGTAATAGATTATGTCAAATTATATGTTGATAGAAGGCGCAACACAGACCTTAGGAGCCTACATAAACATAGCAAACAGACCTGAGGAGACTACTTAAACATAGCAGACAGATTTGAGGACCCTACTTAAACATAGCAGACAGATTTGAGGACCCTACTTAAACATAGCAGACACAGATCTGAGGAACCTACTTAAACATAGCAGACAGATCTGAGGAATCTACTTAAACATAGCAGACAGATCTGAGGAACCTACTTAAACATAGCAGACAGATCTGAGGAATCTACTTAAACATAGCAGACAGATCTGAGGAACCTACTTAAACATAGCAGACAGATCTGAGGAATCTACTTAAACATAGCAGACACAGATCTGAGGAACCTACTTAAACATAGCAGACAGATCTGAGGAATCTACTTAAACATAGCAGACACAGATCTGAGGAACCTACTTAAACATAGCAGACAGATCTGAGGAATCTACTTAAACATAGCAGACAGATCTGAGGAACCTACTTAAACATAGCAGACAGATTTGAGGACCCTACTTAAACATAGCAGACAGATCTGAGGAACCTACTTAAACATAGCAGACACAGATCTGAGGAACCTACTTAAACATAGCAGACAGATTTGAGGAACCTACTTAAACATAGCAGACATAGATCTGAGGAACCTACTTAAACATAGCAGACAGATTTGAGGACCCTACTTAAACATAGCAGACATAGATCTGAGGAACCTACTTAAATATAGCAGACAGATTTGAGGAACCTACTTAAACATAGCAGACATAGATCTGAGGAACCTACTTAAACATAGCAGACACAGATCTGAGGAACCTACTTAAACATAGCAGACAGATTTGAGGAACCTACTTAAACATAGCAGACATAGATCTGAGGAACCTACTTAAACATAGCAGACACAGATTTGAGGACCCTACTTAAACATAGCAGACAGATCTGAGGAACCTACTTAAACATAGCAGACACAGATCTGAGGAACCTACTTAAACATAGCAGACAGATTTGAGGAACCTACTTAAACATAGCAGACATAGATCTGAGGAACCTACTTAAACATAGCAGACAGATTTGAGGACCCTACTTAAACATAGCAGACATAGATCTGAGGAACCTACTTAAATATAGCAGACAGATTTGAGGAACCTACTTAAACATAGCAGACATAGATCTGAGGAACCTACTTAAACATAGCAGACACAGATCTGAGGAACCTACTTAAACATAGCAGACAGATTTGAGGAACCTACTTAAACATAGCAGACATAGATCTGAGGAACCTACTTAAACATAGCAGACACAGATCTGAGGACCCTACTTAAACATAGCAGACAGATCTGAGGAACCTACTTAAACATAGCAGACACAGATCTGAGGAACCTACTTAAACATAGCAGACAGATTTGAGGAACCTACTTAAACATAGCAGACATAGATCTGAGGAACCTACTTAAACATAGCAGACACAGATCTGAGGAACCTACTTAAACATAGCAGACAGATTTGAGGACCCTACTTAAACATAGCAGACATAGATCTGAGGAACCTACTTAAACATAGCAGACACAGACCTGAGGAATCTTCTTAAACATAGCAGACACAGACCTGAGGTGTCTACGTAAACACAGCAGACACAGACTTGAGGTGTCTACGTAAACATAGCAGACACAAACTTGAGGTGTCTACTTAAACACAGCAGACACAGACTTGAGGTGTCTACGTAAACATAGCAGACACAGATCTGAGAAATCTACGTAAACATAGCAGACACAGACTTGAGGTGTCTACGTAAACATAGCAGACACAGATCTGAGAAATCTACGTAAACACAGCAGACATAGACTTGAGGTGTCTACGTAAACATAGCAGACACAGATCTGAGAAATCTACGTAAACATAGCAGACACAGACTTGGGGAATCTAATTAAACACATCAGAACCAGACCTGAGGAGCCTACTCGAACACAGCAGAAACTGGCCTAGTGAACCTATTCGAACGAAACAGACGTAGACCGGAGGAACCTACGTGAGCACAGCAGACACAAACCTGATGAACCTATTAAACACAGCAGACACAGACTTGCAGACACACACCTGATGAATCTATTCGAAGTAACCAGATACAGACATGATGAACCTACTCAAAAGCAAGAGACACAAACATTTTGAATGTACTCGAAAGAAGCAGACACAGACCTGATGAACCTACTCGCATGCAGGATTTTCCGCTGTCAAAGGTACATGCAGGAATAAAACAATGACAGTTAGAGTGTTGCTGGTTTTTGAAGTGCTGCTACTCGTTAGAATGTTGCTGGTGTTTAGTGTGATGCTACTCTTTAGAATGTTGCTGGTGTTTAGTGTGATGCTACTCTTTAGAATGTTGCTGGTGTTTAGTGTGATGCTACTCTTTAGAATGTTGCTGGTGTTTAGTGTGATGCTACTCGTTAGAATGTTGCTGGTGTTTAGTGTGTTGCCACTCTTTAGAATGTTGCTGGTGTTTAGTGTGTTGCTATTCTTTAGAATGTTGCTGGTGTTTAGTGTGTTGCTACGCTTTAGAATGTTGCTGGTGTTTAGTGTGATGCTACTCTTTAGAATGTTGCTGGTGTTTAGTGTGATGCTACTCTTTAGAATGTTGCTGGTGTTTAGTGTGTTGCTATTCTTTAGAATGTTGCTGGTGTTTAGTGTGATGCTACTCGTTAGAATGTTGCTGGTGTTTAGTGTGATGCTACTCTTTAGAATGTTGCTGGTGTTTAGTGTGTTGCTACTCTTTAGAATGTTGCTGGTGTTTAGTGTGTTGCTACTCTTTAGAATGTTGCTGGTGTTTAGTGTGTTGCTACTCTTTAGAATGTTGCTGGTCTTTAGTATGCTGTAACTCATTAGAATGTTGCTGGTGTTTAGTATGCGTAACTCTTTAGAATGTTGCTGGTGTTTAGTGTGCTTCTACTCTTTACAATGTTGCTGGTGTTTAGTGTACAGCTACTCTTTAGAATGTTGCTGGCGTTTAGTGTGCTGCTACTTTTTAGAATGTTGCTACTGCTTAGTGTGCTGCTGCTGTTTAGAATGTTTCTACTGCTTAGAGTGCGGCTGGTGTTTAGAATGTTGCTACTGCTTAGAGTGCTGCTGCTGTTTAGAATGTTTCTACTGCTTAGAGTGCGGCTGGTGTTTAGAATGTTGCTACTGCTTAGTATGCTGCTGGAGTTTAGAATGTTGCTACTGCTTAGTATGCTGCTGGTGTTTAGAATGTTGCTACTGCTTAGAGTTTTACTGATGTTTAAAAATTTCCTTTAAGTCTGTCAATTTCTTGTTATATTGCCTTTTGTTTTCTTTCATTTTGCATTAGTTTGAAATGAAAAGAAAAAACAAACTAAGTTTCGGAAACATCTCAATGCGTCTTGTTTCTGTTAAGCTTGTTTCTGCTTTTAATACGTAATTGCCATGTGGACATTGATATGATGGACATGTAGACTTTATGACAAACCCGTCATTGCTGCTAGCACATGTGAGTTTACTGAACAGCCTAATAGTGCTCCTAACATAGGTGTTTTGATGTAGAAACTTGGTATTTGCTGTTAGCACAAGTGAAGTTCGGTTAGCGGGGTAGGGGTATCCCCTATCAAAGGAGAAGTAAGACGCCTTCTTGCCTCCGTCAGTCTACGGGACACCCTTGGGCAAGGTGGAGTACCCGTATAGCCCCCCAATCAGGGTGACGTGAAGCCATGGGAGCAGGTGGTGGATGGAATGGGAGAGCAGCTGACAGATAATGCTGGTTATGGTCACCATTCTATGATGGTAGGCAGATGATCTCAATGTAGGGACAATGGCTACGATCACTGACTAGTACAGTCACTGCCCGGAAGGAAAGCAATGGTAAACTATCTTCTGGAAATATACCAAGAAACCCAAAGAGCAATCATGGAAAGTCAAATAGGAAAAAGATCTAGTGGTGGTGTCCCCCAGGCCAGATAGATCTAATTTTAACACTGGGGAAGAGTGTGAGACAGAGGTCAGTACTAGTAATTGTGATGACGGATAAAATCCTGACAGTGTTACCAAGGAAAACCCCTGCATCAAACTAAAAAGAAAAATAAGAGTAGGAACATAGAATGTAAGAAGTATGTATGAGGGAAAATATCAAGTAATAAGTGACGAGATGAAAAGAACGGAGATACACATTTTGGGAATCTGCGAACATCGATGGAAAGGATCAGGACACTTTAAGAGCGAGAATGATGATATCTTTATATACTCTGGTGGAGAAGTAGGAGGAAAGAATGGAGTGGCTTTTTATTTGGACAAATCAACATCAAACGCATTACTAGGCTACAGTCCAGTAAGTGATAGAATCCTAACAATCGGACTTAAGGGCATTCCTAGAAATGTAACAATCATTCAGATATATGCACCTACATCAGCAGCAGAAGAAGAGGAAGTAGAAAACTTTTATAACACACTGCAAACGACGATAGACCAGGTACGGAAAAATGATATTGTATTAATAATGGGTGATTTTAATGCAAAAATTGGTACAGAAAGAGCAGAAGACGAAGGACATGTTGTAGGGAAATTTAGCATAGGACATAGAAATGAGGCAGGTGACAATCTAATGGCGTTTTGCATGGAAAATTAGCTAATGATTGCTAACACACTTTTTAAACAACATCCAAGAAGACTTTACACATGGACATCACCTGATGGTAAAACCAAGAATCAAATAGATTACATTTTAGTGCAGAGAAGGTGGAGGTCAAGCATAACATCAACAAAAACTTTACCAGGTGCTGATTGTGACACGGACCATGAGTTATTAATAGCAGACATGAAGATAAAGATAAAAAAGATAGTTACGGGATCAAGACCACTCCGCTTTGATCTTACAAATATACCAGAACAATACGGTATAGAATTGAAGAACCGTTTCGAAATCCTGATGGCTGTACAGGAGGAGATGACACCAGATGAATTGGCTACGCAGGCCAAAGATATCTTAATAACAACAGCTAAAGACATGGTTCCGGTAAAGAAAACACAAAAGAATGGATGGATTACAGCAGGCACACTAGAACTGATAAAACAACGTAGAGAAATGAAGACGCAATGGAAAGTGACAAACAACAACAAAGAGAAATATAAAACTTTAACAAAAGAAGTACGAAGAAACATAAGAAAAGACAAAAAACAATACATACAAGATTGTTGTGAAAGAATAGAAGAACATCAGAAGTGTGGAAGAGATAGTGAAATGTTTAAAGAAATGAAGACATTGACGAGAAATGTCACACCTAAGCTAAATGTAATTTGTGATGAGATGGGGAATACCTTGACAGAGACAGAGGAAATTCTAGAAAGATGGAAGGAATATTGCAAAGGAATGTATGAAACAACCGACTGTGAAAGCAGAAATCAACAGTGTGAATTATTATTGGAGGAGAAAGAACCTGAACCGACAATAGAAGAAGTTTTATGGGCAATAAAGAATCTGAAAAATGGTAAATCACCAGGATGTGATGAGATAACAGCTGAATTTATTAAAGCAGGAGGAAAGGAGTGTGCAACAATCTATCATGCACTGTGCAAAAAGATATGGCTCAGGTATTTGGCCAAAAGAATGGAAAAGAACTGTATTCATACCACTGCCAAAAAAGGGTAACCTGAAATTATGCACAAACTACAGAACTGTTGCCCTGATTAGTCATGCCAGTAAAATTCTGTTAAAAATCATAATGGGTAGACTTCGTAAGAAAATAGAAGAAGAAGTCAATATGGTCCAAGCTGGTTTCAGGCAAGGAAGAGGATCAAGAGATCATATATTCAATCTAAGATTAATAATAGAGAAATGCAGAGAGTTTAATGTGAATCTATATTTATCTTTTATAGACTACTCAAAGGCATTTGATTGTGTACAACACCAGAAACTTTGGGAAATAATGAAAAAAATGGGATTTCCAACACATTTGATACAATTAACATCACTGCTGTATTTAGACCAACAAGCAGCAGTAAGAATAAATGGTGAAACAACAACTTGGTTTGACATAAAACAAGGTGTCCGTCAGGGGTGCATATTGTCACCCTACTTATTTAACTTGTATACTGAAAATATAATGAGGAATGTTAGAGAAGATGTAGACAAAGAATTTACGATGCCATAACAGTTGGAGGTTATGAAATACCAGAGATTAGATATGCTGATGACACAGTGTTACTATCCACAACACAAAAAAGGAATGGAAAAACTAATTATGTCAGTCCGTAAGAACAGCGAAGAGCAGAACCTCTACCTTAATGCGAAGAAAACTAAATTGATGACAATTGACAAAACAAACAAGGCAACTGAAATATGTATCAATGAGGAAATATTGGAAGAAGTGGAGAGTTTTGAATATCTTGGATCACTATTAACTAATAATGGAGATACAATGAGGGAAATTAAAAGGAGGACATCTATCGCTCTTCAGAAAGTAAAACAAATAAAGAATCTGTGGAGAGGAGCAGAGAGAACTACAAAAATAAGATTTTTAAGGTCATGCATCTTTCCCATCGCATCATATGCCTGTGAGACCTGGACACTTAACAAAACAGCTGAGAAACACATAAATGCCTTTGAATGTAAATGCTACAGAAGAGTTCTCCAAATATCGTGGACACAAAAAAAAACAACAAATATATCTATACTACAAGAGCTTAATATTGAAGAAGGCTGGCTATTAAAGAGGATTAAAGAGAGAAAACTGAAATATTTTGGACACATTAAACATCATGATAATTTAGAGAAGGATACGTAATGGGAAAAAAGAGGAAGACCAAAACGAAGATGGCTGCAAGAAATCGTTGACGATCTGCAGATGGACGCATCAGCAGCAGGCCATCTTGCTCACAACCTTGAGGCCTACAGGAGTGCTGTTTGGGAGGCAAAGTTCCGCAAGGGACATGCAAATTAATGAATGAATGACAAGTGAATTTACTGAACAGCCTAGTAGTGGTCATAACATAGGTGTTTTGATGTAAAAACTTGGTATTTGCTGCTAGCACAGATGTATCTAAAAACGTTTGATACTTCTGGAAGCAGATGGATGTGAATTTATTGAGAAAGTTATTACTACTACTGTAGCACGTGTGAATTTACTGAGAAATCTGGTATTGCTTCTAGCACATGTGAATTTACTGAGAAATCTGGTATTGCTATTAGAACATGCGGATAAACCTAGAAGTCTGACATTGCGCTTAGCACATGTGGATATACTTAGAAATCTGGTATTGCTACTAGCACACGTGGATATATTGAGAAATCTGGTATTGCTTCTAGCACATGTGGATATGCTAGCACATGTGGATATACTTAGAAATCTGGTATTGCTACTAGCACACGTGGATATATTGAGAAATCTGGTATTGCTTCTAGCACATGTGGATATACTTAGAAATCTGTTATTGCTACTAGCAAATGTGGATATAATGAGAAATCTGATATTGTCACTAGTAAATGTGGATATAATGAGAAATCTGTTATTGCTACTAGTAAATGTGGATATAATGAAAAATCTGATATTGTCACTAGTAAATGTGGATATAATGAGAAATCTGTTATTGCTACTAGTAAATGTGGATATAATGAGAAATCTGTTATTGCTACTAGTAAATGTGGATATAATGAGAAATCTGTTATTGCAACTAGTAGGAACGGAATCATCGAATCTTCTCTTTCACTCTGGAAAAAAGAAGGGGGCGAGATTGTAGCTTCTTGTCATCACTGCACTTCATCTAGAACATTATCTTTCTTACCATTAATTAAAAGTAGAACAGAAATGGCGTAGCTCCTAACATTTGTGTGATAACTAAGATCCGCTGTGTGTTTTACTAAGCAATGGCTATGCTCAGAACTCTGTTCTCGATGGTCTCACCGACGCTCACGGAAGAAAAACAATGCTAGCCAAGTTCCACAGCCCAAACTACGGAGAAAATAGCTTCGTGAAAAATCGTTCAATCTAATGTTTGGAAGTAGCACCGTGCAGGCTTATCACATTCAAGTGAAGAAACCTGCTACTTCCTAAAGACTGTTTTATCTTTTTTTTCTTCTCACACCGTTTTCGTCAAGCCAATTTCCCGCGCCTGTCCATTCCAGTCCCCAAAGCGATCATGCAATCTCTCATCTAGTGTCCTTTCTCCAACTCCCTGTGTGGTTAAGTGACGAATTTGAACGTACTCTAGCAAAGAAAGCGGTTTCTTCCTCATTGTCAGCTCAATATTTTTTCCCCACCTTTACCATCACAACATCTATCCTCATTTCTTCACCCCGGAAACCTCTAGCACTCAGTCCATCTCCTCCCCCCCCCCCCTCCCGGTGATAAGATTCCGAGTTTCCGGAATAGGGGCGGACATTTAATTTACTATCGTCAAGACGGTTAAGGGGTCCTCAGAGACATGGCCACGACGTCCCCAAGAGGAAGGATGCGCGCGCATGCTATGATGTAAACATTGGACATCACTCATTGGTGATTGGTCTGCTTGAAATTGAATTACTCCGCGCGCTTCCTATCTATTTTCTGTGGAGGATTTAGTCTGAACAAAAATTTATCAATCACTAGATTCCTTTTTTTTAATGTTTTATGATATAAAATTCAGTAGAAACTTGTACCATCACATAATCAGCGCTGCATTTACGAAAAGGTCAGAACTCAGAGAAGAAGAAAAAAAGGGTGGAAAAATTCCGGATGGAAAATCTGGAAGCGGAAAGAATGTGCTGAAAACGCCAGAATTTCCATTCTGACAAAAATGCAAAAATTAAGCTGGGGGAAAAAAAATCACACAAATAATTTTCTATTTTTTTTTTTAAGCAACGGGGGTTGAGGGGATGTTTTTTGTTGTGGCTCTTAATCATTTTTAGGTACCATGCCGGAAGGAGTTGACGACCATACTTCTCCATAGATCTCAGTCCTTCATCATCATCATCATCATCATCATCATCATCATCATCATCATCATCATCATCATCATCATCATCATTTTCATCATTGCCTGTCACTTCCCTTGTGAGTATAGGTCAGGGATAAAGTCTCTGCAGTCATCCCTGTTCTCTACTTCCCTCTATCTGTATCCGTTGTCTCTGATCACTTTCTTCATTTCCCTTCTCCAATAGTTCTGGGCCTTCCTTAATTTAATTTTCCCCAGGGAGTTCCATGTCAGTGCCTGCCTTGTTATGCTGGTGTCTGATTTCCTCAGTGTGTGGCCAGTCTACCTCCATTTTCTAGATATGATTTGCAGATTCATAGGAGCTTATCCTCTTTTCCAGACCTTGTTGTTTCTTGTCTTGTCCTGCCATTTAATGTTTAGAATCCTTCTCGGGCATCAGTTCATGAATGTTTGTATCCTCCGTTGTATTTTCTTAGTCATCACCTATGTCTCTTAATCATAGATAAATGCTCTCCTGGGCTTGGTTATTCTAGATTTTATGTCCTTTCCTGATCTACTGGATTTGCCAGCTGTGCTGCTTAAATATGTGAAACAGTCTACTTCCTCATTGGCACTCCCTCAATTTCCACGGGGTTATTTCTTGTGATGTAGCTTTTCATTATCAGTGTTATTTGTTTGCTTATGTGCAGTCCTAGTTTAGCTGAATTCTTCCTAAGGATCTGAAGCTCCTCCAGTATTTATGTGTGCCAGAAGCGCCACATCATCTGCCAAGTCAAGGTCTTCCAGTTGGTTCCGTTATGTTCGTTGTAGTCCATTTCCTTTCCCTTGTTTGGTAGTCTTCATGATTCATTCCACTGCCAGAATAATAAAGAATAGTGGCACCGCGCATATCCCTGCCGCACGTCTGTTTTTAGTTTTAAACTTTCTGTGCGAGTTCCTCCACGTACGATTCTACAAGCTGTTCCTTCATATACGGTCTTTATAGCTTTGCTACCTTATCGGGGGATACCATAGTGTTGCAGTAGTTTCCATAGCATCTTCCGATCTAAACTATCAAATGCCTTCTCGTAATCAATGAATGTAACTAACAGTGAAGAATTCCACTCCATTGACTGTTATATTATGATTCGCATTGTAGTAGTGTGATCAGTACAGGACCTTTTTCGCTTGAAACCTGCCTGCGCTTCTCTTAGTTCAATATCTACTCCTGTTTTGATTTTATTTAGCAAAATCCTGCTGAAGATCTTGCTAGATTCTGACAACAGTGAGATACCTCTGTTGTTCTTACATTCGGACAGATCTCCTTTCTTTACGAGTTTTATAAGTTGAGCCTCCTTCCAGTCATCTGGAATCTCCTCTTCTTCTCAAATCTTGCTAAATACTTTGAATCTCAGTTCTTATTTTTGTGCTCGCTAAGAGAGCTTCTTCTGTGGCTCCATCTGGACCTGGTGGCTTATTTCTCTCCAAGTTTGAGATAGTTTGTTCGATGTCGGTCTTGCTCGGCAGTTCTACCTTGACGTCGAGAATATTCCCTGCCGCTGTTATCTCCCCTGTTTTTGTCGGAGTTATAGTAGTTTAGGATTTTGTTGAAGTATTCCACCAATCTTTTCACGTGCTCTTCTTCTGATCTTACTGTTTTACTGTCCTTGTTTTTGATGGGCTTTTCAGTCCTACGTGATCTGTTTGCCAACTACAGCATTCCAGACAATGAGACACGTCTTGTGCAACAGATCCATATCAATGGAAACAGGATTGAGCCAATTTTGTTTTATGGATGTGAAGCATGGTCTATGAATAAGAGAGTACAGCGAGAAATGGAGGCCATGGAGATGTGATTTATAAGAAACATGTTGAAGGTACCATTGTAGCTAAGAAAACCAATGAAGAAGTCTTAAGAGAGGCTGGAGTTAAAAAGATTATTATAGCAAAGATCAGAGTCAGACAAGCGAGTTACATAGGGGATTTCCTGAGAAGAGGAAAGTTGGAAGACACTATGGCAACTGGAAAAATAAAAGGAAGAAGAGACAGAGGAAGAGAGAGAGAGAGAGAGAGAGAGAGAGAGAGAGAGAGAGAGAGAGAGAGAAGTTACTGGATGGGCTGCCAGTGTGGCTAGGAAAAAAGTCACCGGCGGATCTCATAATCAAGTCTAAAGACAGGGAATTGTGGATAGAAATGATCGCCTACGCCACGCTGCATGGCACAAGAATTGAACTGAATTGCCAACTACATGATCTTTTTACAAACTACATGATCTTTTTACAAACTACATGATCTGTTTGCCAACTACATGATCTTTTTACAAACTACATGATCTGTTTGCCAACTACATGATCTTTTTACAAACTACATGATCTGTTTGCCAACTACATGATCTTTTTACAAACTACATGATCTGTTTGCCAACTACATGATCTATTTGAAAACTTTATGATCTGTTTGCCAACGGCATGATCTGTTTGCCAACTACGTGATCTGTTTGCCAAATATATAATCTGTTTACCAACTACGTGACCTGTTTGCCAGCTACATTATCCGTTTGCCAGCTTCTTGATGATGTTATACTGCCCTTTGGTGTCATGAAAATAGAATTATCTCTCCTGTTGCTAGTCTAAGCTTACCTGTTCTTGTCTGGTGTTAGACTCAGCCAAAGCATGTTTCTGTTGTGTCTATCCATCTGTTGCGCTGTGGAGCCAGCCTTTCCACTATCATACATTGTTATCACGTTCCAACATACACTGGTAAAAGGAGATCTCAGCTGGTATGTCCGTTCTGCAGCATCTTTTCAGCTTTGACTGCACAACTTCATACGCCTTTTCATCAGAGTTCCTTCCAAAGTTTTCTGCCTTTCCTCTCCATTTTTCTCTAATGCTACCATTTTAAAAAAAAAATCAGGTGAATAGATCGTTGGTCTCCCCCCCCCCCCAAACCTCCTTAAATCACCTCTTACGACATAGGTCGGAGGTGGTAGTGGCCCTATTCCTTTCTCTCCAAACTTAGATCTAGATCCTGGTGGCCACACAGGCTCAGCTGACGACTTATTATTGTGCCATCGCGTTAGACTGTCCATGAATTTTTTTTTCTGTTGGTCTACTCCTGCTCTCTTTTTCCATTTATCTTTCCTGTTGTGCTTTTTTCAACCCCTCCTCTTCTCATTATATGCCTAGTGAACGATGGCTGTTGTTTCCTTATGGATCTAATTTGGAGCTTTTCTAAATTGACTGATTTAGACACTCCCTGATCTTACCTGTCAGTGATATTTTAACTCTGATTCTACTGAGTAAAAGCAGAAAGAGATCAGGTTATTGATACTACAGATTTCTGACATCTTCGGAGCAAGGAATATTTAATATGACAGTCATGCTGTCATGTTTAATATGTGCTACTTTCTGTACAGGAATCGGAGACCATATCTGGGAGTTGATGACACGTCATACAGTAATCATCTTTGTAGATAACAGTCTGGGAGAACAGATAGATACGAAACAATCATTTTTGTTTCTCGAAAGTCTCCCAAGTCGAAAAATCTCTCAAAATGTAGAAAATTTCTCAACATGTAGAAAATCTCTCAACATTTAAAAAGTCTCTCAACATGTAGAAAATCTCACAACATATAGAAAATATCTGTATATGTAGAAAATCTCTCTATATGTAAAAAAATCTCTCAACATATAGAAAGTCTCTCAAAATGTAGAAGATCTCTCAACATAAAGAAAATTTGCAACATGCAGAAAATCTCTCAAAATATAGTAAGTTTCTCAACATATGGAAAGTCTCTCAACATATAGAAAATCTCTCAACATGTAGAAAATATCACAACATGTAGAAAATCTCTCAACGTATAGAAAATCTCTCGACATATAGAACATCTCTCAACATATAGAACATCTCTCAACATAGAACATCTCCCAACATATAGAACATCTCTCAACATATAGAACATCTCTCAACATGTAGAAAGTGTCTCAACATATAGAACATCTCTCAACATGTAGAACATTTCTCAACATATAGAAAATCTCTCAACATATAGAACATCTCTCAACATATAGAACATCTCTCAACATATAGAAAGTCTCTCTTAGTATTCTTCTCCTTCTTCATCGTATGAAATCTCTATTATATCTGCAGTTTTAGTTCTTGTACTATTTGTTGTATTTCCTGTGCGGAACCATAGAGTTCAACTTCTGGAGTAGTTGCACAGCAGTAGCTGCCTCTCAGTGCCTCATAGCTAGTGTAGTGTTGGAGGATATGTTTCACAGGTTCAGGTATAAAGAGGAGAGCTGCCAGTCTTAAACTTTGCATACATGTGGCTTTGGAGTCCTTTGTGTCCTGTTCTGAGCCGAAATATGATGACATATTT
This sequence comes from Achatina immaculata, assembly GCA_009760885.1. Classification (NCBI taxonomy): domain Eukaryota; kingdom Metazoa; phylum Mollusca; class Gastropoda; order Stylommatophora; family Achatinidae; genus Lissachatina; species Lissachatina immaculata. The sequence continues at coordinate 43,000,724 of CM019702.1, read as the reverse complement.
CTTTCTGCTTGGCTGGTGATAGTCATCTGGTGGTGGTGCTTGTAGCTTCCTGTAGGGTTTCATCAGTTTTTTATTATTGTTTTTTAGATTAGCTGTTTATGTGGTTGCTCCACTTTAGTGTACTCTTTGGCCAGACAGTCAGCTTTCTCATTGCCTGGTATCCCACAGTGGGATAGAATGCACTGGAAGGTGAATCTGTGTTATGAGTTAACTTTCGACAAGGCTTCCTTCAGGTCTGGTAGTTTGTTGCACCGAAGAGCTTCCAGCACCGCCCTGAGAAATATTATAGGACGTGTATCAATGCTGGGGGTTGGGTTTTTCAAGCTGAGGCGGTGACTGCTCTGACTTCTGGCGTCCTAGCTGTTGGGGTATTTCCCAGTGGGACTGGGTATCTCGTGGCTGCTGGTGCAGGACGTTTAGTTTGTGCTTCAGCCCTTCCATTCTTTATAACGCTGAGTGCACAACCACCTGTGTATATCCAGGTGTCACGTGGATGTTTGTCATGTGTGACTGCTTTACGTCTGATTGTTGCGCACACCTTTCACTTCAGTTTCAGTGGTCATTTAGTCTACTTCTTTTCACGGGTACAGATGACAACAGAGTAGCTACATCTGAGAAGTCAGCTATAATTACATCTGGGAGGTCAGCTATGGCTACATCTGAGAGGTCAGCTATAGCTACATCTGGGAGGTCAGCTATAGCTACATCTGGAAGGTAAGCTATAGCTACATCTGGGAAGTAAGCTATAGCTACATCTAGGAGGTAAACTATAGTTACATCTGGGAGGTCAGAGGTCAGCTATCAGCTTACACAGACGTTTGGTCTGACGAATGAAGCCACTTCTCTTAAGCCGTTCCCTAATTCTTATATTCGGCCACTCTTTCATATTCAGCAAAAGACTTGAAACTAGATATTTGAAAACTAGATATTGAGTGCGTCTCTATTGCTTCCGTTAGCGCTATCTTCTAGTACTTGTCTTAGAATATTTGCGTGAATATAATGACCCCTCCCCCGGGCCACTCCCGCCCCAAACATTCACTAAATGTTAGCTGATAAATAAAAATATTTTGAAAATGACAAGGACAAAAACAATCTTGAATATACAGATAAATAAAAGAATATACAGATAAATAAAAGAATATACGGATAAATAAAAGAATATACAGATAAAGAAAAGAATATACAGATAAATAAAAGAACATACAAATAAAGAAAAGAATATACAGATAAATACAAGAATATATAGATAAATAAAAGCATATACAGATAAATAAAAGAATATACAGATTAATAAATGAATGATCAGTTGGGGTGTAGGACTCTATGTAAGGTCAGAATCTGTCTTCCTGTAATAAAAAGAAAACAGAATATATGAAGAGACATATAAAAACCTAATGAAACTCTAGCAGGAAGCAAGAGAAACAACCCACTAATTTTCTTCTTACAACAAAACAATAAACATAGCAAATATTATCTCATCGTTAACTCAGCATTAACGTAAACACGACTCAGCATGATCTCAGTATCTCTCTCTCTCTCTCTCTTTCATCATGACCACAGCATTCCTCTTTCTCAAAATTACCTCAACATCTCTCTCCTTACATGACCTTAGCATCCTTCTCTCACTATATGGTAGCAGCATCTCTCTCCTTCTCTGTCTCTCACATGGGTCCAGCATAACTCTCTTTCTCTCTCAACATGGCCTCTGTAACCTCTCTCCTTACATGACCTCTGCCCCTTGAAGCAACGCTTCCACCCGCTTCATCTACAGCCTGAAGGCAGGATATCCAGACCCTATATTGTTCAACTTACCAAGAATTGAAATGAACTCTTTGCCATTAATCCTCAGCATCTCTTCAAGTTAGAACATAAATCTCTCCTAACATTTCCTGCGAAATGAAAAAGACACACAAACTTAAGGGAGTTTCCAAAATAGAGAGAGAGAGAGAGAGAGAGAGAGAGAGAGAGAGATAGAGAAACAGGAAAATAACAGAAGAACAGAAATCCAAGTGAAAGACAAAAGAAAACCCAGAGAGAGAGAAAGAGAGAAATAGGAAAATAACAGTAGAACAAAAATTCAAGTGAAAGACAAAAGAAAACAACCCAGAGAGAGAGAGAGAGAGAGAGAGAGAGAGAGAGAGAGAGAAAGTGAGAAACAGGAAAATAACAGAAGAACAAAAATTAAATTGAAAGACAAAAGAAAACAATCCCGAGAAAGACAGAGGGAGAGAGAGAGAGAGAGAAGTGCTCCTTGCCCTTTGGCCATCTTCTCTCGGCCGTCATCAAGAACCCATACTGGATGGTTGCATGGCAGTGATGCAGACTTTAATTGAATGACCCGAGAAGCGCGACTGCGGCCGCTCCCCCTAGCGGGAGTCTTAAGTTTTCTAGTTGCGTCAAAGACACGTTCGGAGACAAAAATCGATTTGACTAAAGCAGATCATTAATTGCAGTCTGGCCGAGGGGGAGGGAAATAAATTTGACGCTGTGTCGGCAGAGGAAAATGATGGTGGTTGCTATGGTAGTGGTGGTGATCGTGGTCATGGGACGGGAGGATGATTACCTTGGAGAATGTGAAAGGAAGACGAGGTCAGATTTGGACGCTACGCCAAGGAGCACAGCCAAAGCGATCACTTTCACAGGCCTTCAGTGGTGATCACTCTTAAAATGACGGGCTGAAACAAGCCCTGAACTTAGACATCGTTAACATATGCTTACCCAGTTCTAAATTTGTCCGCCTGGTGTGCACAGTTCTTAAGTCTAGTCACTTTTTTTTTTTCGTTTCATTTACGTTTTTCTTCTTGCCCACACAATATGACATCAGCATCGCTCTCCCTCCAACCCTCTTACAGTCTCTCTCCCTTCATCCCTCTTACTCTCTCTCTCCCTTCATCCCTCTCTCTCTCTCCTTCAGTTACTTCTGTACTGAGTAAATGGATAAGAGCGAAACGTAAATGTTATATTTTATGTCTCTCAGCTTCAATGTTAATTATGTTTGTTACATGAACAGCATATTTGTAGAATGTCTGGAATAGAGTGAAAGATGTATGATAAAGGGCAGAATGTCAGACGGGCCTGCGTGCCCAATTCTTAACCCTTTTGAAATAAAGACCAATCAATCAATCAATTAATCAATCAATCAATCAGTCAATCAATCAATTAATCAATATCTCCTTCCATCCCTCTCTCTCCCTCCACCCCTCTTACTCTCTCTCTCTCTCTCTCTCTTTTTCAGCATGGCCTCAGCATCTTTCTCAACATGATCTCAACATCTCCCTCCCAACATAGTCTCAACATCTCTCTCTCAACATGGTTTCAACAACTCTCTCCCAAAATGGTCTCAACATCTCCCTCCCAACATAGTCTCAACATCTCCCTCAAAACATAGTCTCAACATCTCTCTCCCAACATGGTCTCAACATCTCTCTCCATGCCTTATTCCTTTCAGCAGCTTTTGTTGGTCTTAGTTTAACTAAAATAATCATTTTAATCAACATTACGTAGGAAAAATAGTTTCAGCAATATCTTCAGTTATCAACTGTCATAGAAACAGAGCTTGTAGTCAATGTCCAATCATATTACTATCACTCAGTTATAGAAACAGAGCTTGTAGTCAACGTCCAATCATATTACTATCACTCAGTTATAGAAACAGAGCTTGTAGTCAATGTCCAATCATACAACTATCACTCAGTTATAGAAACAGAGCTTGTAGTCAATGTCCAATCATACAACTATCACTCAGTTATAGAATCAGAGCTTGTAGTCAATGTCCAATCATGTAACAATCACTCAGTTATAGAAACAGAGCTTGTAGTCAATGCCCAATCATACAACAATCACTCAGTTATAGAAACAGAGCTTGTAGGCAATGTCCAATCATACAACAATCACTCAGTTATAGAAACAGAGCTTGTAGTCAATGTCCAATCATACAACAATCACTCAGTTATAGAAACAGAGCTTGTAGTCAATGCCCAATCATACAACAATCACTCAGTTATAGAAACAGAGCTTGAGGTCAATGCCCAATCATACAACTATCACTCAGTTATAGAAACAGAGCTTGTAGTCAATGCCCAATCATGTAACAATCACTCAGTTATAGAAACAGAGCCTGTAGTCAATGCCCAATCATACAACTATCACTCAGTTATAGAAACAGAGCACAGAGATAGTGCTTGTTATTACTACACAGTTACGAAATCAGAAACTACAATCATGGCTTCCAGAGAAACTCTATAAGCCGGTGTAATACCTACTCATCCTCTTCTTGTATCAGTTCTCATCCGCTGCCCCCCCCCCCAAAGCCTTCGGGGCCCGCCCTTGAAAATAGGGGAAACCCTTCTGGGCACAAAGGAATGCGCTGGCTCGACCCCTAGCCTCAGAATTCCTGGGTGTTGCAGTGCAACTTCCAGTCGTAACACAATCATACAAGCAGGATTTCCTGTCACAGCTTTTCTGTCTCAGAGAATATGGTGATGGAACATAAGTTTCCAATCTTCACTGTTTTTATATTTGAGGAACTCGGGCACCGATCAATCAACAAGCGAGACTGACCAAGTTACAATTTTAGCATCCTGCTGTAGCAAAACAGATTACAATATTCACTCACTACTTTGACTGTTACAGGGCTGGCTTTCTACGAATCGTGCTCACACAATTCAAGAATTCGACAAACGAAATTTGAAGCGCAATCGAAAGTCGAGAACAGCGCATCGAAAGTATAGGAAGTCGACTTGGAGTTTGAAGGAGGAATTTAAAGAAATGACTATGTAATCATGGAAAGCTATTGAGCAAAAGCAAAGACGGGTGGAGCCAAATGTCCGTCTGCATTGGAAGAAAAAAAAAACGAGGTCAATCCAAATCTAGTTTAGGAAGGAAGTAAAATAGATTTTAGGTTGAAGCCAGGGATAACCGAAGCAAGAGTTGATGGCCGGGTAATCTAATTCACCGCACTCTTATTTACATGTCCACATTCTTGATTGCATCTCATCCGTGTCTGTATGTGTCCTTCAACACTGTTTTCTTCTGTCCGTCTTGTCTGTCATTTTCCTCTTTATTTCTATCTAGATTTCCTATTTCTAGAAGTCGACCTGTCCCGTACGCTTTGTTTCATGCTGGCTTGCAAATTCTTGGATGGTTATCTCCCTTGTATCGCCGGCTTCGTCACTTACTAGCAGTCCTTGAAAATATTCAAACACTCATCGGACCTGTTTCTTTAAATTCCTGGAGGAGATTCAAGAAGCAGGCTTCCTATCAGACTATGTATTCATGAGAATATTTGGATCGGCACCAGGATAGGCTGGATTTAAAAGAAAAGTATTGTTTATCTTCCATTTACCGCTGCTTTCATGATGGCTGTGGGAGAAAACGGGAAGTGGACTAAAAGCAGAATGTTTGTGTTTCAATGAATGGTCACTTTATAACTGTGTCTCTTTCCTTTTATGTGATCCATGTTGTCTCCTTGCCTTCCCCAAATAAAGCGCGCGCACACACACGCACACATTAACGACTGTACTGTATGTTGTATGGTTCTCAAGAATGCAGTAATTACATAGAATAGCCGTTCCTGAACTTTTCTGATAGTGATTGTAGGTCACACTGGTACATGTACTAAACTAGCACCGATACATGTATGACAACACTAAACTAGTACCGGTACATGTATGACAACACCAAACTAGCACCGGTACATGTATGACAACACTAAACTAGCACCGTTACATGTATGACAACACTAAACTAGCACCGGTACATGTATGACAACACTAAACTAGTACCGGTACATGTATGACAACACTAAACTAGTACCGGTACATGTATGACAACACTAAACTAGCACCGGTACATGTATGACAACACTAAACTAGCACCGGTACAAGTATGACAACACTAAACTAGCAACGGTACATGTATGACAACACTAAACTAGCAACGGTACATGTATGACAACACTAAACTAGCACCGGTACATGTATGACAACACTAAACTAGCACCGGTACAAGTATGACAACACTAAACTAGCACCGGTACATGTATGACAACACTAAACTAGCAACGGTACATGTATGACAACACTAAACTAGCACCGGTACATGTATGACAACACTAAACTAGTACCGGTACATGTATCTTATATCTTATATCCTTCCCGTGCCGTTAGACGTCACATAGGGCTCGCAAAGTAGTTCGCCAATTTTTCCTGTCTTCAGCGAGTCTTTCAACCTCATCAAAGGATTTTATGCCTGTTAACTTGGCCTCTCTTAATAATGTCCTCTTCAGAGTTTCACGCGGTCTGCCTCTTTTTCTTCGGCCTGTTGTGTTCCACTTGATAGCTTGTTTTGGGATTCTCTGATCATTTCTTCTCATCAAGTGACCAACATATGTCCATCTCCTTTTCCTGATCACCCATGAGACTGGTTGTTGTTCAGTCATCTGTCTTATCTCTGCATTGTTCTTGAATTCATTCCACTTGATGCCGAGTATTTTCCTTAGGCATTTGTTTTCAAAAGAGTCTAATTTCTTTTCTATTTCTTTAGTTGTTTTCCAGCTTTCGCATGCATAAATGAGGGTGGATATTACATTTGAGTTGAATAGTCTTAACTTGGTTTTTGTGCTTATAACTTTTGAATTCCATATGTTCTCAAGATTCTTGAAGATTGATGCTGCTTTTGCAATTCTGATCCTAACTTCCTTTCTAGTGTCACCATCCTTGTCTATGTAGCTGCCAAGGTATGCAAATTGATTGACTTCTTCAATATCTGTCCCTTCTATGTGTATTTTTACATTTTGATTGATGGGAATTTTCATTATTTTTGTTTTGTCCTTGTTAATTTCAAGTCCTATTTTGCTAGCCAGTGAAGATAGGCTATCTGTTTTTTCTTGCATGGAATTCACATTATTACTGATAAGAGTTATGTCATCAGCAAAATCAAGATCTTCTAGTTGGGTCCCATGTACCCAGTCAATACCTGTGTTACCTGTGCAGCATTTTGTCATTATGAAGTCTTTTGTAATCCCAAAAAGTAAAGGAGACAGTATACATCCTTGTTTCACGCCTGTTTCAATCTGGAACCATTCACTCATCCCTTCTTCTGTCTTGACTGCACAACCATATCCATTGTATAAGTCCTTAATGATGTTGACAATTTTAGATGGTATTCCATATAGACATAAAATTCTCCATAATGAATCTCTGTGTATGCTATCAAATGCCTTCTTTTGCAATGCTGCAGACTATATGGAAATCTAAAAAACTAAGCATGAATACGAAAATCAGGATATTTAAGAGTAATGTTCTAAGTGTACTACTCTATGGAAGTGAATGCTGGAAAATCACCAAAACCATAGAAAACAAGTTGAATTCTTTCCAGACTAAATGTTTACGAAGAATTAGAAAAATATTTTGGCCAAACACCATAAGAAATAACATCTTATTAGCAGAAATGCAGATGAAACCACTGACAACAGTTATTGAGGAAAGACGCTGGCGATGGTTGGGACATGTGCTCGGAATGACTGACAGCTCACTACCAAAAATAGCACTAAGATGGACAAAACTGGGGAACAGAAGTAAAGGTAGACCAAAAGAGACATGGAGAAGAACAGCAGAAAGGATGTTGAGCATTAGAGGGCTCACCTGGGCAAGAGCAGAAAAAAAGGCGAAGGACAGGCATTTGTGGAAAACCCTTGCGGAAGCCCCATGTGCTCTGGGCACTTAAGGTTCAGAGATATATATATATATATATATATATATATATATATATATATATATATATATGACTCGCGACATTAAACTAACAATACTACATGACTCCCGACATTAAACTAGCAATGATATATGACTCGCGACATTAAACTAACAATGATATATGACTCGCGACATTAAACTAACAATACTACATGACTCCCGACATTAAACTAGCAATGATACATGACTCGCGACATTAAACTAGCAATGATATATGACTCGCGACATTAAACTATCAATGATACATGACTCCCGACATTAAACTAGCAATGATATATGACTCGCGACATTAAACTAGCAATGATACATGACTCCCGACATTAAACTAGCAATGATATATGACCCACGATGTTAAACTGGTAATGATATATGACCGGCTCATGAAAAAGACAAAAATATTTAAAATTAAAGAAAGCGCAGTTCACTGAAAATTAACAAATGTGACTATTATTATTTTGATATGTAACTTTGAAAACATAATGTAGTATTTTTCCGTAAAATGTTGCACTTTTCAGTAAATATTAACATGTTAACCATGCTTGTCATTATATCCTCTCACTTTTCTGTAAATATTAACATGTTAACCTTGATTGTCACTATATCCTCTCACTTTTCTGTAAATATTAACATGTTAACTTTGCTTGTTACTATATCCTCTCACTTTTCTGTAAATATTAACATGTTAACCATGCTTGTCACTATATCCTCTCACTTTTCTGTAAATGTTAACATGTTAACCTTGATTGTCACTATATCCTCTCACTTTTCTGTAAATGTTAGCATGTTAACTTTGCTTGTCACTATATCCTCTCACTTTTCTGTAAATGTTAACATGTTAACCTTGATTGTCACTATATCCTCTCCTTTTTCTATCTCCGCCTCCGGGACCCTATTTTAGATTGTAAGCTAAGACTGGGGGCCACTGATATAGCCTAAGACTGGGGGCCACTGATATAGCCTAAGACTGGGAGCTACTGATATAGCCTAAGACTGGGGGCCACTGATATAGCCTAAGACTGGGAGCTACTGATATAGCCTAAGACTGGGAGCTACTGATATAGCCTAAGACTGGGAGCTACTGATATAGCCTAAGACTGTGGGCCACTGATATAGCCTAAGACTGGGAGCTACTGATATAGCCTAAGACTGTGGGCCACTGATATAGCCTAAGACTGGGAGCTACTTATATAGCCTAAGACTGGGGGCCACTGATATAGCCTAAGACTGACAGCTACTGATATAGCCTAAGACTGGGAGCTACTGATATAGCCTAAGACTGGGGGCCACTGATATAGCCTAAGACTGGGAGCTACTGATATAGCCTAAGACTGGGAGCTACTGATATAGCCTAAGACTGGGAGCTACTGATATAGCCTAAGACTGGGAGCCACTGATTTAGCCTAAGACTGGGGGCTACTGACATAAAGATCCATATTACTTCTTCCCTCTATTGTTCCTCTGTTCCTCATGTAGTTCCCTGCCGGTATTTGACAACCTAAAACTTCCAGTATATACTATCTTTTTTTCCTTCATCTCTTCTCTTCTCCTCTCACTTAAGTAGATCGTGAGTAGCCAGCAAAGGTGCTGAATGTTTTCACGTCAAGTTTTTCCCAGTGCTCAAAAACTTGGCATGAATTAACAACAGACGAGTCAGGAAAAACATCAAATATGTGAATCCCTTGAACAGTCAGGATAAAAGAATTGTAATTCCTGATACACACAACTTTCCTTATTTGTTCAAGATGAGGACAGCGAAAATAAAAATGAACCAGGAAAGGAAAGAAACTTCTGGTTTTGGAGAAGCATGATCTGTATATCCTGGAGGGGGAGAAACAGAAAAGCAGGTTATCAAAGAACGTACAAGACAACAACAACAGTTATAACTATGAAGACTGGAGGGGGAGAAACAGAAAAGCAGGTTATCAAAGAACTTACAAGACAACAACAACAGTTATAACTATGAAGACTGGAGGGGGAGAAACAGAAAAGCAGGTTATCAAAGAACTTACAAGACAACAACAACAGTTATAACTAGGAAGATTACACTTTAAAAAAAATTGACTTGTTATGATAAAGTAGAAATTAAAAGAAAACAACCTGATAAACAATGGAAAACTCTGACGGAAAAGAAAGAGGGTAGCAGCAGTTGTTCTGATAGCACATACAGAGAAGCAGCAGAAAATGCAGAAACTTGACCGCCGCCATTAAAAACCAGTAAATGAAGAAATATCTCTACATGAGTTCTTCACACATTTCTTCTCGCCCTCTACAAGCAGTCATTATTTCATTATACTGGGATGTCGTACATAACTGTTTATGCCCTCTGTAAGACGCATTGTCGGTGCTGTCTAACAGGCGCAGTGTCCGTGCTGTCTAACAGGCGCAGCGTCCTTGCTGTCTAACAGTCACAATGTCCGTGTTGTCTAACAGGCGCAGTGTCCGTGCTGTCTTATAGGGTCAGTGTCCATGCTGTCTAAAAGGCGCAGTGTCCGTGCTGTTTAACAGGCGCAGTGTCCGTGCTGTTTAACAGGCGCAGTGTCCATGCTGTCTAACAGGCGCAGTGTCCGTGCTGTCTAACAGGCGCAGTGTCCGTGCTGTTTAACAGGCGCAGTGTCCTTGCTGTCTAAGAGTCACAATGTCCGTGCTGTCTAACAGTCACAATGTCCGTGCTGTCTAACAGGCGCAGAGTCCATGCTGTCTAAAAGGCGCAGTGTCCGTGCTGTCTTATAGGGTCAGTATCCGTGCTGTCTAACAGGTGCAGTGTTCATGCTCTCTAAAAGGCGCAGTGTCCTTGCTGTCTAACAGTCACAATGTCTGTGCTGTCTAACAGGCGCAGTGTCCGTGCTGTCTTATAGGGTTAGTGTCCGTGCTGTCTAACAGGCGCAGTGTCCATGCTGTTTAACAGGCGCAGTGTAATGTTGTCGGCAACACTCAAGAGATTTTCTGTTAACAAATAATCTTATATCCTTCCCGTGCCGTTAAACGTCACATATGGCTCGCAAAGTAGTTCGCCAATTTTTCCTTCGGCAAGTCTTTCAACCTCATCAAAGGATTGTATGCCTGTTAATTTGGCCTCTTAACAAATAATACAAGGTAATAAAATGTTTTTAACAAATAAAATACAAGGTAATAAAATGTTTTTAACAAATAAAATACAAGGTAATAAAATGTTTTTAACAAATAAAATACAAGGTAATAAAATGTTTTTAACAAATAAAATACAAGGTAATAAAATGAGTGAAAACTTAAACATTTTTGTTTGTAAGCTCTCATTAAAAAATGTATGGTTGTGGAAAAAAAATCACATAACAACAATTTATAAACACTTTAAAATTTTAGAATAAAATGTACCCCCCCCCCCCCCTCAATCTCTCCCCTTTCCCGCTAACCCCGAATGTTTCAACTATTTTATTCGTACAAAAAAGAAAAAAAAATGGAAGAAATAGATTGTCACAGATAACCTCTTATTTGATTTTTTTTAAATGATGAACTCAGTGATAAATAATAAATAAACATTTGAAGAAGCAGGAGAGAAAGTTTCATCTGAAGCCCTAGAACTTTTGGACAAGGGGAATATTCGAGACCTGATGGGAAATAGCCTGACCTTCATTCCCACAGGAAGTGGAACTCTCCTTCAGGAGAAAATCTGCCGCGTACGTACCTTTAATGGCTGGCCATGGGGCAGGCCCGAATGAGGAAAAACAATTATCAGGAAGGTACACCTTATCACAGAAGAGCGCTGAGACCTGAACTTGTCAGACAGGAGGGCGGGGTAGGTGGTGGATGTGTTCGGAGATCAGGTCACACCAGGTCGGGTTTGCTGCGAATGAGGTCAGTGACCTCGATGCTTGGTCAATTTGGAGATTTGAAAGGAAAATGCGAAGATGAATAGAAGGACAGGTATGTAAGAAGCGATAAGATTGTAGAAGAAAGGATAGAGGAGGCCGCGTGTAAGGTTGGTAAGATTGTAGATTGTAATCACAGGAGCGTGGCTTAGGGCAGAGGTTATCTGAGTGCCGTAGTGATGTGTGATTATCATGTTCTTGGATATGTATACATCTGTCTGTGTGTGAAGTGTGAGCTGATTTTTATGTTGTAACCTGTCTTCATGGAATATGTGCATGTCTTCATGTAATGTGTGTATGTCTTCATGTAATGTGTGTATGTCTTCATGTAATGTGTGTATGTCTTCATGTAATGTGTGTATGTCTTCATGTAATGTGTGTATGTCTTCGTGTAATGTGTGTATGTCTTCGTGTAATGTGTGTATGTCTTCATGTAATGTGTGTATGTCTTCATGTAATGTGTGTATGTCTTCATGCAATGTGTGTATGTCTTCATGTAATGTGTGCATGTCTTCATGTTATGTGTGTATGTCTTCATGTAATGTGTGTATGTCTTCGTGTAATGTGTATGCCTTCATGTATTGTATGTATATCCGCATGCAGTGTGTGTATGTCTTCATATAATGTATGTATATCCTCATCCAATGTGGGTATGTCTTCATATAATGTATGTATATCCTCATCCAATGTGGGTATGTCTTCATATAATGTATGTATGTCCTCATGCAATGTGTGTATGTTTTCATGCAATGTGTGTACATCCTCATGCAATGTGTGTATGTCTTCATGCAATGTGTGTATGTCTTCATGTAATGTGTGTATGTCTTCATTTAATGCGTGTATGTCTTCATGCAATGTGTGTGTGTCTTCATGCAATGTGTGTATGTCTTCATTTAATGCGTGTATGTCTTCATGTAATGTGTGTATGACTTAGTGTATATCTGATTTGGGTTATCACGTGGTACCACATGGTGTGTGCCTGGCGCTGAAAGTGTCATAGAACTGATGTGCCAGATACCCCTCCCCCGTCCTCTAGAGATAAGATGGTGCCATGGTAATAGATGGCGTTCATCTCTCTCCATCTCGCCCTATCCTTTGTGTCTTGAATCAAGCTGATTGCTATTTTCCTGTCGAACCATTCAGTCAGTCTATCCAGGTGTTTCTGTCTTCTCCGCCCTCTCTGTCTTTTGTCATTTATCTTTCCAGTGATGACCAAGTATTCGAGAGCTTCATGTCTGCTGATGTGTCCGAGGAACTGTGACTGTCCTCTTCTTACGTGCGTCACCAGAGTGAGATTCCTTTGCCTGCTTTTTCCATGTGTCTTTCTGCTGTCCAGACAATCTCACGTGAATGAAAGATCTAGCGGAGCTTAAATTCTACAAGATGTCTCTGAAGAGGCAGAACTTTATCTATAATATACACAAGCAGGTCTAAGCTTTGGGATGGATGTGAGGCGGAAGCCAGGTGGATGTCCTCGCATTCTGGTGCCAGGTTCAGGCTAGAGACAGAGTTGTGAATGTGGCAGTATCTTACGACTAGTGACATAGAGTTGTGAATGTGGCAGTATCTTACGACTAGTGACATAGAGTTGTGAATGTGGCAGTATCTTACAACTAGTGACATAGAGTTGTGAATGTGGCAGTATCTTACGACTAGTGACATAGAGTTGTGAATGTGGCAGTATCTTACAACTAGTGACATAGAGTTGTGAATGTGGCAGTATCTTACGACTAGTGACATAGAGTTGTGAATGTGGCAGTATCTTACGACTAGTGATACAGAGTTGTGAATGTGGCAGTATCTTACGACTAGTGATACAGAGTTGTGAATGTGGCAGTATCTTACGACTAGTGATACAGAGTTGTGAATGTGGCAGTATCTTACGACTAGTGATACAGAGTTGTGAATGTGGCAGTATCTTACGACTAGTGATACAGAGTTGTGAATGTGGCAGTATCTTACGACTAGTGATACAGAGTTGTGAATGTGGCAGTATCTTACGACTGACTACAGAAGCGTAGGTTAATATGAAGAACTGATATAAATCTTTGCCGAGAGAGAGAGGTGGAGGGAGAGAGTGGAAGAGGGAAGGAGGAGAGACAGAGGGAGGAAGGGATAGAGAGGGAGGGAAAGAGAGAGGGAGAGAAAGAGGGATGGAGAGAAGGAGGGAAAGAGAGAGGGGGAAGAGGGATGGAGAGAGGGACGGAAAGAGAAAGGGAGGGAAAGAGGGATGGAGAGAGGGAGGGAAAGGGAGGGAAAGAGGGAGGGAGGGAAAGAGGGAGGGAGGGAAAGAGAGAGGGAGGAGGGAAGGAGAGAGGGAGGAAAAGGGGGATGGAGAGAGGGAGGGAAAGAAGGAAAGACAGGGAAGAGAGAAAGGAAGGGAGGGAGAGAGAAAGAGGGAGGGAAAGAGGGAGAGACAGGGAAGGAAGAGAGAGGGGAAGGGAGGGAGTGAAAGAAGGAGAGAGAGGGGAGAGAGAGAGGCGGTGGGGGATGGGGGTGCTTGATATTTTAGAAGTTGTCAGACAACCATTTTCCTCATTATTTTGTTGACGCTGTCTTGTTTATTTGGACAGAACTTGCTGTCCTGTAGGTCAAATGTAACAAAATAACAGACACGTAAACTATCAAACACTGAAATACTTGTTCAGGCTGGAAAATTAGGGGAAAAAATAGAAAAAAAAAACTAAAATCCCCAGTTTCTCTTCTCATCTGTAACAGCCACCGGGTGGGCGTGGTCACATGTTTTGCCGGGATATTCCTGGAAAATAGACTGACTTGGGATTGTCAAAATTTAGGAGAAGGAGGAAGGCTTCAGAGAGAAACGGAACACGAATAATTCATTAAATGTTTTATTCTCCTCTAAATCAGCGCAAGAATGGCTGCTTGTTCTAGCTATTGTCACAGCGGCCAAGTGGAGTTAATCCGAAGAAAATTCATCCAGAATATCCGGCTCCAAAATGAGGTAAAGTTAGACCGGGAGGATCACGGGTAAATAGTTCTAATCACGTGACAGCTAACATGGCGACTGTTGCCGGTGAAATAGAATAGCCAGGTCCGAGCAGCCACGTCGAAGGAAGAAAAGAAAAGATTTGTAATTTAATTCAGAGCTGGATTTTCCAGACCTTCACTTTTGCTGACCGCCGATGTTTTATAGGCCGCCGTCCCGTCGATGCTTAACAAAAACATGGATTAGATTCGTTGCTGGGTTAAAAAAAAACCACATAATTTACAGCGGGCTCCTTATACTGTTGATGTTCTTGTATCTAAGCACCTGTTTCTCGGGCGTATGTTCTGATGACTGCTCATTTGGACGAAGTAGAGCAACAAAAGGCAGACATTTCAGATACTTGCTACTACTAAACTTAAATATTGTCAGATTAAAAGCGAAAAATAGTAATTACTAACAAAGACATAATAAAAATCTGCAGATATGATATTTTATTAATCACCAAAATTCTTCTAGCCTACTTTTGTTAAAAAAATAAAAAGGCCATTGACCGATGCTTTTACATAGATTATCACACAAGCAAACACACTAGAAACGGATCTGATTATAGAATTACCACACAAGCAAACACATTAGAAACGGATCTGATTATAGATTACCACACAAGCAAACACACTAGAAACGGATCTGATTGTACTTTTTTCCCCATTTCAAATATCTTGAAAATGGATAATGGGATTGCCAGAAACATTAATGACATCTTACAGTATTTGAAGCACGTGGCAGAGCCATGTCAAGAATCTGTTTACCACTCACAGGCAAGGAAAGGTCTTTGGATAATTTTGTTGTTGTTGTTGCTGCTTTACCAACATTTTGTAAATGAAAATGCTGACTAAAGTGTAATTTTGTTGCGCAGCGTCACATACTGGTTCTGTGCCACTACTGGTATACAGCATCTAGACAGACTGTTAGCAGCATCTATAAGGATAGGGCGGGTGTTAGTGGTTTGACTCATTTAGGAAAGAACTTGGCACCAATCTCAAGGTACTCCCTGTGGGCAGAGTATGCCACAACAGCCTGAGACACGAAGCAGTGACTGGATGAAGTAAAGCAGCCCTCTAGGATGACATTGTCGCATCGTCTTGGTACTCTTCCAGGGAATGAAGGAAATCATGACAGTTCATCATCATCATCATCATCATCCTCATCATTGCATAAAGAATTTTTAAAAATAGGAACATACTAGTTCTTATTACATTGTGAACAAGATAAAGAAGAGATGCCAACAAAGGCGTGCACTAAGAGGGCAGGATACGGCTTATTCCTGGAGTTTTTTTGTTTTCTTAAAAAAAAAAAAATCAGACACCAATTTTCTGTTCCTGTTGCTTCCTGTCTTCGTCTATGTATGATTTCAAACTTCTAAACTGAGAATCAAGACGCTTGTTACGTGTATACAGTAGCATGCCTTGAGACATCCATCACAACCAGACGAGAACTGCTGACCACTTGTTCTAGCTATTGTCACAGCGGCCAAGTGGAGTTAATCCGAAGAAAATTCATCCAGAATATCCGGCTCCAAAATGAGGTAAAGTTAGACCGGGAGGATCACGGGTAAATAGTTCTAATCACGTGACAGCTAACATGGCGACTGTTGCCGGTGAAATAGAATAGCCAGGTCCGAGCAGCCACGTCGAAGGAAGAAAAGAAAAGATTTGTAATTTAATTCAGAGCTGGATTTTCCAGACCTTCACTTTTGCTGACCGCCGATGTTTTATAGGCCGCCGTCCCGTCGATGCTTAACAAAAACATGGATTAGATTCGTTGCTGGGTTAAAAAAAAACCACATAATTTACAGCGGGCTCCTTATACTGTTGATGTTCTTGTATCTAAGCACCTGTTTCTCGGGCGTATGTTCTGATGACTGCTCATTTGGACGAAGTAGAGCAACAAAAGGCAGACATTTCAGATACTTGCTACTACTAAACTTAAATATTGTCAGATTAAAAGCGAAAAATAGTAATTACTAACAAAGACATAATAAAAATCTGCAGATATGATATTTTATTAATCACCAAAATTCTTCTAGCCTACTTTTGTTAAAAAAATAAAAAGGCCATTGACCGATGCTTTTACATAGATTATCACACAAGCAAACACACTAGAAACGGATCTGATTATAGAATTACCACACAAGCAAACACATTAGAAACGGATCTGATTATAGATTACCACACAAGCAAACACACTAGAAACGGATCTGATTGTACTTTTTTCCCCATTTCAAATATCTTGAAAATGGATAATGGGATTGCCAGAAACATTAATGACATCTTACAGTATTTGAAGCACGTGGCAGAGCCATGTCAAGAATCTGTTTACCACTCACAGGCAAGGAAAGGTCTTTGGATAATTTTGTTGTTGTTGTTGCTGCTTTACCAACATTTTGTAAATGAAAATGCTGACTAAAGTGTAATTTTGTTGCGCAGCGTCACATACTGGTTCTGTGCCACTACTGGTATACAGCATCTAGACAGACTGTTAGCAGCATCTATAAGGATAGGGCGGGTGTTAGTGGTTTGACTCATTTAGGAAAGAACTTGGCACCAATCTCAAGGTACTCCCTGTGGGCAGAGTATGCCACAACAGCCTGAGACACGAAGCAGTGACTGGATGAAGTAAAGCAGCCCTCTAGGATGACATTGTCGCATCGTCTTGGTACTCTTCCAGGGAATGAAGGAAATCATGACAGTTCATCATCATCATCATCATCATCCTCATCATTGCATAAAGAATTTTTAAAAATAGGAACATACTAGTTCTTATTACATTGTGAACAAGATAAAGAAGAGATGCCAACAAAGGCGTGCACTAAGAGGGCAGGATACGGCTTATTCCTGGAGTTTTTTTGTTTTCTTAAAAAAAAAAAAATCAGACACCAATTTTCTGTTCCTGTTGCTTCCTGTCTTCGTCTATGTATGATTTCAAACTTCTAAACTGAGAATCAAGACGCTTGTTACGTGTATACAGTAGCATGCCTTGAGACATCCATCACAACCAGACGAGAACTGCTGACCACTGGTTCTAAATTTAGCATGACCTAGAATTATGCTATAAAAGCGAAAAAGACTGCGTTATGAATGTCTTCTTGTAGTTAGACGCCTGTTAGACGTACCAGACTTGCCAGGTTCGATTCTTCATTCGTTCTCTTTGTAATTTTTCTTCGTCTGAGTGCTTTGTCCGTGTACTGCAGAGCTGCTCCCAAAATTATGATACTCTTTCAGGTATTAAGTAGACTATAAGATCACGTGATAGCTGTGGGTTCCCCCCCACCCCGCCCTCAAATGTTCACCTTTAAAGTGCATCTGCACATTGCCAAAACAACTTAATAGAAAATAAGAACCAGCGTGTGCGTATATATATATATCGAGAGAGAGAGAGAGAGAGAGAGAAAGAGAGAGAGAGAAAGAAATATACACAGCTAAGGGAAGCAATCCAATAAGACAAGACAGATAACCCAGTGAAAGATCTTGCTTGATACATCAATTTCTCCTCTTGATCATCTGACGCATCCAAACTTGCCCAGCGACGCGTAGGAGCAGCAAATCAGGGATTCATTAGAGACCACACGGCCGCACGGGCCGGGACCGCTAGCTACAGTCTGAAGCTAGAAACGGCCCATATCCCCTGTTGGTTTAAGGGAAGACGGAACCTAATTCCTGACTGTTGTTACCATCGTGTGCTGCAGCAGTGTCTCCAGTTTCTAGAAAACTGCTGCACTCACGTTTTGTTTTTCCTCCATCTCACCGAAACTGCTTGCAGGAAGATGTGCGCAGTCGATGCGGTGAAGATGTTGAGGCAAGTACATCGTGTGGAAAGGTTAGCTTGTAACAGGGACTGCCTGCGACCCGCGGACGGAGCTGACAGGCAGGGAAAATCTGTGTAATAATTCACATGGAATTTTTTAGAAGTTGTCTCCAAAAGATAACAGTAACAACCAGCGAAGATTATGTGAAAAGTATGTGGTAATTTCAAATGATAATTATATGATATGTAAAGGGGGGGGGGTAATAATATTGTGCTATCGTCTTCGAATGCATTTATTGTTCTAATCTACAGCTCTGTCTCTTAGATAAATTGGACTTTTTCTCTATAGATCCGCTGGAAAAATTGGTTCCCCCTCCTTCTGCTTTGAACCATTTAGAGCTTAGCTTCTCTCATTCTTTCATTGGGCCAATTCTCATTATTTTCACACATTTGGTGTAGTTTTATATTTTGTTTCGTTATCTGAGGTACTTACAAACTGGCAAGTTTCCTCACGTTAAACTTTTGTATCTTCGTCACAAATAAAGTAAAGTAGAGAGGAGTACAAAGTGACGATAATGCATGCACACGTGGCTGTTAGGAGAATCAAAGATGGAACAAGTTTATTTAATTAAACTGACTTGCAGCATCTTCCACTAACAGATGGCTTTTCATTACTTCCTGTTCATACTCGAAAGCAAACAGAGGTATTACTGCTACTACTGTTATTACTACTATTACTACTACTACTACTACTCCTACTACTATTACTACTACTATTACTACTACTACTATTACTACTACTATTACTACTACTACTACTATTACTACTACTACTACTATTACTACTACTATTACTACTACTACTACTACTACTACTACTACTACTACTACTACTACTGCAATTTTATAAGTGCCTAAAAAGACAGAGAGAACAAATTAGTAGACAAAACATGGAGATTAAGTTCACAAGAACATATCACAATAAAAGCTCTAAAAGAAAATGGAGGAGGAGGAAGGTCTGAATACAAATCTTGTCACTCGAAGTGTCCGTGGCTGGTAAATGTGTTCAGGACAAGTTTTATGTTGGGGCAGTATGTTCAGGACAAGTTTTATGTTGGGGCAGTCTGTTCAGGACAAGTTTTATGTTGGGGCAGTCTGTTCAGGACAAGTTTTATGTTGGGGCAGTCTGTTCAGGTCAAGTTTTATGTTGGGGCAGTCTGTTCAGGACAAGTTTTATGTTGGGGCAGTCTGTTCAGGTCAAGTTTTATGTTGGGGCACTATGTTCAGGACAAGCTTTATGTTGGGGCAGTCTGTTCAGGTCAAGTTTTATGTTGGGGCACTATGTTCAGGACAAGCTTTATGTTGGGGCAGTCTGTTCAGGTCAAGTTTTATGTTGGGGCACTATGTTCAGGACAAGCTTTATGTTGGGGCAGTCTGTTCAGGTCAAGTTTTATGTTGGGGCACTATGTTCAGGACAAGCTTTATGTTGAGGCAGTCTGTTCAGGTCAAGTTTTATGTTGGGGCACTATGTTCAGGACAAGCTTTATGTTGGGGCAGTCTGTTCAGGACAAGTTTTATGTTGGGGCAGTCTGTTCAGGAACAGTTTTATGTTTGAATAGTATGTTCAGGACAAGGTTTTTTTTTTTTGGAAGCAGTGTTTTTGAGACAATTTTTATGCATGCATAATGCGCCTAGGGCAAGTTTTATGGGCAAACACCATTTTAAAGGCTTACAGGTTTGGTTATAATTATCCTACTTGCCATTACCGTGAGTTGTTTCCCCTCTGTCGGGAGCTGATTATCTTCCCATAGACGAGCTCGCATTTTCTAAACTTAGTACAAATTTACTGCCCATAAAACTCTTCTTTGTTGGTAAACTAAGATTCCACGGGTCTTGCTCCATCTACCCATTTTATTGATCCCTTGAGGTACCATTACAGGCTTGTTACTTTAGGAAAGTGATGCACGTTTATTCAGCATTAGATGCCATGCAGGAAGTCGTTGGCGATCACCTTTCTCTATTTTTGTAAGTAAAACTTTGTGGCCTGACGAGTACATATTTTACTCTGCGTATCCTGCTTCAGAAAATAGAATCTACTTTTAAGTTATCTTACTTCAGAAAATAGAATCTAATTTTATGTTATCACTTTGCTAATCTAATTTTATGTTATCACTTTGCTGGTCTAATTTTATGTTATCACTTTGCTGGTCTAATTTTACGTTATCACTTTGTTGGTCTAATTTTATGTTATCACTTTTCTGGTCTAATTTTATATTATCACTTTGCTGGTCTAATTTTATGTTACCACTTTGCTGGTCTAATTTTATGTTATTATTTTGCTATCACTCTGGTGGTCTACTCTTCCGTTTAACTATTGCCTATCTACTTTCCTGTTATCTTCTAACTTGTCTACTTTCCTGTTATCTTTTAACCATTCTATTTTTCTGTTACTTTTCTATATGCGCCATCTTGTTAGATCAGTTACCTCTTACGTAGTTCATTGTCCTGTATTTGTGAATGTAATATTTTTATCTTACATTCTTAGTTTTTTTTTCATGTAATCTGTATATTTATGTTTCACATAGTTTCATCTTCTTGCATATATATATATATATATGCGTGTGTATAGGCATATATATATGTGTGTGTCTGTATTTATATATCTGCTTGTATATAATTGTGTGTGTGTTTGTACACACACACACACACATATATATATATATATCTGCATAGTACTCATATAATTGTCTGTACCTTATTACATCGAGAGTGTGGGAAGCAGGAAAGAAGGAGTGATAAAGGGCAGAATGTAAGACGGGCGTGCGCGCCCCATTCTTCACCCTTTTAATCCTTATGCCGATGTACTTTTCTGTTATTCCTCCACCAGAGTATTTTCTGTCACAGTGCAGGTATGTTCTATCCTTCTACTTAGATGTATGTTCTATCCCTCTACTTAGATGTATGTTCTATCCTTCTTCTAGTTAGATATGTGTTCTATCCTTCTTCTAGTTAGATCTGTGTTCTATTCTTCTTCTAGTTAGATGTGTGTTCTATCCTTCTTCTAGTTAGATGTGAGTTCTATCCTTCTTCTAGTTAGATGTGTGTTCTATCTTTCTTCTAGTTAGATGTGTGTTCTATCCTTCTTCTAGTTAGATGTGTGTTCTATCCTTCTTCTAGTTAGATGTGTGTTCTATCTTTCTTCTAGTTAGATATGTATTCTATCCTTCTTCTAGTTAGATGTATGTTCTATCCTTCTTCTAGTTAGATGTAAGTTCTATCCTTCTTCTAGTTAGATTTGTGTTCAATCCTTCTGGTCTGATGTATGCTGAATCCTTCTTCTGGTCTGATGTATGTCCAGTCCTTCTTCTGGTCTGATGTATGTCCAGTCCTTCTTCTGGTCTGATGTATGCTGAATCCTTCTTCTGGTCTGATGTATGTCCAGTCCTTCTTCTGGTCTGATGTATGTCCAGTCCTTCTTCTGGTCTGATGTATGTCCAGTCCTTCTTCTGGTCTGATGTATGTCCAGTCCGTCTTCTGGTCTGAAGTATGCTGAATCCTTCTTCTGGTCTGATGTATGTCCAGTCCTTCTTCTGGTCTGATGTATGTCCAGTCCGTCTTCTGGTCTGATGTATGCTGAATCCTTCTTCTGGTCTGATGTATGTTCAGTCCATCTTTTGGTCTGATGTATGTCCAGTCCTTCTTCTGGTCTGATGTATGTTGAATCCTTCTTCTGGTCTGATGTATGTTGAATCCTTCTTCTGGTCTAATGTATGTTCAGTCCTTCTTCTAGTCTGATGTATGTTGAATCCTTCTTCTGGTCTGATGTATGCTGAATCCTTCTTCTGGTCTGATGTATGCTGAATCCTTCTTCTGGTCTGATGTATGCTGAAATCTTCTTCTAGTCTGATGTATGCTGAATCCTTCTTCTGGTCTGATGTATGTTGAATCCTTCTTCTGGTCTGATGTATGTCCAGTCCGTCTTCTGGTCTGATGTATGTCCAGTCCGTCTTCTGGTCTGATGTATGTCCAGTCCGTCTTCTGGTCTGATGTATGTCCAGTCCGTCTTCTGGTCTGATGTATGTCCAGTCCGTCTTCTGGTCTGATGTATGCTGAATCCTTCTTCTGGTCTGATGTATGCTGAATCCTTCTTTTGGTCTGATGTATGCTGAATCCTTCTTCTGGTCTGATGTATGTTGAATCCTTCTTTTGGTCTGATGTATGCTGAATCCTTCTTCTGGTCTGATGTATGCTGAATCCTTCTTGTGGTCTGATGTACAGTTACAAGGAAACTAACCTTCAGACAAACTTAGTCCCAGCACACGACACATAAACTGCAGAAAGAGCGAATTGTAGAAAACATTTATGTAGAATAAATTTCAACTGAACTTTCTTTTTTTTTTCTGTAAGTGTGGTCAAAAATAGCAGTGTGACGTCATGAAACAAGTTTACAAGATCCTCCAGCGACTCATGTTTTGTTACATCCACAGAACTCTAACAAGACACCGACTGAGTCGACTAGACAGTGTGTTATATGTTATAAAAAAATTCAAAATCCTATCCCAAAATACCTAAATAACAATCTATAAAACTATAATAAGTCCAGCCGTCATGTATGGATCAGAAACATGGAGTACAACAAAGAAAGATGAACAACAGTTGCATGTCTTTGAGAACAAGATCCTAAGAAGAATCATTGCGTCGATAAAGGATACCAACAGTGGAGAATGGAGAGCTAGAAAGAACACTGAACTGAACAGCTTATTTAAATCCCAAAGAATAAATGTCTTGAGATTGCACAGACTACGCTGGCTGTGCCATGTAGAAAGAATGGAAGAGAACAGACAAACAAAAATGGTGTATGTACAAGAGATGAAGGAAACAATGCCGAAGGGTAAACCAAGGCAGAGATAGAAAGACAAGAGGATATAAAAAAATTGATATCACCAACTGGAGAGAAAAGATTAGAAATAGAAAGGAATGGAGGCAAACTTTATCTGCAGCAATGAGCCTTAATGGCTTAGAAAGCTGAAGAAGAAGAAGAATATATGAGCGAATGAGGTGACTTTTGATTCTTATTCTCTGCTTTCACTTGGAGATCTGTGATAAATTTTCATGGCTTGTTTTTTCTGCACGCAGCCTAGAACCACACAAACTGAAGAAAGTTTTGCACTGAAACTTGCAGTTTTTCCTAATGTCCGAGGTATAGACTATGTAGAGGAAAATCACATCTGAGGAGTAGCTCCTTGTTCGAAAACTGGCTTGATCCTAATCAAGAAACTCCTATATCTCTCAGCGTCCCAGAAAGGGTGTTGCAGGCAGCAAGGGCACTCCAAGCGTATGCGACCATTTCCATGGTAGAATTTTCCTAGAGTTTTGCCCGGACAGCGCTTGTCTGTTCTACTCATTTTGCGAGTTCCAACTGCCAAGAGATTTTTAACATACACGACACTGACCATGGGCGTTCTGTCCCACAGTGATCATGGGCTTTCTGTCCCACAGTGAGTATGCACGTTCTGTCCCACAGTGAGCATGGGCGTTCTGTCCCACAGTGATCATGGGCGTTCTGTCCCACAGTGACCATGGGCGTTCTGTCCCACAGTGATCATGGGCGTTCTGTCCCACAGTGATCATGGGCGCTCTGTCCCACAGTGATCATGGGCGTTCTGTCCCACAGTGACTATGGGCGTTCTGTCCCACAGTGACCATGGGCGTTCTGTCCCAGTACCTAGAGACCAGAGGAAATCGTTGCTGGAGAATTCATCCAACATTTTCTGGTGGGATTTGAACCCGAAACATCCAACAACAGAGGCGAACGTCCAATCTCGAGATTGGTCTGATGTATGCTGAATCCTTCTTCTGGTCTGATGTATGTTGAATCCTTCTTTTGGTCTGATGTATGCTGAATCCTTCTTCTGGTCTGATGTATGCTGAATCCTTCTTGTGGTCTGATGTACAGTTACAAGGAAACTAACCTTCAGACAAACTTAGTCCCAGCACACGACACATAAACTGCAGAAAGAGCGAATTGTAGAAAACATTTATGTAGAATAAATTTCAACTGAACTTTCTTTTTTTTTTCTGTAAGTGTGGTCAAAAATAGCAGTGTGACGTCATGAAACAAGTTTACAAGATCCTCCAGCGACTCATGTTTTGTTACATCCACAGAACTCTAACAAGACACCGACTGAGTCGACTAGACAGTGTGTTATATGTTATAAAAAAATTCAAAATCCTATCCCAAAATACCTAAATAACAATCTATAAAACTATAATAAGTCCAGCCGTCA
Source organism: Achatina immaculata (assembly GCA_009760885.1). Lineage (NCBI taxonomy): Eukaryota > Metazoa > Mollusca > Gastropoda > Stylommatophora > Achatinidae > Lissachatina > Lissachatina immaculata. The sequence goes on along the minus strand of CM019702.1, from coordinate 42,976,087 downwards.
TGTATGGATCAGAAACATGGAGTACAACAAAGAAAGATGAACAACAGTTGCATGTCTTTGAGAACAAGATCCTAAGAAGAATCATTGCGTCGATAAAGGATACCAACAGTGGAGAATGGAGAGCTAGAAAGAACACTGAACTGAACAGCTTATTTAAATCCCAAAGAATAAATGTCTTGAGATTGCACAGACTACGCTGGCTGTGCCATGTAGAAAGAATGGAAGAGAACAGACAAACAAAAATGGTGTATGTACAAGAGATGAAGGAAACAATGCCGAAGGGTAAACCAAGGCAGAGATAGAAAGACAAGAGGATATAAAAAAATTGATATCACCAACTGGAGAGAAAAGATTAGAAATAGAAAGGAATGGAGGCAAACTTTATCTGCAGCAATGAGCCTTAATGGCTTAGAAAGCTGAAGAAGAAGAATATATGAGCGAATGAGGTGACTTTTGATTCTTATTCTCTGCTTTCACTTGGAGATCTGTGATAAATTTTCATGGCTTGTTTTTTCTGCACGCAGCCTAGAACCACACAAACTGAAGAAAGTTTTGCACTGAAACTTGCAGTTTTTCCTAATGTCCGAGGTATAGACTATGTAGAGGAAAATCACATCTGAGGAGTAGCTCCTTGTTCGAAAACTGGCTTGATCCTAATCAAGAAACTCCTATATCTCTCAGCGTCCCAGAAAGGGTGTTGCAGGCAGCAAGGGCACTCCAAGCGTATGCGACCATTTCCATGGTAGAATTTTCCTAGAGTTTTGCCCGGACAGCGCTTGTCTGTTCTACTCATTTTGCGAGTTCCAACTGCCAAGAGATTTTTAACATACACGACACTGACCATGGGCGTTCTGTCCCACAGTGATCATGGGCTTTCTGTCCCACAGTGAGTATGCACGTTCTGTCCCACAGTGAGCATGGGCGTTCTGTCCCACAGTGATCATGGGCGTTCTGTCCCACAGTGACCATGGGCGTTCTGTCCCACAGTGATCATGGGCGTTCTGTCCCACAGTGATCATGGGCGCTCTGTCCCACAGTGATCATGGGCGTTCTGTCCCACAGTGACTATGGGCGTTCTGTCCCACAGTGACCATGGGCGTTCTGTCCCAGTACCTAGAGACCAGAGGAAATCGTTGCTGGAGAATTCATCCAACATTTTCTGGTGGGATTTGAACCCGAAACATCCAACAACAGAGGCGAACGTCCAATCTCGAGACTGCTGAGGAATTCATTTGCTTTCTGACCGATTTTTGAATTATTTGTGTCGTTATATTAAATAACTTTGTTTGTCATTTTTGTTGTATTCTCACTGAACTTGTGTTGAGTTTATTTGAAAAAAAAAAACGACAGAAAATAACTCACCGTTTGAGACCACGCAGACACGAGGCTGAGATTCACATTTTTGTTCTGGATTCACTTGTTCTCTACGTATCTATATTCAGTGAAAATCACATGTTTATCTCAGGAACTGACTTTGACCAGGTAGACAGGATCCCAGTTTTATTTATCTGTCTGTCATCGCCCGTTGACCACCGACTGAGTCGACTAGACAGTGTGTTATATGTTATAAAAAAATTCAAAATCCTATCCCAAAATACCTAAATAACAATCTATAAAACTATAATAAGTCCAGCCGTCATGTATGGATCAGAAACATGGAGTACAACAAAGAAAGATGAACAACAGTTGCATGTCTTTGAGAACAAGATCCTAAGAAGAATCATTGCGTCGATAAAGGATACCAACAGTGGAGAATGGAGAGCTAGAAAGAACACTGAACTGAACAGCTTATTTAAATCCCAAAGAATAAATGTCTTGAGATTGCACAGACTACGCTGGCTGTGCCATGTAGAAAGAATGGAAGAGAACAGACAAACAAAAATGGTGTATGTACAAGAGATGAAGGAAACAATGCCGAAGGGTAAACCAAGGCAGAGATAGAAAGACAAGAGGATATAAAAAAATTGATATCACCAACTGGAGAGAAAAGATTAGAAATAGAAAGGAATGGAGGCAAACTTTATCTGCAGCAATGAGCCTTAATGGCTTAGAAAGCTGAAGAAGAAGAAGAATATATGAGCGAATGAGGTGACTTTTGATTCTTATTCTCTGCTTTCACTTGGAGATCTGTGATAAATTTTCATGGCTTGTTTTTTCTGCACGCAGCCTAGAACCACACAAACTGAAGAAAGTTTTGCACTGAAACTTGCAGTTTTTCCTAATGTCCGAGGTATAGACTATGTAGAGGAAAATCACATCTGAGGAGTAGCTCCTTGTTCGAAAACTGGCTTGATCCTAATCAAGAAACTCCTATATCTCTCAGCGTCCCAGAAAGGGTGTTGCAGGCAGCAAGGGCACTCCAAGCGTATGCGACCATTTCCATGGTAGAATTTTCCTAGAGTTTTGCCCGGACAGCGCTTGTCTGTTCTACTCATTTTGCGAGTTCCAACTGCCAAGAGATTTTTAACATACACGACACTGACCATGGGCGTTCTGTCCCACAGTGATCATGGGCTTTCTGTCCCACAGTGAGTATGCACGTTCTGTCCCACAGTGAGCATGGGCGTTCTGTCCCACAGTGATCATGGGCGTTCTGTCCCACAGTGACCATGGGCGTTCTGTCCCACAGTGATCATGGGCGTTCTGTCCCACAGTGATCATGGGCGCTCTGTCCCACAGTGATCATGGGCGTTCTGTCCCACAGTGACTATGGGCGTTCTGTCCCACAGTGACCATGGGCGTTCTGTCCCAGTACCTAGAGACCAGAGGAAATCGTTGCTGGAGAATTCATCCAACATTTTCTGGTGGGATTTGAACCCGAAACATCCAACAACAGAGGCGAACGTCCAATCTCGAGACTGCTGAGGAATTCATTTGCTTTCTGACCGATTTTTGAATTATTTGTGTCGTTATATTAAATAACTTTGTTTGTCATTTTTGTTGTATTCTCACTGAACTTGTGTTGAGTTTATTTGAAAAAAAAAAACGACAGAAAATAACTCACCGTTTGAGACCACGCAGACACGAGGCTGAGATTCACATTTTTGTTCTGGATTCACTTGTTCTCTACGTATCTATATTCAGTGAAAATCACATGTTTATCTCAGGAACTGACTTTGACCAGGTAGACAGGATCCCAGTTTTATTTATCTGTCTGTCATCGCCCGTTGACCTCCGCCTGTGTGCACGAATAGAAAAAAAAGAGAGGGCATATTAAAATAAAAATTAATCTCTTGACCAAATGCCAGACTAACTGACAGGCGCAATAAAGATGCTGATATACTGAGAAGAGGGTTGCCATAGTGCACCAAGAAGAGAAGGGACAAGATCTTGCCAACATAGCTTAGCTGTACCTGATAGTAGAGATCTTGCTAGCATAGGTTAACTGTACCTGATAGCAGAGATCTTGCCAACATAGCTTAGCTGTACCTGATAGTAGAGATCTTGCTAGCATAGGTTAACTGTACCTGATAGCAGAGATCTAGCTAATGTAGGTTAGCTGTACCTGATAGTAGAGATCTAGCTAGCGTAGGTTAGCTGTACCTGATAGTAGAGATCTAGCTAGTGTAGGTTAGCTGTACCTGATAGTAGAGATCTAGCTAGTGTAGGTTAGCTGTACCTGATAGTAGAGATCTAGCTAATGTAGGTTAGCTGTACCTGATAGTAGAGATCTAGCTAGTGTAGGTTAGCTGTACCTGATAGTAGAGATCTAGCTAGCGTAGGTTAGCTGTACCTGATAGTAGAGATCTAGCTAGTGTAGGTTAGCTGTACCTGATAGTAGAGATCTAGCTAGTGTAGGTTAGCTGTACCTGATAGTAGAGATCTAGCTAGTGTAGGTTAGCTGTACCTGATAGTAGAGATCTAGCTAGTGTAGGTTAGCTGTACCTGATAGTAGAGATCTAGCTAGTGTAGGTTAGCTGTACCTGATAGTAGAGATCTAGCTAGCGTAGGTTAGCTGTACCTGATTAAAAAAGCCTGGCACTCAAGAACAAACGATAAATACGCCAGTCAGAAAGTAACAGCAAGGATGTGGGTGAGTGTGGGTTTGTGGGCATGTGGGAGGAGGATTTGGCCCCCCCCCCCCGCCCCCAGTGTAAGAGAATAGAAAGATATGAAATAAAACAATCGATAATCTTTTAAATAATACACACATTCCAACAGACATTGTACAAACACGTGTTCTACAAAAATCACTGGAATAAAATTCTGACCATTTCCGGCCAGTCAAAGAAAAAGTTGGAGGAAAAAAATAGAACGAAAGGAAAAAAAAATGTGCAAGAAATGTCCATCTCGTTCGGGAAAGAGAAATCAAAGAGAGAAAATAACTTTCCGGTGTAAGCCTTCGGTGCGTAAAAAGAAACATATTCAATTTCCATAATGAAGAGCTTCTCTAGAATTTCCATTGATTTGGTTGGTCCATCATCGCTAGCTCTGACCGAAGTAGGTAACCTTGGCAACAAGACTTAATGCAAGCCATCGTCATCGGCCTGGAGGGGTACTCGATCTGGTAACTTCGCGCGTGGTCTCGCGTTGTTTGGATATGTAACATCAGAGTAGACGAGGCTGTTGCTATGACAATATGTATGTGTGTATGTATATGTTTGTATGTATGTATGTTCGTATGTATGCGTAAGTATGTATGTGTATGTGTATGTATATATGTATGCATATATATATGCATGTACGTATGTGTGTATGTATGTAATTATATGTATATGTATGCGTATATATGTATGTGTATGTATGTATATATGTATACATATATGTGTGTATGTATGTGTGTATGTATGTATGTATGTATGTATGTATCTTCTTCTGCGTTCGAGGTTATTGGCCACTTCAGATCCTGATCCCTTTCGACGTGGCAAAGCCCGCAGTCCTCTCCAGATCCTGATCCCTGTCGACATGGCAAAGCCCGCAGTCCTCTCCAGATCCTGATCCCTGTCGACATGGCAAAGCCCGCAGTCCTCTCCAGATCCTGATCCCTGTCGACATGGCAAAGCCCGCAGTCCTCTCCAGATCCTGATCCCTGTCGACATGGCAAAGCCCGCAGTCCTCTCCAGATCCTGATCCCTGTCGACATGGCAAAGCCCGCAGTCATCTCCAGATCCTGATCCCTGTCGACATGGCAAAGCCCGCAGTCCTCTCCAGATCCTGATCCCTGTCGACGTGGCAAAGCCCGCAGTCCTCTCCAGATCCTGATCCCTGTCGACGTGGCAAAGCCCACAGTCCTCTCCAGATCCTGATAGAAGCCCCAAAGGTTTTGCCCAAGCTTGTGTGTATGTATATATGTATGTGTAAATGTATATACGTGCGTATGTATGTGTATGGATGTATGCATGTGTGTATGTATGTATGGGTAATAGTATGTATGGTTGTGTGTATGTATATATGATTTGTATGCATTTATGTATTGATATATGTACATATGTACGCATGCGTGTACGTTTGTTTATGCATGTGTGTATGTATGTATAAAAGTATGTATGTGTGTATGTATGTATACATGTCTGTATGTATACATGTTGGTGTGTATGTATGTGTATGATGTATTTGTGTATTTATATATCTGTGTACATATTTTTATCCACATGTGTGTATGTGTATGAGTTTGCGATATGTTGATATGTGGATAATGAAGAAGACAAAAGGAAATCAAGCCCATATAGTCCCCAGTTTCCTAGGGGAAGTCAAGCTAATGTGACGTGGCAGTATTCAGAACTTTACTGACAGCAAACATCCATGTATTAGAAGATAAGAATAAACTACAGTGACCTTATATTTCTTCACAGACTTTAAAATAAGTAGTTTTAGACATCCATGTATTAGATGATAACTAAGGTGACCTTATAATTTCTTCACAGACTTTAAAATAAGTAGTTTTACTTGAAATAAATAACTGATATTCTAAAACCATGTTTGTTAATTTACTGTAAGAAATCTGTGGAGAGTTGCTTGGGAAAATGAATCCTCATAAAGCTGGACATAGAAAAACAGGGACTATCTGCAGACTGATGGATGGATGGATGGATGGATGGATGGATGGATGGACGGACGGACAGCAAGGTAGACCACATCTAAGTTATTAGAAACATATATCTGATTTAAAATTGAAAGGAACGTGCGGTGAATGTTGGCCTGGCTGTCTCGTGGAATTGTTCTACATTCAGTCAGTAAAAACAGCCTCCACATGATAAAGCTGTTCCTATTCAAAGACACGAATGTAAGCCGAGAGATGATGGATGTAAGCGCGTGCACGATGTCTGCGGAAACCTTGGAACTCTCTTCTTCGTAACTGGGTAAGAGCTGGTGGAGATGGTGACCAGGCCAGGTGTTGGAGCCAGACCAAGTGCTCTCCATGGCAGCATGTGAAATTAGAGATTCCTGTTTAATCTGTTCGTGAAGTTTCTCCTGGCCCGGTTGTCCGAGGCCGTCTTTGTGTCATCTTTATGTATGCTATCTTCTTCTTCTTGTATTTATTAATATCACTTCTAACAGTAGATAGCGATATACGTCGTCTAATCATCATCATCATCATCATCATCGTCATCGTCGTCGTCGTTGTTGTTGTTTCCAGCAGCTGTTATTGACGAAAAATTCATTTTCACCACGAACACCGTTATCATCACTACAACCACACTCGCAACAACAAAAAAAGATAACAAAACGATAACAGCATACCTCATCATTTAGTTATTCTCATCTTCAGCACAAAAGGTGTTAGTGTAAGGAACGAACAAATAAATATATGTGTATGCACACACTCATACATCCACAAAGCATTTCAGTTTACCAACAAAAAATCTTCGTCCTCAGACTGTCCAAGTCTATAAAAACCTCTAAATCTAAGGAAAGTCAGTTCTGTAAAAGTGTCAGCTTACAAAAAGTCCCAGCTTACAAAATGCCCCAGCTTACAAAAAAGTCCCAGCTTACAAGAAAATAAAAAAAAAAAAACCAGTCAGGAGAAATCTAGAAAGTACGCAAAATTTAGGTTAAATAAAGAATTTAAAAACTAGAATCTCTCTTCCAAAACTAGAAACAAAACAAAATACGAGTTTAAACAGTTACACTTGCCGATCGCTTGCTGATAGTGTGCTGTATCTTGTTGAAAGAAATCATTTCTTGTCCTCTAAATACTTATTTAAAGTCGCGTTGACAAGTTGGTTTTGAAGAGTGGGGTAGCTTTCGTGACATTTTAAACAGGCTTGTTAAATCTTGTACAGTCCTGCGTTGTTAATATGTACTGTTTTAAATCTTGTATAGTCCTGCTTTGTTAATGTTTACTGTTTTAAATCTTGTACAGTCCTGCGTTGTTAATATTTACTGTTTTAAATCTTGTACAGTCCTGCGTTGTTAATGTTTACTGTTTTAAATCTTGTACAGTCCTGCGTTGTTAATATGTACTGTTTTAAATCATGTACAATCCTGCTTTGTTAATGTTTACTGTTTTAAATCTTGTACAGTCCTGCTTTGTTAATGTTTACTATTTTAAATCTTGTACAGTCCTGCGTTGTTAATGTTTACTGTTTTAAATCTTGTACAGTCCTGCGCTGTTAATGTTTACTGTTTTAAATCTTGTACAGTCCTGCGCTGTTAATATTTACTGTTTTAAATCTTGTACAGTCCTGCGCTATTAATATTTACTGTTTTAAATCTTGTACAGTCCTGCGCTGTTAATATTTACTGTTTTAAATCTTGTACAGTTCTGCGCTGTTAATATTTACTGTTTTAAATCTTGTACAGTCCTGCGTTGTTAATGTTTACTGTTTTAAATCTTGTACAATCCTGCTTTGTTAATGTTTACTGTTTTAAATCTTGTACAGTCCTGCGTTGTTAATATTTACTGTTTTAAATCTTGTACAGTCCTGCGCTGCTAATATTTACTGTTTTAAATCTTGTACAGTCCTGCGTTGTTAATATTTACTGTTTTAAATCTTGTACAGTCCTGCGTTGTTAATATTTACTGTTTTAAATCTTGTACAGTCCTGCGTTGTTAATGTTTACCGAGAAAGCGGATGATACAAAAGAAAAAGTAGAGAAAGTTTAGTCTAGGCCAGTGTTACCCCTTCAACGAAAGTCCGTGGCCCCCCCCCCCCCCCCCTTGCTGTTTCCAAGCCACGGGCCCCGATACTTTGGAAAAGTTTCATATCTGTCTGGTAGCTGTGTGCTTTAAATGCAAAAGAGTTTTTGTTTCAGAAAATGTGAGAATTTTCAAGGAAAACAAAAATAGTAATTAACATTCCTACTTGTTCTGACAAATGAACAGAATATGAAATGTGTGATAGATAATCACATCTAAATATGGTGAGAGAAATCCTGCCTCTTTTTATTCCGAACAATCTCCTCCACATCTGGTTCAATATTTCCTGTCTTTAGACATGAAAAAAGTTCTTCCTCACCCTCAACAGAAGTAGCTGGAACATCGGTTGTTAAACATTTCACAGTGAAATTAATGAAAAAGGGACCTAGAGTTTTTGTCACGGACCCCCAAGGCAGATTACGACCCCACGCTACCACAGGGGCCCGCAGACTACCACTTGGGAACCACTGGTGTAGGGAAATGATAGTCTTCACTGGAAACACAGTTACGACATCCCAGAGACAAAATTTCATGAAATATTGCAAGAAAGGGATAAAATTACATGAAATACTACAAGGGATAAAATTATGAAATACTACAAAAAAGGGATGAAATTACATGAAATACTACAAGAAAGGGATAAAATTACATGAAATGCTGCAATAAAGGGATGCAGTTACATGAAATACTACAAGAAAGGGATAAAATTACATGAAATACTACAAGAAAGGGATACGATTACATGAAATACTATAAGATATGGATATAATTACATGAAATACTAGAAGGGATAAAATTACACGAAATTTCACAAGGTCAGTGATTTGCATGTCCCTTGCGGAACTTTGCCTCCCTAACAGCTCTCCTGTAGGCTTCTCGGTTATAAGTAAGATGCCCTGCTGCTGATGCAATCATTTGCAGATCATCAACGATGTCGTGCAGTCATCTTCGCTTTGGTCTTCCTCTCTTTCTTTTTCCCATTATGTACCCTTCCAAGATGGTCTTCTCTAGATTATCATGATGTTTAATATGTCCAAAATGTTTAAATTTTCTCTGTTTAATCCTCTTTACTAGCCAGCTTTCTGCAGTATTAAGCTCTTGTAGTATGGATATATCTGAGGCAAAAGAAGACGAGGGAGTAAATTGCCGTGTAGACAACGACAAACGGCAATAGAAAAGACAAGCAGCAGACTTTAATGAAAAAGTTATGCTGACACTGTTATTAGTTTAACAACCGTCCTTGAACTCTGACCACATCCTGCTTCGTATTCGGTGTCTCTGTCTATCAGACAACGTCAGGTCGTCTACGTGGCTGAGTGGTTCGTCTACTAGCTTCACATGGCACGGCGCGGTGATTTGAAACCTGATAGGAGTCGTCCAGGGACGCAGCACTAGAAATGTATGTCCAGCTTCTTCCAGAGTCGGGGAGGGAAAGGCGGCCAGGCGTGATGCTGACCACATCATCCTCTAGTGTACTGACAGGTCAAGGAAAATATGGGCACTAACACCGAATCTCCTAAGTGCCTCTATGCTATCATACAGATATTTTTAACCTTTTCTAAAATCTAGAATGCAATGATTGATTTGATGTTGCTTAGTCAATCTTTTGTGGTCTTTTACGTGTGATTCATGTTTCACAATGTTATACTTCACTTTTAGTTCTTGTTTGTCAAGATTATCACTTCACAGGAATCAACAAAGTCTTCTGTTCGATCATTATTTTATGACATTAATGATACCAACTGTTCAATCATCTTCATCAACACCTGAACCAACATTGGCCTAACTAACATCAATAATATATGAACCAACAGTGACCTAACTAACTTCATTAACATCTGAACCAACATTAGCCTAACTAACTTCATTAACATCTAAACCAACATTGGCTTAACTAACTTCATTAACATCTAAACCAACATTAGCCTAACTAACTTCATTAACATCTAAACCAACATTAGCCTAACTAACTTCATTAACATCTAAACCAACATTAGCCTAACTAACTTCATTAACAACTGAACCAACATTAGCCTAACTAACTTCATTAACATCTAAACCAACATTGGCCTAACTAACTTCATTAACATCTGAAACAACTATGGGATAGCTAACTTCATTAACATATGAACCAGCATTGGCCTAATTAACCTGATTAACATCTGAACCAGCCATTTCCTGGTCATCTTCAACAACATCTGAACTAACCTTTACTTCATTATCTTCAACAACAGCTAAACCAATCATTACTTGACTATCTTCAACACCAACTAAACTAACCTTTCTTTGACTATCTTCAACAACAGCCGAACCACCCGGGGTAGAGTATGCCCTATACAACAGTTATAACTGGAGCGCCTCTAAAAGGATTAACTGATGGACTTTTTCCACAGTTAGATGCTCAATTCTTCAGGTAAGACAGAAAATAAACAAGCATAAACAAATGTTAATTAAATATTAGCTAAAACTATTTTTTTAGAAATGAAGGTAAGATTCACCGACTAACTTCATGTGTAAGAATTGAAGTGAATATTTTCATTTGTTTTATGAACAATATTTTCTTTATTTGGAAAGTAAACTTTTGTTTATAATTTTATTTACTTAAGTTCCTCCGTTTCTCGTACGACTAGAAGTGTTTAGAGTAAGAGTAACTTGTTAATAATTTCGGGAAAGAACAACTCTTTTATAATAAGATTGACATTATATATAATTAAATGCATGCTGCTTAATTTCATTATGTAAATATGTACATACACATAAACATCTACTTAAAAATATAGAAATTACTATTTTTAAAAGGAACTTTTTAGCACATGCGCTTGTTCAGTTTATTTATTTCGATTTTCTCCCTTATAATAGGTTATCTCCCTTTGGCTAATTTTTCTCATTCAATTCGGTGGGTCTCCTCCTGTTACATCTCTCCCCCTCTCTCCTTTCTCTCTCTTCTTTCTCTCTCTCTCTCCTCTACAGCATCAGATCATTAAATAATAATAATAATAATAATAGTAATAAATCTAAAATGTAATTACTGACCCAGAATTCTCTTTGAACATTGCCGTTTTAGGTAACAGTGTTCAGTCATCCCCACAGAAGATGTGTTACTTTTGCACATACACACATATACCACACACAAACACGCACCACACATACAAACTACACTCACACAACACACATGTTAATTTGTTACAGATTTTTTGTGTGAGAAACCCTGTTGTTGTGGTCAAAAAGTTGTCGACCAGAACTCACCTGTTTATGTCAACACGGAAAGTTACCTGTCTGCTCCGAATGTCACGGGATCTTGGATGACGGGATGTATGAATGAGCTCAGTTCTGTTCTAGGTGTTGTAGAGAAAGGAGTTCTGTTCTAGGTGTTGTAGAGAAAGGAGTTCTGTTCTAGGTGTTGTAGAGAAAGGAGTTCTGTTCTAGGTGTTGTAGAGAAAGGAGTTCTGTTCTAGATGTTGTAGAGAAAGGAGTTCTGTTCTAGATATTTTAGAGAAAGGAGTTCTGTTCTAGGTGTTGTAGAGAAAGTAGTGCTATTCTAGGTGTTGTAGAGAAAGGAGTTCTGTTCTAGGTGTTGTAGAGAAAGGAGTTCTGTTCTAGGTGTTGTAGAGAAAGGAGTTCTGTTCTAGGTGTTGTAGAGAAAGGAGTGCTATTCTAGGTGTTGTAGAGAAAGGAGTTCTGTTCTAGGTGTTGTAGAGAAAGGAGTTCTGTTCTAGGTGTTGTAGAGAAAGGAGTTCTGTTCTAGGTGTTGTAGAGAAAGGAGTTCTGTTCTAGGTGTTGTAGAGAAAGGAGTGCTATTCTAGGTGTTGTAGAGAAAGGAGTTCTGTTCTAGATGTTGTAGAGAAAGGAGTTCTGTTCTAGATATTTTAGAGAAAGGAGTTCTGTTCTAGATGTTGTAGAGAAAGGAGTGCTGTTCTGGGTGTTGTAGAGAAAGGAGTGCTATTCTAGATGTTGTAGAGAAAGGAGTCCTGTTCTAGATGCTGTAGAGAAAGGAGTTCTGTTCTAGATGTTGTAGAGAAAGGAGTTCTGTTCTAGATGTTGTAGAGAAAGGGGTTCTGTTCTAGATTTTGTAGAGAAAGGAGTTCTGTTCTAGATGTTGTAGAGAAAGGAGTTCTGTTCTAGATGTTGTAGAGAAAGACGTTCTATTCTAGGTGTTGTAGAGAAAATAATTCTGTTCTAGATGTGGTAGAGAAAGACGTTCTGTTCTAGGTGTTGTAGAGAAAATAATTCTGTTCTAGATGTGGTAGAGAAAGGAGTTCTGTTCTAGATGTTGTAGAGAAAGGAGTTCTGTTCTAGATGTTGTAGAGAAAGGAGTTCTCTTCTAGATGTTGTAGAGAAAGGAGTGTTGGTCTAGACGTTGTAGAGAAAGGAGTTCTGTTCGAAATGTTGTAGAGTGAAGTCGTGCGTGAGTTTTCCTCTGAAAGGATGTTTCCTAATACTGAGTTCGTCATGTACGTTCTTTAGTTGATTGTCCTTGTTAGGACAAATGTGTGCTTAAGTCATAATGTAATTTTGGTAATTGGATTTATCATTCTTAAGACACAATTTGTCAAGAGTTATTGTGTAGAGTGTTGTGTTTTGCGTCGTTCTTTTTAGGTACAAAAAGGTTATAAAGTTTAGTATGTAGTGTTGCAAGCGTGACTGTCCTTTTTAGGACAAAATTGATTCTTGGTTGGAAGGTTGTGTATGAAGTTTTTCGGTATATATGAAGCTAGTGTGTTTTGATGTTGTGTGTTGGTGTGATGGTCCCATGGCGGTGTTAATAGCCTGGACAGCTTTCCTCTTCTTATCAGTTTACGTTCCATATCCATATACAACACTCATGTGGTTTTATCAGTAAACTTTTGTTGATTTTTGGTGACTACTGAATCCTGTGCTCTTTGGATTCATGTTGAGTGTCCCAACTATGGTGTTGAGCTGTACGTATGTAAACTGGTCATGTTCGTGTACGGATTTGTAGTTGTTGTTTGTGCTGGGTGTTATTGTTATATGGTATATAACAGTTGATGTCTGTTGTGCCACTGGTGTAGCAGTCCAGTCAAAATCTGCGCTGTAAACAGTGACGTTTGTGACACATTGAATGAGGAATATTCAGTTCAGTACTTCAAGTCAGTTAGCTGTACACACATACACACCCACATACTAGCACAACACAGTACTTCATGTCAGTTAGCTGCACACACATATACACCCACATACTAGCACAACACAGTTCTTCAAGTCAGTTAGCTGTACACACATACACACCCACATACTAGCACAACACAGTACTTCAAGTCAGTTAGCTGCACACACATACACACCCACATACTAGCACAACACAGTACAGTGTGTGTGGGCAAAACATGTGTTTAGTGTTTGATAATAGTACACGAAACACGGCTTCACACACACCACATATACACAGCACACACACTACATGCACAACGTGTACACACGCACATACAGCGCACATATAGGCACATAAACACCATAGAGAGAAATACACTACACAAACCTAGCCATCCCTTCCCGCCCGCCACATAAACTTATTTCAAAACTTCCATCTCAGAGCTCATCACATAAACACCTTCAAACAAAAGTACGCATCAAAATCCTCTGATGTTAGTTCTTACCATGTTAGTTCTTACCATGTTGGTTCTTACCATGCTGGTTCTTACCTTGTTAGTTCTTACCATGTTAGTTCTTACCATGCTGGTTCTTACCATATTGGTTCTTACTATGTTAGTTCTTACCATGTTGGTTCTTACCACATTGGTTCTTACCATGTTAGTTCTCACCATGTTGGTTTTTACCATGTTAGTTCTTACCATGTTGGTTCTTATTTTGTTAGTTCTTACCATGTTAGTTCTTACCATGTTGGTTCTTACCACGTTGGTTCTTACCATGTTAGTTCTTACCATGGTGGTTCTTACTATATTAATTCTTACCATGTTGGTTCTTACCATGTTAGTTCTTACTATATTAGTTCTTACCACATTAGTTCTTACCATTTTGGTTCTTACCTTGTTGGTTCTTACCATGTTAGTTCTTACCATGTTCCCCCTGGTCTCTTTATTTTGTGTTAGTCTGGTCAGGTTGACCTGCTGTTGCAGTATGTGGTTCTACCAGTCCCTGTCAAACTTCTGTCATGTGGTTGGCTCGGGAGAGTCAAAAGTCACCAGAGCAAACCCTGATAGAAAACCTGAGTCTCCAAGACAGTTGTTGGTGAGCTTCTTTAGTCTGTCCACCTCCTGGTAAACTCTTCAGCTCTGGTGGATATTTATCCCACACATCTTCTAGAAAACCCTGCAGCTGTGCTAGATATTTAGCCTACCAACTTGCTAGCAAAACCCCGCAGCTGTGTTAGATATTTAACCTATCCACTTGCTAGCAAACCGTGCAGCTGTGCTAGATATTTACCCTACACACTAGCTAGTAAACCCTGCAGCTTTGCTAGACGTGTTATCATGACACCTGTGGCAAACTTTGCAGCTTTGCTGGACATGTAGCCATAACGCCTACTGACAAACCTTGCAGCTTTGCTGGACATGCAGCCATCACACCTACTGGAAAACCCTGCAGCTTTGCTGGACATTTAGCCATCACACCTACTGGAAAACCCTGCAGCTTTGCTGGAGATGTAGCCATCACACCTACTGGCAAACCCTGTAGCTTTGCTGGACATTTAGCCTTCACACCTACTGGCAAACCCTGCAGCTTTGCTGGAGATGTAGCCATCACACCTACTGGCAAACCCTGCAGCTTTGCTGGAGATGTAGCCATCACACCTACTGGCAAACCCTGCAGCTTTGCTGGACATTTAGCCTTCACACCTACTGGCAAACCCTGCAGCTTTGCTGGAGATGTAGCCTTCACACCTACTGGCAAACCCTGCAGCTTTGCTGGAGATATAGCCATCACACCTACTGGCAAACCCTGCAGGCCTGCTACATGTTCAGACGTAAGAAGAACTGACAGTAGAGATCTGAAAAGCCTAACGTGGGGCCTGACATCTGCCAATGTTCAGCAGAACATCCAAAAGTGCCAGTTCTTCAGGTGTTCAGTAAAATGTTGACGTTCTGCAGTTCTACAAGTAAAAAAAATACCGAAAGTTTACTAAAGTAACGATAACCTGAGAGATTTTAACTGCAGCAATGATATGTCGGGAGATTTTACTAGCATAATGGTAAGTTGGGAGATTTTACTAACATAATGATATGCGGGGAGATTTTACTAACATAATGATATGCGGGGAGATTTTACTAACATAATGATATGCGGGGAGATTTTACTAACATAATGATATGCGGGGAGATTTTACTAACATGGGAGATTTTACTAGCATAGTGATATGCGGGGAGATTTTACTAACATGGGAGATTTTACTAGCATGATATGCGGGGAGATTTTACTAACATAATGATATGCGGGGAGATTTTACTAACATGGGAGATTTTACTAGCATAATGATGTGCGGGGAGATTTTACTAACATAATGATATGCGGGGAGATTTTACTAACATAATGATATGCGGGGAGATTTTACTAACATAATGATATGCGGGGAGATTTTACTAACATAATGATATGCGGGGAGATTTTACTAACATGGGAGATTTTACTAGCATAATGATGTGCGGGGAGATTTTACTAACATAATGATATGCGGGGATTTTACTAACATAATGATATGCGGGGAGATTTTACTAACATAATGATATGCGGGGAGATTTTACTAACATAATGATATGCGGGGAGATTTTACTAGCATAATGATATGCGGGGAGATTTTACTAACATGGGAGATTTTACTAGCATGATATGCGGGGAGATTTTACTAACATAATGATATGCGGGGAGATTTCAGTACAGCACAAGACGGGAAGGAGATAATTATGTTCTGGCTTGTCAGAAGTGAACAAGATTTCTGAACATACAAAGAATGTTAAGGTGGATGCAGCCAGAATGTGAAAGGTTTATTAATAAATGCAAGGCTGTGGTAGGAATGTTTGGTTTCAAGCCGTCTTTCCTGCTTGTGGATGAGACTTGAACTGCCAGGTTCTTGGTGTGTAGCTTACACTTCGTCTCACTCGCCACACCATACAATTACAAATATTAGATAATCACTGACATATCTTCTAATTCATAATCTTCTAAAGCAGTGGTTCTAAAATTGTCCTTCCTCACGGCACTATCCTGTGTAGTAAGTCCATAAGCTGTGAGAGATTCGATCTAAGCGCGGTCACTTGTTTGTGGGATTCTTGTATTCGTAGCGCCATTTTGTTCATAGTCTGGCATGTCCTGAACACTGAAGAAGATCTCCCCTCATCAGTGTGGCCAAGTATGATAGTATCGATACCATGTCTCCAGAATTCACAACCGACCTCTCTCTCAGGTGAAGGAACAGCAGCTAGTACAGCCTTGGTCAGACCAAACACTTGGACTGAGTTATGGTGACCTGCCTCTTCTTAAGTTCTGGATGCTGGCGAAGAAAGAGTATCCAGAAATAGCAGTTAATACACTTCTCCACCACCTACTTGAGCTAGCTAGACTTTACACTTCACCACCGCCTACTTGAGCTAGCTAGAATTTACACTTCACCACCGCTTACTTGAGCTAGCTAGACTTTACACTTCACCGTCACCTACTTGAGCTAGCTAGACTTTACACTTCTCCGTCACCTACTTGAGCTAGCTAGACTTTACACTTCTCCACCAACTACTTGAGTTAGCTAGACTTTACACTTCACCACCAACTACGTGAGATAGCTAGACTTTACATTTCTCCGTCACCTACTTGAGCTAGCTAGACTTTACACTTCTCCACCACCTACTTGAGCTAGCTAGACTTTACACTTCTCCACCACCTACTTGAGCTAGCTAGACTTTACACTTCATCACCACCTACTTGAGCTAGCTAGACTTTACACTTCTCCACCACCTACTTGAGCTAGCTAGACTTTACACTTCTCCACCACCTACTTGAGCTAGCTAGACTTTACACTTCACCACCACCTACTTGAGCTAGCTAGACTTTACACTTCTCCGTCACCTACTTGAGCTAGCTAGACTTTACACTTCTCCGTCACCTACTTGAGCTAGCTAGACTTTACACTTCACCACCACCTACTTGAGCTAGCTAGACTTTACACTTCTCCGTCACCTACTTGAGCTAGCTAGACGTTACACTTCTCCACCACCTACTTGAGCTAACTAGACTTTACACTTCTCCACCACCTACTTGAGCTAGCTAGACTTTACACTTCACCACCACCTACTTGAGCTAGCTAGACTTTACATTTCTCCGTCACCTACTTGAGCTAGCTAGACTTTAGACATCTCCAGTCAAGCATGTCATGATCCACGCCCTTCTCTCTCTGCTATCTCCACGCACAGACATTATGAAAAAAAAAACAAATCAATGACCAAACCAAACAAACGTCGTAGATAAACCAAACAGTTTTATTATTATTATTATTTGTCTTTATCAAGCAAGGAGTTTACCTGCAGCCAGATTTGAGTACACAAGTGTTCAATGTTAATTAGCCAACAGGAACAATGAAAGTTTGTTCTACTGTAAGAACTGAGCTGGTTACATGACATGTTAACAAACGTGAAATCAGAATGGAAATGACACGCAGCGACAAACTTGACGTCAGAAAGGACATGACATGACCGCACACATGCAACAAGAACAAACATGACATTAGAATCGATGAGGCATAAGAACAGACACGACATCAGCATGAGTATGACATCACAACAAGCAAGTCACCAGGACAAACATGGCACCAGAAGAGACATGACATCAAACAAACATACCAGCATAGCAAACGTCACGAGAACGAACATGATATCAGAACAGACATGATAACACAAACATAGCACCAGAACAGACATGACATGAAAACAGACGTGTCTCCAGAAAACATGTCACAAGAACTGACATGACAGCAGAGAAGACATGACAGCAGAATAGCAGAGGCAATCAGAAGAATGTAAACCAGACACAAAAAAACACCCTTTTCTGAATCACAGAGAAACTTTGGCATACAAGCAGCTATAAAAGTATCGCTCTTATTCTCATAATACAGCGTGAAAATATGGCTCTTATTTTCATTATGTAACCTGAAAATATCGTTCTTATTTTCATGACACAACCTGAAAACACCACTCTGTCACATGATAAGAGCGTCACAGGAAGCTGATGGATGGAGGAAACTGAAAGAAGTAAACAAACTGAGAGACGCGAGTTCTTGGCCACTGTCTGGACCTGAAGAAGCTGAACTTTGATAAACATA
This sequence comes from Achatina immaculata, assembly GCA_009760885.1. NCBI lineage: Eukaryota > Metazoa > Mollusca > Gastropoda > Stylommatophora > Achatinidae > Lissachatina > Lissachatina immaculata. The sequence goes on along the minus strand of CM019702.1, from coordinate 42,957,725 downwards.
AGCCGGTCTTTCCGTGAATTCTTTAGTGCCAGGCTCATAATTACAGTCTTTCTTCCAAATATTATTCCAATCCAGTTTAGCACTTTGTCCATCTATTCAATTTTTGATGAAAAGTTCAGGCTATTTTGATCTCAGAGTGGCCCTAAATTGTTCTGTAGTTTATAAAAAAAAGAAAGCTGTCAATTTATAAGCTTGATCTGCGTATACCCTTCAAATGTTGCTTCTTTCATATACTTAATATCCAGATGACGATGAATAAACGAAGTTGACATAAAACAGAAAGACACTGAATGTGCATTGACAAATACGTCATTCCAATGAGTAGATGAAATAGTGAGTTTTATTTGAATGTGAACACAACAGTCGTGAGATGATGTCTGAGGTACCTGGGAAAAATAGAATGTTCTAAAATATCCATAAACATGAAGCACCATGGGAAGTTGGTTTCTTCCATGTACAGGTTTCATATGCATGTCACGGTCACTCTTCTCAAGAAATCCTGACATCCCAACAAACTTTGCTTCGTAAGTTATACTTAAATCCAAGCCGGCCTTTCTGTGTCACCCACTGAATTAAAACTTGGAAACCATCATAATTTGGTCATTGTTTCAAATACCCACACATTCTCTTACAGGGCACAAAGAACAGCAATCTTAGAAGAGTGACTCCAACATTTTCGTGAGATCTAGTACAAAGAAACAGTGTAAAAAAATATCTACAAGGTGGTCACAACCGTCATGTTTCATTTCTTCAGAAAAAAAAAAAACCAAAAAAAAAAAAAAAACGAAAAGAAGCCACAAAAAAAAAACAAACCAAACTGAGGATTCAGTTTACTACTGCCAGTTCAGTTAAAGCAAGAGTGACAAATAAAAAAAAAAAATGGTTGCTTCAAGTACCGCCCTATCACTTCTTCCAGTACCGCTCTATCACTGCTTCCAGTAGCGCCCTACCACTTCTACCAGTAGCACCCTACCACTTCTTCCAGTACCGCCCTACCACTTCTTCCAGTAGCACCCTACCACTTCTTCCAGTACCGCCCTACCACTTCTTCCAGTAGCACCCTACCACTTCTTCCAGTAGCGCCCTACCACTTCTTCCAGTAGCGCCCTACCACTTCTTCCAGTAGCAACCTACCACTGTTATAAGTACTGCCCTATCATTGCTGTTACACGCTTCCTAGAAATACAACTTGTTTATCTTATATTTAAGCCTGATAATTGTTTCATATCGCTGTGAAATTAGAGACGTTTTCTCTAACAAACCATAAGTTTACATAGCGAGAATAAAACATGGAGTCTTGTCTAGTTTTCCCTCAGCTGTCTTGTCGCCTTGTCTAGTTTTCCCTCAGCTAATGTCTTGTCGCCTTGTCTAGTTCTCCCTCAGCTAATGTCTTGTCGCCTTGTCTAGTTCTCTCTCAGCTAATGTCTTGTCGCTTTGTCTATTTCTCCCTCAGCTAATGTCTTGTCGCCTTGTCTAGTTCTCCATCAGCTAATGTCTTGTCGCCTTGTCTTGTTCTCCATCAGCTAATGTCTTGTCGCCTTGTCTAGTTCTCCATCAGCTAATGTCTTGTCGCCTTGTCTAGTTCTCCATCAGCTAAAGTCTGAATAATTTGCTAAAACATCAACCATTTCATTTGTAATAAAACAAAAAAGTCCTTGAAAAAAATAAACAAAATATCTGCTTCTAAATTAGAAAGAAATAAACATTTGAGTAATTTTTAAAAACAAAAGAGTTGCCACAATAGGACCTAAATACTGATAGAAATATTTCTGTAACATGAATTTTTATAGGAAAAAAAACCCAAACAAACTGTAGAACTCTGCACTGGGAATACGTGATCTTTGCGGAGCGGAGCCAAAGTGCGAAGTACACAAAGCTACAATGTAACAATTGTCGGAGGAGAAATGGACTAAGTTGGACTGTAAGAGTATTTACTTGCTGAACTAAATGAAGAAATAATTCTGCCGAACATGGCTTTCTTGCTCAAACAATTTGATACTAATCAATAAGTACAGATGTTTGGAGTATCCGTACACAGGGAACTATCTAATGCAGCGAGTGACACATCACAAAACTTGTATCACCAGAGGAACTACTCTATCTCGGATATACTGTTTAGGGCTGTCCTGATTCACTGGTCTGGGCTGAGGCTGACGTGCACGAGCTACCCCCCTACCACCAGCCCGCTTAGCGCCTTAAACTACTTCTTTCTTTTTGCTGGTAAAATCTTACTTATATTTCCTTCACTATCACTTACTTATATTTCCTTCACTATCACTTACTTATATTTCCTTCACTATCACTGTCACTTACTTATATTTCCTTCACTATCACTGTCACTCTTGCTGATAACTGACGATTTCGCAAAGCTGCAAAATGTGTTTCCTGTTGGAAAATATTCTCCCTATAGATTTGGCCAGTACAAATTTACAAACGAATGCAGGCATCGTGTGTCCTAACTATCAGAAACAGGAGAATCAAGATGGCGACGTCTGCGAGCAAAAACAAGTTGTGATATGGTGGGAGGTGACTCTGCAGCAAATAATGTCTTAATACACCAAAAAATGTAATATAAAAATAATATACAGCAAAGAAAAGCAATTATTAAAACATTTCAAGGAAAATCAAGGAAAAAAAACCACACACACAAAAAAAAAACGTTAATATGGCACCGTCTGAGACTTGATTATGGAGGCAAAATCCAACATGGCCTTTAGTAGAGATCTCCAGTTTGGCCAGATGGTTAGCCACTGTACAAGCAATACATCATTGAAAATATGGCAACCATCGATGTTATTTGGTCTCTACAAAAAACAAAAATCTGGGGGGGAAAAGCCATTTAATGTCGCGGTTGAGTTAAAAAATATTCCTTGCAAAGATGAACAACATAATGACAGAATTAGTATTAAAACTAAGAAAAGCAACTATTTATATATGTATATTTGTATATATATAGATCAGTTTTTATATGCATATTAAATCACTTCAGAAAGAGAATAACAGGATAACTATGTATATAAATATTTATAGGCTGTATAGTTATAGTAAATATACGTATATTCACACTCAAGTCTTTTGTTTTAGTTTTAAAAAATGACATGCAATCTACGTTAACTTCACACAGTCTACGTGTAATCACTGTTAACTTCACACACAGTCTATGTATAATCACTGTTAACTTCACACAAAGTCTACGTGTAATCACTGTTAACTTCACACAAAGTCTACGTGTAATCACTGTTAACTTCACACACACGTACATCAAACATAAAACTACGACGTATCAAGTTAGATATAATCACTCAACATTTCCACAAAAAAAACAAAACGTAGTCAAACATAAAACTCTGCTTCAGCGATATATAAAGACCAGGCATGTATGTCAAAGAAACGTTTGTCTGTACAAACATAACCACTTAGGGCCTCTAAACAGTCTTTAACCAAAGATCGGACTTACAGAACGAACAACCCTAACTCTGTTTTAACATACCACTTTAGGGAAAAAAACAACTTTCATGCAGTTAAAACAGATTTCACAGAGTTCTGAAAATGGCAAAACACAACTCTCTAATTCAGATGTTGGCACAACGCAACTTTTAGTCTTGTAGACGATGGAACAACGCATTCTTTGGTCTTGTAGACGATGGAATAAGCAACATTCTACTTTAGAAATACTAGAAAACACTGACTTTCGGTTTCCAACAAAAAACATGACATTCACGGAGTCTACAACGTATAAAGTATAAGGCAAGAGAGACACTAACTCGCAGAGTCTACAATGTATAAAGTGTAAGGTAAGAGAGACATTAACTCGCAGAGTCTACAATGTATAAAGTGTAAGGTAAGAGAGACAATAACTCACGAGTCTACAACGTATAAAGTGTAAGGTAAGAGAGACATTAACTCGCAGAGTCTATACCGTATAATGGCGGAACATAGCCTCCCTAACAGCTCTCCTGTAGGCCTCTCGGTTGTAAGCAAGATGCTCTGCTTCTGATGCGTCCAATCGAAGATCGCCAACGATGTCTTGCAGCCATCTTCGCCTTGGTCTTCCTCTCTTTTTCCCATTATGTATCCTTCCAAGACTGTCTTCTCCAAATTCTCAAGACGTTTAATATGCCTAAAAATATTTAAGTTTTCTCTGTTTAATCTCCTTTATCAGTCAATCTTCTTCAATATTAAGTTCCTGTAATTACAATCTGAAAACTCATTTATTTTTCCCAGAATTCTGGCGACACTTGAGATTCTTCGACATTTCCTTAACCTCGCCCTTGTCATCAGCGACACAAAAACTGATGACATCTATATTCTCACGTGATATGTGACAGCGACACAAAAACTGATTACATCTATATTCTCACGTGACATGTGACAGCGACACAAAAACTGATGACATCTATATTCTCACGTGATATGTGACAGCGACACAAAAAACTGATGACATCTATATTCTCACGTGATATGTGACAGCGACACAAAAAACTGATGACACCTATATTCTCACGTGATATGTGACAGCGACACAAAAAACTGATGACACCTATATTCTCACGTGATATGTGACAGCGACACAAAAACTGATGACGACATGTGACAGCTACACAAAAACTGATGACGACATGTGACAGCTACACAAAAACTGATGGTGACATCTATCTTGTCACATGACATGTGACAGCCTATATTTGTTAATCTAATCTTTCGCTACTTGTCAACTTGTCATTTAAAACAAAAAGAACACAAAATGTAAACACACACACATAAAAAAAAACTTTTTTTTTCAACAAGTCTGTCTCGACGCTCAGAACAGAATGAAAAAAAAAACTTGTCGAACACAAAATTCATGAATAACGGAAACTGGCTGTGGTCTCTTAAATATTTCAAGTCATCCAGTCAAAAACTAACTAAACAATAAGTACAAGAGACTGTAGGCATGGCACATGATGATACTGTGTCATATTACAGGGGGAAAAAAAGACAGGAAAAAAAGGGGGGGGGGAGAAGAGATATAAAACTGTTCCCCGCAAGAAAACAAAACAAAACAAAACAAAACCTGCAGAGGCGCTGTTAGAGGAGGCAAGGCCTAGTGTTAAATGTTTCAGTTTAGTTCGTCCGCACAAAATCTGTGTTGAAACGAGGTCAGCTTTCCTTGAACAATTTTAGATTACTTAACAAAAACAGAGTAAAAATCAACATTCAAATTCAATTTAAAACTGTCTTACTTCAAATTCAGATTCTCGAACAATCGCATAAAAATTCACACTCTGATGTACACATGCCGACACACACACACACACACATGTTTTTCATGTTCATTATTATTATTATTATTACAAACAAAAGTAACAAATGGAAAAGAATATGTTAAAAAGTAACAATTCAGCACAAATATGGCACACTAGTACAACAGCTAACACAAATCATGAAATCATAGTAAATGAAACTGGATACTGAAATAAGAAACGCAGGCACTCGACACTAATTCACACATACAAATAAATTGTTCAGAGGAAAAATAAAAACGCCACGAAACAAAACTTGATTTCAGATCCACTGCTCAGTCTATTATGCCCATATACATAATGCTTGTGTGATATTACAGAAATTCTTATTTTTAAAACTTGGAGAAAAGAAACGGAACAAAGCGCAATGGAAACAAGTCCGTTTGTAATATTTCTCTAATCGTTTCCCCATCAACTTTTGCACAAACATGGCCTACAGCAGAACACAAACATATTACGCTGGGAGTTAAATTTGTCTCCTTTTTTTTTTATTATGCTGCAAATATTTGTGAACAAAAATGATTTTTTTGTTAAATGACAAACTGAAGTCAGCCAATTCGTATATAAAGATCACTAATTCAGAGCCAGCTAAAGGCAACCTAATGATGGTACTCTGCACTTTAATATACAGACAAGCGAGTGAGCATAGGTGCCAGAGGTCAAAGTTGAAAGGACATGACGTATAATTAGCTGCCTTGGTTAAATGTACTCTTTAATGTAGTGTTCATAAATTTATGGTACAAAGTAGTGGACTGTGGGGGAGAAACACGTTAGATTCAACTATATAAGCGTCTTACATTCATAAAAGATTAGCTTAAAAATAATAAAAAGTTACTCAGCAATACACATACATCACACATACGGATCTATGAAGCACAAGCATATAAACAATACACGGACACAAATACAATAAGTGCTAACGTATGCAGCAAACACGAACAAACATAAGAATGCAGGGCAGTGGCACATCTTCACATACACGGACACACATAAGAATGTAGGGCAGTGGCACATCTTCACATACACGGACACACATAAGAATGCAGGGCAGTGGCACATCTTCACATACACGGACACCCGCAGACCTGAGAAGAACAGCAACATACATCAACAAACAAGCAGGAATTATGTACTTTCACCAAATCAACAACGTCACAGGAACCTGACATTTCCCGCTAAACGAAGCAACTCTAGGACCTTACCGGGACGTCTCTTGCTCACAATGGACGCTACATCAGACAAGAGACCACATGTACGAAACTTTTCAACAGTTTTATGCAACTAATTTACCTGGATAAACATTTCAGCCTCAACATTCAAGAATAACATGTTGTCGTGTGATCTCATCATATGAAGCTTATCCATAGCTTTTATATTAGATTTGTGACATAATTTATTAACAAAATCGTAACCTTTTCATCATAATAAAATAAACCCATATCAGTCTATCTTCTTCTTGTGCATTTTGTGTGTGGGAGGGAGGGTGGCTGCATGGTCTCGTGGCTAAGAGGGAGGGAGGGTGGCTGCATGGTTTCGTGGCTAAGAGAGAGGGAGGGTGGCTGCATGGTCTCGTGGCTAAGAGGGAGGGAGGGTGGCTGCATGGTCTCGTGGCTAAGAGGGAGGGAGGGTGGCTGCATGGTCTCGTGGCTAAGAGGGAGGGAGGGTAGCTGCATGGTCTCGTGGCTAAGAGGGAGGGAGGGTAGCTGCATGGTCTCGGGGCTAAGAGGGAGGGATGGTGGCTGTCTCCTGGATAGAGGGGCCGAACATTCATGTACACTGTCTCCTGGTTTCTGGATAGAGGGGCCGAACATTCATGTACACTGTCTCCTGGTTTCTGAATAGAGGGGCCCAACATTCATGTACACTGTCTCCTGGTTTCTAGGTAGAGGGACAGAATGTCCATGTACACTGTCTCCTGGTTTCTAGGTAGAGGGACAGAACGTCCATGTACACTGTCTCCTGGTTTCTAGGTAGAGGGACAGAACGTCCATGTACACTGTCTCCTGGTTTCTAGGTAGAGGGACAGAACGTCCATGTACACTGTCTCCTGGTTTCTGGATAGAGGGGCCGAACATTCATGTACACTGTCTCCTGGCTTCTAGGTAGAGGGACAGAACGTCCATGTACACTGTCTCCTGGTTTCTAGATAGAGGGGCCGAACATTCATATACACTGTCTCCTGGTCTCTAGGTAGAAGGACAGAACGTCCATGCACACTCTCGCATGTTAAATATTCATTGGCAGCTGGAAATCGAGAAAAAAAATAAGGAATAGACCAGACGGCGGCTGTCAGGGCAAACTTCTTGTAAAAATCTACCACGGAGACCGGCGCATGCGCATGGAGTGTTTATGTTGCCTAGGACACGCGATATCAAGGTAGTAACTTAAACAAAGGGCCGAACAAGTGTCGGAATGTCCTGACTGGTTGAACTATTTATACTGAAGTGATCTTTTACACGTCAGCATCTACCAATTCCTTAATGGACTGACAGCTGCACGTATTATGCATTCTTTGTGGACACGACCTTTCAGGTAATCTCTAGTCTTCGTGGGGCATTTTACCTAACACTGACGCCATGTAGCCATTTTTACCGAAGCACAGCATCAGTGTGTCTCTGCAAAGAAAATAATTTGCTACGACTATAATATTCCTGCACACTTTTTTGTCCTGAAAATGTCTTCCATCAAAGGCATTTCCGTTATGACTAAGAAGAGTAATATTCAACGTTAAATTTTTCTTTTGTTCCCTGGGTTTCCGCTGATTTTATTGTGAAAAAACCGCGAATGAAAATCTTCCTAACTGTTCAAACATCTCGAACTTTCCGGGTGTAAATTGAAACTTCCAATGAATCTTGCCGTGATCCACTTCCTACTTAAATCTCTGACCGCGATATTCTCAAACAGACGTTGCCTTTCGATTCTGTGAACTATCTGAAATCTTGTTATTTCAAGTCAATGTTAGTGTTTTGTTCACTGTTTTTCTTCTCTGTTTAAATCACGAATGTTTCAATGAATGTTTAACACATTTTCACACAATATACACATTATCCAGTTCAGCAAAACATGCACTGATAACTAAATTTTGGTTACTGTTGTACTCCAAGTAATGTAATTATAATCAGAGTTTGTCACAACAAAAGAGAAACTTCTGTTCTCGTGGAAATCATTTCAGTAACACTGTTACAATATTTGTAGTTAAGATGGTCTGCGCTTTATGTGGATTAGCCGTTTACATTACTAGCTGCACTACACCTGTTCAACATATCTCTAAAAGGTGTTGCCAAAGCCACACACACACGCACACACACACAAGAAATCGTCTGTACTAAGTCTATCAATCACTGACAGTGTCTACATTTAACAGTCTAAAATGAAACACAGAAATGCGATTACTGTATGCCTATGTCAGAGTTGGGACTAACGGAATACTAAGAAAACAAAAACATCACCACATTAAAACACCAAACACATTTCGGTCCCTGCACTCTGACACTCAGGCACATCCTGGCACGCGCGCACGCACAGACACATACAACAATGTATTCTGCTCATTGGACATATCTTAAGAAAATCCCTGAAAATACCACATAGAACAAGCCAGCAAAGCGGATAAGACGACAAACATGGCAGAACAAACACATGGCAAGACACGTTTTCATATATTTAACTCATGCACCAAACAACCGCGTTTATTGTTATTATATTGCTGGATGTATACGTGCTCTTGTTCATTAGATAAATTATTTTCAAAACCAAATTAAAAACTTAGATAACAAATTCATTTCAAATGTATGGCCTCACAGTTTCAGGAACAAAATGGAAACTCATTGATTAAAACAACAACAACAACAACAACAACAAAAGGAACTTATAAGTGACGGAAAAGTTATATTTTCTTGTGATAATCAAAGTACTGTCCCATAAGCCACAGTGCAAAAAAGGGGACAAAAACGTGATGAGAACTAATACAAAGATAAAGAACAAACAAGTTTTCTATTTTAAAAAATGACAAGCGTTTGAAGCAGTAAATCATACAATGATATACAAATAATTTGTGTAAACTAGCTCAATGAAAACTTGAAAAACAAACAAACAAACAAACACACATGCATGCAAGACCTACATAAAGATTACATTGGTTTGGCGGTCTTTCCGTGTCACCGGTCAAATATGTCACATTAAACCAAGTACTTCGAACCTGTCACATCAAACCAATTACTTCGAACATGTCACATTAAACCAAGTACTTAGAACCTGTCACATCAAACCAATTACTTCGAACCTGTCACATCAAACCAATTACTTCGAACATGTCACATTAAACCAAGTACTTCGAACCTGTCACATTAAACCAAGTACTTCGAATCTGTCACATCAAATCATTTCCTTCGAACCTGTTACATCAGATCATTTACTTCGAGCCTGTTACATCAAATCATTTACTTTGAATTTTTCTTGTCAGACCATTTACTTCTATTGCCATCAAACCATTAAACTCAAACCTTTTACATCAAACTACGAATCTTTCACCGCTGAACCATTTGCTTGAAACCTTTCCTACCAAACCAGTCGCATGTTCTGTTAGACTAAACGCGGATGTTTAAAACGTTGTACATTTGATTCAACACACATCTAAAGACATCAAACAACAGGAAAACACAAATTGCGAAAGAAAAACTAGTTTAGACTTTTCTCAACCTCACATTCTATACCCTGAGTATTTGAGATAAAAATGATTGACTCGTACAACTAAAATGATGGAACAAGTCAGTGGGAAACCAATCAGAACTACACTCAGTTTAGGAGTAAAGATACATGGGCTATTTCCTTGTTTGTTCTAGGTTCCAGTTAACCAAAACATGGGCTATTTCCTTGTTTGTTCTAGGTTCCATTTAACCAAAACATGGGCTATTTCCTTGTTTGTTCTAGGTTCCAGTTAACCAGAACATGGGCTATGGGAGAAGCAGCAGTAAGACAGGAACTAAGATGTGCTAGCTTTATGATGGTGCAGCATTTCCGCACGTTAAACTTTTAATCAGAATATTTTATCTTAAAATCGACATTAGCAAACAAAGTTGCTGGGACCTGTCCATGACATCAAGTGAGCTCCCTCTATTCTGACGTTTTGTTTAAGCGATCATTAAAACACACCAAGTTGTTTTCATGGTCCGATGGAACCAGTCTCAACTTGAATGTCCTCCCCTTTACAAATGGTAATCGTCTATGAAAGGCCGTGTCCCAGCTATGTACAGCCGGACAATGCGATTTTTGCGTTGAAATTATCATCAGTTATTTATAACTTTCATGAAAGTTAATGTATGCTTTTGGGTTAATACTTTCGTCTCCTTGTGTTTAAGACATATATTAAATAATTATATGTCATTATCAATACGAAGTAATTCATTTGACCTCAGCATGAATGGACTGGGGATATATATATATATATTCATTAAAGAAAGAAACAAAAACAAAACAAAACTGGAGGTACATTTTGGAATTTGTTAGTTCTAAATCCAAATCACACACTAATTAGTAAATATGGCACTCAACGGCACGCCCATTCTGTGGGGCTACCTCACGTGACAGTCTGATTACATCAAAACACGTCGCGATTGGATGAAATAGCAGTCAATCAAAACCATCAATAAGGTAGGTGAAATTTACATAGTGCGAGATTATGGGCAGAAAAAAAAACATGGCACATCTGACATCCTGATGGTTTTTTTTTCGTTTAAAATATTCTACAACACTTTTGTTACTGGTCTGACATGCAGGCAGCGTACGCGTCTATGTATGTAGCTGCTACGCCCACAGCTCACACGCTGACACACACAGAGCTATTCAAAGGCGCACATCTTTCACGAGCTCCAAGCTGAAGCGCAGGCAGACCATATATGGACATGACAAAAGTCCAACAAGCAAGTGAAATTATGCTTCTATCAACAACAGTTGTACAAACAGTGTATAATATTCTGAGAAATTCCCTGGCGATAAGTGTACATCACAACAAATTGAAAAACATGTTTCCATAGAAACAGGTAAAATATCAGGCCCTTCCACAGAAGCAGGTTAAAAATATGGGGCCATTCTATAGAAACAGGTTAAAAAAAACATGGGGCATTTCGAAAGAAACAGGTTTTTAAAAAATGTCATAACATATATACAGGTGGATATATGAAGCCCTTCCAAAGACATAGATACAAAACATGGAGCCCCTACAGAAACAGTTCTTGCATGAAAGAAAAAAAAAAAAGGACATGGCATGACAATGTGTTCGTTAACATAGTCGCTATAGGCGAAGTTCTTTTCTGAATGTGGCAAGAACAGTCTATTCTCAGCTTGCATTGAAGAAAAAAAAAAGTATGTGTAATTATCAGGATGTCATAAAAGAAGGATGTTGATGAGTTCAGTACACACCCGACGCTGAGTCGGACTGCCGACTCATCTCACCGTTAGACTCTGAACTGAGATCACCGACGTCCGCAGACACAAGTCTGGCGTTCCTGTTCTCCACACACTTGCGCATGTGCTTCTCCAGCGTGCTGGGCACAGAGAAAGGCATGTTGCAGAACTTACACGTGTACACGTCCTTCCCCAACCTGCCATGTGTCTTCATGTGCCGGGTCAGTTTGCTGGACTGTGCACATGCATAGCTACACAGGTTGCACTTGTACGGTTTCTCTCCAGTGTGTGAGCGTCTGTGAACGGTTAGATTGCTGCAGTTTTTGAAAATCTTCCCACAGAATTCACAAGTATCATTTCTCCTGTTCTCCTTTCTTGGTGGAGTTATAACACTGTTGCCGTTGCTGGGCAACAAGAGGCTGCCAGTAGGACTGCTGCTTGAGCCTGAGGTGCCACGGTGGAGGGGGGATGAATAACCTGACTGGCTCGTCAAGCCGGATTTAAAGAGGGCAGGGATGCTCGGGTTGTCGGATTTTAAGGCACTGCTGGTGGTGGCCACACTTGGGCTGAGGTTCAGACCATTGTGGCTTTCAGAGGTCAAGGTGAGGTCAGGGGTAGGGGGGAATCGTGGATATCCAGGGAAGAAGAACCGAAGATGGTTATCTGATGGGAACCACGAGTGCTGAAGTCGTGAGTATAGAGAAGCTGTTGCAGAGTCGATGTTGTTTGAGGGTAAAGACTCTACTCCCGACGGCCACAAGGAAGAGGTCGAGGAGTCTCTCTTGGATGACTTGCTGAGGAGATCTGTCCCGCCAAGGTATAAGTGCTCTTTATGATCGTCTTTGTCAGATTCCTTTTCAGATTCCAGTTCTCTCTTCAGGGTGGGTCTTGGACTCCTTGGACTTGCTGTCCGTGGAGAATCTACCTCGTCACGGCCGCTACTCTTAACGTTGTTCTTATCTTCGCCCTTCTCTTTCCCGCTTTCCTGACTCTCGGCCAAGGCCGCCTTGTAGGCCTCGCTGTATGTCTGAATATCGTTGAGGCCAGTTCTCTTCATGACTTCGCTGAGAAGACTCTCTGGTGGAGGTTTGGATTTCATGGACAGGTCGCTGGGCAAGGTATCTTCTTCTTCTTTGTTCTCACTCCTGTGTTCTAGCTTTATCCTCTTGGCGTCGTGGCGAATCTCCCCTGGCTCAGGGGCCAGTTCTTCGCCATTTTTCGTGTTTTTCATTCTATTTAGAACCTCTCTCTCCTCTTCATTCATTTCTTCTTCTATCATATCTTCATCTTCCTCACACTCCTCTTCTTCCTCTTCGTCTTCCTCCTCTTCTTCTTCTTCATCGTCCTCTACATCGTCTGCATTATCATCATCATCATTAACACAATCTCCTCCTTCTTTGTGGTTGGATGTTCCACCAGGTGAAACTTCTCCATCGGTTTTTTGAGAATGAGTCTTCATGTGCCTCTTGAGTTTACTTTGCTGTGTACAGGCGTGAGGGCAGTGCGGGCACTTGTAAGGCTTCTCCCCCGTGTGCGAGCGACGATGAACCACTAAGTTGCTCTGAAACCGGAAAGTCTTCCCACAAAACTCACACGCCTTTTGTTTCGGAGGTAAGGTCAAGGCTGAGGTCAGATTGCCTCCCACTGGCGAGGCTGATGAAGCCTCCGCTGGCGGGCTCTCTGACTTGAAGGAAGTCGGCGTTACTGCAACACTGGGCGGATGAGGCGGGCATGAGGGAGGAAACTGAGATTTTGCCTGAGAAACTACAGGAGAACTGGCAAGCTGCTTCAGGCGCATTGAGTAATAGTCATAGTCCAGGGCTGGGGTCATGTGAGGACGTGTGCGGTCAAAAGGGCCGTGAGAGAAAAGGGGGTGATCCAGCGCCGAAGGCGCTCGGGTCAAGAGCTGAGGGCGTAATCGGCAGTCGCTGATGACGTCGAAGTCAAAGTTTGGAGAACGAGAGAAAGGGCTGAGAGAAGACGGGTGTGAGAGACGGGAGTCGATCGGCAATCTGAACGGCGAAGCAAAGGGGTTCGGTGTGTGGACAGGGTACGGGGATACGGATCCGCCACTGCCAGCAGACACTGATCTGTGGTCCAGGCTGGACCGCGGTGACGATGCGACCACCAAATCCATGGGCGACACCGTGTTAGGGATTGGAGTAGACGCCGAGGAAGGCGAGTGCTGGTGCTGGTTAGTGGGGCTGGTGTAGATCTTCATGCCGTGCTCCTTCTGCGCGTGCTGCAGCAGTGCCCAGGCAGATGTGTATGTGCTGCGACATGTCTCGCAGACGAATCTGGACGGCTCTGGAAAGACACAAACAAACAGAACCAATTTTAACAACAAGCTCAGTAATGATTCTAATTTTAATATATATATATATATATATGCAAGTATATAGTTCATTCTTACAGCACACAGCCTAATAAGCTATAGACATGTATCACCATCCATGAGTATCTATATAGCAATCATTTCATTCAGTTCTCTGCACTGCCAATGGAGGCATCAACAAAGGTTCTCCAGCCAATCCTGCCCTGAGATACCTCAAATATGTCTTTCCCGCTTCCTTTAGTTCTTCCTGCACTGTACGTCTCCATGTCCCCAAATGGCCTCCTGTCCCTCTTTCTTCTCCCTTAAGCTGCTCAGGTCAAGGGTCAAGACTTAGGGGCGTGTTGTTCTTCCCATTCGTAGTAGGTTGCCCAGCTAATTCCAGCTCCGTTCTTTGACCTGTCAATCATGGTTAGTGCTAAATGTATTATACAGACGGAGAAGCCATCATCATCATCATCATGTGCCGTGCCGACTGGCGTTGGCTATTATGCTTCTCCAGAGTACACGATCCTTCATGCAGGCCATCAGCTCAGTTGGAGAAGCCAGCGAAGTCTGAAATAAGTGAAGCCACGTGTACATGATCATGTCACCGTGTCCTGGGGAAATCAACAGAAACCAGCAGGCAGGTCCGTCTACTAGTTGGGGATGGAGGGTCTGGAGATTCTGGGACACGTTTACACTCTCAGGAGTTCCATAGGCCAAAACGACGCTCAACAAGAGTGAGAATGCTCGCCAGTATGTACATATGTATGCAGATGCTATATATATATATATATACACACACATAAACACACACACACACAGAGCTATTCAAGGGCGCACAACTTTCACGAGCTTCAAGCTGAAGCGCAGGCAGATCATATATGGACAAGACAAAAAAGTCCGACAAGCAAGTAATATGCTTCTATCAACAACAGTTGTACAAATAGTGTATAATATTCTGAGAAATTCCCTGCGTGTGTGCGTATGCAGCTATGTATGAAGGCGAGTCAAGAAGTAGCCGCAAATCAGGGGACGTAACCATTCATTCATTTGCATGTTCCTTGCGGAACTCTGCCTCCCTAACAGCACTCCTGTAGGCCTCTCGGTTGTAAGCAAGATGGCCTGCTGCTGATGCTTCCATAGGGGGACGTAACGACTGAATAATAAAAATATATGAATAAGCTTTTTAACTCACGCCTGTAAGTGCACAGCAAATGTGTGTGTGTAAGAATTTTGTGCAACCTGGGAGTGGAGCTAGGTAAGAAGGATAATAACCGGTAGAAAATGTATGAAGCTACTGCCCCACCCCTACCCCTCAGCGGGTACTGAGTTCCACCCCCCAACCTCCTGTAGCAGCTTCCGGTCCCTGAACTAAGCGAGAAAGAACTTAAGAAAACTGGGTTAAACATCTTCTCGTCCAGGGTTTTATATTTGTATTTACTCAGTTATATTTTCCTACCCAGGCGGGCCAGATTTAAAACTCGCCTACTGGGCACTCGTCTACAAGGTCACTGACCTCCCTTGTACTTGAAGCAGTACTCACTCTAAAGGTTAAGTACACGCTACGTATTTGGACCATTAGAACCGATTTTGTTTATCTCCCCTGCGGTGGCGGTGAAATTAGTTTTACAGTGTCATCTCAGCAACATATCTGTCAATGCTTGCGTAGTTTCTTGCATTCTGAGCTATGCTCATTCCATCAACAAATTACTCTCTGTTTTGGTTATTCCATCAACAAATTACTCTATGTTTTAGTCATTCCATCAACAAATTACTTTGTTTTGGCTATTCCATCAACAAATTACTTTGTTTTGGCCATTCCATCAACAAATTACTCTATGTTTTGGTAATTTTATCACGAAAATATTTTGGACATTCTATCAACAAATTACTCCAGATTTTATACACTGCGTAAACCAGTTACTCTACATTTCATACTATCTATAAACCAGTTACTCTAGGTCAATCATTTACTCCAGGTTTTGTGCACTCTATAGGCCAGTTACTCCAGGTTTTGTCCACTCTACAAATCAGTTACTGTAGCTAAGAGTATTTTATAAAGCAATTACTGTAGCTTCGAATAGGGTATAGACCAGTTACTTTGGATTAGTGAATTCTATAACCTAGTTACAATTACTCTAGTTTAGTACACTCTATAAACTAACTATTCAAGGTTTTCATGCACTTTATGAAACGGTTACTCTAGCTTACTGCACTCTATAAAACAATTGCTCTAGCTCACAGCAATCTATAAACCGGTTACTATAGCTCAGAGCACTCTATAAACAAGTTACTCTAGCTCAGAGCACTCTATAAACAAGTTACTCCAGCTCAGAGCACTCTATAAACTAGTTACTCTAGCTCAGAGCACTCTATAAAATAGTTACTCTAGCTCAGAGCACTCTATAAACTAGTTACTCTAGATCAGAGGACACTATAAACTAGTTACTCTAGCTCAGAGCACTCTATAAACTAGTTACTCTAGCTCAGAGCACTCATACACTAGCTCAGAGCACTCTATACACCAGAAAGAGCAAAAATGTTAACCAATATTCTACTGATTCAAAATCTTCAATATCTAGAGAACACTAGAATTATTCATATTTATTTTTAAATTAGAAATTATTACTCTACGCTCGGCCAATTTGTCAGGTTCAATTATCCGCACATGTCCTGCATGCTCGCCATGAATTCTTTTTTTTTTTATAAACAGCGTACTGACTTGTCTCTGTCTGTACTATTTATCTGTCTGTACTACTTCTGTGTCTGTACTACTTCTGTGTCTGTACTACTTCTCTGTCTGTACAACTTGTCACTCGTGAAACGCACTAAACAAATGAAAGTACAAGTAGCGCCATCTACTGCCAAGAGCCGGAACTAGACTAAGTCCCTGCTGGCCAGGTTTCTATTTTCGCTGCCGGGGAAGATCAAACGTAAGATCTTGTTAAGTCAGGGCCTGTATCGTCAGCATCCAATAGGAAGCAAGTCTGCCATTTGGCGCTCGCTTACGTCACGGTGGAAATTCTTTTCTTCAATATGTTTCCTTTGTCAACTTCTTCCATGTTTCTCATGCCATGATAAGCCAGTGTTCAACTTCTTCGATGTTTCTCATGCCATGATAGGCCAGTGTTCAACTTCTTCGATGTTTCTCATGCCATGATAAGCCAATGTTCAACTTCTTCGATGTTTCTCATGCCATGATAAGCCAATGTTCAACTTCTTCGATGTTTCTCATGCCATGATAACCAGAGCTCTAGAGGAGCCACTGCCAGCTTGAGCAAGTCTAATAATTTCAAAAGATTCTCCGCACTGGTAGGTGGACTTGGTCTGGCCCTGTGTCCTGGGTCTGGAGATCGTTTGTTTTCTTCAAGTCTGCCACTGTTTGTGCTCAGAGACCTGCTCAGAGGAGTCTACGTTGTCTGCTTTAGGTAGGGCACTGTCTGCATTTATTAACCTACACTTCTGCCAATGACAGCGCTTTGCCACTCTTGAAATAGTTTTCTGCCGTCTGCCTAATCTGTCTGCTTTAAATACCCCCCCTCCCAGGTTTTACACACACACACACACACACACACACACACACACACGCACGCACGCACGCACGCACGCACGCACGCACGCACGCACGCACACACACACACACACACACAGAGAGAGAGAGAGAGAGAGAGAGAGAGAGAGAGACTTCTGTCTTTCTGGTCCTGGCCAGTTTCAGCTTTTCCTTGACTGAACCCGGAGGATGCAAAGTGGAGTCAGCTGATACCCTTCCCCCCTCCACCATTCCACCATCCTCAAAGTGTTCCCTGGAAAAGATGTCACAACAGCCAGATGAAAGGGGTGGGGAACGACCTGATGATGCGTCTTTGAAATATCTCGTCCCGCCTGCACAGCTGCCCCAACAACGTGCATGTAGAAAAAGTTTATTTCATGCTAGGTCTTATAATCATGTTCAACGTGCAAAATGTTCATTGTCAATTTGCTTATATGGTGATTACTTTGTTCATGTCGACTTTATAAGAATAAAAATGGCTTCAGAAAAAAAAAGAAGGAAAATACTACCCACAAAAATTAACTCCGATATAGTAAGCTACTGAATCAAGCACCAAGATTTAACTTTCAGTCAAGCGGCAAGAAAACCAGACAATTTACCTCTCAGTCGAGCGGCAAGAAAACCAGACAATTTACCTCTCAGTCGAGCGGCAAGAAAACCAGACAATTTACCTCTCAGTCAAGCGGCAAGAAATCAAGACAATTTATCTGTCAGTCAAACGGCAAGAAAGCCAGCTAATTTACCTGTCAGTCAAACGGCAAGAAAACCAGCTAATTTACCTGTCAGTCAAACGGCAAGAAAACCAGCTAATTTACCTGTCAGTCAAACGGCAAGAAAACCAGCTAATTTACCTGTCAGTCAAACGGCAAGAAAACCAGCTAATTTACCTGTCAGTCAAACGGCAAGAAAACCAGCTAATTTACCTGTCAGTCAAACGGCAAGAAAACCAGCTAATTTACCTGTCAGTCAAGCGGCAAGAAAACCCGCTAATTTACCTGTCAGTCAAACGGCAAGAAAACAAGCTAATTTACCTGTCAGTCAAGCGCCAACCCCTCTCCCCCCCCCCCAAAAAAAAAAAACAACCCAGGTAATTTATCTTTCAATCACACTGCTGTATGTACATGACAAAGTTCTGTTTGTTTTTGGTTCAGGTAGAGAAGTTTCAGCTGTAAGTGTGAGCCCGCATCAAGTATTCTATTTGTCTGGCATTTTTTTTTTCTTGTTTATTTTGACAACCCTGCTCCTCTGTTTCCTCGTTTTCTCTCGGCGTTTTGCTTGGGGTTGTGGACCCTGCAGTTCAAGCAAGCCCGTCTGACTGCTGGAAGCTGGTCTGCCACGAACGTGCTGAGAGCTTGCTGATCTTTGTCTGCGGTTCTGCCCAAGTGTCTAACTGGTGACTGGAGAATACAATCACAGGCCAGACGACGGTGGAGGTGATATGCCGAATTACTGTCCAAGCGGCTTTTCTGACTGATTCTGCCCCGCCGCCGACGCCGCACCCATTCAGTCAGGGTACCCGCGGATGCTTTGTTTTAAGATCCACTTTTTATCCAGGAGATTGAAGCAACTACACACTTTCCAGAAATGTAATGATGACAATACACACTTTCCAGAAATGTAATGATGACAATACACACTTTCCAGAAATGTAACGATGACAATACACATTTTCCAGAAATGTAACGATGACAATACACACTTTCCAGAAATGTAATGGTCATAATATTTTTTTTTTTACTTCTTTTATTATCAGAAGAAGAGGAAGGGGAAAGTAAGAAATAAAGTATGAGGAACGAAGAAGAAAGAACAGGAGAAAGGAAGTGAAACAACTCGATGATTTTGTTCCTTTATTCTCCTGTTAGTGCTTTTACAGTTAAGACATTACATTGTGAGACTGGTTATAACTATCTCCAACTTGTCGCCGTTATTTTAAAAACTATATTTCAGAGATACTAAAAATGTGGGCGATACGAATATCAGAGTGGTCCATACATAAATAAAGGAGTGCCACCGACATGAATATAACAGTGGTACACATACAGATACCATGGTTGTACATAGACAAAATAGGAGTGTCACCGATACAAACATCAGAGTGACATCAGATGAAGTTGAAGACAGATACAAACATCAGAGTGACATCAGATGAAGTTGAAGACAGATACAAACATCAGAGTGACATCAGATGAAGTTGAAGACAGATACAAACATCAGAGTGACATCAGATGAAGTTGAAGACCTATACAAACATCAGAGTGACATCAGATGAAGTTGAAGACCGATACAAACATCAGAGTGACATCAGATGAAGTTGATGACCGATAAAAACACAGAGTGACATCAGATGAAGTTGAAGACCGATACAAACACAGAGTGACATCAGATGAAGAGCTAGGAGATTGGTGATTTTCAGCTCGTCCCAGCTGGGTACCAGTTTAAGATAGACCCGACCCACCTGGAGATAAGCCTAATCGGATCTCATCCCGGCTCTTGCAGCCTTCCATACAGGCACGTGATCGTTCGGCCTCTGGCACTGTGACTTGTGTAGTAAATCACGCGGGGATCCTCTGTCAAGATATGACACTGTCACTTCTGTAGTAAATCCCGCGGGGATCCTCTGTCAAGATATGACACTGTCACTTCTGTAGTAAATCCCGCGGGGATCCTCTGTCAAGATATGACACTGTCACTTCTGTAGTAAATCCCGCGGGGATCCTCTGTCAAGGTATGACACTGTCACTTCTGCAGTAAATCCCGCGGGGATCCTCTGTCAAGGTATGACACTGTCACTTCTGTAGTAAATCCCGCGGGGATCCTCTGTCAAGATATGACACTGTCACTTCTGTAGTAAATCCCGCGGGGATCCTCTGTCAAGATATGACACTGTCACTTCTGCAGTAAATCCCGCGGGGATCCTCTGTCAAGATATGACACTGTCACTTTTGTAGTAAATCCCGCGGGGATCCTCTGTCAAGATATGACATTGTCACATCTCCAGAAAATCCCAGGGGATCCTCTGTCAAGATATGACACTGTCATCCGTGGAAGAGCTATCTGAGATCCAGTTTGCTCAGGTCAAACCAAGACTAGACAAATGACAGGACTAGACAAATGACAAGACTAGACAAATGGTCAAAACAAATCTTAAATGACGACGACTGATGATAAGCCCCAGCAAGTAAACAATCATTTCTCAGGTTGGTCAAGCAGAACTTCCGCCAGAAAAGAAAGATGAAGAAAGATGAAGAACTCACTGTCTTGACTTTCTTGGCTACGAGTTTTGGTATTTTTTTTTTTTTTTATCTAAACAGCAATCACGACTGACTTCTATACGACAAAATAAGCTCTGCGCTGATAATATAACGCACAATTTCTTAAATTTAGTGTCAGAGAGCTATTGAATGAGTTTCGTCACTATAGTCTCGGCTGGACATATTCTAGTCATAATATGAACAATGTGTGGTGGTGGTAGTAGTATGTATGTGTGTGTGTGCAAATTTGCAACCCTTTCGTGGCTGGAATAAACTAATCAATATAAAACCACATGGCTGCAGCCACTATGTCAGAATAAATACAGACATTCTCGGAGAGGCCAGTATTTGTAACCTGTCAGTGCCATAATCAGACGACGAAAGGCCGGGACTCGACATTCCTTACGTTTTGTATGTTTTCTGCTCCCACATCGTTCCTTTGTTGGCGCAGACTCGATATTCTGAAGATCTTGGATGTTTCTCATAGCAGACTTTACAAGCTTTCAGTCCCACCCCCCCCCCCCTCACACCAGCGTATCATCGTCAAACACCTTTTCATCTAATTCTCAGACTATCCTGTAACCGAATAATATCTTCTTCACTCACCATAAGTTTTACTGTAATCGAGTATTCTCTTCTTCTTTCACGGTAAACTTTGTGTCAATTATTCTCTTCTTCTGTCACAGTAAACTTTGTGTCAATTATTCTCTTCTTCTTTCACAGTAAACATTGTGTCAATTATTCTCTTCTTCTTTCATGGTAAACTTTGTGTCAATTATTCTCTTCTTCTTTCACAGTAAACTTTGTGTCAATTATTCTCTTCTTCTTTCACAGTAAACTTTGTGTCAATTATTCTCTTATTCTTTCACAGTAAACTTTGTGTCAATTATTCTCTTTTTCTTTCATGGTAAACTTTGTGTCAATTATTCTCTTCTTCTTCTTTCACAGTAAACTTTGTGTCAAGTGTTCTCTTCTTCTTTCACGGTAAACTTTGTGTCAATTATTCTCTTCTTCTTTCACAGTAAACTTTGTGTCAATTATTCTCTTCTTCTTTCACAGTAAACTTTGTGTCAATTATTCTCTTCTTCTTTCACAGTAAACTTTGTGTCAATTATTGTCTTCTTCTGTCACAGTAAACTTTGTGTTAATTATTCTCTTATTCTTTCACAGTAAACTTTGTGTCAATTATTCTCTTCTTCTTTCACTGTAAACTTTGTGTCAATTATTCTCTTCTTCTTTCATAGTAAACTTTGTGTCAATTATTCTCTGATTCTTTCACAATAAATTATGTGTCATTTATTCTCTTCTTCTTTCACAGTAAACTTTAGGTCAATTATTCTCTTCTTCTTTCACGGTAAACTTTGTGTCAATTATTCTCTTCTTCTTTCACGGTAAACTTTGTGTCAATTATTCTCTTCTTCTGTCACAGTAAACTTTGTGTCAATTATTCTCTTATTCTTTCACAATAAATTATGTGTCCTTTATTCTCTTCGTCGTTCACAGTAAACTTTGTGTCAGTTATTCTGTTACTATTTCATTTAGTCAAAGCCAAGAGGCTGTCCAGTTTTGCCGTCAGCGACTCATGACTGACATGATGGCGCTAATGTTGGATAACCATAGGCGAGCAAGACCCTGTCCCACCTCTCCGTTGGTATCTCCAGTAACAGACCTATTCTTGCTAACGACATAGTCCCCACGTTGTTGCTTGCTACGACATAGTCCCCAAGGTGTTGCTTGCTACGACATAGTCCCCAAGGTGTTGCTTGCTACGACATAGTCCCCAAGGTGTTGCTTGCTACGACATAGTCCCCAAAGGTGGTGCTTGCTACGACATAGTCCCCAAGGTGTTGCTTGCTACGACATAGTCCCCAAGGTGGTGCTTGTTACGACATAGTCCCCAAGGTGGTGCTTGCTACGACATAGTCCCCAAGGTGGTGCTTGCTACGACATAGTCCCCACGGTGTTGCCTCCTAGAGAAGCGTCCCCCCATCCCGTGCCTGGTAGCCCTACTCAAGCACTGAAAACCAAACAAAACAAAAACAGAACAGCCGCCGTAACCTGCTCTCATCTTGACATGATGCTGTGTCTCAACATCTTCACCGCATCGGCTATAGAGAACATCGGCTACAGAGAACATTGGCTGGCAGTTCCTGGGAGACAGAAGAAGTACAAGACTTCTCCACAGTCTACGTTGTAATCGAGCATTTTATTCCTCGTGAGACTACACTGTAATCGACTATTTTACTCTCGTTCATCATAAACTATATTGTAATCGAGTACTGTATCATGTCCCCAACGTCTAAGTTGGTCTGCCTGTGTCTGGGACATGATGGTGGCTAGTGCTGCAAGAAGAAAACATCAGCCACGTTAGTTATTTCCCTTCAGAATCTCCCCACGAAACGCAACCGCAGGGCTGATTAACAAAACAAAACAAAATCGGTCAGGCAGAACCTGCTAGCACTGAGAGGATCCACCCAGCCGTGGCAGTTCCGGCTGACCTACTTCAAAGATCCCCCAAAAATGGACACGATTAAAAACTCTTGTGGCAAGAACTGAATCTGTCCTTACATCAGCACGCTAAGATCTTACATCCTTCTTTTTTCTTCATTACATGATTTAAGAGATCTTTTTTGTCCTGTGGACAAACCAGTGATGTCCTCTGTCCCTCCCCCCCCCCACCCCCCACACCAATGTTGTCTCTAAGACGCGTGGGAGCGCCATAGCGCTCAAAATCTTACACCATGTCGCACAAAAATAAAAGCTACTTTTTCCTGATATTACTTTATCCTATAGTAGCGCTGAAGACTAATGTAACCGCACTACATGAGTTTGTTGTCCAGATTTCCTGGAATTTTAATATATCTCCATCTTCACATTATACCGTAATAACATTACGACGCATGTGTGCGCACATTTTTTGTTGCTGAGAATACGCGTATTTTTGCTCACGGATTGAACAATTTGCCCGCGAACCGCAAAACCTCAGAGAGCAAGCATCCACCCAAAACTGTACATCCAGCCAAAACTGTATATCCACCCAAAATTGTACATCCAGCCAAAACTTATGTCATTTACTCAATTTTACAACTATGTCCTCTGAAGCCGAAGTCACCAAGTTCAAGTCTTTGTTCGTGAAGACAATACACGGTGAAATGTACTACTCTGCTTCAAATGGAGGCGGTCTAATTTTGTGTCTTTATCAAACGTCATCACAGCTGAGATGGGCACACGAAAACGTAAGTAGTCATTGTCCATTATGAACCGGATATATCAAAACTACAAAGAAAGAAAGAAAGAAAGAACGAAAGAAAGAAAGAAAGAACGAAAGAAAGAAAGAAAGAAAAGAAAGAAAGAAAAGAAAGAAAGGAAAAGAAAGAAAGAAAGAATGAAAAGAAAGAAAGAAAGAAAGAAAGGAAAGAAAGAAAGAAGTTATTTCCTTTTCTGCTACAATGTCTCAACGTCATTTCAAACTGAACTAAACAAACGCCCTGAAACCGAAACAAAACAAAACAAAAACACACTGACCTATTTCTGCTAGTACCAGACACTAACAACGGCCGGGTTTATGCCAGCACGGACGCCATTTTAAGAAAGATGATAATACGGTTGGTCAGTGATTAACCGGCAAATTGCGGCCCGCCATTAGCGATCTCACGCATTCTTGTGTTTAAAAAAGTACATGTTCCGTCATGCGCAGACGCGGGTTTTGGCGAACAGAAATCTATGGTACTCCAGCAATAAGGAGCTACCAGTCTGTCTGTCTGTCTATCTATCTTCATTTATGCTGTTCATCATCATCATCATCATCATCATCATCATCATCATCATCATCATCATCATCGCAGGTACTTCTTTTCAAGACGGGTCCTCTAATATTATTATTATTGTGTAATATATTTATGTTCTTGTAGGTTCCTTCATGATTGTCCCACATTCACATGTTTTGTGCGTAAGGAAACAGAAACCTACTTGTGAACCTCCTTTGGTAACAACTTGTACTTTCATACACACACGTGCAAGACATAATAAACGTGTGTGCACTTAAAGACACACGCAACACATATGTCAAAAACATAATAAAAGTGTGTACACTTAAAGGACACACACGCAACACATGTCAAAGACATAATAAACATGTGTACACTTAAAGACATAATAAACATGTGTACACTTAAAGACATAATAAACGTGTGTATACTTAAAGACATAATAAACGTGTGTATACTTAAAGACATAATAAACGTGTGTACACTTAAAGACATAATAAACATGTGTACACTTAAAGACATAATAAACGTGTGTATACTTAAAGACATAATAAACGTGTGTATGCTTAAAGACATAATAAACGTGTGTATACTTAAAGACATAATAAACGTGTGTACACTTAAAGACATAATAAAGGTGTGCATACTTAAAGACATAATAAACGTGTGTACACTTTTAACGCGGGTTAAAAGACCAGATATGAGGAACTGAATGGCACGTGAAGATTCTACTGCCACTCAGATGAGAAACACACCCAGGTTATCAGTGTGCCAGACAAGTGAGAAATACACCCAGGTTATCAGTGTGACAGACAGGTGAGAAATACACTAATATAAAAGAAACTGGACAAATGGATATGACAGAAGGTCCTTGATTTAAGTGCGCTTCGTCCTTTGATCAGAAATGGCTGGATGAGGCAACAAATAACAGGGAAACCACTAGCTGGATGAGGCAACAAATAACAGGGAAATCATTGGCTGGATTAGGCAACAAATAACAGGGAAATCACTGGCTGGATTAGGCAAACAAATAACAGGGAAATCACTGGCTGGATTAGGCAACAAATGACCGAGAAACCACTGGCTGGATGAGGCAACAAATAACAGAGAAATCACTGGCTGGATGAGGCAACAAATAATAGGGAAATCACTGGCTGGATTAGGCAACAAATAACAGGGAAATCACTAGCTGGATGAGGCAACAAATAACAGGGAAATCATTGGCTGGATTAGGCAACAAATAACAGGGAAATCACTGGCTGGATTAGGCAACAAATAACAGGGAAATCACTGGCTGGATGAGGCAACAAATGACCGAGAAACCACTGGCTGGATGAGGCAACAAATAACAGGGAAATCACTGGCTGGATGAGACAACAAATGACCGAGAAACCACTGGTCTAATACTGAATCCATCTACTTAAATCCCATTCAGAACAAATGATAATCTAGGTAGTCTAGTGATTAATATATTCCTTGGTGGCTCAAGACCAGCCACGAGCGTCTCACTGACCCAAATGTAGGAACAATTTTTTATAAATAGGAAACTACGAGGCTTTGGTACTGTAAAGTGCTTTGTCTACGATTTTTTCGAGGTCTAATCCTACAAAACTGTGTTATCTTAATTGACCCAACTGTAGACACGGGAAAGAAAGGCGATCAGAAGTAATGCTGACCAGGTCAGCCTCTAGTGTCCTAGTTAGGAGTAATATTGACCATGTCAGCCTCTAGTGTGCTAGTTAGGAGTAATACTGACCATGTCAGCCTCTAGTGTACTAGTCAGGCGTAATACTGACCATGTCAGCCTCTGTTGTGCTAGTTAGGCGTAATACTGACCATGTCAGCCTCTAGTGTGCTAGCTAGGCTTAATGCTGACCATGTCAGCCTCTAGTGTGCTAGTTAGGAGTAATATTGACCATGTCAGCCTCTAGTGTACTAGTCAGGCGTAATACTGACCATGTCAGCCTCTGTTGTGCTAGTTAGGCGTAATACTGACCATGTCAGCCTCTAGTGTGCTAGCTAGGCTTAATGCTGACCATGTCAGCCTCTAGTGTGCTAGTTAGGCGTAATACTGACCACGTCAGCCTCTAGTGTGCTAGTTAGGCGTAATACTGACCATGTCAGCCTCTAGTGTGCTAGTTAGGCGTAATACTGACCATGTCAGCCTCTAGTGTGCTAGTTAGGCGTAATACTGACCATGTCAGCCTCTAGTGTGCTAGTTAGGCGTAATACTGACCACGTCAGCCTCTAGTGTGCTAGTTAGGCGTAATACTGACCATGCCAGCCTCTATTGTGCTAGTTAGGTGTAATGCTGACCACGTTATCCTCTAATGTGCCTAAATGTTATGGAGAATGTGGGCACTAAATCCTTTCTAGTCTGCCTAATGTGGGCACTAACACTTTATTCCCTCTAGTCTGCCTAATGTGGTCACTAACACTTTATCCCCTCTAGTCTGACTAATGTTGGCATTAACACTATATCCCCTCTAATCTGCCTAATGTGGGCACTAACACTTTATCCCCTCTAGTCTGTCTAATGTGGGCATTAACACTATATCACCTCTATTCTGTCTAATGTGGGCATTAACACTGTGTCGCCTCTATTCTGTCTAATGTGGGCATTAACACTATATCCCCTGTAGTCTGTCTAATGTGGGCACTAACACTATATCCCCTCTCTCTCTCTGAACCTTAAGTGCCTAGGGCACATGGGGCTTCTGCAAGGGTTTTCCACAAATGCCTGTCTTTCGCCTTTTTTTCTGCTCTTGCCCAGGTGAGCCCTCTACTGCTCAACATCCTTTCTGTTGTTCTTCTCCATGTCTCTTTTGGTCTACCCTTACTTCTGCTCCCCTGTGGTGTCCATCTTAGTGCTATTTTTGGTAGTGAGTTGTCAGTCATTCGGAGCACATGTCAAAACCATCGCCAGCGTCTTTCCTCAATAATTGTTGTCAGTGGTTTCATCTGCATTTCTGCCAATAAGATGTTATTTCTTATGGTGTTTGGCCAAAATATTTTTTTAATTCTACGTAAACATTTAGTCTGCCTAATGTGGGCACTAATACTATATCCCCTCTAGTCTGTCTAATGTAGGCATTAACACTATATTCCCTCTATTCTGTTTCATGTGGGCATTAACACTATATCCCCTCTAGTCTGCCTAATGTGGGCACTAACACTATATTCCCTCTAGTCTGCATAATGTGGGCAATAACACTATATCCCCTCTAGTCTGCCTAATGTGGGCACTAACACTATATCCCCTCTAGTCTGCCTAATGTGGGCACTAACACTATATCCCCTCTAGTCTGCCCAATGTGGGCATTAACACTATATCCCTTGTAGTCTGCCTAATGTGGGCACTAACACTATATCCCTTGTAGTCTGCCTAATGTGGGCACTAACATTATATCCCCTCTAGTCTGCCTAATGTGGGCACTAACACTATATCCCCTCTAGTCTGACTAATGTGGGCATTAACACTATATCCCCTCTAGTCTGCCTAATGTGGGCACTAACATTATATCCCCTCTAGTCTGACTAATGTGGGCACTAACATTATATCCCCTCTAGTCTGACTAATGTGGGCACTAACATTATATCCCCTCTAGTCTGACTAATGTGGGTACTAACACTATATCCCCTGTAGTCTGACTAATGTGGGCACTAACATTATATCCCCTCTAGTCTGCCTAATGTGGGCACTAACACTATATCCCCTCTAGTCTGCCTAATGTGGGCACTAACACTATATCCCCTCTAGTCTGCCTAATGTGGGCACTAACACTATATCCCCTCTAGTCTGCCTAATGTGGGCATTAACACTATATCCCCTGTAGTCTGCCTAATGTGGGCACTAACACTATATCCCCTGTAGTCTGCCTAATGTGGGCATTAACACTATATCCCCTGTAGTCTGCCTAATGTGGGCACTAACACTATATCCCCTGTAGTCTGCCTAATGTGGGCATTAACACTATATCCCCTGTAGTCTGACTAATGTGGGCACTAACACTATATCCCCTCTAGTCTGCCTAATGTGGGCACTAACACTATATCCCCTCTAGTCTGCCTAATGTGGGCACTAACACTATATCCCCTCTAGTCTGCCTAATGTGGGCACTAACACTATATCCCCTGTAGTCTGCCTAATGTGGGCATTAACACTATATCCCCTGTAGTCTGCCTAATGTGGGCATTAACACTATATCCCCTGTAGTCTGCCTAATGTGGGCACTAACACTATATCCCCTGTAGTCTGCCTAATGTGGGCATTAACACTATATCCCCTGTAGTCTGACTAATGTGGGCACTAACACTATATCCCCTCTAGTCTGCCTAATGTGGGCACTAACACTATATCCCCTCTAGTCTGCCTAATGTGGGCACTAACACTATATCCCCTCTAGTCTGCCTAATGTGGGCACTAACACTATATCCCCTGTAGTCTGCCTAATGTGGGCACTAACACTATATCCCCAAGTTTCTTGTGTAACATGACAAGCTATCTTTCTCTTGTTTTTCTTCTTCACAATAAACCGCCATGAATATAGCAGCTTCGTGAAATGAACATGGAAGGAATGTTACTCTGACGTTCACATAGTAAAGACATGAACTGCACGTGAGAGGAAAAAAAAAATCATCCAAAATGTTATCTAGACTACAAATTCAGTCCAGTAATGAGGAATGATAATTCACTCTTACTTTCATCAACATCTTTCTTGCCCGCCCTAGATTTTCTGCCCCACAAGACAGACTGTCTGACCTCAGTAATGGCGGACCAATACTTCAATCATGGCAGAAAGCTCACCCCTCCCTCCCTTCCCCCCCCCCCCCCCCAGTTCCCCGACCATCTCGGCGCAAGAACGAACCTGACAAGATGTCCGTCGATGCTAGACACCGGTAATCCGGTTAACGTGTGGCAAGATGGCGTCGGCTACTTCCACCCTAGAGAAGCCTTGAGAACTTCCAACAATCACTCAGCCTCAAATCCTGCATATGAAAGCGGGCCAAGCTTGGGGGAGTCAGTTTTAAAAAAGCTGGTCGGTATACTAAAACAAGGGGAAAAAAAAAGGGGGGGGGGGGCAGAGAGAGAGAGAGAGAGAGAGATATGGTAGAATCGATCAGATCGAACTGCAAATATTACAGAAAAAAAAGCGCATATAACTGACCAACACGCAACGTAGGAAAGAAGAAGAAGAAGAAGTAGTGCTGGTAGCTGGTTAATGGTAAACAGAAGAAAGGGGGGGGGGGGAGGGTGGTAATATGAGCCTGCTGAGATGGAAGACTGGCCGGTAAAGTAACATCAGACGCTGATGTCTGGTCTGACAGCACCAAAATTCCATTGGTCATCGGCAAATCCCCAGCGGACACACACCAGCCCAGACGTAAGCGTTCAATAAAGTACTGAGACGGGCACGGCCGGGTCGGAGTGTCTTAAGTACATTCACTTGCCCACTGGCCACTCCTCCTCACACCAGCCACCAACTAACCACAAGATTTGGGAAGGTCCAGTCTGTGGAACCAGACCCAGTCACTTGGGCCGCGGTCCGGGCACAAATAGGTTTACTCTTCAGCTGGCCAATGGTCACTCAACACTTGTGGTGGAGGCTAGACTGCTAACACAAGCTGAGATTGTGTTGAACTGAGAAGCTGAATGAGTCTATGATTGTGAAACAACCACAGACTGAGAGATAATAACTTAGAGAAAAGAAAAGCAAAAGCTTACAAGAAGCAATGTTAGTCTGAAATGCCGGGTTTCATATTTCACATAACACAAGAACAGAATATTCTGACCAGCCATTTATACACGTTACTTCAGTACATTTCTTTATCACACTTGTCTAGGGGGCCAAGACCTCCTCTGTGGCAATCAGCGACCTACAGCTAGCATGCCGTCATCAGATCTGGCGAACCATAGCTGACCAAGACCCTGTCCCACCTCTCCCGCTGGTACCCCCAGTAACAAGCCTAGCCTGGCTAACTGGGTAGGGATCGCCACGGTCCCCATGGCGGTGGAGTCTGCTAAAGAAGTACTGCAACAGCCCGTTTTTTTAGCTGTGCTACCCTAACCCGGTCCCACGCCGATACGATGTTGCGCCTCAACATCTTCAAAGCATCAGCTGCAAAGACCACCAGCTCACAGTTCCATGGAGATAGAAAAAACAAGAGATCACGCTTGTCTTTGTTTTCTAGTATGTTTCCATTTCTCTGTCGTTCTCAAATCCTTTTTTTTTTCTTGCTGCATTATGAGGGGAAAAACAGAAACATCACACTCTGGCACGTTTTGTAAAATCCAGGTCACTCTCTTATATTTACACCTGTGTCCCAGCCAGTTCTGGAGAAAGTGCTGTCCAGTCAAGGACTATCCAGGAAAACAAAGCTTGCAAAACGCATAACCTAATTCTGCCAGATGTGATACTGATATCACATTTCTGGAAACATGGACAAAGCACCACATCCTCAATGTGCCTTAATGGCACGAATACAGGGACTGTACCTTTAATTATAACCTAAGAATGACATGAATACGGGGACTGTGCCTTTAATTATAACCTAAGAATGACATGAATACGGGGACTGTACCTTTAATTATAACCTAAGAATGACATGAATACGGGGACTGTACCTTTAATTATAACCTAAGAATGACATGAATACGGGGACTGTGCCTTTAATTATAACCTAAGAATGACATGAATACGGGGACTGTGCCTTTAATTATAACCTAAGAATGACATGAATACAGGGACTGTACCTTTAATTATAACCTAAGAATGACATGAATACAGGGACTGTGCCTTTAATTATAACCTAAGAATGACATGAATACAGGGACTGTACCTTTAATTATAACCTAAGAATGACATGTATACGGGGACTGTGCCTTTAATTATAACCTAAGAATGACATGAATACAGGGACTGTACCTTTAATTATAACCTAAGAATGACATGAATACGGGGACTGTACCTTTAATTATAACCTAAGAATGACATGAATACAGGGACTGTACCTTTAATTATAACCTAAGAATGACATGAATACAGGGACTGTACCTTTAATTATAACCTAAGAATGACATGAATACAGGGACTGTACCTTTAATTATAACCTAAGAATGACATGAATACAGGGACTGTACCTTTAATTATAACCTAAGAATGACATGAATACAGGGACTGTACCTTTAATTATAACCTAAGAATGACATGAATACAGGGACTGTACCTTTAATTATAACCTAAGAATGACATGAATACAGGGACTGTACCTTTAATTATAACCTAAGAATGACATGAATACGGGGACTGTGCCTTTAATTATAACCTAAGAATGACATGAATACGGGGACTGTATAAACTAGGGAAACGGTAGGAACAGCTTTATTACTTAACGATTAGAAAATTGTGACGTTTCGGCGTGAGCCTTAATCATACAAAAACATACAGGACGAAGAAATAGAGAGAGGAGATAAAGTATAGATTCACATGAATGCTATGTTTAAAAAAAAAAGGAAATAAAACTAATAGGGCACTTAGCTGTAACTTGTAAGTATATGTGGCTTGTCCGACGCTGTGTGTCAGAAATTCTCAGAAATTCGCATGCTGGAACGTAGAGAACTTTTAAATGGAGGCTTGCGATGTGTGATGGGTATTTCGTAACTGAAGGTGGTGGATGAGGATCAGAGAAAACGTCGCGAGTGTCGGGGTCGAGTTGGATTAGTAGCAGACGACGATAGAGAATTTTCTTAACCATCTGACCAAGCGGGTGGAAAGGTAGATGGGGTAACAGGCTTTTTTTCTAAAAAAAAAAAAAACAAAACAAAAACAACAGAGCGCCTGGCAGAGATCTGTGGGATAAACTCTAAGAGACACTCGAGTTAACAAACTGATAAGGAGATCAATGGTCTGAGAGACAGACTGATACACAGAGAGAAAATCAAGTAGGAAGGCAGCTCATAAGACAGTGGCGTACATACACAGAGAAGACAGGCAAACAGAGATAAAAAGAAAGACAGACACGGAAAGGACAAGGAAATGACACTCACCTGAGAGGACAAGGAAATGACAACTCACCTGAGAGAACAAGGAAATGACAACTCACCTGAGAGGACAAGGAAATGACAACTCACCTGAGAGGACAAGGAAATGACAACTCACCTGAGAGAACAAGGAAATGACAACTCACCTGAGAGAACAAGGAAATGACAACTCACCTGAGAGAACAAGGAAATGACAACTCACCTGAGAGGACAAGGAAATGACAACTCACCTGAGAGGACAAGGAAATGACAACTCACCTGAGAGGACAAGGAAATGACAACTCACCTGAGAGAACAAGGAAATGACAACTCACCTGAGAGGACAAGGAAATGACAACTCACCTGAGAGAACAAGGAAATGACAACTCACCTGAGAGAACAAGGAAATGACAACTCACCTGAGTGTACGGTGTTGGACTCTGCATCAACAACCTGCTTCTGGCGAAGTGGCGCCCTCACTTCTCGGCATGAAGACAAAGAGGAAGAGGTCTTCTCTCTCTCGTCTTTCTTTCCGTCCTTCTCTTCCTTCTTCGGCCCCTCTTTCTTCTCTCCGTTAGCCAGATTTCTGCTCCCTGAACTATCCACAGAATGCTCATCGTTTTCGTTATCGCCTTCCTCGCCGGTCTCATCACTTCCATCCTTCCGAGACGACGATTCTGGCAAGTCAGTGCTCTCTTCGTCGTTGTCGTCATCGTCGTCCTTATTCCTGTCGCCAGTAATTTCGTTGTTGCCCCCGCCTCCGCCGCCGCTGCCTGGCTTGCGACAGGCGCCATCTGGTGAGTCGAGGTTCTCCTTGTCGCAGCACTGCTTCTTGTGTCTGATGAAGTGGACGATGTTGCGGAGTGGAAAGCTGGTCTGACAGTCCCCACACACCAGCAGGTCATTCTCCTGCTCCACTGTAACGACAGAAATAACAGACAAATAAGGTCAAGGACACACGTGAATAAATTAAACACTGATTTAATTAAATGTCATGGCAACATCAGGTCGGAGCTATGTTTACAGATTCAGCCCAAGACTTGTCTACACTGTCTTTTGAAGCCATTTCTAACGCTTCTGGGAGATTTACAAGGACCTTAAGTCATCTAACGTTGCTGGGAGATTTACAAGGACCTTAAGTCATCTAACGCTGCTGGGAGATTTACAAGGACCTTAAGTCATCTAACGCTGCTGGGAGATTTACAAGGACCTTAAGTCATCTAACGCTGCTGGGAGATTTACAAGGACCTTAAGTCATCTAACGCTGCTGGGAGATTTACAAGGACCTTAAGTCATCTAACGCTGCTGGGAGATTTACGAGGACCTTAAGTCATCTAACGCTGCTGGGAGATTTACGAGGACCTTAAGTCATCTAACGTTGCTGGGAGATTACACTATAATTGACGAGGAAGAGCACAGAAGACTGACAAATGTCAGTTATCTGGACCAGGGAGCCATACCCGGCCGACACACTATCCCACCTCCTCAAAGTGACCTGAGAACTGGCTGGTGTGATACTCCAGTCATGCCAACGTGATCTGGGTTCTCTTCCTGTTGGCTGGGTGCTTACTAAGAAGAACGTTGTAAGATTTGCTGCAGAAAATTCTGAAAGCTAACGCACTCACCTCCCTATCAGTTTTTTTTTTTAATGCGCGCTTCAAGACCTTAGTATCAGATGTGAATGACTGAAATTCACAGTTACAGGAGGACAATTAATCAACGTCTGCAGGTTTATTTAAAAAGTCCACGAGAAGACTGGACATATTTTCATGATTCAGAATCCGGCACCCTTTTCATGACTCTGATAAAAACATTCTACCACAAAACTATAAATAACCTGCTCTGCCATGACATCATCTGGCCCGACTGCCAACTCCTCAACCGATTAAACACAATACCCGCAAAGTAACTGTGCATCCATTTACTTCAAAGTATACCATGACTTCTTCGTGATAATCGTTACTAAATGTAACAAATAAAAAAGCTGTATATGAATTATGCCATGATACTGCAACACAATGTGCAGTAACGCAAAGTGAGGCTTTACTTAAGGCAATATAATGAAAGATGAAAGCAAAAAAAAAAAAATATATATATATATATATATATGTGAAGCTAAATGTGATAATATCGTCAGTGAAAGCCATTAATTGACAAAAGCATAAAGTTATGAAGCTAAGAAACATTTATCTTCGTTTGTTGGCTGCTTCTCCAATAAATCGCTTGATAAGGAGTGAAAGAGTTTAGATGACGAACTTGTATAGGCCAGGAGACCACGTGCTAGCTACAAACGAAATGTAAGTTATCTATGAAAGATTTTTCTCATCGGGAGAACAGGATATGGAGCCACATGGAGAGAGAGAGACACTGCTTACACGTGCAGATTTACTCCAGAAGGAAACAATGGCTACATGTAAAGATAAAAGACGAAAGCACGTACAACACAAACATTGCTTGTTATTACTGCGACCTCATAATCAGACCCGACACTGGCAGGATCAGACATGACAAGATCTGTTCAGTAAAATTACGCTAGGCAAAATATCATCAATTAAAATCTGCCTGTTTGGAAATCATCCTCCTAGGCCAATAACGAATGGCACTACAAGGGGAACCGATGTTTCTGTGGCTATCGCCAAACACGAGGTGTTTTCAATACAAACACTGTTACATTTACAAGCCAGTATTTGAAGAATTTGTTACAAACATCTGAAGCCAAGCGAAAAGATATGAATAATTTAAAAGAAAATAACAGAAGTACGCGTGTAAACATCGGAAAGAAAACACATGAACAATGAA
The DNA here is from genome assembly GCA_009760885.1 of Achatina immaculata. Lineage (NCBI taxonomy): Eukaryota > Metazoa > Mollusca > Gastropoda > Stylommatophora > Achatinidae > Lissachatina > Lissachatina immaculata. Next base: position 42,922,337 of record CM019702.1, on the reverse strand, counting down.
AGTAAATAAACAGCAGAAGGAAAATACAGTAAAAAATGGAAGTAAACAACAGCAACAAAACATGTAACCAGCAAAAAAACATGTAAACAACAGCAACAAAACATGTAAACAACAGCAACAAAACATGTAAACAACAGCAACAAAACATGTAACCAGCAAAAAACATGTAAACAACAGCAACAAAACATGTAAACAACAGAATGTATGTCAACCTCATAAAACCACTGGAGCTGCACCAGCAATTTCTCTCTCTCTCTCTCTCTCTCTCTCTCTCACACACACACACAAACACACATGAGTAACCAATGAAGAGAACTGACTAAGAAAAAAAAAACAACGCTCTAAAGCAACAGCAGTAGAAATGGTGGTAGATTGACGACACTTAAATACTGCATAAATGAAATATCAAAACACAGAAACATCAAAAACTGAACAAACAAAGAAAAACAATACAAAATAACGAAACATGGACTGCAGGAAAAAAAAGGAATAATAAAAGACAAACATGCGTTAAAGCAAGAATAAAGCAAAAAACAGTTTTAGCGATACACCGAAACAATTACGCGTAACACAGCTCCCAAACGCATAAACAAATATAACAGAGCTAAAAGATTCATATATGTGCAGGAAAAACTCGCTTTTTATGTAAATAAAACGCAAAATATTAACACAAATCTTGACAGAAACTGTAGTATATCATAAAACAGAAGTAGTAAAACAGTAACATAAATCTTGACAGAAACTGTAGTATATCATAAAACAGAAGTAGTAAAACAGTAACACAAAGCTGAACAGAAACTAGCATATCTTAAAACAGAAGTAATAAAACAGTGGAAAATCTGAAGCAATAAATGAATGTCAGCATAAATCCTGCCCCATACAAAACTGATGAATGGAAATCATACTGGAAACTATTTCAATATACCTGTTAAAAACATGAGTTTTTTTCTTCCTTTTTTCGCTGACGGGAAAATAGAATGTAATTCACTGGCGTCTGATTAAACATTCGCCTAAAAACGCTTTAACACTTCATGTGCAATTAAAAATGGGAAATGTGAAACAAAATTAGTGAGCTAATTCCGCATTCTTCTGAAGATTTAAGACCAATTATCTGCGGGTGTGTGGAAAGATATTCAAGACATTATGCCAGAAATGCAAAACACGATCTGCGGAATACATTAAAATCGTATCTGCGCAAGTTATATAAAAGCTACATAAACATGTAATAAATAACAATACAGAAGCTACCAATATGTTGCTTATATGTCAGGCCAGCGAAAAAAAACCCGGCTCTTATGAGGAAAAACCCATACAGGGAGCATTTACTGGCAAAGACAAAATCAAACCTCCTTCAAGATACTTGTACAGAATCTGTACAGCATTCAGGCTTTCGGTGGCAAACAAGAGGCCAAGGTCTGTGTCAGTGTCCACTGTGAATAAATCAAGACGGTTAAGTACACTGGTCCAGAATCTATCTCTCTTATTGTTAAGTTAAATGTCCTTATGCCACCGTAAGATTACTGCCACTAATGTCTTTATGCCACTTAAGGCTACTTTCGTAAATGTCCTTATGTTATATAAAGCTGTTGCTACAAATGCCCTTATGCCACGTGAAGTTGGTGTCACACATGCCTCCATGGTAGGTAATGTAGCTGCCATAAATGCCCTTATGCTACATAACACTGCTGTCACAGATGCCCGTGTGCCACGTGAATTTAGTGTTACAAATGCCTCCAAACCACATAAGGCTGCTGTTACAGATATGCCTAATTCTGAAGTTCTCGCAATTTTGTTACATTCCGCAGAAGCTGTATGTCCGTCTGATGTGCAACACATGAACCACAAAAACCCACACGTAATCCATGACCCACAGAAACCCACTTGCAATCCTCACGTAATCCTTGAACCATCATCTACAACAAGTAATTTCATAAAATCACAGAAATAACCAGTCGTCATATTTGTGAAGAAAAATACTGACCAGATAAGTCCTGCTTTTAGCAAACTAATCTCGTAATACACTGAATTAAGAACATAATATTTATGTCTGAGTCCAAACCATAACGTTTTTGGTTGTCCCTTATCGAATGAACAACTAGATCTCTGAGGTTACTGAAGATGAAAGTTTTATGGTAGGATCAGACATGACAAGATCTGTTCAGTAAAATTAGGCTAGGCAAAATATCATCAAGGAAGGCATGCAAACATAAGACACTGGCGTACAAACGCAGGGAAGACAGACTTTTTAAAATGTACACTCGGATCGTGCAGGAGTTTATAGTTTACTTGTAAATAAACTTTAATCTGTTTCAAGAGTTGGATGGGGAGTTGGCGAGGCTGAGTTTTGTAACACTATGTGGCAGATGATAAAAATCACATAATATTGTGCAACAGATGATAACAATCACATAACATTGTGCAGCAGATGATAACAATCACATAACGTTGAGCAGCAGATCATAGCAATCACATAACATTGAGCAGCAGATGATAACAATCACATAACGTTGAGCAGCAGATGATAACAGTCACATAACTTTGTGCAGCAGATGATGAAAATCACACAGTGAAAGTAACCACTGAAACATTCGTGAGTCACGACACTCTACGCATGACACAGTACACACTACACACTACGCATGACACAGTACACACTACACACTACGCATGACACAGTACACACTACACACTACGCACGACACAATAATAACACACAACACATAGCCAGATATTGTTAATTTTTTACACAATTTAAATTCGTACACAGGCATTCACTTCATGTTATACATGTACATGCATTCACTTCATGTTATTTATGTACAGGCATTCACTTCGTGTTATATATGTACAGGCATTCACTTCATGTTATACATGTACATACATTCTCTTCATGTTATATATGTACAGGCATTCACTTCATGTTATATATGTACACATAGTTTTTTTCTTCACTTCACCACTGTTTTAAAACACTTACATTTGTTTCCACACATTCACGCCACTTTGTTTACACCCCCCCCCCTTTTTTTTTTCTCTTACTGGTGTAGTTGTTTCACATTCACATTGTGTGTGTGTGTGTGTGTGTGTTTTCCTTCTTCTTTCACGTACGGATGTACTTGTTCCCACATAAACGTTCACAACATTACTTCTGGTCTTCCTCCGTTCAAAGTTGCTGACAGTTCTCCAAGAACTTCAGCCTCGCTCGTGTTCCTGCATGAAGTTCCTGTTATTTCACATTTTCACTCTTTCAATCCGTGATAGAATATACTTCCAGCTAATTAAGTATGTTTCTTCTGTTGTTTCGTACTCCTCCTCTCTCATCCTCTCTTACTCACACACACACACACACACACACACACACACAGAGAGAGAGAGAGAGAGAGAGAGAGAGTTTCCCATACGTAAATAGTAGTTCCTCAAAGAAATGGCCAAAGTCAGGGGGACAGCATCACCCACGATTCAATGGTAAGCAAAATAAGATTTCCCTCCCTTGCATGTATAACCGCCTCTCTCTCTCTCTCTCTCTCTCTCTCTCTCTCTCTCTCTCTCTCTACGGATAAGAATTTCAGAGGAAGGCGAGGTACATGTGACCACAAGGTCAGTCCGAGGTGCTAAAATGTACTGGACCGAGGAACTTAAGCCTCTGACCTGAGGTCACTGACCATAGTCGGAACTACGTGGGGTGAACAAAAGTGAAGTAAAGTTTATTAACTAGAGGACATGGTCTAGGAATGTCGAATTTTTGTAAATCTGAATAGGAAGCGTAGACTTTATAGATACGGATACAGAACTTCCAACTTTTGTGGATCTGCACACAGAACCTCCAACTTTTGTGGATCTGCACACAGAACCTCCAACTTTTGTGGATGTGGACACAGAACTTCCAACTTCTGTAGATCTGGACACAGAACTTCCAAGGTTTGTAGATCTGGACAAGATTGAAACTCTTCTACTTCACAGCTCTGAGCAAAGGACTGGTGGTGGTGGAAGAGGGGTGTTGTGCAAGGGTGTGGGATGTGCACCGTGCTAGGAAAGAACACGCTTATAAAAATGATGAAGTAAAGAGAATGGACAATTTTGCTTAAAACAAAACTCAATCATATTTCATCGGCCCATCTACCGTCCTCAGCTAAAACATATAACCTCGTACAGACAGACATACACACATACAGAGAGGGGTGGGGGCGAGTAACTTAAAGTAACAGAAGGAAAAAACAAACAAACAAACTCAAAAAACAGCCCCGATTATGTAAACAAAATCATATCATACTTATGTAATATGAAAGTGAAAATAAAATGTTATCACATATAAAACACATCACATTACACATGGATCAATGCCAGGAAAGCATGCGCAACATCTGTAAGCTAAACACCACTATAGACTCAGATCTATGCCATGAACCTACTTGTTGAATCACGGTCCACGGACAAACCTGCCGTGTGACTAAACCGCACGGATGAAACACAAAAACCTATAGAGAAAAAGAATCACATGGATTCCTGTGTACTTACTGGTCAGAAGGTATAACTTATCGAGTTGATTAAACCATCGAAAAGTCATCGATAAGACACGCCACGATCTGATCAAGTCATGAAACGAGACCGTCACATGCGGGCAGCACGACTCTCTCCAGATACGCTGAGTTCTTTTCTTCTTTATCCCTCTAGATTTGTTAGTGAATGAAAACCGCAATGTTCACTTCAATATCACATCACGACGAAACCACATAACTGAAGAACTTGCGAAGAAGAAAAAAAAAAAAAGTGAAGTTTTTGAACTGTGAAAGTTCACAAGTAAAGTATTGATTTGTGTGGTGGTATTGGTGAGTCCAGGGCTAATCTGTTCTGTACGCGACAGGAGTTGCGGTATCCGGGCAGTCTGCAGGCAAGCGAGCCAGGACCCGCGGTGGCATGGCTACACTACAGGGGCAATAACGGTGAGCCTATCGCAGGCTAGCGACCAGACATGCCTGCAAGTGGACTTGGCCAGGCCAAGGGACCAGGAACCGCGCGAGGGGGCCACTATAACCCAGCGTCCGCTTGGCCCGGCGTGGCCTTACATGGCCCCCGTGCACCACCCCTATCAGAAACCCACCCCCACAAACCTAACGTACCGTAACAAAAAAAAAACGTCCGCCGTAAGCCGGCGATTCCTAAAAGAATTCACTTTTTTGTTAAACGTACGACTGCACGTTCTTTCCCGTATAACTGGAGCCAGAAACACGCTCTGACTCTGGACACAAAACATCAACGAGTGACATATAGTCAAGTGACAGATGACTAAATGGTGTGTAAAACTGACAAAGAATAATTATGACAGGGAAACTATGGACGAATATATTAGTTACTGATATGATGAGCAAGTACAGTTTTTTTTTTTAAACATGCCAATGACTTGTAAAAATACGTCCAAGTACCCACATTTTTTAAACCCGGCTGCCTATAGCAAGGAGATCTGGAAATTGATCTGATTGGTGCACAGAGCTTTAGTTTGCTCTGTCGACATATATAAGTCTGGAACAGCAAGCTCTCGCACAGGAACGTCCCTTATACTTTAGAGACATCCCTTATACTTTAGAGACATCCCTTATGCTTTAGAGACATCTCTTATACTTTAGAGACATCCCTTATACTTTATAGACATCCCTTATACTTTACAGACATCCCTTATACTTCAGAGACATCCTTTATACTTTAGAGACATCCTTTATGCCTTAGAGACATCCCTTATACTTTATAGACATGACTTATACTTTAGAGACATCCCTTATACTTTAGAGACATCCCTTATGCTTTAGAGACATCCCTTATACCTTAGAGACATCCCTTATACTTTAGAGACATCCCTTATACTTTAGAGACAGAGGGAAGGCTTGAAGGTAACCTATGATCATGTGGCACTGCAGCTGACTATTTTGTCGTATGAACAACAATCTCTATCTCAATCTTTTATCTATCATTACCTCTTGTATACATTTTATATTTGTTTTCTAGGACGCAGTAGTATAATAATTCCCCCCCTCCTTTTTTTCTATCTCTCCCCCCCTCTCCTTTTCGCTCTATCTTACTTAAGAACACACATCTATTTTTAGGCTTCCTCTTTTACTCACTCCTCCCCTTCAACTTAGAAAATGCATTAAAAAAAATACACCCTCCTCGTCCTCTTCATTATTATCTTCATCTTCTTCTCTTAGTCTCACTAGAAACAGGTCGCAATTACATGCCTGAGCAGGCGTGATAATCCTGGAATCCTGCACAAAGTCTCGGGGTGGACCCTACGAAGAAGCTTCAGCAGGTTACAACATAACCGACCTCGCATTTCCAGGGGATCTGCAGGAACACAACAGCCTGTTACTGGGATCACGCCGAGGATGTGGGATAGCGTCCTGACCTGCCCTGGCTCCTCGGGACCCACCTACCACGCCCCCCTCCCCAGCCCCGCCATCTTCTTCTCAACAAACCAATATTCTCACCACCTTGACGTGCTGGCGGGGATTTGTAGGTGTGTGGAGTCAGCCAACCGTAACGAACAGTGTCCGAGAGATATCCCTCAGGTGTAGACCAAACGCTGGGAGGAAACATAAAAGACAGGGGTAAATGCTTTTTTATGTACTGCGTGGAGCTATTGCCGCCATAACTTGACCTCTTACTCCACGCCCCAACAGCCCCTCGCCCACACCGCCACAACCCGACCCCTCGCCCACATCGCCACAACCCGACCCCTCATCTACGACCAGTCAAAGCAAGACGTCAGTAGGGGATGTAAATGGGAGGATGGGTGGGACGATCAGCCGCTAGAACCACTACTTCTACCTGACGGAGTTTTCCTACAGTTAAGACTTGTCTTATCTACAATCCCTGGACGTAATGACCACACGGACAAAGAAATAGCTACAAGAATTAAGTCACAACGTGTACGTCTTCGTCACGTGCTCCCAACCTGTTTGTATATAAGGACTACTTTTCCAACTACATATTAGTTGCAGAACACCATTTTATAGTCAATATCGCACTGCCATAAAACCCTTCATTATTTGTATTGAATAGATGGCATTTCTTACTTCTAATCAATACCGCGGGCCCTGGACCATCTGATAATGGTATTCGGACCACAGGTTTGGGACTAAATGCTTTAGGGACGGGAAAAAAAAAACTAGGAAAGGGGAGAACTGCACATCATTTAGCTGTGAGTGGTACAATAACAACGGCGACGGCTATAAGAGGCAGAGGTAGCGGTGCCGGGACAGTAAACCAGTGGTAGGAACTAGTGTGGCTGACCGAGAGAAATGATAGTATTGGCATGAACGCCATCATGAACCTCAGTCTTTGACGTCATAGTCCACAGTCTACATTTGACGTCTTAGTCCAGTCTACATTTGACGTCTTAGTTACAGTCTACATTTGACGTCTTAGTTACAGTCTACATTTGACGTCTTAGTTCACAGTCTACATTTGACGTCTTAGTCCACAGTCTACATTTGACGTCTCAGTCCACAGTCTACATTTGACGTCTTAGTCCACAGTCTACATTTGACGTCTTAGTTCACAGTCTACATTTGACGTCTTAGTTCACAGTCTACATCTGACGTTTTTCTTCATTCTGTTGTGCTAGTTTGGTCGAACCTCACTCCTTGCATGAGCCACAGTAGCGACAACGCAGAAGACTTCACATACAACTTACTCTGTCTAGTCTCAGACTTCACACACAACTTACTCTGTCTAGTCTTAGACTTCACACACAACTTACTCTGTCTAGTCTTAGACTTCACATACAACTTACTCTGTCTAGTCTTAGACTTCACACACAACTTACTCTGTCTAGTCTCAGACTTCACATACAACTTACTCTGTCTAGTCTCAGACTTCACACACAACTTACTCTGTCTAGTCTCAGACTTCACACACAACTTACTCTGTCTAGTCTTAGACTTCACACACAACTTACTCTGGCTAGTCTTAGACTTCACACACAACTTACTCTGTCTAGTCTTAGACTTCACACACAACTTACTCTGTCTAGTCTTAGACTTCACACACAACTTACTCTGTCTAGTCTTAGACTTCACACACAACTTACTCTGTCTAGTCTCAGACTTCACACACAACTTACTCTGTCTAGTCTTAGACTTCACACACAACTTATTCTGTCTAGTCTTAGACATCACACACAACTTACTCTGTCTAGTCTTAGACTTCACACACAACTTACTTTAGCTAAGACTCAACTCTTATCATTTTCTCATTCTAACAAATGTCACATTCGCTAACAATATTGTCAAATCTTTGTCACACTTCTCGCGATTTTTTTCCCCTGTCATAATCAGTTTAGCTCCCTAAAACAGTCAGACAGTTGGCGGTTACTAAGCCTTGTAACTGTTCGCTGTTACCGTGTGAAGTAAGTAGTGTACATCTCTTTCATTAAGCTTGAATGTATGACAGTAAGTAGTGTACATCTCTTTCATTAAGCTTGAATGTTTGTGTCCCTGGTCTGTGTACGTAGTTAAGTCCCTGGTCTGTGTACGTAGTTGAGTCCCTGGTCTGTGTACGTAGTTGAGTCCCTGGTCTGTGTACGTAGTTGAGTCCCTGGTCTGTGTACGTAGTTGAGTCCCTGGTCTGTGTACGTAGTTGAGTCCCTGGTCTGTGTACGTAGTTGAGTCCCTGGTCTGTGTACGTAGTTAAGCACACCCCCCCCCCCAAGTCACTGACCCTTGTCTGTAAAGAGGCTGTTATTCTCAACTTTTTAAATACCTCCTCCACCCAGCTCTGCCTGCTCTCCTCCCGCATATTTCGCTGCCCAAAGTAGCCCCAGCTACAGGCAAGAAAATCAGTGCTGAAGGTTTGCTACCCTCTCTAGCTTCTACAAATGGTCCACGTTTGCCTATTCGCTTCTGGACAAGTGGACACCCTCAATTCGCACCCGGCTTCAGCTGTCATCCACTGCAAGCTCCTGTTTAGCTGCAGATATCAACGAAATGGTATCAACAGCAAGTATGTTTACCACAGATATCATTCACGTGATATCAACACCGAATATGTTTAACTGCAAATATCAGCCACATGATATCAACACGGAAAATGTGATAATTCCCTGATTTTTCCACACTCACTACAGCATGATCATACCAACAGCAACACACAGGTAAATACAGCACACGACTAACAGCAACACACAGGTAAATACAGCACACGACTAACAGCAACACACAGGTAAATACAGCACACGACTAACAGCAACACACAGGTAAATACAGCACACGACTAACAGCAACACACAAGTAAATACAGCACACGACTAACAGCAACACACAAGTAAATACAGCACACGACTAACAGCAACACACAGGTAAATACAGCACACGACTAACAGTAACAAAATGTTACTGCAGTATTGTAATTATTATAAACGTCCAATTGACTCAGCAGGACTGACGCGAGTCAGTGAGACTATCAGCGACTGACTCCTCCAAACATTGTAATGAAAGAAGACAAATATTCGGATACTAACAACAGAAACTGTGCTTACTCTAGTCTGTTTTAGTGGAAATGTGGAAGATAAAGATTCGTTCTGGAAAAAGGTAAAGACATTATTATCACAGTAACAAACTACAATAACAAGGCAGAGACTGTATTATAGCAACAAACTACCATAGCAAACTTTTATGACTCTGCTGCTTTGGATGCTAGCCACAGAAAACTACCAAGAACGATTACCTCTAAGGGAGACATACACTTGCTTCTTCTGTGTTTCCCTCAGGGCAAGATACTCAAAGATAACTTTTTCTTCTTTTATGAGGGAAGATGCCCTCATTTATCTCAACTGGCGGACATCTTGTTTCTCTCAGTACACCCAACCTGGGCCTCTGTGCTGAAGCCCAGATTCTCAAGCTATGGACCACACATCAACAGGCCACTACTATGCAGGATGTCTTTTCTACTTACTATGTGAATGACTAAGATTATATTGGATTAATTTCCTACAACAGTTTTGTATCAATGTTTCTTACTAATACTGTTGGTGTTATCTTTCAAATATTACACATATTGCCTTTTATATCATCTTTTTATCATGATATCAATTACGTTTATTTCATAAGCTTATACCCTGGTCGTGTAATGTGTTGTATTATTTGAAACTATTTATTTTAAAATTATCACTTTTTTTCACTCACTCTCTCTCTCTCTCTCTCAACCTTAAGTGCCCAGGGCACATGGGGCTTCCGCAAGGGCTTTTTTTTCCACTACTGTGTTTTACTACTACTCTGTTTTCTTTCTTGTTTCGTGTACAGCCGCTTGGTCAAACACTTTGACCGTCTGTTCCTCATTCAGAGTAAGTGGGTTCCAATCATAGTTTTGTGTGTGTGTGTGTGTTTGTGTATGCGTTTTTTTTCTGTCACAGACAAAGTAGCCCCAGCTACAGGCAAGAAAATCAGTGCTGAAGGTTTGCTACCCTCTCTAGCTTCTACAAATGGTCCACGTTTGCCTATTCGCTTCTGGACAAGTGGACACCCTCAATTCGCACCCGGCTTCAGCTGTCATCCACTGCAAGCTCCTGTTTAGCTGCAGATATCAACGAAATGGTATCAACAGCAAGTATGTTTACCACAGATATCATTCACGTGATATCAACACCGAATATGTTTAACTGCAAATATCAGCCACATGATATCAACACGGAAAATGTGATAATTCCCTGATTTTTCCACACTCACTACAGCATGATCATACCAACAGCAACACACAGGTAAATACAGCACACGACTAACAGCAACACACAGGTAAATACAGCACACGACTAACAGCAACACACAGGTAAATACAGCACACGACTAACAGCAACACACAGGTAAATACAGCACACGACTAACAGCAACACACAAGTAAATACAGCACACGACTAACAGCAACACACAAGTAAATACAGCACACGACTAACAGCAACACACAGGTAAATACAGCACACGACTAACAGTAACAAAATGTTACTGCAGTATTGTAATTATTATAAACGTCCAATTGACTCAGCAGGACTGACGCGAGTCAGTGAGACTATCAGCGACTGACTCCTCCAAACATTGTAATGAAAGAAGACAAATATTCGGATACTAACAACAGAAACTGTGCTTACTCTAGTCTGTTTTAGTGGAAATGTGGAAGATAAAGATTCGTTCTGGAAAAAGGTAAAGACATTATTATCACAGTAACAAACTACAATAACAAGGCAGAGACTGTATTATAGCAACAAACTACCATAGCAAACTTTTATGACTCTGCTGCTTTGGATGCTAGCCACAGAAAACTACCAAGAACGATTACCTCTAAGGGAGACATACACTTGCTTCTTCTGTGTTTCCCTCAGGGCAAGATACTCAAAGATAACTTTTTCTTCTTTTATGAGGGAAGATGCCCTCATTTATCTCAACTGGCGGACATCTTGTTTCTCTCAGTACACCCAACCTGGGCCTCTGTGCTGAAGCCCAGATTCTCAAGCTATGGACCACACATCAACAGGCCACTACTATGCAGGATGTCTTTTCTACTTACTATGTGAATGACTAAGATTATATTGGATTAATTTCCTACAACAGTTTTGTATCAATGTTTCTTACTAATACTGTTGGTGTTATCTTTCAAATATTACACATATTGCCTTTTATATCATCTTTTTATCATGATATCAATTACGTTTATTTCATAAGCTTATACCCTGGTCGTGTAATGTGTTGTATTATTTGAAACTATTTATTTTAAAATTATCACTTTTTTTCACTCACTCTCTCTCTCTCTCTCTCAACCTTAAGTGCCCAGGGCACATGGGGCTTCCGCAAGGGCTTTTTTTTCCACTACTGTGTTTTACTACTACTCTGTTTTCTTTCTTGTTTCGTGTACAGCCGCTTGGTCAAACACTTTGACCGTCTGTTCCTCATTCAGAGTAAGTGGGTTCCAATCATAGTTTTGTGTGTGTGTGTGTGTTTGTGTATGCGTTTTTTTTCTGTCACAGACAAAATAAGAAACAGCTAGTACACTCTGCAGAGTCTGCTGTAAGTAGGTGGCCATAATCCTTCAACTTCCAAGTGTCTCCTCCCCTGATCTGACTCCAGGGAAACCAATATCAACGCTGTAATTGACGCTTTTTTTTTTTTTTTCTGGGACGGTGACTTACTAGTTTGTAGCAAAAGACTTAACGGGCCACCATTTCATAAACTTTGAAAACTGCTGCCTCACAGTACCTGAACCAATGCTCACACTTTGAAAACCGCCCAGACCTGGTCATAACACGGTCAACGACTGGCCAGGATTTTACTATATCAGCATAACAAATCAGTGACTGCCGGATATATACGGCCCCTATCTGCTACATCCATTTACAGACTTAGCCATGTCTTTCTCCTTTCTGTATACTCTTAAATCACAAACTAACATGTCTTACTCCTTTCTCTGTATAGTCTGACGTTGCTTCTTCTTCTTCTTCGTTCGCTTCTACCACCAAGACCGCCCCGTGATCATCCTGAATTTACACCTGTGGTCCTCGATAGGTCTCGTGGTCCTCCTGTGGTCCCCGATAAGACCATACGAGATCCCCGAGAGGACCACAAGAGGTTCAGAGTATCGCAGGGCTTGGGCCTGTATTCTCGGTGGGTCTCAGAAGCGAGATTGCGTGACACCGTGGTTTTCGTTGCACTAGTTTAATCTAGAGTTGGACTTTCTCACCGGAAAACCTCGACATGTTTTGGATATCAGTATATCCCCGCTGGGTGGTTGCCCATCCAGGTTAGAGTTGGACTTTCTCACCGGAAAACCTCGACGTGTTTTGTGATACCCATGTATCCCCGCCGAGTGAAAGGCGGTTGTCCATCAAGTCCAGTGTTGACTTTCTCACTGGAAAACCTCAGTATGATAGGACACGCATACATCCCCGCCGGTTGAGAGATGGTTGCCTATCTAGACTGCCCTGGTCCAGTGTCTATGACTTCAGCATTTTGTGGTCGTGGCCGCTAACCTTCTTAGTTGTGACCAGGATGGAGCTTTTGTTCTTGAGGACGAATCTTTGCCACTAGTAAGTTTCACACCTGGGTTAAGCCGGTTTAGGCGTATTATTCCAGTAGCGGCGTGTTTAGGACGTAACCGACCTCTAGAGCGGAGGTACTGTGACATGAGTAGTCATCAAGTTTCACCCTTGTTTTAAACCGGTTTGGGCATATTTCAGCAGTATGTGTGTATATAGGACGTGGCCGGCCTCTAGCGCAGAAATGCCGTGGTATGAATAGCTCTCGCCGCGAGACTACTGGACATACCGATTAATCTTCACTTTATCCTTTCCATCACCTTTCACAGCGGCGGCGCCCGGCAACCCTAATCGCATTTTCGCATTGTCTTCATTGGCCGGGAGGAATTTCACTCCACGCGCGGCAACCGAAGAATCTCGCCAGCATGTCTTAATTTAAACCCCTGGGTTAAGCCGGTTTAGGCAGTCTGTCCCAGTATGGGTGTATATACGATGTGGCCAGCCTATAGAGCAGAGGTGCCGTGATTTGAGTAGTCCTGACCTCGAGACTACTGGTTACTTCATTGAATCCTTTCCTTCATCTTTTCGACGACGGCGCTGCGCAGCAACCCTAATCGCACCTTTCTTCGTTGGTCGAACGAGTTTCACCCCACGCACGACAGCTGAAGAATCTCGCCAGCAGCGGGTTTTAAATCAGAGTTTTCCTTCTCCTAGATGAGCTACCAAACAAGACTCTCATCTACCCGAAGAGTCTGGTTTTCAGGTGGCTTCGCCCTTTCTCCTATCAGTTTCAACAGTTCCGCCACGTGAAGGCCAGGAGCTGGACTTGACTGTAAGAGGCTATTTGAGATGCACGCCTTTGAGACATTTAATTGGAGTTGAGAGCGTATCCCCCACACCACCTCCGGCTGTAATAGTCCTTAGAACGTCTAACGTCACAAACTAACATGTCTTACTCCTTTCTCTGTCTACTCTGATGTCACAAACTAACATGTCTTACTCCTTTCTCTGTCTACTCTGATGTCACAAACTAACATGTCTTACTCCTTTCTGTCTGCTCTGACGTCACATACTCCTCAAACACCCCCTCCCTCCTTTTTCACTCTCTACTCAATCCCGGTCATATTTACTCTCATGGCTTTTTTTTTAGTTTACCGAGTGCAGAAAATGAAAAGGCGGAAGGGAGGATGAAGAAGAAGAAGAAGAGTGAGTGAGAGAGAGGAGAGAGAGAGAGAGAGAGAGAGAGACTGACTGACTGATCTTTATTTCAAAAGGGTTAAGAATTGAGAGAGAGAGAGAGAGAGGGGGGGTTTCTGGATAAATACAACCCATTCGTGTATGTACCCAGGACCGTCTCAACCACTCTCCCCCTTCCCCTCCCTCCAACCTCCATCTCACACACACTCTCTCACACACACACAACCTCCACCGTCAGACACACACACACAAGCTAAACGACACATTCTATTAATCTTTTAACCAACCCTCCTCTGCTCTCTTTCTCTTCCCTGTCCATCCCCGCTCCCCCACCCTTTCCCTCCCCTCCTACTCCCCGTTACCACCCCTACACGGATGAAAAAAAAAGTACTTTAAAAAAAAGCTGGCCAGATTACAAGAATATTGTCCGGCCTTTTCCATTATTCCAGCCTTCCTTTATGGCGTCCTAACTGTAATGTCACTTTGTAATCTGCTTTCCCCATCTACGCTACAAAGGCCCAGCTGGGACCTGGACATTATGCGGCTGTGATCGTAAACACAGCTATACTTGTCTATCCCCGGGCGGGGCCGAGGCCTACTGTGAGCCTTGCCGTCCAGAAATCTATTGTGCTGGCCACATCCTGAAAGTATTGCTGATACATACAGCCGACTCCCAGCTGAACAAAGCCAGTCCAATGATAGTTCAACCGGAATGAGCACTATTCTTATAATTTTGAATACATCACTGCTGGCCACGAGAAAACTCAACAATGGCAACGTTTCACTATTTCACTGCCGAGTATATAAGACAAGCTTCCACTATAGAACAAGCAACAGCACTAGCTAGTGGCCATCGGCCGGCAATCATTTTGTCACTTGATGGCCTTTTCACTACAAGGGGGGCGCGAAAGTTCTCATGGTCAGCCGAGAAAATTGACCAGCCAGTGCTTTCAGTGACCGGGCCGAAGTGTGATTGTATGCTGGGGGCGATCTTATTGGAATAAGGGCTCTTACAAAAGAGGAGAGAGATTGGAATGCAAGTCTTTCTTCTGGCGACCAGCAAGACGCTGACAAACGGTCAGGCAGAAAACAACCAACTTACAGGGTCTCGGGACTGGCCAGTCTGTCCATAGAGAGGTTATTTCAGGTCCAAGGAGACATATTGTGATGTGTGAGAACGGGCCGGTTCTCGTGGGCTGGCAGTGATGGTCCTAGGTGTAGGGTCCTTTAAGGTCATGACAGCCTGAATGTATTGCTCGTTATGTGGAATACTGTCAACATAACAAACATATTTTTTATATTTCATGCACAAAAGTTCACGGTTACAATCTGTAACTCACTGAGGGACATACATACGTACATACATATATTACATTACATACATACATACACACATACATACATACATAATACACACATAATACACACACATACATACATACATACATACATACACACATACATAAACATATAATACACATACATACATACATTACATACATACATACATAAAGATAGAAATTATATTGAAACTTAACATAGAAACAACTTTGAACTTGTTCTATAGAAACATGAAATAAAACGACAGAGACCAACAAGTTCTCTGTAAGCCAACAATAATTATTTGTTATTCGCCAAGAATTTTTTTTTTTTACGTAAGTACAGTCGTACAGGAGAAATTTAAGTTTAAGCCACGAGCCAACGATAAACCGCCAGATTTAACTGGCAACGCCAGGTACTGCTCAGACGTGACACCAAAGGCAAACGCTCCTTCATCAAACATGCAAATTAATCCTCAAATTCCCGGCAAGCACATAAAATAGAAGTCACGTGACATCGATAGCCTGGACAGTTCAGCCGCGAATAAAGAAAAAGCAGGGGAGACGACCGTGGGATGGATTAATGAAATATTGCATGATGGGCATACATAAACACTCGCCATCCGCGTGTGGACATTCGAGAAAGGTCACGACCTCAGATTCTCAACTTGTGCTAATAGTTTCACAGTTATGATCGCTTCTTCTCTCCCCTCCTCCTTTACCGCCTCTCTCTCTCTCTCTCTCTCTCTCTCTCTCTCTCTCTCTCCTTCCTGGTCATTTTGTGGCCAGCAACACTTTTAATCCTCTTCAATATCAACCTTGCCCATAGATCGTCCAGCGACACAACCTGGGGTTCAAGCAGGGAACCTGGAGCTGTTGTCTTAAGACAGAACAGATCAATGGAGTACAGGAGGGAAACTCAAGGAAATATTTCATGAGTAGACTCTGTAGGGGAAAACAGGAAAACCACGCCTTCATGCCTCACTGCTCCCGCGCTACTCATCTTCACAACACCCTCCATGCTCCCACTCTACTCATCTCCACAACATGCCTCCCTGCTCCCATTCTACTCATCTCCACAACACGCCTCCCTGCTCCCACTCTACTCATCTACACAACACGCCTCCCGGAGATTAACAAATGCGCTAAAAATCAGAAACACGCAGACAAGACGGTCATCATTAACCCCCAACAAAAATGAATGCCGAGAGGTGGTTGAATCACTGTGCTCCACCATGTAGAAGAGAGTGGTTGAAACACTGTGCTCCACCATGTAGAAGAGAGTGGTTGAAACACTGTGCTCCACCGTGTAGAAGAGAGTGGTTGAATCACTGTGCTCCACCGTGTAGAAGAGAGTGGTTGAAACACTGTGCTCCACCATGTAGAAGAGAGTGGTTGAAACACTGTGCTCCACCATGTAGAAGAGAGTGGTTGAAGCACTGTGCTCCACCATGTAGAAGAGAGTGGTTGAAGCACTGTGCTCCACCATGTAGAAGAGAGTGGTTGAAGCACTGTGCTCCACCATGTAGAAGAGAGTGGTTGGCTGATGCTGTCAGTACTTTACCCTCGCTAAACTGGACAGGGAAAAGCGCTACAGTAACGTTAACACAAGTGATCAAGCTGTCTACAAGACTTTACAACCTCCATAACAACACTGACATTGCTGCTTTCTGGTATAACGCACCAGACATTGCTGCTTTCTGGTATAACGCACCAGACATTGCTGCTTTCTGGTATAACGCACCAGACATTGCTGCTTTCTGGTATAACGCACCAGACATTGCTGCTTTCTGATATAACGCACCAGACATTGCTGCTTTCTGATATAACGCACCAGACATTGGTGCTTTCTGATATAACGCACCAAACATTGCTGCTTTCTGATATAACGCACCAGACATTGCTGCTTTCTGGTATAACGCACCAGACATTGCTGCTTTCTGATATAACGCACCAAACATTGGTGGTTTCTGATATAACGCACCAAACATTGGTGGTTTCTGATATAACGCACCAAACATTGGTGCTTTCTGATATAACGCACCAAACATTGGTGGTTTCTGATATAACGCACCAAACATTGGTGGTTTCTGATATAACGCACCAAACATTGGTGGTTTCTGATATAACGCACCAGACATTGCTGCTTTCTGATATAACGCACCAAACATTGGTGGTTTCTGATATAACGCACCAAACATTGGTGGTTTCTGATATAACGCACCAAACATTGGTGGTTTCTGATATAACGCACCAAACATTGGTGGTTTCTGATATAACGCACCAAACATTGGTGGTTTCTGATATAACGTACCAAACATTGGTGGTTTCTGATATAATGTACCAACACTGATCATTCAGAAATAAGGTACTGTATTTACTTTCAAACAGAGAATCCACATTTTTGATTATTCATAATTCCTTACGTTTCACATGCAAACGTGTACACAACTCTCCATTATTTCGTCGCTGGTTACTACTTTCACAGATGACATAAATTAATATAAAAAAGTAGAAACAGTGTAACTCTTTTGTTACAATGTTTCGTTTTAACTAAGCAAGCAGACTCAATGTTAGACATGTTCGTAATCAAATGTAACATCAGGAACATTTTTCTTATATATATCTATATATATATATATATATACACACACATAGACCAGGATGGTGACACCAGAAAGGAAGTTAGAATTAGAATTGCAAAAGCAGCATTAATCTTCAAGAATCTTGAGAACATACGGCATTCAAAAGTTATAAGCACAAAAACCAAGTTAAGACTATTCAATTCAAATGTAATATCCACTCTCATTTATGCATGCAAAAGCTAAAAATCAACTAAAGAAATAGACAAGAAATTAGACTCTTTTGAAAACAAAAGCCTAAGGAAAATACTCGGCATCAAATGGAACGAATTCAAGAACAATGCAGAGATAAGACAGATGACTGAACAACAACCAGTCTCACGGGTGATCAGGAAAAGGAGATGGACATATGTTGGTCACGTGATGAAAAACGATCAGAGAATGCCAAAACAAGCTATCAAGTGGAACACAACAGGCCAAAGAAAAAGAGGCAGACCGCATGAAACTCTGAAGAGAACACCGTTAACAGAGGCCAAATTAACAGGCATAAAATCCCTTGATGAGGTTGAAACGCTCGCCGAAAACAGGAAAAATTGGCGAACTACTTTGCGAGCCATATGTAATGTTTAAAGGCACGGGAATATATATATATATATATAAAATTGTATATTTTTTCAAAGCGAAATTGTTTATTTTTTGAAAGTGAGACAGTCACCAGAGTGTGGTGGTTTTCTTGTGTCTGTAACAAGACAAATCCACAAGCGAACAGGCAGACAGATGGACGGACATAAACAGGCTGTTAGACAGAACGAGGAAACGAATGATTTTAAACGCGAAAGATTTTGGAACGGTTATAACAGACAGACAGGCATACAGATAGAACGAAAGAATGAAATTTTAAAAAAAAACAGAAAAGGAAAGAAAGAAAATAAAGAAAAAATAAAGAAAGAAAACAAAGAAAAAGCAAGAAAGAAAGAATGAAAAAAAAAAGAAAGAAAGAACGCTTGTGGACCACATCTCTGGGGTGCCGTTCTGTTTTCCAGTTTAATCTGTTTATCTGTGAACACATGCGAAGCCTGGAGCAGGCATCCTTTCCCAGGACTGCTGGGGTCTGCTCAGGTCAAGAACGAAAAGCCAATGGCCCTCAAAGGTGACCAGTCCATTACAGGCGAAAAGAACATTAGGCATCTTCCCTGGACAAGAAGGCAGCAGCCAGACAGGCACGGAGGACCGAGCGAGGACGATAACTCCCCAATAAAAACAAAGAAAAGAATTCCTTTTTTCTACCCTACAGAGAGGGGAGCGAGAAAAAATAGTGGACAGGAAGAAAGAATGGCCAGCGGTCATCTGAGGTGACCAGCTCCGTGGCCATATTCACCGTGTCTAGAACAAAGGCATAAAACACAGTCTGCGCCTCCTAGACGGGCAGTAAAACTGATGTGGGCAGACAAAGATCCGGGCCAGGCATTCAGTGAAAGATTTTCTTGGCGGAGGCTGCCACGTGAGAGCATGGGCTGGCGGTCAGAGCAAAAAAACAGTGGAGGGACAGATGATAGAACAATAAACCAGGGAACTAGTTTCGTTTGTGTCCACCATGAGATGACCTCTGGTCACAGCAGACTCAGGACAACACAGGCCGGATTTTGCTGCCTTTTTTTTAACTTGAGCACTTGAGGAGGGGGGGGGGGGGCATGCACGAAGGAAACCGCTTTCCGGGCTAAGAACATGTTTGTGTGGCCGATATGGCAAGATCACGTGACCAGATGAGTAGGTCAAACGTTTACTGCCTTGCTGACCATGCAGCGCACCTGTCAGGCTCACTCATTTGTCCAACCCCCCCCCCCCCCCCCTCGCATATCCCCGGAGAAAATTTTTATTGTATGTTTCTGGGGATATGAAAGTACAGAAGAAATGGTATAATTTATTGTACGTGTGTAGAGCAGTTAGCAAAATACAAGTTATTGTCTTGAACACAAGAGATCTGCTTTAGGTCAGCGGAGAACCATAGATTTTAGATCAATAATAATTGATACTGCTAGAAAAACGATCAGAGAATGCCAAAACAAGCTATCAAGTGGAACACAACAGGCCAAAGAAAAAGAGGCAGACCGCATGAAACTCTGAAGAGAACACCGTTAACAGAGGCCAAATTAACAGGCATAAAATCCCTTGATGAGGTTGAAACGCTCGCCGAAAACAGGAAAAATTGGCGAACTACTTTGCGAGCCATATGTAATGTTTAAAGGCACGGGAATATATATATATATATATAAAATTGTATATTTTTTCAAAGCGAAATTGTTTATTTTTTGAAAGTGAGACAGTCACCAGAGTGTGGTGGTTTTCTTGTGTCTGTAACAAGACAAATCCACAAGCGAACAGGCAGACAGATGGACGGACATAAACAGGCTGTTAGACAGAACGAGGAAACGAATGATTTTAAACGCGAAAGATTTTGGAACGGTTATAACAGACAGACAGGCATACAGATAGAACGAAAGAATGAAATTTTAAAAAAAAACAGAAAAGGAAAGAAAGAAAATAAAGAAAAAATAAAGAAAGAAAACAAAGAAAAAGCAAGAAAGAAAGAATGAAAAAAAAAAGAAAGAAAGAACGCTTGTGGACCACATCTCTGGGGTGCCGTTCTGTTTTCCAGTTTAATCTGTTTATCTGTGAACACATGCGAAGCCTGGAGCAGGCATCCTTTCCCAGGACTGCTGGGGTCTGCTCAGGTCAAGAACGAAAAGCCAATGGCCCTCAAAGGTGACCAGTCCATTACAGGCGAAAAGAACATTAGGCATCTTCCCTGGACAAGAAGGCAGCAGCCAGACAGGCACGGAGGACCGAGCGAGGACGATAACTCCCCAATAAAAACAAAGAAAAGAATTCCTTTTTTCTACCCTACAGAGAGGGGAGCGAGAAAAAATAGTGGACAGGAAGAAAGAATGGCCAGCGGTCATCTGAGGTGACCAGCTCCGTGGCCATATTCACCGTGTCTAGAACAAAGGCATAAAACACAGTCTGCGCCTCCTAGACGGGCAGTAAAACTGATGTGGGCAGACAAAGATCCGGGCCAGGCATTCAGTGAAAGATTTTCTTGGCGGAGGCTGCCACGTGAGAGCATGGGCTGGCGGTCAGAGCAAAAAAACAGTGGAGGGACAGATGATAGAACAATAAACCAGGGAACTAGTTTCGTTTGTGTCCACCATGAGATGACCTCTGGTCACAGCAGACTCAGGACAACACAGGCCGGATTTTGCTGCCTTTTTTTTTAACTTGAGCACTTGAGGAGGGGGGGGGGGGGCATGCACGAAGGAAACCGCTTTCCGGGCTAAGAACATGTTTGTGTGGCCGATATGGCAAGATCACGTGACCAGATGAGTAGGTCAAACGTTTACTGCCTTGCTGACCATGCAGCGCACCTGTCAGGCTCACTCATTTGTCCAACCCCCCCCCCCCCCCCCTCGCATATCCCCGGAGAAAATTTTTATTGTATGTTTCTGGGGATATGAAAGTACAGAAGAAATGGTATAATTTATTGTACGTGTGTAGAGCAGTTAGCAAAATACAAGTTATTGTCTTGAACACAAGAGATCTGCTTTAGGTCAGCGGAGAACCATAGATTTTAGATCAATAATAATTGATACTGCTAGAAAAACAAAGAGCGACAATCCTGCACATGACAAGGACCTACATCCCAGGTGCCCAGTCTCTAGCACTTGTAGACAGAAAGTCACAGGACAAGATGAAAGATCTGAATTTCTTCAGTGATTTCTTGATGTTTCTTCTGCCAACTTTCTCGCATG
This sequence comes from Achatina immaculata, assembly GCA_009760885.1. Classification (NCBI taxonomy): domain Eukaryota; kingdom Metazoa; phylum Mollusca; class Gastropoda; order Stylommatophora; family Achatinidae; genus Lissachatina; species Lissachatina immaculata. The sequence continues at coordinate 42,900,427 of CM019702.1, read as the reverse complement.
CTATCTCAGTCTTCCTCTTTTTTCCTTCCACCTTTCCTTCTAGTACAGTCTTCAGTATACTGTTCCGTCTTTTGATATGGCCACAGTATTTTGTTTTCTTCATTTTTATTTCTTCGAGAATTCACACTGGACTCTTGAGCTGTTCTAAAACGTATACATGTGTTCTTTTCATTCTCCATGTTATATGACCTAGTTTTCTGCTGCATTAATCGTTCTCTCCATCTTTTTGATCAGAGTCCAGGTTTCTGCTCCATACAGTAAAACAGAGTAGATATAGCACAGAGAAACACACACTCCTTAGAATTCTACATATGCCGTGAAACAATCATATATGTTTTTGTTTTCTCTTATTTAACACACAAGTAGACATCAATTTCTTCTGATCTTCTTCCTGAACTGACGCTTCTCGGACACTGGCCGATGCAGGTGTCACAAATGGCCATGAGAAGTGGCAATACTGCAACTTGCATTCCGGATATCGCGAGAAATGAATGACCAAAAGCATCCAGACTCAGAACTTCCTGCAAAGATACCCAATACAATACCTGCACTTGTGTCCAGCATAGATTCTTTAAGGTCACTTCAGTCATGATCTCTCACAATGGTCATGTGGTGGTGTCAGCTCAGATTGCCTGTCAGCGCTCTGGTGCTCAGCGTCCGGCATAATATATTTTTCATGTGATGATCTGTTATCTTCGCATTGTCTCGCCTCTTCCACGTCCTCTTCCACCTTCTCATCCGGTTACACTGAACGCGTGAGTTAAAAATGAGATATTTCACGTCAAGTTCAAAAGGTCGTCCATCAGAGAATGGACTGTCCATCACAGCTTTTATGTCAGAAGTATCGCTTGGTATGCGCTGAAAACGCGCCTTTAGTACGTATCAGTATTGCTGTGTGCGTGATACCGCTACACAACACAGCGGTCGTTGAGTGGTGGTACGGACAATTCAAAAGTATAAACGAAAGGAAACTCTAGCATGTGTCTCATCATTTACACTTACCTGTAATCGTAGTTTTGCTGAGTAGTTGATCTTGTTTGTTCTTTTCCTACGATACTTAACGTCAGTAATAATTTCCTACGATACTTTGTGTCAGTGAACAGTTCCTACGATACTTGGTATCAGTAATCATTTCCTACGATACTTGGTGTCAGTAATCATTTCCTAAGATACTTGGTGTCAGTAATCACTTCCTACGATATTTGGTGTTAGTAATCATTTCCTATGATACTTGGTGTCAATAATCATTTCCTATGATACCTGGTGTCAGTATTCATTTCCTACGGAACTTGGTGTCTGTAATCATTTTCTACGATACTTGGTGTCAGTAATCATTTCCTTTGATACTTAGTGCTAGTAATCACTTCCTACAATACTTGGTGTTAATAATCTGGACTGTTGCCCAAGCTTTCCCAGTATGTTCTGGCCAACTTTTAGTTCCCTCAACTTCAGTTTTGATCTAATAGTCTCTTGGCAGAGATGCAGATGAAGCCACTGACAACAATTATTGAAGAAAGACGCTGGCGATGGTTGGGACATGTGCTCCGAATGACTGACAACTCACTACCAAAAACAGCACTAAGATGGACACCACAGGGGAACAGAAGTAAGGGTAGACCAAAAGAGACATGGAGAAGAACAACAGAAAGGATGTTGAGCAATAGAGGGTTCACCTGGGCAAGAGCAGAAAAAAAAAAGGCAAAGGACAGGCATTTGTGGAAAACCTTTGCGGAAGCCCCATGTGCCCTGGAGAGAGAGAGAGAGCGAGAGAGAGAGAGAGTCTCAGGACACACACACATACACACACATGCACGCACGCACACACCGCTTTCCTGGACTGTATCTTCACATCGTAGTGTCGCGGGGGGGGGGGGGGGCGGACAGTGCTACATAATCCTTGTAGGAAATCCTCGCCTGGATGCTGTACAGCCGCGGGAGGAAGTCACTTGATCTTTGATAACGTCTGATACTGTGGCCACATGTTGGCACATTTAGTCACGTGATACACTGCTCAGAAAACTCAATCCTTAGCGACATCTACAAACAGCAAACACTTACCAGCTTCATATCCGACTTTTAAGACAACAAGAACCATCATAAAGTTTTAGTATAAACAATATGGCGAACGAATTCAAGGATTAAATCTGGCGACCGGACTCTGGTACCGAGACAGTAAAAGAGACGCTGTGACACATCCAGCTTCAAGACAGGATATTTTCATGAGACAGGAAAAATGTCACGAGTAAGTCGAACTTGTTGTTTAAGTCGAGGAATGTCTGGCAGAGTTAGCGAACACGCTTAACTAAGATGAGGTTCGTAATGACTCCCCGTCATAATCTGTGAAAGGTTTAGCGTTTAGAACTTGCTAAATGTTAAATTTAATGTACAAATTAGCGTTTTCTAGTGCGAATTTATCACAGCTAAAATTGTGTTAAAATGACAACATAAACAAGAAGTGGACTAAGCTGTAAAGATCAGCACACAAGACGTTCATGCTGCTGAGCACAGAAGAAATCTGCTTGCACGGTGGACAGTACTGCAGTATATTGTAATCAGTCATTATGACAAAAATACTATATCAGATAAAAAGTAGTTCCGTGAATGTATTACTGCGCCCAGTACGTGAGGAAAGGGGGGGGGGCGGGGGAGAGTAGGAGCGTGGGGTGTGAAGAATGTCCGGGAATGTAAGACAGAACTCCTGTCTCAGAGAGAAGTATAGGAGGATTACAGTGGGAAAACACCATCATGGCCTTGTGAGGTCCCAATCTCTGGAACAGAACGAGAGAAACAAGGAGGATGAAGACAGAGCAAGAGAGAGAGAGAGAGAGAGAGAGAAATAAAGATACAAGGGAGAGAGAGAGAGCCTGCGTGTGAAAGAAAGATAAAAGTGTGTGTGTGTGTGAAAGAAAGATAAAAGAGAGAAAGAGTGTGAAAGATAAGAGAGAGAGGGAGACAAAAATGCGAAGGAGAGAGAGAGAGAGAGAGAGAGAGAGAGAGAGAGAATGAGGGAAATAAAAAGAGAAAGAGAGAATAATAATGAAGTCCAGAAAGAGGTAATTTCTCCAGCTAATTTGACGTCCTCTGTGGTTTAAAGCCTCACCTGTCAAACGTTTTCCTCCCTCAAATGGCTGCAGGTTTTTTTTTTTTTTTGCCCGTACGACCTCTATTGGTCAAACAGTGGCCGCGGTCATCTACTCATGTCCATTTTGTATTTTCTTGTGCAGCATCTGGACTCCCAGTCCTCTTCTTAAAGCTTGGCATTAGCTGACCACAAATGTGCACCCTTGGCTAAAAAAGAAAATGACCATTCAGCTCCGAGCAGACAGGGTACAGGCTATACAAGCCAGTATCTTCTTGGCCAGTTGGTCGGTTCTGATGGCACACAAAGTTGGACATCTGCTTTAGGAGCAAGTTGGGGCAATGACAACAAAGAACTAACTCGTTACAAGCAGGAAGGGCAGGCGATCGAATATCTAATTGTTTCTGTTCATAACTTAAATGTGTAGAAGATGGCTGTGGGTACATGGTTATAGGAAGAAGAAGATTACTGGTACATGGATATGAGTAGAAGATGGCTGTGGGTACATGGTTATAGGAAGAAGAAGATTATCGGTACATGGATATGAGTAGAAGATGGCTGTGGGTACATGGTTGTGAGGATAAGAAAGATATAGGTATATGGTTGTGAGGAAAAGAAAGTTATAGGCACATGGTTATGAGGAAAAGAAAGTTATAGGCACATAGTTATGAGGAAAAGAAAGTTATAGGCACATAGTTATGAGGAAAAGAAAGTTATAGGTACATGGTTATGAGGAAAAGAAAGTTATAGGCACATGGTTATGAGGAAAAGAAAGTTATAGGCACATGGTTATGAGGAAAAGAAAGTTATAGGCACATGGTTATGAGGAAAAGAAAGTTATAGGTACATGGTTATGAGGAAAAGAAAGTTATAGGCACATGGTTATGAGGAAAAGAAAGTTATAGGTACATGGTTATGAGGAAAAGAAAGTTATAGGTACATGGTTATGAGGAAAAGAAAGTTATAGGCACATGGTTATGAGGAAAATAAAGTTATAGGCACATGGTTATGAGAATGAGAAAGAAGTAGGAATTAGATGAAATGTGGAGGTGGTGGGGGCAGATGTGCATGTGTAGGGGTCAGGTAGAGGCAGCCTGAATGTTGACTTAGAACATTGGCTGATATGATGACAGGACATTGGCTGATATGATGACAGGATATTGGCTGATATGATGACAGGACATTGGCTGATATGATGACAGGACATTGGCTGATATGATGACAGGACATTGGCTGATATGATGACAGGACATTGGCTGATATGATGACAGGACATTGGCTGATATGATGACAGGACATTGGCTGATACGATGACAGGACATTGGCTGATATGATGACAGGATATTGGCTGATACGATGACAGGATATTGGCTGATATGATGACAGGATATTGGCTGATATGATGACAGGATATTGGCTGATATGATGACAGGATATTGGCTGATATGATGACAGGATATTGGCTGATATGATGACAGGACATTGGCTGATATGATGACAGGATATTGGCTGATATGATGACAGGACACTGGCTGATATGATGACAGGACATTGGCTGATATGATGACAGGACATTGGCTGATATGATGACAGGATATTGGCTGATACGATGACAGGACATTGGCTGATATGATGACAGGATATTGGCTGATATGATGATAGGACATTGGCTGATATGATGACAGGATATTGGCTGATATGATGACAGGACACTGGCTGATATGATGACAGGACACTGGCTGATATGATGACAGGACATTGGCTGATATGATGACAGGATATTGGCTGATATGATGACAGGACATTGGCTGATATGATGACAGGATATTGGCTGATATGATGACAGGACACTGGCTGATATGATGACAGGACACTGGCTGATATGATGACAGGACACTGGCTGATATGATGACAGGACATTGGCTGATATGATGACAGGATATTGGCTGATATGATGACAGGACACTGGCTGATATGATGACAGGATATTGGCTGATACGATGACAGGACATTGGCTGATATGATGACAGGATATTGGCTGATACGATGACAGGACATTGGCTGATATGATGACAGGATATTGGCTGATATGATGATAGGACATTGGCTGATATGATGACAGGACACTGGCTGATACGATGACAGGACATTGGCTGATATGATGACAGGACACTGGCTGATATGATGACAGGATATTGGCTGATATGATGACAGGATATTGGCTGATATGATGATAGGACACTGGCTGATATGATGATAGGACACTGGCTGATATGATGATAGGACACTGGCTGATATGATGATAGGACACTGGCTGATATGATGACAGGACACTGGCTGATATGATGATAGGACACTGGCTGATATGATGACAGGACACTGGCTGATATGATGACAGGATATTGGCTGATATGATGATAGGATATTGGCTGATATGATGATAGGACACTGGCTGATATGATGACAGGACACTGGCTGATATGATGACAGGACACTGGCTGATATGATGACAGGATATTGGCTGATATGATGATAGGACATTGGCTGATATGATGACAGGATATTGGCTGATACGATGACAGGACATTGGCTGATATGATGACAGGATATTGGCTGATATGATGATAGGACATTGGCTGATATGATGACAGGACATTGGCTGATATGATGATTGATGTGAAAGATCCAATGCCCAAAAAGTATTTGTTCACATGCTGGGTTTGGTGCTGTACACCGAGTCCACACAGAGCAGCCTGTAGAGAAAGTATGGGGCCCTCTTTATCACAGCTCATCAGTCACACGGAACTGACTGGACGCCGGTGCTCTGACTGACGACGGACTTGTTATATTTGTGGGCAGCTGTGTTCTGCTTGTGGGCAGCTGTGTTCTGCTTGTGGGCAGCTGTGTTCTGCTTGTGGGCAGCTGTGTTCTGCTTGTGGACAGCTGTGTTCTAACTGTGGACAGCTGTGTTCTGCTTGTGGACAGCTGTGTTCTAACTGTGGACAGCTGTGTTCTGCTTGTGGACAGCTGTGTTCTGCTTGTGGACAGCTGTGTTCTGCTTGTGGACAGCCGTGTTCTAACTGTATATGTAATCAAAAGCCGGTCTATTTCAGTGTCCAAGAAAACGTTTCCCCCCCCCCCCCCACACACACACACAGACGAAGGACATCATCGCAGCAAACAAGAACAACAAGTCATCTTTACTACTGTACATGTACACATACACCCATCCACCATTAGCTGATGCCGTACAGGTAAGCGAGGCACATGTGCACAGTCACCAGCTTTTTTCCCATCTTTGGGCACTGGGAGCACCAATGATTAACTCAGTCTCAAAAGTCTGGCAGAAATCTGAACTGATCAAAACTCTCCGAGATGGAGCCCTAGTAGAAGCATGATTACCCGCACTTATGGCTGCAGCAAATGATGATTGTACCACCTGTGCCTAACAGCATAATTGTATGGATTAAAGATTTATGTGTTAAAAAAATCTGATGACTGTTATAATATCCTGTATAATCTAGCAGTTCTGTATACCTGTGTATAACACCGAACTCTGGCACATGCTAAAAACATGGCCAGCATGTAACAGAACTGTTCAACATTTACTACACTCACTGCTGAACGGAAGTCCAGCCTTTAGTACACAAAGTCCACTGACCAAACAGACTTACAACCGGGGCTGAACCGACCAGGCCAGCGTACGTGGGTGAAGGTGACCAGCGGTCGAGGTCAGTCGAGGCCATTTCAGGTCAAGTTAATCTAAACTGGTAATGATGGGAAACAGCCTGGACTCGACGCTGAGATAGCAGAGGGACTCTGGTGACGGCTGTGTATATACACCAAAGAAGAAATTTTGGTTATTGGACCAGGCGTCACTGAAGCTGTTTGAGTCTTGGACTAGGCGTCACTAATACTGTTTTTGAGTCTTGGACTAGGCGTCACTAATGCTGTTTTTGAGTCTTGGACTAGGCGTCACTAATGCTGTTTTTGAGTCTTGGACTAGACGTCACTCATGCTGTTTTTGAGTCTTGGACTACGCGTCACTGAAGCTGTTTGAGTCTTGGACTAGGCGTCACTAATGCTGTTTTTGAGTCTTGGACTAGGCGTCACTAATGCCGTTTTTGAGTCTTGAATTAGGCGTCACTGAAACTGCTGGAGTCTTGGACTAGGCGTCAATTAAGCAGTTTAAGCTTCATGAGCTATTTAGTATTTGATTTGCAAGGTGTTATGTAAATATATGCGTATCTCTCTCTCACACACACACACACACAGACACAGAAAGAGAGAGAGAGAGAAAGGAGAGAAAAGGGGAGAGAAAGAGAGTACTGTATACGTGTTTGTATGTGTATATGCGTGTGAGCGTGCGCTCGTGTACGTTATTTGAATGTATGTTTATTTATGAAAAAAACAGCACAAATTATTTTAGTGAAAGAAATGAACAACATAACAATATAATTAGTGCGTGCACGACGTAAGCTTCACTCTCTCTCTCTCTCTCTCTCTCACACACACACACGCACGCACACACACACACACATCTACCTACCTACCTACCTCATATCTGAACCTAAGTAACTTGCTTGAGTGTTCGGAGCAATTTCTTATCTGGAAAAGGGTGGGGGTCATTTTAAAAGAAAAGCTAAGTTAACACAGACGTACTGGACAATTTACGCTTCACGGCAACCCTGTGCCGGTTGACGGAACTGTGCGCGCTCAACAGGCAACTTTCTGATTCCCACAAGAAACTAGCCGTTCTCGACCACTGCCGTGCGATCAAGTTGTGGTCATTTCAGGCCACAAAGGTCAAGCTGGTGGTCAGCCACCTCTGACCCGCCTGCACCCGGTCAAAAGATGAAGCCACAGGAATGAAGACATTAACCCGCTTTATCGCAAACTTGTGGCTTCCTGCAGCAGTACAACCTTCAGAACTACTGTAGCTAGAGACAGCTAGGGATAGCTAGAGACAGCTAGGGATAGCTAGAGGGAGCTAGAGACAGCTAGAGACAGCGTGAAGTACGTTCTATATAACCAGAAATTTGTAGAAACACCAACTACACTTGCACTGTACAGACATCAGAGTTTATTAGAAGTACACTTATTAGAGTAATCGCGATGGCAAGTAGGGCAATGTACATGATATGATGATATGGCACGGCTGATATACTGATAGGACATGACTGATATGATGATAGGACATGGCTGATATGATAATATGACATGTATGTCCTGTCAGCAGATCACAGGTCCAAGCAATTTACAAAACTTAAAATATTATGTTTCTTCCCTTGTCTTTCTGTCCCGTCTCATTTTCCTCATCGAAAAGCAACAGTAGTAGTAGTAGTAGTAGTAGTAGTAGTAGTAGTAGTAGTAGTAGTAGTAGTAGCAACAGCAGTAGTAGAAGCAGTAGTAGTAGTAGTAGTAGCAGTAGTAGTAGTAGAAGCAGTAGTAGTAGTAGTAGTAGTAGTAGTAGTAGTAGTAGTAGTAGGAGTAGTAGTAGTAGTAGTAGTAGTAGGAGGAGGAGTAAAGCTCTGTATAGTTCTTCGTCCTGCGTGTTTCTGTATGATTAAGACTCACATTGAAACGTCACAACTGTGTACTTGTTAAGTAATAAATCTGCTCCTACTTTTGTCCTACTTTATACAGTTTGGTATTACAGCTTTAGTGCACTGGCTCAGTGTATAGTTATATATTTATACACTAATTATTGTGTGTAGTAGTAACAGCAGCAGCAGCAGCAGTAATTGTAGAAGAACAACGGGAACAAAAGCTCATACCATCACTGACAGCATACAGGTCAAGCTTTTATAAACTTCAGTACTACCACTGTAAAGTCAAGCTTTTATAAACTTCAGTACTACGACTGTTAAAGTCAAGCTTTTATAAACTTCAGTACTACCACTGTAAAGTCAAGCTTTTATAAACTTCAGTACTACGACTGTTAAAGTCAAGCTTTTATAAACTTCAGTACTGCCACTGTTAAAGTCAAGCTTTTATAAACTTCAGTACTACGACTGTTAAAGTCAAGCTTTTATAAACTTCAGTACTACCACTGTAAAGTCAAGCTTTTATAAACTTCAGTACTACGACTGTTAAAGTCAAGCTTTTATAAACTTCAGTACTGCCACTGTTAAAGTCAAGCTTTTATAAACTTCAGTACTACGACTGTTAAAGTCAAGCTTTTATAAACTTCAGTACTACCACTGTAAAGTCAAGCTTTTATAAACTTCAGTACTACGACTGTTAAAGTCAAGCTTTTATAAACTTCAGTACTACGACTGTTAAAGTCAAGCTTTTATAAACTTCAGTACTACGACTGTTAAAGTCAAGCTTTTATAAACTTCAGTACTGCCACTGTTAAAGTCAAGCTTTTATAAACTTCAGTACTACGACTGTTAAAGTCAAGCTTTTATAAACTTCAGTACTGCCACTGTTAAAGTCAAGCTTTTATAAACTTCAGTACTACGACTGTTAAAGTCAAGCTTTTATAAACTTCAGTACTGCCACTGTTAATGTTACTCCCTGGTTCCTATTTATCTCATTAAGTGTGAGAGAGTTTATATTCTATATTTAATAAACCAAAAGTTTAAACAAACTTACAGAAAATCAGAGAATGTTTTTTTTTATTTTCACTTACTATACATAAAATGGAATATCACTTTCTCAATTATTTGCAATAAAGAATAAAAAGAAACTTGTCTTCTGTTCTTATTCCAAGAACAAACAAAAAAAGAACTCTTTTAATCTACTGACATCCCAAGACAAAAAAGGTCAATACAAAAGTTTAAAAAACTAACATGAACACTTTTTCTATCTGGTTATTAATTACAATGAGCCAGGTCCTGCGCCAACAAAGTGCACGTCCTTGCAAGAGAGCTTAAATTTGGTCATCTGCTCGGGTCTGCAGTTGCGGTCAAAGTTTGACAGACAGGGGACGCCGGCCCGACCAGCGACAAATCTCCGATCTCTGCTTGGACACTTCATTAACCCCAACGGGCAGATTGTCCAGGGCTCCCGGCGGTGACCACGATGACCACGCTACAGACTGGGGTCATCTGAAGAGAGCATGGGAAGTAGGGGCTACTGTTGGCTACACTTAATGACCACCGGATTCATTGCTTTTGTGCTGCTGTTTCCTGCATACTTTCAACCCAACCTCGCTCGGTCAGCTCGGTTTATTTGCTTGTCTGCTTCTTTCTCTCCGTGGCGGTTCTTTGTGTTCTGTGTAAGAGTTTTTTTGTGGCTGCTACAACAGCCGATGCTTGTTCATGTTTGTTTCTGTTTGATCTGTCCACCTGTTTCAGTCTCCAGGTGAACAACGTTCTGAAAGTTTCATGTCCAAATTTAGGGAAATAACTCGTGAACTTTAGCGCAAACTGACTTGGTGATTTCTTCAATCAAAAAACGCAAGTCGGACTACTTTATAAAACACTACAAACGTCAGCCCATCACTACTTTTGTAGTACTCGCTGTTAATATGAAACTGGCTCTTCTCAGCTGATACATAGTGGAGACAATCTAGGAATAAATAGATCGGGAACAGTCTTCCCATTGTTACTGTATGAAGAAGGAATCTGAGCAAGCTCCACTACCACGATATAGACACTGCACACGCGCCGCTGGCGTGGCTGATGTACCACCAAGACGGCATATCACACTGAAAACACTACATGGATCAGTGTCTTAATTAGCATGAGCGTTATCACTGATGTTTTCCAGCAATGGTTTTCAAACTGTACTTCTTCTTCTTCTTCTTCTTCAGCGGTCGCCCCTGACACGGGTATGTCGCAGTCAAGAGACTTTCCGGCCAACACATCTGACTTCGGCTCGGCGCACTTTCTGGCCAGAGTTGGACCACCAGACGCATGTTTTTCTCCCCCATTAAATGATAACTTAGTGACAGCTGTGATTATAATAAACTGTATCATTCTTGAGGAAAATGACAAGTTGCAGCTGAATATCATTTGGTGGTTAGCAACTCTGATGAGTTGCGTCAGTGATAGTTTCAATGAGAGTTATGTCAGTGAAAGTTTCAAGTAGAGGGTTGGGTCAGTGAAAGTTTCAAGCAGAGAGTTGAGTCAGTGATAGTTTCAAACAATTATTTCACTGTAACAACTACAAGGACAAAATACACAAAGTTTAATACGCCTTTACTGTTAAAGTGAACACGTGGACACTTATTCCATTTCATTCTCCCTCCTTCCCTCTCTCTCTCTCTCCCTCTAGACTGGGATGGTTGTTCCATGTCAAATATGAAAAGACTTTACTCACTTCAAAAACGAGCAGTAAAGATTATAGATGACAAACATGCAGCATGTATTACAAATAAGGACAAACATCTTGATATTCTACCCCTCAAGAAGAGATTTCTTTTCAATAAAGCCAAGTTAATTCACAAAATTATATCACCCAATGCTCCATCCTATCTGTGGTCGTTGTTCAAATCCACCCCACAACACAGTCAACGCTGTATTCAATTGTATTCTCAAAAAAAACAAAACAAAACCCAAAGCTTGGCATGTTTAAAAACAGCTTCTCTTACTCAGCTGTCCACCTTTGGAATGCCCTACCAATTCACATAAAACGTATAAGTAATATTCGTTCTTATAACTTCAAACTTCGTCAACATCTGTTTGATATGGACTATATGCCTCCCTAAGCATAGTTTAAAGTAGTTTAAAGTATGGCTTGAGTGTTGTATTTTTTAAAATACTACTTTTCTATAAATGTGTTAGTTCTGAATGAATGTAAGAATGCAAGCTTATTTCATGCTGCTGTATAAATCACAGTGTAGAGTGTATGGACAAGAGATAAGTTTATTATTTATTTATGTAATCATTTAATGTGTCTTCATGATTATTATGCTCATTAACAAATGCTGAATGACTGTGACTGAGTGAAAGCTGTATGATGAAGGGCAGAATGTCAGACGGGCCTGGGTGCCCAATTCTTAACCCTTTAAAAATAAAGTATGTTCGTTAGTTCGTTTGTTCTCTCTCTCTCTCGTTCGTTCGTTCTCTCTTTCTCTCTCGTTCGTTCTCTCTCTCTCTCTCGTTCATTCGTTCTCTCTCTCTCTCATTCGTTCGTTCTCTCTCTCTCTCTCGTTCGTTCTCTCTCTCATTCGTTCGTTCTCTCTCTCTCGTTCGTTCTCTCTCTCTTTCTCTCTCTCTCTCATTCGTTCCTTCTCTCTCTCTCTCTCATTCGTTCTCTCTCTCTCTTACTCATGCGCACAATGTAAACTTACGTATTCCATTCTGTCTCTCACATACAAGCACACCGCACACTTATTCCAGTCTGACACACACGCACAAACTCATACATCACATACAAACTCATACATCACACACACACAGATTCATACATCACACACAAACTCATACGTCACACACACAAACTCATACATCACACACACAATTACGTCACACATACAAAACCATACGTCACACACACAAACTCACACAGCACACACACAAACTCACACAGCACACACACAAACTCACACAGCACACACACAAACTCACACATCACACACACAAATTCATACATCACACAAAAACTCATACATCACACACACACAAAATCATACATCACACACACACAAACTCATACATCACACACACACAAACATACATCACACACACAAACATACATCACACACACCGTACATTTTCTCCTACACACACGCACTTTTTTCCACTATTTCAGACACACACATACACACATGCTCACACAGGCACACACACTGTATAGACTTAATGTACCTGTGTGTCAGAGTTTAGTCACCGGGACGAACTAAACAGTACGTGGCTTACCAAACAGGAGTGCCAACTCTGACAAAATTAACATAGATAACTCCACCATTACCATCATGGCGACCACACAAGCCCCCCTCACAATTTACATTTATATATAACTTTTCCGACACAACGACTATATAAAATATAAACAGTGGCGAGAAACAGCAATTCTAGCCACAAGCTAGAGATAACACAAACCTAGCAGTGCTCACATTTTTCTCTGCCCGCATATGTATATTAGTGCCGGCGACAGAGCCAGGGGCGATAATCAAATCCCACTTAACAGCAAGTCCACCGTAACAAATGGTCGACACATCATCAGCAACAGATGCACTTCGTTCAGATATGCAGCCCCAATCAACAGATGGGATGCTGGCTGCATGCGACTTCATGTATCTCACAGAACGAAAAAACCCGCTCGCAATGTTCTTCCAGCACATGCAACAGGTAGAGGCTAGCGTAATTATGAAAAAACCCGTGTCCAAGAAGCTCACGGAAGACACAGTGTACTGGCAAACATTAGTAAGACAGTGACCAGATAAAGCAGAACTAAACACAGCAGAAGAAAATACATGGCAGTCTGTCAGTCACTCGTCACCTGATGTTAATGACAAGTACTCATCAGGGAAGAAAGCTGAGCCAATTGTTGTTGTTTACATCACCAAGGAGACGAGACCACAGACTAACTCCCCCCCCCCTCGAAATACATGTCTCTGCTCGGCCCTCCCCCCTCCCACCCCCAACACTTCCTCCCTCTCTCTCTCTCTCTCCCTCTCTCTCTCTGTAACGGCTCACTCCTGTAACTCCTGACGCTACTAACAGAGTCTAAACGATCTCCAGTGAAAAACAAGCAACCGGCCGAGACTCAGATTTATGTGCCCTTGAATCTCGTGTTTATTTAAGTTTCCTCCCTTTGCCCTACTCGATTAGTTTTGGATCGCTGCGATACTCTCAACCAAAGATCAGTTCATCAGCTGGCTACAAGTAACACTGCATGTTTCACTATTTCTTGTCTGCGTCAGTCACTCTAGTATGTGAAAATAAATACATGCGCGTTCAACGTGTAAGACTGCGTTTATTTAATTAAGAACAGGCATGTGGTGTATTTTATATTTGTTTCTAAAAGATAAAATTCATCACATGCCGGTTCTAAACACAGATAATGAAAAGTAATAGTGCAAGCAATAGCCTCATGATAGTCGAGGGAGCGCCAAATGAGGAAGTAGAGTGTTTCATATATTTAGGCAGCATAGTGGATAAATACGGGGGAACGGAAAAGGATGTTAAAGCTAGAACAACCAAGGCCAGGACAGCATTCATCCAGCTTAACAACATATTGTCATCTAAAGATATCAAAACAAGAACCAAACTTAGGCTTTTCAATACAAACGTAAAGACTGTCCTGCTATATGGTTCAGAGACATGGGTTATGATCAAAACAGTACATCAGAGGAGGATTTTAAACATTACATTGCAGGACAAGATCAGGAACGAGGAGGCATTTGTGGAAAACCCTTGCGGAAGCCCCATGTGTCCTGGACACTTAAATTCAAAGAGAGAGGGAGAGAGAGGGAGAGAGAGAGATGCTCTCAATGGAGTGGAAGGCGATGATGTGATGTATTTGGTGAAAATTATTATTTCATGCAAAATAATTTTCACCAAATACATGATATGAATTTATTCTTTATAGACTACTAAAAGGCATTTGATTGTGTACAACACCAGAAACTTTGGGAAGTAATGGGAAAAATGGGATTTCCAACACATTTGATACAATTTAACATCACTGCTGTATCTAGACCAACAAGCAGCAGTGAGAATAAATGGTGAAACAACAACTTGGTTTGACATAAAACAAGGGGTCCGTCAGGGGTGCATATTGTCACCCTACTTATTTAACTTGTATACTGAAAATATAATGAGGAATGTTAGAGAAGATGTAGACGAAGAATATTACGATGCCATAACAATTGGAGGTTATGAAATACCAGAGAGTGGATATGCTGATGACACAGTATTACTGTCCACAACATAAAAAGGAATGGAAAAACTAATTATGTCAGTCCGTAAGTATAGCGAACAGAAAAACCTCTATCTTAATGCGAAGAAAACTAAATTGATGACAACAGACAAAACAAACAAAGCAGCTGATATATGTATCAATGAGGAAAAAACTGGAAGAAGTGGAGAGTTTTGAATATCTTGGATCACTGCTAACTAATAATGGAGATACAATGAGGGAAATTAAAAGGAAGACATCTATCGCTCTTCAGAAAGTAAAACAACTAAAGAATCTGTGGAGAGGAACAGACAGAACTACAAAAATAAGATTTTTAAGGGCATGCATCCTTCCCATCACAACATATGCCTGTGAGACTTGGACACTTAACAAAACAGATGAGAAACACATAAATGCCTTTGAATGTAAATGCTACAGAAGAGTTCTTCAAATACTATGGACACAAAAATAAGAAGAAATATATCCATACTACAAGAACTTAATATTGAAGAAGGCTGGCTAGTAAAGAGGATTAAACAAAGAAAACTTAAATATTCTGTACACATTAAACGTTATGATAATTTAAAGAAGACCATCTCTTGGAAGGGCACATAATGAGAAAAAGAAAGAGAGGAAGACCAAGGCGAAGATGGCTGCAAGACATCGTTGATGATCTGCAAATGGATGCATCAGCAGCAAGCCATCTTGCTCACAACCGAGAGGCCTACAGAAGTGCTGTAAGGGAGGCAAAGCTCCGCAAGGGACATGCAAATAAATGAATGAATGATGAAAAGATTCAGAGCAAAGAAACAAGGGCTGAAGCTGAGAATGAAGACGTGGGCAGGGGAGATCGTGGCCTGGGGTAAGACTAAAGTCAACTGCACGACTAGATGAAGATTCATGACAGCAAGAATGAATATTACAATGAAGCAGTCATTATTATCAGAGCCAACTAAATTATCAGGACTATCCAACTTATCAAGACCAACTCGTTTATCAGGGACTTCTAACTTTATCAAGGCCAGCTAACTTATCAGGGCTATCGAACTTATCAAGGCCATCATATAGCTAATTTAATCAAGGCCAGCTCACTTATCAGGGACAGCAAAGTTAATCAAGTCCAGCATACTTATCAAGGACAGCAAATTTAATCAGGGACAGCAAATTTAATCAAGGCCAGCCCACTTATCAGGGACAGCAAACTTTATCAAGGCCAGATCACTTATCAGGGACAGCAAGCTTTATCAAAGCCAGCTCACTTGTCAAAGACAGCAAACTTTATCAATGCCAGATCACTTATCAGGGACAGCAAGCTTTATCAAAGCCAGCTCACTTGTCAAAGACAGCAAACTTTATCAAGGCCAGATCACTTATCAGGGACAGCAAGCTTTATCAAAGCCAGCTCACTTGTCAAGGACAGCAAACTTTATCAATGCCAGATCACTTATCAGGGCTAACGAACTTGTCGGCCCCTCTCACTTATCAGGACTATCAAACTTATCTGGGATAGCTCCATTAACAGTGATAGCTCACTTATCAAGGTCAACGGACGTACCAAGGCCAGTTCAATTATCAGGGTCTGGTCACTTACCAAGGCCAGCTCACTTATCAGGGCCTGCTCACTTATCAGGGTCAGCTCACTTATCAGGGTCAGCTCACTTATCAGGGTCAGCTCACTTATCAGGGTCAGCTCACTTATCAGGGTCAGCTCACTTATCACGGTCTGCTCACTTATCATGGCCACTATCTTACTAATGTTGCCAGTACGCTGTCTTCTCTGAGCTTCTTGGACACGGGTTGTTTCATTACGCCAGCCTCTACGTGTTGCATGTGCTGGAAGAACATTGTGAGAAGTTTTTTCCCTCTGGGATTTACAGAAAGTTGCATGCAGCCAACATCCCATCTGACTAGACTCTTGTTCTGGCAGCCAACATCCCATCTGACTAGACTCTTGTTCTGGCAGCCAACATCCCATCTGACTAGACTCTTGTTCTGGCAGCCAACATCTCATCTGACTTGCCTCTTGTTCTTGCAGCCAACATCCCATCTGACTAGACTCTTGTTCTTGTAGCCAACATCCCATCTGACTAGACTCTTGTTCTTGCAGCCAACATCTCATCTGACTAGACTCTTGTTCTTGCAGCCAACATCCCATCTGACTAGACTCTTGTTCTTGTAGCCAACATCCCATCTGACTAGACTCTTGTTCTTGTAGCCAACATCCCATCTGACTAGACTCTTGTTCTTGTAGCCAACATCCCATCTGACTAGACTCTTGTTCTTGTAGCCAACATCCCATCTGACTAGACTCTTGTTCTTGTAGCCAACATCCCATCTGACTAGACTCTTGTTCTTGTAGCCAACATCCCATCTGACTAGACTCTTGTTCTTGTAGCCAACATCCCATCTGACTGGACTTGTGCTGCAAGTTCTAAACCATGTACTCGCCTGAAGATTTGAGTTCTGTAAGACATTATCAATCATTTGACGAGACAATCAACTAACCACTGAATGATTCAGTCACTCACCCAGAAAATCAGCCCACTGAAGAGCAACAGGAGAAAGCTTTCTTCTTTATCTGAGACAAGAACTCATGCAATAAATATTTCTTTTTATCAAACCAGCGCAGAGACGATGAACCGGTTCCAGCAGCTGTCATATGCCGGGAACACCACATCTATGACTATAAACGCCCCTACAACGAAAATCAGCACCATTACCAAGTCAGTATCACAATCACCATCACTACAAGCTTACTACCATTCACAGCCTTCTCAGCGTCAACGTGCTAGAGCTGGTTGCATCCATCCTGCCTGGGTTGTCCCCCCTATCAAAATGCTAAAACCATTAAACTTTGTGTTGCCACCAAGAACCGCCCCCACTCCAGGCCTCACGGTTCCGGTCTAATGAACTACTACTGACCAGCCAAGCATAGCGCTCTGACGAGCCAATTCCTCTCTCTCTCTCTCTCTCTCTCTCTCTCTCTCTCTCTCTCTCTCTCTCTAAAGAATCGTCCACTTGTCTGTAGCTTGTTTTCTCCAGGTCCGTGCACCCTTTACTTTCCGCTCTGCTTCACGTTAAAAGAAAAGATTGTCATGACCACAATATGAGCTACGAGGATCCCGTGTAGGGTTGTTAACCCTCCGTTTCTGTTAAACACACTTTGGCCTTCTCACTTACTCGTAAGGGGGCTGTTTTTTTTTTCTATTTCACACTTGTACTGTCACGTCCTAGTCCCTCCCCCCCCCCCCCCCGCACACCTCTGATTTAAGGATTTTAGTTTCTTCTTGTGGGTACAGCAAGATTCACCTTTTCTTCTATGGGCACACTAATTCTAGAACTTTATCTCTCATGTACAAGATTCACCTTTCCTTCTATGGGCATACTAACTCTAGAACTTTCTCTCTTCTGTACAGCAAGATTCACCTTTCCTTCTATGGGCACACTAACTCTAGAACTTTCTCTCTTCTGTACAGCAAGATTCACCTTTCCTTCTATGGGCACACTAACTCTAGAACTTTCTCTCTTCTGTACAGCAAGATACACCTTTCCTTCTATGTGCACACTAACTCTAGAACTTTCTCTCTTCTGTACAGCAAGATACACCTTTCCTTCTATGGGCACACTAACTCTAGAACTTTCTCTCTTCTGTACAGCAAGATTCACCTTTCCTTCTATGGGCACACTAACTCTAGAACTTTCTCTCTTCTGTACAGCAAGATTCACCTTTCCTTCTATAGGCACACTAACTCTAGAACTTTCTCTCTTCTGTACAGCAAGATACACCTTTCCTTCTATGTGCACACTAACTCTAGAACTTTCTCTCTTCTGTACAGCTACATTTCAGCTTTCTGTGACCATGGCTGACATTAAAGCTTGCGTTTTCCGGACAACTTAATGCGTAGATTGTACACTGCCAAGTGTTAATTATGCAGTTAATTTCTGATTCTATCTGACACTTTCTTACAGTTGTCAGACTGACTGGTGACAGACTGTTGTAGTGCGGTCTATCTTTTCCAAGCAGAAAGTGACAGGTTAGCGTACGGGGCTCCTAGCCATCAGTTCCGTCAAATTTTTCTTCGCCAGCTCTAGCACAAGTTCGGATCTTTCCTCGATCCTAGGATAGACAGACGAACATTTTTACACGATCTGATCATTTCATGATAAACATCGATGTTATCCTGATTGCTTATAATTATGGATGGATTTTTCTATGTGTTAACCTGACTGCTTACGAGTGGATTTTTCTATGTGTTAACCTGACTGCTTACGAGTGGATTTTTCTATGTGTTAACCTGACTGCTTACGAGTGGATTTTTCTATGTGTTAACCTGACTGCTTACGAGTGGATTTTTCTATGTGTTAACCTGACTGCTTACAAACAGAAAATGTTCAGAAAACCGTAACAAGTAACAAGCAGACGCATCTGATGGTCAAAATGATAAACGGCTTATTGCCGGACCTCTCTGCCAGAATTCATTAATCTTGTTGACAAAGCTTTGTTCAGAAGTCCAGATGAACAGCAAATTTAATTACACGCTGCCGTGTAACGTCCATACCAGGCCACTGTGCTGGAATATAGGTCATTAGTCCATAGCAAAGACCGGGCCACCTTCTGTCACGGATTGATTACGTCAGGCGAGACTTGGCGATCTCGCGGGTGTGTCGGCCCAGCTAGTCCTAAGCGACGAGTGGCCGGTTGTCTGTGCTCTGTTTCTGACGGTCTGGCGGAGTTGTTTAGATTGTTCAACCGACGTGTGTACACCCCAGTCAAGCCCACTACGCGTGTACTTGAGTGCGTACACGTTATAAAATCGAACCTTTACCAACATCACACGGTCGTCTTTAAGAACGTGTTGGATGTGTTCTATATGTCCTGTAGCTCAGGCATCTTTCCCTCCCGCATTCATCTTTTGAAGGTAGGATCTCCTGAATCTATACATGCCAGTTCCGAGAACATTAGAGTCCTGGTGAGGGGAGTGTTTAATAAGGAAGTCATTGACCGACGGAGTTGTAGCCTCTCAAATGTTTTCTTTTATATCTCTATCAAACCTTGACACCTGTAGTTGGTGTAGTTTAAATTATCGAGCATTACCTCATGTGGGAGAGTCAGAATCTAAAATAAAAAAAAGGTCATTTAACAGGTCAGTTTCTGACCAGATCAGCCAGAATTCCAGCAGTGAACGGCAGATGATCACGAATCTGTACCTGATCAACCGAGGGGCAAACATTTTTTAAACCACGTGATCATCAAACTATTATCATCGTCAAGTTTCTTGTTATCGTATTTTGATCTGATTTGATTCGGAATCTTATGATCGTAACAGAATCGTCCTTGGCATGCGTGGTAAGTAAAGTTAGCTGGCACACGACGGGCTGTGGATTTAATAAACTTCTGCAATGAATATCTTACCAGCTGTTATTTCTATCACTGAATGGCTGGATCAGTGAGTGACACAGAAACAGTGGAAAGATATCTTTACGACAGAAGAATGTCTATGTAAGAAAGGTGACAATAAATTTACATAAATAAAAGTTTATAAACAAATGACAACATTATAGCCAGTCGCGGCTAAACAGAGCCCGATCAGGTCTCGAACGTCATTCTCCATATAACCTGCACAAAGAGGGACTCGACATGCTGTGTTGAGAAAAAAGGACTCGGCATGCTGTGCTGAGAAAAACCGCCCCCGAAAAGACGAAGAATATCTGTCTGCACGGTAAGGTACACTGGATTACACATCAGACATGACGTCAGCGAATTGAGGACGAAAGATTAAAACGGGACACCACTGTGTCACATAAATACATGACCTCTGTCGGAATACGGCAACCACTGTGTCACATAAATACATGACCTCTGTCGGAATACAGCAACCACTGTGTCACATAAATACATGACCTCTGTCGGAATACGGCAACCACTGTGTCACATAAATACATGACCTCTGTCGGAATACGGCAACCACTGTGTCACATAAATACATGACCTCTGTCGGAATACGGCAACCACTGTGCCACATAAATACATGACCTCTGTCGGAATACGGCAAAGACCTACTTCCTCTGGTCTGCTATGCGCCAAGTTGAACTGCTTGAGTTTTCTCAGAATTGTTTAACTGTTTCTAGATAGAATTATATCAGTTTAACAGGAAATTAGGACTGTTCAAACGTCTCCATTTTCTCCTTTAGTTTGTATTGGCAGCACGGTCCATCTGATCTTTTAGTTAAAGTAACTTCCACACACACACAGTTCCTAAGGGTTGCTCGGCCAGTGAGCTAATGTTGTCAAAGTACACAGTATAATCCAGTATGCTTCGCCCTGCAGACAGACATACACTGTATACAGAAGCAGTTTCCTCAACTTACTAGCTACTCATGTATACACTTTGATCGACTGGTGGGCTGTGGGAAAGGGTCAGGACCTGAAGACTTCACAAGGCAGCAAGAGGTTCACTACTTCAACACTTTCCGGCGCCAAGATTTAGACACGCATTTAAAGACTAGGCCATCGAACGTCTTTTTCGAGATGTTAGATGACCGAGTGGGTAATGCGTTGTCCCTTCGTGGCTAGGCGGCTGCTCGTCCTGCCAGAGTCCACGGTTCGAATCAAAACCATTCTCTTCTTTCTCTCACGTCTAAATTGCTTTTCGAAGGTTAACACAACAAAACTTTCCTGAATCATTACACCACCAGCACCCCCCCCCCCTTCTTGAACAACGACATCTTTGCAAACAGGAAGACATAAGAGAGCGAGACCACAACAAGACATGTACCCCTCCTACAAAATGGGGGTGCCCTGATGCAAGCAGGCATGAAGACTGCACATCTGAGGTGTGGCGTGTTCAAGACGAGAACCTAGTCAGCCGCCAGGGCATATATATCAACAGCATAGAATAAGCCCTTGTGTCCTGGGGCGCTTTGTAAAAGTACGCGTGTGTTTAATACTTCACTTAACAACTTAAAGCTTTCAAGAACTATGGCTTTTATGTTGGTCACAAATCTAGTTATTTCTGATTATAATCTGCCTGTGTTTGCATCGTGTGTACAGACAAGCTGTGACATCTTACCGACCATTCAGCTGGGCGTGCTAATGCTGATGATATTATCCAAATATAAACATTCTCATGGTTCCTTTTTTCCTTGCATATCTTAACAGGGGGTTTTCTTTCATTGGCTACTTCCTGGTATTTTTCAATAAGAGTGAAGAAGATATGTCGACCTCAGGACAGGTTGTGGAGCTGTTCTCTTGCCAGCTCTGCGTGCTTCCTAACGTCTGGGCTGTATGCTCTCTTACACCAGGACTGTATGCTTCCTGATGTCTGGGCTGTATGCTCTCTTACATCAGGACTACTAATCTCCCTGACGTCTGGGATGTATGCCCTCTTACACCAGGACTGTATGCTTCCTGATGTCTGGGCTGTATGCTCTCTTACACCAGGACTGTATGTTCCCTGACTTCTGGGCTGTATGCTCCCTGACTTCTGGGCTGTATGCTCCCTGACTTCTGGGCTGTATGCTCCCTGACTTCTGGGCTGTATGCTCCCTGACTTTTGGGCTGTATGCTCACTTACTTCTGGGCTGTATGCTCACTTACTTCTGGGCTGTATGCTCCCTGACTTCTGGGCTGTATGCTCCCTGACTTCTGGGCTGTATGCTCCCTGACCTCTGGGCTGTATGCTCACTTACTTCTGGGCTGTATGCTTCCTGACCTCTGGGCTGTATGCTCTCTGACCTCTGGGCTGTATGCTCTCAAATGTTTGGGCTGTATGCTCGCTGACGTCACGGTTGTGTGTATGCTCCAACACCACGATTTGTGTGTGCCACAAGAGCTTACTGACTACTTGCAAATGCCTAACTGAAACAAGATGTCACATCAGCCTGTTGGACGAGGCTATGATCTGGTTTTCATTTAGTTGGTTATGTATACTAAACACCAAACATTGCAGTCTGAACTTGTAGGTACTGGTCTTTATTCTCAATTCACGGAAGTCATGACAGTATCATCATCATCATCATCATGTTACACAAAAACAATAAAGCACTCTTTTTCACTGCATTTGAAAGAAGACCGAACTGTACTATCTACTTGTAATCAACGTGTCAAGCATTAATGAGCCATTCAATGGTCAGATGCCGTGCTTGTAGGCGTAAGCGATCATGTTTCTCCACAGACCTCTGTCCTTCACATTTTTCATCTGCTCAGTCAGTGACTCTGTGTGTGTGTGTGTGTGTGTGTGTGTGTGTGAGAGAGAGAGAGAGAGAGAGATCGTGCTAGACTGTTCACGATTTTTTTTAATCGCAGTCTTCCCCCATCTCACTTTCCATGTATCTTTCCTGTTGTTATGTTTTCAAGCCCTTACTTTCTCCTTATAATCAAATGAATGATGATTGTCGTTTTCTTTTGGATATAATTAAGTTCTTTTATACATCTGCTTTTGTTAGGCATTTCTTGTTTGACATCTTAGCTGTCCATGGTAACTTTGATTATAATTAATTTTTAACAAGGGAAAGCAAAACTTGATCAACGAAGAAGAAAAGAAGAAAGAAGAAGAAGAAGAAAGAAGAAGAAGTTCTTTCTTCTAACTTCTCTTAGTCCCCGTGTAAAACCCTTAACAAACCACACGATGATGTGGTCCCACACTAGGGTATACGCTATTGGAGTCATTCGATTCCCATGATGAGATCTAGGACTACACAAAACCTTCCCTGGCAGGCAGGGACGGCAGAGGCCCTGGTACACGCGAGAACAGCACCCGGACACGCTCTGCTCACGACCTGGCCTGGCTCATCTTCGAGCACGCAGCGTAGAGCACTTCACTGAGCCACACTGAACGCATCGCTGACTCCCCAGGGCTAGAATGCCGAGAAAAAGTCGGCAAGTCATTCCCTGGCGCGCTCAGACACGAACTTCAGCCGCTTGTGTCTACACCGGTCGTCGCATTACTCTCCCGCGAAAACAGGATGGATCACGTGGTCTGCTATATAGCAGCACAGTACAGAAGAGCAGGAACACGTCTCACCTTCGTCATCAGCGGCCAAAGCTATGATCAGTTTATGAATGCCAGTGGCCACAATCATTACTGTCTTGTGTCAGTGAAAACTGTCACGCTGTGTCTTATTACCGATGATTTACTGCATGTCAGAAGTAAATACACGCAAAACATGTTTTAAAAAAATCATCAACACAAACAAAGCTCACGTTAGAAAATAGCGGTCTACTGCAGATAAGTGGTCTGCTGTACATTAGTGGTCTGCTGTACATTATAGGTCTACTGTAGATTACTGGCCCACTGTAGATTAGTAGCCTACTATAGATTAGTGGTCTAATGTACATTAGAGGTCTACTGTAGATGTGTGGTCTACAGCAGATTAGTGGTCTACCGTACATTAGTGGTCTACTGTAAATTGGTGGTTCACTGTACATTGGTGGTCTAGTGTATATAAACGGTCCCCTGTAGATTAGTGGTCCACTACACATTAATGATGCACCGTACATCTGTGGTTCATTGTATATTATCAACAAAGGAACTGGATCATCAAAACACTTCACATAAAAATATCTTAACTCTGTTTGGGGCTGGGACAGCAGAACTGGCCAAGAATGGGGACATTCTGTTGCTAGACCTAGCACACCAGAACAGGCCAAGAATGAGGACATTCTGTTGTTAGACCCAGCACACCAGAACAGGCCAAGAATGAGGACATTCTGTTGTTAGACCTAGCACACCAGAACAGGCCAAGAATGGGGACATTCTGTTGTTAGACCTATCACACCAGAACAGGCCAAGAATGAGGACATTTTGTTGCTAGGCCTGATACACCAGAACAGGCCAAAAGTGAGGACATTCTGTTGCTAGGCCTGGTACACAAGAATAGGCCAAATCCATATCGCACTTCTCCGTGGAGTTCCTGAAAACAGGTGATGAGCTGTGCCAGCTTGAGCTAACGAGGAAGTGTATGCCCTGATCCAGAAAGAGGCAGAGTCTAATAAGAATACTCCCTGTCCGATACAGCAAGCCACTGGAACGCCCCTTGTCCAGGTCTAAAACACCCAAAAGTAACTGAGAACTTCTTCCCTCTATTCAGCTGCTAAGAATTTATTAAAAGTTCACCCACTTGCTACTCTTTTGGAACGCATTCTTCGTTCACGCTGAGCAATTACTTTTGATGTAACACTGTTCTCAATCAGGTCCAAAGATCAGTGAGACATTTCTATAGCTGTTTTACGTGTTCATTGTTCATACTTGTTTTATGTGTTCTTTGTTCATACTTGTTTATGTGTTCTTTGTTCATGCTTGTTTTATGTGTTCATTGTTCATTCTTGTTTTATGTGTTCATTGTTCATTCTTGTTTTATGTGTTCATTGTTCATTCTTGTTTTATGTGTTCATTGTTCATACTTGTTTATGTGTTCTTTGTTCATGCTTGTTTTATGTGTTCATTGTTCATTCTTGTTTTATGTGTTCTTTGTTCATACTTGTTTATGTGTTCTTTGTTCATACTTGTTTATGTGTTGTTTGTTCATACTTGTTTTATGTGTTCTTTGTTCATACTTGTTTTATGTGTTCTTTGTTCATACTTGTTTTATGTTTTCTTTGTTCACACTTGTTTTATGTTTTCTTTGTTCATACTTGTTTTATGTTTTCTTTGTTCATACTTGTTTTATGTTTTCTTTGTTCATACTTGTTTTATGTATTCTTTGTTCATACTTGTTTTATGTATTCTTTGTTCATACTTGTTTTATGTATTCTTTGTTCATACTTGTTTATGTATTCTTTGTTCACGCTTGTTTTATGTTTTCTTTGTTCATACTTGTTTTATGTATTCTTTGTTCATACTTGTT
Source organism: Achatina immaculata (assembly GCA_009760885.1). NCBI lineage: Eukaryota > Metazoa > Mollusca > Gastropoda > Stylommatophora > Achatinidae > Lissachatina > Lissachatina immaculata. The sequence continues at coordinate 42,874,707 of CM019702.1, read as the reverse complement.
TTATGTTTTCTTTGTTCATACTTGTTTTATGTTTTCTTTGTTCATACTTGTTTTATGTGTTTATTTTTCAGACTTTTTTGTGTGTTTATTGTTCATATTGTGTTTCTAATCCAAACTTTGTGTTCCACAAGTTCTTACAATTCACAGACTTGTTTGTATTTCAAAAGTTGTAAGCATTAACAATTTTCTGTGGAAAGTTACTGACTTGTAAAAAATATGTTAGTATCCTTTACTAATTTCACTAAAACGCATCAGTTCTGCATCTGTTCTTTACCGTACCCTGTTTGGTGGATCTTTTACCTTACTCCTGAATATTTTCACTTTTTTTCCCCCTTTCCACTTCTGTTGATGACCTTGGCTGTTTCTTTCACTGATCCATCCATGCGTTTCCAGTGAGTTCTATCTAGGGCACTCTGGCTATGTTATCTTGGAATCTTCATAAGTCTGGCTATATTGTCTGGGAACTTTCAGGTCTGCCTATGTTGTCTGGGAACTTTCAGGTCTGGCTATGTTGTCTGGGAACTTTCAAGTCTGTCTATGTTGTCTGGGAACTTCCAGGCCTGCCTATGTTGTTTGGGAACTTTCAGGTCTGTCTATGTTGCCTGGGAACTTTCAAGTCTGTCTATGTTGTCTGGGAACTTTCAGGTCTGTCTATGTTGCCCGGGAACTTTCAAGTCTGTCTATGTTGTCTGGGAACCTTCAGGTCTGTCTATGTTGTCTAATAACTTTCAGGTCTGTCTATGTTGCCTGGGAACCTTCAGGTCTGTCTATGTTGTCTAAGAACCTTCAGGTCTGTCTATGTTGTCTAAGAACTTTCAGGTCTGTCTATGTTGCCTGGGAACTTTAAGGTCTGCCTATGTTGTCTGGGAATTTTCAGATCTGGCTATGTTGTCTAAGAACTTTCAGGTCTGTCTATGTTGTATGGTAACCTTCAGGTCTGCCTATGTTGTCTGTGTACCTTCAGAAGTCTGTGTCTTCTCCAGTTCCATTTTCATCTTCAGATCTGTTTGTGGATGGCACCTGGTGTATTCTCGCCCACGGGGAAACGTTATTTATTGACCATGACCATCTGATTATTAACTTCCTGTCTTTCACAGCGAAAAAATGTTGAACTTTGGAATGTTATTATTTGTTTTCTCATAAATTGTTCGGTGGTTTGTTTTTTCCTCTTCCGTACTTCAGCCAGGGTTACAGTTCCCAAATCACCGCCTAGCAAATCACATCATAATCTTGGGACAGGAAATAAGCCCTAATTCACATCCTCTGTGTTCCGTTACTGGACAAATGGATAAGACTGATCTGTGACTAATTGGGGATTTGCGAGCACGAATACCTGGTATTAAGCGCCGCCCACATCTGTCGGTCTCTGAGATTCAAACACAACAGCGTCACAGAGAGGCGTAGTAGAAGTCTACCATCTCAGCAATGTCTACAATCTTCAGTCCAAACTACTGTCGACATACTGAGTGTGTTGTAAGAACAAAGTAACTGGGACACAATCAACTATTTTAATAGTCGGTGAACTTGTCAAAAATTTTGTTAAAAAGAGAAGAAAATAAAACACTGACGGAAATTCTGACAGTGAGAAATCGTGACATTTCTGTCACATGGAAATAAAAGGATCCCGACACATTAAATGTCAAACTGGAAATCAAACCAAAATCATTTGTGGAATTTTAGCTTCCTCGTTTGTGGTGGAGCTAACAAAGAATAACGAGTCTTTAAAAAGCGAAGAAGCTAGATAAGGACACCTGGTTAAAATCGCCACCGCCTTCTTCTTCTTCTTCTTCTAGTATCTGCAGCAGACAACTCTCTTTTATTACAGCATCCACCACGAAGATCTTGAAAGTGGAGTAGAGTGGACGCTGAAGTTCCAGAGCGAGTCCTAGAAGCAGAATCAAGAACAAACCACGTCAAGCCCTACTCCGGGTGCCCGTTTCGGAAGTTCATGGAGAGACAAACAGAACCAGAAAAATGTGGGAGAAGATCTTATCTCGGGCGCCCCAAACGACTACGGGCATCTCCCACCCCACCCTTCGTTCCCGATGTCCACTCTCATATTACCTGAATGTCCCAGTGATCTCCTCCAAGAAACGACACAAAGCACCCAGACAACCGACAACCCACCGCCACGTGGGAGAAGCGTTCTGTTTCGCCATCTTGGTTAGGTCATTCACTGCTCGCGGTTTCAACTTTACACATAAAGGTCAACCGTGCACAACGTTCCTGAGCAGTGAGAGCTGGGTGATCAGAGTGGGAGGCTGACATAGTAAGAGCTTTCAGATGCCCAGAAACTCTGCAGCAAGTGTTAGTCACCACCACCACCATCATCATCACGTGCCGTGCCGACGATATGTGTGGCTGGTCACGCTTTTTCTCACTTCTCAATTCTCGATATTTCTCAGTAGCTCATTTGATGAAAATTCTATTAAACACTCCTATCAAACTATCAATTACCTTCTCTCTTGTGCTTCCTCTGTCTCAATTCTCATCTATCATTCTTGTTATGATGTTGTCAAATCTTCATACGATTCTCATAAAATGAATGCTGACTGATGTCTTCATATTACACATTTTTTTTCATTTCTCATTAGTTTTGATATACACTCCTCATTTGTCGTCAAGGCTGTCCACGGCACTGTTTAAATTCTTCTAAACAATCACCTGTCTCTTGCCTCCAGAAGTCTTTGCTCTGATGTGTTTATTAAAGCGCAAGATTCACCTCCATAGAGCCAGCAGGCACTGTATAACGTTTCACAACCTGTTTTTTGGCATCACGTGACGGAAAGGTCACACTGGATGTTTTCTTTGCAAGGTGATATAACTAAACTGGATATCTGTTTTCTCTGCAAGGTGATATAACTAAACTGGATATTTGTTTGTTTGTTTGTTTTTTTTGCAAGGTGATATAACTAAACTGGATATTTGTTTTCTTTGCAAGGTGATATAACTAAACTGAATATCTGTTTTCTCTGCAAGGTGATATAACTAAACTGGATATTTGTTTTCTCTGCAAGGTGATATAACTAAACTGGATATTTATTTTCTTTGCAAGGTGATATAACTAAACTGGGTATTTGTTTTCTTTGCAAGGTGATATAACTAAACTGGATATCTGTTTTCTCTGCAAGGTGATATAACTAAACTGAATATCTGTTTTCTCTGCAAGGTGATATAATTAACCTGGATATCTGTTTTCTCTGCAAGGTGATATAACTAAACTGGATATTTGTTTACTCTGCAAGGTGATATAACTAAACTGGATATCTGTTTTCTTTGCAAGGTGATATAACTAAACTGGATATTTGTTTTCTCTGCAAGGTGATATAACTAAACTGGATATCTGTTTTCTTTGCAAGGTGATATAACTAAACTGGATATTTGTTTTCTCTGCAAGGTGATATAACTAAACTGGATATTTGTTTTCTCTGCAAGGTGATATAACTAAACTGGATATTTGTTTTCTCTGCAAGGTGATAAAACTAAATTAGATATCTGTTTTCTCTGCAAGGTGATATAATTATTTCTAACTTTTTTGGATGCGATCTGTATTAATTCTCCATTGTCTTCTTTTTCTTATCCATAAGAGCTAAAGGAAAGCCCCGTGATGTCATGGGGGGGGGGGAGGGGACCTGGTGTAGGTGTCCATGTTTTCCTTGACCTGTCAGCACACTACAGGGTGATGTGGTCAGCGTGACACCCGCCCGCCTTCCCTCCTCCAGCTCCAGGAGAAGCCAAGTACCAATTTCTACAGTCGGTGGTTCGAACCACAGGCCATGGGAGATTAGTGGACTAACCACTTGGCCACTCAGGTGCCCTTTATTAAATATATATTGTGTGCTATAAACAAAATGTGCAAAAGCTTGTTTGAGAGAAATGAGACTGTTAATAAGAGAAGATAAGTATCTGAACGAGCGCTTTCAAATCTTGGCTTCAATCTTCAAAGGTTATAGAAAAGCGAGGTAGACAGACAGACATGCAGGCAGGCATACAGGCAGGCAAGCAGGCAGATGGACAGACAGACGGGCAGGAAGACAGACAGGCATGCAGGCAGATGGACAGACAGACGGGCAGGAAGACAGACAGACATGCAGGCAGGCATACAGGCAGGCAAGCAGGCAGATGGACAGACAGACGGGCAGGAAGACAGACAGACATGCAGGCTGGCATACAGGCAGGCAGGCAGATAGGCAGACAGGCAGACAGACAGACAGACAGACAGGCAGGTAGGCAGACAGACAGATAGTGAGCACATCCTCATCAACGGTCAAAGCTTCTTCATCCTCCGTCCTTATATTCTTCTCTTTTCAAGTACTCTCCAGCAGATGGTCTTACTCTCTTCTTTATATTTCACTTGTCTTTGTATGTGTGTTTTTTTTTAAAACTTCCCTCCATGTGCATTCTGAGAAAATAACAAATAACGACATGTGACATGCCGGAACAAAAATTCATTTATAGCCTGCATGCGACACAGGAAGATTCACGTGGAGGTGGAAAACCTGTGCACTTAAGGGCAACAGACAACTTGATCCTACTGCTTTTTTTTTTTTAATTTCTGTTTGGGGTGAAAACAAGCAGACATCCCCGGGGTACCAGTGTTTGCTGGGGTACGGAAAACAACATTTTCATGTGACTTAAGATGTCGGAGTCACCATGACTTCGCAATGTTTTCACCGCTGACACAGATCACGGGTTTTATCGCTGTTTATCTGTGGCGATCGAGCAGCGTAAACAATAGCGATATCCCTTCTCGTGCAAAGGTTTTCGGATCAGGGACCTGTTACTACCGTGCTCCCGACACACAAGTGTTGAGGAAATGTTGCCCCAGAAGACGGAATATGTTTGGAGGCAGAGGAACAGCGTGTTACTGTGCTGAATCTGGTCAGAACAGGAGGATCTAGGCAGGCACTGCAGTGAAGATACTGAAACACATGCACCGTATAGAATGGGTTACTGTGGCTGGCCCCAATATCCGGAGTAGACGCCCAACAAAGCTAGCTTCTTCACACAGTTAAAAGAAATGTGGACCACGGCGAGCCATGCCACATACTGTGGACACCAAAGGTGAGGTCGACGATATTCTTGTTTCGCTGGCCCTGGTAACTGCGCGGTGACTTTAGCATAGCCATCATTGTCCCCACACTATATTAATTCATAATAATATAACGCGCCTGTCACTTACATCTTACATCCTTCCTGTGCCGCTAAACGTCACACAGGGCCCGCATGGTTGTTCGCCTAGTTTTCCTGTTTTCGGCGAGCTTTCCAATCTCATCAAGGGATGTTATGTCCACTGAAATGGCCTTCTCTTAACTTCAGAGTTTCACGTGGTCGACCTCTTTTCTTTGGCCTGTTGTGTTCCACTTGATAGCTTGTTTTAGGATTCTCTGATCATTTCTTCTCATCACGTGACCTACATATGTCCATCTCCTTTTCCTGATCACCCATGAGACTGGTTGTTGTTCAGTCATCTGTCTTATCTCTGCGTTGTTCTTGAATTCGTTCCACTTGACGCCGAGTATTTTCCTTAGGCATTTGTTTTCAAAAAAGTCTAATTTCTTGTCTTTTTCTTTAGTTGATTTCCAGCTTTCACATGCATAAATGAGAGTAGATGTTACATTTGAATTGAATAGTCTTAAATTGGATTTTGTGCTTATAACTTTTGAATGCCATATGTTCTCAAGATTCTTGAAGGTCAATGCTGCTTCTGCAATTCTAACTTCCTTTCTGATGTCATCATCCTGGTCTATGTAGCTGCCGAGGTATGCCAATTGGTTAACTTCTTACATTTGTTTTAGATATACTTTACTTCTCATATTTTTTTAGAAGATCTACTTTACTTCTTATATTTTTTAGAAGATCTACTTTACTTTATATATTTTTAGATCTATTTTACTTCTTATATTTTATCAGAAGATCTACTTTACTTCTTATATATATTTTTAGAACGCTACTTCTTATATTTGTTAGTACATGTACCTTACATCTTGTATTTGTTCAAATATATACTTTACATATACTTGTTTGCGATCTCCTCTTGTGTTATATTGCATTTCTTTCTTCTGTAAAACCTCTTTCTGCTTTCGTCCTGAGAATCTTCCTGATTTCAATTTCCATCCCACGCAAAACCGGAGTTTTGTTCTTGTCAGATGTTGCCGCAGTGAGCTGTTGCACGCCATGACATCCAGTGAACTATCACTGAGTGCTTGTAATTATTTACTTTGAAAATATAGTGCCGAATGTCAGTATCTGAATGTCAGTATTTGTTTTTGAACAATTATATCAGTATTTTTCGGATAATCTGTTCCGTAACTGTAGCAATTATCAAATGGTGTTAGTCTGTCGGCATGAATGAAACACTGAGCTCTGTTACAGGGCTCACGGCGGATGAATATATTTTCTAAATATCTTCCGTGGAGCCAGGTCTTTATGTTGTCGGCTCGCCACTGATGTTCTTAGCAAAAAACGTACTTCTTTTTTCCAAAACTTTACAATCTCTCTCTCTCTCTCTCTGAACCTTAAGTGCCCAGGGCACATGGGGCTTCCGCAAGGGTTTTCCACAAATGCCTGTCCTTTGCCTTTTTTTCTGCTCTTGCCCAGGTGTTACTTCACAATGATGAGGTTTAAAAGAAAACAAAAAAGGCAACTTAGAAAACGTCTATAGAAAGTGCAAAACCCCAGAAGATGAAAGAAAAAAATCGCTGGATAAAGATGAGAATCGAACCACAGATGCCCGTAGAGCAAGCCAGACATTAACCACTCGGTTACGATTCATACCTCAGCTTATAACAGCCGACAAGAACATACAGAAAACGTATATTCTGAAGTAGAGTTCCGGGCAGCGCAGTAATATGTTGGTGCCAACTGTCTTCGTGACGCATCCGCCAAGAAATGGATATCATATTGATCTAGCTTGCCAGAAGGCTAACCCCTCTTACCTGAGACGGTAAGGACACATTTCCGAAAGCAAAAACGTGAGTGGTGGATGGGGGAGGGAGGGGGGAGGCTGAATTGGCAGGAAAATGGTACGATCTACAAATCTATAACTGTAATTGCACGTGAAATTCGACATCTCTGTGGGCTTATATTTGCCCATCAATTTGTTGGATGCCCCATCCCACACCTAACCACGCAGCCACATAATACAGGCTGGGAGACTTCAGCTAATAACATACAAGGACGTGCGCAGGACTGTCTCGACTGTCATTACCCGTCTCCAGCGTCTCTCTGCCAAATAAACAGGTCGAGATGGAGGACATAATAGTGGTCCCCTCGACAAGGGCACCAGGGCACTCGACAGCAACACTAGAAACATAACATGAAATGCCTATGGGCATTTTAATTTTCGCTCTTCAGTGTTTTGTTTTTGCTTCTGTCAGGTCTGTTGTAAGCGTCCAATAAGAGCATAGGACAGAAAAATCAGCTCTTATTGACTAACCTATTACGTATCTTGTTTCAAGTTGGCAACCGCCGGGGATTGGACAAAAGACAGCACCTAATGAGAAGGGGCGACGGTGTAACGCACGTGGAAGCCGAAGGTGAAATGATCACTGCTACATTTGAAAGTTCGAGATATACTGCCGGGTAGCAGAAAGTTACCACGTTTGGCTGGCAGTATGCAATATTAAAAAAAAAAAAGTTCTGAGTGCCTGAGAGATAAATGCCCGTCTATAAATTGAAGGATATGTGATATCTTTGCATGAGTAATTATTCACTATCAGTATCTTTTACCACCTGTAACTGATTCTGTTCACGTGTATGGAAGGCACTAGCAGTAGTACAGTTTCGATACTACACAGTTCCATTTTCCCATTTTTATCACTGGTTCTTTTGTGACTGGTTAAATTCTCGGAATGGAACTGAATTTGAATGAACGACAAGTTCTTTCTTGCCATAACCAATCAGGACAAATTCTATACAGCCATATCCAATCACGACATGTTCTTTCCTGCCGTAACCAATCAGGACACATTCTTTTCAGCCATATCCAATCAGGACATGTTCTTTCTTGCCATAACCAATCAGGACACATTCTTTTCAGTCATATCCAATCAGGACATGTTCTTTCTTGCCATAACCAATCAGGACATGTTCTCTCAGACCACAAACGATTCTAAATTCACCGAGGTCAGAACGAGTAAATATTTGTTCCTTGTTTGTGTTGATGAAGTAACTTTTTTGTGTGGAATGGAACCAGTTAACAAGCTTCTCAATTGGTTCCACCCACGTCATGCACATGTTGAACATGTCACACCTGGAAAAGTTTCAGAGCAATAATATCTCTCTCTCTCTCTGAACCTTAACATGGGGCTTCTGCAAGGGTTTTCCACAAATGCCTGTCCTTTGCCTTTTTTTCTGCTCTTGCCCAGGTGAGCCCTCTATTACTCAACATCCTCTCTGTTATTCTTCTCCATGTCTCTTTTGGTCTACCCTTACTTCTGTTCCCCTGTGGTATTCATCTTAGTGCTATCTTTGGTAGTGAGTTGTCAGTCATTCGGAGCACACGTCTTAACCATCGCCAGCGTCTTTCCTCAATAACTGCTGTCAGTGGTTTCATCTGCATTTCTGCCAACACGATGTTATTTCTTATAGTGTTTGGCCAAAATATTTTTCTAATTCTTCGTAAACATTTAGTCTGGAAAGAATTCAGCTTGTTTTTGGTGATTTTCCAGCATTCACATCCGTAGAGAAGTACACTTAAGGTAAAAAGGTAAGATAAAGGTAATCCTGTCATGCCTTAGAGGCACAATAGGGATGTGGTGTTAGTGCCCATATTTTCCACTACTCTTACAGAGTAATAATAACAGCTATGAATTGTTGGGGGAGGGGGTGGGGGGGTGTGTGAAGACAAACTGACCAGTCCCTGATAACTGCAGTTACCTGACCTGTTCAAGCCTCGATACTTCTACAGAAAGTCCGGAACTAGCTGCAGGCAAAGACACGAAACAGCAGGAGACAAAGAAACCAGACCCAGACAATACCATCTGCAGACAAAACTTGACTGCAGACAAAACTTGACTGCAGACACAACTTGACTGCAGACAAAACTTGACTGCAGACAAAACTTGACTGCAGACAAAACTTGACTGCCAAAATAGGATGAATATGTGAGGTAATCAACGTTGACATAAAATGTGAGGAGATGGGAGAGGAAGCTAGTGGTAAAATAAACCAGATAAATAGACAAAGTTTAGGTTTATTTCCTCCCTCTACAATAACTACCACTCACATAACTGCAGCGCCGAAAATAGCACAACTACCAGGACTATACCGGGTATATTGATTTCATTATAAAACACTTTTATTACTACCTGCATGGGCAGGAAAGAAACACCTGGATTTCATCAAACATTAATAACATCGAACACCTGGGAGAAGCGAGCATCGGCACACAAGACGAAGAGTGGGAATCACTTTGGCAAAATTATTTTGCTTTTTTTCTTTGGTGTCAAGAAACACTCTGGCCTATGTTATGAAGGATGGTATATTTTCTGCAAAATTTTTCCGTGCAAAATTACTCTTCCATGCTTCTTTTGCTTATTTTATTTGGAAAAACAAAGGCCGACAACTTTACTGGCTGGGTCAAAAAATAGAGAAGAATTATGAGACTAAACTCGCAAACTTAGAACAGATGGGTGGGGCAAAGGCAAGGAAAAGATGGAGGGGGGGGGGCAATGTAGGAGTGACTTAGTAGAGGTTGGGGCAGATAACTGGAAAGAGAAGCCGGGAACAGGGATAAATGGGGTCATATTATATCTACAGCGATGATCACTGAAGCTTCGAAAGCTAGAGAGAGAGAGAGTGAGAGCACATAGCCCACCAAGCTGGGATACCGTGACAGCACGAATCCAAGGAGCAAGGATAGTGTGACAGTTACTTGGAAATGATAGAGTACAATGTTGCACGGTTACCGTGGAAACATACAAAGAGCTTCAGACAAACATTAAAACAATGACGGCAACTCTAACCACGGACTTCCGTAGTTTATATGGAAGAACACTTTCACAGAAGCAGTCCTGTTGGATAACAATTAGGAATTTCTAATAAACGAACATGGCTCTAATTCTAAATAAACAAATGCAAAACATTATTCTCAATGCACTAGAAAAAATAAGACTTCAAACCTCAACTTGAGTTACACTGTTAACAAAGGCTTCTGTAAGTTCGTCTTTAACTCAGAACATTAACGTAACAATCCATTAACATTAATATAACTCCTACCACTTATCACTAACAAACATCTTCACGCATGCAAGAGACTTCGTGAATAAACTGCAGCTGGAATATCACTGAGGTTAAAAGATAAAAGCACAAAGATAAAACAGAAAACTTATCAGGAAAGAGAAAGACTCCTGCTGAAAGTCTGGACTTGTGAACTGGGAGCTCGTGTCTGCAGTTCCAAGCTGTGAAGACCAAGGACAAGGAGTCGGCGAGGCTGTAGTGAGAGAATCCGGAGAGCTAGACGAGAAAACGTTGAATCAATTAGCGATGATTTTCATGGCAGCTGGCAAGAGATGTGGCGTTGCTGTCCCGGTTTGTCAGACTCTGTCAGCTCATTCTGAACCTTGGTTAGCGCAAGCCACAAGCCCCAATCTCTTTTATACTCCACCAGAATCTTCCACTTCCATATTTACATACTACGTTAAAATGTCTGTCTGTCTGTGTCTGTCTGTCGTACTCGTATTGTCTTCATTCCAGCTACTGTATTGTTATTACTGAAGCAATACAACAAGTGAAAATTCTGAATACATTTAAAAACAATACACTCCTTTCTGCTCTTTAACGAAATGACACTGACTGACAGTAGAACTGACGGTACAGTTGTCTGGGCCGGCAGTTCAGAGCTGACCATGAACTTATCCAACCTCTCCAACGGTGCTCTCTGTTACAGACCCAGCCAGGCTAACGCGACAGGGCCCCCCGGCACGCCATGGTGGTGAAGCCTGTCACAGTCTGGACTTAGTGGCCCCATTCCGGATCTTCAAGCTAACTACTGTAACCCACTCTCTGTCCGACACGACGACCGTGCTCTAGCATCTTCACGACAGCGGATACTAAGAACATCGAGTAGCAGTTCCAGGGAGATAAGGCAACATAACCATAATATTATAAACAGGTAAGGCAACAAAGCCATACGACTATAAATAGATATGGTAACATATCCGTAGGATTATAAACAGATACGCCAACAAAACATAATATTATAAACAGATAAGGCAATATAACCATACTATTATAAACAGATATGGTAACAAAACCACAAGATTATACACATATATAAGGCAACATAACCATAAGACTATAAACAGATGCGGCAAAATAACCATAAGGTTATAAACAGGTACGGCAACATAATCATAAGATTATAAACAGATATGGCAAGATAAACAAAATATTATGCACAGATAAGGTAATATAACCACAGAGTCTGCACAGATAAATTAACATAACCATAAGATTAAAAACAGATAAGGCAGCATAACTATAATATAATAAACAGATAAGGCAACATTAATACGATAAACAGATATGGCAACATTACCATAAGATTATAAACAGATAACGCAACAGAAACATAAGATTATAAACATATACGGCAACATAAACATACTATTATAAACAGATAAAACAACATAACAATAAGTTTATAAAAGATAAGGTAACATAATCATAACATTATAAACAGGTATGGCAACATAACCATAATACTATAAACAGATAAGGTGACATAACCATAACATTATAAACAGATATGGCAACATAACCATAGGATAATAAACGGATGACGAAGCATGATCATAACATGATAAACAGATTATGTAACATAATCATAACATGATAAACAAACGATGTAACATATCCACAAGATGATAAAGAATAATAACCCTGTAATGTCTCCTGGACGAACATGACACCGGGCAGAGCACGAGACACTAACAAGCAACAGACAGCGCTGAGCTGAACTACAGAGTGAGTACATCCTCCGCCTTTTGTTCAGTGACGGAAGTTAAAAATCATTGTAGAAACAGAAATGAAACTGATTTTAAAACACACACACACACACACAGAGAGAGAGAGAGAGAGAGAGAGTGGGTGTTAAAAACTGTTCCTAATTAGAAAAAAAAACCCAGTTAAAACGCACCTTGTTAGACAGAAAGCAGAAATCTATACTTTTATGAAAGAAAATCTATATTTATAAGAAAGAAACATGAAAGAATACTTTCAACACCAGAAACATAAAGAAATAATACGCTTTTAAAAATACTCCGGTGTGAACTCAAGACAGAACCTATGCAGCTTTCATTATTAATATAATGATATAAAGTGTCTTTAACAACGGAATTAACACTTTTGTGGACGGGGAAGAAGTGAAGGGAAAACAAAGAGATTAAAATAAATGAGAATAATGAGGATAAGTGGATAAACGGATCTTGATGATCATGATACTTTGTTTTTCTAAATCTTTCTTTCACAGCTTTCTCATTCTAATCTTGTGTCCAAGTTCCATTTAACAAACCTTTCTTCCAAAGCTTTCTCATTCTAATCTTGTGTCCACGTTCTATTTAACAAATCTTTCTTTCACAGCTTTCTCATTCTAATCTTGTGTCAAAGTTCTATTTAACAAATCTTTCTTTCAACGCTTTCTCATTCTAATCTTCTGTCCAAGTTCTATTTCCCAAGCGCTTATGTCAAAATAACCATTGGCTAGTAACTCACTTAAATGAATGATAAACTCACTTCGCCTGATGATAGGTTAATGAATTACATTTCTATACACATTTTGCATAACAACTATAATGAAAGGAGGTGCAGAAAAGAGCATACACAAGGTACTGGATGGTTTATTTATCAGGTAGATTTTCAGCCATCAGTCTGTTCTAAAACTTCACAGATAATGCCGAGAGTGACAGAGAGAAATATACCGATAAGTACAAGGTATATCTCTGCTTGAAGAATTCACAAAACAAGCAGGCGCAAGGACATTTCTTACGTAGGTCATGGGCATTTGTTTTACAGACCATGGACATTTGTTATACACATTATGGACATTTGTTACACTGATTAGGGACATTTGTTACACAGGCCATGAATACGTCTTATACAGGCCATGGACATTTGTTATACAGACCATGAACATTTGTTATAGAGACCATGAACATTTATTATACAGGTCATGGACATTTGTTATACAGGCCATGAACATTTGTTATACAGGCCATGGACATTTGCTATACAGGCCATGGACATATGTTATACACATCATGAACATTTGTTATACAGGCCATGAGCATTTGTTATACAGGCCATGGATATTTGTTATGCAGGCCATGGTCATTTGTTATACAGGCCATAGAGATTTGTTATACATGCCATGGACATTTGTTATACAGGCCATAGACATTTGTTATACAGATCATGAGAACTTATACAGATCATGAGAACTTATACAGATCATGAGAACTTATACAGATCATGAGAACTTATACAGATCATGAGAACTTATACAGATCATGAGAACTTATACAGATCATGAGAACTTATACAGATCATGAGAACTTATACAGATCATGAGAACTTATACAGATCATGAGAACTTATACAGATCATGAGAACTTATACAGATCATGAGAACTTATACAGATCATGAGAACTTATACAGATCATGAGAACTTATACAGATCATGAGAACTTATACAGATCATGGACGATGCAAAAAGTTTTTTTTAATTGCTGTTGTAAATATAAGAGCACAGACATCTACTGTGTCCCAACACTGACTGTGTTTCTAAACAGTTGGTAGATAAGACATTCTGGTGCGTTGTCCAAGGGCGTTTTTTTTTTTTCTTTTCCAAAATGAAAGTTGGCAAATCTTAAAACTCGCCATGTTTGTTGGCATGCCAGTCAGCATGAAGATAGAGCGGTGGACAGTTCCTCTGGGGCCAGCGCTGTTCAAACAATCTCAAAATTGGGTCTGACTGTTTGCGTTTTTCGATTAGATAAAACTTTACAGGACTGAAGGCAGGGCAGTAACCGAGCTGACAGGAATGAACTGTTAACTACAGGCACTAGAGAAACTGAAACAAGCCAAATTTACCATAGGACGAGGAGCATTCCAGTTGTATTCCCTTCTGAAATAGGAATAACAGAAGTTTTTAGAGCGTACAGACTAGCAAAGCGTCTTTCGGCAATCTGTGCTGAAACATACAGGCAAGGCTTCTGCTGAAAGAAGTGGGTCAGATGAACCCTGTGAAAAGCCTCAGCGGCACAAAAGATAGATCCTGGGATTTACAAATCTTTCTGTTGGGAGATCTTTTAAAAGGACGGTTTCAACGCCACAAATGGGACGACCGGGTGGGCGTCTGGCCAGACTCTAGGTCACGCTAACTCTTGACTGCGTCTCCTCATGGCTGCCAATGTCAGACAGGATTATATGCTCCTGCCACTCGAAGACTCTCAGCGTGGTACCCATTGTGAAACACGATCTGTCTGTCTCGGCACAATTTCTGAACTGAATTAAACATGAACAAGAAAGTAAAATATACGTGAAAAACACTTCGAATTCAGCAGACAAAAATATCCAAAGCATGCTTTAACTTCTGTGCTAAATGACTCCATTATTAAGTGTATCGTGTAACGAAGTGCCTTGTACTACATGCAAGAATCTAATTTATCCTGACAGAAGGCACTAAGATTTTGTTTATATAAGAATGCATGAAGGAACACACGCCAGGTCAGTCTGACAATCTAATCAAATACTACAACATACACCCGGAAAGTGTGAAAGTCTAGTCAAATCCTACAACATACATTCAGAAAGTGTGAAATCCTACAACATACATTCAGAAAGTGTGAAATCCTACAACATACATTCAGAAAGTGTGAAATCCTACAACATACACCCAGAAAGTGTGAAATCCTACAACATACACTCGGAAAGTGTGAAATCCTACAACATACACTCGGAAAGTGTGAAAGTCTCATCAAATCCTACAACATACATCCGGAAAGCGTGAAGGTCTCATCTAATCCTACAACATACATCCGGAAAGTGTGAAGGTCTCATCTAATCCTACAACATACATCCGGAAAGCGTGAAGGTCTCATCTAATCCTACAACATACACCCAGAAAGTGTGAAATCCTACAACATACACTCGGAAAGTGTGAAATCCTACAACATACACTCGGAAAGTGTGAAAGTCTCATCAAATCCTACAACATACATCCGGAAAGCGTGAAGGTCTCATCTAATCCTACAACATACACCCAGAAAGTGTGAAATCCTACAACATACATCCGGAAAGTGTGAAAGTCTCATCAAATCCTACAACATACATCCGGAAAGCGTGAAGGTCTCATCTAATCCTACAACATACACCCAGAAAGTGTGAAATCCTACAACATACACTCGGAAAGTGTGAAATCCTACAACATACACTCGGAAAGTGTGAAAGTCTCATCAAATCCTACAACATACATCCGGAAAGCGTGAAGGTCTCATCTAATCCTACAACATACACTCGGAAAGTGTGAAAGTCTCATCAAATCCTACAACATACATCCGGAAAGCGTGAAGGTCTCATCTAATCCTACAAAAGACACTAAGGAAACCTCATCAAATCCTACAAAAGACATTAAGAAAAACTCACGAAATCCTACAAAAGACATTAAGAAAATCTCACCAAATCCTACACACACAAAAAAACATTAAGAAAATCTCACCAAATCCTACATACAAAAAAAAAACATTAAGAAAATCTCACCAAATCCTACCAAAAAAAAATAACAAAATCTCACCAAATCATACAAAAGACAATAAGAAAATCTCATCAAATCCTACAAAAGACAATAAGAAAATCTCATCAAATCCTACAAAAGACAATAAGAAAATCTTGTCAAATCCTACAAAAGACAATAAGAAAATCTTGTCAAATCCTACAAAAGACAATAAGAAAATCTCATCAAATCCTACAAAAGACAATAAGAAAATCTCATCAAATCCTACAAAAGACAATAAGAAAATCTCATCAAATCCTACAAAAGACAATAAGAAAATCTCATCAAATCCTACAAAAGAAAAATAAGAAAATCTGATCAAATCCTACAAAAGACAATAAGAAAATCTCATCAAATCCTACAAAAGACATTACGAAAATCTGATCAAATCCTACAAAAGACAATAAGAAAATCTGATCAAATCCTACAAAAGACAATAAGAAAATCTCATCAAATCCTACAAAAGACATTAAGAAAATCTTGTCAAATCCTGCAAAAGACACTAAGAAAATATTTTTTATCCTGTAAAAGAAACTAAAGAAAACCTCACCAAATCCTGCAAAAGACACTAGGAAAATCTGATCAAAATCTACAAACAAAAGAAAAAAAGACACTAAGAAAATCTGATCAAAATCTACAAAGAAAAAGATACTAAGAAAATCTCACAGACCCACACTTCCAAAAAGGTGAAAGCTAAGATCATGATAAAGCAGCTACTGGAACCGATAGATTCAGGGTCACCTGAAGGAACGGTCACACAAGACGACCATTACACCTGCATGTACACAAGCAAAGGCAATTATATATTAGAGTGACGGCACACTTGTCTGGGCCAGCGAATCACTGCTGGCCAAGACCCTGTCCCATCTCCTAGTTGCTGCCCCCCCCCCCCCCCCCCCCCAGCAAGACAGAGATTGATCCCACTGCAATCACATATTCCACCTTTTCCCGGCTAGATTACCACCCTCTCCCCTTTCTGCGCGTCCCCCCTCTCCCCGCCCCCACCTCACCCCTTTATGACCCACCTGTCACACATTATAAGTCTCCATTGAAACATTCTCAACACTCCACCATGCGCATTTCTGAACACAGCCTCTTACAAGTCACAGCTAAGTGCTCCATTTATTTTATTTGTTCTATTTTTTCCATTCCTACTTTTTACACAGCATTCACTTGAATTCATATTTTATCTTCTTTCTCTATTTCTTTGACCTGTATGTTTTTGTATGATTAAGGTTCACTCCTTAAGTAATAAAGCTGTTCCTATGTTTTTCCGAGTTTATACATTTTGTTATCACAGCTTTACTGCAGTGGCTTCGTGTATATACAGCTGTACGTAGTTGTGTATACTTATACATTAATTATAATTATATTGAAGTTTACTAAGAAGCGCTGCACCGTATCCTTCTTTTTAGCTCCACCAACGTTCAGCATATGTCGCCACGTGATTCAACACCTTCACAGCATCAACTGCAGATTTTCAACTCCAGGAAGATAGAACAAGACAAACAAGACCAAGATTTTTATACTTAGAAACTGATAATAATGTGAATTTGTTCACGAGTGCTGCAACAATGATGATAATGAAAGGGATAGTAAAGATTCACTGTTTTTAACCGTTGATTGCTGAACACATTTTACCGTTGATTACCAAACACATTTTACCGTTGATTACCAAACACATTTTACCGTTGATTACCAAACACATTTTACCGTTGATTACCAAACACATTTTACCGCTGATTACCAAACACATTTTACCGTTGATTACCAAACACATTTTACCGCTGATTACCAAACACATTTTACCGTTGATTACTAAACACATTTTACCGTTGATTGCTGAACACATTTTACAGCTGATTACCAAACACATTTTACCGTTGATTACCAAACACATTTTACCGTTGATTAACAAACACATTTTACCGTTGATTACAGAATACACATTATCGTTGATAAGGATGACGAAAACAGAATCGCTATAATTCCCTTCAACATGTTACAACAATGACAAACTGTTTTACGAACATGTTACAACAATGACAAACTGTTTTACGAACATGTTACAACAATGACAAACTGTTTTACGAACATGTTACAACAATGACAAACTGTTTTACGAACATGTTACAACAATGACAAACTGTTTTACGAACATGTTACAACAATGACAAACTGTTTTACGAACATGTTACAACAATGACAAACTGTTTTATGAACATGTTACAACAATGACAAACTGTTTTACGAACATGTTACAACAATGACAAACTGTTTTACGAACTTGTTACAACAATGACAAACTATTTTTCGAACATGTTACAACAATGACAAACTATTTTTCGAACATGTTACAACAATGACAAACTATTTTTCGAACATGTTACAACAATGACAAACTGTTTTACGAACTTGTTACAACAATGACAAACTGTTCTACGAAAAGTATGCGGGCAGAGATAGTAGCTTTTGTGTCAAATGTGACAAACTTCAGTGGTTCAACACCTCACTTCACTTCCACCAAGAGCCACCTGGAAACCAAAGTGTCACAACAGCCTCATCAATGGGGCAGGATTCGTCTGGCCGAGTTTAGCAAGAGTTTTGACATGGTAGTTTAACGTGTGGTTCAAGAACATTTTCTTGGTAAAGTCCAGGATATGAGAAGCTTAGAACATCATCATCTTCACCTGCTACATCATCTTCATTATCCACAACCTCCAACATCACTATCATCATAAAAGTATCACCTACAACATCAGCATCATTATAAAAGTATCACCTATAACATAAACATCACTATCATCATAAAAGTATCACCTACAACATCAGCATCATTATAAAAGTATCACCTATAACATAAACATCACTATTATCATAAAAGTATCACCTACAACATCAGCATCATTATAAATGATCACTTATAACATCAACATCACTATCATCATAAAAGTGTCACCTACAACATCAACATCACTATCATAAAAGTATCACTTACAACATCAACATCACTACTATCATAAAAGTATCACCTACAATATCAATATCATCATAAAAGTATCACTTACAACATCAGCATCACTATCATCATAAAAGTGTCACCTACAACAGCAACATCACTATCATCATAAAAGTGTCACCTATAACATCAACATCACTATCATAAAAGTATCACCTACAACATCAGCATCATTATAAAAGTATCACCTATAACATCAACATCACTATCATCATAAAAGTGTCACCTACAACATCAACATCACTATCATAAAAGTATCACGTACAACATCAACATCACTACTATCATAAAAGTATCACCTACAATATCAATATCATCATAAAAGCATCACTTACAACATCAGCATCACTATCATCATAAAAGTGTCACCTACATCAACATCACTATCATAAAAGTATCACCTACAACTTCAACATCACTATCATAAAAGTATCACATACAACATCAACATCACTATCATAAAAGTATCACCTACAACATCACCTCTATCATAAAAGTATCACCTACAACATCACCTCTATCATAAAAGTATCACCTACAATATCAACATCACTACCATCATAAAAGTATCAACTATAACATCAACATCACTATCTTCATTACTAAACTGAGGGCAAAGAGTTAGCTTGCACAAATGAGAGAAGATCTATAACAAGAAACTACATAAACAAGCAAAGACCAGAGAAAATTTCCTGCCAAGAACAAACGTCGATGTCAGAATCATCATCACCATCATCATCATCATTACGACGCAAGTAACAAACACAGCAACAAGTTGGGTCGCACAAAGAAAGATCTAGACAAGTCTATTTATAGCCAGATACACTTGGACAGGAAGACCGGAGAGTGCCTGCAGGTACAGAGCAAAGTCGACAGAAACATGGCCGAACTTATCCACACTGGCGTACTGCAGCAACCTTCACGACCCAATTATCCCACCCACCCCTGTCCCTATTTGGCTTTTCAGTCCCTTTTCTTCCTCTTTTCAATTCTTTCCTTCAACTCCCCCCCACCCCCACCCCCACCCCGCCAGTAGACCAGCATTCAGTACATGCGGTGCTATCGACCGGACGCAAGCAGAAACCGACTATGTTACATGACTACAGAGAAGCCATGTAATGCGCTTTCGCAGCGATAATCCGATATTGTGGTCTGGGTAACAGCTTGGTCAGGCACAACACATTATCGCCACAAAAATACGTACAATAAAAAAAAGTCCCCCCCCCCCCCCAGCTCTTTTATTCTTTTTACTCAGTAAGGGGGGTGGGGGGCAGCCGGCTTGGACACACAAAGACCCCGGGGCTGGTCCGCTTTCTTTCCAAGTATAACTGGATAACACACACGTAAGATTTCGTGATCCCAGAGCTAAATAGTGAAGGATGAACCGCGAGTAATGGCGAGATCAATACGCGCACTAAGTTCTCTGATGAATATACAACATGTGCATTATTCTTGTTGGTAGGTTTCGCTGGTTTCAAGACCAGGCAAGATGGTGTATATATTTCAATATTACATTAAAAGATATTTAGAAGAAAAGATATGTGTGCTGTGCTAGACGATCCAGCAAACAAGAGATGGCTTACACTCTAACCTGCCAGCTCCTGGCTCTTCTAGAATATAAGTGAAGTGGTTCTCAAGCTGACGAAGGGCCTGGGGCTTGGCATAGCTCTCACGGTGGTGAATGTACTTACAAAACAACAGCTTGAATTCGGGCTGATTCTTCCAAAAAAAAAATCCAACGTCACCGTTCTTTGTCTGACACAATCTTTACAGAGCCTCCCAAAGTGGACAATAGGGGTGAGGGGTGGGGGTGGGGATATCAGAACTCAACGAAGAAAAATGCTATGGGGTGGGGGGAGGCGCAGGGGATGTGGGCTGGGAGGCAAAAGGTCGGGAGACGAAAAAGTCTGGGAACCACTGATTTTAAGATAATTACAACGTCAGTACAGACAACACAAGCTTCAGCAATATCTAAGACAAAACTGAATATGAAAACACATGCAGACAATACGTATAACTTTGAAGAGTTTGGAGTTTTAAAAGTCCAAACCAGCGCTTGCTAACTTGTGCTCCACGGATCGGTAAATGGATTGCTTTGATTAAAAAGAAAAAAAGACAATAATGTGGATTCCTTTATCTTTAATAAGGAGTCCACGACTGTTCTAGGCCTGAAAGGGGGTTCATAGCTGTTCTCAGGCCTGAAAGGGGGTTCACAACTTTTCTCGGGCCTGAAAGGGGGTTCACAACTTTTCTCGGGCCTGAAAGGGGGTTCACAACTTTTCTCGGGCCTGAAAGGGGTTCACAACTTTTCTCGGGCCTGAAAGGGGCTTCATAGCTGTTCTCAGGCCTGAAAGGGGGTTCATAGCTGTTCTCAGGTCTGAAAGGGGGTTCATAGCTGCTCTCAGACCGGGAAGGGGGTTCATAACTGTTCTCAGGCCGGAAAAATGGTTCATAGCTGTTCTCAGGCCTGAAAGGGGGTTCATAGCTGCTCTCAGGCCGGGAAGGGGGTTCATAACTGTTCTCAGGCCAGAAAAAGGGTTCATAGCTGCTCTCAGGCCGGAAAGAGGGTTCATAGCTGTTCTCAGGCCGGAAAGGGGGTTCAAAGCTGTTCTCAGGCCGGAAAGGGGGTTCAAAGCTGCTCTGAGACAGGAAAGAGGGATGGGGGTCCATGGCCAGTAAAAAGTTAAGAACCACTGGGTTGACATGCCCAATAAAAAGTTAAGAACCACTTGCTTGAAAGCTCATCTAATTGAGACGATTGTCTGTGCAGATCTCACGAGTTGAGCTGTTCTCATAAAAAGAATGACCCTTTAACTTCTAACCAGAAATCGTAACTGCCAGAACGCAGCACTTAGCACCCCAAGCTAACCAGCTGGTAACCACAAAAGTTACAAACCAGCAACCACATAACTGTGGTGTACACGTAACCTTACAAAATGGTGGTGCTAGAAATGGGCGAGAGAAGGTACTCCGGATTCAAAGAATCGACTTGGAACGTTTCTGTGTGTTTCTCCTGTCAGAGTCGTTGACCCGGCTCCCGAGCCCGCATGTAATATAAGGTTACACCAGGCAAAGCAAAGATCATGCGGACCAGGTTAGCGAAGCCTGCAGCGGGCCGGCCTGTAGGTTACTATTAAGTCAGTACACGGTCGAACACCACATCTTTCACGCAGACACCAGTGTATGCACAGATGTAGGTAGGGGGAAGTGGAATGGACTCGTCCAAGCAGACAGACAGCTCAGGCTAACGGGCGGGAGTCACACGAGGACAGCGAGGCCAAGCCAGGCCAGGCCTAGGACTATAGCCCAGTGACCCAGATACGAGCCTGGCCATTGTTATCCTCTGCAAAGTTAAAACTGGCTTGGCAAGTCCTGGCTACAAACCTGACCACTAAAACCCGAAGCAGTAACCAAGTATAAACAAGGCATGACGGGAATGGAGGCCGACCTTTCTGGTTTCTTCTAACAAAATAAAAACAAGAAAGTTTTAGTAATTCGTGAGAAACTTTCCTAAGCGGAATCAATTCGGCTGCTGCTTTGACAGAATCACACGACAGAATCAACGAGATTCAATGACGACATTTATGACAATGAAATGCCCTGAATAGGATGAAACATTCATTTAAAAAATCACAGCATAAACATTACATAAATCTAATTACATAAATCTAAGTCAAGAATGGAGTTGAGTTTAAGTACTTCGTTTTATCAGAAAGAGAATAACAAGATCTTATCAGGAAAAAAAAAACGTACACATAAATATGCTGTTACTAATGTGTATTCCAAAAATATATGCGTTTTATTTTTGCGTGAAGATATTTTTTTTTTACTTCATGCACTGACAGTCGTTGGCGTAGTGCACCCTGCTGTACCTGTCCCTGCATGAATTATCCGGATTCAGAGGAATGTCCTTCACACGAGGTTTTTATTGTTAGATCTTCATCCTCCTCCTCCTCTTCTTCTTCTTCTTCTAATGTTAACCATAACTTGGTATGGATCAATGCCGATTGTATTAAACTGAAAAGGAGTAGTAGTAGTAATAGTAGTAGTAGTAATCGTAGTAATAGTAGTAGTAGTAATAGTAGTAGTAGTAGTAGTAGTAGTACTAGTAGTAGTAGTACTAGTAGTAGCGGTGGTAGCAGTAGTAGTATTAGTAGTAATAGTAGTAACAGTAGTAGTAGCACCAGCAGCAGCAGTAGTAGTAGTAGTAGTAATAGTAGTAGTAACAGCAGTAGTAGTAGTAGCAGTAGTAGTAGTAGTAATAGTAGTAGTAGTAGTAGTAGTAGTAGTAGTAATAGTAGTAGTAGTAGTAGTAGTAGTAATAGTAGTAGTAACAGCAGTAGTAGTAGTAGCAGTAGTAGTAGTAGTAATAGTAGTAGTAACAGCAGTAGTAGTAGCAGTAGTAGTAGTAGTAGTAGAACAGTACTAGTAGTAGTAATAGCAGCAGTAGTAGCAGTAGCAGTAGCAGTAGTAGTAGTAGTAGTAGCAGTAGTAGAAGTAGTAGTAGTAGTGGTAGTAGCAGAAGTAGTAGTAGTAGCAGTACTAGTAGTAGTAATAGTAGCAGTAGTAGTAGTAGTGGTAGTAGCAGCAGTAGTAGTAGTAGCAGTACTAGTAGTAGTAATAGTAGCAGTAGTAGTAGTAGTGGTAGTAGCAGCAGTAGTAGTAGTAGCAGTACTAGTAGTAGTAATAATAGCAGTAGTAGTAGTAGTAGCAGCAGTAGTAGTAGTAGCAGTACTAGTAGTAGTAATAGTAGTAGTAGTAACAGTAACAGTAATAGTAGTAGTAGTAGTAGTAATAGCAGTAGTGGTAGTAGCACTAGTAGCAGTAGCAGTGGTAGTAGTATTAGTAACAGTAGCAGTAGTGGTAGTAGCAGTAGTAGCAGTAGTGGTAGTAGTAGTATTAGTAACAGTAGCAGTAGTGGTAGTAGCACTAGTAGCAGTAGCAGTGGTAGTAGTATTAGTAACAGTAGCAGTAGTGGTAGTAGCAGTAGTAGTAGTAGCAGTAGTGGTAGTAGCACTAGTGGCAGTAGCAGTGGTAGTAGTATTAGTAACAGTAGCAGTAGTGGTAGTAGCAGTAGTAGTAGTAGCAGTAGTGGTAGTAGCACTAGTGGCAGTAGCAGTGGTAGTAGTATTAGTAACAGTAGCAGTAGTGGTAGTAGCAGTAGTGGTAGTAGCACTAGTAGCAGTAGCAGTGGTAGTAGTATTAGTAACAGTAGCAGTAGTGATAGTAGTAGCAGCGCAGTAATAGTAGTAGTAGTAGTAGCAGTAGTAGTAGTAGTAGTAGTAGCAGTAGTAGTAGTAGCAGTAGTAGTAGTAGTAGTAGTAGTAGTAGTAGTAGTAGCAGTAGTAATAGTAGCAGTAGTAGCAGTAGCAGTGGTAGTAGTATTAGTAACAGTAGCAGTAGTGATAGTAGTAGCAGCGCAGTAATAGTAGTAGTAGTAGTAGTAGCAGTAGTAGTAGTAGTAGTAGTAGTAGTAGGAGGAGGAGGAGGAGGAGGAGCAGCAGCAGCAGTAGTAGTAGTAGTAGTAGAGTAATAAAGAAGAAACATGAATTTTTTTAGCAGTTTCACTAAAATTTTTCATGAATCAAACACTGAAACTCTCCGATGCTGAAAACACCTATAGCATACCTGGCCAAGTTAGTGGTCGATCGTCAGGTAAAATATTCGCTGACCAACTAGGTGAGGCTGGCCTAGATTTCTTAAAAGGGCAGGAGATAATTGGGTCACGAGCAGGAATATCTGAGTTGCTTGACCGCATACTTGCCGGCAGAACTGTGTGAGAGTAAAACTGGCCATGATAACACGAGATTACGTTTGTCACTTCTGTCACTTCTATCATTTGTTCTTGTTGTCTGTATGAAATAATGTACTCTTCATTTTAGTCTGCCTGGCCTTGCTGCTTGCTGATCTCTGTGTAGCAATATATCTCTCTGTTTTGAGTTTTTTTTTTTCTGACAAGGAATACGACGATAAAGTGAAACATTCGAAAATAGGTAGACAGACAGACATAAAGGTTTGGTGGTTGACACAACATAGTCTAGGCTTAGACATAAAGGTTATGGGGACGATACAACATAGTCTAGGCTTAGACATAAAGGTTATGGGGACGATACAACATAGTCTAGGCTTAGACATAAAGGTTATGGGGACGATACAACATAGTCTAGGCTTAGACATAAAGGTTATGGGGACGATACAACATAGTCTAGGCTTAGACATAAAGGTTATGGGGACGATACAACATAGTCTAGGCTTAGACATAAAGGTTATGGGGACGATACAACATAGTCTAGGCTTAGACATAAAGGTTATGGGGACGATACAACATAGTCTAGGCTTGGACATAAAGGTTATGGGGACGACATAACATAGTCTAGGCTTGGACATAAAGGTTATGGGGACGACATAACATAGTTTAGGCTTGGACATAAAGGTTATAGGGACGACACAACATAGTTTAGGCTTGGACACAAAGGTTATGGGGACGACATAACATAGTTTAGGTTTGGACACAAAGGTTATGGGGACGACACAACATAGTCCAGGCTTGGACACAAAGGTTATGGGGACGACATAACATAGTTTAGGCTTTGACATAAAGGTTTGGTGGTCGATACAACACAGTCTAGATATGGACACCAACGTATGCTGCACTGCACAGAATGCTCCTGGCGGCTTAAGCACAGCATTATAACGAAACTGAGGGGTGGACAGAGTTGAGATCCACTTTTACGACCACGTTCTTGAGCTTCTGATGGCACTTTTCGTCCTGAAAGACAGACCTGCCGCTGGTAGACGTCTGAAGAGCTTGCCTAGCAGCTTCATCTCTCGTGACTCATGACGACCACCCTCTCACGGCCACTTATCCAGATCTTACACCAGCTTAGTTTATCATTAAGCTCAGAACTGACGCATACAGATCAGCACCTGCTAACTAACTCACTTTCCCTCTAACCATCGCCTCATTCTCGCCATTGTAGCGTGAGCTGTACACAGACCAACAAGCCACTTGTGCGCCATATCACAGAACACCATCTCTGGTGTGAATCGATTTGACTATTATTTTCATAAAACATCAACAACTACTATTTATTCGTCAAGCTAATTCACCTGGTTGTCGCATTCATACACCTGCATGATTCACAACTATATAATGTCTCACCCCCCCCCCCCCAAACCACGCATCTTTTCAATTCAGAGACATACAAACACACATACACACCTTCTCTTCCTCACAACAGCACTTACACTAGTATAAACTCTCACAGTAACATATATTATGTGGTACTGTCACGTCTGTAACATAGTGTATGTTCTACCTTCATTATGTCTGTAACTTAATATATGTTCTCCCTTCATAATTTTTGTAACACAATATATGTCCTGCTTCATAATGTCTGTGACACAATACATGTTTTCCTTTCAAAATGTTTGTAACACAATGTTTTCCCTTCATAATGTATGTAACACAAGATATGTTTTCCCTTTATCATGTTTGTAACACAATACATGTTTTCTCTTCGAAATGTTTGCAACACAACATATATTTATACTTTCTCCTCATAATGTCTGTAGCACAACATATGTTCTTCTTTTATTAATGTTGGTTCTGGTTAACGGAGCAGACTTTCTTATCAGGTCAAATATTTTCCAACTCTCTCTCTCTCTCTCTCTCTCTCTCTCTCTCTCTCTCTCAAAGTGCATGTTTAAGTATTATATCTATGACCTGCTGTGACGAGGGAGTGTAAAAAGAAAAAAAAATTAACCATAAATCAAGGGACGTAACTACTGGAAAATAAATGACAAGACTTTCTGACTCGCCCTATTATAACACTCGCTCATGCTACCATTCTTCATCTTCTTCTTCGCTCCACCATCAACCTCAAAAAACGCGGGGTTAAAGAGAAAAACAACAACAACCTTTATCCAACATAAAACAAACAGGAGAGCTGCAGAGAAGGTGGAAGACTTGTAGTTTATGATTCAGTGTCGTGGGATAAGTGCTAGGAGAGTACATCTTACTAAAAATCTGACTTCATGGCCTTAACAGTTTCCATACCAACCCAGCCCATCGTTTAGTTATGGCCAGGTCACCTAACTTAAAGAAACACACACATACACACTGTATATATATATATATATATATATATATATATATATATCTGAACCTTAAGTGCCCAGGGCACATGGGGCTTCTGCATATACATACTGCACATAATTTAGGAAGATAGTAAATTGTTCTATTATGTTCTGCCAGTGCTGATGTTCTCGGTACAGTATGTGTACAACCGCTAGAGAAAATACAACGATTATTTCACGTAAGAACAGGCGCTGGCTGTGTCTATGACTATCGCTGTACTTCTAGAGCGGGCAGAACAAGAAACGAAACAAAACTAAAAATAATGGACTGGTCACGTGTTCTTGCAAGAACACCAAACACATTTGTCGGACCAACCATAAGATGGATACCTACTGGAAATAGACTTATAAAAGATAACATGAAATAGACTGATCTAAGATAACATGAAATAGACTGACATAAGATAACATGAAATAGACTGACCAAAGACAATATGAAATAAACTAACAAAAGATAACATCAACAACAACTGTGGGACTCTAGGTGGACAGCAAGCAATGTAACTGAAGGAGTCTAGGTGAACAGCAAGCAATGTAACTGAAGGAGTCTAGGTGAACAGCAAGCAATGTAACTGAAGGAATCTAGGTGAACAGCAAGCAATGTAACTGAAGGAGTCTAGGTGGACAGCAAGCAATGTAACTGAAGGAGTCTAGGTGGACAGCAAGCAATGTAACCGAAGGAGTCTAGGTGGACAGCAAGCAATGTAACTGAAGGAGTCTAGGTGGACAGCAAGCAATGTAACTGTAGGACTAAACATAGGATGGCTGTAGAATGCGAGAGATGGGGAGAACTTGTTACTGTCACGCCAGTCATGACAAAAGAAGAAGAAGAAGAAGAAGAAGGCTGAGGAGGAGCAGCAGAAAAAGAAAAAGAAGAAGAAGAAGCAGGCTGAGGAGCAGCAGCAGCAGCAGAAGAAGAAGAAGGAGGAGATTACATATGTCTTAGTACAGGATTCTCAGAAAAAAAGTCTTTGCTCTCTATCAACGGGAAAGAATTTCACAGTTGTATGAAATTTAACAGCAGTAAAAACAACCCTATATCGTTGGGGACAGGCTGTCCAAAACATGAAGCATATCCCCCAACTTCTCAACAAGATCCACGTGCCCACAGAAATCCTTTGTTTCTAAACTTTTCCATCCCCTACATGAACGCGCGCACACCATACACAACACAGCTCTGTAGATTGAGACACCCTTTGTCATGCAAATAACATTACTTTGTATTATTCTTACTCCATTTCCAATCTCTCAACAGCTCTGTCGGTGTGCAAGACTAACGGAGATGTAGGTTTTATTTTGTTACTTTTTCTTTTTGTTTTTTTTGTTTTTTGTTCTGTTTTTTGTTCTGTTTTAATATGTGGAGTTTTTCTGGTTATTCTTGTGAGCAAACTCTTGTCATGACTCTGCAATATGTGATTTATATAATCAGTTACTGTAATAAAATTAAAAGAAATGAGGGGGAGAGGGGGGTGTCCATATCGCAGTTGCATGATCAGGTCTGACAACACTCGAAATTTTTGCCTTACAATTTGGCCCACATTGCCTGATCAAAGAAAGACATGGAAATAAACGAAAAAGAAGATGTTAAGGCCACCAATCATTGTCCGCCTCATGTCCACTGCTAAAAAGACCGAAATATGCCTATAATGAAATATGATTTTGGCTGTGAACATGAGCATCTATTTTTGATCGGACATTGTTCTGGTTACACACACGTAGATTTGATAAAGTACAGTTCTGATTTTCAATTTCTTGGGGCTGAAATGTTTTCTTAACACACTTTCACCGGATCTCGGTGACAACAACTAATGTCCGATCTAGTTTAGAATAAAGTCTTTAGGGAGATAAACAGGAATGCTGCCATTTTCTCGTATGTGTGGCTATTTTCGGTTAGCACTTTCCTGTCTGATGGAAACAGATTACTATCTGTAACCCTTCCTTAACAAATCTATCAAAAGACACTAGAGCATATAAAAGACACTCGTGCATATATAATTCATATAATCATAAGACACTCAAGCATATATATGCCCTGTAATCATAAGACACTCAAGCATATATAGGTCCTGTAATCATAAGACACTTAAGCATATATAGGTCTTGTAATCATAAGTCATTCAAGCATATATAGGTCGTGTAATCATAAGACACTCAATCAATTGTAGGTCCAGTAATAAGATTGTCATAAGACATTCAAGCATATGAAAGTCCAGTAATCATGACACTCAAGCATATGAAAGTCCAGTAATCATAAGACACTCAAGCATAGGAAGATCCAGCAATCATAAGACACTCAAGCATAGGAAGATCCAGTAATCATAAGACACTCAAGCATAGAAAGGCCCAGTAATGATAAGACACCCAAGCATAGAAAAGTCCAGTAATCATAAGACACTCACGCACAGAAAGGTCCAGTAATGATAAGACACTCAAGCATAGAAAGGCCCAGTAATGATAAGACACTCAAGCATAGAAAGATCCAGTAAATAATGCTTCTCTCTTCAGACCTAGAACAAGTTAATGTTTCTTGCATGTTTCTCGCCCCGAAAGACAGCAGCTGTGATGAGGTTTGTGTGTTAATACAAGTCTGACTAACTAGGAGAAGCCCAAGGAGCCCTTTATGTTAGTTGCCCCGTTCGGACTTCCAAGAAACCTCTCACCCAGCGGGGATATACTAATATCCAAAACACGTCGAGGTTTTCCAGTGAGAAAGTCCAATTCTAGACTAAAATGGTGCAACGAAAACCACGGTGTCACGCAATCCCGCTTCTGAGACCCACCAAGAATACAGACTCAAGCCCTGCGATACTCTGAACTTCTTGTGGTCCTCTCGGGGATCTTGTGTGGTCCTTTCGGGGACCACGGGACTTAACGAGGACCACAGGCGTAAATTCAGTGGGATTACAGGGCGGTGTTGGTGGTAGAAGCGAACGAAGGAGAAGAAGAAGACGACGGACAAACAAATAAGAAGCAAATGTAAACAAGCTAAAGAAGACTGGTCAGATGAACTGTGCTAACAAACTGTAGATCATCATCAAAAACATTCCAAAAGTACGCACACATGAATAAGTGAACCAGCGGGCAGAAAGAAAAACAAAAGACAACACAGATTACTTGAAGTCAAAGGAAAGGCAAAACCATCTCAGGTAAGGGAGACACTAGAGAGAAGTGGACAGATGACATTCATGAACTGCATGATGGAGAAGACCGGACCTAATGTCAAATATAAACAACTGTGATGGACCACCAATACTAGAAGAGAAAGTCTTATATGCCATTAAACATGTGAAGAAAGGGAAAGCTACAGGGCCTGATAAAACAGATACAGGTGAATAAGACGCCCTTGATAACTTCAGTCTAAAAATAAAATTAATGAATGACATCTGTAACACAGGATATATTATCTAATGAACTATTAAAATCCATTTCACAGATTTGCCAAAGATGCGCCAGGGACCCAAGAGTGCGAAGACTTCAGAACAACAAGCCTTTCATGTCATATCACAGAACTACAAACAGGAACTAGTATGAGAGGAACTAGCCACAGAGTAAAGATGGAAATAGGAGATGAACAGTTTGGATTTGTAGAAGGAAAAGAAATACATAATCAGTGCCATTTTAAAGCAAGGGCCCACCAGCCAACGGAAATCTATGAATTTATAATACTATTTGCAAAGGTTATAAAGAATGGGGGGGGGGGGGGAGTATATTACTTTGCCCAAGGGCTCCCGATGCTATTAAGACAGCCCTGTACATAATGTGATATATGCACTAAGAACTCTGATAGAGAGAACTTTAAAAGTAAAGAACCTAGTTGCAGACTTCGCTGACTACACCAAAGCTTTCAAATAAAACATGACGATATCATGAACATGTTACAGGATATAAATATTGATGCCCAAAACAGAAAAAAAATATATATGAATCAAGAAGCAGCCATCAGAGTAGAAGATATGTTAGGCAAATATCAACCAGTAAGGCAAGGAGTTAGGCAAAGCTGTGTCCTCTCACCAGATTTGTTTTCACTGTACAGTGAAGATAACATGAGAGACACAAAAACTAAACCAGGAATTCACGTTGAAGGCTACAGCACGAATAATCTGTGATAAGCAGATGATGCAGTACTAATAGCCAGAAAATGAAAAGAGCCTACAGAAACTGTTAGATACGGGAGAGAAAGAAAGTGAGAGGAAAGGACTGGCAAGAAAACAGAAACACCTAAAGCTAAAGCAGATTTCAGACAAATAAGAAACATCTTATGTAATGTATCTCTATCAGTGACCATTAGGAAGACAAGTTTAAAATGCTACACTCAGCCTATCCTACTCTATGTAAGTCAGTCATGGACAATGAACAGTCAGTCATTTGTATGTCCTGTGCGGAACTTTGCCTCCCTAACAGCTCTCCTATAGGACTCTCGGTTGTAAACAAGATGCCCTGCCGCTGATGCATCCATCTGCAGATTATCAACGATGTCTTGTAGCCATCTTCGCCTAGGTCTTCCTCTCTTTCTTTTTCCGATTACATATCCGTATATTATGAACAGACCAATGGAAAAATCACAGGCAATAGAGATATGGTTTCTTAGAACGGTTATACCATGGAGAGAGCTGAGATGGCATACAGGCAATGTCTAACAGAAGCAAATGTACAAAAGGAACCTAACATCATTCGATGGACATACAATGAGAAGGTGGGTGCTTGAAAACGTCAGAACAAAAGAAAAGATAATGGGAAGAGAGGCAGAGGAAGACCAAGAGAAAAAAAAGATATCATAGTCTGACGCAATGGCACAAAAAAAAAAAAAATCACCAACTGAGCTACTGGTAAATATCGAGGAATGAGATCTGAGGAGAAGGTTGATCGCCAACGCCTATCAGCACGACACTGGATGATGATTATGAACCATTAGCAGAAGAAGAAGAAGAAGAATCTACACTAGAGAGATTCTGCTTGCCAGTAACCGCTAGAAGAAGAAGACGAAGAAGAACCTACAGTAGAAAGAAAGTCAGTAACCGCTAGAAGAAGAAGAAAAGAAGAAGGAGAAGAAGAAGAAGAATCTACACTACAGAGAAAAATTCAGTAACCGCTAGAAGAAGAAGAAAAGAAGAAGGAGAAGAAGAAGAATCTACACTACAGAGAAAAATTCAGTAACCGCTAGAAGAAGAAGAAAAGAAGAAGGAGAAGAAGAAGAATCTACACTACAGAGAAAAAGTCAGTAACCGCTAGAAGAAGAAGAAGAAGAATCTACACTACAGAGAAAAAGTCAGTAACCGCTAGAAGAAGAAGAATAAGAATCTAAACTATAGAGATTCTACATTTCAGTAACCACTAGAAGAAGAAGAATCTAAACTATAGAGATTCTACATTTTAGTAACCGCTAGAAGAAGAAGAAGAATCTAAACTATAGAGATTCTATATTTCAGTTATCGCTAGAAGAAGAAGAATCTAAACTATAGAGATTCTATATTTCAGTTATCGCTAGAAGAAGAAGAATCTAAACTATAGAGATTCTATATTTCAGTTATCGCTAGAAGAAGAAGAATCTAAACTATAGAGATTCTATATTTCAGTTATCGCTAGAAGAAGAAGAATCTAAACTATAGAGATTCTATATTTCAGTTATCGCTAGAAGAAGAAGAATCTAAACTATAGAGATTCTACATTTCAGTAACCGCTGCTGCCTGAACATTTCTTAGACGCGTGACTTGCTCCTTGTACCTGAAATAAGTACGCTATCTCAGGTGTGGAGAAGTCCAACACAGGTGAGCAGGGGAGCTGATGGTAAACTTTTCTGGCACTGTTTGGTCTAAGGTGTGTATTAGTCAAATGTCGACTACAAGTTTTCTTGGAGAGAAGATTGAAAAAAAAAGGGTGTGGGGTGGGGTAATGCGCCTTTGGACAAAGATATAGAGCTGTACCTACAGGACATTTACAGAAAAAGATATAGAGTAATACCTACAGGACATTTACAGAAAAAGATATAGAGTAATACCTACAGGACATTTACAGAAACAAGATATAGAGCAATACCTACAGGGCATTTACAGAAAAAAGATATAGAGCAGTACCTACAGGACATTTACAGAAAAAAAACATAGCGTAATACCTACAGGACATTTACAGAAAAAAGATATAGAGTAATACCTACAGGACATTTACAAAATAAAACATGATATAGATATATAGAGTAATACCTACAGGACATTTACAGAAAAAAGATATAAGTAATACCTTCAGGACATTTACAGAAAAAAGATATAAGTAATACCTTCAGGACATTTACAGAAAAAAGATATAAGTAATACCTACAGGACATTTACAGAAAAAAGATATAGAGTAATACCTACAGGACATTTACAAAATAAAACATGATATAGATATATAGAGTAATACCTACATTACATTTACAGAAAAAAGATATAAGTAATACCTTCAGGACATTTACAGAAAAAAGATATAAGTAATACCTTCAGGACATTTACAGAAAAAAGATATAAGTAATACCTACAGGACATTTACAGAAAAAAGATATAAGTAATACCTTCAGGACATTTACAGAAAAAGGTCATCAGCTCAGAGGGCTATGATGGGAAGAGAAGTAGAAAGATACGGGCTCTAGGCCACAGGCCCGGCTGTTAGCTCGCCAGGACAAGCAATATTCAAAGACGAGCAATAACATGCAAAGTAAAAAAAAAAAAGTTTCAAGCGTGACGGTCTGAGAGACTGGGGGGGGGGGGGGAGAATGATAAGAGGGAATGAAATAAGAAAGACAATGATTAACTGGGAACTTGAAACCTAATACTAGCCCACGACCCTTCGTAAACAAGCCTTTCGTACCGAAACTATTAACCTGTGACCCCCCCTTCCCAAGGCAAACATGGGGCATTCCAAGAGTAACCAAACCTTCTCTTAACAGTGACCCGTGACACGCGCTGCTCTCTATCTACCTCTTGCCCGCCTTTTCCCTCACAACCTACGCACTCTACCGTCCTCAGCAAAGGGAGGGGGGGGGGGAGGGGAGAAATGCCAAAGAAAGAAATCCTAGTTCTTTTTTTTCCGCAAGACTGTTTTTCTTGACTGCTTCCAAGATGGCAGCGTGGCGTAATGGGGTCCTGAAAATGGATGCCAACATGTGCAGCCTGGGACGGCTGAAGAAAGCACTGCAACCCAGACCTGCAAGATAATGTCTGGAAGAGCTGTCAAAACTGCTGGCTTAATCCACTACCAAACACTTCCTCACAGTTTCCACACGCTGTAATACACATATTGTGATACAACCAATCTATATATATCAACCGTTCAATTCTAAGTTCACTGGAAATCTTTAGTGTATGTACAACTGACCTGGACTCATACAATACACAGGCCGGCTGCAGACCATGAGAGATGGAGAGTCTTCCTAAATCTCTAATTGTTCTCATGTCTGACTCTTACCTCTAAAATTTGCCGAATTTAAAAAAAAAAAAAGAACAACTGCTCCTCTTATACTCATTCTTTGAAGGGTACATAATGGGAAAAAGAAAAAGAGGAAGACCAAGACGAAGATGGCTGTAAGACATCATTGATAATCTGGGAATGGACGCATTAGAAGCAGGCAATCTTGCTTACAACCGAGAGGCCTACAGGAGAGCTGTTAGGGAGGCAAAGTTCCGCAAGGGAATGAAATGACCGACTTCTACTCATTATTAGCTCTGCAAGTTTGTTCTACCAAATTTCATTAAACATACCGTCATCATCAAGAGCCGTGCCGACAAGCAGTAGCGGTCATGCTTCTCAGAAGACTTCAGCCTGTGATATTTTCCATAAACTCGGTGGTAACTTCTTTAGCCATCACGTCAGACAGTCTCTTGGTCAAGCCCTGCTTCTCTTCCCGTGTAACTTTCCTGCTGTTATGATGTTCTCTGGTCCTCGCCTAATCGTTCTCTGCCTGGTAAATGATGACTATTCTTTTCTTAATGGATTCGGCTCCACCTATCCACAGCACAAAGCGGTTCTATCTGTCTGAAAGAACATGTTCAGGGTTTTGTAAAATTTACATTTACGGAAATATTTATTCTTGTGACTTGGTTTAACATAAGACAAGGGGCCTGTCAGGGGTGCATATTGTCGCCTTACTTATTTAACCTGTACACTGACAATATAATGAGGAATATTAGAGAAGATGTAGACAAAGAATATTACGATGCCATAACAATTGGAGGTTATGAAATACCAGAGATTAGATATGCTGATGACACAGTATTACTGTCCACAACACAAAAAGGAATGGAAAAACTAATTATGTCAGTCCGTAAGAACAGCCAAAAACAAAAACCTCTATCTTAATGCGAAGAAAACTAAACTGAGGACAACTGACAAAACAAACAAGGCAGCTGATATATGTATCAATGAGGAAAAACTGGAAGAAGTGGAGAGTTTTGAATATCTTGGATCACTACTAACTAATAATGGAGATACAATGAGGGAAATTAAAAGGAGGACATCTATCGCTCTTCAGAAAGTAAAAAAAACTAAAGAATCTGTGGAGAGGAACAGATAGAACTATAAAAATAAGAATTTTAAGGGCATGCATCTTTCCCATCACAACATATGCCTGTGAGACCTGGACACTTAACAAAACAGCTGAGAAACACATAAAAATGCCTTTAAATGTAAATGCTACAGAAGAGTTCTTCAAATATCATGCACACAAAAAAGATATCTATACTACAAGAACTTAATATTGAAGAAGGCTGGCTAGTAAAAGAGGATTAAACAGAGAAAACTTAAATATTTTGGACACATTAAACGTCATGATAATCTATAGAAGACCGCCTTGGAAGGATACAAAATGGGAAAAAGAAAGAGAGGAAGACCAAGGCGAAGATGTCTGCAAGACATCGTTGATGATCTGGATGCATCAGCAGCAGGCCATCTTGCTCACAACTGAGAGACCTACAGGACAGCTGTTAGAGAGGCAAAGTTCCGCAAGGGACATGCAAGTGAATGAATGAATGAACATTTCTTAGGGAAATCGTGGGAAAATTGTATCATTTCGTGAAAAATTCACAAAGATATTGTGAAAATATTTATGCTTTTGTAAAAACTTAACAGGGAAATTATAAATGAACACAACTTTATTTTGTTCGTGATAATCTCATAGCCAAACCATTTCCACTTGTGATATACGAGGGTCTCACAGGAAGTCGTGAGCAAATTTTTTTTTAATCAGAATTTATAGATAGAGAAAATATAAATGTATCACCTTAACTGCATCCTTTTCTTCACTTTTCAACATAATCTCCATTTCTCTGCACACATTTTCCCCATAGCTCTGCAAGTTTGAAAATACCCTCCCTGTAGAATTCTGTTCCAGCTGACTGACAGAACAGGCGCACTGATTTCTGGACGTTCTCTCCTGTCGGACCCAGCGGGCACAAACTTTTCTATAGCCTATGGTTTCAATAATTTCCTGTACTGCATTGTGTCCTGTTCCAATATTTACAGCGATTTTAGATACTGTGACATGTCTGTCTCGTTTAATGATGTCGTAAACCCTTTCCACGTTGCGTTCAGTGGAGGCAGTTCGAGGGCGACCGCTGTGAGGAATATCTTAGATGCTCGTGTCTCCGTCTTTGAAATGTTTCACCCACCTCCTAACACTGCTTGCACCCATAAACACATCTCCAAAAGCAAGTTGAAGTCTTTGGTGAATTTCAGAGGCGGGGATTTCCTCTTTAACGAGCAACTCAATAACAGCACGTTGACGAAACGAAACTTCAGCACCCGCCATTTTGTTTCTGCTCCGCGTGGTCACGTGACACATGATGCTGACGTCATGTGACCTCTACATGAAGTGCAAAGGATGCAGATAAGGTGATACATTCATATTTTCTCTATAAATTCTCATTTTTTAAAAACGTTTTGCTCACGACTTTCAGTATGACCCTCGTACACGACGGGCACCGTGTGGAAACATTCACACTTCAAACATGGTCAGTATGTTTGGTTTCGGTTGTTGGAAATACAGTCTTTACTTGGCCAGGTTTCTTGACAGTGTGAGCATTAACACTTGCCAGGTAAACTCCTGAAGAACCCCGTAACTGTTGTGAAAATGACTTGTTTATGATGAAGCTCCAGACCAAACCACACACTCTGCAGTGCTTGGACATACTCGTAGAGGTCTCGGTGAAAATACTACCACATGAAATGTCACTGTCAGCCTAATGTTGTACAAAAACTATTAATTTTCTCATTCAACCTAGTGTTGTAGAACAACTGTTAAACCCTCTCACCGTTGTACTACAATTATTAACAAATCTCACTTAAACTACTGTTGTACTAGAATTACTAACCCCTCTAGCTTAAACTACTGTTGTACTAGAATTACTAACCCCTCTAGCTTAAACTACTGTTGTACTAGAACTGTTAACCCCTCTAGCTTAAACTACTGTTGTACTAGAATTACTAACCCCTCTAACTTAAACTACTGTTGTACTAGAACTGTTAACCCCTCTAGCTTAAACTACTGTTGTACTAGAATTACTAACCCCTCTAGCTTAAACTACTGTTGTACTAGAACTGTTAACCCCTCTAGCTTAAACTACTGTTGTACTAGAATTACTAACCCCTCTAGCTTAAACTACTGTTGTACTAGAATTACTAAAAAATCTCACTTAAACTACTGTTGTACTAGAATTACTAAAAAATCTCACTTAAACTACTGTTGTACTAGAATTACTAAAAAAATCTCACTTAAACTACTGTTGTACTAGAATTACTAACAAATCTCACTTAAACTACTGTTGTACTAGAATTACTAACCCCTCTAGCTTAAACTACTGTTGTACTAGAATTACTAAAAAATCTCACTTAAACTACTGTTGTACTAGAATTACTAAAAAATCTCACTTAAACTACTGTTGTACTAGAATTACTAACCCCTCTAGCTTAAACTACTGTTGTACTAGAATTACTAACCCCTCTAACTTAAACTACTGTTGTACTAGAACTGTTAACCCCTCTAGCTTAAACTACTGTTGTACTAGAATTACTAACCCCTCTAGCTTAAACTACTGTTGTACTAGAATTACTAACCCCTCTAGCTTAAACTACTGTTGTACTAGAATTACTAACCCCTCTAGCTTAAACTACTGTTGTACTAGAATTACTAACCCCTCTAGCTTAAACTACTGTTGTACTAGAATTACTAACCCCTCTAACTTAAACTACTGTTGTACTAGAACTGTTAACCCCTCTAGCTTAAACTACTGTTGTACTAGAATTACTAACCCCTCTAGCTTAAACTACTGTTGTACTAGAATTACTAACAAATCTCACTTAAACTACTGTTGTACTAGAATTACTAACAAATCTCACTTAAACTACTGTTGTACTAGAATTACTAACAAATCTCACTTAAACTACTGTTGTACTAGAATTACTAACAAATCTCACTTAAACTACTGTTGTACTAGAATTACTAACCCCTCTAGCTTAAACTACTGTTGTACTAGAACTGTTAACCCCTCTAGCTTAAACTACTGTTGTACTAGAACTGTTAACCCCTCTAGCTTAAACTACTGTTGTACTAGAACTGTTAACCCCTCTAGCTTAAACTACTGTTGTACTAGAACTGTTAACCCCTCTAGCTTAAACTACTGTTGTACTAGAACTGTTAACCCCTCTAGCTTAAACTACTGTTGTACTAGAACTGTTAACCCCTCTAGTTTAAACTACTGTTGTACTAGAACTGTTAACCCCTCTAGCTTAAACTACTGTTGTACTAGAATTACTAACCCCTCTAGCTTAAACTACTGTTGTACTAGAACTGTTAACCACTCCTGTTTAACATATTATAGCACATTCATTTTATTGCTACAGGTGCTATTTTACAATATGCTAACAGCATCTGCTTGCAGCTTTTATTTCTTCTAAATTTTATTCATTAACTGTGCTTTGTGTTGACTTCACTATGGCAGGAAACTCAATGTGTAAAGAAAGTTAACATCTATTTACCTCACTATGGCAGGAAACTCAATGTGTAAAGAAAGTTAACATCTATTTACCTCACTATGGCAGGAAACTCAATGTGTAAAGAAAGTTAACATCTATTTAACTCACTGTGGCAGGAAACTCAATGTGTAAAGAGAGCTAACATCTATTTACCTCACTATGGCAGGAAACTCAATGTGTAAAGAAAGCTAACATCTATTTACCTCATTGTGGCAGGAAACTCAATGTGTAAAGAGAGCTAACACCTATTTACCTCACTTAGCGGTCTGAGAATGGACCCTTACTCGTAAAGAGTGTTTCTCAGACATTATATGGGACTGTCCCGAAATAATAACTTCGCAGGGAGTCTGTAGTACTGCTTTACTATTCCTGTTTATTTCTGTCTGTAGTACTGCTTTACTATTCCTGTTTATTTCTGTCTGTAGTACTGCTTTACTATTCCTGTTTATTTCTGTCTGTAGTACTGCTTTACTATTCCTGTTTATTTCTGTCTGTAGTACTGCTTTACTATTCCTGTTTATTTCTGTCTGTAGTACTGCTTTACTATTCCTGTTTATTTCTGTCTGTAGTACTGCTTTACTATTCCTGTTTATTTCTGGTCTGTTTTTCCCCTCTTAAATATCAAATGTTCATCGTGTGTGTTTTCAATCAAGAAACAATCTGAGTCTCATTGTGTTCATTACATCTGTTTTTATACCCAGCAACAATTTAGTCACACAAGTTCACCACGTCTGTTTTGACACCTGGCAACAGTTGAGTCCCACACGAAACAACAAAACTTTCAAACCAAAATCCAATTCTCTGGTCTGTTACTTTATTTTCCTAAACATAGTCAATACATTTGATCTCCTCAGGTGAGTCTGTCTTTCTCATCTGGGCAATTTATGTTTCTGTAAAGTCTGACCAATAACTGACTGGTGATTTTATAGCAAGCAGTGCTCTTTGTAACATCTTCATGGTTACAACAACAATTATGGTTATGAGCTCACTGTAAGATATGCTTTTATCGAAATGAAACATTTACACCCTTTACATCTAAACAAAATAACAACATACTCTTATACCCAAACAAAATAATGACATATATTTACATTCAAACAAAACACTGACATACACATATAACATAACCCATATATGCTATGTTACAAAAACAGCGCTCGGTCACATAAAAAAAAAAACATGGGGTAGTAATGAAGGAAATGACGAGAACAACTGGACTCTACATATAAAACCAGGCGGAAGTGGGACCATTTTCTTGGATTAAACAACAACAAAAACTCGTTGCCGCCACATGTAAGTCATGCTGTCTTACGAGAAAAGCATCAAACACTGATCAAGATTTTTTTAACAGTGTTGTAAATACTGAAACTATACGGGAGATCAAATTCTAAGATGTAAAATCTGCTGAAAAATATTCTGGAGGGCAAAGGTCTAGGATGGAAAATTTTACCTGAAACAAACGTTAAGGATTTTTTTAAAAATATTGAAAACTATACTTCAGGTAAACGTTTATAATGAAAAATATGTCGAAAACTATATACGACTAAAAGTTAGCATTTAAAAAAAAATAAACCACTGAAAAGTATACTGGAGGTAGAAATTTATGATAAGAAAATATACTTCAAACTACTGTATACTCGAGAAGTCTAGGACATGAACTGATGAAATATCAAGAGATGGACAAAAGACACTGCGTCTTTGAGTAGTCTCAGAAGAAGAGAGAGAAGCGAGCAAGCTCCACTGTGAGGTCAGCACAGGACACTGGTGACCTCCCAGATCCGTGGCGTGGTGGTGGGACTGCAAGAGCTCCAGCCGTCACCTCTACAACAGTGCGTTCTACTGCGCATTTCGGCTGTACCACCACAGTATAAGTTCTCACTCGTTCCCTCCCCCCGCCCCCCCCCCCCGGTTTTCGTACTCCTGTTCTCCTCATCTCCCCACCCCCCCCCCCCCCCCCCCACCCGTTTTTATACACAGAAACAGATAAGTCTGACAAGTTCATTACGTCTGTTTTTATATCCAGCAACAATTTAGTCACACAAGTTCACCACGTCTGTTTTTATACCCAGCAAAATTTAGTCACACAAGTTCATCACGTCTGTTTTTATACACAGAAACAGATAAGTCTGACAAGTTCATTACGTCTGTTTTTATATCCAGCAACAATTTAGTCACACAAGTTCACCACATCTGTTTTTATACACAGAAACAGATAAGTCTGACAAGTTCATTATGTCTGTTTTTATATCCAGCAACAATTTAGTCACACAAGTTCACCACGTCTGTTTTTATACCTAGCAACAATTTAGTCACACAAGTTCATCACGTCTGTTTTTATACCCAGGAACAATTTAGTCACACAAGTTCATCACGTCTGTTTTTATACCCAGGAACAATTTAGTCACACAAGTTCATCACGTCTGTTTTTATACCCAGCAACAATTTAGTCACACAAGTTCACCACGTCTGTTTTTATACCCAGGAACAATTTAGTCACACAAGTTCACCACGTCTGTTTTTATACCCAGCAACAATTTAGTCACACAAGTTCACCACGTCTGTTTTTATACCCAGCAACAATTTAGTCACACAAGTTCACCACGTCTGTTTTGACACCTGGCAACAGTTGAGTCCCACACGAAACAACAAAACTTTCAAACCAAAATCCAATTCTCTGGTCTGTTACTTTATTTTCCTAAACATAGTCAATACATTTGATCTCCTCAGGTGAGTCTGTCTTTCTCATCTGGGCAATTTATGTTTCTGTAAAGTCTGACCAATAACTGACTGGTGATTTTATAGCAAGCAGTGCTCTTTGTAACATCTTCATGGTTACAACAACAATTATGGTTATGAGCTCACTGTAAGATATGCTTTTATCGAAATGAAACATTTACACCCTTTACATCTAAACAAAATAACAACATACTCTTATACCCAAACAAAATAATGACATATATTTACATTCAAACAAAACACTGACATACACATATAACATAACCCATATATGCTATGTTACAAAAACAGCGCTCGGTCACATAAAAAAAAAAACATGGGGTAGTAATGAAGGAAATGACGAGAACAACTGGACTCTACATATAAAACCAGGCGGAAGTGGGACCATTTTCTTGGATTAAACAACAACAAAAACTCGTTGCCGCCACATGTAAGTCATGCTGTCTTACGAGAAAAGCATCAAACACTGATCAAGATTTTTTTAACAGTGTTGTAAATACTGAAACTATACGGGAGATCAAATTCTAAGATGTAAAATCTGCTGAAAAATATTCTGGAGGGCAAAGGTCTAGGATGGAAAATTTTACCTGAAACAAACGTTAAGGATTTTTTTAAAAATATTGAAAACTATACTTCAGGTAAACGTTTATAATGAAAAATATGTCGAAAACTATATACGACTAAAAGTTAGCATTTAAAAAAAAATAAACCACTGAAAAGTATACTGGAGGTAGAAATTTATGATAAGAAAATATACTTCAAACTACTGTATACTCGAGAAGTCTAGGACATGAACTGATGAAATATCAAGAGATGGACAAAAGACACTGCGTCTTTGAGTAGTCTCAGAAGAAGAGAGAGAAGCGAGCAAGCTCCACTGTGAGGTCAGCACAGGACACTGGTGACCTCCCAGATCCGTGGCGTGGTGGTGGGACTGCAAGAGCTCCAGCCGTCACCTCTACAACAGTGCGTTCTACTGCGCATTTCGGCTGTACCACCACAGTATAAGTTCTCACTCGTTCCCTCCCCCCGCCCCCCCCCCCCGGGTTTTCGTACTCCTGTTCTCCTCATCTCCCCACCCCCCCCCCCCCCCCCCCACCCCCACAAACCGGTAACCTGGCGTTGAAGTGACGTAGTGTTGGATTTAGTTGGAGCTGACGGGTTATTTTTGGTATCCCAGGTCAGATACCGTTTGGCCTGCGTCTTCCTCTAACCTCACCTCCTTTCTCGTTGTTCTTTCTTCCTCCTCTGCTCTTTCCACTTCTCTCTTTTCATTTTCTTGTCCCTGTTTCTATCGCGCATCTTGCTCCCTCATAACCTTCTGCCCCCATTTCTTGCCCTCTAACAGGTACGTGCCTGACGGTTTTATGGTACGCAATTTGACTGTTTAGCAACACTGACTTTAGTGGGCTAGTGGTACGTTGCGCTGTACCCAGGACCGGCCCACGGAACCTACTAATAGTGCACCCACGTAGTCTGAGCTTAGCATCTTAGTACAGAACAAACAGCGCTTTCCAAGTTATGCAAGACGGAGGTTGTCTGCCAAGTTTTCTTATCAAGTGTCTCACTTTCTTTTCCAATTTAGAAAAACAAACAAACAAAACAGTTGTTCATGTAACTTCCAAAGATTTATTTTTTTTTTTAATAAATCGCATGAACTTGTTTGACACTTTTAAATACATACTATCAGCTCAGGTACTGGCGAGATGGTACCATCAACTAGGCTATTGACGAGATGGTACTTTGAGCTCAAGTATTGACGAGGCGGTACTTTGATATAAGGTACTGACGAGAAGGTACTTTGGGTTCAGACACTGACGAGATGGTACTTTGATATAAGGTACTGACGAGATGGTACTTTGGGCTCGGGTACTGACGAGATGGTACTTTGATATAAGGTACTGACGAGCTGGTACTTTGGGCTCGGATACTGACGAGATGGTACTTTGATATAAAGTACTGACGAGCTGGTACTTTGGGCTCGGGTACTGACGAGATGGTACTTTGATATAAGGTACTAACGAGACGGCCCAAGACCTCCTCTTTGGAGCTTCCAGTAACAGTCTGATGT
The DNA here is from genome assembly GCA_009760885.1 of Achatina immaculata. Classification (NCBI taxonomy): domain Eukaryota; kingdom Metazoa; phylum Mollusca; class Gastropoda; order Stylommatophora; family Achatinidae; genus Lissachatina; species Lissachatina immaculata. The sequence continues at coordinate 42,830,969 of CM019702.1, read as the reverse complement.
GCTTCTTCAACATAGCTTATGGGACAGTGTTCGATATGATCCTCGTGGTAGTGGAGCCTGCCAAGAAACCTGGTTTTTTTTTGCCCGCAAGACTGCTTTTCTTGATTGTTTCCAAGACGGCAGCATGATGCAATGGAGTCCTGAAAATGGGTGCCAACATGTGCAGCGTGGGACAGGAGAGGAGCTCCATGGAGCCGCACGAGACAGGCTTGCCACCTTGGCATGCTGGACACTAGTATATGTCACTTGGTGCCCTTCTGAACAAGCCGGCGCGCGTGTATGGGTATGGATGGATGCGGGCGCATAATGGCTAGCACAGCGGTTTAAAAATGTCTTACACTGTAGCTATCTCACTCTCCAGTCATAATACTACTTCTCTGTTCTTCTCTCTATAACCACTATTCAGGCCAGTCTGTACTCCACTCTGTAACCACAAGAGCACTTTTCTGTACTCTCCCCTACAATCCCAAAAATACTTTATGTGAGGTCCCCCGCTAATATCTATTAATATTTATATGGCTAGTATTTAATGAGAAGTCTTCTGTCTAAAGAGCTTAGAACCTGACATTCCCATTCTAGACATAAGCAACATATCTAGACAGTCTACATACATTCTAGACACAAGCAACATATCTAGACAGTCTACATACATTCTAGACACAAGCAACATATCTAGACAGTCTACATACATTCTAGACACAAGCAACATATCTAGACAGTCTACATACATTCTAGACACAAGCAACATATCTAGACAGTCTACATACATTCTAGACACAAGCAACATATCTAGACAGTCTACATACATTCTAGACATAAGCAACATATCTAGACAGTCTACATACATTCTAGACACAAGCAACATATCTAGACAGTCTAGGTGATCCATCATGACATAATACAGACCCAAACAACGTGTCTAGACAGTCTAAACATAGTCTTTGGGAGGGTCTTGATGCAAGTAATCTACCCAGACAGAAGATTCTAGAACTCAGACTTAAGAGGATAGGTCCATTCCCTGAACTTTAATTTCTCAACCCCCTCCTATCCGGTTCAGTAGCCCCAGCGATCTGAGCACAAGTGCCCTGCATAAAGACATTCACTATCGCCAACAAGTTCGTTTACAACTAACTCTTGGCTCATTCCTTTGACAAAATTATAACCCTCTTCAACCAGACACCCTTTTCCTGTTCTTGAACTAGTGCAGACCTTTATAGGCCGGTGTGCTATCTTCGTGCGTGCTTGGACATAGCTTGTGTACCCAAGCATACAAGTTAGTTTAGGCTTGGCCCAATGTTTCATTTGTCCGTTTCGCCGGTAAAATGTAATTAATCCTCCACATTCGGTCATCTAACTCAGTTTTCCTTGCACCAGATACTCTCTCTCTCTCTCTCTCTCTCTCTCTCTCTCTCTCTCTCTCTCTTACAGACACCGAATACACTTAATTGTTTTCTGAAAATTTTGTTTAGTAGATAGTCATTTATAATGTATGTAGTTACTTCTGTACTGAGTGAATGTTTAAGAGCGAAACGTAAATGTTATATTTTATTTTATGTCTCTCAGCTTCAATGTTAGTTATGTTTGTTATATGAACAGCATATTTGTAGAATGTCTGGAATAGAGTGAAAGATGTATGATAAAGGGCAGAATGTCAGACGGGCCTGCATGCCCAATTCTTAACCCTTTTGAAATAAAGATCAATCAATCAATCAATCAACCAATCTCTCTCTCTCTCTCTCTGGTACACAATACATCAAACTATAATTTTTTATCAAACAATCTCCTGATTTATATTTTTTCACGGTACAATAAGCTGAAACCCAGAAATGTTTAAAACTATAGCTTCTATACCTTTTATGGTATACTATATGTTGTTCCGAATGTGTGTGTGTGTGTGTGTGTGTGTGTGTGTGTGTGTTTTGTTTTTTTTTTTGAGCGCGCGGGCACAATACATCAATAGTTTTTGCTGTCCTGACTTTTTTAACGATGTATTTTCAGTTCTCCATTTTCATGTTTTCATGACACTATATCTATCCCTCCAAGATTCATCAAACATAACACACACACATACATGTATATTATATATATATATATATATATATATATATATATATATATATATATATATATAATCAGTTTTATCTCCAGCAATAAGTTTACTGTAAGCCGGAGTTATTTTTACGTAACCCAAAAATAGTTTTACTTTAAACCAGATATACTTTTACGCAAATCATAGCCGCTTTTACTGTTTTACGTAACCCAAAGATAGTTTTACTGTAACTCAAGAGATAGTTTTACATAACCCAGTGATTGTTTTACTCCAAACCAGAGAAAGTTTTACGTATCCCAGGGATATTTTTACTGTAACCCTGTCTCTTGTACTGTATAACAGCATTGCATACTTGGAACAGCAACTGAACATCTTCTGCTTGTATGAAACAAAGAAAAGAAGAAGAAGAAAAAGCTCTTTACTTCAGACTGTGACGTTTCAACTTTCGTCTTCGTCAAACAAGTGAACATAAAGTGAACCTGTCAGTACATGCAGTCAATCACTCAGCCATTCACCCTTATTAAAGCTATTATCTGTGTGAATGGACCTAGCTAACGCCATACTCGCCTCCTCCTAGTTTCTACCTCTACGACTCTTAAGTTCACTTCCCTCCCAGCTCGCCATCTCCTGAAGTAACATCTACTTAAAAGACAGCTGGAGAAGGGCCATACCTGGAACGTGGACGCCTCAAACATAGCCGGAGTCTGAGGCATCAGGTCATCTGAACCCAAGGCTGAACAAGGCCTACTAGTACCAGCCGGCCAATACAGCTACCCCGTTAACGCCAGAACTGACAGCTTCTCTCCCTCCCCCCTCCACACTCCCCACAGGTTGTACTACACAATGGGATATATGGCGCCATCTTGCCTAAGTCGGAGTGGAGGGGGGGGGGGTAAGAAAATACATTCAATCAAGACCAGCTACTGGGGACGGGACCCAAGCGAGCTGGCATTCAACGTGCAAGCCATAGCAAGGTCATTATGTAGGTCCATCGGGCTGTGACAAGAGCGAGGGTGACTGTGCAGCAGCTGTCCCTGGCCCACTGCACAATTAAGAACGTGGCCGATTTCAATAGTGCAAACTTCACTCAGCCCTCTCCCCCCCCCCCCCATTTCTTTCCTCAAAGCCAGCAACCAGTTCACAGCCTGCCCACAGCCAACCGTTACACCACGCAAGCCAGCAACCAGTTCACAGCCTGCCCACAGCCAACGGTTACACCACGCAAGCCAGCTACATAAAAGGGAAGATTATCATTGACAGTTTTAGAATGTTTATCCGGTTTTCCGCTCAAGCAACAGTCCAATGTTGCTGATGAAATGCTCTGATAACAAGCAACTTGTCACCAGCTCTTGAATTCACTTCAAACTAGGACATCTTTACCGGACGCGTTCATCAAAACTCTTTAATATCATTCTCGTGTCACTTTCACGTGGAACTCACATCATCATCACCACTACCCTCATCGTCACCCAGAGAGACATGTACGAGGGGCTAGATGAAATAAGTCCTGCTAACTTAAGTTTAGTCTTGGCGGCCCGGCCCATCAAGTAGTCAGTTTCTGTTCTGTTTGATCATACTTCCGTCCTGGCGTGTTCTATCAAGTATTTTTTTAGTCATTTGTTCACTTTCCATCGGTGGGCGGGGCGCTATAGTCATTAGTAAGCTTTTGCAACAAGTATGATCCTAACTCATTTGTTAACTTTCCATCAAGGGGGCTACAGTCATTAGTAAACTTTTACCCCAAGTATGATTCTCAGGCATTTGTTAACTTTTCATCGGGGGAGGAGCGCTATAGTCATTAGTAAACTTTTACCCCACGTATGATTCTCAGTCACTTTTCATCAAGTGGGTGGGGCGCTATAGTCATTAGTAAACTTTTACCCCAAGTATGATTCTCAGTCATTTGTTAACTTTTCATCACGGGGGGTGGGGGTGCTATAGTCACTAGTAAACTTTTATCCCAAGTATGATTCTCTGTCATTTGTTAACTTTCCGTCAAGGGGGTTACAGTCATTAGTAAATTTTTCCACTTGTATTACTCAGCTTACAGAGCAGATTAACATGTGAGGAAAAAGAACAAAGACAGACAGACAATATTATTTTATTACATTTTATACATTTTTAAAATAAGTCACTGAAATGGTTTTTAAGCGCGAGGGAGTTGATTTCCGTTGTTTCAGGGCTTATTTTTCTATTTTACATTATCCCATCGTTCTGTACACGTAGATCTCACTGTTCTGTACATGTAGATCTCATCGTTCTGTACACGTAGATCTCACTGTTCTGTTCACGCAGATCCCATCGTTCTGTACACGTAGATCTCACTGTTCTGTACACGTAGATCTCATCGTTCTGTACACGCAGATCTCATTGTTCTGTACACGCAGATCTCACTGTTCTGTACACGCAGATCTCACTGTTCTGTACACGCAGATCTCATTGTTCTGTACACGCAGGTCTCAGTGTTCTGTACACGCAGGTCTCATCGTCCTGTACACGCAGGTCTCATCGTCCTGTACACGCAGGTCTCATCGTCCTGTACACGCAGGTCTCATTGTTCTGTACATCGATATTTGAAAGAACTCAATTTCACATTTTCCTGTTAACTCCCACAACTTAACACAACCGAATCATTTCACTTAAATGACAGGGTCACTAAGTGGAGCATAAATGACAGGATCAATAAGCGGAGCATAAATGACAGGATCAATAAGCAGAGCATAAATGACAGGATCAATAAGCGGAGCATCAATGACAGGATCAATAAGTGAAGCATCGATGACAGGATCAATGAGTGGAGCATCAATGACAGGATCAATAAGTCGAGCTTATTAACTTTCCATCAAGATGCTTTATGAGCATAAATGACAGGATCAATAAGTGGAGCACTAATAAGTGGAGCATCAATGACAGGACCAATAAGTGGAATATAAATGACAGGGCCACTAAGTGGAACATAAATTAAAGAGTCACTAAGTGGAACATAAATGATAAGAGTCACTAAGTGGAACATAAATTACAGAGTCACTAAGTGGAACATAAATGATAGAGTCACTAAGTGGAACATAATGACGCTTAACAAACTTTAACTTCAAAACATTTCAGAAATATAGTTTTTAGTTTTTGTTCTGTTTTTCAAAAGCACCATGTGACGACGACTCGAGAAATGCCACTAACAAAGGAAGGGCTGCTCTGTGATGAAGATGTGCTCAAGAGAGTTAATATTATTCATCAAATGTTACGTTTTTTTTTCTTTTTTTTTTTTGGGGGGGGGGGGGGGGTTCGGACACAGGATTTTCCCATCTTAACGCCCATCTAAAGCTTAGTTAAAATAGCTTAACTCCGGCTCGTGTCGTGTCTAAATTGGAATTCAGAATTAGCAAAGAATGAGTGCACACAATGATACAACATTACTCACCCACTTAAGCTAAATTCAAGTAGCATTTGGTTAATACTGTATATTCTTGTATGATTAATACCGTAGTGAAATATATATTTTAAAAAAAAAGGCATAGCTCAGCTCTGTGTTGGAAGCGTGCACGTACTCACCATGACGTGCGATAGGCAAAGTTTTAACTGCGTCATGTTTGAAGTGCGTCATGATTTAACTGTGTGATGACACATTATGTTACAAACATCAACAGTACTAAACTTAATGCTTACTTTCCTAACACGCCCACTCCAGGCAATCTATTAAAAAAAAATGACATGGTTAGAAAAGTTGAACAGTATTACTTTGTGTTACATACATCTTCGTAAAGTGAAGTGAACAACATAACAAGAAGATTCTGATGGCCATATATCTGTGCAACAAGAAGAGAACATAAAAAAGTAAGATGTCGATGTGTAACAAGAAGAGAACATAAAAAAAGGAAGATGTCGATGTGTAACAAGAAGAGAACATAAAAAAGCAGGTTTTGACAGATAAAAACGAAAGAAAAAATATTTCGATCAAAGGCCTCACTGCAGAACAACTATTACAACAAAGCAATATAAACCAAAATTCAATGAACAAATATTACAACAAAGCAATATAAACCAAAATTCAATGAACACATATTACAACAAAGCAATATAAACCAAAATTCAATGAACAAATATTACAACAAAGCAATATAAACCAAAATTCAATCAACACATATTACAACAAAGCAATATAAACCAAAATTCAATGAACAAATATTACAACAAAGCAATATAAACCAAAATTCAATCAACACATATTACAACAAAGCAATATAAACCAAAATTCAATGAACAAATATTACAACAAAGCAATATAAACCAAAATTCAATCAACACATATTACAACAAAGCAATATAAACCAAAATTCAATCAACACATATTACAACAAAGCAATATAAACCAAAATTCAATGAACACATATTACAACAAAGCAATATAAACCAAAATTCAATGAACAAATATTACAACAAAGCAATATAAACCAAAATAAACACACAAAACTGGAAGAGCATGATCGGTATGGACGGGTCCTATCAGACTGAAGGTAACAGGTTCTGTAAGGACAGTGCAAGATACAGAACCATGATCATCAACGTCTACCACCGGCACCTAATGAGCGAAGCTCTTCTACAGCTGACATTTTAACCTAAGACCATCAGGAAACTGCCCTGTTAAAAATAATGATGTAACCATGGTAACAGACACAACTACGCCTGCTGGTCAAACAGAGCGCGAATCCAGATCCATTTTATTATATTCATGTGCACGATTTATTCATCAAATGTTCTGTTCTATCTTCCTGTCTTGTTTTCTCTTTTGCTCCGACTATGATCTTCTTGTGTTTCTTGATTTACGGTAAACAACTGACAAATATTTGAAACAGAAATTGGAAACAGCGGAAACGTGGTTCTGTATAACCAGCAAATCTGAAGGAGCACAAAAACAAATGAAGAGAATATACGGAACACCGAGAACTAGCAAAAACTACATGGTAAAAGCAATCTGAATTCTCTGACATGTTTTTAGACAAAAGTTACAGAACCTGATAATCATTGTAAGCTAAAAAAAAAAAAACACACACAGACACAGAGGAAAAAAAAAAGAACGAAGAGCCCAGAGGGAAAAAAACTTTACGCACTGTCCAAGTGGCACAGTGTCCAAGGGTCATCTATCTATCAGAAGTACATGGACCGCACACAAGAAAAACAGCCTTGATCACCAATGCTGAAGGCACGACACTTTACGAATGAACAAACTAAATGATTCTCAAACAAAGAGTCCTTGTTTACTGCGAGCTGGTGCTCTTTGCGACCGATGCGGTAAAGACGTTGACGCACAGCATGATGTCGGATTGGGAGATGGTTATGGTGGCTATTTTTCTTTCAGTTCCCAAATACAGCTAAACAGCAGGGGTGTGCAGTACTTCTTCAGCAGACTCCACCACCACTGAGATTATGGTGATCCTTGCGCCTTTACAGCCAGGCAACGCCTATTATAGAGGGTACTAACGGAATGGTTGGGGCAGGGTTTTGACTGATACTGCGTCTCCAACCCTGACACTAGCATGTCAGATATGAGTCACAGACTATCAAGCTGGACAGCCTCTTCGCGCCACCCCCCCCCCCCCCCCCCCCGTAAAAGTCCTATGAAAAGTCTGTAGATGTAACGTCCCGCTGCTTCTGTCACCGACAACAAAGTGTGAAAATAAACCTTGCCAGTGCTCATCAAAGCCTACACACAATAACCAGTAGCCGAGAGATTGCCTATTTAGCTCTCAGTTTTTCTTTCAGATACGATCTACCCTGTTCAGGCTAATCCCAAACTAGGGCCTGGACACCGTGTGAAGTCGGATCGTAAGAGTTTTTTTTTAATTAAGAGAAAGCTGACCATATCTGCGGAGAAATAATTCCACATTGTAAAATGCGACGAATGTGATCCTCTTTAGTTTGTCACATCTGGTCACTTACTTCATGTCATCAGCTTATTTGCTAAAAGATCTAACGAAAGCTCACAGAATACCAGGATCCAACGTCATAGAATACCAAGATCACAACGTCACAGAATACCAAGATCACAAAGTCATAGAATACCAAGATCACAACGTCACAGAATACCAAGATCACAACGTCATAGAATACCAAGATCACAAAGTCATAGAATACCAAGATCACAAAGTCATAGAATACCAAGATCACAACGTCACAGAATACCAAGATCACAACGTCACAGAATACCAAGATCACAACGTCACAGAATACCAAGATCACAACGTCACAGAATACCAAGATCACAACGTCACAGAATACCAAGATCACAAAGTCATAGAATACCAAGATCACAACGTCACAGAATACCAAGATCACAAAGTCATAGAATACCAAGATCACAACGTCACAGAATACCAAGATCACAAAGTCATAGAATACCAAGATCACAACGTCACAGAATACCAAGATCACAAAGTCATAGAATACCAAGATCACAACGTCACAGAATACCAAGATCACAACGTCATAGAATACCAAGATCACAACGTCACAGAATACCAAGATCACAATGTCACAGAATACCAAGATCACAACGTCATTAAAAAAACAACAACAACAAAACTCTGAAGCAGACCACATGCAGACTTTGAAGCAGACAATATTTACCGTACCGGTACAACAGCGCATGGAAAGTTCCAGGTACAAAAACTGTTAGAAATTTCTTGTCGAATCTGAGAATAAAGACTTCAGTGTGATAGTTGCTGCATCGTTCTGAATAATGTACTCGTATATTATGTTGCTGAAACAATCTGACGGTTTGAACCTGATATACCAACTGAAAGTTCGTAAATGAATAACCAGGGATTTGCTCTTTCGCCTTGTATGTATATCAGCTGAAAGTTCGTAAATGAATAACCAGGGATTTGCTCTTTCGCCTTGTACATATACCAGCTAAAAGTTCGTAAATGAATAACCAGGGATTTGCTCTTTCGCCTTGTATGTATATCAGCTGAAAGTTCGTAAATGAATAACCAGGGATTTGCTCTTTCGCCTTGTACATATACCAGCTAAAAGTTCGTAAATGAATAACCAGGGATTTGCTCTTTCGCCTTGTACATATACCAGCTAAAAGTTCGTAAATGAATAACCAGGGATTTGCTCTTTAATCTTGTATGTATGTGTGTGTGTGCGTGCGTTTTGTTAAAATGATTGAGTAAAACTTCGGTGAAAATAACTGACCAAGGTCATGTGAAAATTACTGATGAACTCAGTTAAAACTTGACTGATTGAACTCTACGTTCTGAAGCAAGTCAAAGAATGTATTAACAGCTGTCACACAGGGCCGTCAACATGTAACGAGACAAAGACGAACTTGACATGGACGATAAATGAGACAACAGACAGAGAGAGAAAGATCATGGACAATCTGACCCCCCCCCCCCCCCAAACCAAATGAATAAACAGAAAAACAGCACACATGAAGAAGCGGAGTAGAATAATAATGGCATCTGATAATAATATTAACGTATCCCCTATTTCTTAACGCCCACATCCAATTTAACCAGTGAACCTCATGGCACTGATAGGAACACCTGTGAACCTCATAAAAGCGACTGTTTGTGGCGGGGAAACAATCGGACCAGAACGTACATAAATCTGACACGCAGAAATAACGATCAGATCCCTTCCGGGGCTGCTGACCTCGACCCCTGTCCTCAGATGACCTCGGAACCATTAGCCACAGGTTGGCTCGTGGACTCGGCTTGACCGAGCTAAAACGTTGCTGGGTTTTCGTGTGTCAAGATTGATGAAATGTTGGAGCGGAAGACGAGCATGCTGGCTGTGATGTATGTCGTGCTTTCGTCTACTGATGTACAACCACGCATTATCTACAGATGACTTAGTACGAAATTAGAGTTGCCCATTCTGAGCTTCCCAAGTTCTGGCTATTATTCTCAGAACTGTCTATTTAAGGTAGAAAGTAAAGGTAACGGTAATCCTCTCATGCCTTAGAGGCACATAGGGATATGGTGTTTGTGCCCATATTTTCCTTGTCTATTTAAAGTAAAGGTAAAATTCCCGTTTTCATGCCGTTAAGGCATATTGGGGAATACGGTGTTAGGCCAGTATTTTCCACGTCCTTCGGCACATGAAAGTCTGATGTGGTCAGTATCACGCCTGGCCGCTTTACCTTCCCAGATTTCTCTGGTGCCCATTTTTAGAGGCTGGGTCAACCCTGGGGACTTTTTGGTGTGTACTAGAAAAAAAACCCACTGTTGGGACTTGAACCCGGTACCACCGGGTAAGTAAACCGAGCGTCTAACCACTCAGCCAACCAAGCCACCGACCTCTCTATTTGCCGCCTCTAAATCTAATGGTAACGACTGAATGTCACAATCACAACAATCACACTATAAATGTCACGGCAAGTTTCCAGGTTTTAATGTGACATTTTATTAATCAATGGTCGGTAGCTACATGACATTCTACCCATATTTCTGTAGGAATTTATTTTTTACCTTTAAAAACAACCCATAATCAATTGCTTATCCCTGAAACCATTCATCAAACAATTACTTATCCCTGAAAACAATCATCAACACATATTTACCTCTGAAAACAATCATCACCAAATTTTGTTTACCTCTTTGATAAAGTAATTAATAACTATTTAACCATGAACAGAATGATCAACAACTATTCACCTCTGAAAACAATGAACAACAATTATTGTGCCACTGAAAACAATCATCAATAATATTTACCTCTTAATATGCAACCATCAACATCTGATGCCAGTAAAATTTGGAGCCGTTACTGTTACTCTGGTAAATTTATGTGAAAAGTACGTACGTCTTCTCCCAACAGCTGTCTTCTCTAGGCCTTGCCCAGACTGCACAAACAACATGCCCTTACTCAACCTAATGTCCTACAAACATACAGCGCTGGAGTCAGGACATTCATAACAAAAGTAAAGAGAAAGCAGTAATAAAGCGATAAAAGAAGAAGAAGAAGAAAAAAAGATCACTTCCCTCAGGTTATCACATGAGAGTGTAGTGTACCACAGAAACAATCATTAATATTACATGAGAGTGTAGTGTACCACAGAAACAATCATTCATATCACATGAGAGTGTAGTGTACCACAGAAATAATCATTAATATCACATGAAAGTGTAGTGTACCACAGAAACAATCATTCATATCACATGAGAGTGTAGTGTACCACAGAAATAATCATTAATATCACATGAGAGTGTAGTGTACCACAGAAACAATCATTAATATTACATGAGAGTGTAGTGTACCACAGAAACAATCATTCATATCACATGAGAGTGTAGTGTACCACAGAAATAATCATTAATATCACATGAAAGTGTAGTGTACCACAGAAACAATCATCAGCCAGCACTAAACTAATCAGAAGAAAATAATGAGGCAGTACTTTACATTTTTTAAAGTCAAGAAATACACAGATGGCAGAGATTCTATTTTAGAAAGTGAAGAAAAACAAAGCAGGCATGATCACATTTTATAAGGACAGGAAGAACAAATAAGGAAGGAATATACTTCGGAAAGTCAAGTAAAACAAAGAAGATTACAAAGACTATTACACTTCAGAAAGTCGGACAAACACTCAGAAGTATACCTGTTACTTCAAAAAGACAAGCTGTCATAAGAAGTAACATTAATAAACAGATCAATCACAAATGGGCGTTATTCTCACTGTTTCTCTGACAGCTTCTCTTATTCTTGCCTGAAATGTTTGTTAGATTCTCTGACATACTCTCTCCACTCCCCGTATAGATTCTTTTGTATACTCTTTCCATTCCCTGTATAGATTCTCTGATATACTCTTTCCACTCCCTGTATAGATTCTTTTATATACTCTTTCCATTCCCTGTATAGATTCTCTGATATACTCTTTCCACTACCTGTACAGATTCTTTTATATACTCTTTCCATTCCCTGTATAGATTACTCTTTCCACTCCCTGTATAGATTCTTTTATATACTCTTTCCACTCCCTGTGTAGATTCTCTGACATACTCCTTCCACTCCCTCTGTACTTCATTCATTTAACCCTGTTTTGATCTTGGAGTTTCCATCCAACTGTTACTGTGATACAGAAAAACTATTTTGGAACTGATGAATATTCTCGACTTACGTCTGTCCCACTTAACAGCATTCAGACTTAGAACGGGTTCAGACTTAGAACGGGTTCAGAAACAGTTTTAAAGCCACTGCTAACTGCCGTTTACCTGTCATTTATTTACGTTTTTATTATTTATTTTATCTGAGGTATTATCATATCATTATGCATATTTTACCATAAAAAAAGAAATAACTGTTAGTTCATACTGTACCATACTGTACCATACTGTACCATACTGTACCACAATACGGCACTTATACTTGCTCAGTAACATGCGAATTTTTTCTTCCTACTTATCAGCTTTTGAAGGATTCGTCGGACCGTATTTCAGTCTTAAGTAAATGGTCATATGTATATGCCATCTTCCAATCAGTTTGTAGGACTTCATCCTGGAAGGCGCTGAAGACGTTGGGGAAAAGGGGGGGGGAGACAAGAAAGTGGTGAAGCAATGTTGCCCAGGACAAGAAAGTGGTGAAGCAATATTGTCCAGGACAAGAAAGTGGTGAAGCAATATTGGCCAGGACAAGAAAGTGGTGAAGCAATATTGGCCAGGACAAGAATGCGGTGAAGCAATACTGCCCAGGACAAGAATGAGGTGAAGCAATATTGGCCAGGACAAGAAAGTGGTGAAGGAATGATGCCCAGGACAAGAATGCGGTGAAGGAATGGTGCCCAGGACAAGAACGCGGTGATGGAATGGTGCCCAGGACAAGAATGCGGTGAAGGAATGGTGCCCAGGACAAGAAAGTGGTGAAACAATGTTGTCCAGGACAAGAAAGTGGTGAAACAATGTTGTCCAGGACAAGAAAGTGGTGAAACAATGTTGTCCAGGACAAGAAAGTGTGGCAATGTTGCCCAGGACAAGAAAGTGGCGAAGCAATGTTGCCAAGGTAAAAGGTCCAAGCGATCACGAATCTGTGAAAGATGAGTGCTCAGGCCAGGTACAAAAGTGTGAGCATTCTGTGTTTTCAATACAAAACCGGAACCGGTATGTGAAGACTGACACCGGAAACTGACCCATAAGTCCACGCAAACATGAATATCCCGGCAGGTTCTCACAAGCCAGATTTCTGAAAACCAATCACAACTTCTGGTACAAAGATAAAAGCTCAATATGACCCTTCACTAGCCCCTCCATATCCGGAAACATATTGACATCGTTTGCCTGAGGAAAGAATATCCCTGGAAATCAAAGAGACGCCATTAATGGGCTGAAAAAAAATATAATGGAGACTATAGAAAAGAGGACGCGAAAACAAGGAAAGAATACGAGGACCACAACAGAGATGGAGATATCGTGGGAAAAATAATGTAATGTCTGACTGACTGACTGCCTGGTCTCCGGACGCAGGCCCACCGAGTTCAGAATAAACAAAAGCAATAACTGAGGTCATCTAAAAATGTATTGTCACGGAGCCAAGCACAGGTGGACGGACACGACCACTTTTTTTTAACACTGAATACAAGCAAACACAACATGGACGGACATTCGGTGTCTTTATCTCACTGAAATCCAAGAACGTTTACATTTCCAGAGACCTGGTCAGAATTATGCAGACAGGTCGCAAATCAAACACTGTTCTGTCTCTGTGTTCTCGGCTGAATCTGGACGGGTCACTAATCTTTGAAAAGGTATAAATTAAATTTTATTGACTGTTCTCACCTGACCTACTTTAGCCCTTCTCTCTCTCTCTCTCTCTCTCTCTCTCTCTCTCTCCTCTCACCTGAACGGGTCACTGCCCTAAAAATTGAGACCATATTTCTGAGACAATCAAAACTGTAAGGAAACATTTGCCATTTCTTTAACTTCCTGACCTGCGTGTTAACTGACCTGGAGATATGTGACTACCATTTTATAAATAACAAAAGTGGCAACACGGACTACACAAAACACAACAAACAAGCTGAAGGATTTGGGCTGAAAAGGTGACTTTCTAACAAGAGAAAAGGCAACGTTAATGTTAGAACATGCATGGATACTGAAGACTGTCCCCCGTGATTTTAGTGACAGCGCTTTTCTTATATCCTCACCCGTCCCCCCCCCCCAAAAAAAAACCCTCTCCATATCCAAATCCATTTCTTACATTTCCTCCATAAACACCTATACTATACTGTACTGTACTGTGTTGTACTGTTCTGTACTGTACTTGAAAAGATTAATACTGGGATATGAAGCTAAGACGCATTCTAAAAATACTATCCAGTATTACTGTTTACAATGCAAAGTTCTGATTGCTTATTATACTAAATACTGATTGATTACTTTATTAAACGCTGACTGATTACAGTGCTGAATTCTGACTGAAGACATTATAAACACTGACTGATGGTTCTATAAATCAAAGCAACACTGCAATAAATCTCACATATTCTACTTCTATTCAATGTGTTCTCTTTCCTTCTCTGTCTGCGCACTGAGATTTGGCTCGACACACACGCACATCTGAGATTTGTCTTGACACATTTATCTGAGATTTGTCTTGACACATTTATCTGAGATTTGCCCCCACACACGCACACCTGAGATTTGTCTTGACACATATATCTGTGATTTGGCCCGACACACACACACACATCTGTGATTTGGCCCCATACACACACACACATCTGTGATTTGGCCCGACACACACACACGTCTGAGATTTGTCACAACACAAATATCTGTGATTTGGCCCGTCACACACACACGTCTGAGATTTGTCACAACACATTTATCTGTGATTTGGCCCGTCACACACACGTCTAAGATTTGTCACGACACATTTATCTGTGATTTGGCCTGTCACATATATCTATGATTTGGTCCGTCACACACATTTTTCATGACACATATATCTATGATTTGGTCCGTCACACACATTTTTCATGACACATATATCTGTGATTTGGCCCGACGTATGTATCTCTTTTGACTATAGGAAAGTTTTGGATGTCGGACAAGACAAGAGAGACAACAGAAGTGGATTTACATTTTCTAGATGTTAGAAATGTAACAAAATGGCAACTGAAACATCTTTCCTGTCCATCATTCGCCTGAGAAAGTCTACATACAACCAACACGTTGTACGTAATCTGCTTTCATGATATCACTGTTTATATGATCTTTCTTAGTTATTCTATATATTGTTTCTCTGTATCTCAGTATGTAGTCTGATATGTAATCAGACGTAGTCAGACATGAGGTCAGACATGTCGTTAGATATGTAGTTGGACACGTGGTCAGACATGTAGTCAGACATGCAGTGAGACATGTAGTTGGACACGTGGTCAGACATGTAGTCAGACATGCAGTGAGATATGTAGTTGGACAAGTAGTGAGACATGTAGTGAGACATGTAGTGAGACACGTAGTCAGACATGTAGTGAAACATGTGGTCACACATGTAGTGAGACACGTGAGACATGTAGTGAGACATGTAGTCGGACATGTAGTCAGACATGTAGTGAGATTGACTGATTGATTGATTGATGCTTATTTCAAAAGGGTTAAGAATTGGGCACGCAGGCCCGTCTGACATTCTGCCCTTTATCATACATCTTTCACTCTATTCCAGACATTCCACAAATATGCTGTTCATATAACAAACATAATTAACATTGAAGCTGAGAGACATCAAATAAAATATAACATTTACGTTTCGCTCTTAAACATTCACTCAGTACAGAATTACATACATTATAAATGACTACCTACTAAACAAAATTTTCGGGACTATTCAGAAAACAATTAATTGTATTCGGTATTTGTAAGAGTAGTTTAAGATAACTTTTAAGTTTTATAATTCATGAAAGCATGTAGTCGACATCAAATAAATATTGGGAAAGCTTGTAGTTGTAGGAAGGAGTATAATTTATATTTTTTATATTGGATGGGAGGGTATTCCAAAGATGAGCAGCAGAATAACTAAAGCTTTTCTTGTAAAGATCAAGTCTAGGTTTTGGAAGACATATGTTGTTCAAGCGTTGGCTGCACTTTGGGCTAAATTTAAACAGGTTTCATAGATAAGGCGGGGCATGCCGTGAAAGAATTTGATGTACTAACTTAACTTGGCTTTGTTGAAGAGGAACCTGTTCTTAAGAGGTAGTATTTTGATACGTTTGTGATGGTTAGTTGTTTGTGCTTGATCTTTGTCACTAATAAGCTTTACTGCTCGCTTTTGGAGTGAGCAAAGCCTCTTTGTATTTGACACTGAGCAACCATCCTAAACTGTTGAGCAATAGTCTAAATGTGTTTGTATATGAGATATGTAGTATGTCTTCCTAGTGTCTTGATCGATGAAGTGCTTAATTTTAGCTAATTGGTATACTTTTTGTGCGATGAGTTTTGTTAGACACTGCACATGAGAGTTCCAGGTCAGAGACATGTAGTGAGACATGTAGTTGGACACGTAGTCAGGCATGTAGTGAGACATGTAGTTGGACACGTAGTCAGACATGTAGTGAGACATGTAGTTGGACACGTAGTCAGACATGTAGTGAGACATGTAGTTGGACACGTAGTCAGGCATGTAGTGAGACATGTAGTTGGACACGTAGTCAGACATGTAGTGAGACATGTAGTTGGACACGTAGTCAGACATGTAGTGAGACATGTAGTTGGAAACATAGTCAGACATGAAGTGAGACATGTAGTTGGACACGCAGTCAAACATGTAGTGAGACATGAAATCAAACATGCAGTCAGACATATAACCACATATATGGTTAGACACATAGTCAGACATTAAAACAACCTACTACAAAGGTTCAGCTAAAACCGTCATCTTGAAGCACTTAAATGCTGATATTTCGATTACCTGGTTTTGTCAAATGACTCTACATAAACAGTAATCAGCTTTTTAAAAACAGCTTTTAATTCAATTCGTCCAATAATAATGATGATAATAATAATAATAATGCTATTCCCATGCGACAACCGATCACATTCTTACGTCCTCTGCTAAAAAGTTCTCCATGTACTACACACTGTCCAGGATGTAAAAGTCAGTTTTTATTACCAAAAAAAAAAAAAGTCAGTTGAAAAACATCATCTGCCTGGCAGGAAACTGGGGAGGTGAGTTTAACAAGAAAAAGATTTGCTCTGTGAAATATTCAATTAGTTGAGTACAACAAGAAGGAAGGTCTCAAACAATCCATTCATATTTATGTATTATAGTCAGCTTTACTGGACGTATACAGTCTAATCTTATCTATCTAAACAAATCGGCTTTACTGGACGCAAAAAATCGAATCTTATCTATGTAAAGAAAAATGAACTTTACAGTAACACAAATAATTTAATGTTATCTATATAACAAAATACCTTTACTGGAACGCAAATTATCTAATGTTATCTATATAACAAAATATATTTACTGGACGCAAATAATATAGTCTTATCAAATGCATATCATTCAACTTTTCTGAACATAAACTAAACACTCGCCTTTATGTGAAAAAAAAACCCCAGTTATAATGGATTTTTTAAAAAAAATCAATTCACAACCATGTGAAAAACCCACAGGATGAGTGGTCTGCTCAATTCACATCACACAGAAACAGAAGCCTTTTCATGCTAAAGTTCCATTTCTCAATGATACCAAAAACCAAAGTCACATATCGATTCGTTAAAACATGTCAAGGTACAAGTATAAGATGTCACACATGTGAAAGATGACACATGTAAGATGACACACGTAAGTATATGACACACGTAAGTAAGATGACACAGATGTAAGATGATACCATGTAAGATGACATAGCACGAAAGATGACACAATGTAAGATGGCACCTGAAAGATGACACAATGTAAGATGGCACCTGAAAGATGACACAATGTAAGATGGCACCTGAAAGATGACACAATGTAAGATGGCACCTGAAAGATGACACAATGTAAGATGGCACCTGAAAGATGACACAATGTAAGATGGCACCTGAAAGATGACACAATGTAAGATGGCACCTGAAAGATGACACAATGTAAGATGGCACCTGAAAGATGACACAATGTAAGATGGCACCTGAAAGATGACACAATGTAAGATGGCACCTGAAAGATGACACAATGTAAGATGGCACCTGAAAGATGACACAATGTAAGATGGCACCTGAAAGATGACACAATGTAAGATGGCACCTGAAAGATGACGTATTAAAAACACAGGGAATAAAAAAGCATAAAAACTAAGTAACAGCAACGTGTCTGAATTCAAGACAAAAACAAACAAAAAACCTTCAGCTTTTCATCAAGAAATAACTCCACTTGTTAACGCCAATCTACAGTGGACGGTGAGCAGCCACTGACTGATCTTTGTGAGTCTCAGTTGCCAGCAACAGGATGAAAGAAGCAAGTCAACAAACTCAACAACAGAACGAACTTTATGTTCTAAGACTGAATGAATAACTGGACATTTCTGACATTTCTGCCCTTTATCTGTCTTCGATCTAACTCAAACATTCAATGCCAATAATTGCACTATGTACTAGTATCAGATGAGTACAAAGAACAATAATAAATATGAAATAAACAACTTTTATACACAACATGTCATCAACATTTTCAACAATACACGTTATTAAAACCTTACACAATAGCTATTTCACATTATAATGCATTTTCTTACAGCCAACCAGATAAACAAATGGCTTCTCGTACGGAAAGGAAGGTTGCTGTCCGACATGCCAACCTCGGGCTCACAAGTGCAGAAGAGAAAATGTCACCAGAGATATGTGTCCGCAGAAACAAGGACAAACACTGGCCGAACCGCCTCGATCAATAGTGGACCATCGCAATATTGTAGTATAATTATGGCTTCAGTACAAGCCAGGGACAGCGAGCGATCTTGCCCGGTCAATTCATTCTTTATGTTCGCAGAAAATAGAACATCGGTTACTCAAAGAGAACAGAACAGAACAGAACGGAACAGATCAGACAGGAAATGTTAACTAAAAATAAGAACATCCCATCTCTGAGTTGTGATATTGTGATAACCAACAAAGTCTTCTGATGCAGTGATAACCAACAAAGTCTTCTGATGCAGTGATAACCAACAAAGTCTTCTGATGCAGTGATAACCAACAAAGTCGCCTGATACAATGATAACCAACAAAGTCTTCTGATGCAGTGATAACCAACAAAGTCTTCTGATGCAGTGATAACCAACAAAGTCTTCTGATGCAGTGATAACCAACAAAGTCGCCTGATACAATGATAACCAACAAAGTCTTCTGATGCAGTGATAACCAACAAAGTCTTCTGATGCAGTGATAACCAACAAAGTCTTCTGATGCAGTGATAACCAACAAAGTCTTCTGATGCAGTGATAACCAACAAAGTCGCCTGATACAATGATAACCAACAAAGTCGCCTGATACAATGATAACCAACAAAGTCTTCTGATACAATGATAACCAACAAAGTCTTCTGATACAATGATAACCAACAAAGTCTTCTGATACAATGATAACCAACAAAGTCGCCTGATACAATGATAACCAACAAAGTCGCCTGATACAATGATAACCAACAAAGTCTTCTGATACAATGATAACCAACAAAGTCTTCTGATGCAGTGATAACCAACAAAGTCTTCTGATGCAGTGATAACCAACAAAGTCTTCTGATGCAGTGATAACCAACAAAGTCGCCTGATACAATGATAACCAACAAAGTCTTCTGATGCAGTGATAACCAACAAAGTCTTCTGATGCAGTGATAACCAACAAAGTCTTCTGATGCAGTGATAACCAACAAAGTCGCCTGATACAATGATAACCAACAAAGTCTTCTGATGCAGTGATAACCAACAAAGTCTTCTGATGCAGTGATAACCAACAAAGTCTTCTGATGCAGTGATAACCAACAAAGTCTTCTGATGCAGTGATAACCAACAAAGTCGCCTGATACAATGATAACCAACAAAGTCGCCTGATACAATGATAACCAACAAAGTCTTCTGATACAATGATAACCAACAAAGTCTTCTGATACAATGATAACCAACAAAGTCTTCTGATACAATGATAACCAACAAAGTCGCCTGATACAATGATAACCAACAAAGTCGCCTGATACAATGATAACCAACAAAGTCTTCTGATACAATGATAACCAACAAAGTCGCCTGATACAATGATAACCAACAAAGTCTTCTGATACAATGATAACCAACAAAGTCTTCTGATGCAGTGATAACCAACAAAGTCTTCTGATACAATGATAACCAACAAAGTCTTCTGATACAATGATAACCAACAAAGTCTTCTGATGCAGTGATAACCAACAAAGTCGCCTGATACAATGATAACCAACAAAGTCGCCTGATACAATGATAACCAACAAAGTCTTCTGATACAATGATAACCAACAAAGTCGCCTGATACAATGATAACCAACAAAGTCTTCTGATACAATGATAACCAACAAAGTCTTCTGATGCAGTGATAACCAACAAAGTCTTCTGATACAATGATAACCAACAAAGTCTTCTGATACAATGATAACCAACAAAGTCTTCTGATGCAGTGATAACCAACAAAGTCGCCTGATACAATGATAACCAACAAAGTCGCCTGATACAATGATAACCAACAAAGTCTTCTGATACAATGATAACCAACAAAGTCTTCTGATACAATGATAACCAACAAAGTCTTCTGATACAATGATAACCAACAAAGTCGCCTGATACAATGATAACCAACAAAGTCTTCTGATACAATGATAACCAACAAAGTCTTCTGATACAATGATAACCAACAAAGTCTTCTGATACAATGATAACCAACAAAGTCGCCTGATACAATGATAACCAACAAAGTCGCCTGATACAATGATAACCAACAAAGTCTTCTGATACAATGATAACCAACAAAGTCTTCTGATACAATGATAACCAACAAAGTCTTCTGATACAATGATAACCAACAAAGTCGCCTGATACAAAATCTTCCCTATCTTCAGTATTTCTTCTTCAGTTTTTTTTCCCCTTTGTTTCCTCTCAAATCTTGGTTTCCTTCCTGTGACCTAAACTAAAAGGAAGAAACACGACTACAGAGAAAGCAGGTAATGGGCAGTCTGACAAAGCGGTCTGGATAAATTCAGAAACATAAAAATACCGACATTCATACTTTCTCTGTCACATTAACATCAACTCTATCACGGAACATGATGATGATGCTATGTAAAACATACAAAAGCTGTGCTGGGTGTCGAGTGTTGGGTCCCAAGCAGGCGCCTGTGTATCCAAGGAAGTCACTGAAGAGCTGCGAGGTTATCCTCAATGTATGCCTAGATTGTGCACAGCCTCTGAATTTATGTAACTGTCTACTAAGTAGAAGTGGGGAGAGGCCGCGGGGAACTATCCCTGAGCTAAGAGCTCCGCTATCCCTGAGCTAAGAGCTCCGCTATCCCTGAGCTAAGAGCTCCGCTATCCCTGAGCTAACAGCTCCGCTATCCCCGAGCTAACAACTCCGCTATCCCTGAGCTAAGATGTCCAATATCCCTGAGTTAAGAGTTCCAATATCCCTGAGTTAAGATGTCCAATATCCCTGAGTTAAGAGGTCCACTATCTCTGAGCTAAGAGTTCCACTATCTCTGAGCTAAGAGCTCCGCTATCCATGAGTTAAGATGTCCAATATCCCTGAGCTAAGATGTCCAATATCCCTGAGTTAAGAGTTCCAATATCCCTGAGCTAAGATGTCCAATATCCCTGAGTTAAGAGGTCCACTATCTCTGAGCTAAGAGCTCCGCTATCCCTGAGCTAAGAGCTCTGCCACTCAGTGAGAACTTAGAACCACTGATTTAAGGAGTTAGCGCAAGTCTGCTGCACAGAGCACATGATGCCAACAGTGACGGCCAACTGATGCTCTGATAACAAGGGATGCCCAAAACGGCAGTTCTATTTCTGTAGCGAGGTAACTAACGCCGGAAGTCTTAAGTAGGTAAAAGTTCCAGACTTTTGTAGCCAAAAACAGAATGTCAGACTCAAAATCTGGCAAGAATGACGCCAGCACCGATATGTGCTCACTGTAGCAGATATAGAACAATACCTGAGACCATAAATAAGATATGCTGATCATGTAGGCTTGGTTGGCCTGGCCGATATCATATTACAAATACTGTCCTAGTTTATCCTAAAAACTGACAACACTTTAGGTATATACATTTGAAACATAAGATTTCGATATCCACAAAACTGAAACAGAACTTAATAGGCTATAAAGCTGGACATATAGAACATAACAGTTCATAAACCTGAAACAAGGAATATGAATTCCATGTACACCGAACTTAAAATCTCTATACAGTGTGCGAAACAGTTCCACACATCTAAAACAAAGATATTTACCTATAATTAACAAATACGGGTAAGTCTACTATAGGCTACATCATATAACTAAACAAGAATATCTAAACGCTGAAGTTAAGAGTCGCCATGCTGCATCAGATTATTCAAAGATGCTCTGTAGTAGCTGATAAGCATTAGACAAGACTCACTAGGATATTTATCCCTGTCAGAACCCCAACGGGGCTGGACCGTACACGGTTGACTGCAGAGAAGGAGAGGCTGAGATGGACAAGGGCTAGTTAGGCCAGTGTGCGTGGACAGCTGAGGGACAGCTAAACATGACGTCCCACTGGACGTGAACAATGGAATCTAGATTTGCTGAGGAAAAATACTTTAGAGAGGTATATCAAAATCAATGACAAGGGCTATGGAAAATTTGTCTTCTTATCTCTATCTCTCTCTCTCTCTCCGCTGAGAGAAAGCAGATACAGATATCGATGTCTCGTTACTAAACCGATCCAGCGCGGAGTAATACAGCAGAAACACTTGCCCAAGGGAGGTGCCGAACTGGGGGGGGGGGGGGATACTTCTCTGATGATCTGAGGTATTGTGTTACTGCTTTCTCTCTCTCTCTCTCTCTCTCTCTCTCTCTCTCTCTCCTTCACTCTTTCTCTCTCCCCAACAATTCGAGTCTTCTTCTACGTGCAGACTCCGTGCCGGCAAGTTCTTGTAGAGAAGATAAGTACCTGACATTTTGTGTTATGGAACCACTGGCCCTGAATACGAAAGGGTCACGGTTCGTGCATGTTTTAGAACTGATAGAAACACACACAAAAAATGATTAGAGATGACACATTTTGCAGTTTCTCGGCAAAAGCAATGGAAGGAAAACATAAAAACGAGAGAGTAAAGAAAGAATAAAGCAAAAAAAAAAAAAAAAGGAAGGAGGAAATAAAAACAACAGAAAGAAGAAAAATAACAGGAAAAAAAAAGACAAATCAGAGAACAGAAAAAAATGTCTATCTGAGAGCCACAAAACTGAAGAAATATGGCAGACACAGAAAGTCAAACTTAACAATGTTTTTCTTTCTGTAAACAATATATCAGAAACAACAACTGCTGGTAGTATTACTGCTCCTGTTACTACCACTACTATTATTATTATTACTAACGTAATCGCTGGTCTTACTTCTCATCCTCATTCTACTACTATTACTACTACTGCAGCTGCTGCTACTACTAATACTACTACTACTACTACTACTACTACTACTACTACTACTACTGCAGCTACTACTACTACTACTGCAGCTACTACTGCTACTACTACTGCAGCTAGTACTAATACTACTACTACCACTACTACTGCAGCTATTATAAATACTACTACGACCACACTATCACTATTACTACTACTATTACCACCATTACCACTACTACTGCAGCTACTACTAATACTACTACTACCACTACTACTGCAGTTACTATAAATGCTACTACGACCAGACTACCACTACTACTACTGTTATTACTACTACCACCACTACTGTCATTACTACTACCACCACTACAACTACTGTTATTACTACTACCACCAT
Organism: Achatina immaculata; assembly: GCA_009760885.1. NCBI lineage: Eukaryota > Metazoa > Mollusca > Gastropoda > Stylommatophora > Achatinidae > Lissachatina > Lissachatina immaculata. The sequence goes on along the minus strand of CM019702.1, from coordinate 42,806,935 downwards.
TACCACAATTTCTACTATTACTATTACCACCACTATCACTACTACTACCACCACTACCACTACTGTTACTACTACTATCACTACCATCACTACTACTACTACACTACTACTACTGCTACTGCTATTATCACTACCACTCCTATTATTATTACTTATACTACCACAACCACTACTACTATCACTACCACTAATATTACTACTACTACTACTACTACTACTACCACAATCACTACTATTATTACTACTACTACCACAACCACTACTACTATCACTACTACTATTATTATTATTACTATCACTACTATTACTACTACTACTACTACTACTATTACCACAATCACTACTATTATTATTACTACTACTACTACCACAACCAGTACTATTATTACTATTACTACTACTACTACTACTATCATTACCACTACTATTACTACTACTACTAACCACAACCACTATTATTATTACTACTACTACTATCACAACCAGTACTATTACTACTACTAGTACTACTATCATTACCACTACTATTATTATTACTACTACTACTACTAACCACAACCACTATTATTATTATTATTACTACTACTACCCCAACCACTACTATTACTACTACTACTACTACCACTAATATTATTACTTTACTACTACCACAACCATTAATACTACTACCACTACTACCAGTATTATTATTACTACTACTACTACTACCACAACCATTACTACTAATATCACTACCACTACTATTATTACTACTACTACCACCACAACCACTACTACTACTACTACTACTACTACTACTACTACTACTATCATTACCACTACTATTATTACTACTACTAGCACCACAATATCTACCTCCTCTGCAACCACTATAAATACAGCTGTTCCCACCAATACTACTATTATTACTACTATCACCACAGCTACTATTTCTGCTTGTGATACATATACCACTACTGCTACTACTATGAAAACAAAAGCTTCTGCTGCTATTACTACTACTACCACAGCTACTATTACTCATCCATTCATTCATTTGCATGTCCCTTGCGGAACTTTGCCTCCCTAACAGCTCTCCTGTAGGCCTCTCGGTTGTGAGCAAGATGGCCTGCTGCTGATGCATCCATTTGCAGATCATCAACGATGTCTTGCAGCCATCTTCGCCCTGGTCTTCCTCTATTTTTCCCATTATGTACCCTTCCAAGACGGTCTTCTGCAGATTATCATGACGTTTAATGTGTCCAAAATATTTAAAGTTTTCTCTGTTTAATCCTCTTTACTAGCCAGCCTTCTTCAATATTAAGTTCTTGTAGTATGGACATATTTGTTCTTTTTTGTGTCCGTGATATTTGAAGAACTCTTCTGTAGCATTTACATTCAAAGGCATTTATGTGTTTCTCAGCTGTTTTGTTAAGTGTCCAAGTCTCACAGGCATATGTTGCGATGGGAAAGATGCATGCCCTTAAAAATCTTATTTTTGTAGTTCTGTCTGTTCCTCTCCACAGATTCTTTAGTTGTTTTACTTTCTGAAGAACGATAGATGCTACTATTACTACTATTACTAATAACTACTACAATTATTACTATAATTACTACAACTATTAGTAATAACTACTACAATTATTACTATAATTACTACTACTATTAGTAATAACTACTACAGCTATTACTATAATTACTAAGACTACTATTAGTAATAACTACTACTCTTATTATAATTACTACTACTATTAGTAATACTACTACAATTATTACTATAATTACTACTACTATTAGTATAACTACTACAATTATTACCATAATTACTGCTACTATTAGTAATAACTACTACAATTATTACTATAATTACTACAACTATTAGTAATAACTACTACAATTATTACTATAATTACTACTACTATTAGTAATAACTACTACAGCTATTACTATAATTACTAAGACTACTATTAGTAATAACTACTACTCTTATTATAATTACTACTACTATTAGTAATAACTACTACAATTATTACTATAATTACTACTACTATTAGTAATAACTACTACAATTATTACCATAATTACTGCTACTATTAGTAATAACTACTACAATTATTACTATAATTACTACTACTATTAGTAATAACTACTACAATTATTACTATAATTACTACTACTATTAGTAATAACTACTACAATTATTACTATAATTACTACTACTATTAGTAATAACTACTACAATTATTACTATAATTACTACTACTATTAGTAATAACTACTACAATTATTACTATAATTACTACTACTATTAGTAATAACTACTACAATTATTACTATAATTTCTACTACTATTAGTAATAACTACTACAATTATTACTATAATTACTACTGTTAATATTACTAGTACCAGGTCCTCGGAAAGAACATTTTTTTAAGACGTTGCAAAACTCCGGCCCACCTCCCCTCCCCTCCCCAATCCTCAGTTTAATTTGTATCCCCCCTACCCTACTCTCCGGGTCCACCATTAAAAGAATGAGAATCCTCGGGGTCCGCAGCAATGTATCGGTTGGACCCCCCTCTTGGTGGCCCTGAATATTACTACTATTACTCTTACAACTACTTCTAGCACTACAATAAGTGGCAAACATGTTCTGATTGTGAAGAAGACAAGCAAACATTGATCTCCAGACTGACACACGAAACACAGTGACCAGGACTACATCTGTCCCTCTAACACACAGCCCGAAACATCCTCACAGCATGTGCCACGCAGCTCTGTCCACACACCTGGCGCGTCCGGCTTTCGTGCGGAAGACACATCAAACATCTGCAGGAAAAAAACACAGCTAAAGCATCCATCTTCTCCAGCTTCTGCCACTTTCTAAATCCTCTTTGACTTCCCGGACACGAATCTCACACGTAGGGACATGTGTTTTCTCCTATAATATTACATTACTGGCCAGCGTCCACACAGGACAAGACAATGTCCAAGTCAATAGCCCGGCCTATAATTGGATAGTCCCTCTGTTAATTAAAGTTTGGCTTTCACCCGATAGCCAAATGATAGAGTCTGTAGCGTCTTTCCATCTCAATGAACAGTTAGAAAACATCAGGGAGAAGTTATTCTTTCCAATCTCGCCCACATTTAATAAGCTGGAGTGGACATGGGGCATTTTTGTTACTTTCCGAGAGGGTCTTCTGTTTCTGAGCTGAGGGAGAGGAGAACAGAGAGAAACAGCCAGCACAAAGCAGCAGTTACTGGCCCTAGCATGTCATGTTGTTCAGAAAACGTTTATCCCGTATCCGTGCATGTTGTCTTGTAAAATTTGGCATTTTTACCCAATTAAAAAAAAAACAACAACAACAACATTAAAACCGTCTAGAAAAGGGCCTCTAATTACAGGGGTATCTGTACACAATTAGCATGCGGGACAATGCCAGTGACAAGCAAATGATATGAAAACGCTCAACGTGCAAGAACAGGTCAGACAGCTAAAAATGATGGTACTGTACCGGTGTTGGTACGAGCGCGGGCTATTGCAAGCACATAAAGAATGAAAGTGCTCTATATGTTAATGAGAAATTCGACTCGAAAGCTCCTGTATACAACGTCGCCAGGCTGTGGTGGAGCTTGGACTGTGCCGGGCTCATCTAATGGTAAATGGCAGTTTATATGATTTACAACACCTGTGAATATATCTACCTGATTTTATAGACATGAGTTTCAGTACATAAGATGAGATTTCTCATGTATATCAGTTGTCTCAAAAAAAAAAAAAAAACCTCAACTACGAATTCTTCACTAACAAGAAACAGAAATATACTGGTGTACAACTGTCCTTTCATCTCGGATAGTCTTTGTTATAACTTTTGTTTATATTTGACCTTCGAAATTTCTAACCATACATTGCTTTATAACTGCTACTTTTCTCAACAGATTTGATCATCTCTGATACACACTATAGTAAAAGATAAAGAAGAATGAAACATACTTAGTCTAGTATACTCATGTAATTCTCTCTCTCTCTCTCTCTCTCTCTCGCATTCCAAACTTTTAAGAACCACTGTTGTAGGCACAATCTGTCATCATTCATATCTGTTCCTTTTCTCTCCCTTTCCATCTGTTTCCTACAAGTTCCCTTATATCTCTTCCACGCTGTCTATCCGTTTCCTACAAGTTCTCTTATGTCTATCCCACGCTGTCTCTCCATCTGTTTCCTACAAGTTCCCTTATGTCTATCCCACGCTGTCTCTCCATCTGTTTCCTACAAGTTCCCTTATGTCTTTGCCACGCTGTCTCTCCATCTGTTTCTTACAAGTTCATTTATGTATCTCCCACGCTGTCTCTCCATCTGTTTCATACAAGTTCATTTATGTCTATCCCACGCTGTCTCTCCATCTGTTTTCTACAAGTTCATTTATGTCTATCCCATGCTGTCTCTCCATCTGTTTCCTCCAAGTTCCCTTATGTCTCTCCGCACTACAATAAGTGGCAAACATGTTCTGATTGTGAAGAAGACAAGCAAACATTGATCTCCAGACTGACACACGAAACACAGTGACCAGGACTACATCTGTCCCTCTAACACACAGCCCGAAACATCCTCACAGCATGTGCCACGCAGCTCTGTCCACACACCTGGCGCGTCCGGCTTTCGTGCGGAAGACACATCAAACATCTGCAGGAAAAAAACACAGCTAAAGCATCCATCTTCTCCAGCTTCTGCCACTTTCTAAATCCTCTTTGACTTCCCGGACACGAATCTCACACGTAGGGACATGTGTTTTCTCCTATAATATTACATTACTGGCCAGCGTCCACACAGGACAAGACAATGTCCAAGTCAATAGCCCGGCCTATAATTGGATAGTCCCTCTGTTAATTAAAGTTTGGCTTTCACCCGATAGCCAAATGATAGAGTCTGTAGCGTCTTTCCATCTCAATGAACAGTTAGAAAACATCAGGGAGAAGTTATTCTTTCCAATCTCGCCCACATTTAATAAGCTGGAGTGGACATGGGGCATTTTTGTTACTTTCCGAGAGGGTCTTCTGTTTCTGAGCTGAGGGAGAGGAGAACAGAGAGAAACAGCCAGCACAAAGCAGCAGTTACTGGCCCTAGCATGTCATGTTGTTCAGAAAACGTTTATCCCGTATCCGTGCATGTTGTCTTGTAAAATTTGGCATTTTTACCCAATTAAAAAAAAAACAACAACAACAACATTAAAACCGTCTAGAAAAGGGCCTCTAATTACAGGGGTATCTGTACACAATTAGCATGCGGGACAATGCCAGTGACAAGCAAATGATATGAAAACGCTCAACGTGCAAGAACAGGTCAGACAGCTAAAAATGATGGTACTGTACCGGTGTTGGTACGAGCGCGGGCTATTGCAAGCACATAAAGAATGAAAGTGCTCTATATGTTAATGAGAAATTCGACTCGAAAGCTCCTGTATACAACGTCGCCAGGCTGTGGTGGAGCTTGGACTGTGCCGGGCTCATCTAATGGTAAATGGCAGTTTATATGATTTACAACACCTGTGAATATATCTACCTGATTTTATAGACATGAGTTTCAGTACATAAGATGAGATTTCTCATGTATATCAGTTGTCTCAAAAAAAAAAAAAAAACCTCAACTACGAATTCTTCACTAACAAGAAACAGAAATATACTGGTGTACAACTGTCCTTTCATCTCGGATAGTCTTTGTTATAACTTTTGTTTATATTTGACCTTCGAAATTTCTAACCATACATTGCTTTATAACTGCTACTTTTCTCAACAGATTTGATCATCTCTGATACACACTATAGTAAAAGATAAAGAAGAATGAAACATACTTAGTCTAGTATACTCATGTAATTCTCTCTCTCTCTCTCTCTCTCTCTCGCATTCCAAACTTTTAAGAACCACTGTTGTAGGCACAATCTGTCATCATTCATATCTGTTCCTTTTCTCTCCCTTTCCATCTGTTTCCTACAAGTTCCCTTATATCTCTTCCACGCTGTCTATCCGTTTCCTACAAGTTCTCTTATGTCTATCCCACGCTGTCTCTCCATCTGTTTCCTACAAGTTCCCTTATGTCTATCCCACGCTGTCTCTCCATCTGTTTCCTACAAGTTCCCTTATGTCTTTGCCACGCTGTCTCTCCATCTGTTTCTTACAAGTTCATTTATGTATCTCCCACGCTGTCTCTCCATCTGTTTCATACAAGTTCATTTATGTCTATCCCACGCTGTCTCTCCATCTGTTTTCTACAAGTTCATTTATGTCTATCCCATGCTGTCTCTCCATCTGTTTCCTCCAAGTTCCCTTATGTCTCTCCCACGCTGTCTCTCTATCTGTTTCCTCCAAGTTCCCTTATGTCTCTCCCACGTTATTTCTCCACCTATGGCTTGGTCTGCCCCTGCTCTTGGCCCTCCTTCTCCCGCATGTGAGCCAACTTTCTGGCGACTTTCTTCCCTTATTTCTACAAGGGCCAGCTACGGTGACTCTCGTGGCTAACGTGATCAGTGCTTCTTTGTGGGCCAAGTGACATGGCAAATATGGCGTGGACAGCTCTCGTCGAAATGCAAGACCAAAATCTTCAGGAATACAATGGCGTGACGTCATAATAAAACAATGGCGTGACATTATAAAACAGTGGCGTGACATCACGATAAAACAATGGCGTGACGTCATAATAAAACAATGGCGTGACATCATTATAAAACAGTGGCGTGACATCACGATAAAACAATGGCGTGACGTCATGATAAATCTGACTCAAGAGAATGGCAGACAATTTTCTTGATTATATAATCAACAGCTGCCATACCTACATTATATGAAGCCGTGATAACAATAAAGCAAACAAATTCCATGACAGATCAAAATACTACCATAACAACAGAAACAACAACTGCCATGACAACAGAAACAACAACTGCCATGAGAACAGAAACAACAACTGCCATGAGAACAGAAACAACAACTGACATGACAACAGAAACAACAACTGCCATGACAACAGAAACAACAACTGCCATGACAAGAAAGGCAACAACTGCCATAGCAACAGAGCCAACAACTGCCTTGAAAAGAGTCAACTGCCATGACAGCAGGACCAACAACTACCGTACTAACAGAAGCAACAACTGTCATGACAACAGAACCAACAAAGGTTATGACAGCAGAACCAACTACAATAGCAAGAGAGGCAACTACAATGATAACAGAAGCAATAGCTACCAAAACTATAACTAATGCCATCACAATGAATCAACTATCCCTTTCCAGTCAAGCCAATCACATTAACATATAAACTACCCAAGTTCTCCAGCTATAATGACAATACCGTGCTAATTGTTCATGATGATGTGGAATATTCCAATGAAAACATGAATACGACACGGAATTCCCAGAAAGGAAAAAACAAACAAAACAGAAAATCGAAGAAGATTCGAATCCTGTTATTAGAAATTCCAGGTCGACATATGAGAGTGGAATCTCTTTCAAGGAGTGGCAAGAAGAAAGGATATGAGAAAACGAGAAACATATACGACGAAGAAAAGAAAAACAAAAACAAACAAAAAAATGTAGAGGAGCTGAAAGAGGTCATGTCAGGTTGTGCTTCTAGAACCGGTTAAGTTGCTCGGATCCACGGGTTGGGAGGTGGTACAAGAACGTGACACGGCCTGGGAATGACATGAAACTCCACGAGAAGAGCACAAAGAAGCGGTAGATTAACCTGTATCAGAGGCGTTTGTCTGGCTCCACCAGAGCTTTTGTTCAACAGAATGAGGACCCAAAACTTCTTTCTCTGTAAGCAACACAATACATCCAAGTGAATGACAAAAGCTAATTTTGGACATTCCTTAACACGCAGGTGCGGACAAGAAAAAGACGAATGTCAAAACAAACAAACAAACAAAAAAGCGTCTTTTAAGAAAGTGTAGGATAACCAGCCACACCTTGCGGCGGCCATGACTTGCGCTGGCTGTCGATGTCTTAGCATGACCCGGGGACGTCCTAAACAAAACTCTGTAAACGCAAGAAGTTGTAATTTTCTGGTTTCTCTTCTGTGAAAGATCATAACCAAAGGTCTTCATGTCCCACTTCTGTGAAAGATCATAACCACAGGTCTTCAAGTCCCATTTCTGTGAAAGATCATAACCAACGGTCTTCATGTCCCACTTCTGTGAAAGATCACAACCAAACGTCTTCATGTCCCACTTCTGTGCGAGATTTATCCACGTTTACTCCTAGGAGACTACTTACAAGTTTCTCACGTTCAGAAGTCTTCTATCTTCAGCTTTCTCTTAATCGACTGCGTCCATGTACGTCACATGAACAAATGTTTCAACGTTTACCACTTGCCTTTCCAATGTTCATTTTCACGATATAGTGTCCACACAAGGGATTTCTGTTGACCGTTGTCCACAACAAGAATACATGCATCTATCTAACCGTTGTCCACAACAAGAATACATGCATCTATCTAACCGTTGTCCACAACAAGAATACATGCATCTATCTAACCGTTGTCCACAACAAGAATACATGCATCTATCTAACCGTTGTCCACAACAAGAATACATGCATCTATCTAACCGTTGTCCACAACAAGAATACATGCATCTGTCTAACCGTTGTCCACAACAAGAATACATGCATCTATCTAACCGTTGTCCACAACAAGAATACATGCATCTATCTAACCGTTGTCCACAACAAGAATACATGCATCTATCTATCTCCATGGGGTCTTAAACCAAAACTGAACGTACTGTTATAAAGCTACACGTGGTCCAGATTTTTTTTAAAAATGTGTGCTTTAGTATTTTTCAGTCTTTTCTCAATCCCCCAATTCTTCCCAAATAAGTAACTAGAAAACTGTGACAAATGTGGGCGTGTCTAAAAGTTGAAGAAATATAAGCAACATGTGCTCATGGTGACACTCACTGTACAGCACATGATGAAAAGCGAAAATTATAGAATGTAATCATGCCTAGGAAACTTGAACTAAAGAACCTGAAACTTTAAATAGGAACTTGAAACTTGTACTAAGAACCTCAAACTTGAATTAAGAACTTGAAACTTGAATCCGAGCGTTTATCCAAGAACTGGACACTTTATTTTGGTGATTTCAAGAAAGGTCGCAAAATATTTTCTTAGACTTCTCAGGAGCAGCAAGAAATGAGCTCCAGAAAAATTGCGGCGTCTGGGTCCAGACAATGCGTTCACTGCCCACAACTCCAAGGCTAGCACTTGGTAATGGACAAAACCACCGCCCACAACTCCAAGGCTAGCACTTGGTAATGGACAAAACCACCGCCCACAACTCCAAGGCTAGCACTTGGTAATGGACAAAACCACCGCCCACAACTCCAAGGCTAGCACTTGGTAATGGACAAAACCACCGCCCACAACTCCAAGGCTAGCACTAGGTAATGAACAAAGCCACCGCCTACTACTTCAGTGCTAGCGACGTGTAACAGACAAAGCCACCGCTTACTACTCCAGGACTAACACTATATAACAAACAAAGCCACCGCCTATTACTTCAGCACTAACACTATATAACAGACAAAGCCACCGCCTACTACTTCACGACTAACACTATATAACAGACAAAGCCACCGCCTACTACTCCAGGACTAACACTATATAACAGACAAAGCCACCGCCTACAACTCCACGACTAACACTATATAACAGACAAAGCCACCGCCTACAACTCCACGACTAACACTATACAACAGACAAAGCCACCGCCTACTACTCCAGGACTAACACTATATAACAGACAAACCCATCGCCTACAACTCCACGACTAACACTATGTAACAGACAAAGCCACCGCCTACAACTCCACGACTAACACTATATAACAGACAAAGCCACCGCCTACAACTCCACGACTAACACTATATAACAGACAAAGCCACCGCCTACAACTCCACGACTAACACTATGTAACAGACAAAGCCACCGCCTACAACTCCACGACTAACACTATATAACAGACAAAGCCACCGCCTACAACTCCACGACTAACACTATATAACAGACAAAGCCACCGCCTACAACTCCACGACTAACACTATATAACAGACAAAGCCACCGCCTACAACTCCACGACTAACACTATATAACAGACAAAGCCACCGCCTACAACTCCACGACTAACACTATATAACAGACAAAGCCACCGCCTACAACTCCACGACTAACACTATGTAACAGACAAAGCCACCGCCTACAACTCCACGACTAACACTATAACAGACAAAGCCACCGCCTACAACTCCACGACTAACACTATATAACAGACAAAGCCACCGCCTACAACTCCACGACTAACACTATATAACAGACAAAGCCACCGCCTACAACTCCACGACTAACACTATATAACAGACAAAGCCACCGCCTACAACTCCACGACTAACACTATATAACAGACAAAGCCACCGCCTACAACTCCACGACTAACACTATGTAACAGACAAAGCCACCGCCTACAACTCCACGACTAACACTATATAACAGACAAAGCCACCGCCTACAACTCCACGACTAACACTATATAACAGACAAAGCCACCGCCTACAACTCCACGACTAACACTATATAACAGACAAAGCCACCGCCTACAACTCCACGACTAACACTATATAACAGACAAAGCCACCGCCTACAACTCCACGACTAACACTATATAACAGACAAAGCCACCGCCTACAACTCCACGACTAACACTATATAACAGACAAAGCCACCGCCTACAACTCCACGACTAACACTATATAACAGACAAAGCCACCGCCTACAACTCCGCGACTAACACTATATAACAGACAAAGCCACCGCCTACTACTCCACGACTAACACTATGTAACAGACAAAGCCACCGCCTACAACTCCACGACTAACACTATATAACAGACAAAGCCACCGCCTACTACTCCACGACTAACACTATGTAACAGACAAAGCCGCTGGATTAGTTTTTCCCCTTAACATTTGTATTGGATAACGCAAGACCATGAAACAAGATATGGCTAAAGATATGACGGCCCACCTTCGGGCTTCCATGTCTGGCCTCGAAATATTTCCAGGTGAAATGAGGTCTATGTATGACCTACGTTAGATCTGTGCTTGCTCTATATTAGACCTATATCTGCGTCATATTGGGACACAAAGTCGCAATTGTATGCCTATATTTCAGCTATGATTTACGTCAGAAAGTATGGGATCATGGCAAGTTTCTTAAGTATTCAAAAGAAGTTCAGTAGGAGAAGCCAGACACAACAACAACAACAACAACAATATAGCGAAAACAGGCCAAGAAACATGTTCTAGGAGGCTAACATTCCGACTAAAGAAGCGCGTTGGACAGGGAAGTAGGAGGGGGGGGGGGGGGTAGATGTTCCCACCGTAGCTTCATCAACATGATAATCATCTATACAGCGACGACAATAACAATGGCGAAAAGCAAGACACACCTTTAAAATTATACGGTTATCGAATGAACGATATATACATGGAATAAATAAAACATGTCTTCTACTAGTCAGCATTTTCTCTGGACAAAGCCAAGAAACACGTGCCAAAACAGGGGCGACAAAAAACAACAATGACAACAACATGGAAGCCGACTTGGCTGTGGTATTGTCCATGAAATATCAGAATACTATCAGCAATAAACCGACAAAACAGATCAAATATAAAATCACCATATCATCTGGTGATGAGCTGTGTACAGAGTTTCAACTTCAGGATAAAACCATCATATCGTCTAGTGATGAGCTGTGTACGGAGTTTCAACTTCAGGATAAAACCATCATATCGTCTAGTGATGAGCTGTGTACGGAGTTTCAACTTCAGGATAAAACCATCATATCGTCTAGTGATGAGCTGTGTACAGAGTTTCAACTTCAGGATAAAACCATCATATCGTCTAGTGATGAGCTGTGTACAGAGTTTCAACTTCAGGATAAAACCATCATATCGTCTAGTGATGAGCTGTGTACAGAGTTTCAACTTCAGGATAAAACCATCATATCGTCTAGTGATGAGCTGTGTACAGAGTTTCAACTTCAGGATAAAACCATCATATCGTCTAGTGATGAGCTGTGTACAGAGTTTCAACTTCAGGATAAAACCATCATATCGTCTAGTGATGAGCTGTGTACAGAGTTTCAACTTCAGGATAAAACCATCATATCGTCTAGTGATGAGCTGTGTACAGAGTTTCAACTTCAGGATAAAACCATCATATCGTCTAGTGATGAGCTGTGTACAGAGTTTCAACTTCAGGATAAAACCATCATATCGTCTAGTGATGAGCTGTGTACGGAGTTTCAACTTCATTAAAGACGTAACGCTAGTGCTGACAGCGTATAATCTGAGTGAGCAATGTCTGTCTCATTAATTCTATATGTACGGACAGACTGATTCTTTCTCTACCTAAGGGCAGAATGTAAGACGGGCCTGCGTGCCCAATTCTTTACCCTTTAAAAATAAAGACCATTCATTGATTCCTTCTTTGATGTGTCCGGAAGTCTAAAGAAGAAGAACCATAGGGTCAGGAAGTCTAAAGAAGAACCACTGTGTCAGAAAGTCTAAAGAAGAACCATAGTGTCAGGAAGTCTAAAGAAGAATCATAGTGTCAGGAAGTCTAAAGAAGAAGAGCCATTGTATCGGGAAGTCTAAAGATGGAGTTACGTGGTATCTGGAAATCTAAAGATGGAGCGCTAGAGATATAAAAATACGGCAAAGCTCTGCTCATCACACAAAAGCTCAGGTTCTTTCAATCATAAGCATGAAGCTTGAAGACACTGATACTGAGCGGCTAGATACAGATTGTTAATGAAAGTTTGAAGACACTGATACTGGGCGGCTAGATACAGATGATTAATGAAAGCTTGAAGACAATGATACTGGGTGGCTAGATACAGATTGTTAATGAAAGTTTGAAGACAATGATACTGGGCGGTTAGATACAGATGGTTAATGAAAGTTTTGAAGACACTGATACTGGGCGGCTAGATACAGATGGTTAATGAAAGTTTTGAAGACACTGATACTGGGCGGCTAGATACAGATAGTTAATGAAAGTTTTGAAGACAATGATACTGGGCGGCTAGATACAGATGATTAATGAAGGTTTTGAAGACACTGATACTGGGCGGATAGATACAGATGGTTAATGAAAGTTTTGAAAACAATGATACTGGGCGGCTAGATACAGATTGTTAATGAAAGCTTGAAGACACTGATACTGGGCGGCTAGATACAAATTGTTAATGAAAGTTTGAAGACACTGATACTGGGCGGCTAGATACAGATGGTTAATGAAAGCTTGAAGACACTGATACTGGGCGGCTAGATACAGATGGTTAATGAAAGCTTGAAGACACTGACACTGGGCGGCTAGATACAGGTGGTTAATGATCGATGTGACTGGACGACACTCTTAAATCATCAAACGACTGAGAATATAGATTTCCACTGCTAAAAAGACACATAAACAAATAGGTGCTGACCCCCAGATATTCGAAGGACGCAAGAAATGTATCATAAAGTTATGAGTAAACTAAAGCTGCCACTGTACAGCGAACATCCGTTGTCAGTATTTTACTGAAGACATGTAGACATGCGGTGTAGAGGAGTGGCCATTGATTTACATAGCACGCACTGTCTCATTAGCAAACACAACTATTTCTTTCTTATAGGATTCTTCTACGAGTGGGCGGAGACGACTGGGCTCGAGGACGGCTCTTCTGTCACTTTCATCGAACCAAATATGGACAAAACCACTTCTCACCTTCTGACATTCGATATGGAAATATTCTCATCATGCCCACTGACAGAGAGATCGCCATGTTCTTCCGCGGCAGTGGACTATGTGAAGAAGTCTTCTTCTTCTTTCCACTTTGGCTACAAAAGAATCTATCATTGTCAAATTTCCCATGTCGATTAGATGCCGGTACTTTATGATCTTCACTACAGCATGATGAGCTCATGTTGACTGAGGAAGATCATCAATCTGTCAACTCTTCCAAATCACTTAAGATTTAAGAATTCTACACAATGACACCTCATATACCTCAGATACAATGACACCTCAGATATTGCCCCACATAATGACACCTCATATACCTCAGATACAATGACACCTCAGATACTGCCCCAACACAATGACACCCCACATACCTCAGATACTGCCTCACATAATGGCACCTCATAAATCTCACAGATACGGCCCTATAACGGATGGTGTCCATGTTTCCAACAAACCCAGCCACTAACAGTAAGGTAACTTAAATCTCTGCTATATCACACGAACAATCTTCAGTCTTAACTCTAACTATACATTTGTAAACAAACATACAAACAACAACAACCACAACAAACTTAACGATCACGCCGGCTTACTACTCCGCGATCAGGTTGACATCGGTGCTCTGTCTGGGGTGATCATTTTCTGTGGGACTGAGAGAAAAATAGATTTTTTACAAGAGGAAGAAAAGTGGTGAGATGATGTGGGGGCGGGTATGAGAGCGTGGCTGGCACAAATCTACTCATTCCCTCTAGATTACAACAGCGATCTCTTCCTTCAGTCCGGACCAATAAGTCAATAAATCCGCGCAACTAAGCCAACCCCAAGGAGTGGAGCGCGAGGGTTGGAGTCAGGGAGTCAGAGACACTGAGGTCATGTTCTTTTTTTTTTCTTTTTGTGACAAACAAAACAGTGAAACAGATAATCCAGGGGGACCTCTCTTTTCTCTGAAAACCGAAGTGATTGACATGTAATGTAAAGACACTGACTGGACCCTTGGTGGACACTAATGGATTTTCCCCTCACTCCCCCATCTCCAGACCCGAACTGAAGAGAGGGAACAATCACAGAGGGGGGAGAAATGAAACCTCCAGAAGTCATTCATGAGAGCTGGATGGACCAAGCTTTCAGCCATGTTTGTTGAAGTTTAAACAAGGAAAAAAAAAATGCCTCTATTGTTAGTGCCAGATTTTTCAGTCCAAACAGATGACCACTTGACTGACCTAGATTTTTCAGTCCAGATACTCTGGCTGGAAGTGATCTGCAAGTTCATGAGTACTTCAAGAACAGCCCAGTCACGAGAACAGTACAGAAGAGGAACTGGAAAATGTTCTGTTATTTTCTATATCAGAAACTCTCTTGTTTGTGGAAGACGGTGATAAAAAATGTTCTGTTATTTTCTAATCAGAAACTCTCTTGTTTGTGGAAGACGATGATAAAAAATGTTCTGTTATTTTCTATATCAGAAACTCTCTTGTCTGTGGAAGACGATGATAAAAAATGTTCTGTTATTTTCTATATCAGAAACTCTCTTGTTTGTGGAAGACGATGATAAAAAATGTTCTGTTATTTTCTATATTAGAAACTCTCTTGTTTGTGGAAGACGGTGATAAAAAATGTTCTGTTATTTTCTATATCAGAAACTCTCTTGTTTGTGGAAGACGGTGATAAAAAATGTTCTGTTATTTTCTATATCAGAAACTCTCTTGTTTGTGGAAGACGATGATAAAAAATGTTCTGTTATTTTCTATATCAGAAACTCTCTTGTTTGTGGAAGACGGTGATAAAAAATGTTCTGTTATTTTCTATATCAGAAACTCTCTTGTTTGTGGAAGACGGTGATAAAAAATGTTCTGTTATTTTCTATATCAGAAACTCTCTTGTTTGTGGAAGACGGTATAAAAAATGTTCTGTTATTTTCTATATCAGAAACTCTCTTGTCTGTGGAAGACGATGATAAAAAATGTTCTGTTATTTTCTATATCAGAAACTCTCTTGTTTGTGGAAGACGGTGATAACAAATGTTCTGTTATTTTCTATATCAGAAACTCTCTTGTCTGTGGAAGACGGTGATAAAAAAATGTTCTGTTATTTTCTATATCAGAAACTCTCTTGTTTGTGGAAGACGGTGATAAAAAAATGTTCTGTTATTTTCTATATCAGAAACTCTCTTGTCTGTGGAAGACGGTGATAACAAATGTTCTGTTATTTTCTATATCAGAAACTCTCTTGTCTGTGGAAGACAGTGATAAAAAATGTTCTGTTATTTTCTATATCAGAAACTCTCTTGTCTGTGGAAGACGGTGATAAAAAATGTTCTGTTATTTTCTATATCAGAAACTCTCTTGTTTGTGGAAGACGGTGATAAAAAAATGTTCTGTTATTTTCTATATCAGAAACTCTCTTGTCTGTTGAAGACGGTGATAAAAAATGTTCTGTTATTTTCTATATCAGAAACTCTCTTGTCTGTTGAAGACGGTGATAACAAATGTTCTGTTATTTTCTATATCAGAAACTCTCTTGTTTGTGGAAGACGGTGATAACAAATGTTCTGTTATTCTTTATATCAGAAACTCTCTTGTCTGTGGAAGACGGTGATAACAAATGTTCTGTTATTCTTTATATCAGAAACTCTCTTGTCTGTGGAAGACGGTGATAACAAATGTTCTGTTATTCTTTATATCAGAAACTCTCTTGTCTGTGAAAGAATATGATACAGTTAATCAGTATCAGTTTAAAATATACAAAAATCAACTACTGTTTATATTTTGTGGTCTTCTTCAAGAGATGTTTTCTGTACTGGATCCCCAGCTTGTCCTGTCTCTTTCTTTCACACTGACCTTGGTCGTGCTTGCTCTTCTTCATCTCTTGATGCTGTCCATCCATCTACATCAGCGAGGTCCCTTCCTTTCGTAACTTTCCTTCAACTTCTCACAAGTTTATCTCTGTTTTTTTTTCGCATGGATTGGTGTTGCCCATCTGGCACCTTCGTCTCCTACATTATGTGGACAGCTTCTCTAGATCGTCTATGGAGCAGTTTGGCTTGTTATGACTTAGCCTTCCTTTCGCAGATTTTTCCGTACATTATTACTATGTCCGACATGCAGAATTACACCAGAGAGCACACTGGTAAACATAAGATTAACATGAGAAAAAAGCTAAGAAGATAGTAAAGGACAGATATGACAAACAGAACAAGAAGTTAGAAAAAGTACAGACATGACAAACAGACAAGAAGATAGAAAAAAGACAGACATGACAAACAGACAAGAAGATAGAAGGACAGACATGTCGCAGTTTTGCTTGGTTTTCTATTCACGAAATACCCCTGATATGTCTGTATATATCCACAAAAAGCCACAGGTCTCTTGCTGCTTCTCGTTGTTCAAACTTCTATTTTGAGCAGAAAATTATTTCTATGTCAAGTATACTCTCCTTCAGATACTGAACTTTGCATGGACAATATTATTTCAGTAAAATGAAAGGAATAGTAAGACAGACCATCATGTATGTGATTGCTGCATAATTAAGATAGATGTTTCTGTGGTAGTTTGTACATGCGGACATTTGTCATGTATGTGATTGTTGCATAATTAAGATAGATGTTTCTGTGGTAGTTTGTACATGCGGACATTTGTCATGTATGTGATTGTTGCATAATTAAGATAGATGTTTCTGTGGTAGTTTGTACATGCGGACATTTGTCATGTATGTGATTGTTGCATAATTAAGATAGATGTTTCTGTGGTAGTTTGTACATGCGGACATTTGTCATGTATGTGATTGTTGTATAATTAAGATAGATGTTTCTGTGGTAGTTTGTACATGCGGACATTTGTCATGTATGTGATTGTTGCATAATTAAGGCAGATGTTTCTGTGGTAATTTGTACAAGCGGACACTTGTCATGTATGTGATTGTTGCATAATTAAGGTAGATGTTTCTGTGGTAATTTGTACATGCGGACACTTGTCATGTATGTGATTGTTGCATAATTAAGATAGATGTTTCTGTGGTAATTTGTACATGCGGACACTTGTCATGTATGTGACTGTTGCATAATTAAGATAGATGTTTCTGTGGTAATTTGTACATGCGGACACTTGTCATGTATGTGACTGTTGCATAATTAAGATAGATGTTTCTGTGGTAATTTGTACATGCGGACACTTGTCATGTATGTGACTGTTGCATAATTAAGGTAGATGTTTCAATGGTAGTTTGTGCATGCAGATATTTGTCATGTATGTGACTGCCGCAACTTGCGAAACAAAGAAACAACTAATAAAGTGTTCCCGTACATATGCATGCTATGCTCGACCTATCAAGTGCTCGAATCTGTTCTCTGCTGACTGCTCTTTTTAGGAATGGGAAAAAACAAACTATCCTGGTGAAGTCATCAACTTAATGTCGGTCATGTAACTTCAAAGAGAACTAGAGTGAGAGAATATATCCTGGGTTCTAATTTTATCACTGGTCAAAGAGGAGACAAGTGTTGAGTGATACTGGGATGTGGGAATGTAAATAAACGTCAAGTTTAGCACTGGTCAAGGAGGATGCAAGTGCTGATAAATGCTGAGAGGACAGATGTAAATAAATGACACTTTATCTTATTCTAGCACAGTTTTCAACACAACAAAGAAAAAACAACTACTCCTTGTCCCCCCATCTACGACCTTCCATCACAGATTTAGTATAACAATGGAGAACATCACTGAGACAGACACAACAGACAACCAGTGTTTTGTCTTGTGCAAGCTCATGCTATCTAGTCAAGTTTATAAGTCGACACGGATACACAAACCAAATCAGTTTTCTTTAACTGAGAGAGAGAGAGTGAGAGAGAGAGAGAAAGAGTGAGAGAGAGAGAGAGAGAGAGAGCGCAGACCGTGAAAAACAATCACTGCGAAGGCCGACTAACTGTAAAATAGCCATGACAGTAGATGATCATCAAAACCTGATATTAGCCATGACAGTAGATGATCATGAAAACCTGATATTAGCCATGACAATAGATAATCATGAAAATCTGATATTAGCCATGACAGTAGATGATCATGAAAACCTGATATTAGCCATGACAGTAGATGATCATCAAAACATGATATTAGCCATGACAGTAGATGATCATGAAAACCTGATATTAGCCATGACAGTAGATTATCATCAAAACATGATATTAGCCATGACAGTAGATGATCATCAAAACCTGATATTAGCCATGACAGTAGATGATCATCAAAACTTGATATTAGCCATGACAGTAGATGATCAGCAAAACCTTATATTAGCCATGACAGTAGATGATCATCAAAACTTGATATTAGCCATGACAGTAGATGATCAGCAAAACCTTATATTAGCCATGACAGTAGATGATCAGCAAAACCTGATATTCCAGTTTCATGATATTTTACGCGAAGAAAAGAAACATCATTTGCAAAAATTCTAATCACCATCACTACACTTGGAGGTAAAGTAACAATCTGTGCCTGGGATTGTAGCAAGTTTTGTGTGTGACTACTCGCAACAATGCCCCAGAAACAAGCTACACGCCATCAAATATAAGGCTAGCTAACTTTGAGCAACTCTGCAAAGATAGAACGCGCAATTTCCTGTACGAGCCACTGTCACAGCACAGCAAAACATATCTGCAATGTATGAGCATTTCCACACTAAACTTAGAAGTGTACTACAAGCACATACACATATAGCACAGACTTACACATGACACAGTTCACGGTGCAATGAAGGTTAAACATAGTGACCTAGCAGGCCGGTATCATATCTCTGATAACAGTGTCTTGGAGCATGCCTGCCTTCAACACACTGCACCGGTGACTGCACAGAGCCTGAGCGCCAAAATCTAATACATTTTATTACAAGATCCATAACATTCAACAATGAACAATATCCGAGAATAATAATGAAGAACTAAACGAATTTGCTATAGAATGAGATGCAGTTCATGGCAAAGAGGAAGATATATACGCAAGTTTAGGAAGAAGTACACCTCAGAAAGGAAATCATCATGTCCGAGAATTAAAAAGTTTGCCAGCATCCGAAGATACAACAACATAACCATAACAGAACCAGGTGGTTGTCAACAGAAAGAATACTGACAACATGGCGTCATGGTAAGATGGACAAGAACGAGGCTTACTTGCTGTAGCGTGAAAACAGGAGAAAGAACGCAATCAAGATGTACTGCAGGAATCCGTCCTCGTGGATGATGATGATGATGATGATGATGATGATGATGATGATGATGATTTTAAAATCTTGCAGGCTGAGAGGGAATGATCATCAAGGCCAGATTTTCATGAAGTGGACAGTAAAAGAAATAAAGGTTGCTAACAAAACGTTCACAGTGAGTGACATGACAAAGCAAAGTTAATATATTATTAAAATGTAAAAAAAAATTTTTTTTACCTTATGAATCCTTACAACATCCTTACAACAAACAAACAACATTTATATTTTTAAAGCACACGTGACGAATAGCAGCAAATCGAAACAGATGCTCCACTGGCAAGGTCTAACACATACAAACCATGGAATAAGAACATCTTTTCAAGTGCAATGAGGTATTTTAGGCCATAGATCTCATCTGTAGGAAGGTAAATGTGCCCCCACTGTATTGGAATGTAAGATAACTGTGAGACAATGTCACGTGGATGTTTTCTACCAGCTTCTAAATAACAACGACCTTTGTTTCATGCCATTAAAGCATACAGGGAATACTGCATTGTCCACACTTTCCTTAGCACATATGGAATACTGCATTGTCCACACTTTCCTTAGCACATATGGAATACTGCATTGTCCACACTTTCCTTAGCACATATGGAATACTGCATTGTCCACACTTTCCTTAACACATATGGAATACTGCATTGTCCACACTTTCCTTAGCATATATGGATTACTGCATTGTTCATACTTTCCTTGGCATATATGGAATACTGCACTGTTCACACTTTCCTTGGCATATATGGAATACTGCACTGTTCACACTTTCCTTGGCATATATGGAATACTGCATTGTCCACACTTTCCTTGGCATATATGGAATACTGAATTGTCCACACTTTCCTTAGCATATATGGAATACTGTATTGTTCATACTTTCCTTGGCATATATGGAATACTGCACGGTCCACACTTTCTTGGCATATATGGAATACTGCATTGTCCAGACTTTTATAAGCATATAAGGAATACTGTATTGTCCATACTTTTATAAGCATATAAGGAATACTGTACTGTCCATACTTTCCTAAACATGCAGGGAATACTGCAGTGTCCATACTTTCCTAAACATACAGGGAATACTGCAGTGTCCATACTTTTATAAGCATATAAGGAATACTGTATTGTCCATACTTTTATAAGCATATAAGGAATACTGTACTGTCCATACTTTCCTAAACATACAGGGAATACTGCAGTGTCCATACTTTTCTTGACCATTCAACACAACAAAATGTGATGTAGCAATCATCAGGTCTGACCTTCTTGTCTTCCCAAACCTCAGGGATCAGCTTTTGATGGAATATTTGTATTTAATGTGTGAGATTGAAAAGCTGATTTCAATGTGCGTCAGTGAAAAACTGATTTTAATGTGCGAGAGTGAAAAACTGATTTTAATGTGTGAGAGTGAAAGACTGATTTTAATGCGTGAAAACATAAAAACTGTTTTTAATGTGTGAGAGTGAAAACTAATTTTAATGTGTGTGAGTGAAAAACTGATTTTAACGTGTGAGAGTGAAAAACTGATTTTAACGTGTGAGAGTGAAAAACTGATTTTAACGTGTGAGAGTGAAAAACTGAATTTAATGTGTGAAAGCATAAAAACTGATTATAATGTATGAGAGTGAAAAACTGAATTTAATGTGTGAGAGTGAAATACTGATTTTAATGTGTGAGAGTGAAACACTGATTTTAATGTGTGAGAGCGAAACACTGATTTTAATGTGTGGAGAGCATAAAAACTGATTTTAATGTAAACGTTCTTTATATATTATATTGTTAAACATATGAGCAGGTTTTAAATATTTATTATTCTTATACAGGTGTATATTTTATATACGTATACTCTGTTATATACGTGTATAATATTTGTGCTTAACAGATATAGAATGATTGGGCTGGAATGAAAGTTAAATGAAGTGGGGGGGGGGGGGGTTGCGTGCCCACTTCGTCACTCATTCGTTGGAAGAAGAATGGAATCGCCAACCACTGTCATGAGAACAGAGTACACGATCTACTTCGCTACTCAGACGCTCATGCAAAGAGTAAGCAGGTAAATAAAATGCATTCATCGAATAAACGGGCAGTCTTGACTACAAGAAGCACAACCTGGACAAGAGGAAAGGTTCATGTACTCTCTCGTACATGATGTCAGTGTCACGTGATCAGAACCTCCTGACATTATCTCCTCAAATCAAGCTGGTAAAAGTTAGGAGAGTGAGTGAGTGAGTGAGTGAGTGAGTGAGTGACAGCAGACTTTATTTTCAAAGTGCGAGAGACAGAGAGCGAGACAGACAGACAGACAGACATGCAAAGAGACAAAAAAAGACAGACAGACCTAGTGACAAACAATCAGACAGAGAGAGAGAGAGAGAGAGAAAGAGAGAGAGAGAGAGAGAAAAGAGGGAGGAAGGTGACTGGGTGAGTGGTGGAGTTTAAAAGTTATATTACAGACTTTCAGTATTTGATCATTTTTTCCATCAGCCAAACTAAAAATGAAAGAATGAGAGAAACTTTGTGTGAACATAAAATTTATGATGAGGAGCTTTAAAAAAATACTGTGTATTATTATTATTATCATTTTTTCTAATATTAAAACTTCGATGAAAGGTTGAGCGATATTTAACAGGACTGCCAATAACAACTTATCTCCCTCCCTCTCTCTCTCTCTCTCTCTCTCTCTCTCTCTCTCTCTCTCCGTCCGTCTGTCTGTCTGTCTGCCTGTCTCTCCTTCTCAAGTTGTGTGATATTAAGATAAACATCACACAACTACATCGCACCTTCATCGATCATAAAGAGATCGAAGTACAAGTATAGTCCAAACAAAACAAGAAATAAATTATTCCACAACTAATTTCAAAGACTACCACTTTATGACAACACAAACAATGGCTCGAAGATTTCAGAAACAAATATAACCTTTCTTACAACAATGATAACAATCCGGTATATATATGTATATATCTACCGGCGACTACATTTAAGGGTAGCATTTAGACACATCATACAGATTCTGTGGGACAGCATGTACTGTTAATGCTAGTTCATAAAAAGCAGTGCCAAGTTAGGAGTGTACTTTACTTGAATCTAGTCACAAACAAGCTATTTCGTTCAGATTTACAAACAAAGGAAAATGTACGCATTCAAATTTCGTTCAGATTTACAAACAGAAAAAGGTGTATGCATTCAAATTTCGTTCAGATTTACAAACAGAAAAAAGGTGCAAGCGTTCAAATTTCGTTCAGATTTACAAACAGAAAAAAGGTCTATGCATTCAAATTTCGTTCAGATTTACAAACAATGTAAAGTGCAAGCATTCAAATTTCTTTCAAATTTACAAACAGAAAAAAGGTGTAAGCATTCACATTTCATTCAGATTTTAAAACAAAGGAAAGTGTAAGCAGTTAAATTTCTTTCAGATTTGCAAACAGAAGAAGGTGTAAGCATTCAAATTCCTTCAGGTTTACAAACAGAAAAAAGGTGTAAGCATTCACATTCCGTTCAGATTTTAAAACAAAGGATGGTGTAAGCATTCGAATTACGTTCAGATTTACACAAAAAAGGAAGAAAGATGTAAGCATTCAAATTTCGTTCATATCACGAACAGAAGTGGTGTAAGCATTCACATTTCGTTCACATCACGAACAGAAGAAGGTGTAAGCATTCACATTTCGTTCACATCACGAACAGAAGAGGGTGTAAGTATTCACATTTCGTTCACATCACGAACAGAAGAAGGTGTAAGTATTCACATTTCGTTCACATCACGAACAGAAGAAGGTGTAAGCATTCACATTTCGTTCACGTCATGAACAGAAGAAGGTGTAAGTATTCACATTTCGTTCACATCACGAACAGAAGAAGGTGTAAGCATTCACATTTCGTTCACGTCATGAACAGAAGGTGTAAGAATTTACATTTCGTTCACGTCACGAACAGAAGAAGGTGTAAGCAATCAAATTTCGTTTAAACTTCGCTCTCACATGAGAAGCGTGACCTATGTGAGGCTGATATCTTTTTTTTTTTGGGGGGGGGGGAAGACTTTAAAATAGCTGTAAGTTGTGGGGGGGGGGGGGGGTCAATCAACGACCAAAAAAAAAAATGACGAAACGGAGGAGCAGGTATAAATGATGGCAGGAAATAAAATGAGTCACAATAAACGGATTTTAATATCAGAAACTGGCGGCAGCAATTGTTATTAATAATATTCCAAACATCAACACAAGTAGATGTCACATCATCTCACTTGATATGTTTGGGCTCACTGCTGGTCGCCAGAGTGTAAAACTGGCAGTCTAATTACCGAAACAGAAATATTTATACACAAATAAGCAACAGGCCTGTAGGTCACGTTTAAACCGTATTTAAGTAGTCTCGGGTTGTGATTTACAAGGAAAAAAAAAAGATGTCCCAGCAGGTAAAGAGATTTTAAAAAAAAAACATCAGGTAGGAAGAAAAAAAATCACAAAAAAAAAAAGGAAAGAAAGGCCAACGATGATGAAAGCCTAGAAGGATTGTGATCTACCTACAAGCATTCTGGCTCACCTTCTGTGTCTGTTTGGCCAAAATTCCTAAACCCACAACTCACTCACTCATTGCTCGCATTTACTGCTCTAGTAACAGGCAGCGCGGCCAATGTTTTACACCCTGGTTACACTTGCTTTTTTTTTTATTTTCAAACTTACACCGCCACTTTTACGCTCCACTCTTATCTTCCTTATCATTCTATATAGATCTCTCTCTCTCTCTCTCTTTCTCTCTTCTTTTCTTTTAAATCATATTTCGTTTTAAGACTTAACAAATCTAACACCGTTGTAGACAGAACAGTTGTTTAAATAATAAAACATCAACTTTCTTTTTTCCATAAAAAAAAGAAAACGTACTATATAAAAAAAACTGATGGAGAAAGTAGGGAAGGGGGGAAGGTGGTGGAGTATTCAGAGATGCTGTCTGCCGGGGTAGAGTGTGTGTAACCAAAGAAGGAAGCGAGCGCCCATCTCCAGCACTTTCACAGCAAACTCAAAAACACGCTGCATCTGATCATGGATGTCAATATAGACATTAGATCTAGACAGGGCTCTTACCTTTAAACTGTTCCCACTCGAAAAAAACGAACAACAACTTTCGGAAAAAACTACATCTACATCACACTTATTTTCCTGTTGATGAATCGTGTACTTCACATGTTTGGACAGAAAAGGAATCACAAAGGCGTGAAGTGTGCTAAAGTTGACAGTTTTCGCTTCTAGCACGGCAGAAGAGGAATGATTCGCTACAGAAAATCTTAGACAAAATAAGCTGCTATCACATGTGCTGTACTCACAGGAATCCAGCGTTTTTCTCTGCTGAGGTCTGCCCTGCTTCCGACGTGACATCTTTTAAGAGTCTTCATCCAAACATCGACACTCACCGCCCGTCATCGATAGCAAACAATAAAAAAACAACAACAAAGATGGCGGCAGTCCATTCGGTGATCTTGGCTCCAGTGAATGCTTGTCGTCCTTCGTTGCCAGGGTAATTTCTCCGAATTAAAATGATTCCACCTTTTAAAAATGTCACCACTTTTAAATAAAAGACCCAAAGGTCACCTCATGTCAGCCCTGACCGTGTAGGGCGCCGGATGACCGTAGGCCACGTGAGGCCAGTTGTGACCCGCTGGCGATTTGCCTGATTGGATGAAGGGTGTTAAATAAACTGACCCCCCGTCACAACAATAAATGGCTGTTGAACTTGTCTAAACACTGGCATAACCGAGCACTAGATAACTGTTCCTCTCTTTCTGCGGGATCCAGTTCTTAGCGGCTCGCATTCGACCAGTGGTAATGTGCGGCCCGTGTGTGTGTGCTCTCGACCCAGGTCGTGGAGCGTTGGTCTTGTGTGGCCGGCGGGTTGCCAAGCGTGGCTAACTGCCGCACACAGATCAGGTGTTGTTCCAGTTACGCGAAAACTTTTTTTTTTTAAAACGTTATAGCCTAACGTGTTGTTACGATCGCCTGCGTGTGTGTGTGTGTATGTGTTGTGTAGTAGCCACGCCTCTCTCAGGCAGGCGGTCAATCAAGTCAGTGGCCCGCACTTTGTGTGCTGCAGTCTAATGACCTCACCGGCCGGAGCAACCTACTTTTCTGGAGGGGTGTCGAGCCGGAACACTATACGGACATACTATTTTTTTTTTTCCTCTACCCTCGGCGCCGTGAGAGCAGTGCACAAATAGATAACCGCACGTGTTGTTCAGGTGATGAGTTGCGACCAGGGGCTCTCAAGGGCAAGGGTTCCAGAGCAAACAAAGAGAGAAGCCAGAACTGGAAACCGTTACCTAGGTTACATAAAAACCTTCTCGTCGTCTGGAAAAGGCCAAGTAAACATAAAACTTTCCAGTGACGGACACTGGAGTCTCGCTGTACGCACGTGTTGAGCACATGTCTGACAGATACCAGACTTAACAGACAGGCAGCGCTTACTAAATTCTGCCCTTCAAATTTCTGTTTTAAAAAACTGCTGAACCATTCTGAAATGTACCACCACCTCCCACCATTATACCAAACATGTTAGAGTGTTAGATAATACAAACAGTGACTATTTCACTTTAACCATGTTATAGAAACTTCACGTGTTGAAAATTACTTCGTGAATATATTTGTTTTCTTCCACCCTCACCCATCTTTCTATACTTGTCAAAAGTACTTCTTGCAGGAGAGACAGAAAAGTAGAAGGGAGATTTTTTTGTTTTTTTTTTCCCACCAAAGTTCTACCATATCTTGGACCGCTGACCTGACGAGATCGAGCCTATCAATCAATGGAGCGAGCAAAGTAGGGCAGTAGTATTGGGTCAGATGAGGTACGCAACGCGGCCTGTGACTGGCTGAACCGGTACACAGGGGTGGAGCTCCTGCGAGCCGCATTGGCCAGCGTGGCAGGCTGGCGATCTTCGCGAGGCCACGTATGGGATGAAACATTTCTGAGGAAGGTAAGAAGGCAAAAATAGATGGGACGGGTGAGAGTTTCGGAGAGAGAGAGACGGAGGGAGAGAGAAGGAGAGAGAGGAGAAGAAGAAAAGGATGGGGAGGGGGCACTAGAAAAGCAAAAACTTGTTGTATGGCCTCTCCCTACCCTGTTCTGCTACCTCCACTCTCCCTCCCCTGTTCTGCTACCTCCAAATCGTGACCGAACTTTCCTTCGTACCCGCCTTTTTTTTGTGGATAAAGGGAAATAACTTACTGCAATCTCTAGTTCCCGGGTATGAGATAATGAGACAGAAGTAGTGCAGGACTAAATCTCTCCTCCCACGTCTCCCTTCTCTTCTATCATCGGTTCAGTTTTTCCAATATTTTTTTCTGCTTTAATGAAGGAACGCTCTTACAGACCAATGAGTAATTGATTCTAAGAGATACTGACAACCTTAAACCTTTGTTACGGAGTGGGCAATTTGAAAAGGCAAAATGTCAGGCCAATTGTCTCCACACTCAGTACTCATTTGTTAGTATTCCACCTCCCCATCTACCTAATCCCCATCCCTACACAGTCACCCACACATACACACACTCTCTGCCTCTCGCATACACACACACGCAATTGTCTGTTTAGCTAACTACTGGATATAAATAACCACTGGTACAGGACAACTCCATGATCGCACTAAATGAGATGGCTCAATGACTGACATACGGGAGCACGCCTGGCTCTGGCGCGTCCCTGACATAAATGTCACTTCACGACAGACCAATTATGTTTTTCATCAAACATGCTCTAGTAATTTGCTTTCATTAAACTAGCTCAGCTTTCGTTACAGTAACTCGGTATGTTTTATTTCATGCACCAAATATTTCATTACAGCCACTCAAAAAAAAAAAAAAAACATTATAGTCATTTACCATTTCATTAGGGCCATTCAAAAGCTCATTAAAGTCATTTAATATTTCATTACTGCCACCTAAAGGCTCATTAAAGTCATTTTATATTTCATTATTGCCAGCAAAAACCTCGTTAAAGTCATTTAATATTTCATTACTGCCACCAAAAACCTCATTACAATCATTTAATATTTCATTATTGCCACCAAAAACCTCATTAAAGTCATTTAATATTTCAGTGTTATCACTCACAAAAGTCGTTACAATCAACTTATTATTTTTTTTTTAAAGTTGCTCAAAACGTCATTATAATCAGCTTATATCTTAACATGTGATACTATATTCATCATCATCTTGTGTAAGGCTGGCGGCATGGGCCAGCTTGTTGTGCCGCATGTTGTAGCAGTGTCTCTGTTCAGGCTGGCCCCTGTCAATCATCTGCTGTCCGCCCACTCGTACTAGAGCTGTTTCATTCAGTTGGTCTCCCATTTTGATATTTATAAGTGAAAATTATTTTAACTCTTGTTTATTTTTGTCTTCATTCTCGTCTTCAACCCCTCTCCCCCCTTACAAATAAAAAAATTACTTCTCCAAAGTCTTCTCTTCTTGTAATCCATTAGTCTTCTACAATACTTCTCTCTCTCTCTCTCTCTCTCTCTCTCTCTCTCTCTTGCTCGCGTCCCTTCAGACAGATGGGGCTGTTTGTAGCAAGAGATTTCCACTTTTATTGGTCCTTTCCTTTGCTAATCTTGTCTGTCTTCCTCGTCAATCTTTTGTTTCCGAGCATTCTCTCTGCTTTATGTCTCTAATACTTCATTACAATCTCCTCTTTTAGTGCTGCATTTAATTTACTCACGATCTAGCAAATACACCAGAGTACCATGATATTCTGCGCCATAAACATCGTATATTTTATCAAAGCAGTCAAATTCTTCATGACACCAACATGGCACTTCATCACAACAACATGACGCTTCATCACAAGAACATGACACTTTCATCACAACAACATGACACTTCATCACAACAACATAACACTTCATCACAACAACATGACACTTTCATCACAACAACATGACACTTCATCACAACAAAGTAATACTTCGTCACTACCATCGGAAACCTCAAAATAATCGTCAAACTCCTCCATCCCAAAATGACTTGATAATTAGGTACAGTATATTCCTCTTTTCTATATAACCTGATAGCCGGTTATATTCCTCTTTTCTATGTAACCTGATAGCAAGTATATTCCTCTTTTCTATGTAACCTGATAGCCAGGTATATTCCTCTTTTCTATATAAAACGTGATAATCAGGTATATTCCTTTTTTCTAAATAACTAGATAATCAGGTATATTCCTCTTTCTATATAACCTGATAGCCAGGTTTATTCCTCTTTTTTTATATAATTTGATTAGCCAGGTATACTCATATTTACTATCATCATCATCTCGTGCCGTCTCTCCAATGAAGGTTGGTTACAATGAGTCTCCACTCTGCTCTGTTTCTTGTCTTCTAAGGACACTCGGTCAAGCATGTCCCTGTCCATATCTTGATGTTGTCCACACATCTACATCGCTGTCGTCCTCTTGTTATTTTCTCTTCGATCTTGCCCTCAAGAAAGGTCTTAAATATAGTATTATGCCTCTTGACGTGCCCAAAGTATCTTTGTTGTCTTGTTTTTATGATCTTCAATATTTCTGTTTCTCTTCTAGCAGTTTAGCACTTTGTTGTTTCTTTTCTTTTCTGTCCATGGGATACGCCATAGTCTTCTGTCTCACTTTCTATATGACTTGATAAACAATCTTGTTTCTCTTTTCTATGTAATTTGATAACCAGGTATTTTCTTTTTAATATCACCTGCCCGCCACGTTTATCTTTTTATATCCAGGAACCACTTTTTCAACGACAAATTGTAAACCACCACTTTATATGTAATACTGTATTACAAACCCAGGAACCGTTCGTTATACACACAGGTATGAAGCAACCGTTTTTACTCAGTTTATGTATATGATTTGATAATCAGGTTTATTTATCATATCTATATGAGTTGAAAATCAGGTTTATTTATCCTATCTATACGAGTTGATAATTAGATTTATTTATCCTATCTACATGAGTTGATAATCAGGTTTATTCCTCCATTCCATATGACTTGATAATAATGTTTACTCCTCCTCTCTATATATGATTTGATAAGGTTTATTCCTCCTGTCTATATCATTTCTTATTCAGGTTTATTCATCATCTTTATATGACATTTTAGTCAAGTTTATTCCCCCCTCTCTCTATATGAAATTTTAGTCAGGTTTATTCATCCTCTCTTTGTGACTTTTTAGTGATGATTTTTTTCCCCCTCTCTATTTGACTTTTACTCATGTTTATTCCCCCTCGCTACATGACTTTTTAGTCAGGTTTATTCCCCCTCCCTTTAGACTTTTTAGTAATGATTTATTCCCCCTCTCTACATGACTTTTTAGTAATGATTTATTCCCCCTCTCTACATGACTTTTCAGTCAGGTTTATTCCCCCTCTCTACATGACTTTTCAGTCAGGTTTATTCCCCCTCTCTACATGACTTTTTAGTAATGATTTATTCCCCCTCTCTACATGACTTTTTAGTAATGATTTATTCCCCCTC
Organism: Achatina immaculata; assembly: GCA_009760885.1. Taxonomy (NCBI): domain Eukaryota; kingdom Metazoa; phylum Mollusca; class Gastropoda; order Stylommatophora; family Achatinidae; genus Lissachatina; species Lissachatina immaculata. The sequence goes on along the minus strand of CM019702.1, from coordinate 42,776,379 downwards.
TCTACATGACTTTTCAGTCAGGTTTATTCCCCCTCTCTACATGACTTTTCAGTCAGGTTTATTCCCCCTCTCTATATGACTTGACAATCCAGTTCATTTACACCCTCATCCAGCCCCCCCCCCTTTTCTCTACCCTGAAGTGAAGGTATTGCTCCACATTTCTCTGACCCTCGGGCTAATCTTCAGCGTCTCACCTGGGCACCTCTCCGGCTGGGAGATTGACAAGCCAAAAATTAAGTTTTTTTTATGTCTATAATGATTTGCCTTCTTCTCAAATATTCCGTCTTCAACATTTAAAATGGCGGGCAGACATGTTTAGACTAATATTTTGTGGGTTTAGATAACCTCTTTAAGTGCATCGTGTAACCCGGTGCTTGTTAGAGAAAAGAGAAATATGAAATATAACCCAGAGAAAAGAGAAATATGAACTATAACCCAGAGAAAAGATAAAATTGAACTATAACCTAGAGAAAAGACAAAAACTATAAACCAGAGAAAAGGCAAAAACTATAACCCAGAAAAAGAGAAAAATGAACTATAACCCAGGGAAAAGACAAAAATGAACTATAACCCAGAGAAAAGACAAAAATGAACTATAACCTAGAGAAAAGACAAAAATGAACTATAACCCAGAGAAAAGACAAAAATGAACTATAACCCAGAGTAAAGAGAAAAATGAACTATATAACCCAGAGAAAAAGAGAAAAATGAACTATAACACAGAGAAAAGAGAAATATGAACTATAACCCAGAGAAAAGAGAAAAATGAACTATAACCCAGAGAAAAGAGAAAAATGAACTATAAACCTAATCATGCAGCTGCTGTTTTGCTGACACTCCTGCCCTTGTTACTCACAACGAGGCTACTCTGCTGACATTGGCCAAACCACGTGACATATTCTCTCAGTATCAAGGTGATACCAATCTAATATTCAGTGATAATCCAAATGAAATATCAACCTTAAACTAAATTATCTTGTAGTTATGCGAATATTTATCTATCCTCTGTTCGTTTTCCCGTGGATCTTACCTGGTTTCTTTTTTTAAATTTCGTTTCTTGTCATTTTTAAATCCATGGTTTGCTGTTTCTCAGGCCTAAATGATGATTCTTACATCCAAACTCATCCATGGTTTGCTGTTTCTCAAAACTTAAACGATGATTCTTACATCCAAACTCATCCATGATTTGCTGTTTCTCAAAACTTAAAAATGATGATTCTTAAAATACTTCTCTGTCTTTTTTTTTCTTTTCTTTTTTGTCAAATGTATCTTTTCTGGACTATACGTCATTCTTCCCTCCTACCCACCCCCCCCCCCTTCCCAGCCCATATTCTAAATAATATGTATATAATATTCCAACCTTTCCAGTCTGTCAATCTGAAGTCCCTATCTAAACCTCCACGCCCTCCAAGGAAGGGGGAATTAACCGACAGTTTGAGAACCCCTGTAGCAGAGTTAGTTTTCCCTGACAATTAGGAAACTTGTGACGGAGTTGGTCTTCTGCGATATATGAAACCTGACAGATCACTTCCCCTGTCATTGATTCATTTAGTGCAGGTTCATCTTTTGCTGAATTCAGTCATGTTTGTGTTTATGTTTCTGGGATATTTTTGTGTGTCTTCAAAGAGACAGAAGGTACACCCAACTCTGGACCCAGACTTCTGAAATTATCTCATACCACGTGCTTGGAAGGAAAACATTCACCATACTTTCACTATCACAAAAGGTAGGTGGTATGTGCCCGCGCGCCTTTTTCTTTTGCAGTAGGGTTTTAAAATAGCAAGAGGATAAACTGAAAAGAGGCAGAGGAAGACAGGGAGAAAAGGTAACAAACACATCTAACACAGCAGATCTATTCAATGCAGAGGCGAGCCTGACTGTTTGTGTAGGATTAGTCAACTATAGCTGGCCAAGACCCTACTTTACCTTCCAGTGGTGTCCCTGAAAACAGACTGTAGTGAAAACAGACTGTGATGAAAACAGACTATAGTGAAAACAGACTGTAGTGAAAACAGACTAGTGACTAGTGAAAACATTCATTCATTCATTTGCATGTCCCTTGTGGAACTTTGCCTCCCTAACAGTACTCCTGTTGGCCTCTGGGTTGTGAGGTAGATGAAAACAGACTAGTGAAAACAGACTGTAGTGAAAACAGACTAGTGAAAACAGACTGTAGTGAAAACAGACTAGTGAAAACAGACTGTAGTGAAAACAGACTGTGATGAAAACAGACTATAGTGAAAACAGACTGTAGTGAAAACAGACTAGTGAAAACAGACTAACAGACTGTAGTGAAAACAGACTGTAATCTGAGCAAGTGATAGAGGAATCTTAATGGGAAGACAAACTCAGTAATAAAAGTATGGCGGGTTCAAGTCGGACGTGTCGGGCCGCAGGGCACACAGCAGAGACACAATGCGACCAAGGCCCTTTCGGTGACGAGCCCAGAAGTTGTGACACAATCTTATAATAATATGAGGAACATGTGACTGTGACAGACATGGTCTTCTTTTATGCTGATAAACTCTGCAGATTATAGCTCTCTTTCTCTCTCTGTCTGAGTGTGTGTCTCTCTGTCACTCTGTCTCTCTGTCCTTCCCTATCTCCGTCTCTCTCATTCTGTCACTCTGTCTCTCTCTCATTCTGTCACTCTGTCTCTCTGTCCTTCTCTATTTCCGTCTCTCTCATCTGTCACTCTCTTCTCTGTCCTTCTCTATCTCCGTCTCTCTCATTCTGTCACTCTGTCTCTCTGTCCATCTCTATCTCCATCTCTCTAATTCTGTCACTCTCTGTACCATTCTCTCACTCTCGGTATCTCTCTGTCAATCTCTTTTGTCTGTCTCTGCCTCTCTCTCTGTCTCTGTCTGTCTCTGTCTTTTTCTCTCCGTCTCTCTGTGTCTCTGTCTCTCTCTGTCTTTTCTCTCTGTGTCTCTGTCTCTCTCTCTGTCTTTTCTCTCTGTGTCTCTGTTTCTCTCTGTCTTTTTCTCTCTGTCACTCTCTTCTGTCTCTCTTTGTCTCTGCCTCTCTCTCACTCTTTTTCTCTCTCTGTCTCTCTGTGTTTCTGTCTCTCTCTGCCTATCTCTGTATCTCTCTCTCTCTGTCTTTCTCTCTCTCTCTCTCTCTCTCTCTCTCTCTCTCTGTAAAATTTTCCATAAAAAAATATTTAATACCCCAACTGTTTCTTTACTCTTCTATCTCTCCCTTTTGCATTGGCCCTCTCAGACTCCTTCTATGTTGCTCACGGGAAAGCGCAAACACACACACACGTGCGCGCACATACACCACACATCTATACTCAGCACACAAACTCCTCAATTCCTTCTACCTCTCATGTGTGATAGTTTTGTGTGAATTATTTTCCGGAGGGAAGAGAAAAGCTGGCACACTTCAAGAACACCTTTCACTAACAGTTTTTTGTTAGACTTGCATCAGAACATTAACACAAAAGAGGTTCATGATTGGAGGTGTAAACTAAGATTGATGATCTTTTAAAGACGAGGTTGTCTAAGACTGATGATCTTTTAAAGATGAGGTTTTCTCATTGAAAAATCTGTGCGGATAGCAGTGGAAAATTGTCCATTATCTCATGCAAGCTTTCCTCAACATGGCATTGCCAAACACTCAAAAGACGTGGTAATGTAGTGTAGCCAACAGGATCTATGTGTTGCGTACATGTTTGTGTACTTCTGTGTGTCTGTACGCCTTTGTGTGTGTGTATGTATGTATGTGTATCAGAGATCGAATGAAGGCAGGAAAGAGATTTGTTTGTTTGTTTGTTTGTTTGTTTGTTTGTCTCCAAATATTGTGACAATGTTGATGTTGAATGTGACGATGGGTTTTGTTACTTGTCTTTATTTATATCCCGAAACGAACTTTAGAAGACTGGTGTGATTGTGGCTTCTATGTAAGCTTCATCAGCTTTGGATCTAGTCTGCCTCTACAAGGCTGTGATACTGTCCCTTTTGCTGGAAGAATCTTGTGCTACTGAGTACGCCGGCCAGATTTTGTTCATCGTACAGAGAACAGAGCAGCTCATAAAATACCTTCGTACCAACTTCCTCAGTTTCCTCACATTTGAACCTCAGTTACATCCTCACATATGAACCTCAGTTACATCCTCACATATGAACCTCAGTTACATCCGTTACAAAGTTTTTGCAATCTGCCCTCACCTGTCATTCATTTTCCCCATTTTCTGACATCCTTTCATTCTATCATTTATTCCAAACTTGCGCCCACACCCCCCCCCCCCCTTTTGCACACATCTTATCCCAAAATTCCAAGAATAAAACATACTCAGATGCTCGTCTTCTTCTTCTGTGACATGTTGTTTACTCATTTTGTACTCCTATATTCCTTTCTGTCACATGTTGTTTACTCATTTTGTACTCCTATATTCCTTTCTGTCACATGTTGTTTACTCATTTTGTACTCCTATATTCCTTTCTGCTCACATATTGTTTACTCATTCTGTACCCACATATTCCTTTCTGTCATATGTTGTTTACTCATTCTGTACCAATATATTCCTTTCTGCTCACATATTGTTTACTCATTCTGTACCCATATATTCCTTTCTGTCATATGTTGTTTACTCATTCTATACCCATATATTCCTTTCTGCTCACATATTTTTTACTCATTCTGTACCCATATATTCCTTTCTGCTCACATATTGTTTACTCATTCTGTACCCATATATTCCTTTCTGTCATATGTTGTTTACTCATTCTGTACCCATATATTCCTTTCTGTCATATGTTGTTTACTCATTCTGTACCCATATATTCCTTTCTGCTCACATGTTGTTTACTCATTCTGTACCCATATATCCTTTTCTGTCATATGTTGTTTACTCCTTCTGTACCCATATATTCCTTTCTGCTCACAAGTTGTTTACTCATTCTGTACCCATATATTCCTTTCTGCTCACATGCTGTTTACTCCTTCTGTACCCATATATTCCTTTCTGCTCACATGCTGTTTACTCCTTCTGTACCCATATATTCCTTTCTGCTCACATGCTGTTTACTCCTTCTGTACCCATATATTCCTTTCTGCTCACATGCTGTTTACTCCTTCTGTACTCATATATTCCTTTCTGCTGACATGTTGTTTACTCATTCTGTACCCATATATTCCTTTCTGCTGACATGTTGTTTACTCCTTCTGTACCCATATATTCCTTTCTGCTGACATGTTGTTTACTCATTCTGTACCCATATATTACTTTCTGCTGACATGTTGTTTACTCCTTCTGTACCCATATATTACTTTCTGCTGACATGTTGTTTACTCATTCTGTACCCATATATTACTTTCTGCTGACATGTTGTTTACTCATTCTGTACCCATATATTACTTTCTGCTGACATGTTGTTTACTCATTCTGTACCCATATATTACTTTCTGCTGACATGTTGTTTACTCATTCTGTACCCATATATTACTTTCTGCTGACATGTTGTTTACTCATTCTGTACCCATATATTCCTTTCTGCTGACATGCTCGATGTAGTTGTTCAGAAACTGCCCCGGAGTGCTCATTGTTACATCTGGCGTTACAGAATTTGTTTCACATCTTAACTTGTGCTGTGTGTGCCTTTGTGCTCCGGTATATTTCTCCGTGTATGCTTCACCTTACATGGAAAGCAAAGATTTCTGCGTTAATGTGAGTCACCTAACATGGAAAGCAAAGATTTCTGTGTTGATGTGAGTCACTTAACATGGAAAGCAAAGATTTCTGTGTTAATGTGAGTCACCTAACATGGAAAGCAAAGATTTCTGCGTTAATGTGAGTCACCTAACATGGAAAGCAAAGATTTCTGTGTTGATGTGAGTCACTTAACATGGAAAGCAAAGATTTCTGTGTTAATGTGAGTCACCTAACATGGAAAGCAAAGATTTCTGCGTTAATGTGAGTCACCTAACATGGAAAGCAAAGATTTCTGTGTTAATGTGAGTCACCTAACATAGAAACCAAAGATTTCTGCGTTAATGTGAGTCACCTAACATGGAAAGCAAAGACTTCAGTGTTAATGTGACGACACAGTTGCCACAGGCAAACAGCCAGAGCTGCCCAAGACCCTGTCGTATCTCCCTTATTGCGTTTAGTAACACATTCTTCAGTCAGACCAGAACTAAAGAACACCTGTTCTTGGGTGTCAGCAGAATGTCTCAGTCCTGCTTGCAGGCGAGCTTTTATTAGACATTTTACAGTTTCTGGACTTTCAGAAAACTACATGACCAACATGGACGGACTACGGGTCGCAGAAAGTCGGGGACCGGCGTTACTGGATTGGTTTGGGTTCAATACTGTTTCGAAGTTACACTTACTGTACAGTAATTTCTTACAAAACGGAAAATATGCGAAGATGAAAGTTTATCTTTTATTATAATGCTTTGTGTATGTGTGTTGAGGGGGGGGGGGTTATTTTCTTCTAAAATATTCCACAGCAAACTTTGACAAGTCATAAAATAACAACTGTCTGTTTAGTCTAGTTTATTTTTTATATCATTACCTGTTTTTTTTTATATTTTAAGAGTCATATGTCACAATTGATCAGGTTAGTCATAGTTTTCACTTTATTCTTGGTTTTGTTGTTGTTGTTGTTGCTGTTGTTGTGTGTGTGAAATCTTCTAATTTCCTTCTAGACAAAAAAAATATCTATCTAGATGATGATGATGATATTTTGTGTGATGATAATGGCAGAAAATTATGCAGATCTATAAGTTGTTTATTTCCTTCAAAGGAGCAGAATGTAAACTAACATATTCCAGACATTTTGTGACCAAAGCAGCCGCTGTCATCGTGCTTCTCCGTGATTTCTTCTATATAGATGGTGGAGCTAAACAAGCATTTTTTGTTCTTAAGTGTCTTATCTATTTTATTTCCTACAGCTACACGACCCTTCAGGCATAGGCCCTGGGTAGGCCCCAGACCCAAACAAGAGAAGCTCTACAGCAACCTGAGACGAAGTGTTGTCTCTGTGGGGGAGACTGATGTAGACGAAGTGTCGTCTCTGTGGGGGAGACTGATGTAGACGAAGTGTCGTCTCTGTGGGGGAGACTGATGTAGACGAAGTGTCGTCTCTGTGGGGGAGACTACCGAGACGAAGTGTCGTCTCTGTGGGGGAGACTGATGTAGACGAAGTGTCGTCTCTGTGGGGGAGACTGATGTAGACGAAGTGTCGTCTCTGTGGGGGAGACTGATGTAGACGAAGTGTCGTCTCTGTGGGGGAGACTGATGTAGACGAAGTGTCGTCTCTGTGGGGGAGACTGATGTAGACGAAGTGTCGTCTCTGTGGGGGAGACTGATGTAGACGAAGTGTCATCTCTGTGGGGGAGACTACCGAGACGAAGTGTCGTCTCTGTGGGGGAGACTGATGTAGACGAAGTGTCGTCTCTGTGGGGAAGACTACCGAGACGAAGTGTCGTCTCTGTGGGGGAGACTGATGTAGTTGTTCAGAAACTGCCCCGGAGTGCTCATTGTTACATCTGGCGTTACAGAATTTGTTTCACATCTTAACTTGTGCTGTGTGTGCCTTTGTGCTCCGGTATATTTCTCCGTGTATGCTTCACCTTACATGGAAAGCAAAGATTTCTGCGTTAATGTGAGTCACCTAACATGGAAAGCAAAGATTTCTGTGTTGATGTGAGTCACTTAACATGGAAAGCAAAGATTTCTGTGTTAATGTGAGTCACCTAACATGGAAAGCAAAGATTTCTGCGTTAATGTGAGTCACCTAACATGGAAAGCAAAGATTTCTGTGTTGATGTGAGTCACTTAACATGGAAAGCAAAGATTTCTGTGTTAATGTGAGTCACCTAACATGGAAAGCAAAGATTTCTGCGTTAATGTGAGTCACCTAACATGGAAAGCAAAGATTTCTGTGTTAATGTGAGTCACCTAACATAGAAACCAAAGATTTCTGCGTTAATGTGAGTCACCTAACATGGAAAGCAAAGACTTCAGTGTTAATGTGACGACACAGTTGCCACAGGCAAACAGCCAGAGCTGCCCAAGACCCTGTCGTATCTCCCTTATTGCGTTTAGTAACACATTCTTCAGTCAGACCAGAACTAAAGAACACCTGTTCTTGGGTGTCAGCAGAATGTCTCAGTCCTGCTTGCAGGCGAGCTTTTATTAGACATTTTACAGTTTCTGGACTTTCAGAAAACTACATGACCAACATGGACGGACTACGGGTCGCAGAAAGTCGGGGACCGGCGTTACTGGATTGGTTTGGGTTCAATACTGTTTCGAAGTTACACTTACTGTACAGTAATTTCTTACAAAACGGAAAATATGCGAAGATGAAAGTTTATCTTTTATTATAATGCTTTGTGTATGTGTGTTGAGGGGGGGGGGGTTATTTTCTTCTAAAATATTCCACAGCAAACTTTGACAAGTCATAAAATAACAACTGTCTGTTTAGTCTAGTTTATTTTTTATATCATTACCTGTTTTTTTTTATATTTTAAGAGTCATATGTCACAATTGATCAGGTTAGTCATAGTTTTCACTTTATTCTTGGTTTTGTTGTTGTTGTTGTTGCTGTTGTTGTGTGTGTGAAATCTTCTAATTTCCTTCTAGACAAAAAAAATATCTATCTAGATGATGATGATGATATTTTGTGTGATGATAATGGCAGAAAATTATGCAGATCTATAAGTTGTTTATTTCCTTCAAAGGAGCAGAATGTAAACTAACATATTCCAGACATTTTGTGACCAAAGCAGCCGCTGTCATCGTGCTTCTCCGTGATTTCTTCTATATAGATGGTGGAGCTAAACAAGCATTTTTTGTTCTTAAGTGTCTTATCTATTTTATTTCCTACAGCTACACGACCCTTCAGGCATAGGCCCTGGGTAGGCCCCAGACCCAAACAAGAGAAGCTCTACAGCAACCTGAGACGAAGTGTTGTCTCTGTGGGGGAGACTGATGTAGACGAAGTGTCGTCTCTGTGGGGGAGACTGATGTAGACGAAGTGTCGTCTCTGTGGGGGAGACTGATGTAGACGAAGTGTTGTCTCTGTGGGGAAGACTACCGAGACGAAGTGTCATCTCTGTGGGGGAGACTGATGTAGACGAAGTGTCGTCTCTGTGGGGGAGACTGATGTAGACGAAGTGTCGTCTCTGTGGGGGAGACGATGTAGACGAAGTGTCGTCTCTGTGGGGGAGACTAATGTAAAGGAAGTGTCGTATCTGTGGGGAGACTGATGTGACGAAGTGTCGTCTCTCTGTGGGGGAGACTGAGTAGACGAAGTGTCATCTCTGTGGGGGAGACTACCGAGACGAAGTGTCATCTCTGTGGGGGAGACTGATGTAGACGAAGTGTCGTCTCTGTGGGGAAGACTACCGAGACGAAGTGTCATCTCTGTGGGGGAGACTGATGTAGACGAAGTGTCGTCTCTGTGGGGGAGACTGATGTAGACGAAGTGTCGTCTCTGTGGGGAAGACTACCGAGACGAAGTGTCATCTCTGTGGGGGAGACTGATGTAGACGAAGTGTCGTCTCTGTGGGGGAGACGGATGTAGACGAAGTGTCGTCTCTGTGGGGGAGACTGATGTAGACGAAGTGTCGTCTCTGTGGGGGAGACTGATGTAGACGAAGTGTCGTATCTGTGGGAGAGACTGATGTGGACGAAGTGTCGTATCTGTGGGGGAGACTAATGTAAAGGAAGTATCGTATCTGTGAGAGAGACTAATGTAAAGGAAGTGTCGTATCTGTGAGAGAGACTAATGTAAAGGAAGTGTCGTATCTGTGGGGGAGACTAATGTAAAGGAAGTATCGTATCTGTGAGAGAGACTAATGTAAAGGAAGTGTCGTATCTGTGGGAGAGACTAATGTAAAGGAAGTGTCGTATCTGTGGGAGAGACTAATGTAAAGGAAGTGTCGTCTCTATGGGAGAGACTGATGTAGATGAAGTATCGTTTCTGTGGGAGAGAATGATGCAAACGAAATGTACACTGTAAGGTCTAAAACACTGCAAGATTTAAGGTCATTTTGTTGATTTGACTCCTGCTTGAAGTACTGAAGGTTGATTTTACCGAAGTAAGTGTCCTAGGGCTTTTCATTCTGGCCATTTTTTCCACCCATATTGTCAGTTTGTCTGCCTGCAGTTGCTGGAGTTTCCCGCAGTCAGGTCTTGTCAGCTTTATCTGCTTCTGAACACCTCCACTCAACCTTTTTTTTTTCCTTCCTTTTCAGTCTTTTCAAGAAATAAGAGAAAAAAGTTCTAGACATGGAAGCAGAAGTTTAGTCAGTTCATGAGACGATGGTCATCAGCTGCAAGCTAGAAGTTTATTCCGTCCATGAGATGATTGTCTCCAGCTGCAAGCTAGAAGTTTAGTCAGTTCATGAGATGATGGTCACCAGCTGCAAGTTAGAAGTTTAGTTAGTCCATGAGACGATGATCTCCAGTTGCAAGCTAATAGTTAGTCCATGAGACGATGATCTCTAGTTGCAAGCTAAAAGTTTAGTCAGTACATGAGATGATGATCGCCAGTTGCAAGCTAGAAATTTAGTTAGTCCATGAGATGACAATCATCAGTTGCAAGTTAAAAGTTTAGTTAGTCCATAAGACGATGATCGCCAGTTGCAAGCTAGAAGTTTAGTCAGTACATGAGATGATGATCTCTAATTGCAAGCTAGAAGTTTAGTTAGTTCATGAGATGATGATCGCCAGTTGCAAACTAAAAGTTTAGTTAGTCCATGAGACGATGATCGCCAGCTGCAAGCTAAAAGTTTAGTTAGTCCATGAGATGATGATCGCCAGCTGCAAGCTAAAGGTTTAATTAGTCCATGAGACGATGATCGCCAGTTGCAAGCTAGAAGTTTAGTTAGTCCATGAGACGATGATCTCCAGTTGCAAGCTAATAGTTAGTCCATAAGACGATGATCGCCAGTTGCAAGCTAAAAGTTTAGTCAGTACATGAGATGATGATCGCCAGTTGCAAGCTAGAAGTTTAGTTAGTCCATGAGACGATGATCGCCAGTTGCAAGCTAGAAGTTTAGTTAGTGATGAGATGATGATCGCCAGTTGCAAACTAGAAGTTTAGTTAGTCCATGAGACGATGATCGCCAGTTGCAAGCTAAAAGTTTAGTTAGTCCATAAGACGATGATCGCCAGTTGCAAGCTAGAAGTTTAGTTAGTCCATGAGACGATGATCGCCAGTTGCAAGCTAAAAGTTTAGTTAGTCCATGAGATGATGATCTCCAGTTGCAAGCTAATAGTTAGTCCATGAGATGATGGTCACCAGCTGCAAGTTAGAAGTTTAGTTAGTCCATGAGACGATGATCTCCAGTTGCAAGCTAATAGTTAGTCCATGAGACGATGATCTCTAGTTGCAAGCTAAAAGTTTAGTCAGTACATGAGATGATGATCGCCAGTTGCAAGCTAGAAATTTAGTTAGTCCATGAGATGACAATCATCAGTTGCAAGTTAAAAGTTTAGTTAGTCCATAAGACGATGATCGCCAGTTGCAAGCTAGAAGTTTAGTCAGTACATGAGATGATGATCTCTAATTGCAAGCTAGAAGTTTAGTTAGTTCATGAGATGATGATCGCCAGTTGCAAACTAAAAGTTTAGTTAGTCCATAAGACGATGATCGCCAGCTGCAAGCTAAAAGTTTAGTTAGTCCATGAGATGATGATCGCCAGCTGCAAGCTAAAGGTTTAATTAGTCCATGAGACGATGATCGCCAGTTGCAAGCTAGAAGTTTAGTTAGTCCATGAGACGATGATCTCCAGTTGCAAGCTAATAGTTAGTCCATAAGACGATGATCGCCAGTTGCAAGCTAAAAGTTTAGTCAGTACATGAGATGATGATCGCCAGTTGCAAGCTAGAAGTTTAGTTAGTCCATGAGACGATGATCGCCAGTTGCAAGCTAGAAGTTTAGTTAGTGATGAGATGATGATCGCCAGTTGCAAACTAGAAGTTTAGTTAGTCCATGAGACGATGATCGCCAGTTGCAAGCTAAAAGTTTAGTTAGTCCATAAGATGATGATCGCCAGTTGCAAGCTAGAAGTTTAGTTAGTCCATGAGACGATGATCGCCAGTTGCAAGCTAAAAGTTTAGTTAGTCCATGAGATGATGATCTCCAGTTACAAGCTAATAGTTAGTCTATGAGACGATGATCGCCAGTTGCAAGCTAAAAGTTTAGTTAGTCCATGAGATGATGATCGCCAGTTGCAAGCTAGAAGTTTAGTTAGTGATGAGATGATGATCGCCAGTTGCAAACTAGAAGTTTAGTTAGTCCATGAGACGATGATCGCCAGTTGCAAACTAAAAGTTTAGTTAGTCCATGAGACGATGATCTCCAGTTGCAAGCTAATAGTTAGTCCATAAGACGATGATCGCCAGTTGCAAGCTAAAAGTTTAGTCAGTACATGAGATGATGATCGCCAGTTGCAAGCTAGAAGTTTAGTTAGTCCATGAGACGATGATCGCCAGTTGCAAGCTAGAAGTTTAGTTAGTCCATGAGACGATGATCTCCAGTTACAAGCTAATAGTTAGTCCATGAGACGACGATCGCCAGTTGCAAGCTAAAAGTTTAGTTAGTCCATAAGACGATGATCGCCAGTTGCAAGCTAAATGTTTAGTTAGTCCATGAGATGAGGATCGGCAGCATTTGTGCTTTTGCCTGCACTTAAATAATCAGAAAGGAAAAGATCTTTGTCGTTTTCTAGTAACAACGGCAGGAAACCTAACTACTAGACCATACTAAGCCAGGGATTGTCAGAGACCAGGGTGTCTCAAGGCTTACACTTTCTCCCATCCTCCATCTCCCCATCCCCCCTCCTCTTCCATACCCCTTCCATACTCCGTATGGGACAGCACCAAAGCTCTACATTTCTATAACAAATGGGGTTGGGGCTGAGTGGAAAAGAAAGGGGATGAGAGCAGAGAAATGTAAAATTTGTGTGTACAGGTCACAATTTAGTGTGTACAGGTGATAAGTTAGTGTGTACAGGTCACAAGTTAGTGTATACAGGTCACAAGTTAGTGTGTACAGGTCACAAGTTAGTGTGTACAGGTCACAAGTTAGTGTGTACAGGTGATAAGTTAGTGTGTACAGGTGATAAGTTAGTGTGTACAGGTCACAAGTTAGTGTATACAGGTCACAAGTTAGTGTGTACAGGTCACAAGTTAGTGTGTACAGGTCACAAGTTAGTGTGTACAGGTCACAAGTTAGTGTGTACAGGTCACAAGTTAGTGTGTACAGGTCACAAGTTAGCGTGTACAGGTGATAAGTTAGTGTGTACAGGTCACAAGTTAGTGTGTACAGGTCACAAGCGTGTGGCAGGAATTTTAGTAGTAAGACTCCTGTGAGGGACTTCTTTCACGTGGACAAATTCATGTTTTTTTTTTCGTAAAATTAACGAACGAGCATAATTTCTTTTCAAAAGATTAAGAATAGGGCACGCAGGCCCGTCTAACATTCTGTCCTTTATCAGACAGCTTTTACTCAGTTCCAGTTATTCAGCATTTGTTAATGAGCATAATAAACATGACGACACAATTAAACGATTACATAAATAAATAATAAACCTATCTCTTGTCCATGCACTCCCCTCTCGGATTTATGCAACAGCATGAAATAAACTTGCATTCTTACATTCATTCAAAACTAACAAATTTATAGAAAAGCTGTATTTTTTAAAAATTATAACAATTGAGCCATATTTTAAATTACTTTAGACTGCTTAGGGAGGCAGATAGTCCATATCAAACAGATCAAACTCAGTCCTCAGAGGAAGCTGAGGAAAGTAGGTAATGCACGTAAAAATCATACTCTCATTTCTTCTCTCGTCATTTTTTGATGGGTTACAACTTTTAAAAGTAATATTTTCTTAATCTGATCAAATCCTAGTTCTATACTACAAACTGCGTTAGAGAAGAAAACAGGGGAGATAATCATGTCCTCCAGGGGAACTAAACTCGATGCGTAATCGTCCTACAGATGTGAGCCTATCTAGGCTTATGCAGTGGGCAGATCTAGGGATGCTGGTCTGATATCGGAATGGGAGTGGATTACGATGACTTTTCTAACTTCATAGAGGTGGGCTAAGAAGAATGTAACAATACCGTGGCATCACGTAAGTTTCAACCTTGTTCTGCAGTTTGTGCGTCCAGTTTCCTCGACCAACACTTGGACAAGGTTAGGGTCTTGACCAGTTCTGATTCGCTGCCTATGATACGTGTGGTAATGTTCAGTACACTGGTCTGGCTCTCGTTTGATGTGGTATGTAAGTTACCTCCCCATTCCCAGTGACCCATCTTGAAGCACCAGCAGATTCCCGAATTCCAGAAAGCCCAGAGCTTGCCACGCTCTGACAGAACGTCAGTCTCATAAATTCTTTCCTACCAGGTGGAAAATCTAGGTCAGAACAGTTCTTGTGTGTAGCAATTCTCTACATAACAGTCATGGTCTCCTGCAAAAACAACAAATCGTTTGTCGGCGTCATGTGCTCGCAGAGCTACGTCTTCACTTCTCGTGGGTAGGTAAAAGATAGTTCTATAGCAAATGCCGTAGGGGGTGAAGCGTTAGAGACCACATCATGCTGGGCCATCAGGGTATGAGGTAGGGTGGCCACTTCCTTTCCTCGCTGCCTTTCCTTTTCTCTGGTACCCATTTTACTAGGCTCTGTCGACCTCGGGGCCGTATTGGTCGGAAAAAAAATCCACTCAGCTGGGGATTCGAACCCTCGACCACTCGGTTGCTAGACAAGTGCTCAAACCACTGAGCTAGCCGGTCCCAATCGTGGGTACAAAGTTCAAAGGTTTGAAATTTCTGTATACATCAAACAGACCATACTAAGCCAGGGATTGTCAGAGACCAGGGTGTCTCAAGGCTTACACTTTCTCCCATCCTCCATCTCCCCATCCCCCCTCCTCTTCCATACCCCTTCCATACTCCGTATGGGACAGCACCAAAGCTCTACATTTCTATAACAAATGGGGTTGGGGCTGAGTGGAAAAGAAAGGGGATGAGAGCAGAGAAATGTAAAATTTGTGTGTACAGGTCACAATTTAGTGTGTACAGGTGATAAGTTAGTGTGTACAGGTCACAAGTTAGTGTATACAGGTCACAAGTTAGTGTGTACAGGTCACAAGTTAGTGTGTACAGGTCACAAGTTAGTGTGTACAGGTGATAAGTTAGTGTGTACAGGTGATAAGTTAGTGTGTACAGGTCACAAGTTAGTGTATACAGGTCACAAGTTAGTGTGTACAGGTCACAAGTTAGTGTGTACAGGTCACAAGTTAGTGTGTACAGGTCACAAGTTAGTGTGTACAGGTCACAAGTTAGTGTGTACAGGTCACAAGTTAGCGTGTACAGGTGATAAGTTAGTGTGTACAGGTCACAAGTTAGTGTGTACAGGTCACAAGCGTGTGGCAGGAATTTTAGTAGTAAGACTCCTGTGAGGGACTTCTTTCACGTGGACAAATTCATGTTTTTTTTTTCGTAAAATTAACGAACGAGCATAATTTCTTTTCAAAAGATTAAGAATAGGGCACGCAGGCCCGTCTAACATTCTGTCCTTTATCAGACAGCTTTTACTCAGTTCCAGTTATTCAGCATTTGTTAATGAGCATAATAAACATGACGACACAATTAAACGATTACATAAATAAATAATAAACCTATCTCTTGTCCATGCACTCCCCTCTCGGATTTATGCAACAGCATGAAAAAACTTGCATTCTTACATTCATTCAAAACTAACAAATTTATAGAAAAGCTGTATTTTTTAAAAATTATAACAATTGAGCCATATTTTAAATTACTTTAGACTGCTTAGGGAGGCAGATAGTCCATATCAAACAGATCAAACTCAGTCCTCAGAGGAAGCTGAGGAAAGTAGGTAATGCACGTAAAAATCATACTCTCATTTCTTCTCTCGTCATTTTTTGATGGGTTACAACTTTTAAAAGTAATATTTTCTTAATCTGATCAAATCCTAGTTCTATACTACAAACTGCGTTAGAGAAGAAAACAGGGGAGATAATCATGTCCTCCAGGGGAACTAAACTCGATGCGTAATCGTCCTACAGATGTGAGCCTATCTAGGCTTATGCAGTGGGCAGATCTAGGGATGCTGGTCTGATATCGGAATGGGAGTGGATTACGATGACTTTTCTAACTTCATAGAGGTGGGCTAAGAAGAATGTAACAATACCGTGGCATCACGTAAGTTTCAACCTTGTTCTGCAGTTTGTGCGTCCAGTTTCCTCGACCAACACTTGGACAAGGTTAGGGTCTTGACCAGTTCTGATTCGCTGCCTATGATACGTGTGGTAATGTTCAGTACACTGGTCTGGCTCTCGTTTGATGTGGTATGTAAGTTACCTCCCCATTCCCAGTGACCCATCTTGAAGCACCAGCAGATTCCCGAATTCCAGAAAGCCCAGAGCTTGCCACGCTCTGACAGAACGTCAGTCTCATAAATTCTTTCCTACCAGGTGGAAAATCTAGGTCAGAACAGTTCTTGTGTGTAGCAATTCTCTACATAACAGTCATGGTCTCCTGCAAAAACAACAAATCGTTTGTCGGCGTCATGTGCTCGCAGAGCTACGTCTTCACTTCTCGTGGGTAGGTAAAAGATAGTTCTATAGCAAATGCCGTAGGGGGTGAAGCGTTAGAGACCACATCATGCTGGGCCATCAGGGTATGAGGTAGGGTGGCCACTTCCTTTCCTCGCTGCCTTTCCTTTTCTCTGGTACCCATTTTACTAGGCTCTGTCGACCTCGGGGCCGTATTGGTCGGAAAAAAAATCCACTCAGCTGGGGATTCGAACCCTCGACCACTCGGTTGCTAGACAAGTGCTCAAACCACTGAGCTAGCCGGTCCCAATCGTGGGTACAAAGTTCAAAGGTTTGAAATTTCTGTATACATCAAACAGACACACAAACACTAACCACTAGTGCTATCAACTTCTATCGCCCCCATGAATAAAGGCCAATTTATGAAATCAGAAAATCTTGCCTTGGTCATGTGAGAAGCTATATTCAGTCTTGACACGTACAGAATATCTGTATAAAATTGACTGACAAGTTCTGAAAAGTGCAAAAGTTCTTAGTTCTTTATGTTAATTTGTGTCACGTGGCAGCTATTTATAACAATGCGATTTTCTAACGGCCGTGAAGTGTTTATCTTGACTTCCTTCCAGCAAGATATTTGTAAATGTCAAAACATGTTTAAATAAATCTAGCTTGTTCTTGATGAGAGGAAGACCAAGGCGTAGATGGCTCTAAAACATTGTTAATGATCTGCGAATGGATGCATTAGCAGCAGGACATCTTGCTTACAACCGTTAGGGAGGTGAAGTTCCGAAAGGGACATGCAAATGACTGACTTGATGAAGGTTTGTTTTATCCTGAAATCATCAGTTGCAACAGGTTCTTGACATGTATTTGCTCACAAAAGAGATAATCTGAAATACTTTATCCTATTCCGAACATTCTTGGACGCTTTGGTAGATAAGATCTATAACTTGTGCTGGCTACTCACTTTCTCTATAACTTGTGCTGGCTAATCACGTTCTCTATAACTTGTGCTGGCTACTCACTTTTTCTATAACTTGTGCTGGCTACTCACTTTCTCTATAACTTGTGCTGGCTACTCACTTTCTCTATAACTTGTGCTGGCTAATCACGTTCTCTACAACTTGTGCTGGCTACTCACGACCTCTATATAACTTGTGCTGGCTACTCACGACCTCTATAACATGTGCTGGCTACTCACGACCTCTATAACTTGTGCTGGCTACTCACGACCTCTATAACTTGTGCTGGCTACTCACGACCTCTATAACTTGTGCTGGCTACTCACGACCTCTATAACTTGTGCTGGCTACTCACGACCTCTATAACTTGTGCTGGCTACTCACTTTCTCTATAGCTTGTGGTGGCTACTCACTTTCTCTATAACTTGTGCTGGCTATTCACTTTCTCTATAGGTTGTGGTGGCTACTCACTTTCTCTATAACTTGTGCTGGCTATTCACTTTCTCTATAGGTTGTGGTGGCTACTCACTTTCTCTATAACTTTTGCTGGCTACTCACTTTCTCTATAACTTGTGCTGACTACTGACTTTCTCTATAACTTGTGCTGACTACTGACTTTCTCTATAACTTCTGCTGACTATTCATTTTCTCTATAGCGTGTGGTGGCTACTGACTTTCTCTATAACTTGTGCTGACTACTGACTTTCTCTATAACTTGTGCTGGCTACTCACGTTCTCTATAACTTGTGCTGACTACTGACTTTCTCTATAACTTGTGCTGACTACTGACTTTCTCTATAACTTGTGCTGACTACTGACTTTCTCTATAACTTCTGCTGACTACTGATTTTCTCTATAACTTCTGTTGACTACTGACTTTCTCTATAACTTCTGCTGACTACTCGTTTTCTCTATAGCGCGTGCTGGCTACTCACTTTCTCTTTAACTTGTGCTGGCTACTCACTTTCTCTATAACTTCTGCTGCCTACTCACTTTCTCTATAACTTCTTCTGACAACTCGTTTTCTCTATAGCGTGTGCTGGCTATTCACTTTCTCTATAACTTGTGCTGACTACTGGCTTTCTCTATAACTTCTGCTGAGTACTGACTTTCTCTATAACTTGTGCTGACTACTGACTTTCTCTATAACCTGTGCTGACTACTCGCTTTCTCTATAACCTGTGCTGACTACTGACTTTCTCTATAGCTTCTACTGACTACTGACTTTCTCTATAATTTCTGCTTACTACTCACTTTCTCTATAACTTCTTCTGACTACTCGTTTTCTCTATAGCTTCTGCTTACTACTGACTTTCTCTATAATTTCTGCTGACTACTGACTTTCTCTATAATGTCTGCTGACTACCAACTTTCTCTATAACTTCTGCTGACTACTGACTTTCTCTATAACATCTGCTGACTACTGACTTTCTCTATAATGTCTGCTGACTACCAACTTTCTCTATAACTTCTGCTGACTACTGACTTTCTCTCTAACTTGTGCTGACTACTGACTTTCTCTATAACCTGT
This sequence comes from Achatina immaculata, assembly GCA_009760885.1. Classification (NCBI taxonomy): domain Eukaryota; kingdom Metazoa; phylum Mollusca; class Gastropoda; order Stylommatophora; family Achatinidae; genus Lissachatina; species Lissachatina immaculata. Next base: position 42,757,337 of record CM019702.1, on the reverse strand, counting down.
GTTGACTACTCACTTTCTCTATAACCTGTGTTAACTACTGACTTTCTCTATAACTTGTGCTGGCTACTCACTTTCTCTATAGCTTGTGGTGGCTACTCACTTTCTCTATAACTTGTGCTGGCTATTCACTTTCTCTATAGGTTGTGGTGGCTACTCACTTTCTCTATAACTTGTGCTGGCTATTCACTTTCTCTATAGGTTGTGGTGGCTACTCACTTTCTCTATAACTTTTGCTGGCTACTCACTTTCTCTATAACTTGTGCTGACTACTGACTTTCTCTATAACTTGTGCTGACTACTGACTTTCTCTATAACTTCTGCTGACTATTCATTTTCTCTATAGCGTGTGGTGGCTACTGACTTTCTCTATAACTTGTGCTGACTACTGACTTTCTCTATAACTTGTGCTGGCTACTCACTTTCTCTATAACCTGTGCTGACTACTGACTTTCTCTATAACTTGTGCTGACTACTGACTTTCTCTATAACTTGTGCTGACTACTGACTTTCTCTATAACTTCTGCTGACTACTGATTTTCTCTATAACTTCTGTTGACTACTGACTTTCTCTATAACTTCTGCTGACTACTCGTTTTCTCTATAGCGCGTGCTGGCTACTCACTTTCTCTTTAACTTGTGCTGGCTACTCACTTTCTCTATAACTTCTGCTGCCTACTCACTTTCTCTATAACTTCTTCTGACAACTCGTTTTCTCTATAGCGTGTGCTGGCTATTCACTTTCTCTATAACTTGTGCTGACTACTGGCTTTCTCTATAACTTCTGCTGAGTACTGACTTTCTCTATAACTTGTGCTGACTACTGACTTTCTCTATAACCTGTGCTGACTACTCGCTTTCTCTATAACCTGTGCTGACTACTGACTTTCTCTATAGCTTCTACTGACTACTGACTTTCTCTATAATTTCTGCTTACTACTCACTTTCTCTATAACTTCTTCTGACTACTCGTTTTCTCTATAGCTTCTGCTTACTACTGACTTTCTCTATAATTTCTGCTGACTACTGACTTTCTCTATAATGTCTGCTGACTACCAACTTTCTCTATAACTTCTGCTGACTACTGACTTTCTCTATAACATCTGCTGACTACTGACTTTCTCTATAATGTCTGCTGACTACCAACTTTCTCTATAACTTCTGCTGACTACTGACTTTCTCTCTAACTTGTGCTGACTACTGACTTTCTCTATAACCTGTGTTGACTACTCACTTTCTCTATAACCTGTGTTAACTACTGACTTTCTCTATAACCTGTGCTGACTACTCACTTTCTCTATAACCTGTGTTGACTACTCACTTTCTCTATAACCTGTGTTGACTACTCACTTTCTCTATAACCTGTGCTGACTACTCACTTTCTCTATAACCTGTGTTGACTACTCACTTTCTCCATAGCTCCTGCTGACTACTGACTTTCTCTATAACTTGTGCTGACTACTGACTTTCTCTATAACCTGTGCTGACTACTGACTTTCTCTATGACTTGTGCTGACTACTGACTTTCTCTATAACTTCTGCTGGCTGCCCCCGTTCTCATCTGATTCTGGAGGTCGCGGGTTCGACTCCCACAAGAATTGGCAAGGATTTTTTTCCCCTGGATCTTCCAACAATAAATTCTCCTTGTCTCAGGTCACGGTCAGGACATTTTAAGAAATCTGCCGGGGGAGTGGACGCTGCAAAGAAGTGTGTTTGCTGCTTGTGACAGCCGTTCTGAGATGAAATGAACAGATATAAGGTTGTCTTGACTGAAGGGAAGACAGATGAGCAGATATAAGGTTGCCCTGACTGAAGGGAATACAGATGGGCAGATACAAGAGTTTCCTGACTGAATAGAAGACATATGAGAGATATAAGGTTCTCTTGACTGAAAGAAAGACAGATGGGCATATATACAGTTGTCCTGACTGAAGGGAAGACAGATGGGCAGATTTAAGAGTGTCCTGACTGAAAGGAAGACAGATAAGCAGATATAAGAGTGTCCTGACTGAAAGGAAGATGAGTAGATTTTAGAGTGTCCTGACTGAAGGGAAGACAGTTGGGCAGATTTAAGAGTGTCCTGACTGAATGGAAGACAGATTGGTAGATATAAGAGTGTCCTGACTGAAGGGAAGACAGATGAGCAGATTTAAGAGTGTCCTGACTGAAGGGAAGACAGATGGGCAGATATAAGAGTGTCCTGACTGAAGGGAAGACAGATGGGCAGATATAAGAGTGTCCTGACTAAGGGGAAGAGAGATGAGCAGATATAAGAGTGTCCTGACTAAGGAGAAGAGAGATGAGCAAATATAAGAATGTCCTGACTGAAGGGAAGAGAGATGAGCAGATATAAGAGTGTCCTGACTAAGGGGAAGACAGATGAGCAGAGTGTCCTGACTAAGGGGAAGAGAGATGAGCAAATATAAGAATGTCCTGACTGAAGGGAAGAGAGATGAGCAGATATAAGAGTGTCCTGACTAAGGGGAAGAGAGATGAGCAGATATAAGAGTGTCCTGACTAAGGGGAAGAGAGATGAGCAGAGTGTCCTGACTAAGGGGAAGAGAGATGAGCAGAGTGTCCTGACTAAGGGGAAGAGAGATGAGCAGAGTGTACTGACTAAGGGGAAGAGAGATGAGCAGAGTGTCCTGACTAAGGGGAAGAGAGATGAGCAGAGTGTCCTGACTAAGGGGAAGAGAGATAAGCAGATATAAGAGTGTCCTGACTAAGGGGAAGACAGATGAGCAGAGTGTCCTGACTAAGGGGAAGACAGATGAGCAGAGTGTCCTGACTAAGGGGAAGAGAGATAAGCAGAGTGTCCTGACTAAGGGGAAGAGAGATAAGCAGAGTGTCCTGACTAAGGGGAAGAGAGATAAGCAGATATAAGAGTGTCCTGACTAAGGGGAAGACAGATGAGCAGATATAAGAGTGTCCTGACTAAGGGGAAGAGAGATGAGCAGATATAAGAGTGTCCTGACTAAGGGGAAGACAGATGGGCAGATATAAGAGTGTCCTGACTAAGGGGAAGAGAGATGAGCAGATATAAGAGTGTCCTGACTAAGGGGAAGACAGATGAGCAGATATAAGAGTGTCTTGACTAAGGGGAAGAGAGATGAGCAGAGTGTCCTGACTAAGGGGAAGAGAGATGAGCAGATATAAGAGTGTCCTGACTGAGGGGAAGAGAGTTTCCCAACAATAACGAACATTTTTACTTTAGTGATCTACGATTCTGTCATCTCTGTTCTTTGTTCGGCCATTTTGTGGATCTTTTGTTGTTGTGAACTGTCTGAGTTTCCCACTTCATTGTTCACGTGGGTGTCAGTTTCTGAACATTCATTCTGTATTCGTTCATTTCAGATTAGGAGTAATTCTATCTGTACCTTTTTGTTTCTTTTTGCAATGTATGGCCATTTTTCTTTCATTTACACAATAGTTTATCTTTCATCTTTCCTTCTCTCTTTCATATGACTTCAGATTTTTTTTTCCAACTGAAATCATTTTCTTTGTAATATATACTTTAGGTTTGTGGGTTTTTTAAATGTCATTTTCTTTGTAATATATACTTCAGTTTTCGGAGGGGGGGGGGGGGGGGTTGTGTCATTTTTTTTTTGTTGTAATACGTACTCCTTCTTTAGGTTTGTGGGTTTTTTTAAATGTCATTTTGTTTGTAATGTGTACTCGTAGTTTGATATCAGCATTTTATGTATGTTTTGCAACAGTTTCCTTATGCCTGTAACAAACGTTGAAGCTTGTCCAATTTCCCAGACCAGAACATTCATATTTCACGCTTTCATGCATCAAGCGACCTGATGGTCTAAAGATCACCTGTATCACCTGGCACGTATCAACAGGTGCCTGACGGCAAAGTTGCTAAGAAACAATAACAGGCCATCGGTTGTGTGCAATATTGAGAACGTAGCGGACCATCCAAGCTAATAAAGCGATCCAGCGGCCTCCGCGGTAAAAGACTAGCAAATGACCCATTCCTTAATAGCGCCAAAAAATCAGGTGACCCTTACGATTGTTGTCGCTGGGAAAGAAAAGGCAATTGCTTCCATTGTTGCCGTAGAGCCAGACAGTCCGCCATTGTTAGAGCTGAGAGCTTAGAGAGAGGGGCCTTATTCTTCTCTTTATTGCCGTGGAAACGCCCTCTCTCAGGAATTGTGGGAAAGATTGGTGGTCAGGTGACCAGCGGTGACCCGACGCTGTCTAATGATGTGGAGCCCAAGATTGGACCTCATTATTTTCATATTTCTATTTTATAGGAAAGTGTCATAGACGTTTACAATGACGCAATATTTTCTTTTCTTTCTTTGTTTTTTGGTAGGAAAGCGTCATAGCGTTTACACTGACACAGTATTTCCTTTCTATAGGAAAGCGTCATAGCGTTTACACTGACACAGTATTTCCTTTCTATAGGAAAGTGTCATAGCGTTTACACTGACACAGTATTTCCTTTCTATAGGAAAGTGTCATAGACGTTTACAATGACGCAATATTTTCTTTTCTTTCTTTGTTTTTTGGTAGGAAAGCGTCATAGCGTTTACACTGACACAGTATTTCCTTTCTATAGGAAAGCGTCATAGCGTTTACACTGACACAGTAGTTCCTTTCTATAGGAAAGCGTCATAGCGTTTACACTGACACAGTATTTCCTTTCTATACGAAAGCGTCATAGCGTTTACACTGACACAGTAGTTCCTTTCTATAGGAGAGTGTCACAGAATTTTATACAGAACCAGCAAAGCAATACTGTATTTTAGAAAAAAAAATCTGTGACAACGGAGGAAAGATCAGGGAAAGATCAAAAGAGAGTAAACGACTGAAAAACTTGTGAGAAAAAAAAAAGGAATGTTGAAGTAAAAGTTTCTTGTTTGTTGAAGGTGATAAAGAATATATAGACGAAGAGAAGAAGGGGAAATAAACAGAACAGGTCAAAGGTCACGTGGAAAGGAACTTGCTGCTGGGAAGAAAGCAGGGAGACAGCATGAGAGATGAGCAGAGTGTCCTGACTAAGGGGAAGAGATGAGCAGATATAAGAGTGTCCTGACTGAGGGGAAGAGAGTTTCCCAACAATAACGAACATTTTTACTTTAGTGATCTACGATTCTGTCATCTCTGTTCTTTGTTCGGCCATTTTGTGGATCTTTTGTTGTTGTGAACTGTCTGAGTTTCCCACTTCATTGTTCACGTGGGTGTCAGTTTCTGAACATTCATTCTGTATTCGTTCATTTCAGATTAGGAGTAATTCTATCTGTACCTTTTTGTTTCTTTTTGCAATGTATGGCCATTTTTCTTTCATTTACACAATAGTTTATCTTTCATCTTTCCTTCTCTCTTTCATATGACTTCAGATTTTTTTTTCCAACTGAAATCATTTTCTTTGTAATATATACTTTAGGTTTGTGGGTTTTTTAAATGTCATTTTCTTTGTAATATATACTTCAGTTTTCGGAGGGGGGGGGGGGGGGGGTTGTGTCATTTTTTTTTTGTTGTAATACGTACTCCTTCTTTAGGTTTGTGGGTTTTTTTAAATGTCATTTTGTTTGTAATGTGTACTCGTAGTTTGATATCAGCATTTTATGTATGTTTTGCAACAGTTTCCTTATGCCTGTAACAAACGTTGAAGCTTGTCCAATTTCCCAGACCAGAACATTCATATTTCACGCTTTCATGCATCAAGCGACCTGATGGTCTAAAGATCACCTGTATCACCTGGCACGTATCAACAGGTGCCTGACGGCAAAGTTGCTAAGAAACAATAACAGGCCATCGGTTGTGTGCAATATTGAGAACGTAGCGGACCATCCAAGCTAATAAAGCGATCCAGCGGCCTCCGCGGTAAAAGACTAGCAAATGACCCATTCCTTAATAGCGCCAAAAAATCAGGTGACCCTTACGATTGTTGTCGCTGGGAAAGAAAAGGCAATTGCTTCCATTGTTGCCGTAGAGCCAGACAGTCCGCCATTGTTAGAGCTGAGAGCTTAGAGAGAGGGGCCTTATTCTTCTCTTTATTGCCGTGGAAACGCCCTCTCTCAGGAATTGTGGGAAAGATTGGTGGTCAGGTGACCAGCGGTGACCCGACGCTGTCTAATGATGTGGAGCCCAAGATTGGACCTCATTATTTTCATATTTCTATTTTATAGGAAAGTGTCATAGACGTTTACAATGACGCAATATTTTCTTTTCTTTCTTTGTTTTTTGGTAGGAAAGCGTCATAGCGTTTACACTGACACAGTATTTCCTTTCTATAGGAAAGCGTCATAGCGTTTACACTGACACAGTATTTCCTTTCTATAGGAAAGTGTCATAGCGTTTACACTGACACAGTATTTCCTTTCTATAGGAAAGTGTCATAGACGTTTACAATGACGCAATATTTTCTTTTCTTTCTTTGTTTTTTGGTAGGAAAGCGTCATAGCGTTTACACTGACACAGTATTTCCTTTCTATAGGAAAGCGTCATAGCGTTTACACTGACACAGTAGTTCCTTTCTATAGGAAAGCGTCATAGCGTTTACACTGACACAGTATTTCCTTTCTATACGAAAGCGTCATAGCGTTTACACTGACACAGTAGTTCCTTTCTATAGGAGAGTGTCACAGAATTTTATACAGAACCAGCAAAGCAATACTGTATTTTAGAAAAAAAAATCTGTGACAACGGAGGAAAGATCAGGGAAAGATCAAAAGAGAGTAAACGACTGAAAAACTTGTGAGAAAAAAAAAAGGAATGTTGAAGTAAAAGTTTCTTGTTTGTTGAAGGTGATAAAGAATATATAGACGAAGAGAAGAAGGGGAAATAAACAGAACAGGTCAAAGGTCACGTGGAAAGGAACTTGCTGCTGGGAAGAAAAGCAGGGAGACAGCATGAGAGATAGATGCAGGCTGTTGGACGGAGAGATTCTATGTTCTGGTTTTATTCCTAAGAAGTCGGGAGACTTATGATGTTTTAAGAAAAAAAGTAGGAACAGTTTTATTAATTCATTCATGTATTACTAACTTGTAGAGGTGATGATGATGATGATGATGATGACGACGACGACGAAAAAAAGTAATCGTGGGGTGGTTGCGATGATGACAGTAATGGTGGTGACGACGATGAGTTGATGCTAGTCTCTCTTAAGGTAGCTCACATAGAACCGACACCAGTTAAAAATATAGTTAAATATTTTTATCTGGTAATAATGTACTTTACATTCGAGTTACATTTGGTATATTAAATATTTGTAACTTTTAAGAAGACTAACAATTTCAGCGCTGAGATACAAAATTTGTAGTAAACAGGTCATGTCATAGGTGAAAAACATGAGTTGTTAAAATGTGAGCAGTCTCTGAGATACAAGCGAGTTCTGTTCTTTAGTCTGTGCATAAGTAGGACAAGTTAGTATGCATTAAAAAACAAAAAGCCAGTACAGTAGTAAAGAAACGTAGACACGCAGTGTTTTGATGCGCCCTGCAAGTAGAGTCCGTTTTTTGTTATAAGCTCATATATAGAACTGGAATTTTAAATACAAGTTGTATTATGCTTTAGGGGGCGGTCGTTCGTAACTATGGGTTGTATGTAAGTCGAATGTTCGTAACTATGGGTTGTATGTACGTCGAATGTTCGTAACTATGGGTTGTATGTAAGTCGAATGTTCGTAACTATGGGTTGTATGTACGTTGAATGTTCGTAACTATGGGTTGTATGTAAGTCGAATGTTCGTAACTATGGGTTGTATGTAAGTCGAATGTTCGTAACTATGGGTTGTATGTAAGTGGAATGTTCGTAACTGTGGGTTGTATGTAAGTCGAATGTTTGTAATTCTGGGAGTGCCTGTATCCATTAAAGAAAAATTAACAACAACAAACCGTGGCAGGTCAGTGTCGATATTTGCACGAGTTCAAAGATTAGTGAGCTCAAAGGTTAGTGAGACATAAGACAGAGACAGTTTCTTCTCTGGCGCTAGCAACGTTAAAGAAAAGGGACCTCACTCATTCCTTATCTCAGCAGATTTTTCGCAAAGGCTGATCTTCCACAAGTACTCCACTCCTAGGACACAGTAGTTCCTTTCTATAGGAAAGCGTCATAGCGTTTACACTGACACAGTATTTCCTTTCTATACGAAAGCGTCATAGCGTTTACACTGACACAGTAGTTCCTTTCTATAGGAGAGTGTCACAGAATTTTATACAGAACCAGCAAAGCAATACTGTATTTTAGAAAAAAAAATCTGTGACAACGGAGGAAAGATCAGGGAAAGATCAAAAGAGAGTAAACGACTGAAAAACTTGTGAGAAAAAAAAAGGAATGTTGAAGTAAAAGTTTCTTGTTTGTTGAAGGTGATAAAGAATATATAGACGAAGAGAAGAAGGGGAAATAAACAGAACAGGTCAAAGGTCACGTGGAAAGGAACTTGCTGCTGGGAAGAAAAGCAGGGAGACAGCATGAGAGATAGATGCAGGCTGTTGGACGGAGAGATTCTATGTTCTGGTTTTATTCCTAAGAAGTCGGGAGACTTATGATGTTTTAAGAAAAAAAGTAGGAACAGTTTTATTAATTCATTCATGTATTACTAACTTGTAGAGGTGATGATGATGATGATGATGATGACGACGACGACGAAAAAAAGTAATCGTGGGGTGGTTGCGATGATGACAGTAATGGTGGTGACGACGATGAGTTGATGCTAGTCTCTCTTAAGGTAGCTCACATAGAACCGACACCAGTTAAAAATATAGTTAAATATTTTTATCTGGTAATAATGTACTTTACATTCGAGTTACATTTGGTATATTAAATATTTGTAACTTTTAAGAAGACTAACAATTTCAGCGCTGAGATACAAAATTTGTAGTAAACAGGTCATGTCATAGGTGAAAAACATGAGTTGTTAAAATGTGAGCAGTCTCTGAGATACAAGCGAGTTCTGTTCTTTAGTCTGTGCATAAGTAGGACAAGTTAGTATGCATTAAAAAACAAAAAGCCAGTACAGTAGTAAAGAAACGTAGACACGCAGTGTTTTGATGCGCCCTGCAAGTAGAGTCCGTTTTTTGTTATAAGCTCATATATAGAACTGGAATTTTAAATACAAGTTGTATTATGCTTTAGGGGGCGGTCGTTCGTAACTATGGGTTGTATGTAAGTCGAATGTTCGTAACTATGGGTTGTATGTACGTCGAATGTTCGTAACTATGGGTTGTATGTAAGTCGAATGTTCGTAACTATGGGTTGTATGTACGTTGAATGTTCGTAACTATGGGTTGTATGTAAGTCGAATGTTCGTAACTATGGGTTGTATGTAAGTCGAATGTTCGTAACTATGGGTTGTATGTAAGTGGAATGTTCGTAACTGTGGGTTGTATGTAAGTCGAATGTTTGTAATTCTGGGAGTGCCTGTATCCATTAAAGAAAAATTAACAACAACAAACCGTGGCAGGTCAGTGTCGATATTTGCACGAGTTCAAAGATTAGTGAGCTCAAAGGTTAGTGAGACATAAGACAGAGACAGTTTCTTCTCTGGCGCTAGCAACGTTAAAGAAAAGGGACCTCACTCATTCCTTATCTCAGCAGATTTTTCGCAAAGGCTGATCTTCCACAAGTACTCCACTCCTAGGACAGAGTGGTGGATAACCTGATGAAAAATAGCTCCACCAAGTACTTCAGCACGTGCGTATTATCCACCTGTTGGGAGTTTAGGGACACAGATCAACCGCGGTCTTATCCATGGCGATGAGGCTGTTTCGCCATTTTTAGACTGGGTGAGTTTGTCGATAAAATGGTGACTTACAACATTCACTTAAAAAAACGTGTACAAACCAGTGCAGACTTATAAAATAATTGTCTCTTAATACCAAATAAAAGTACTGTCCCTTAAAACTAATATCCTTTTATACGTTTACAACAACACTTACTACACACATCTGCTACTTCTGCTGCCGTTACAATAGCTAGTACAATTACTACAATGTCTATTACTATTTTACTACTACTACTACTACTACTACTACTACTACTACTACTACTACTACTACTACTACTACTAGTACTACTACAACTATTACTACTACTACTATTACTACTACTACTACTACTTACTCTATACACCTGCTAATACTTAAACTACAAATCTACTACTACTACTGCTACTTCTACTACTACTACTTCCACCTCTTACGATTGCTACTAGAACTGCAACAGCAAAACAGCAAAAACTACTACTACTATTACAACTACGACTACTACTATTATTACTAATACTACTATTTCTACTACTACTACTACTACAACTACTACTACTACTACTACTTACTCTATACACCTGCTAATACTTAAACTACAAATCTACTACTACTACTGCTACTTCTACTACTACTACTACTTCCACCTCTTACGACTGCTACTAGAACTGCAACAGCAAAAACAGCAAAAACTACTACTACTATTATAACTACGACTACTACTGTTATTACTACTACTACTAATATTTCTACTACTACTACAACTACTATTACTACTACTACTACTACTACTACCACTATTACTACTATTACTACTACTACAACTATTATTACTACTACTACTACTAGTACTATTACTACTACTTCCATTACTACTACTAAGCTGCTATTATTACTATTACTACTATTACTAATTCTACTACTATTATTATTACTACTACTACTATTACTACTACTATTACTACTACTAATACTACTATTACTACTACTACTACTAATATTACTACTACTACCATTACTACTACTACTACTATTACTATTTTACTACCTCTACTACTACTATTAGTACCACTATAAATTTTCTACTACTACTACTATTATTACTACTGCTACTACTACTATTTCTACTACTACTAATATTTCTACTACTACTACTACTATTACTACTACTACTACTACTACTGCTGCTACTACTACTACTTCTACTACGATTACTACTACTACTACTATTACTAATACTATTACTACTACTACTACTACTACTTCAGCTACTACTACTATTGCAGCTGTTAAATTATAACAACTAAAACTTTCTGCGCTTGCTGATAAAGCCGACATTACTTCACAAGAAGATGTTTTAAGATTATGATCCTGTATCGTTACTGCTTATGCCACTATTACTGCTGCAACTTCTGCTAATACAAATACTATTACTACTACCATAACTACTACAATTAATTTTGCTGCCACTGTTATTATTACTATTCTCTCTCACACACACACACACTCTCTCTCTTTCTCTCTCTGAACCTTAAGTGCCCAGGGCACATGGGGCTTCCGCAAGGGTTTTCCACAAATGCTTGTCCTTCGCCTTTTTTCTGCTCTTGCCCAGGTGAGCCCTCTATTGCTCAACATCCTCTCTGTTGTTCTTCTCATGTCTCTTTTGGTCTACCCTTACTTCTGTTCCCCTGTGGTGTCCATCTTAGTGCTATTTTTGGTAGTGAGTTGTCAGTCATTCAGAGCACATGTCCCAACTACCGCCAGCGTCTTTCCTCAATAATTGTTGTCAGTGACTTCATCTGCATTTCTGCCAAAAAGGTGTTATTTCTTATGGTGTTTGGCCAAAATATTTGTCTAATTTTTCCTAAACATTTAGTCTGGAAAGAATTCAACTTGTTTTCTATGGTTTTGGTGATTTCCAAACATTCACTTCTATAGAGTACTACACTTAGAACATTACTCTTAACTATCCTGATTTTCGTCTTCATGCTTAGTGTTTTAGATTTCCATATAGTCTGCAGTGTTGCAAAATCCTGTTGTTGTCCTCTGTGCTGTCTCCATTTTCTACTACTCTACTGCCAAGATATACAAATTCATTGACCTACTCCACTAACTTGTTATCTACTCTGAGTTCCATTCTGCTGTTCACATTTTGCTTCATTAACTTTGTCTTTCCTACGTTGATCTTTAGTCCTATGTTGTTTGCATTCTGAGTTAGCTTGTTTATTTTATCTTGCATATCTTTGTGGCTGCTTGATAATAGACAAATGTCGTCCGCAAAGTCAAGGTCCTCCAGCACTGTGTCAAGGGTCCACCGTAATCCTCTGCATTTGTCTGATGTTGCCTCCTTCATTAACCAGTCTACTGCCAAGATAAATAATGTTAGTGATAGTACACATCCCTGCTTCACTCCTGTTTGTACCCTAAAGCTGCTGGAGGTATGTTCTCCACAGATCACTTTGCACTGAAAACCCTCGTATAGGGCTTTGATTACATTCACTATCTTATGGGGGAGGCCATGCCATCTTAGGATTTTCCACAGTGCATCTCTGTTGACACTGTCAAAGGCTTTCTCAAAATCTATAAACACTGCATATGTTGTGCTATGCCACTCATTGCCTGCTGTAATATTTGTCTAAGTACAAATATGTGGTCTATGCATGATCTTCCTTTCCTAAATCCTGCCTGCTCCTTCCGAAGTTTTCCCTCAAGTGTTGGTACAATTCTGTTGATGATTATTCTGCAAAATACTTTACTGGTGAGTGGCAGTAGGGTAATGCCTCTCCAGTTCCCGCAATCTCTGAGGTCACCCTTCTTTGGTAGTTTTACTATAAGCCCAGTTTTCCACTCCTCTGGGGCTTTTTCTAGATCCCAAATTTGTTGTAATATCCGGCAAAGTTGTTTTGGTGTTTCTGTTTCTTCTGCTTTCAACATCTCAGCAGTCACTTCATCTTCACCTGGTGCCCTGTCTAATTTTAGCTTCTTTATCGCCTCCTTTACTTCACTTATTGTTATTGGTCCTGTATTGATGTGCTCCAGACAATTCTGTTGTTTGTACTGCTTGTGTTCTGTTTAGTAGGGTGTTAGAGTGTTCCCTCCATCTTTCAATTTGTTTCTACTTCTCCACGAATCAGTTATCCCTTTTGCATCCTTATTGCACTTTCACATCTTGTGCTGAAGTTACCTGTCATCTGCTTTATGATTTTGTATATGGTTTTCATGTCATCTGCATATGCTGCTTTCTTTGCTGCTTCGTCTAAGTTGTCATTATATTGACGTTTATCTTGACGGCATGATTCCTTCACTTCTTTGTCTTTTTGTGCATAATTACTTAAAACTTGTTCTTTTAACACTATCCATTCACTACTACTACTACTACTACTACTACTACTACTACTACTACTACTACTACTACTACTATATCTCTGCTACTGTTACTTGTACTACTACTACTACTACTACTACCACTACTACTACTACTACTACTACTACTACTACTACTACTACTACTACTACTACTACTACTACTACTACTACTACTACTACTATATCTCTGCTACTGTTACTTGTACTACTACTACTACTACTACTACTACTACTACTACTACCACTACTACTACCACTACTACTACTACTACTACTACTACTACTACTACTACTATATCTCTGCTACTGTTACTTGTACTACTACTACTACTACTACTACTACTACTACTACTACTACTACTACTTCTGCTGCAGTTTGTACTCCTACTACTAAGACTACATCAAGTTTTAAAAATATCCTCACTACTAGGAAGTGGCATAACCCGTACAAAGCCTAGCTTCTCTCATGTGCAGGTTCATCTTGACCTCGACCGCTGGCCAAATAATAGAAATTCCAGAAAACTAATTTAGAGACAGGACAGTTGTCTCACACGGAATTTCCAGATCATTCTCAGTGTCCCAGCACCTGATCTCAGTCGGAAGTTAGTCCCATGGCAAATTAATTAACGCGTAGAGCCATCTTAAAGTATTGACCTTCATAATTTGGTCTCCATTGACTAAAGATTCCTGGCCCATATGTTGCAATTGTTGATTTGGTTAGTTTGCCAGTGTGCATATTATATATTGTAAAAAAAAAAAAAACGAAACGCATAACTACTGATGACCCAGTTTTAGCCATAACTTTGATATTCTATAGCTTTTTAAATTGAATGAATACAGTCTTTTAAATTGCACGCAATAATACCAAAGGGTTTAAACACTCGCTTGACAGTTTCTTGCATTTGTGTGACGAGAATTTGTTAGTCTCAAGGGTTCTCAAGTTAGTATAGTGTGTGGCCTCCGCTTGCACCGATCAGCGACTGGCATCTCCTGGGCATAGATGCGATCAGATGTCTGATGTGTGCCTATGGGATGGCTGCCCACTCTTCCTGGAGCGCCTGCCACAGATCACGAGGATTGGCTGGAGAAACGTTTCGGCAACAAACACGTCTTTGCAGCTCATCCCATAGGTGCTCAATCGGATTCATGTCTGGAGACAGGGATGGCCAGGGAAAGATGAGAATGTTGTTGGCAGTCGGGAACTGTGTAGTGAACCGTGCAGAATGGGGTCTGGCGTTGTCCTGTTGAAACACAGACCTTTGCGTTGCCAAAAATGGTAGGACATGGGGTCGAAAAATTTCACTGACGTATCGTTGCGCATTCAAGCCTCCTTCTGCACCAATGGACTCCTTCTGTTGAAATGGATCATTCCCCATAGCATTACACCTCCAGCACCGTGCGGCGGAGCTTCATCAACACAATTTTGGGAAAAACGTTCATTTGGCCTACGGTAGACCCTTCTCAGCATATCATGGCGGTGCAACAAAAAGGAAGATTTGTCACTAAACACGTCTCCATTGATTGTCAGTTGTCCAGGGCCACTGCTGGTTAGCCTAAACAAGTCGATTTTGGCGATGTCGTCTCGTTAAGACAGGACCTCGGTGAGGTCGTCGTGCCACCAATATAGCTTCAGGCAGTCTATCTCGGACAGTTTGATCAGACACACGATGTCCTGCAAGCAATGACTGGGCACTTGAGGAAGCTGTTTTAAACCTGTTTCTGAGATGATGAACCAGAATAAAGCGACCATCAGCTGCTGTTGTCACCCTGGGTCAACCACTGCGGTGCCGGTCTTCAACTGAGCCAGTGGCTTGGAAATGGTGCCAAAGTCGACTGATGGTACTCTGCTGCACGTTTAAATACCTGGCAACCTGACTTTGACTTTCGCCTGCTTGCAGCGACCAACAGCAATGTTTCGAAAATGTTGCGATAGACGCATCATAATTGTCTGTTTGAAAATTAACTGAATTTGTTTGTGTAACCTCATCTTGTGGTAGGGTTTCATTTGCGTGGGAAGTGAGTTATGCTCATCACAAAAATCACGATTTTTCCATTAAACTCAACATGAGTTATGATAAAAAAAAATGCGTGATTATCAAATGCAGCTACTGCGTTCTGACTATATACGAAAATAGCAAAATTCACGCTAAGTCATGGACCTCATAATTTGGTCTCCATTGACTAAAGATTCCTGGCCCATATGTTGCAATTGTTGATTTGGTTAGTTTGCCAGTGTGCATATTATATATTGTAAAAAAAAAAAAAACGAAACGCATAACTACTGATGACCCAGTTTTAGCCATAACTTTGATATTCTATAGCTTTTTAAATTGAATGAATACAGTCTTTTAAATTGCACGCAATAATACCAAAGGGTTTAAACACTCGCTTGACAGTTTCTTGCATTTGTGTGACGAGAATTTGTTAGTCTCAAGGGTTCTCAAGTTAGTATAGTGTGTGGCCTCCGCTTGCACCGATCAGCGACTGGCATCTCCTGGGCATAGATGCGATCAGATGTCTGATGTGTGCCTATGGGATGGCTGCCCACTCTTCCTGGAGCGCCTGCCACAGATCACGAGGATTGGCTGGAGAAACGTTTCGGCAACAAACACGTCTTTGCAGCTCATCCCATAGGTGCTCAATCGGATTCATGTCTGGAGACAGGGATGGCCAGGGAAAGATGAGAATGTTGTTGGCAGTCGGGAACTGTGTAGTGAACCGTGCAGAATGGGGTCTGGCGTTGTCCTGTTGAAACACAGACCTTTGCGTTGCCAAAAATGGTAGGACATGGGGTCGAAAAATTTCACTGACGTATCGTTGCGCATTCAAGCCTCCTTCTGCACCAATGGACTCCTTCTGTTGAAATGGATCATTCCCCATAGCATTACACCTCCAGCACCGTGCGGCGGAGCTTCATCAACACAATTTTGGGAAAAACGTTCATTTGGCCTACGGTAGACCCTTCTCAGCATATCATGGCGGTGCAACAAAAAGGAAGATTTGTCACTAAACACGTCTCCATTGATTGTCAGTTGTCCAGGGCCACTGCTGGTTAGCCTAAACAAGTCGATTTTGGCGATGTCGTCTCGTTAAGACAGGACCTCGGTGAGGTCGTCGTGCCACCAATATAGCTTCAGGCAGTCTATCTCGGACAGTTTGATCAGACACACGATGTCCTGCAAGCAATGACTGGGCACTTGAGGAAGCTGTTTTAAACCTGTTTCTGAGATGATGAACCAGAATAAAGCGACCATCAGCTGCTGTTGTCACCCTGGGTCAACCACTGCGGTGCCGGTCTTCAACTGAGCCAGTGGCTTGGAAATGGTGCCAAAGTCGACTGATGGTACTCTGCTGCACGTTTAAATACCTGGCAACCTGACTTTGACTTTCGCCTGCTTGCAGCGACCAACAGCAATGTTTCGAAAATGTTGCGATAGACGCATCATAATTGTCTGTTTGAAAATTAACTGAATTTGTTTGTGTAACCTCATCTTGTGGTAGGGTTTCATTTGCGTGGGAAGTGAGTTATGCTCATCACAAAAATCACGATTTTTCCATTAAACTCAACATGAGTTATGATAAAAAAAAATGCGTGATTATCAAATGCAGCTACTGCGTTCTGACTATATACGAAAATAGCAAAATTCACGCTAAGTCATGGACCTCATTACTTGATGACAAATTTTGGTTTGGTTTGAGATACCCCGGAAAATTTTTATTTTTTTTGTCATAACATATAAAAAAGAAGCTTATATAAGCTATGCGTTTCTTTCTTTTTCTGGACATAAAATTTCTCACTTGTCTTGGTTTATCAGACTGTAACATCCTGAGTTAAACATCATCACATTTAGTACTGTATATTCATCATCATCATCATCATTGCTTTCACTTCCTTGAGACCATAGGCCGCGAATAAAGGCTCTCCAGTCATCACTGTTCTTGGAGTTATTCTCTGCTTCCTTCCATGTGTATCCCTTGTCTCTGAGCACTGTCATAATTTCTCTTCTCCAAGTAAGTCTAGGTCTTCCTCGTTTTCTATTTCATTGAGGATTCCATGTCAATGCCTGTCTTGCTATGTTGGTTTCGGGTTTCCTCAGAGTGTGGCCAATCCACCTCCACTTCCTTACCTATATTTTATTTTCCTTTCTTTTTCTTTGTTAATATCACTTGTATCAAATACTTGTCACCTTCATCTTCACCTAAAGATAATCATAATCATTCTCTCATATCAGTTTTTTACATTTCCTCATTCTAATAATCATTGGCTTTTCCCCTTGTGGTTAATTTATAACTCTCATGTTCTTCAGCGCTCTGTAGTTCTATAGTATAGTTTATTTACATATTATACTGTTGTATTATGTGGATGAAAAGATAATAGCTGTTTATTGTATACTTATTACAGTACTTTAAACTTATCATGTGATACTAAAACTAAATTTTCGTTAAATGATGATAGTCTGGTCTGTGTGCCCCGGTATTTAACATTTGAGAAATTCGTTTGTTAGTTCGTTTGTTAGTTCACCATCTCCAGATCACAATATTTGACGTGTGGGATCTAATATCTGCAGAACTTAGTGACCAAACATGTACTGGCGCTAACTGTACTACACATTAATCTTTATACTGCCGTGTGCTGTGCTAGTCTGTAGTTGACATTAGAGCGTTTATTACTTCAAGTTGGCATGAAACCTTTAAGAAGTAATAAAAGAATGTTCAATGGCATTTACAAGCTAGCAAGGTGTGAAGTCTTGGTGCTTTCACATTTATAGCAGACAACACTGAGACAAGGGGGGCAGCACCTGTTCTCGAAGTCTTTGCTTTCCTGGAGATAACATCATCTTATTCTTGTCCGGTCTACCTGTAACTGTGAGCTGATGTTACGTGCAGTCGATGAGACTGAAGATGTTGAGCTACAGCATCGTATCGAATTGGGAGCGGATTATCGTGACTATTTTGATCAGTTTCTTTCTATGGTTAAATAACAGGGGACTTCCAATAATTATTTAACAGACTCCATCGCCATGGGGACCAAGGAGACACTTGTTCCGTGAACCAGACTAGATCTGTTACTGGTGCACAAACAAAATGGAGGAACAGGGTCTTGGTGAGCTAGCGTTCTTTAACACTGACAGCGAACATATCAGCTATAGTTCGCTAACCCTGACAGCTAACATATCAGCTATAGTTCTCTAAACCTGACAGCTAACATATCAGCTATAGTTCTCTAACCCTGACAGCTAACATATCAGCTATAGTTCTTTAACCCTGACAGCTAACATATCAGCTACAGTTCTCTAGCGCTGATAGCTAACATATCAGCTATAGTTCTCTAAACCTGACAGCTAACATATCAGCTATAGTTCTCTAACATTAACAGCTAACATGTCAGCTATAGTTTTCTAACCCTGAGAACTAAAATCTCAGCTATAGTTCTCTAACCCTGACAGCTAACATATCAGTTATAGTTCTCTAGCCCTAACAGCTAACATATCAGCTATAGTTATCTAACCGCGACAGCTAATATATCCGCTATAGTTCTCTAGCCATGACAGTGAATATATCAGCTATTGTTCTCCACCCCTGACAGTTAACATATCACCTACAGTTCTCTATCCCTGACAGCTAACATATCAGCAATAATTCTCTAGCCCGGACAGCTAATATATCAGCTATAGTTCTCTAACCCTGACAGCTAATATATCAGCTATAGTTCTCTAGCCGTGATAGCTAGCATATCAACTATAGTTCTCTAAACCTGACAGATAATATACCAGCTATAGTTCTCCAACCTGACACCTAATATATCAGTTTAGTTCTCTAACTCTGACAGCTAAGATATCAGCTACAGTTCTCTAGTCCTAACAGCTAACATAATAGCTATAGTTCTCTAGCTCTGACAGCTAACATATTCGCTACAATTCTCTAGTCCTGACAGCTAACATATAAGTTATAGTTCTCCAGCCATGACAGATAATATATCAGCTATAGTTCTACACACCTGACAGATAACATATCAGCTATAGTTCTATAACCCTGACAGCTGACATATCAGCTATACTTCAATAGCCCTGACGGGTAATATATCAGCTATTGTTCTTTAGCCCTACAGTTAATATATCAGATATAGTTCTTTAGCGCTGACAGCTGACATATCAGCTATAGTTCTCCAGCCTGACTGCTAACATATCAGCTATAGTTCTCCATCCTGACAGCTAACACATCAGCTATAATTCTCTAACTCTGACAGGTAACATACCAGCTGAAGTTCTCTAACCCTGACAGATAACATATCAGGTATAGTCCTCTAGCCATGACAACTAACATAATAGCTATAGTTCTCTAGCCCTGACAGCTAACATATCAGCTATAGTTCTCTAGCTCTGAGAGCTAAGAATATCAGCTATAGTTCTCCAGCCCTGACAGCTAACATATCAGCTATAGTTCTCCAGCCCTGACAGCTGACATATCAGCTATAGTTCTCCAGCCCTGATAGCTGACATATCAGCTATAGTTCTCCAGCCCTGACAGCTGACATATCAGCTATAGTTCTCCAGCCCTAACAGCTGACATATCAGCTATAGTTCTCCAGCCCTAACATCTGACATATCAGCTATAGTTCTCCAGCCCTAACAGCTGACATATCAGCTATAGTTCTCCAGCCCTAACAGCTGACATATCAGCTATAGTTCTCCAGCCCTGACAGCTGACATATCAGCTATAGTTCTCCAGCCCTAACAGCTGACATATCAACTATAGTTCTCCAGCCCTAACATCTGACATATCAGCTATAGTTCTCCAGCCCTAACATCTGACATATCAGCTATAGTTCTCCAGCCCTAACAGCTGACATATCAGCTATAGTTCTCCAGCCCTAACAGCTGACATATCAGCTATAGTTCTCCAGCCCTAACAGCTGACATATCAGCTATAGTTCTCCAGCCCTAACAGCTGACATATCAGCTATAGTTCTCCAGCCCTAACAGCTGACATATCACCTATGGGTCGCTTACTGCTAAATAGGACAGCGTTTTCCTTCCCCATTCTACCCCACTCTCCCCCAGCCAGACAAACCGCTGGACTAGATGGATCTTTATGCTGGTCAGTCTGAGAAAACAATTCGACCCAGATATAAGAAAGTAAGAAACGTCTATACACTCTTAATTTGACGTAAGACCAGCCAGGAAGACCTGCCAACAAGACCTGCAAGACGTGCCACAAGACCTGTCGGGAAGACCTGCCATCAAGATCTGCCATCAGGACCTGACATCAGGACCTGCCAGGAAGACCTGCCAATAAGACATGCCAGGAATACCTGCCAGGAAGACCTGCAAGATCTGGCAACAAGACCTGCCAGGAAGACCTGCCAACAAGACCTGGAAGGAAGACCTGTTAACAGGACCTGCCAGTAAGATCTGCAAGAAAGACCTGTCAAGAAGACGTGCCAGCAAGACTTGTCAAGAAGACGTGCCAGCAAGACCTGCCAGCAAGTTCTGACAATGAAACCTGCAAGTAAGATATGCCAAAAAGACATGCTAGTAAGACCTGTCAACAAAACCTGCAAGTAAGACCTGCAGGTAAGACCTGCCAGTAAGATCTAACAGCAACATTTACCAACAAGACCTGGCAACAAGACCTGCAAGTAAAACCTGGCAACAATAATGATAGTTTTACTAAACGAAGTCATATTTCATAGTTTTAGAATAGCCATTTAATCTAGTTTTATCTAGTTTATGATAAGTGTTTAATCTAGTGTCAACTAGTCTATGAGAACTATTTACTCTAATGTAAGTAGTCTATAATAACTGTTTTATCTTGTGTTAACATGTCTATGATAATTATTTTATCTAGTGTTAACAAGTCTATGATAACTGTTTTATCTAATGTTAACAAGTCTATGATAACTGTTTAATCTAATGTTAGTTGGTCTGTGATAACTGTTTAATGTAATGTTAATTAGTGTTTGATAACTGTTTAATCTAATGCTAATTAGTCTGATAACTGTTTAATGTAATGTTAACTAATCTGTGATAACTGTTCAATCTAATGTTACCTAATCTGTGATAACTGGTCTATGATAAATATTTAATCTAATGTTAATTGGTCTGTGATAACTGTTTAGTGTAATGTTAATTAGTGTTTGATAACTGTTTAATCTAATGCTAATTGGTCTGATAACTGTTTAATCTACTGTTAACTAATCTGTGATAACTGTTCAATCTAATGTTAATCAGTCTGTGATAACTGTTTAATCTAACGTTAACTAATCTGTGATAACTGTTCAATCTAATGTTAATCAGTCTGTGATAACTGTTTAATCTAACGTTAACTAATCTGTGATAACTGTTCAATCTAATGTTAATCAGTCTGTGATAACTGTTTAATCTAACGTTAACTAGTCTTGAATAGCTGCTTAACTTAGTTTAGACTAGATTGTTAAAACTATTTAATCTTGGTCTAACAAGGCGAAGCCCAGATTTAAAAAACCAGCTCTAAATAAGTCTCCAGCTCTACGTACACATGTCGCCCGTAGACGTCGTGATATCTCGATCAAGGTATGGCTTCCAGCGGCAGAAAGCACGAGAAACATTGTTCGAGGCTTCCAGCGGCAGAAAGCACGAGAAACATTGTTCGAGGCTTCCAGTGGCAGAAAGCATGAGAAACGTCGAGGCCATGTTCAGTGGCGGGGCTAGTATGTGTTACAGTATTGGGATGACTGGGGAGGGGTGGAGGGGGAAGCAGAGGTGCAGGAAGAAATAGAAGGGCCAGGGAAGGTGACCTCAGTGCACAGACATGTCTAAGGTTACAGAACAAGCCACAGTTTACTGGTCTATCCCCAGATGAACTAGTGACCTACTTTAGTGTCGGGCCAGTGTAATGATCCAGGCACTCTACCTGTACTCTGGGTACTGGCTGAAGCCAAGGAAAATATTGAGAAGACTAGCTGGCCCAATGGCGGGCTAAGAAAACATTACAGATAAATTCTACCTTTTATCCACAGTAGAATTTTAACTTCTATAAGTTACTTGACACGTGACCATCTATATAACGGGGTGTCTTAAAATAGGCGACTATTATTTAAGATGAAGTTTGCACCCTCTCTCTCAACTCTCTCTCTCCTCTCTCTCTCTCTCTCTCTCTCTCACACACACACACAAACACAATCATCAGTCTGTTAGTCCACTACTTATGATAATCTCTTCAACGTAAACCATTCACAATAAAAACTGCACATAAGTGCAAACATCGGAGTCTGTGTGACACAAAGTGTAGTTTGTGCAAGATAAAGTGAAGTGTGTGTCAGACAAAGTGAGGTTTCTGTAAGACAAAGTGAAGTGTGTGTCAGACAAAGTGAGGTTTCTGTAATACAAAATGAAGTGTGTGTGTTAGACAAAGTGAATTTTGTGTGATACAAAGTGTAGTTTCTGTGGGACAGAGTGAAGTGTGTGTCAGACAAAGTGAAGTTTGTGTGAGACAAAGTGTAGTTTGTGTGAGGCAGAGTGAAGTTTGTGTCAGACAAAGTGAAGTCTGTGTGAGACCAAGTGAAAATTGTATCAGACATGGTGAAGTTTGTGTGAGACAATGTGAAGTTTGTGTGAGATAAAATGAAGTTTTGTGTGATATAAAGTGAAGTACCATCAGCCGTGAAGAGTTAAAGACGAGCTTCTGTGTAACGTTTTCCAAGGGGAATAATTTCTAGCTAAAACCCATACTTCTCTATTACATCTAGTTCTGTGTTTGAAAGAGAAGAACTGAGCCCATATTTCTCTACAACATCTAGTTCAGTGTTTGGAAGAACTGAGCCCACATTTCCGTACTACAGCTGGTTCCGTATTTGGAAGAACTGAGCCCATATTTCCTTACTACAGCTAGTTCTGTGCTTGGAAGACAAAAAAACTGAGCCCACATTTCCTTACTACATCTAATTCTGTGCTTGGAAGACAAAAAAACTGAGCCCACATTTCCTTACTACACCTAGTTCTGTGCTTGGAAGATAAAAAAACTGAGCCCACATTTCCTTACTACACCTAGTTCTGTGCTTGGAAGACAAAAAAACTGAGCTCACATTTTCTTACTACACCTAGTTCTGTGCTTGGAAGACAAAAAAACTGAGCCCACATTTCCTTACTACACCTAGTTCTGTGCTTGGAAGAACTGAGCCCACACTTCCTTACTACACTTAGTTCTGTGCTTGGAAGACAAAAAAACTAAGCCCACATTTCCTTACTACAGCTAGTTCTGTGCTTGGAAGACAAAAAAACTGAGCCCACATTTCTCTAATACACATAATTCTGCGTTTGGAAGAACTGAGCCCACATTTCATTACTACAGCTAGTTCTGTGTCTGGAAGAACTGAGCACACATTTTTTACTACAGCTAGTTCTGTGTTTAGAAGAATTGAGTTCACACTTCTCTACTACACCTAGTTCTGTGTTTAGAAGAATTGAGTTCACACTTCTCTACTACACCTAGTTCTGTGTTTAGAAGAATTGAGTTCACACTTCTCTACTACACCTAGTTCTGTGTTTAGAAGTACTGAGTTCACACTTCTCTACTACACCTAGTTCTGTGTTTAGAAGTATTGAGTTCACACTTCTCTACTACACCTAGTTCTGTGTTTAGAAGTACTGAGTTCACACTTCTCTACTACACCTAGTTCTGTGTTTAGAAGAATTGAGTTCACACTTCTCTACTACACCTAGTTCTGTGTTTAGAAGTACTGAGTTCACACTTCTCTACTACACCTAGTTCTGTGTTTAGAAGTATTGAGTTCACACTTCTCTACTACACCTAGTTCTGTGTTTAGAAGTATTGAGTTCACACTTCTCTACTACACCTAGTTCTGTGTTTAGAAGAATTGAGTTCACACTTCTCTACTACACCTAGTTCTGTGTTTAGAAGTATTGAGTTCACACTTCTCTACTACACCTAGTTCTGTGTT
This sequence comes from Achatina immaculata, assembly GCA_009760885.1. Taxonomy (NCBI): domain Eukaryota; kingdom Metazoa; phylum Mollusca; class Gastropoda; order Stylommatophora; family Achatinidae; genus Lissachatina; species Lissachatina immaculata. The sequence goes on along the minus strand of CM019702.1, from coordinate 42,733,316 downwards.
TAGAAGAATTGAGTTCACACTTCTCTACTACACCTAGTTCTGTGTTTAGAACTGAGTATACTTGATGCTCTAAAAGTATTCGTATAAAAAAGTTTAGTTATAAAAAAGTTATTCGTATAAAAAGTATAAAAGACTTACTACCTTTACTTTCTGGTAGTTGGGAAGTTTGTCTCCCCTTCTATCACTGTGTGAACGTTATATAGTCTGGTCATCTTTAACGAGGGAAGCTAGCAATTTTCACCATTTAATATAGTTTAACAGTCAGGGAAATAAACAGTTTAAAAGTAGTTAAAGTACATTTAGAACTTTATGAATTAGTGGGAAATCTGACAATCACTGGAAAACTTAAGGGAAAATGAGCTGCTGACCAAGTGGCATGGGAAAAGAAAGCTAGTCTGACCGGAAACACCAAGGACGGGCCGGAATGGAGAAGCCTGGTGTTTTAGGAACAACAAGAAGATTGGTCAAATTCACTTTGAACAGAAGAAAAAAAAACTGAAGCATACAAGGCAATATCTAGTGATGATATACAGGACAACATTTAGAGATGATATAAACATCTAGTGATGATATACAGGACAACATCTAGAGAGGACATACAGGACAATATCTAGTGATGATATACAGGACAACATCTAGTGATGACATACAGGACAACATCTAGTGATGATATACAGGACAACATCTAGAGATGACATAAGGACATCTAGTGATGATATACAGGATAATATCTAGAGATGACATATAGGACAATATCTAGTGATGATAAACAGGACAGTATCTAGTGATGATAAACAGGACAAGACCTAGAGATGACATGCAGGACAATATCTAGAGATGACATGCAGGACAATATCTAGAGATGACATGCAGGACAATATATAGAGATGACATGCAGGATAATATCTAGAGATGGCATGCAGGACAAGATCTAGAGATGACATGCAGGACAAGATCTAGAGATGACATAAGGACAACAGCAAGATATTACATACAAGGACAACAGCTAGAGATGACAGGGCAACAACTAGAGATGTGAGTCATCAAATGTTTTCTTTACTCTACTCTCCAAAGAACAAATATATCCATACTACACAAACTTATTATTGAAGAAGTTTTGCTAGTAAAGAGGATTAAATAGAGAAAGCTTTAAAAATTTTTAAACATTAAACGTCATGAGAATTTAGACAAGACCGCCTTCGAATCTATCAGCTAATAAGAAAAAGAAAGAGAGGAAGACCAAAGCGAAGATGGCTGCAAGACATTGTTGATAATCTGCAAATGGATGCATCAGCAGCAGGGTATCTTGCTTACAACCGAGAGGCCTAAAAGAGAGCTGTTAGGGAGGCAAAGTTTTCGCAAGGGACATGCAAAAGATTGACCCCACTCTCCTGTACAGCGAGAATATTCTAAGAGTGATCATTACGGAACCTGGTATTTAGGTTGGAGGATACAATATTAATAACCTTCAGTATGCTGACCGCACAGTACTGATAGCTGAGAACCAACAAGGCTTGCAAAATCTCTTGGATAAAGTTGCCTAAAGAAAATGAACAGAAAGGCCTTACTTTGAACATCAAAAAGACAGGCTATTGTTATTTCCACGAAACAGAATCCACCAACATGCAGTATCAAATTAAATGGAATTATTCTAAATCAAGTGCAAAGATTCAAATACCTTGGAGCAGTAATAACTCCACATGGGAAATGCAGAACAGAAATTAGGAATAGAATAGGCCAAACATGAACATCATTTCAGAGAACGAGAAACACATTATGCAAGAAGCCCTTATCAATGAATGTTAGAAAACGAGTCCTAAAATGTGTTGATCCTATGGAAGTGAATCATAGATAATAAGCAGATCCGTATAAAGATCACTGGAAGCAGTAGAAATGTGGTTTATTAGAAGAATTTTGCGAATTCCCTGGACAGCCAGATCGTTGATGAAGAATGTATGAGAAGGGCTGGAGAGACACATAAAAAGGACTGAACTGTATCTCTGTCCTTTGATGATGATGATGATGATGGTGGTGGTGGTGGTGGTGGTGATGGTGGAAACAGATCAGATAGATCTCATCACGACACGCCGAAGAAAAGTAATGAATATTTCCCGAAGTACCACAAGAAAGCTGGAGAGTCTCTTGACTAACTGGTTCAGTGTCTTTGCTTCCAGTAACCAGGCCTTCCACCCAAGCAAAGATATCCTGTCTCATGGCAAAGATATCTTGTCTCATGGCAAAAGCATCTTGTCTCATGGCAAAGATATCTTGTCTCATGGCAAAGATATCTTGTCTCATGGCAAAAGCATCTTGTCTCATGACAAAGATATCTTGTCTCATGACAAAGATATCCTGTCTCATGGCAAAGATATCTTGTCTCATGGCAAAGATATCTTGTCTCATGGCAAAAGCATCTTGTCTCATGGCAAAGATATCTTATCTCATGGCAAAAGCATCTTGTCTCATGGCAAAGATATCTTGTCTCATGGCAAAAGCATCTTGTCTCATGGCAAAGATATTTTGTCTCATGCTAAAGATATCTTGTCTCATGGCAAAGATATCTTGTCTCATGGCAAAGATATCTTGGTTCATGATATTATCATCATGGCCTGACTTACATTAACTTCACTGTCTCACGGCCGTCAAGAAAGTCTACATCCGTCTAGCTTAGCACCAGAACAATGTAGGGTAGTCAAACTTTACCACCACACTAGCATCAAGACAGTCTGCAGATGTTTAACTTTACTGTCAAGCTAGCATCAAGACAGTCTGCAGATGTTTAACTTTACTGTCAAGCTGGCATCAAGACAGTCTGCAGATGTTTAACTTTACTCTCAAGCTAGCATGTTTAATTTTACTGTCAAGATGGCATCAAGACAGTCTGCAGATGTTTAACTTTACTGTCAAGCTAGCATCAAGACAGTCTGCAGATGTCTAACTTTAATGTCAAGCTAGCATCAATATAGTCTGCAGATGTCTAACTTTACTACCAAGCTAGCACCAAGACAGTCTGCAGATGTCTAACTTTAATGTCAAGCTAGCATCAATATAGTCTGCAGATGTCTAACTTTACTGTCACGCTAGCATCAAAACAGTCAACACTTATTTAGCTTACTGTCACGGTATTCCCCAGACAATCTACAGCTGTCTAAATTACTGTCACGGTATTCCCCAGACAATCTACAGCTGTCTAAATTACTGTCACGGTATTCCCCAGACAATCTACAGCTGTCTAAATTACTGTCACGGTAGCTCCCAGACAATCTACAGCTGTCTAAATTACTGTCACGGTAGCTCCCAGACAATCTACAACTAACAACTCTACTACTACGTCAATGCCAAGCCAGCAAGAGTATGACTTTATTACTAGACCAACCTGCAGAAAATCTGTGACAATATGGCGATAACCGAAACCATTCACTAATGTCCAGATTAAAAAAAAAATTAAAATTAAAATGTTTTTTTTAAATGAGAAAAATTGACGCCACTGAAAATGTTCAAGGTCAAACAATTACTAACATTTAAAGGAAAAAAAAACCTGGCAAAAGCAGGAAGCGGAACTAGAAAATAACTCCACATGCCAGACCTTGAAGACCTGCTGATCTAAAATGGCTGAAACGTTTTAGGGGGGGCAATGGACTTCCACGAAAAAAAAAAAAATGTGGTTCCTGGCGGGAATAAAAGCCAACACCAGAAAATTTAATAGCTCTAGGGGCCTTAAATCCAGGTTGAACAAAGGGAAACAATAGGCAACTCGTGTTTCAGTACAGTGACCACGGCGACCAATGACCGAGGAGTTGGTACGGGAGGAGAAGCAATCTAGAGGTACAAAGTCCACCTTTCTTTGGGGACTTTCCACCGAAATAATAGCAGTAATAAAGAGCGGCCATAGCTTCAGATTATAATAATGTCCACTCCAATGGACACGTGTACTCGAAAAAAAATTCAATACGGAGGGCTTTCTGTGAGCTAAATGAGGACATATTATCAACAAAGATAGCAATAGGGTCAGCACCCGTGGACCATATGACCGAGCTGAAAAGCTGGACAAGAGGAATAAAACCCCAAAACGCTTGAATCAAAAAAAGGTCAGGATTAGATTTAAGAGGCTGGGAACATCAGGAGAAATTGTTCAAGTTTTTATTTTCGTTTTATTCTGAGAGCCATCTCAATGGAACAATTCATGAGAATGTCAAATTGTGCGTAAATTCTCTTCAACTTTTTCAGTTTAATGTTTTCTTTTTTCCTAATTCAGTGATTGTGTTTACTAGGGCGGTCATTTCTACCTATGATTTATGTGTTGGCTGGTTTACTAGGGCGTTCTTATTTGCGTATATGTGTGTGTTGTTAGGTTTACTAGGGCGCTCTTTTCTACCTATGATTTTTGTGTTGACTGGTTTACTAGGGCGCTCATTTCTGCCTATGATTTATGTGTTGGCTGGTTTACTATGGCGCTCTTTTCTACCTATGATTTGTGTGTTGGCTGGTTTATTAGGGCGCTCTTTTCTACCTATGATTTATGTGTTGACTGGTTTACTAGGGCGCTCTTTTCTACCTATGATTTATGTGTTGACTGGTTTATTAGGGCGCTCTTTTCTACCTATGATTTATGTGTTGACTGGTTTACTAGGGCGCTCTTTTTTACCTATGATTTATGTGTTGGCTGGTTTACTAGGGCGTTCTTATTTGAAGTATATTTGTGTGTTGACTGATTTACTAGGGCACTCTTTTCTACCTATGATTTATGTGTTGACTGGTTTACTATGGCGCTCTTTTCTACATATGATTTATGTGTTGGCTGGTTTACTAGGGCGTTCTTATTTGAAGCATATTTGTGTGTTGACTGTTTTACTAGGGCGCTCTTTTCTACCTTATATGTGTGTGTTGACTGTTTTACTAGGGCGCTCTTTTCTACCTTATATTTGTGTGTTGACTGGTTTACTAGGGCGCTCTTTTCTACCGTATATTTGTGTGTTGGCTTATTTATTTTTTTTGGGGGGGGGGGGAGGGGATTCTTAACTTATATTCTTAAAAAAAAATGGACTGTATGCAGATCAACTCTCCCAAAAAGTCACCGGCGTACATGAAAATCAGAAACGTGCTCTACATATATGTTTGAAAGAAACTTAACGTGCGCTGTAGTAGAAACAGTAATCAAGCCATTATAAACTTGACAAAGAGATGTGCCATTAAAAACTTGACAAAGAGATGTGGCATCACAAACTTGACAGTGATATGTGCCATCATAAACTTGACAAAGACATGTGCCATCACAAACTTGACAAAGAGATGTGGCATCACAAACTTGACAAAGATATGTGCCATCATAAACTTGACAAAGAGATGTGGCATTACAAACTTGACAAAGATATGTGCCATCACAAACTTGGCAAAGATATGTGCCATCATAAACTTGACAAAGAGACGTGGCATCACAAACATGTGCCATCATAAACTTGACAAAGAGACGTGGCATCACAAACTTGACAAAGATATGTGCAATGTTTAAAGAACTGTATATCTCAGTAGAATGTGGAAATTACCGTCTACGCGGACATGTAAAGAAATAACAGACTGCGAGTTGATCAAAAGGAAATGGTTGTGTAAACAATGATTACCAGCAAAAGTCCTGTGCCTATTTGCTCGCAGATACAGCAATAATGGCTTCTGAAAACTGGATTATATTATATACCTGCAAGGCCAGGGACACTACAGGATACTGCAAGCAAAACTATCTGTGCTTATCACAAATAAAGACCTGAAAATCTGCCTCATGTTTGGAAGTTATTTCTGAACTTACAGCCAAAATTTCTAAGCAGAAAGAAAGAAAGAACCTGACATAGTTTTTCTGAAGTGGAATATGGAAATTATTGTTAACAAAGAAGCTACAACAAAATAGACACTAAAAAGAATAATTCCATCATAATAAAAAAGTTCGGGGGGGGGGGGGGAAGAGGGTTGGCTTTCGTGTGGTTCCAGGTACCGAATTATGGTACCCTACAGCCCATAATCACCTCTAAGTCCTCCATTCTCCAAAATGAACTTACCCTGTATCACTACAAAAGTATACCCACTACCCTGTATCACTACAAAAGTATACCCACTACCCTGTATCACTACAAAAGTATACCCACTACCCTGTATCACTACAAAAGTATACGCACTACTTTTACCTGCACTACAGTTACTGTTATTCCTGATACCGTGACATGTTACAAGTTTACAGAGAAATGTGTCAAATAAATTCAAATATTTAGTGCTTGCCGTGGTGGAGCTATCTCAGAAGTCTGGCTTAGTAGTTAGCAAGTATGCACCAACCAGTAATATTTATAGCACGAACAAGAACAAGCCAGGAGACTTAAAAGTGTTTGCTTCCAGTGGTTCCTCAAATTTTGTCATACAGCCCCCACCCCCTACCCCCGCCAAAAGCGGGACAAAGGACAGGGGGTGGAGGAGCGGTGAGGGAAAAAAGAATAGCAGAGTTACGCTAGGGATGGATCTGTAACGCAAAGGGGCATCAGCCGAAACAAATTTGGGAACCACTGCGCTGAACAAAATCCTGAAGGTAGTCAGAGCTAATAGTTATGTTCCACTAGGAATAGTCAGATCTAATAATTATGTTCCACTGAGAACAGTCAGATCTAATAATTATGTTGCAGTAAGGATAGTCAGAACTAATATAGTTATGTTCCACTAAGAATTGTCAGAGCTAATAGTTACGTTCCACTAAGAATAGTCAGAACTAATAGTTATGTTCCACTAAGAATAGTCAGAGCTAATAGTTATGTTCCACTAAGAATTGTCAGAGCTAATAGTTACGTTCCACTAAGAATAGTCAGAACTAATAGTTACGTTTCACTAAGAATAGTCAGAGCTAATAGTTACGTTTCACTAAGAATAGTCAGAGCTAATAGTTACGTTTCACTAAGAATAGTCAGAGCTAATAGTTACGTTTCACTAAGAATAGTCAGAGCTAATAGTTACGTTCCACTAAGAATAGTCAGAGCTAATAATTATGTTCCACTAACAACGTAAAGAAAGAAAGCCTTTTTTTCTGTATGTCAGTGAGACATGTCTAAATCTTTTGACTAAATCTAAATCTATTATAGCAAAAGCCACCGTGAAAAGTGGAAAGTAAAAAAAGAAAGCTGCAATTAATCTTCAGGCAACTGTTGTATGTGGAAGTGCTCTAAAGTAGGGCTCTGTTTATGATACTGTATGCTTATGTTGCATATCTCCAGGGATGAGAAGGCCATACTTACCTGGGGGGTCATCTTTACCAGTCTGCAGGACAAAGACACACTGACAAGGCCATGAATAATACAGACTTCCACAGCCCCGGGCTTTGACTTGTTTCTGCCTGCATCGCGGGTAGGACATTGAAAACGTTTTCCAGTTTATTAATAATTGATTTCCTGAAGTACCTTCAGTATTTCTTTCATTTATTTATAGGAGACTGGTGTCCTTCTCTAATCCCCCTCCCAATCCCTCCTCCCCATGTCTCTCGCTGTCTCTCTTCCTCTGTTTTTATTTCTTAGTCTGTCTGTCTATTTCTCAGTTTTCCATCTCCAAGATTGCGTGCAACATTGGCGTAGCTGAATGGCTATGGCTAGAGTGTTGAAGACCTTCGTCCACAATGACACATTTTTTTCCCTTAAATTTCTGAGGGTGGAGCTTTCTACTGCACTTTTTGTTGTCTCCATCAAGGAAGGTTTCCCTAATGTTGATAGTTTTTTCTTTGTCTTGTTGGACATTGTGATCTTGGTAGTGTTTTCTACAGTTTACATATTTACGGTGTTTTAAATAGACTGGACCAGTGCTTCTCAACATTTTTTGCCTCATGTACCTTTTTCACCATATGTCAGAATGTCCTCGTTCTACCCCCCCCCCCTCCCCACACCCCAGCACGGACCCTTCCAAGGGTGTGTTCCAAATAACAGTATGAGCCTGTCATTTTACGATCTCAGTTCCTCCATTCTAAACCCCCCCCCCCCCCCGAGGAATCCCGCACTGGCTGAGAATCCCTGGATTAGATGTTCTTTTGTAGTCTAAATGCTGATAGTGCTTTCTACAGGTTAGATTTTGATATAATCTAGATATTGCTAGTGTTATTTATAGCTCAGATGTTGCTAGTGTTATTAGAGCCTAGATATTGCTAGCGTTATTTAGAGCCTACATGTTGATAGTGCTTTCATTAATTTACACGTAGGCAGTGTTTTGTACATTCCACAAGTGCTCTGTTTTCTAAGTCGTTGATGTGGACGATATAATGTAGATATGGAAAGTTTTATCATAATCTGAGTGTAGGCAGTGTTTTCTATATTTTTTTAAATAGAAAGACATTTGCGATGTTTTCTCATATCTTATATCTTATATCCTTCCCGTAACGTTAAACGTCACATAGGGCTCGCAAAGTAGTTCGCCAATTGTTCCTATCTTCAGCGAGTCTTTCAACCTCATCAAAGGATTTTATGCCTGTTAATTTGGCCTCTCTTAACAATGTCCTCTTCAGAGTTTCACGCGGTCTGCCTCTTTTTCTTTGGCCTGTTGTGTTCCACTTGATAGCTTGTTTTGGGATTCTCTGATCGTTTCTTCTCATCAGGTGGCCAACATATGTCCATCTCCTTTTCCTGATCACCCAGGAGACCGGTTGTTGTTCAGTCATCTGTCTTATCTCTGCATTGTTCTTGAATTCGTTCCACTTGGAACGTTTTCTCATATGCTACTTTATATATCGCAAAATATGTTTGAAGGTTCAGATTTTAACGCGTGCCATTGCTTGCAATCTCTCTCTCTCTCTCTCTCTCTCTCTCTCTCTCTCTTTACTAGTTTACCAGCTTTATCCAGATTAAAGGACACTAGTAACTCAGCAGGATGTGATGACATTAGTAACAAGATACTACGCTACGCTGCATCAGTTATTACAGACACACTAACATACTTATACAATTTGTGCATTAACAAACATTATTTCCCTGACGCTTTTAAACTCACCAAAATGTTTCATCTTTTTAAATCTGGACAGACTAGTGACCTCTCAAACTATAGACCCCTATCAATTCTGTCATCATTATCTAAGCATCTTGAAAAACTTATACAAAAAGTTAACACTGCTCCACATGCAAGAAAACAATCTACAAATAGACAGTCAGTCAGGTTTTAGACCAAATTACTCCTGCCACACAGCATTAACTAAAATGACAGAAAGCTGGCTGTCTAATATAAATGATGACAAATTGTGTGGTGCTGTCTTTGTTGATTTTAAGAAAGCCTTCGATATGACTGATCATGAAATTCTTGCAAAAAAGCTGGAATGTTATAGATTACATCCTGACCTGACAAAACTTATTACATCTTTTCTCTCAGGTAGAAAACAAGCATTTTGCTTTAGAAACAAAATATCTGACTCTTCTGTGGTTGATACTGGTATTCCTCAAGGCTCCATTCTTGGTCCTCTTCTCTTTGCTATCTATATTAACGACCTACCACTACATTTAAAGCACTCTTCATGTGATCTTTTTGCTGATGACTGTACTGTTTACAATGTTGACTATGACACAAATAACCTACAGAAACGCTCCAAAATGATATAAACAGTTTGATTAAATGGAGTAATAAAAATGGTATGTTGATAAACACCAACAAAATCAAATCCATGCTCATCACTACAAGACAGAAGCAGCAGAATGCAACAAAAACACTACAGCTTTGTGCCGGGGCTAAGGCAATAGAAAATGTTCATGAACATAAAACTCTAGGACTCATCATTGATCACCATTTAACTTCGTATTTTCACGTACATGACCTAACAAACTTGACTGCACAGAAAGTTTACCAACTAGCCAAAATTAAACACTTTATCAACAAAGACACAAGAAGGATATACTACATATCACACATAAAACACACTTAGATTACAGTTCCACAATCTGGGTTGGATGCTCAGTATAAAACACACAAAAAAAAAGGCTCCACTCACTTCACAAACGAGCATTAAATCTGATTTGTGACAAACACCCAGTACTGACTGTAGATCAGCACAAACAGTTCAAAATTATGCCCCTCAAATACAGAGTCATTTTAAACAAAGTTAAGTTTGTTCACAGAATTCTGTCGCACAATGCTCCGCCTTACTTGTGGTCACTGTTTTAGTATAACACTAAACATAGCCAGCGTTTAAAAAAAAACTGTCTTCTTCCTAAACCCAGGATTGATCTGTGCAAGAAAAGCCTTGCATATTCTGCAGTACAGCCCCTACCATTCGAAATCCATTAGTAATACTTCATTCTTTAACTCAAACCTATTTCATTATTTACCTGCTTGTAATTATATGCCTCCATAGAATAACTAGCACTCTCTCAACCCATGACTCTCCAGCCATCAAGTACTAAAATGACATAGTTCGAAAAGTAACTTGTTAGACATTGTTAGAAATTATTTTAATGTTTGTTAAAAACATATGCTAGAAGATCTGTACTGAAAATGTATTTTTATTTATGTATATGTCTGCGTGTGTGCATGTATGTGTGTGAGAGCTATTTTATTACGTTAATTACTTCTTCTCTTTTACTTTGAATATAATACACTCTTTTGATTTGTTTGTTTTTCGTAATGTAATTTGTATATTTGTTTTAAATCGAGTGTGTGGGAAGAATGAAAGATGGAGTGATGAAGGGCAGAATTTAAGACGGGCTTGCGTGTCCAATTCTTTACCCTTTAAAAATAAAGATCATTCATTCATTCATTCATTCATTCATTCTCTATCTTGTCTTGTAGTGCTCAAGACTTCCACTTCTGTCGGTCCTTCTCCGTCTTCTTGGCTGTTTCCCATGTCAGTTCCTTGTTTACCAGCATTTTCTCTGCTGTACGTCTCCACGTTAGTTTGCGTCGTCCTATGCTTCTTGTACCCTGTGGAGTCCACATCCAAGCTGATCGTGGGAAAGATTTCTCTGTCATTCTCTCAATGTGGCCAATCCACTGCCACCTTCTCCTTTCAGTCAGTGCTGGGCGTGGTGTCATGTCTGTAACAAGAGGTCACTGTTTATATTTGGCCAGAACACTTCTTTCATCTTACGTTAACACTCAAATGTACATGTCTGTGTCATTTTGCAGAATTCGCTCCCATATGGCAAAACGCTGCAGATATGGCTTTTGAATATTCTGCCTTTGATTTTCTAGTTTCTCTTTTAATCTCCAGACATGGCTGAGTACAACCCAAGCTTGTCGGCCTTTTATTCTTAAACTTCATCTTCTTTACTGCTATCTCCGTCTACTGTAGCAGAATAATTGGGTTGTGTGAATTCCTTGACTATTCGAGCGACAGTTGGTGCACTGTGACTGAGCTAATGATTTCAGCATTTTGTTTCAACTGTTTTGTCTTCTTTGTGTTCTCTCCTAGTCCAGCAACCCTTGCTTCTGTTGTCTGCCTGCCCACATTTTTCTGCCTGTCCTTGTGGCTGCTTGAGAGTAATGTTCTGCCGTCTAGGAAGTTCAGATCTTCTAGTACTGAATCTGCGTCATGTAGAAAATAGAAACATTCTGTGTAATGATTTTCAATACTGACTTATTTTGTTTATATACTCAATAATAATAATAATAATAATAATAATAATAATAATGATACATCTACGAGGGCATACCGAAAGTCATGAGCAAAAAGTTTTTAAAAATCAGAATTTATAGATAGAGAAAATATAAATATATCACCTTAATCTGCATCCTTTTCTTCACTTTTCAACATAATCTCCATTTCTCTGCACATATTTTTCCCATTGCTCTGCAAGTTTGAAAATACTCTCCCTGTAGAATTCTGTTCCAGCTGACTGACAGAACAGATGGACTGCTTTCTGGACGTTCTCTCCTGTGGGACCCAGCTGTTACAGTCTTTTCTATAACCCAGGGTTTCAATCTTTTCCTCTACCGCATTGTGTCCTATTTCAAGATTTACAGCGATTTCACAAACTGTGACACGTCTGTTTTCTTTAATGATGTCGTGAACTCTTTCCACGTTGCGTTCAGTGGAGGCAGTTCGAGGGCGACCGCTGCGAGACATATCTTGGATGCTCGTGTTTCCATCTTTGAAATGTTTCACCCACCTCCTAACATTGCTAGCACCCGTGCACACATCTCCAAAAGCAAGTTGAAGTCTTTGGTGAATTTCAGCAGCGGGGATTTCCTCTTTAACGAGGAACTCAATAACAGCAGGCTGACGAAATGAAACTTCAGCACGCGCCATTTTGTTTCTGCTCCCCGTGGTCACGTCTACATGAAGCGCAAAGGATGCATATTAAGGTCATGTATTTATATTTTCTCTATCTATAAATTATGATTAACAAAATTTTGCACACGACTTTCGGTATGATCCTCGTACTTTTTTTCCCTAGCGCTTTAAATGGAATCAAGCTTAAGTAATGGCTGCAGTTTGTTGATTAGACCAGCCACTAAGCTCACAGGTTTGTTCCGTCTAGTGTTTTTCATCACTGTAGATCAGTGCTTCCCAACGTGGGACGTGTGCCCCAATCTGGGGGGGGGGGGCGCAATTGGAATATTTTGGGGACAGTTTGAATATATTATATTTTTTTCAGAACTTGGGTGACTTTTATTCCGTTGACGGGGGCGCGGGGTGGGGGGGGGGGAGAAGTCACGAACGACACGGGGCGGGGGAACATCAAAGTCTTTGAGGCGTTGAGGTGGAGCATGATCCAAAAATGGTTGGGAAACACTGTTGTAGAGACAAATAGAAGGCTCTGTTTAATGTACAAAGTCTTGCTCTTCAAATGCTCAAATAATTAACAAGAAGCAAAATGCGCAATGTGTACTTGTAGAACTTCAACAAATTATCAATAAAAGTTGATGCTCTCTTGTTCTGAAACTAAACATGCTAAAACTTGACACAATTAAGTTTACGGATTAAATTTTATTTACAATATAGCACAAATTATTACTATTCTGAATAGTAAATATAATGATTACCCCCTCCCTTTTCCAAACACTTAGAGACACATGCAATAAGATAATGGCTGCTGCCAAGTAGAGAAGTGGTTTGTGTGTGGGTGTCGGTGGTTCCAACCCGGCTAGAGGTAGGTACACTAGGAACCCGGCTAGAGGTAGGTACACTAGGAACCCGGCTAGAGGTAGGTACACTAGGAACCCGGCTAGAGGTAGGTACACTAGGAACCCGGCTAGAGGTAGGTACACTAGGAACCCGGCTAAAGGTAGGTACACTAGGAACCCGGCTAGAGGTAGGTACACTAGGAACCCGGCTAGAGGTAGGTACACTAGGAACCCGGCTAGAGGTAAGTACACTACGAACCCCGCTGTAGAAATTGGAAAGTTGGTCACACATGGTTCTGACCACACGGCCATCCAGTTGGCCAGATATAATCTTGACAACACAGCCCTCAAGTTGGCCAGGCATGATCTTGACCACACGGCCATCCAGTCGGCCGGGCATGATCTTGACAACGCGGTCCTACAGTCGGCCAGACCACACGGCCTTCCAGTTGGCCAGGCATGATCTTGACCACGTGACCTTTCAGCCGGCCAGGCATGATCTTGACCACGTGACCTTCCAGTTGGCTAGGCGTGATCTTGAACACGCGACCTTTCAGCCGGCCAGGCATAATCTTGACCACGCAGCCCTCCAGTCGGCCAGTTATGATCTTGACCACACGGCCATCCAGTCGGCCAGGCATGATCTTGACAACGCAGTCCTACAGTCGGCCAGACCACACGGCCCTCCAGTCGGCCAGGCATGATCTTGACCAGGCGGCCATCCAGTTTGCCAGACATAATCTTGACCATACGTTCCTCCAATCAAGGAAAGTTTGAGCACTAACATCATATCTTATATTGCCTATAATGGCGTGCCATTGCTACCTTTATCTAACAAGATAATATTGTTACAAGATAAATAAGATAATACAAGATATATTGTTAGAGATAAGCCGTTCATTAAAGAAG